>OY759252.1:0-2413750 GCA_963662185.1 Eilema griseolum
ACCCTCACCCTGCGGAACATATGCGTCTGGAGTTCCTAAGCCTGGAGACCAACGAGCAAGTGGACGGTACTCGTGACACCACTGTGCAAATTTATACAGATGGCAGCAAGATTGAGGGCAAAGTGGGAGCCGCACTATCCATGTGGAGGAATGGGGCCGAAACTAAGGCCCTCAAACTTGCCTTGCCATCTTACTGTACTGTCTACCAGGCGGAACTTTTGGCCATATGCGAAGCAACGAGGGTGATTCTCAAACATGGGCCGGCCTCTTTTGGAATCTACAGTGACTCAACCGCGGCACTTCAGACGGTCACAAATCCCGGTTGTCTCCATCCCTTAGCAGTGCAAACCAGGAAAAACCTGAGAACATCTTTTCACCAGAACAAACATGTGAAGTTGTTCTGGATAAAGGCACACGCGGGGATGGAGGGAAATGAGAGGGCTGACCAACTGGCAAAAGAGGCAGCCTTGGGGCTGAGGAGGGCACCGGACTACGACCTTTGTCCGGTCTCATTCGTCAAGCGGGAAATCCGTAAGGATTCGCTTGGCGAGTGGAACCGGAGATACGTGTCGGGCGAGACCGCCTCAGTCACAAGGCTCTTCTTCCCGAGCGCGGTGGATGCATATACCACTATCAAGAAGTTCGAACCCACTATACACACAACGCAGCTACTGACAGGGCACGGTGGTTTCTCCGAGTACTTGGCAAGGTTCAAGTGCAAGGAGGATCCATCGTGTGCCTGCGACCCGGATCAATCCGAGGATGTACCCCACTTGATCGCGGAATGTCCGATTTACGCAGTACAAAGATACAATCTTGAACAGAGACTAAAAATACAGGTCAAGCAAGTAAATCTCAGTCAACTCATAAATTGCAAAGTAACAAGAGCACAATTTATGAAATTCTGCATCGAAGTAGTTAAAGCTGTAAATAATAAAAATAAAGTAGACTAAGTTATTAATATTAGGATAACTTGAGGTTATCACATAATATTTAATAAGAATTATTGTATAAAATAGCAGTAAGAGCATACAGAAACAAAATGTTAAAAATATAATGTAACATGTAAATGAGTAAGTAAATATAGTTAGAATAGATTAAAGATGTAAGCATAGGAAAAGAATGTGTAAAGTTAAAGGAAATAAATAAAATCATGAAACCCTATCCCAATACCCAAATAAGAATGAAGGAAGGAAATAAAGAAAAAACATATGTGTACAGTTATTACCCGAGTTACTAGAAAATAAGTAGAATAAAGCTAGAAATAGAGTAGATGCAAATAAATTGCATTGGTACGAAAGGTTGCACGAAAGAAAGAATCAGTATGAAGAATGAAAGTACGAGCAGTAGCACAAGCGAGAACTGGAATGAAAGGAATAGTTTAGTCAGAACTCCGAAATATAAATATCGGAGAAACTAGGTGTTAAAAAAAAAAAAAAAAAAAAAAAAAAAAAAAAAAAAAAAAAAAAAAAAAAAAAAAAAAAAACCTAACCTAACCTAACCTAACCTAACCTAACCTAACCTAACCTAACCTAACCTAACCTAACCTAACCTAACCTAACCTAACCTAACCTAACCTAACCTAACCTAACCTAACCTAACCTAACCTAACCTAACCTAACCTAACCTGGGGTGCTGGTCGGGTAACCTCCACGTTGGCTTCCTCGTTTCTTCTCCCTCTGGACCATGGTCCTGGGGATCGGAAGCGGGGGGGCTGGTGCACCCTGGACGGCGGTTAATAGACTCCGACTCCAAGGAGTAGGAGCTCTGTTAGCCGTTGACCAATAACCCGGCAACCCAAAGCCCTTTTCAGGGCTAGCTGACCCCATTGCACGAGGGGGTCGTGGGATGGCGGGCCTGCAAGGCCTGCGAGGAGGGATCCATCCTCAGGAGACCTCCAAGCCCTTTTCAGGGCTACTCCAATAGCCCTTTTCAGGGCTACTCCAAAAGCCCTTTTCAGGGCTAGTTGACCCCATGAAGAGGGGTCGTGGTGCGGCGGACCTGCTAGGTCTGCGAGGCGGGATCCGAGAGGATCAGGTGACGGGTTGGCCCACTGCTCGCGCGGGGGCTGACAGGCACTCGTGCCACCGTCGGAGTTGGGGGGGTTGGCTGCCCTCCCGCGTCGCGTAGCCTCTGAATGATCGACAACGACCTGAGTGCTAGCCACACTCGGGAAGCCGTGATTTCGGAGAACGTGGGGCTTGCCTTAATTGGCCGGCCCGCGACAAGGAAAAGTCTATAAAACCCGACAGCGAAGTCGCTTAAAACCTACGGATACCAGGGGACCTCCGTAGTATGTACCCCGCTTCCCGGAATGGCCGTCACCCGGGGAGTGTAAGTTGAACGGTTCAACTCGTGGGATCAGTAATGGATAATTCAATTTTAAACATAAACAAAAATGAGTCGATGGAGATCGAGACGGGGGTCGCGAGGCCCCATGGCTCTCTCGCAGAAGCGATGGTTGTACTAGAGCGGCTGGAGGCCAGCGCTCCAACCACAAGTGGAGGGAGCTCGCGCTCGTCTTCCCCGAGTGGAAGACTGTGGCGGAAGAGAGTTCCGGAGACGGAGTCCGCGGAGGCTTCAAAAAAGCCTCGCGGCCGCCCACCAACAACGGGCGAGTACGTCGGCCTTGCGCAAGCCAAGGCCGAGTTTATCGCGGCGACGGAGCGGGAGCTCAAGCTCCAAGCGGAGAGGGAGATGGCGGAGGACCTGCAGCGCCAGCGGAGCAGAACTCTCTTCTTGAGAGAGTCCGCAAGTCCACAGTCCGGGCCTAGTCATCAGCCCCAAGGCGGAGCGGCTCCCACTGCCACTGAGCCCGTAAGCACGGAGCAGCTTACGGGCGCGATTGAGGCGGCGGTGGAGATGGTGCAAACCATCGCCAGCAAGAGCTCCAACCTAAAAGGACAATACGTGCGGGACCTGAAAGTAGCATGCTCGACAATTCTGGAGAACGTGCGCGTGCTCCGGTCCCGCACGGAGTCGGAGGAGGTGGCCCAGCTCCAGACCGAGCTGGCGGCTGTGCGGGCCGAGATGCGGGCCTGGCAGCAGCAGGCGCAGTCTGCGCCGCCCCCCATGAGCCGCGACGAGATCGGGTTTCTTGTCGACGCGCGGCTCGCGGGAATTGCGGACCGGCTGCTGCCGGAGACCCGTATCCGTCCGCCTCTCGAGGCGGACCGACGAAATGCGGCTCGGTCCGCTGATGGTGGTGAGCCTCAGATATTGCTCACCGCGGAGCTTCCGGCTCTTCCGCCGTCGCCTCCCCCCATACCCGTTCAAGAGGCAATCCATAAGAAGGGAAAGACCAAGAAGCCGAAGAAGAAGTCGGCCGCAGCAAGGGAGGCGGAGGCCGCCCGCCAGACCTCTCTCGTATCCTCGTCGGTAGTTCCAGCGGCGTCTTCGTCGTCGTCCTTGTCTTCGGCGTCTTCGCCACTAGAGGGCTGGAATAAAGTCGCAGCCCGGCCGAAGGCTTCAAAGCCGGTTCAGGCCCGTGCTGCACCTACCCCGGCGACGGCTGCGATTCCAACAGCGCCAGCCAAAGCAAGAAAACGTGGTGCCCGTGGGTCACGTAAACTGCGCGCCCCGCAAACTGCAGCGGTATGTCTTACGCTGCAGCCAGGCGCGCAAGAGAAGGGCATCACGTACCACGACGTGATGGCCAAGGCCGAGGGTGTCATAGACATTAAGGCCTTGGGCATCGACGGCCTCCGGTTTCGCACCACAGCGACCGGGGGTCGGATGTTAGAGGTGGCTGGCGCTGACCGCGCCCAGAAGGCTGACGCCCTGGCCGCTAAGTTGCAGGAGGCGCTGGTGGAGGTCCGGGTCGCAAGGCCACAGAAGTGCGTGGAGCTGCGCATCTCTGGTCTGAGCGACTCGGCCTCTAAGGAAAGGGTGGCGGCAGCACTAGCAGCTGAGGGGGGCTGCTCTGCAGATACAATTAAGGTGGGTGATATCCATCGCCCACCTGGTCGCCAGGGCACGGCGTGGTTACGTTGTCCGGTAGAGGCGGCCAAATTGTTGACGGATGGCCGTCGCATCCTTGTCGGGTGGTCGGTGGTCAGGCTGACCACCCTGGAACCAAGGCAGACGCGGTGCTTCCGCTGCCTGGAGCCGGGGCACGTTGGGGCCAAGTGCACTGCGGGCGTTGATCGCAGTGCACTCTGCTTCCGTTGCGGGCAGGCGGGCCACAAATCCGCCACCTGCACCGCGGAGCCCAATTGCCCGGTCTGTGCGGCGGAAGGGGTGGCGTCTGGTCACCGTCTTGGTTCCGAAAAGTGTAAGGCGGCCTCCCGAAAAAGGGCGGCCCCCAAAAAAGGTGGAGCTGCAGGTGGGGGGAATCCCACTCCACCCCTGTCGCAACCACGTGAGGAGGAGATGGACACCGCCCAATCATAATGGCACATCCCATCTCCATACTGCAGGCCAACGTCAACCACTGCGTCACTGCCCAGGACCTTCTGGCCCAGTCCATGGCGCAGTGGCAGACGACAGTGGCAGTAGTCGCCGAGCCGTATTACGTCCGCGACAGCCCGAACTGGGCTAGCGACCAAGACGGCTTGGTGGCTATCGTCACCCAGCGAACTGCCCCTCCCTTCGACCGAGTGCGGAGGGGCTGCGGGTGTGTGCTCGTCGCGCTGGGTGGCGCTGCAGTGGTTGGGGTGTACTGCCCCCCTAGCAGAAGCCTCGCCGAGTTCGAGCAGTTGCTCACGGAGGTCGGGGCTCTGCTGGCAGAAGTACACCCCACCCCGGCGGTGGTGGCCGGCGACTTCAACGCTCACTCACGGGCGTGGGGATCTCCGGCTACTGATGCTCGGGGGGAGATGGTGATGGAGTGGGCGGTGTCACAGGGCTTGGTGCTGCTGAACCAAGGGGCGGTCCACACTCTTGTGCGGGCCCAGGGCAGCTCGATCGTGGATCTATCGTTCGCCAGTTCTGTCCTGGCCCGTCGTGTTTCCAACTGGCGGGTCGTCGAGGGGGTGGAGACCGCGTCGGACCACCGGTACATCCGGTTCGACGTCTTCGCCGCCTCGGCGGCTCAAGTAGTGTTCGACCGCTCCTTGTTGGGGGAGGGTCCGCGGTGGCGCCTTGGATCCCTAGACCGGGAACTGGCCAAAGAGGCGGCTATCGTCGAGCGATGGGCTGCTGTTGACGGTGGCCTGGACGTGGACGCGAGGTGCGAGCGGCTCGCTGGAGCGCTGACTCGCGTCTGCGACGCGGCGATGCAGAGGGCGAGGCCTGTCCCGCCCCGGAGGCAGGTGTACTGGTGGCGTCCCCACCTAGCCGGGCTGCGTACAGCTAGCTACGCGGCCCAGAGGCAGTACACCCGCAGCCGAAGGCGGGCTATCAGAGACCTCGCCCGTGAAGAGCAATTACACGCCGCGTACAGGGCCGCCCGTGAGGCCCTGAGCTCGGCGATCAAAGCCGCCAAGGAGGACTCCTGGAGGGAGTGGCTCGAGAGTCTCGACCAAGACCCGTGGGGGCGCCCGTACAAAACCGTGAGCCAAAAGCTCCGGCCCTGGGCGCCTCCTCTCACTAGAACTCTCGAGCCGAACCTCTTGGACCGTGTGGTCAGTTCCCTCTTCCCTGCGAGGGAAGAGTGGGTCCCACCGCGGATGGCAGCATCAGGCCAGGTGCCGGCAGACGAAGGGGCAATACCTCCCGTGTCCGAGGCCGAGTTAGGGGCCGCGATCCTGGCACTCAAGTCCAGGAACCGCGCCCCGGGCCCGGACGGCATCCCTGGGAAGGTGATTGCCACAGTCATGCCGGCACTGGAGGAGGAGACGCTGTCCCTCATGTCGGAGTGTGTGGCGTCGGGGAGGGTCCCGCGACGATGGAAGACCGGGAAGCTCGTGCTCCTTAAAAAGCACGGGCGCCCAGCCGAGTCGCCGTCGGCCTACCGCCCCATCGTTTTGCTCGACGAGACGTGCAAGCTGTTCGAGCGGGTGCTCGCTGCGCGTCTCGTCAGCCACCTGGAGGGGGCGGGGCCCAACCTTAGTGACGGCCAGTTCGGCTTCCGTCGCGGGAGGTCGACCCTCGACGCCGTATCCCGGCTGCGGGACGGCGTCGATGAAGCGGTTGCCGGGGGAGAGGTGGTGTTGGCTGTATCGCTGGATATAGCCAACGCTTTCAACACCCTCCCCTGGGAGACCATCGCGGAGGCGCTGAGGTACCACAACGTCCCGTGTTACCTCAGGCGCGTCCTGGCGGACTACTTCGTGGACCGGGTCATCATCTACCCGGCCCAAGACGGGGTGGTCCGCCGAAGTATGTCGTGCGGCGTTCCGCAGGGGTCGGTCCTCGGGCCGCTTCTGTGGAACGTCGGCTATGACTGGGTCCTGCGCGGTGCTACTCTTCGGGGGGTCGGCGTACTCTGTTACGCCGACGATACCCTAGTCACCGCGCGGGGCCCCACGTTTCGCGACGCCGCCGTCCTCGCTACGGCAGGCGTCGCCCACGTCGTTCGCCGCATCAGGGCGCTGGGCCTAAGGGTGGCCCTTGAAAAGTCCGAGGCCCTCTTCTTCCATGGGCCTCGGCAGACGCCGCCTCGGGATAGCTCAATCATGGTGGGCGGCACCTCCATCGCTGTCGGGACCAGCCTGAAGTATCTCGGGCTCGTTCTCGACAGTCGGTGGCGGTTTGCGGAGCATTTCCGGCAGCTGGCACCCAAATTGCTGGCGTTTGCCGGGATGCTCTCGCGGTTGCTGCCCAACAGTGGAGGTCCGGGGTCTGCCTGCCGCCGTCTCTACGACGGGGTGGTGCGCTCCAAGGCGCTCTATGGAGCGCCGATCTGGGCGGAGGCCCTCTGCCCTGCTAATGTTGCGCTGCTGCGACGTCCGCAGCGCGCCATCGCGCAGAGGGCCGCACGGGCGTACCACACCGTCTCTTATGAGGCGGCGTGTCTGATTGCGGGCAGCATCCCCTGGGATCTCGAGGCTGGCGTCTTGAAGAAGGTGTATGAGGAGGGCGCCCTGATGCGGCGCGTTGTCGGAGGTCGGCCGCTTCCGGAGGAGATCGATTGCTGGAGACAGGAGGCTCGCGATGTTCTCTTCCGGAAGTGGGCCGTAAGATTGAGCTCCGTAAGGAGCAGTTCGCTGCTTGTGGGGGCCGTTCGGCCCGTCCTGCGTGAGTGGGTAGAGCGGGGTCATGGGGCTCCCACGTATCACCTCACCCAACTTCTCACGGGTCATGGCTGTTTCGCCAAGTACCTGTGGGAGGTGGTGGGAGTGGAAGCGGAGCCCCGGTGCCACAACTGCACCAGCGGCGACCCCGACACGGCACATCACACGTTGGCCGTGTGTGAGGCGTGGGACGGCCAGAGAGCGGCCCTCACGAACACCATAGGAGCAGACCTCTCGCTGTCGGCCGTAGTTTCAGCTATGGCCGGCAGCGAACAGTGTTGGGCCGCCGTCGCCTCGTTCGCTAGCGAGGTGATGGCGGCAAAGAGAGAGGCATTGCGGGAGCGGGAGCGAGCTGGGCTCACTCTCCCGCCCCGCAGGCCCTCGGCGAGGGGACGCCGGCGAGCACTATT
Source organism: Eilema griseolum (assembly GCA_963662185.1). Classification (NCBI taxonomy): domain Eukaryota; kingdom Metazoa; phylum Arthropoda; class Insecta; order Lepidoptera; family Erebidae; genus Eilema; species Eilema griseolum. Next base: position 7,526 of record OY759252.1, read on the forward strand.
CGCCCGCGTCCCCGAATGAGAGTGGCCACGGGCGGTGGGTCGGGGGACCCGCTGCCCTCATGCTGATGTGGCGGAATGCGCCCCTGTGTGTTCCGGGGGTGCATTCTTAAGAGGAGGAAAGGCCCCACTTTCTCGGCCCGATAGCCGGGACTGTGGGGCCCCTAGAGGTGAGCCCGCTAAATAGGGCGTCCCTAGCCGAGTCGCGGTGAGCATTCTATCCCGCGGCTCGGATTAGGCGAAGGAGGAACACCGTGGTGGTTTAGTGGGTAGTCTGGCCTTTATCCGAGGCCAGGAGTCCCACACGAAGCGAGCCCCCTGCCCCCGCGGGGGGTGAGCGAAGTGCGTAAATGCATTCCCCACGTAAAAAAAAAAAAAAAAAAAAAAAAACCTAACCTAACCTAACCTAACCTAACCTAACCTGGGGTGCTGGTCGGGTAACCTCCACGTTGGCTTCCTCGTTTCTTCTCCCTCTGGACCATGGTCCTGGGGATCGGAAGCGGGGGGGCTGGTGCACCCTGGACGGCGGTTAATAGACTCCGACTCCAAGGAGGAGGAGCTCTGCTAGCCGTTGACTAATAACCCGGCAACCCAAAGCCCTTTTCAGGGCTAGCTGACCCCATTGCACGAGGGGGTCGTGGGATGGTGGGCCTGCAAGGCCCGCGAGGAGGAATCCCTCCATAGGGAGACCGACAAGCCCTTTTCAGGGCTACTCCAACAGCCCTTCTCAGGGCTAGTTGACCCCATGAAGGGGGGTCGTGGTGCAGCGGACCTGCTAGGTCCGCGAGGTGGGATCCGAGAGGATCAGGTGACGGGTTGGCCCACTGCTCGCGCGGGGGCTAACTGGCATTCGTGCCACCGTCGGAGTTGGGGGGGTTGGCTGCCTGCCCGCGTCGCGTACCCTTCAAGTGATCGACAACGACCTGAGTGCTAGCCACACTCGGGAAGCCGTGATCTTGGAGAACGTGGGGCTTGCCTTAACTGGCCGGCCCGCGACAAGGAAAAGTCTATAAAACCCGACAGCGAAGTCGATTAAAACCTACGGATACCAGGGGACCTCCGTAGTATGTACCCCGCTTCCCGGAATGGCCGTCACCCGGGGAGTGTAATTTGAACGGTTCTACTCGTGGGATAAGTTATGGATAGCAATAATTTAAACCAGAACGTGGAGGAGGAGATGGAGACGGGGGTCGCAAGGCCCCACGGCTCTCTCAATGAGGCGGTAGTAGTGCTGGAGCGGTTGGAGGCCAACGCTCCGAGCACAAGTGTGGGAAGTTCCCGCTCGTCTTCCCCTGGGAGGCTGTGGAGGAAGCGGCTTCCCGAGAAGGAGACTACGGAGGCTTCCAAAAAGCCCCGTGGTCGCCCTGCTGTAGCGGGGGAGTGCGTCGATCTGGCGCAGAGCGGGGCCGAACCAAATGCGGCCACAGAGCGGGAGCTCAAGCTCCGCGCAGTGAAGGAGATGGCGGAGGCCATGCAGCGGCAGCGACAGAGGAATCTCTACCTAAGAGATTCCCCTAGTTCGCAACCTGGACCCAGCCAGCAGTCTCAGGGAGGAGTGACATCCACAGCCTCTGAGCCCCTCAGCGCGGAGCGGCTGACGAATGCGATCGAGGTGGCGGTGGCGGTGGTGCAAACCGTCGCCACCAAGTCCTCGAACCTAAAGGGGCAGTACGTGCGGGACCTAAAGCTAGCATGTTCCTCCATCTTGGAGAACGTGCGCGTGCTTCGGTCCCGCACGGAATCGGAGGAGGTGGCCCAGCTCCAGACCGAGCTGGCCGCTGTACGGGCCGAGATGCGGGCCTGGCAGCAGCAGGCGCAATCTGCGCCTACCCCGATGAGCCGCGATGAGATCGGTTTTCTCATCGACGCGCGGCTCGCGGGGATCGCGGACCGGCTGTTGCCGGAGACCCGCATCCGTCCGCCTCTTGAGGCGGACAGGAGAAATGCGGCCCGATCTGCCACCCGGCCTGAGCCTCAGCCACAGCTCACCTCTGAGCTCCCGGCTCTACTGCCGTCGCCTCCCCCCCTCCTCTCTGGACAAGGGAGTGAGGCGAAGAGGAGGAAGCCCAAGAAGCAATCGGCCGCTGCTAGGGAGGCGGAAGCTGCCCGCAAGAACCGGGAGCCGCCACCCTCGGCGCCTCCGGCAGCGTCGTCGTCGGCTCCCCTTGGCGGGTGGAATAAGGTCGCGGCGCGGCCGAGGGCCTCGAGGCCGGTTCCAGCCCGGGCGGCTACTGCCCCGCCAACGGCTGCGACTCTGGCGACGCCAGCCCCCAGGAAACGGAAACGTGGTGCCCGCAAGCCTCGGAAACTGCGCGTTCCGCGAACTGCTGCGGTGTGCTTAACTCTGCAGCCGGGCGCGCAGGAGCAGGGCATCACGTATCGTGATGTGATGTCCAAGGCTGAAGGGGTCATTGACCTCAAGGCCCTGGGCATCAACGGCCTCCGGTTTCGCACCGCGATTACCGGGGGTCGGATCTTGGAGGTGGCTGGCGACGACAGAGTCCAGAAGGCCGACATCCTCGCTGCCAAGCTCAAGGAGGCACTGGAGGAGGTCCGGGTCGCTAGGCCGGAGAGGTGCGTGGAGCTGCGCATCTCTGGCCTGAGCGACACGGCCTCAAAAGAGAGCGTGGCGGCCGCGCTGGCAGCGGAGGGGGGCTGCTCTGCCGACGCCATCAAAGTGGGCGACATTCATCGCCCATCTGGTCGCCAGGGCACTGCATGGCTACGGTGCCCGATTGAGGTGGCCAAGCTCCTGACCGACGGCCGACAAATTACAGTCGGATGGTCGGCGGTCAGGCTGACCACCCTAGAGCCGAGGCAGGCGAGGTGCTTCCGCTGCCTGGAGCCGGGGCACGTCGGGGCCAAGTGCACTGCGGGTGTTGACCGCAGTGCACTGTGCTTCCGATGTGGGCAGGCGGGCCATAAGTCGGCCGCCTGCTCTGCGGAGCCCAATTGCCCCGTCTGTGCGGCGGAGGGGGTGGCGTCGAGTCACCGGCTGGGATCCGGTGACTGCAGGGCGACCTCCCGAAAAAGGGGGGCCCCCCGAAAGAGTATAGTTGCGGGTGGTGGGAATTCTGTCCCCCCCTCCATCCAGCAACGCGAGGAGGAGATGGACACCGCCCAAGGATAATGGATCATCCCATCTCCATACTGCAGGCCAACGTCAACCACTGCGTCATCGCCCAGGACCTTCTGGCCCAGTCCATGGCGCAGTGGCAGACGACAGTGGCAGTAGTCGCCGAGCCGTACTACGTTCGCGACGTCCCGAACTGGGCCGGCGACCAAAGCGGCTTGGTGGCTATCGTCGCCCAGCGGGCGACCCCACCCTTCGACAGAGTGCGAAGGGGCCGTGGGTGCGTACTCGTTGTGCTGGGCGGTGCTGCAGTGGTTGGGGTGTACTGTCCTCCTAGCAGGAGCCTCGCCGAGTTCGAGCAGTTGCTCACGGAGGTCGGGGCTCTGCTGGCGGAAGTGCACCCCACCCCGGCTGTCGTGGCCGGGGATTTCAACGCTCATTCACGGGCGTGGGGATCTCCGGCTACCGATGCCCGGGGGGAGATGATGGTAGAGTGGGCGGTGTCCCAAGGCTTGGTGCTGCTAAACCAGGGGGCGGTCCACACACTTGTGCGGCCGCAGGGTAGCTCGGTTGTTGACCTGTCGTTCGCCAGTTCTGCCCTGGCCCGACGCGTCAACAATTGGCGGGTCGTCGAGGGGGTGGAGACCGCGTCGGATCATCGGTACATCCGGTTCGACGTCGTCCCCGCCGCCACGGCGGCTCGAGTGGAATTTGACCGCCCCTTGGTGGGGCAAGGTCCACGGTGGCGCCTCGGCACTCTGGACCGAGAGCTGGCCAAAGAAGCGGCTATCGTCGAGCGATGGGCCCTTATTGACGGTGGCCTGGACGTGGACGCGAGGTGCGAGTGGCTCGTCGGAGCGCTGACTCGCGTCTGCGACGCGGCGATGCAGAGGGCGAGGCCTGTCCCGCCACGGAGGCAGGTGTACTGGTGGCGTCCCCACCTGGCCGGGCTGCGTACCGCAAGTTACGCGGCCCAGAGGCAGTACACTCGCAGTCGAAGGCGGGCTGTCCGAGATCTCGCCCGGGAGGAGCGACTGCACGCTGCGTACAGGGCCGCCCGTGAGGCCCTGAGCTCGGCGATCAAAGCCGCCAAGGAGGAGTCCTGGAGGGAGTGGCTCGAGAGTCTCGACCGAGACCCTTGGGGGCGCCCGTACAGGGTCGTGAGTCAAAAACTTCGGCCCTGGGCGCCTCCCCTCACCCAAACTCTCGAGCCGAACCTCCTGGACCGAGTGGTCAGCTCCCTCTTCCCGGTGAGGGAAGAGTGGGTCCCGCCGCGGATGGCAGCATCAGGCCAGGTGCCGGCAGACGAAGGGGCAATACCTCCCGTGTCCGAGGCCGAGTTAGGGGCTGCGATCCTGGCGCTCAAGTCCAGGAACCGCGCCCCGGGCCCGGACGGCATCCCGGGGAAGGTGATTGCCACAGTTATGCCGGCACTAGAAGAGGAGACGCTGTCCCTCATGTCGGAGTGTGTGGCGTCGGGGAGGTTCCCGCGACGATGGAAGACCGGCAAGCTCGTGCTTCTCAAGAAGCACGGGCGCCCAGCCGAGTCGCCGTCGGCCTACCGCCCCATCGTTTTGCTCGACGAGATGTGCAAGCTGTTTGAGCGGGTGCTCGCTGCGCGTCTCGTTGGTCACCTTGAGGGGGCGGGGCCCAACCTGAGTGACGGCCAGTTCGGATTCCGTCGCGGGAGGTCGACCCTCGACGCCATATCCCGGCTGCGGGACGGCATTGACGAAGCGGTCGCCGGGAGGGAGGTGTTGATGGCTGTATCGCTTGATATAGCCAACGCCTTCAACACCCTCCCCTGGGCGACAATTGCGGAGGCGCTGAGGTACCACAATGTCCCGTGGTACCTCAGGCGCATCCTGGCGGACTACTTCGTGGACCGGGTTATCATCTACCCGACCCAATGCGGGGTGGTCCGCCGAACTATGGCGTGCGGCGTTCCGCAGGGGTCGGTCCTTGGGCCGCTTCTGTGGAACGTCGGGTACGATTGGGTCCTGCGCGGTGCTACTCTTCGGGGGGTCGGCGTACTTTGTTACGCCGATGATACCCTAGTTACCGCGCGGGCCCCAACGTTTAGCGATGCCGCCGTTCTCGCCACGGCAGGTGTCGACCTTGTCGTGCGCCGTATCGGGGCGCTGGGACTGAAGGTGGCCCTCGAAAAGTCCGAGGCCCTTTTCTTTTATGGGCGTCGGCGGCCGCCGCCTCGGGATCAGGCGATCGTGGTGGGTGGCACCTCCATCGCTGTCGGGAGCAGCCTGAAATACCTCGGGCTCGTTCTCGACAGTCGGTGGCGTTTCGCGGAGCATTTCCGGCGGCTGGCACCTAAATTGCTAGCGTTTGCCGGAATGCTCTCGCGATTGCTGCCCAACACTGGGGGTCCGGGGTCTGCCTGCCGCCGTCTCTACGACGGTGTGGTGCGCTCCAAGGCGCTCTATGGAGCGCCCATTTGGGAGGAGGCCCTCTGCCGTGCGAATGTTGTGCTGCTGCGGCGACCACAGCGCGCCATCGCGCAGAGGGCCGCACGGGCGTATCACACCGTCTCTTATGAGGCGGCGTGTTTGATTGCGGGCAGTATCCCCTGGGATCTCGAGGCTGGCGTCCTTAAGAGGGTTTACGAGGAGGGCGCCCTGATGCGGCGTGATGCAGGAGGTCGGCCGCTTCCGGAGGAGATCGATCGCTGGAGACAGGAGGCTCGCGATGTTCTCTTCCGGAAGTGGGCCGATAGGCTGGCTACGACGAGGAGTAGCTTGCTGCTTGTGGGGGCCGTTCGGCCCGTCTTGCGTGAGTGGGTGGAACGGGGTCATGGGGCTCCCACGTATCACCTCACCCAACTTCTCACGGGTCATGGCTGCTTCGCCAAGTACCTGTGGGAGGTGGTGGGGGTGGAAGCGGAGCCCCGGTGCCGAAACTGCACCAGCGGCGACCCCGACACGGCACACCACACTTTGGCCGTGTGTGACGCGTGGGGCGGCCAAAGAGCGGCCCTCACAAGCATCATTGGTGTGGACCTCTCGCTGTCGGCCGTAGTTTCAGCTATGGCCGGCAGCGAACAGTGTTGGGCCGCCGTCGCCTCGTTCGCTAGCGAGGTGATGGCGGCAAAGAGAGAGGCCTTGCGGGAGCGGGAGCGAGCTGGGCTCACTCTTCCGCCCCGCAGGCCCCCGGCGAGGGGACGCCGGCGAACTCAATTCGCCCGCGTCCCCGAATGAGAGTGGCCACGGGCAGTGGGTCGGGGGACCCGCTGCCCCTATGCTGATGTGGCGGAATGCGCCCCTGTGTGTTCCTGGGGTGCATTCTTGAGGTGAAAAACCCCCACCATTCCGGCCTGATTGCCTGGATGGTGGGGTCTTAAGTAGCGGGCCTACCAAGGGCGCCCCTAGCCGAGTCGCGGTGAGCAGACTATCCCGCGGCTCGGATTAGGCGAAGGAGGAACACCGTGGTGGTTTAGTGGGTAGTCTGGCCTTTGTCCAAGGCCAGGAGTCCCACACGAAGCGAGCCTCCTGCCCCCGCAGGGGGTGAGCGAAGTGCGTAAATGCATTCCACCACGTAAACAAAAAAAAAAAAAAAAAACCTAACCTAACCTAACCGTTCTGATAGAAACTTTATATTGATTTTTTGAACCAAATTTACGGAATAAATACTATAGTGCTATATATTTTTGAATTCGCACCGCTGCCGGCTACACGGCGCGACCGGAAAATTGGAAAATTTCCACGAAAATTCATTAACTTCACCGCTCTGTGCAAAATTTTGGACAATTTAGCACAGCATATTGCTTGACAATCGTCATTTTTTGTACTTATCCCTGATACGCTAGCTATACCAAGTTGTGTGCGACGACGTTCCGCGTCGTCTGATACCATACACGAGTACATCAGGTGGATCCTGTGCATCGTAGGACCGTATTTCGTCTGCGGAATAGGGATTTTCGTCGGTTTCCATCAGTTTATCGTATTTCATTAAATTTTTTACTACTGACTCATAGTACGAATCGCATACCATCAGGTGCGCGAGGACAATACCTGTCCTCCGACTACCCACACGGGCACATCGTCATCTGTATCGTGCATATCCAGGCCGATTCCTGAAAATATTTATTACATTTTACAAAAACATTTATTTCTGTAATTTCACGTAGGTACAGGGGGGTTCTTGCTCCTTGGGAGGTTCAAGAGAGACGGCATCTTCACCGCCGCACAATTTAAACACCTATACTCCGAGAGGATCCCGAGGGAGTGACTGACCCGTTCAGTGCCTACCCATTCAGATTTACCTCCTCGTTTTTGGTCATCCATCTTTACAAACCTGTGCATCTAGCGCTTGGAACGTGTCCACTGGGACGTCATCTGTCCGTAGGTACCGTTCCCGATTCTCTGGGTGGTACAGTTCGCCTGAAAATTAACTTTTTATCCAAATTTTTATTGTAAATAAACCGTTTTTCGGCGATATTTCCAAATTTTCACAGGAACGCCTACCTAACCGATTACACCACCGTGTGGCTGCTGACGAGACCTTTCCGTAGGTACCTCTCGCGACTCGCTGGAGTCAGTACTTTTTTGGCTAATTGCATTTTTAAGAATCGCGCGAGAACTTACTGCCTTAGGCACGTCGGCGTCGGCTCGGTTGGGAGGAGTCCTACGCGGGGCCGCCTGAAACCGGCCGAAACCGGTTCGGAGAGAGGCCATTGACCTTTTTAGTGACATACGAACTTGTTCGTATTATTTATTTAATGACTATAATTTTATAATTCAATTAACGCGTGTAAAATTTATAAATTGTTGACCAATTATTGTTTTGACTAAGAACTTGACTAGACCGTGGTTTTATAATTCGTATTTTGTCGTTACTTTACAAAGTTCATTTGGTTTTTGACCTTTTCCGTGTTCACTCGGCTTACCGTTTGTTCACTAGTAGTTGTATGACGTGATATTTGTGTTTGTGTTGTGTCCCTTATATTTTATACAATTTTAACTATAGATTGGTATTCTAATCTCAATTATATTATTGACAAATCTGAGCTGTACTGACATTGTATTATATTATAAATTTTTATCTTAACTCTAATTTTGAGTAAACACGCACCAGGAGTCATGAGCACCTTCCGTTCGCCTTTTGAAAAGAAGGGAGCTCCTCCTGCAGAGAGGCAAAGAACCTTCACGGTTGAGGACGGCCCTGAAGTCGAGATAGAGACAAGCATGTACGGAAACGTCCGGAGGAGCATTGAAAGGATCCAGGCCACTGCCGGTCCTCCCTCACCCGACGAACAGTCTCTAAAATGTCCTCTTCGGAAGGCGATGGTGTGCTGCGTCACCATCAGGCAACAAATGGCCCTATCCAGGAACTTGAAATCGGATATTAAACGGGCCATAGGTGACGCAGTCACAGGGATACAGGAGAACATTAGGGCATACGTGGCAGAAAAGATGAGAAATGAAAATAAGAGTAAGGCGGGACAGAGCGCTGGGCCGGCGGGGTTACCGGCCCCCGTCGCCGTCCCGGTCTCCGCCCCGTGTGCACGCGACACGGAGATATTGAAAAAGATAGAGGAAAATGAGAGGCTAATCAGGGAGAATGGAAAAGTGATGTGCGAGCTAAGGGATCGAATGGAGAGACAGGACGAAAGGGAAAGGGAGCGAGAGAGAGAGACGGTAACTTACGCGAGTGCAGCGGCCGCCGACCATCACAGGGAAGCAGCGCTCCCGCCGCAGACGCTCCACTCCGTAAGCGTCTCCTCTACTAACGAGACCGATTCAGCGGAAGAAGTCCTGAAAAATATCAGAGAGGCCATGGACGCCAAGGAGGGCTGGGTAAAGGTGGAGAGAGTGAGAAAGGCAAAGGAAAGAAAAGTAATTATGGGATGCCGAAGTGAGGAGGACAGAAGAAAGGTAAAGGAAAGGCTCGAGGGAGTCGCAGGTCGATTCGTTGTCGAGGAGATAAAGAACAGGGACCCTCTTCTGATTTTGAGGGACGTATTAAAGATTCATGATGATCATGAGATCCTTCGCGCCCTTCGGAATCAGAATGGGGCCCTGTTCGAGGGTCTCGCCGAGGGCGACGACCGCGTGACTGTCAAATTCAAAAAGCGATCGCGCCACTCACAGTTCCACCACGTTGTGATCAGCACGTCGCCTGCTGTATGGAGGAGAGCGACAGAGGTGAAGCGGCTATATATCGACCTCCAGAGAGTCGCAGTGGCAGACCAGACGCCACTCATCCAATGCACCAGGTGCCTGGCTTTCGGACACACCAAACGTTTTTGTTTGATGCCCGAAACGCGAGACCTGTGTGCAAAATGTGGCAAACCTCATAGCCAGGATGAACCCGACCTATGCAGCAGGAAAGACGAAGAGCCCCATTGCATAAACTGCATGCGCGAATATGGGGAGACGAAGCACCACCACGCCTTCGACAAGTCGTGCCCAGTCCTCCAAAAGTGGGACGCGATGGCCAGGGCGACCATAGCCTATTCCTAGGGAAGCCCTGGTCACCGTGAAAACATAAACAAATTCATGCTATTCATACTTATAATTAATGTTATAATGTAAGGCATGTATAAAAACATAAAAGGCCGGAATTATAAAAATATAAACGACAAACAATAAATAAATAAACTTTCGAATAAAGTAAAATATTGAACCCACTTTAAATCCGCAAATTGAGAATCTCGACCTCCCTTAAATAAAGATTGCCTTAACATCTACATGTTTTATATATATATTTAAGTGTATGCATATTTTAATATTCATAATTTTGTTCTCTAAAAAATATAAAAATAATATATGTCTCATATTATGATCCTTACTATGTCTACTTCTTTTTCTGATAAGCTTAAATCTATACTTAGTATACAATTTTAAATAACCGCACTTGTAACAATTTTCTGATGAAAATTGAACCAAGTCGACAATCTTCCTCTTCGAAGTTATTTCTATCTATTATTACATATTGCTATAACCCAATTATTTATCAAATCGCATAACATATTTACTTATATTAACCTAAATATATCTACATATAAATAGGCAAGCCTATAAATATATAGAATGTATTATATATTGTTAGTGTCCTGTGCGCAGTTCTTATCGATATTATTGTATGCTATATATGTATCTCTCTATAATATACCTATGTGTTATGTAAAATTGTGCACAAAAGTTTTTAATAGTGAGTGATGACAGCTGGGCAACCAACGGGCTAAGGTCCGTCGGTTGCCGGGCTACCATCCCTCAAACGGCCAAATGCCAACCAATCAACGACTCGATTTAATTTTGCAGCATAAATTTTTAAACCGGGCATTCTGTGGCTTATTACATAATAAGTCACCCAATAAACCGAGGTAAACTCACTGTCAACTTCAAATAGTAACAACCCTTCTTGGCACTTAGTTTCTTGAATAAAAATTTATAAACTCATTTTCCTTTTCAAAAAAAAAAAAATAAAAAATTATTAGACACTAAAAACCGCAAACAAGGACCCCACAAGATTAATCCAGTGGGGGTAACGGAGCGAAATCTTAAAAAAAAAAAAAAAAAAAAAAACCTAACCTAACCTAACCTAACCTAACCTAACCTAACCTAACCTAACCTAACCTAACCTAACCTAACCTAACCTAACCTAACCTAACCTAACCTAACCTAACCTAACCTAACCTAACCTAACCTAACCTAACCTAACCTAACCTAACCTAACCTAACCTAACCGCCCAGACTACGCTTAGATTAGATCGTTTTCCACTTTGCTCCGCGTTAAAAAATTCATTTTGGTGGGTTTTTCTCGAGATACAACAACGCGAGTTACATCAAAATCTGCGTCTCGGCGGCCTCTATCCGCTGACATATCGCGTGTTAAGGGGACGATAACCCCTCGGCCGGAATAAAGGTTTTAGTGGAGTTTTTGAGGTTGTTTACCACGTGGTGAAACAGTATTATCACTATAACTCTGTGAATTGTGAACGGATTTCCAGACAGCAAATTTCCCCGACTGCGGGCAGTGGAGCCCCACCCCTCACACTGGTCAGTTTTTCCCGGAAGGCGCTGGTTCCTCCGGGAAAACGAGAAAAACAAACACCACGTGGGCACGTGGTACCAGATCCGGCAGCCGGAGAACGCTGAATTTTTGCTGAGAGGAGGACATCGCCGGTAGCAACGTTTTGGCGGTAAAAGAAAAATTTTTCATCCACCAGGAAATTATATATAAAAGTTAGAAAACACCAACTTTGCACAGCTATAGCGGCGGAACCGGAGCAGTTAGCGAAAATCCGCTACTGCTATCCTTTGCGCGCTCGCTCGTTCTTCGTGCTTACAACCCTTTAGAATTTTTAGACTATCCACGCGCCTGTGGTAATTGAAAAACTGAATTTTCCAGTTTTCCGTGAATATTTTCCGGAAAATTTTCGAAAACTTTTCTGTATATACTTATTTAGATAGAGCTTATTTTGTTCCTAATTTTAAGATTTTTTGTATATTTTTGCGACGAACCAGCTCGGAGATAGCGATTTTTAAACATTTTTTCTAAATTAATTAAAAAGGGGTAGACTTTCCTTATCTTTAGCGTCGGGGTAGGGTTTAGACAAGCTTTTTACACTTGTTTAAGCCCAAACTCGCCCTTTCTAGCGTTAAAAATAAGGAAAATCGTAATTTCCGTCATTTCACACCGGACCCGCACGAAGTTTGCTTCTGAGTTTTCTCCGGACTGGGTCATCCTATCGCAAAAATTTTTTCGTTGCGGGACGTGCTCGGGGGCGAAAATTAATTTTAAAGTAATTTTGTGCGTTTCTGAGACTTTTTCTCGGATAACGCTTTTGGAAGTCTGGGTGGACAGAAGACGTCGTGCCAAACCCAGAAATCAAATTTGAGCCTTCTGCGGCCAACCGTTTAGGAGCTACAAGTAGTCAAAGTTTGACCTTGAACAGCCGCGGCCATTTTGAAAATCTTCCAAGGCCTGTAGCTCCGAGACCGGAGGTCGTAGGAGGACCGGGTTTGGACTGGGGACGTCAGCGAAGGGTTATCTACCTCGCGCCGCACTTTGTTGGAAAATTCCGGGAAATTTTTTCCGGAAAATTATCAAAATTTTCCTCCTGTGTTTGACACAATAGTGTCATAGAGGACGTCGGGCCAATCAGTCAGAAATTTTTCTGGGCTCGCTGGTGTATCGGGATCCGGAGATATACGAGTCCAAAGTCGGACTAAGCCGCCATCTTGGAAAACTTTGGAGTCGTATATCTCGGGAACTAGTGGTCGTAGCGACCTCTAGTTTTCTCTGGGGGGCTCGGCATCCTCTATTAAATCCGGCTGGTGTGGTGGGGGGTGGACCCCACAAATTTGGGGGGTCACTTTTGGGGGCAACCCCTTTGGACCCCAAAGTCGGATCGGGGTATAGATCTTGCCGGGACCTTTTCGGGGAGTCCTCGCTCGGGTGGATCGGACTGCTGGTTCTCGGGATATCAGGGTTTGAAATCTCGTGCGGATAACGCACGAAAACTTTTGAGCCCTGCTATCTCCGAACCCTTGGACCCAGGACCCCCGAGTTTGGGCTCGTTGTTGAGGGCTCGGGGAGCTCTATCAGCTCGCTCTAGCGGAGACGCTCTACGTAGAGTTCCGCAAAAAAATTGACTGCAGAAGCCGACTCTAACGGTGCGCAACGTTTAAATTTCTGCAGGACCTTCATTTCCTGGGTCAAGACGACCTTCTGTAATTTAAGGGCCAAACAGCCCGACGTAGAGACGGTCGCTATTGCGACTTATCGTATATTTTAGATTAGCATTAAGATAGTTTAAGGTAGATTAAGACTTGTGTCCTATTGACACTTTAAAGGACGGGTAGCTGTGCTACAGAGACAGGTAGAGAGAACTCTACCTTAACTATTTCAAATTTAACGTAAATACAGACTTGTATTTTGTGAGCACTATTCCCACCAAGGGTTGTTATTAGTTATATAATTGTATTCGGATCGCATCGGGCCTTGCATACACACAGTACACATACAAACATACACACACTGTCAACCACTCCCCAGGTCACATACACAATCGCACACACGGAACACATACACCCCACAGCACACTACACTGCACACACACTACTTTGCATCTTGGGGACGCTGTCTCGGCCAGACGCCCGACGCTGCAGCGAACCGTGCGCCTGAACTGGAGCAAATTACCCGCCTCTAATATTCATTTACAAATTTATTTTATTTTAGCTTATAACAAATTAATTTTAAACTTGACATAAATTTCTACACTATTTTTATTTTTACTATTTTATTTTACTTGTGAACGCGCACCTCTGGCGAAATGGCGATGGCAAGAACACCTATTAATATGCCAGGACCCTCCAATGCGAGAAGAGCCCCATCATCCTCTGTCGAGAAAGAGGTGGTGGACACAAGCCCAGTAGGGTTGGTCAGGGACAGCGTTAATAAATTAGAGACCCCCGTGACGGGCCATCGGGCAAAGGATACCAGGGTGGGACCTCTTGCCCCGAAACTAAAAAGAGGGACGGTTAATCTGACCCCGTCACCAGAGTCAGTAAAGAGGGGCCGATATGAGAGCGCAATGAGAAATTGCAAGATAATAAAAGACCAACTGACCATATCGGGTAACCTTAAGAGGGAAATCAGGGCCAAAATAGAGGAGATGACTACTGGGCTACAAAGATATATCAAAGAATATGAGGATGAGCTGAAAGGTCAGCCAAGACGAGGAACTGGGACGCCGGAGAAACCAGCCTCCGCACCCACAACCTCGGTGATATGCAGCAGGGAAATCCTTGAAAAGATTGCGGAGAATGAAAAATTAATAAGAGAGAATGGAAGAGTGATGAATGAACTTAGGGAAAAAATGGAGAAACAGGATGAAAGAGAGAAAGAAAGGGAAAGAAAGGGGATGACAACCTATGCGGGTGTGGTGGCGGGCCGCCCCGGAGCACAGCCTGCGGAGCGGGCGACTCTGCACTCCGTGGTTGTTACATCCAAGGATGAAAACGAAACGAGTGAACAGGTGATGGAAAAACTAAGAAAGGTAGCGAATGAGGACGAAGGATGGGTGACGATCGAAAGAGTGAGGAAGGCAAAAGACAGGAAGGTAATAATAGGTTATAGAACGGAAGAGGAACGGAAGAGGGCACAAGGACGACTCGAGGCCAAAATAAAAAACCTCGCCGTCGAGCAAATCCAAAATAAGGATCCGCTCCTCATCCTGTATAGCGTCCTTAAGATCCACAAGGACGAAGATCTGCTCCGGATTTTAAGATCCCGGAACCATAACGTGTTCCGCGATTTGAACCCGGAGCAGATACGTATGGCAGTGCTATACAGGAAGACGGCAAGGAACCCCCACACCTGCCATGTGGTACTTAGGGTTTCCCCAGAGGTATGGACTCGAGCCCTGGACAGGGGGAGGCTGCATGTAGACCTGCAACCCATTAGAGTTGCAGATCAATCTCCCATAGTGCAGTGCTCCCGGTGCCTAGGGTATGGACACACCAGGAAGACCTGCACCGGTACAGCATCTAGGTGTAGTCACTGCGGTGGGCTCCATCTGAGAGCCGAATGCCCAGACTACGCCGCCGGTGCTGAGCCCACATGCTGCAACTGCCAGAGGGAGAGGCTAGGCGGCGCGGGCCATAGTGTGTATAGTGACTTGTGCCCTGTGCGACAGAGATGGGATGAGATAGCGAGGACCACCACTCAGTACCGGTGCTAACGTTGTCCCGGGGAACACGACCCCATACAGAGTGCTACAGGCGAACCTCAAGAAGAAGAAGCTGGCAATCGACGACTTCATACTCGAAGCCTCGAGGCGAAAAGCCACGGTCGCTCTAATCCAAGAGCCCTACGTAGGCAACTCGGCAAGGATGAAGTCATACCAGGGCGTCAGGGTCTTCCAGAACACTGGGCAAGGAGGAGGGACTGTGAAGGCGGCCATTGCCGTCTTCGATCCAACACTGGATGTCGTGCAGTACCCGCAACTCACCACTGATAACATCGCAGTGGTGGGGATCCGGACCAGTGCCTGGACGATCACGCTGGTGTGCTTCTACTTTGAACCGAGGCCAGCACCACTGGGGCCCTACTTAGAGCGCCTTAAAGAGGTGAGGAGAAGCCTAGGTTCCCAGCTTGTTGTTTTTGGGGGAGATGCCAACGCAAAGAGCACCTGGTGGGGTCACATGTTCGAAGACAGCAGAGGCGAGTTACTGAGAGGGGTCCTCGCTGAGATGGACCTCCATGTCCTGAACAGTGGAAATATTCCGACTTTCGACACTGTGAGAAATGGAAAGAGGTACTGCAGCTTCGTTGACATCACGGCATGCACGAGCAACGCGCTCGCCTGGGTCGGCGCTTGGAAGGTTGATACAAGTCTAGCTGCGAGCTCAGACCACAACGGCATAGTGTTCAACCTCAACCTGGCGAAAGCCAGAGGTACAAACATTCAACGTACAACGCGTATTTACAACACCCGCAAGGCCGACTGGGATGCTTTCAAAGCTAACGTGGGTCGGCTGCTCTCGGATATTGCGATAGACGAAACAGAGCACCACACCCAGATGGATACCTTAGTCGAAGCATACACGAGAGCGGTCGAGTCCGCGTGCAGGGAGAGCATCCCAGTTAAAAAACCGGTGGGGTTGATCGCTGCGCCGTGGTGGTCGGAAAAACTCGCTGAATTGCGAAAAGTAATGATCACCTACAAGCGCCGCATCAGGAACGCAGCGCCCGTTCGTAGGGCGTTTGTGATAGCGCAGTACCTGGAAAGAAAGGAGATGTATGAAAGTGAAGTAAAAAAGGCACAGGTCGAGAGCTGGAAGACTTTCTGCGGAAAGCAGGACAGGGAGGGCCTCTGGGAAGGCATCTATCGAGTGATAGGGAGGGCCACAGTAAGGGAGGAGGACACTCTGCTCGCCGCCAATGGCTCATTCCTGGACGCGAAGGGTTCGGCTGAGCTACTCGCCCAGACCTTCTACCCGGGAGACCGGGAAGGCGAGGATAACGAGGGACATCGAAGAGTACGAGAAAAGGCGAAAAGTTTAGTAGTAGTTTCCTCTAGGAGAATAATAAGCCACTTATTATTTTGTAACTGTAATCTTTCCTTGCTTGATGTCCATCCTGGCACGGGTGCAGTTGGTGTTTTGGTGTTGAATTAGGGATACTACGCAGTCCTCAGATTTGTCCAATGGTTGCGTCGTTAGTGATTGGCAGAGCTGTGTGTCTGGTGTGATTTTCTTACAGTCTTCCTCCAGGTATGAGTACTCGCTGCTTCCCAGTGCTAGGTATTTGGCTTTGGGGATGATGGTGAGGCCTTGTTTGTCGGGAATGGAGTATAGATGGATAAGGTCATAAGGATTTTGATCGGTAGATGGGATATCCAATATGAATGTTAATGTGTGCTCTGTACTATAGGCTTTGACGGTAATAGATTTCTCTATATTGTGTATGTTCTTTATACTAATAATATCTACTGGCCTAAACTCATTTAATTTTTGTATTGTAATCATCTCTGTAATAAGGCTATGGGGACTTATAATACTTGGATGCATTACCTCTAACTGAGCAAAAGTCATTGCATCTTCTAAAATTACCAACTTATCTAAAAGTAGTTGTAAACTAAAGTTAATTTGAATATATAAGTCTAGAAAGTGTATCCTATTTATAATTACATTATAATTACGAGTGGTATTTCTTAATATTGAGCCTAATTTCTGTTGATTCTGGTTTACAAGATTGATTTGTTTTGTAAACTCGCTTACAGCGTGTTCGGCTACAAATAGTGTTTGTTTCTGAGATGAAGCTATTTTATTAACTGAATTGCGTAAACCAGAGATTTCGTTTTCAAATTTAACCGCATCGTCGTAATCTAAGTTGCCTGTAATTGTTTTAAGGATAGAGCCTAAACCATTGATAAGACCACGTCTAACTCTATGTTTTGGGGTTATAAATATAATTTTCTTACTTATCAAATTTATACTATTTTCTATTTGATCCTTATAGGTTCTATGTAAATCCTCATCCTCTTCAGCATGCTTAGTATCGGTATATATAACCATAAGCTTAATCGCAGTTTCGTATAAATATGAAACGTTATACACGCAAGCCAAACTAAAAGTGTCAACCTGCTTCAAAAGCTGACCTTGTTTTAGAAGGAGGATTCCACTCACGTTATCTACAGGATAAATAAGGGTTACGGTTGCGGCTGCGTAGAGCACGAAGGCTCCTGTGACGAGGATTCTGTAACAAGATGGGGTCTGCGTAAGAGCTTAAAATGAACTCTTATGGATTTTGAGTTCGGGTGGTTACCTATAATTTCTGCTACGTTGTTAGGGTGTAGGTGAATGATTTTGTAGGGGCCTTTAAATACCGGCTTTGTCTTGTCACTCCTCGTAGTCTTGGCTACTTGCTTATAGACTGTTTCACCAACTTTAAACATCATAGCTTCGGCAGTCTGGTTTCTCTTTTCTATCACCTGTTCTTTATTTTTCGATACGTGAGCTGCTAAGCACTCCTGTACTGCTTCTGCATTTTCCGGTGGTTAAGTACATAGTCCTGGTAGAACTCTTTAGGATAAAACAGTTCTAAGGGGTTCCTGGAAGCTGTGTGACCAAATAAAAGTTCTCGTGGTGTGTATCCTGTTGTGGAGTGGATGGCATTATTATAAGTTATTATTGCGTATTTCATCAGTAGCTGTATCGGGTCGTCTTTGTTGGTCATTCGTTGAATTCTAATGATTTCGCCAATAGTTGAATGAAATCGTTCTATTGGGGAGTTTGAGTTTGGGTTGTAGGGTGTTGTAAAGTGGATATTGATATCATGAGAAGCACATATTTCCTTTATTACGTCATTGTCAAATTTTGTGTCGGAATCTGTGGTGATTTTAAGTGGCAAACCTAAGACAGAAAATATTTGCAACAGTGCTTCAGCTATGTGAACACTACTGGATGCGTTTAAGGGCACAGCTTGTGCAAATTTAGAAAAATGATCTATTATTGTCAGAAATGTTGCACCCTCTGTGGAATATAGATCCATAAATAGGTGTTGAAAAGGTTTAGTGGGTGTTTCTGTTATAGCTAGCGTGGGTCTTACAGGATGTCTTTCATATTTCGCCCTAAGACACACGTCGCATTGATTTATGAATTTTTGGATAGAGAGTAACATATTAGGCCAATGATAATTTCTAAGGAGGTGTTTATGGGTTTCTTGGATACCTCTATGCGATGATTTACCCTCATGGTACCGTTTTATCATCTCTTCTTGTTCAGTTTTATTTTCTATGACTGTAACACGTGACGTACACCTTATTAATTTGGGACCCCTGTCATTAAAGATTGTAGTATAGACTCTAGAAAAAGCTAGATATAGGTTTTCATCATAAAAGTAGCAATGGAAGATACGGTTGGCAATCGTATGTTCCTTTAGGAATCGAATTATTTCAGACTCAGTGTTATTAATTGGGATAAAAACGTCTTTAATAACATTTCTGGAATTAGTGGATCTATCTTCTACCCTATAAGAGGATCCTGGGGTGGATCTAATATAAAATTATTTAAGCTGTTTGTCTATTGCGTCAGAAAGTATTGGTATACCATTGTTTTCGTTATCAGGCTGTGTGTGATTTGTCGAAACTAACTGGTCGGGGTCAATTATTGTTATGCTCATCGTGTCTGTGTCTTTGTCAGTATTTGACGGCAAAGCGCTACTGGTAGCGATGTCGTCGTCATCCCTCATGCCCCTATTGATGTCATAAGGACGTAGCGGGTTGTTATCTGTTTCAACATCTCTAAGTACGTCTTCTAATAATCTATTAATGTGTTCATTATCGTCCTCTCCGGGATTTACTGCTAGGGAGTCTACACTGTTATGGAATATTTTGACTCTAGATAGTGCGTCTGCATTGGTGTTTTGTTTGCCCTTTTTATAAACTACTTGGAAATCGTATTCGGCTAATTTTAGTTTCTAACGAGTTAATTTTGAGTTGAGATCTTTTAAGGACATAAGCCACATTAGAGGTCTATGGTCTGTATAGATTGTGAATTTACGACCGTATAAATATGGTCTAAAGTACTTCGTTGCCCAAATGATTGCTAACAGTTCTTTTTCTGTAGTCGAATAACGTGTCTCTGTATCGGATAGTGTTCGGGATGCAAATGCAACTGGCTTGTCTGAGCCGACCGTTCCCTGTGAGAGAACAGCGCCTAAAGCGAAGTCTGATGCGTCTGTTGTCAGGATAAATTGCTTGTCAAAGTCGGGATATTGAAGGATCGGGGCGTTTGTTAGGATTTGTTTACATTTCTTAAACGAGTCAAGGAATTCATCTGTGTGTATGATTTTAGCATTCTTTTTTAGGCAGACTGTCAAAGGTTTTGTCAGTTTAGCGAAGTCCTTAATGAACTTCCTGTAATAGCCAACTAGACCTAGAAATGCTTTAATGTCTTTTTGAGTCTGTGGTATGGGGAAGTTTAAGACTGCTTTTATTTTGTCTTTGTTAGGCTTAAGGCCCTGGTCGGTCAATTCATGTCCTAGGAAGTTAACTTGTTTCTGTAGGAACTCTGACTTGTCCAACTGTATTTTTAAGTTGTGAACTTTAAATCGTTCAAAGACTAACTTTAGAGTTTCGTAGTGGCTTTGTAGCGACGTAGATGCTATTATGACGTCATCGAGATATGTAAATACGTTATCTAGCCCTCTAAGGATGTGGTCCATGAGACGCTGGAACGTACTGGGCGCGTTTTTGAGCCCGAAAGGCATACGCAGGAATTCATAGTGACCTCCCTCGGTGGTAAATGTCTTTTCGATATCGTCAGGGTGCATTTCAAGTTGATGGTAACCGCTAGCCAGGTCAAGGGTTGTAAAATACTGGGCGCGTCCTAATCGATCAAGAATGTCGTTTATGTTAGGTAAAGGGTATTTGTCTTCTATAATTCTGTCATTAAGTCGTCTATAGTCAATTACAAGTGTCCATTTAACCTTTCCAGAAGCGTCGGGTTTCTTTGGGACTATGTGAACAGGGCAAGACCATGGTGAGATACTTTCGCGTATGATTCCTTGCTTTAGTAGGTTATCAATTTGTTTCTGAATTTCTATACGCTGTTGAGGGGCTTGTCTGTAACTTCTAACAAAAATCGGAGTGTTGTCAGTTACTCGCAGTTGATGTTTGACCGCACTAGTAAAATACAATGGTATGTTTTCAGAGTAAAAGATTTCTCTATATTGATAGCAAAGTTTAGTAATTTCACGTCTCTCTTCTTCGTTCATATGGTCAGTTCGAATATTATTTAAGTTGTCACAAAGTTCTTTGTTAATGTCAGTTCTAGTTTCAAGTGTGTTAATTTTGTGAACTGTATAGCTATCTAATAGTTGTGGGGGTAACTGTTCGAGGGGTAAAGTACAATTGTTGCTAATTATCTGTGGTTTATCGGTGTAGTTAATAATAGAAGTCCTAAATGTTCCGTTTTTAACGGTTACGATGGCCGCGGGTGATTTTAGTCCTTTAGTCCACTGAAAGTCGTCATGAATATATTGTCCATCTAAATAGTTAGTCTTTATTACTATGAGTTTCTCGTAATTAGGTTCTACTTTGATGTTTTTTATGGGATAGTCAAAGTAAATTGGAATTTCAGCATTAGTGGTTCGCAACAACTTGTTTTTCAAGTCTATGTTGCATCCTAATTCTTTCAGGATGTCCACACCTATCAAGCCTTTGTATTTTGGGTCAAATTCGAATATTAGGAATTTATGAGATTTATCGGACTTCAACTGGGGTGGTAAGGGTAAGACTATCATGTGTTCGTGAAAGGATACACCATGTGCAGTTTTTACCTGGAAGGGTTCGCTTTCGATGTGCTCCTCTAACCAAGTACCTGCTATTGCATCGGGCGATATGATAGATCGTGAGGCTCCTGTATCCAATAAAAACTTACCTTGGAATTCGGGAAGCTCTATGTAAAGAAGATGGTCTTTCCCGTGATGATTAAGGTCCACCGTACTTATTAGCTGTTGTCCAATTGAGTCTCGTCCGCAGGAAAATCCTGATAGCTTGGTCCTCCACTCAATGTCTCCTGTGAGTACTCCTGACTGTAGTCCTGCTCATGATCCTGTAAATTATTACTAGCGTACTCACCGTTGTAGTATGGCTCGTAGTTATCTGGATAACCATGTTCTGGAGTGGGCTGACTGGGCTGTGTATAGAAAAGTTCCTCAGACGTAAAGCTAGGCTTCTCGGGCTTATTCACTGACCTCATAGTGACGTCAGATACCCTCTGCGGTGGGTTCACTTGTTGGCGGGGTATATTTGGTTGAGGTCTAAAATTACCTGAGTTCCTGAAGGTCCCTGAGCCACTACGCCGGACACCTTGATTGGGTCCATTCCTCCATGGACCTCTGTGCTGATTCTGGTCTGGGACCCAGTTATTACGTGGTGGAAAGTTACGGCTAAATCCTGGTTGGTTAGCTAAGTGCGTCGTGGGGTTAGGCTTAGGCATTTCTTTCGGTTTGGCTTGTATGGAAAGCGAATTAAAACTGTTATTTAATCTATTAAATGCTAGACGCGCTTCTTCCTGTCTAGCCGCTACTATTGCCGCTTCTAGGGTCGTAGGTCTCGCTATTCGCACGCCTATAGATACATGGAAGTCGAGATGATTCACATATTGATCTATTACCATATTTTCATAATATGTTTTATCTGAGTGCCTACCAACTACGTTTAGCGTATCTAACACCTCTCTTAAACGTTTACCAAAAGATTCGGCGTCTTCATTTTTATTGCGCAGGCGGGTCAATTCCTGCATCAACTGAATTTCGTTACGAGGCTCTCCTAACCTACGGGTCAACGCCGCTTTAACGGCCTCCCAGCTGTCTACTATCCCCTCAGACGCTATAGCGTCGACGGCAGAACCGCTCAGTTTGCTTTTAATTAAACATACAACCGCGGGGTTGGCCCTTACGGGAGCCTCTAGCAATGATAGCACATTCTCTACCTCTCTAATGAAATAATTCAGTGTTTTCTTGTTACCATCATATTTAGGTAACAGGTCAGATACGAATTTAAATGTAGCTAACTCAATGGTCGCCATTATATTTGAATTTAATTAAATTAAGTTATAAAATATTTGACACAATTAACAACCTCTCTGCCTACTCTATGTGTCTGCAGGAGCGTGAAGTTAAAGCAATTAGATCTATGTTAATTTGCTGGGTGTTTTAGCTATAAATAAACACAAAGGTAATGCAATATCATATACCTACTTATTATGCACTGCGAAGCGTATACTGCGAGTTTAGCACGTATACGAACACACTTATTCCTATTTAAGATTATCTATATAAAAATGTTATTTGTCTGCAGCGATGTTAGCCTACACACAAACACATAAAACATTCAAAGAATACGACAGGAAATATAGCACAGGAACTGGGAATACAACAAGCACTCACCCTAGTATCCTCTGCATCTCCTAGTCGGGCCTTGTAGTACAGCAGGATCTCCAATTCTCCGGATTTCCCGCAGGGTTGTCGCCGTCCGTAGATTCGTATATGCGATCGCGAAGATAACGATAGATACCGTTCACTCAGGCTGAAGAGTTCTATTCGAAGCTAGAGTGTCGCGATCCTACCGACTGCGCCAGATAAATAACGGCGAACGCGATTATTTATAAAAAAATATTTATTTAATAAAAAGTGTTTACAATAAGAAATGTACTACAAGACTAATTTACATATTTAATATTCTTATAATCAAAACTATGATGAAATCGATGCGTCGCCAATTCCGGTCGCGCGTGTCGGTGTCGTACGATGCGTCGTCAGCAATCTTGCAGGTCGGCGGATTGCCTAACTCGTTTTTTTATAATATTTTTTTATTATTTCTTGACATACATAATTGTAAAGTTTTGAGGGTCATATGTGCTCTGTCATCTCATCATATGTGCTACATTCACACATACACGAACACACACACACAATATTAATTTCTTTGGAAACTTCTTTCATCGAGTAATGGGGCCTGAGGCTACAGGCAACTCGTATCTGTAGCACAAATATAGTTTCAACATCGGCAGGTGTACGTGTATGTGTACGTGTATGTGTGTGTCTTCGTGTATGTGTGAATGTAGCACATATGATGAGATGAAAGAGCACATATGAACGTCAATGTGCTCTTTCATCTCATCATATTGTACGTGTACGTGTACGTGTACCTGTACGTGTACGTGTACGTTTACGAAGTTTTTGTCCCTAAATTTACCCATGCACTTCGGGCATCCCAGTTTTGGCAACATTTGACACTTTTGACAAAAATTGACAACATTCTGCAGAACACACTCAGCACAATTTTAAATGTGGCCTTGAATAACCGAACCTGGCTCCAAGTGTCCTTACCAGTTCGATTGGGTGGTCTCGGCGTTCGCAAAATTTCAGACGTTACCCTTCCAGCATTTCTGTCGTCGGTGCACAGTACTGAGGAGTTAACCTGGAAAACTCTCATAAACACACAGGTTAACTCTGAGGTGTCATGTAAGTCCGATGCTATTGATGCTTGGAAGGCTGCTTGTCCCAACACTGAGTTGCCTGGTAACCCTTTCTCCCAGAGACAATGGGATGCGCCGCTCTGCAGACTGGTAAGAGATACCTTAATACACACATCTTCGCATGTTACAGAACGTGCGCGCCTTCTGGCTGTGGGGGAATGGGAGTCAGGCCTCTGGATTCAGGCACTTCCATCGCCCAACATAGGTACTATGTTGGACGATACTACTTTCCGCCTTGCCACTTGCCTTCGCTTAGGAGCGCCGTGCATTTCTCCGCATCATTGCCACTGCGGTGAAGCTGTCGACAGTCTTGGGCACCATGGCCTTTCATGCAGCAGAAGCGCTGGGCGTATACCGCGACACGCCTGCATCAACGACATTATCCGCCGTGCTCTAGTTACAGCTGGCGTGCCAGCCATTCGTGAACCTAAAGGGCTGGTGCGTAGCGATGGCAAGAGACCGGATGGTATGTTGTTGCTACCTTGGAAGATGGGTAGACCTTTGGTGTGGACGTGTGTCGACACTCTTGCGCCTTCACATCTTTCGAGCACAGCAGGGTGTGCCGGTGCTGCTGCTGCAACTGCGGAAAATCTCAAACGGCGCAAATACTGTAACCTGACAGGTGATTATGTTTTTGAGCCGTTTGGGGTTGAAACGTTAGGGACGTGGGGTCCAAGTGCTCGGTCTCTATATAAAGACTTGGCAAAGCAGCTGATCGACGCTACGCGTGACCAGAAGGCTGGTTATTATCTTGCACAGAGGATAAGCATTGCCATTCAACGTGGCAATGCTGCCAGCCTTCTGGGTACGTTACCGGTCGGTGATGGTGCGGAGGAATTTCATGACGCATTATGTATGTAATTTTTATGTTTATTTTATTTTAGTAGCTATCTTATAATAGGTTTAGTTTTAATTTTCAATTCATGTTAATTAAATAATGTAAAAATAAACCATTGGAAAATTATTCTTTCGCTGGTTCGGTAGATTAGTTCTACTGAGAAGATACTAGCAAGAAACTCAGCGAACTATATTAGAACTGGATTATTTTTCTTTTTTAAATTTGCTTAAACATTAACATCATTAAGGTATTCTTTCACTTTATAGTAACCTTTACTCATTAAGAATGTTTTCAATAATGTCTTGTCACAATGAACATAAGCTTAACATATACTTACTGTCTAGCCATAAATATTGTTACGAAGAAAAAACATTTGTTTTTATTGCAAATATTATTTATTACTTTTACTGTGTGTTAGTTTAATACATAAATATAAAACAATTTAAAATATAAAAAAGCTTATTCGAAGTGGTCTCCATTGGCTGCAACATAGTCCTTTAAACGTTGAGGCCAGTTATCAATAGAAGCACGCACTCTTTCCATGGGAAAATTCTTCACTGCCAATCGTATGGATTGTTTTAGGGACTCCAAGTTAACATGGCGTTTAGAGCATGCCATACTCTCTAAAACTGACTAATCCAGCGGATTAAGATCGGGACTAGACGACGGCCAGTCTTCAGCTCTGATGAAGTCCGAAACGTTCACTTCCAACCAAGACTGCGTGGACCGAGCTTTATGACCCGGCGCTGAGTCTTGTTGGAAGGACCATACTTGGTTATTGAACATGGTGTTGTTAAGGGGTTTAACTACCTTCTCAAGAATGGTATCTTGATACACTTATGCCGATGTTTTGATACCTTCTTCACAAAAATATGGCTCAGTCACTCTTTTATAGCTAACACCCCACCAAACCATCACTGAAGTCGGATAATGCTCACGTTGCACTCTGTCGACTAATTGGAAAGCTTTCTTAGAGCTTTGAGCATAAATACGGTCATTTTGTTTGTTAAAATGTTGCTCAATTGTAAAGATTTTCTCATCCGTAAACAAAATTTTTCTGTGACCTCCCTTTGCTTCGATTTTACCACCCTATTCTTTTTTAAATTATCAGTTAAAAAGTCATTTTTTAAATGATAATTTAAAAAATAATAGGGTGCGTCTCTTATAGGCTGCATGTCCTAAGTCATCTTTTAAAATGCGCGCATGGTTCTGGGTGCTATCTTCATCTCCCGAGATAAAATCTTTTGCTTTCGGACAGGATTTCTTCGAATTCTTTCCCTTACTGCTTTGACCACCTTTTTCGTACGAACACTACGTGGATGGCCAGATCTTTTTCTGTCACAAACAGAGGAGGTCCCATTGTACCTATTAATAGCCCGGTACACAAACATTTGTGTTCGGTGTAAATGCTGACATCGAACACGTGAGGTGAGCCCGGGCGCGTGTCGTGACACTTCGTTAAGAAAGTAGTAATTAGAAATAGTCAGTGTACCAAGAGCGGTCATCGCGATCACTATAGCATCGTAGTCGATTCCGTCGCGACTGGGCGCACTCGAACATTCATCAAACATTAACATTAATTGTAACATTTCATTATAAAATTATTAACATCATAAACAACAACTTTTACTCACGAATTTCCGAACCCAACGCGCTATAGTTAACGTTCCCCGAACATTGGTCCTTCGAAGCCTTAAGGACTTTACGCGAAGCGAACGCGAACCGCGTGAAGTGAGAACTAGCTATACATTTAGTGGAACGAGGATAGTGCCAGGGAGCAGCAGTTCGTGAGCAACCAGTCACAATCAACGCACGTAAGCCACACGTCGTCAGCCGCATCTCAAGTAAGAGCTTTCCAATTTTAACACTAACATCACGATGTCTCAAATTGAAGAACAGCGTGTACGCTTGGCGGAATTGGAGAATAACTTCACCAACATCAAGAAAGATGGGAAGGATAGGAAGAGTAGAGCTGACTACTACAAAAATCAAAGGGCAAAAGTAGAGTCATTGTGGCAAGACATACAGAATCACCATGAGCTTCTGACCAAGATAGTTAGCCCTGCCGACCCTTATTTTACCGATAGGTGCTACGAAGCGGCTAAAATCATTCACCAGAACTATATGACTGCTATTCAGACAGGCAGCTTAGAGCAATACGCCTCGACTTCGGGTAGTATGTTAGGTAAAACAGGTTTATTGGAGAAAACAGCTAAGGACATGGAATACCAACTGTATTCTTCTAGAACATCAGATGAACACAAAGAGCGACTCTTGTGTTCATCAAGCAAACATACTGGGAGTTACAGCAAGTTGGATGATCTTACGCCAGCAAGAAGCTAACTTCCGAGCATTTAAGCGAACAATAAACAACTTGAATAAAGAACATATATCCGTCAAATGGGATTTTGAAGATGCCCTAAAAAATTTAGAACATCTGTGGTCAGTCATTGATAAATTGCCTTTGCAAATTGATGGCGAGTTCGAAGAAGGAGAGGAGACGTATGAAACAAATTTCTCCTCTCATGAACAACAATTTTATACCTTGAAAAGGGAAATGAACAAGAGAATGTGGTCAGCACACTATAAAGAACACTCTACGCCAAAAGTAGAGATCCCTACATTCAATGGTAATTATAACAATTGGATGTCATTTAAAGATTTATTCTCAGATGCCGTACACAGCTATACAATGGTGCCGAATTCGCAAAAAATGCAAATTCTAAGAACCAAGGTGATAGGAGAACCTAACAAATTAATTCAGCACCTAAGTATTTCGTCCGATAACTACACATCATGTTGGGAAATTCTAAACAATCGTTACAACAATCACAGATTAATTTTCACATCCCCCATGAATAGTTTATTTGGCTTACCTAACATCCAACATAACTCGGTAGCACTTCTTAAAAAGATGCATGAGGTAACAATAGAAACCCTTAACGCCATCAAGAACTTAGGCGTGGATACACAGTCATGGGACCCAATTATAGTACATTTATTGGCCCAGAAAATGGACCCCGATACCCACAACGACTATATGGATTCCATAAGAAACCCGCGGACTCTGCCGGTGCTCAGTGACCTATTAAACTTTCTGGAAAGCAAGTTTACTACTTTAGAGACCTCCGCCCGTCGCAAACAGGAAGTACCTCCACAGAAACAGGCTCAGACCCCCGGGAGCAATAAAAATTTTCATCTCATGGAAAACAGGGTGCTAACTATATCCCAAGGAGCAAAAGCAATGCGTCAGTTGTGAAATATGACAACGTGACCGGAGCCGTCTTCAAATGCCCACTATGCAAAAATAAGCATGGCTTGTACAATTGTAAAACTTTCTTACAATTACCAAATGAAAAGAAATTGATGCCTGTCAAGAAACTCGGACTTTGTCTGAACTGCTTATTTTCGCACAATGGGAAAGATTGCAATTCCGCACATACATGTCGAAACTGCACGGAACGTCATAACACTATATTGCACGAGGCCTGTGTCAACTCAGTATCTAAACCATCAACCTCATGTCAGGCTGTTGCAACATCCACCGACAATAAGGAGGTCAGTAGCTCACACGTGTATAATGAGAACCATCCTGAGATACTGTTGGCAACTGCACAACTAAAAGTTCTAGCAGTGGATGGTACCTTTCACAACATGCGCGCACTAGTGGATCAAGGTTCGCAAGTATCACTGATAACAGAACATGCTGCCCAGATTTTAGGTATCAAGAGAGACAGTTACAAAGGACTTATCTACGGAGTTGGACAACGGGAAAACAGCTCTAAGGGAAATATTAGAGTGACGTGTGAGTCACTCTACAATAACTTCCGGTTCAATGCGGAAGTAATCATTATGGCCAACCTGATAAAGCGCCTTCCGAACAATACCTTTAACAAACCAACATGGCCCGCCATTACAAACATTAATTTAGCAGACCCAGAGTTTTACGTCAGCCGCCCAGTGGACTTATTGCTGGGAGCCGACGTATACTCTCAAATTATACTCAGCGGCATAATAAAAGGGGAGGATACCGCCCAACCGGTCGCTCAACAAACGAATCTAGGCTGGATACTATGCGGAGCGGCACAAACATTCCATTGTAATGTCATTATAAGGGATATAGAGGACATTCAACAATTTTGGGAAATAGAAGAGATTGCTGAAGAAGGAGAGATGTCATCGGAGGACCTACAATGCCTCAAACATTATGAAGAAACAACAACAAGAGATGCCGACGGCAGATATATCGTTCGGCTGCCCTTGAAAGGCGATGTAGAAGCGAAACTTGGCTCTTCAAAACACATAGCTGTGGCACAATTTAAAAATTTAGAGAAGAAATTGTACAAACAACAACAATTGGCGACGTCCTATTGTGAGTTTATGTCAGAATACACAGAACTCGGTCATATGCAACCTTGTGTAGGGAACAGTACTATTACACCTGAATGCTACATGCCCCACCACGGAGTGTAACGTGCGGAATCCACAACTACAAAATACAGAGTCGTATTCAATGCATCAGCTAAAACATCGACGGGATACTCATTGATCGATTTGACGTTTACAGGGCCCAATTTACAGCTTGACTTATAAAACCTACTAGTAAAGTGGAGACAATACCCAGTCGCTTTTACAGCAGACATCGAAAAAATGTATCGCCAAATTCTAGTTAACAAATTGGACACCCCTCTGCAGAGGATCGTTTGGAGAGAATCACCAGAAAAACCATTACAGACATTTGAGCTAATGACTGTTACATACGGAACCAATCCCGTGCCATTCCTAGCAATGATGACGCTGAAACGGCTAGCCAAGGACGAATACGACTCATACCCCGAAGCCTCAAAAGCCCTACAAGAAGCATTCTACATGGATGACCTAGTACACGGATGCTACAGCTTAGAACAAGTCCAACAGTTAGTTGAGGACCTCACCCTGCTACTAAAAGCGGGGGCTTTAACCTACGTAAATGGGCTTCGATTAAACAACAGTTGCTGTCAACAAAACAGACTAATGCGACAGAAACAGTTAACTTTAAGACGGAAAACACGTCCAAAATCCTAGGATTAGGATGGAATCCTAAAGAGGACTGTTTTAGTTTTAACTGCCAAATATCAAACCCTGAAAAATTAACAAAGCGAAGCTTGCTATCTGAAATATGATGATCCATTAGGATGGTTGGCCCCTATTGTGATAAAACTAAAATTTAGGCAAAGGGTTTGGAAAACAAACATCCCATGGGACACTGAAGTACCAAGGGATATCCAACATGAATGGCACAAAATACAAGGTGACATAAACAAAATTAATACATTTAGAATCCCAAGATGGATCACCAGCAACGAGCATGATATAATCGAGCTGCACGGATTCTGTGACGCATCGATCCAAGCATACGCATGTGTGGTCTATGCGCGCGTCAAGAATTAACCTCAGTCGCTCATAGTCGCTGCCAAAACTAAGGTTATTCCACTAAAAAAGCAACTGACACTACCTCGGTTGGAACTAAGTGGAGCCTACTTGTTGTCTAAACTCATGAATAAATTGAAACAAGCATTATCGAACCATCAGCTCGAGACATACGGATGGACGGACTCAAAGGTGGTGTTGGGCTGGCTCAATGGTGAACCAGGCAAATGGCGCCCCTTTGTAGCCAATAGAGTAAGACAAATAACAGAAACAATGCCAGCGCAACTATGGCGTTATGTAAAAACAACCGATAATCCTGCGGACGCGGCAAGTCGAGGCGTATAACCCTACTCAATTCCTAAACCAACAAAGGCAGTGGAAAGAGGGTCTGAAATGGCTGGCATCATTTCTACCTAAGTCTGAGGACCTACAATATTATACAACCGATCAAGAACAACGGAATACGAAACAATCACTCGGAATACAACACAATAACAGTATCAGCATTATTGATGAATTTTAACGAAACACAGCTCCTTCAATAAAATATTACGTATTTTGGCCTACATATTACGAGCATTCAACTTTACGAAGAATCGCCAACGACCCAAGTAAACACCTCAACAAAGTCTAGGGAACAAGATGACCCCAATTTTTTTATTCGTGTAAATCTTGTTTTGCAAATAACTGGTAGCAAATAAATAAAAATAGAATAAAGTAGATTACAGAGTTGTTCGAAATTTAAAAATAAATATAAATAAGTAATGATTTTCGAATATGGAGGGAAAACTTTTAAAAGTGTTTGATTGTGCAGTTTCTCTGAGGCAATATAAAAATTATTTTCTTTGATTGTAAATAACATTTTTTATCAATAATACATCTTTTACGTATGGTTTGTGCATATTTGTGACTGTAGTCATCATGTCACGTCGTCATTTAAGTCGCGAAGAGATGTTAAGGGCTGTTGGTATGCTGCAAGCTGGACGAACTCAACGCGACGTAGCGGATGCTGTCAACACCTAACCAAGTGTAATTTGCAGATTATGGGCACGCTACAGGTCTACAGGGGATGTTGCCGAACGTCACAGGGGACGAAATAGGGTTACTACCCCGCGACAAGATCGTTTCTTGCAAAATTCCGCAAGGCGGCAATGCACGATTACTGCTCGTCAGTTGGTCGCAGGCCTCTAGTCTCAGCATCAAGTGGTTATTAGCGATCAAACTGTTAGGAGAAGACTACACGAAGCCAATCTTCATGCTCGCAGACCGCTTAGGGTTCCAGCTCTTCGACGTGGAAATCGAGGTCGTCGCTTATTGTGGGCTAACGCACATTTACAGTGGACCGACCATCAATGGGCACGGGTTCTCTTTTCCGACGAATCTCGCTTCGGTTTTCACCCTGATTCGAGAAGAGTGCGTATATGGCGAGTTCCTGGACGTCGGAGCCGTCTCCAGAATCCGCAAGAAGTTCATCCTTACCAAGGTGGAACAATCATGAAATGGGCTGGAATTCGCCTTGGTGGAAGGACCGACCTCGTTTGGATACGGGGCAATTTGAATGCAAACCAATACATTCAGGAGGTTATACACCCCATGGTAATCCCTCATCGACAGCAGTTCGGTCAAGATTTTATGTTCATGCAAGATAATGCACGGTCACACACCGCGAGGGTAGTGGTCAATGCGTTAAGCGAGCACAATATTACGACGTTGGAATGGCCTGCTCAGTCTGCCGACCTCAATCCCATAGAGCGTGCCTGGGATTTGCTTGGGAGAAGAGCTTTCAGTGATTCTTTGGAAAATTTGAACACTGAACAACAACTTTTTTTACACCTTCGCAATGTATGGAGCCATATTCCACAGACGATGATTGACAATCTCATACTAAGTATGCCACGCCGTTGTCGAGCTGTTGCTAATGCTTTAGGAGGTCCTTCAGATTATTAAAAACGTTTAAAGTACGGTTAATTACTGTATTTCTTACTACCTCGTTATTTTTGTGCCTAATCATAGAAGGTTGTAATACTCAATATTGGCACTATTCAATTCTTTCTTAAAAAAAAAAAAATTGATATGAGAATGTTTTTATTAAAATTAAAATTAAAAACGGTATAAAAATACCCTTCTATTGATATAAAACACTCACTATTACAAGAAAGGGTTTTTAAATAAAAACTAGAAATGTCCTTGTTCCCTAGACTTTGTTGATGTGTGTATATCACATTACCCGAAATACGTCATGCAAAATTAATTATTATAAGACATGTACAAAGTTGTGCATACGATTTAGACAGGGCGAGTTTGCAAAAACAAGGCGCGGTAAGTCCAAAGAGTAAACTGCTTGAGTTAAACCCATTTATTGACAAGGACGTTGACAAGAAGAGTGGGGCCACCACAAAGAATTGTCAGTGTCAGTTTTTTGGCAGAAGTTACGGACTTGAACATAGAATGGCACTTCAATGCGCCTGCTAATCCCGCCTCGGGAGGCTTATGGGAAACTTGAGGAGCACAAAGGACCACCATAAGCGCATGGTAGGACAACAGAAACTAACCTTTGAAGAGTATTCGACATTGCTAGCTCAAATCGAAGCTTGCCTAAACTCGCGTCCCCTATGTGCTCTAACAGAAAATATAGACGACCTAGACTGTCTAACACCGGCACACTTTCTGACGGGAAGACCAGGAGTCACGGTCATTGAAACCGGTGAAGATGCTCGAACACGTTGGCACTTGACTCAAAAACTACTTCAAGACTTATGGAAGAGGTGGAAGTTGGAGTATCTGAGCCAATTAACACCAAGAGGAAAGTGGCGATCACCCCAACCGAACATCAAGGTTGGAGAACTGGTAGTCATACACGAAGACAACCTTCCCTCGGGGAGATGGGCCCTAGGAAGGATAGTCGAGGTCCATCCTGCCGCGGATAACTACGTGAGAATCGTCACGGTAAAAACAAGCAATGGTTTGATAAAAAGGCCTATCACTAAACTATCAGTGCTACCTTTACATCACGCCGAAACATCTAATATTACTGCACCTGACATAAATCAACCACCTGAAACAAGAAACCGCACACGACGCCAACATAAAAACAAACTATCCAATTTCATAACAACTTTACTGACCTTTATGTATCTAATTTCCACTATCACAACAGGTGATTGCTTTATTATTGTCAATTTAAACAAAGAACAAGGCTTTCATTTCGACAAACTATCAAACATCCAACTAATCAGAGATGAATGGAAATTAGTGGCGTATTATGATCTTCAACCTTACTGGAAAGGGAACTCCGCTTGTCAGAATTATTATAAATACCTTGAAAAACTTTCCGACGGTATTAAACAACAGACACTGTGGCCTTCTCATGTAACAATTAGGTCACTCAATTAATGAATTGAGTCACAACAACAATGTTTTGTTACGTCACCACGTGAGTACGCGCACGCGACAGCGACGAGGCCTGGTCAACGGTATCGGGTATCTAGCAAACACCTTATTTGGCGTTTTGGACGACCGATTCGCGGAACAATATGCTAAAGATATTGGTCTAGTAAGCCATAATCAAAACCACCTCGCGCTATTGTGGCGAAACCAAACTTCCATTATAGAAGCTGAATATAACTTGCTAAAACGAACAAAAGAGACAATGGAATTACAACATCAGATGATCAACAAGCATCTTATGCAGCTGGATAAGACTACCGATGTATTTGTAGCCAAATTAAACGAAGGTCAAACTATAACTGACAAGTGTCTATAATGGGCATCTTAATATTCACCTGATAGACCAGGCACAATTGCAAAGCGAATTAAGTATCATCTCAGGACAATTGAGTAACGACCTCGCGCTACCAATTGAAAATCTGCATACAGAACTCCACAACATTTATCACCTCCTTAAGGTACGAGCACGACTCGCAGAAAACTATTTGATCTTTGAGATAAGAATTCCGTTAATTAACCGAGATCGCTATCAGTTGTATAATATTATACCAATACCGCAACAGTTGAACAATTATATGACAACTATCATCCCCATCGAAACACATGTAGCTATCAATTTACAAAAGGACGCATACCTCCCTATTAATGATAGAGACTGACAACACTGCACAGAACGAGATCCGACCACTTACCTGTGCCAATTGAAAACACCCATATTTCACTTAAAGGCCGATACGGATCTATGTGTGAAGAACAATATCAACCGATGCAAGACTGTAACATCTCCATGCCAGAATCTGTGTACGAGTCTAACGATGATCAATCGCTACATCCACTTTTGCTGCCAACAGTGCTCCATACGCTTCATGTGTAAGGATACTTTAACTGCCCGTACCCTCACTGGAGCTAGCCTAGTACACCTCAGCGAAAACTGCATTGCAAAGACAGATAACTACACTGTCTACAGTCACAAGGTCCAACAGAGTCGCCTGGACTTATCTATTAATATAGACCGATTCGAAATCGCTCCAATAAACAACATTGTGAACCTAACAGTACCCGAAACAGAGCTCGATGGCAACAACAAACCCAATGGCACCCCATCACCATTAGCAGAAATAGAAGAGAAGCTCAAGAGGTTGAAAGATGAACCCGACATCCCATCCGACGACATAGCAGTTCATGACATACACCACTATGCCCTGATTTACGGATCATGGGCTATCGCCGTCATCGCTGCCGGGGCTGTCTTCTGCCTACGTTTACGTCGCGGTAGGCAGGCAGCGCCAGAGCCGGCTCCGCCTACGCCATTGGTTATGGTGTCGCAATTATCAACCAGGAGGTCTAGGTCTACATGCGACACAAACTGTGAAACATCTTTTTGTGAACAAGTGGAAACTAGTGTATGTGGCACTGAGCCACATGAACCTACCCACCAGGATAAAGGCTCATCCCCGATAGTTAAGAAAACAATGTGTGCAAAACTATAGTGCTTGAACATTAATCCCTTATTAAGTGATCATTGTCATTACTAACAATTAATTTTTAGAAAAGTAAATGTATTCACCTTGTCACATCCCTCCGCTACATCAAACCTAACAATTTTACTTTTATTCTCATCTCATTCACTTCGCCCTCGGCAAGATGTTCGGTGTAAATGCTGACATCGAACACGTGAGGTGAGCCCGGGCGCGTGTCGTGACACTTCATTAAGAAAGTAGTATTTAGAAATAGTCAGTGTACCAACAGCGCTATAGTCAACGTTCCCCGAACACAGTGTAAGAATGTCTTTTTGGCGTGGCTACGCCAATGTAAGAGTGTCTATTTGGCGTCGTGATGCCAGTGCATGAGTGTCTATTTGGTATCGCAGTGCCTATCTAAGAATGTCTATTTTACGTCGCGGTGCCTATCTAAGAATGTCTGTGTGGCGTCGCGTTGCCTATCTAAGAATATCTATTTTGCGTTGCGTGGCCAATATAAGAGTGTCTATTTGGCGTCGCGGTGCCTATCTAAGAACGTCTATTTTGCGTTGCGCGGCCAATATAAGAGTGTCTATTTTGCGTTGCGATGCCTATCTGAGAATGTCTATTTGGCGTCGCAGTGACTTTCTAAGAATTTGTGATTGGCGTCGCGACAAAATTGTAAGAGTGTTTATTTGGCGTCATGATACCTACTTAAGAATGTCTATTTGGCGTCGTGGTGCCTATCTAAGAGTGTCTATTTGGCGTCGCGATGCCTACCTAAGAATGTCTTGTTGACGGCGCGATGCAACTATAAGAATGTTTATTTTGCGTCGCGACGCCAATGTAAGAGTGTCTATTTGGTGTCACGGTGCCTATCTAAGAGTGTCTATTTGGCGTCGCGGTGCCTATCTAAGAATGTCTTGTTGACATCGTGACGCAACTATAAGAATGTCTATTTGGCATCATAACGCCAATGTAAGAGTGTCTATTTGGTGTCACGGTACCTATCTAAGAGTGTCTATTTGGCGTCACGGTGCCTATCTAAGAATGTCTAGTTTATTTATTTATTTATTTATTTTTCACTACATCACTATCTTTACAGGTTAACCTAATACAATAGTGTGGTCCTTAAATATTATAATAACATATAACATATAGTGCAATTTTTGAGAACTCACTCAGGGAACATGTAAAAAGATCTGTGCCGTCCGCTACTTCATTGAGTATATGTAAGGTGCGCGTTATCACAGCTTTGCCCAGTAAATTAGTTCTAGCACTGGGCACTGCTAGTAGACGCGGACGCCGCCTACGCCACACGTAATTGTTGGGTACACATAGGTTAATCTCTTTCAAGACCCCCGGATTAGAGGTCTTACCACGTAATAATTTAAAAATATACGTGGTAATAGCCATGTACCTCCTTGTCTCCAATTTGTTGTATCCTACCATGCCTATCACAAACAAGCTTGGATACATCAATGGATAAAATGGGTATACTCCATACAGCCTTAGGTACAAGAACCTAGTAAATTTATTTTGGATACGTTCCAACATGAGACTATATTTAGCTTCATGGGGAGCCCAGATAATTGCGTTACTTTCTAACTGGCTTCTCACTAATGCATTATACAAGGTGGTTATCGCTGTGATGCTTGTGAACCCCCCCGCTCTTCTGAGTACAAAGCCTAAGCTCCTGTATGCTTTTTTACATACATTTTGTATATGATTACGAAATGTTAGCTCAGCGTCCAGGTTTACTCCCAAATCTCGCACTGTATCCGTCCTTTTCAGTACTGTCTTATTCAGGGTGTAGTTAAAGTTGATAGGCTTTTTCAAACGGCTGAATGTTATAATTGAGCACTTAGAGGTATTGAAAAATAGTTTATTTTTCTTACTCCACTCATCTACCCTATCAATATCTAGCTGAAATCGAGCACAATCTCCTTCTTCTCGTATGGCGATGAGGAGTTTGAGATCATCCGCAAACAACAAACATGTGGCATCCCTGACCATGCCCGGCAAGTCATTTATCATAATAATAAACAAAAGAGGTCCCAAATTACTACCTTGACTCACACCCGATCTCGTATAGTAGGGTTCAGACTTATAACCTGCATATTCGACGTACTGTTTCCTGTCCCTCATGTGATCCGCAAAAAATTTTAGCAATTTGGGAGTGCATCCGACTGTAGCCAGCTTAGTCAATAAGATGTCATTATCAACCATGTCAAATGCTTTTTGAAAATCAAAGTATGCAGCGTCGACCTGCACGCCCGAATCAACGTTAGGAACCACATAAGTCATAAAATTTAGCAGGTTAGTAGTCGTACTGCAATTATATCTGAACCCATGCTGCGCGTCAGATAGCGTAACGTCAACCTGCTTCAAAACAGAATGGTGAACTACTGTTTCAAATACCTTCGCTGGCGCCGACAGAACAGCCACCGGCCTGTAACAGTTTACTTCCGATCCTCTTTCACCCTTAGGTACTGGTATCACCCGAGTAAGTTTCCAGCGTTCCGGGAAACAGGCCGACTCAAAGCAAGTATTATATAAATGTAGAAGCGGGTACGTTAGAAAATTCCTACAGTCCCTAATGATAAATGCCGGTATGCCATCCGGCCCTGCGGAGCGCTTTGGTTTCAACTTTATTAGTGCATCCATTACTTGATTCGCATCAAAACTTGCAATATGTATTCGAGCACTGCTTACCCCACTCTCCGCGACGGCCGCCTCCCAGTCTAATTTTGCTATCCGCTGACTGTAAACAGATTTAAAAAAATTTGCAAATTCGTGCGCGCATTCCGACTCTGCTAAATTATTACCGTTTTTAGTAATCGCTTTACGATTAACAGAGCCCTTTTTTGATCTTACATAATCCCAGAAAGATTTGGGATCCCTCGTAATATTGCGTTGCACATTGTCCTGGTAT
Organism: Eilema griseolum; assembly: GCA_963662185.1. Lineage (NCBI taxonomy): Eukaryota > Metazoa > Arthropoda > Insecta > Lepidoptera > Erebidae > Eilema > Eilema griseolum. Next base: position 45,198 of record OY759252.1, read on the forward strand.
TTTTCATGTGTTGATGTTATCATCTGTTTAACCCTCGCCCTACACTGAGCGAACATTTCGTAATCACTTGACAGACCACTAATTTTGTATTGCTTGTGCAACCGTGCTTTTAATTTAATATCTCGAATAATTTCAGCTGTGTACCACTCTGGGTAATTATACCTAGAATTTACACTGCAACGCTGTTTCCTCGGAACACAATCATCTAAAATACTATACATAACAAGTAGTATATTATTGGGCACGCTGTACCACCCTCTCGCTCGGCGATCACGGCTCGCCTCGCTCCAATTGGTGGTACAGCATACCCAATAATATACAATCGGTTGGTATAGCTATTTACGGTTATAAATACATAATGTCATAATTACATCTGTTCATAACCAGTCCGTCAGCATTGCATCAAACATGAAATTCATTAAACAAGCACAATCGTTACAGATTAGTATAATCTGTAATGATTTACCAAAAATTAAGTTACGCCATGGAGAATTATTGCCGAATACAGTACGTTGCATCATTTGCGGACCATCAAATTGTGGAAAAACCAATTTATTAATTGGTCTCCTTTTGCACGAAAATGGATTGACATTTCAAAATGTTTATGTATATTCTAAAACTCTATTTCAACCAAAGTACATTTTTTTAGAAAAGGTTTTACGAGGAGTACCAGGATTCAGTTTTCAGAAATTTCAGGCAAATGATGACGTTATGAAAGTTTCAGATGCAAAACCTAATTCAGTGATTATTTTTGACGATGTAGCATGTGAAAATCAAAGTAATATGCGTGATTATTTTGCCATGGGAAGACATAAATTGATTGACAGTTTTTATTTAAATCAAACTTATAGCAAAATACCAAAACAACTAATAAGGGATAACGCTAACTTAATTGTGCTTTTTAAGCAAGACGAAATTAATTTGAAACATGTTTATGAAGAACATGTTAACACTGACATGACGTGGTTGGAATTTCGTAACATGTGTTCTCAAATATGGAAAGAGCCTTATGACTATGTTGTGATTAATAAAGACTGTCCTAAAAACAACGGGTGCTATAGAAAAAAGTTTGACACTTTTGTAGAATTAGATAAAATTTGAATATTTAAATAGACTGCTTTCAGTTTCTTGTTATTCTTTAATCGACTCTTATTGGATTACCATCTATTTTACATCATGGAAAAATCATTGAAAAAGCAAATTGTAGATGCAACACAAGTTGTAAGCAAAAAAATACGTAACATGAAGGATTTTGAAGATAATAACAGACAAGTGCTTGATACAGTTTTTAAGCCTGTTACAGAATCTCTTAATTTAATAGCCAACACCAATAACCAACTAGCTCTAACAAAAAATGAAGAAAAAAGAGAATTTCATGATCAAATTTCCAACCACGACTTACAGAAAGATCAACATATGGAAGAAACAAATGATACCAATGATGAATCAGAAGCCGATAGTGACTCTTCATTTGAGTCATTAGTCGATACTAATCCAGATCATGATGTATCCTCTTGGTCATTATCTTCAGAAATATTAGCGGATGTGCCATTTGGTGTAAGAAATGAACGTGGAAAGTTAATGTTAGGTTCCTCTAGTATAACGATTGGTGATGACGTTATTACTGTAGCCGGACACAAGTACAAATGCACACCTGGCTTGCGACAGTTGCTCTTAAAAAAAGACGTTGATCTGAGCTTTGTTACAGACTATGACATGCAAAATTATAAGTCGATGTTACTTGTAACAAATGCACATCGTCGAGATTTTGATTCAAGAAAACCAATTAAAAGTAATAAAGGACAAAAATATATGCAAGTTATTAAACCTCTTTTCGATCAACAAAGTAAAAGTCCAAGCTGTGAACCAAAAGTAGGAAAAGGATTACCTTTAACAAAAATGTGGAAAAAAACACCGATTTTGTATATTGGGATGATCCCAATGAATTGGTTGATAGATTAAAGTTATTAATTGCTTCTCGAGATGCTGGCAATACAGGACTAGATAATGAAATAATATCTATTGTTGAAGAACTACGTGAAAGCAAAATCATTAAATAGATTTACTAATAAGAAAAGTGTATCATTTTATTGTACACCGTTCAGCACAATACATCTTAAACATGAATGTGGATAAATTTGGTCATTATATTCATAAGCGATTACGTATATCAGAATTGCTTGAATTTTATGATAATGCGTTGCTAAAATCTGAAAATGGTGATTACGATTTGAAGACATCGAAGCTAACAGGGGTCAAATCTCCTCAAGATGCAGATGATGCAGTAAACAAAGCATATGTAGATGAATTGAGAACTAAACTAATAACCGACTTACAAAAATTGCAAAATACTTTCGTAAACGATGTTCAGAAACAGCTGGAGCAAGCTTTAAAAACAATAGTATCTGAGGCAGTGGTTCACTTGGAAAGCAAATTTTATAGTAGAAAAGCAGTTGATGAGATAGTTGAAAACGCAGTTAAATTTGTATTAGATCAAAAGTATAAGCTTGAAAGTTCCTCAAAATGACAAAACAACAAGTTGTTAACGAAATACATAAAGCTGCACGAAAAAATTATCCTCGTCGATCTGTAATTTTAAAAGGTATTGATGATTTGTGGCAAGCTGATTTAATCGACATGCAAAACTTGAAAAGATTTAATAAAGGTTATAACTATATTTTAATAGTTATTGATTGCTTCTCAAAGTACGTTTGGACAGAACCATTAAAAACTAAAAATAAGCATGATGTTTCTAACGCATTCGAGAAATTGATATCGACTAACCATCGGATACCAGCTCATCTCCAAACTGATTTGGGTACTGAGTTCTATAATTCAGCATTTCAAAAGCTTATAAAGAACTATAACATTAATCACTACTCAACTTTTTCAACGAAAAAGGCTTCAATCGTAGAACGTGTTATCAGAACTATTAAAAATAAATTGTATAAGTACTTTAGCCTCAGCGGGCACTATAAATGGTTAGATTTTGGTTTGGAGTATGTTGTAAAGACATATAACAACACAAAACATAGCACTATTAAATTACCACCCGTTGATGTCAATAAATTGAATGAAGCAGATGTTAAAAATAATATTAAGAACTCAATAAAAACGGTATCCTATAAACATAAGCCCAAGTTTATGATTGGTGATAGAGTTAGAATTAGTAAATACAAACAACTATTTGAGAAAGGTTATACACCTAATTGGTCAACGGAACTATTTACTATAAAAAGTATCAATAACACTGTACCAGAAACATATCACATCGAAGATCAACACAAACAAGTTATATCAGGAACCTTTTACAAACACGAACTTCAAAAATCATCTTGTCCAGGTGTCTATTTGATAGAAAAAGTTTTACGAAGGAAAGGCAATAAACTGTTCGTAAAATGGTTGGGCTTAAGTAATAAAGAGAATAGTTGGATTGATAAGACAGCAATAGTGGAATAAATTATATACATAACAGTTATTAATTAGAATATTTTGTTCATTATACTATGAGCCATGCAAGGTGGTGGACTTCTCAATAGTGTTATTACTTTATTTTATTTTATTACTTTATTTTGGAGCAGCGGTGTCTTCTATACAAGACACAAATTCGCTCCTGTGTGGAGTACTGCTCGCATCTCTGGGATGGTTCAGCAAAGTACTTACTAGATGCTCTCGACAGGTTGCAGCGACGTGCGATCCGCATCATTGGGAATCCCGAGATCACGAACACCCTAGAACCTTTACAGCTGCGTAGAGATGTTGCGTCCATGGCTGTATTTTACCGTCTGTACCATGGGGAGTGTTCTGATGAGCTCTTCCAATTAGTCCCACCCTCCCCTTTCCTACACAGGACAACGCGTGCAGGTCTTAGATGTCATCCGCACACGGTGCAAAACATCCGATCAAGAACCAAGCGGTTCGGAGACTCTTTCCTCTGTCGCACCATTAAGGCCTGGAATTCATTACCAGCTCACGTGTTTCCTTCTTCCTACAGTCCCGGGTCCTTTAAGCGGGGCGTGAAAAAGCATATGATAAGGCCGTCAAGCTGAGTGTCACCATTGTCACACGGTATGTGTAAGTAATGGTGACCCTCTTTTCTGGGATTTTGCCTTCAGCTTACCATCAGGCAAGGCGAAGTCCAATTGACGTGTCCTATATAAAAAAAAAAAAAAAAAAAAAAAAATTTATCATTTGCCATTTGAACTGCACTTACCCGGCTATAATTATTGCGGACCTGGAACAAAACTTTCAAAACGTTCACTGCGTGGTGATAAAGGTGTAAATAAGCTAGACGAAGCTTGTATGTATCACGACATTGCATACGAAAACTATACAGACTTGTCTAATCGTCACAAAGCCGATTTACAACTTTTAAATATGGCTAAACAAAGAATGAAAGCAAAAGATGCTAGTAAAGGAGAAAAGCTTAGTTCGTGGCTAGTGAGTAAAATTATGAAAACGAAACTCAAATCTGGTGCTGGTGTTAAGACATTTCATAATTTGGTTACAAAAATTAAAAGAAAAATCAAGAAACGCGTACCCAAAGATGATAAATCTTTAATACATGCAGCTTATATAGCTGCTAAAAAAATTGTTCCATGCGTTCCAAAACTTCGAGTACCACGAGTCATACCTTTACCAAAAACAGGAGGCATTCTGCCTTTAATCCCGATTTTTGCCGGTTTATCAGCTTTAGGAGCTTTGGCTGGTGGCGCAGCGGGTATTGCAAAAACAGTGAATGATTATAAAGAAGGTAAAAAAAAATTACAGGAATCTGAACGTCATAATAAGACTATGGAAGCTATAGCATTAGGTAACGGTTTATACATTAAACCACACAAAAAGGGCAAAGGATTGTTTATAAAATCGTCAAAAAACTAAGTAATAAGCTACCTAATCGTGCCTTAACTAATATCGATATTCAAAATTATGCATATGGTATTCCTTATTTTCGAGGAGTTTACATGAAGGATCAGTTACCAAAAATCCCTAAACGAATTGAATGTGGTATAGTTAACTTAGATAATTCAGAAAACGATGGAACGCATTGGGTGGCTTATGTTAAGGTAAATAATTATTGTGAATATTTTGATAGTTTTGGTGATTTAAGACCACCAATCGAACTGATACGATATTTTAAGCACTGCAATATTAATTATAACTACACAAGATATCAAAAATTTGACACAGTAATTTGTGGACATTTGTGTTTAGAATATCTACAATCTTTTTGGAATAAATACTATAAATTTTATACTGTTCTTTATTTTTAGTCATTTGCAAGATGACACTCACCTTGTCTATAACTGGAAACTCGTCGGTATTAACTACCTTCTATCCAAATACGTTACAATTAATCGGAGAGTATGAATGTGCATTATTACATTTATCTACATATAATTCTATTCCAAATATTGATGAAACAAATAATAAGTTATACTATGGTTCAAATAATGTTATTGAAATACCCGAAGGTACTTATGAGTTGCAAGATATTAGTGATTATTTAAAATCTGAAGTAAAGGATGCATCCATAAAGCTCCATTGCAATAACAACACCTTAAAAACTATGTTATTTTGCACATCAACTATAGATTTTACTAAAGATTGTACGTTCGGAGGTTTGTTGGGGTTTAAAAGACAAGTCTTGGAAGCCAATAAATATCATGTATCAGAGTTTCCAGTCAACATTTTGCCTACAACCGTGATAAGAGTTGAATGTGATATAATTAGCGGTTCCTATATAAACGGACAATCCAGTCACATTCTACATGAATTCGCACTTAATGTCCCACCTGGATACAGAATTATAGAAATACCAAAAAACGCAATTTACTTTCCAATCAACCAAACCAACATCAGCTGCATACAGATCAGACTTTTGGATATAAATAATAACTTAATAAATTTGCGAGGTGAAGAAGTACAATTGTATCTACACCTCAAAAGAAAAAATGATTGACTATAATAAATATAATATGTTTCTTCCAATTCAAAATAGCAGTCCTACTCGAACTCTCAATCAAGTAAGAACTCGACCTAAAAGGAGAATAAAGTTGAATAAAAACAATAAAGCATTACTTAAGGCGATTGGTTTGTTAAAATGAATATCCTAGATGTTTTATCCGCTCCAGCCTACGACAACTCTGTGGAAGGAATTGAAATTCACTCTTACAAGCCTTATGTAACAAGTTTTAATAGAAGCGATGAAATCAGGATACCCATTAATCAGCAAGACTTGTATATATTACCATCAGAAAGCACTTTGTTTTTGGAAGGAACTGTTATTGTAAAGAAGGCTGAAAATTCGAAAGAGAGAGTCAGTAACGTTCATTTCACAAACAATAGTTTACTGTACTTGTTTCAAGATATAAGGTATGAGATAAATGGAGTGGAGATCGATAAAATAAAAAATGCTGGTATAACTAGCACGATGAAATCATTTATATCAATGAATGAGAGCGAAGCTAAAACATCTAATGCTTGGGGTTGGAATATCGCGGGAATAAGAAGTTCTAATGGAGGTAGCTTTTCTGCTTCTATACCACTTCGCAACATTCTTGGTTTCGCAGAAGATTTTAAGAAAGTAGTAATAAACAGTAAACATGAACTAATCTTATTACGAAGTAATACCAATCTGAACGCACTAAAACTTAACCCTGGTGAAATTGTAGAAGATATTATCATAAACAAAATAATATGGCGTGTACCGCATGTTAAAGTATCTGATAGAGAAAAAATAAACATTCTAAAATTGTTAGAAAAAGATCGACCACTTCAGATGATATTCAGGAATTGGGATTTGTATGAATATCCAATGTTGCCTCAAACCACCAAACATACTTGGTCAATAAAAACATCTTCGCAAATAGAGAAACCAAGATTTGTCATTATTGGTTTACAGACAAATAGAAAAAATAATGCTACATTTGATATGTCTCGATTTGATCATTGTGAGATTCGTAATGTTAAGGTATACCTTAACTCCACCTACTTCCCATATGAAAATATAAATACAAGTTTCTCGAATAATCGAATTGCTTTAATATATGAACAATTTACTAAATTTCAACAGTCTTATTATGGACGTCGCGCTGAGCCTTTATTAAGTGAGGAACAATTTAAAAACGTTGCTCCGTTATTCGTCATAGACTGTTCTAGACAGCCAGATAATCTTAAATCAGGTCCTGTTGTGGACGTAAGAGTGGAAATTGAAAGTGATATCGATATCCCAGATCAAACTTCGGCATATTGTCTTATATTGAACGACTGTATAATTGAGTATAAACCATTAAGCAGCACTGTGAGAAAATTATCATGAACCCGAATACAATTATAGTAGATGTCCAGGGGTTTAAAGACGCTTATAATAACTTTATAATCAAGGAATTAGCTCTAGCCACTCGTGTTTATACCCAAACGTTCTTAATAAAGCCCCCATACTTATTTACGAGTAAATACTTAACTACGAATGAAAAAAAACAAGTTACGTGGTTAGAGAGAAACAGAGGGATTTACTGGAACGAGGGCTACATCGATTATAGAGAGTTCCATCGTATAATTATTCCTTATCTAGAAAATAAAAAAATTATTGTAAAAGGTTTAGAGAAAGTTAAGTGGATTAAGGACCTTTGCAAGAATTGTGTAGTATCGGAGCTTGATCAAGACCAATGCCCAAATATTTCTGTGTTACATACAAAATATTCAGACAGTGAAATTAATTTTAATTGTTTTAAACATTCAAAACAATGTGCACTTAAAAATGTATTATGTATAAAAAGTTATTTAGAGGATGAAAATGTGATTTAGGTTTAAGGTTTCAAATAAATAAAAAATCTCAGTTTAAAAAATAGTTTTATTTTATTTTTTTATTTTTTACACCCTATCTCATACAATAATAAAAATTGAAATAAAAGAGACCATAATATCAACTACGTAAGTATAATAAATAAATACCGTAAATAGATATTTATTAATTATAATAAATATAATTGATTAGATTCAATATTTACAATATTTACAATGGTAATTAAAACTATCTTATAAGACTACTGGGACAGACTGCAAATTTAGACATCGAAAAATTAAAAATGTGATTTTTTTTAAGATTATAAAAAAATTTAATAGATACTTATTCAATGTAAAATAACAATAACCGAATTAAAATTAAACTAAATTTAAAATAAACTAAAATTAAAATTATAATTAAAATTATATTTAATGTGATTTAACATAAAAATACTAATAAAAATCACTTTCTACTAAATTCTTAGAAATTTTCTTTATTAGTCCTTCAGTCTCGTCCATAATATGGTCAACTGCATCTTTGACCACATACTGAACATCTAAAACTATGTTATCACTATCACTATTATCACTATTATCACTCGTTTGGGTGCACATGTCTATTACAGTAATTTTGATCAAGCGTGTTCCTCGTTGTTTTCGCTGGGTCATGACATAGGATTGTCTCTGATGCTTGAGGTTTTTTTTCTCTCGTCGACGTTGTTTTCTAGGAGGTTCACTAGGATGCTCCTGTGCGCAGCGGAGCATCTCATGATAGTCTTCGAGCGGATCCTGGGAATACATGCCGAAATCAACTTCTGGTGCAGGAATCTGAGATTCTGAATCAGGAATCTGAAACAAGCAAAACAATAATTTGATCACTGTAATAAACAAAAATTCGGTAGGGTATGTAGTGTGTGTACTTAATAGATTATAAAATATTATTATAATTAACTTACCGTAATAGATGCCATAGTTGTGAAATTGTTTACTTTTACTACTTTTTCTTTTATACTTAGGTAACCTACACGACACGCAAGAGACTACGTACGAGTCAAGTACTCTTTCATAAATGAAGTTTTAAAAATAATACTATGCACGTTATAAATACCTATTTTAAATTGCAAGCAAAGTCAATGAACTCAACCTTATTATTATTTTCTGAACTTGTACTGACTTGACCCTATTATAACCAAAACATGTCGAAACTTGAAATTATGATGACGAATCGTGATCGTGAAGGAAAATAAAATTGATACCTATTTGTAAAAGCGGTCTCTAACGGTACTTGATGTAACTGCATTAACTATTATCTTACTTTCTAAGGAAGCATGTTGTTCATACATCAGCGTCATCTTATCTAGCGTATTTACAGACAGAACAAACATCATCAACAAATCTATTCAATAGATTAATATTAGCATGTGTTATGGAGTTTATACAACTCATAAACATACCTACTTATATATTTTAAATGTATCAATGCAATATTATAGATTAATAACGCTCTTTCTTAAATAAAAATAGTCAAGCTTACATACCTACATACATACATAAAGTCACACCTCTTTCCCAGTAGGGTAGGCAGAGACAACCTGTTTCCACCTGCTACGATCTTGGCATACCTCTTTCGCTTCCTCTATTTTCATAATTCAAGCTTATTCATAAGTCAAGCTTATCACACAAATATTTATCCAAAGTAGGAATCGAACCCACGACCTCTTATGCAGCAGTCGAGTTTACTACCACTGCGCCACAGAGGCTAAATTGATTTTGTAGTTCCTGAGATTAGTGCGTTCAACAAACCAAAACAAACAAACTCTTCAGCTGTCTAATATTACTATAGATTACTTACCACACGAGTGGTAAGTTAATTGTTTGTTCTTAATATTAGGGAATAATTAAAAACACTGAATATTTTCTTTTTCACATTTTAATTTTTATTATATTAATTTAATAATACAAATCGTCTTATAAATCTATGTAGATGTAAGTCATTTAATCATTATTAGCAGTTATATTATAATACATATATTATGTCATAAATAAAGGTAAAAAAAAAAAAAAAGTTGAGTTAGAACACACAAGGCACACAAAAATGTGCTTTGTTAGCAAATAATATCGTCTCCATGACGCAATACTTACTAATGTTTCAAATTACTTATTTATTACAATATCATAGAGGTATTTAATTAGGTAGTAATATTACGTCATCGGTGAAATTCATTTAGTTAAACGATAAACATATTTATACGAGTTCTCTGGTAGAAAGCGGTTACCATTGCATAGCGCTTACAACATCTTAGAACCTAGAGTCATGTCTAGAACGAAATATTGAAATAACAGGAAGTACATTATATTTTTTTTTTTTTTACTTTTACTACATAAGTACCTATAATATTTCGTTGTATTTATGAAATCTACAGACAAAAGAAAAGACAGCGAACAAACATTTTCGTTAAATATTCTTAAGAAATGACGAATGACCCCAGGCCTGTGTACCTACTTTGTCTACAGATATCGCTCGCTTGTCATCATTACTAGATAACACAATTTTATTAACACTTTGGGTAAATATTTCATGCTTTAGTGATTTAAACATAATGTTTTTCTTACGGATAACGTCATTAGTAAATAACGTATTTTCATAATCCGAGAAGCTTAAATCTTTCACTACGCACGATTTTGCACCCTTTGCTTTTTTAATGATTTTATCAGAGGTTTTTATAGTATATAGTTTAGACCTTAAACCTACAAAATGGGTAATATATTTACCTCCCATTTCGTCTTTGAATAGGCCGGGAACTTTTTTGTTAATTAAAGGAATATTAAACTTATTTTGTTCATCATAGTTACTAGTATCAAAATATTGTAAAAAATGAAATTTTAAGTCATTATAAAAATCATGTGTATATATTTTATAGACCAAAGAATCGGTATCTGTATAGCATAGTTGCACTCGTTTATTATAAAAGGGTTTAACAATATTGTAATGAAAATCATACATGTGTGATTTGGAAAGTTCTAGTACCGTGAACCCAATGTAAATAGGTTTGTCTAAAATAATTTGGTCGGGTTTCATCTGAATCGCAACTAAATTGTTAGTTAGTATAGATGCGCTATGAAAGTATGGGCTGGCGATAAGTCTCTCAGCGGATATTGATTTTTTCGTTTGATTATTATTATCACACCATTGATTCACCAAATGTACACACACTCTATTTTCTGTGTTTTCTAAAGTTTTACCAAAAACACTATTATTTAATAACTTAAAAAAATCTTGTTCAAAAGAACTTGCAGCCTTTTGCCTCAATTGAGTATTTAATTCTATGTATTGTTTTAAATACGGGGCCTGTCTGAAAGTAATTACTCGATGAACTTTGCGCAATATTAAACCATGTTCAATACATTTTTTTAAGTGAATGTAATGTATGACATAATTATATTTATTATATAAATTTGCAATTAATTTTTTTGATTTCCCTCCCGGAGGTATACATTTCTCTGGACAAAAAGGCAAATCGTTGTGATGATTGTGCAAATAATCGGGATAAAAAAGATCTACTTCTAATATAAAGCCCCAGTCAGAGTTATCTTTAATGTTTTCAACACGTAAATTAGCTATTTCATTTTCATTGAGAAATCTAAAACTAGAAAACGGTAAATACTGACACATGCTAAAACCATATAGGTTATTACAATCTAGATATGTTATGAAACATGAAGGCTCTGTTGCTTTATACCCAGGCAAATATTTATGATTAGCCTCTGCATAACGATGGGAACACATACATAAACCACCGCGTATACCATTTTGAATCATCCTGATAATAGCCAGGTCTGATACAAGCTCTAAACGCACACCTGTTTTCAACAACATTGCATCGAAAGATAAACTTGGGGCGGTTATATAGAAGGAGGGATCGAGTTTGTAATGCAATTTACATGTTTTTCTAAATTTTTGAAATATGTCGGTCAATAAAAGGACATCTGTTTTTAAATAGAGATCCGTATACTCTCCGAGGTTATTTATTTTGAACTCACTCCAAACAGCCTTAGCATGATTATAATCTTCATCGCTAATGTGTTCGTCGGTTAAAGAATTATAAAAATAGCGTTTAAACGGTAATGATTTTTATTCATAACGTTCCCAATTTATCATATACTCATAGGGATAAACACCTTTTCGTGTCAGTAAATTATATTGTTTTTCATTACCAAAATGCGAACGGAGATTAATAAAATCCTCCATCTGCATTGTTTTAGCTAGTTTCTCTAAACTAGTACCTAAAAAATTAAAGGAATCTAAAAATATAATTTGTATATACTCACTAACGCTAATAGGAATAAACTTACTAAATGTAATATATTTTTCCTTTGTTTTAGGAATTATTTTAATTGGGCCTTGTATTTCACTAAGCTGTCTTATAAATAAATGAGCATCATAACCAGATAAATTATGGAAAAATACTGGTACGAATTTAGGTATCTTATATTGTAAATTACAATATGAATGAGCTGCACCTCGATATCGACCTGAAATATGACAGTGATCTCTAACTCTGTCGCGCCATAGTAACTTTTCACATATATGACATTTAACAGCGTTTCTAAAATCATATGCATCTTTTTCAGTTAAAATCATAGGCTGATTTTTGGACAGAATTTTATATATTGATTTTACGGCCTCAGTCAAATAGTATACAAATTTTGATGTACAATCCTTACCACGATAGCTTCTAAAGCCATTGACCTCATTATCAAATGCTGACACTATATTAAAAGCGAACGCAGCAGGCACGTGTCGTTGAGTATATGTTGTATTAATTGTATCCGATTTCTCACCGGAGATAGGTACAAGTAATGTTTCAAAGTCTGTGGTGGCGCGTGGGCCAACGTGTGCGAGTGGACTGTATTGCGGGGAAGCAGATAACTGTTCTATTGACACTTTACACACAAAACAAGACAGGTGGCCGGGCTGCCGCGGATTCGATTCAGGCAGTGAATGCAGCCCGAGAAATTAGGAGAGGATGCACTAACCTTCACGACCCACGTGTTTTTCATCGCAGCCGGTACACGGATCTTCTCTTCCTTGCTCAGGAGCTGCCGTCAGCGTCACTAGATCCCTTGAGGAACACACGAGAGGCACCATCCGATCGGTAAAGGTCTATTAGGCGGTTAAAATACAACAAATATTATTCATTTCTGAGAGACGCGAGCGCGGCCGTCCTTACGCTGGCTAGTTCAAAGCGAGACTGGCCGACCACATCTCACACAATGGCGGACGGAAGCTACAGCTAGCCCTACTCTATGGTTAGTGCGGAGGGGAAGACGGATCTAAAAGGAGTGTGTTTCCATGTCAAAAAATACAGTTTCCACATCGGCGCAACCATTCCCCCCGGCTTGAAGGGTTACCTTCGAAACGAAAAATGTGGAACAAAACTAATGTCTAATCTAAATCTAGGTTTGCGAAATAACAACTAAAATATAAACATAGATTGGAACTCGTGCCTACTGCTGGCTAGGCAGAGGGCAGAGGCGAACAACCGGGCGCAGATACGATCCGGTTGCAGTTTTAACCCGTACAACACGAGTTATCCCGCGGGCATCGGGAAAAATTTCCTCTACTACTCCTAGAGGCCAATGTAAAGGAGGCGCATTCTCAGTCATAAGGACTACCACCGTACCTACAGTAATTGGGTTGGATGGAGTATTCCATTTTTGACGTGACTGCAGCGTGTGCAAATAATCGGTTCTCCAACGATTCCAAAACGATTGGACCATCTTATCTAAAAGAGCGTGACGAGTTAGGAGGTGTATTCTATCGTCATCAACATCTATTGCGGGCAAATATTTTAAAGGAGTCATATTTAAGAAGTGAGCTGGCGTCAGCGCTAACGGCTCTGACGGATCGCTAGATAGAGTCCGACACAGCGGACGCGTGTTCATCACCGCCTCTACTTGCGCGAGTACGGTACTCAACTCCTCGAACGAGAGAATCTGTTCGCCTATGACGCGAAACAGATGCGACTTAAGGCTTTTAATATTCGCTTCCCAATTACCACCAAAATGACTAGCTGCAGGCGTGTTAAAGTACCATTCAATGCGATTTTCGGCTAAGATGTGAGCGAATTCACTTTGGTAGTACTTAGACCGTAAGAATGTGTGCAATTCCGAAATACTACGTCGGGCCCCTACATAGTTTGTACCGTTGTCCGAATACATGCGCTTAACCGGACCCCGACGCGACAAAAAACGTTTAAAAGCGGACATAAAATTTGGCGTACTTAAATCACCGGTCAACTCTATATGAACCGCGCGAGTTGTCATACAAATGAACAAACAAACATAAGCTTTCGTGGAGCGAATGCCACGACCACGAGCAATGGTGACCTTGAAAGGCCCAGCAAAGTCTGTGCCGGTGTGTACGAAAGGTTTTGCGGATTGAACAACACGACAAGAGCGATGATCGGCCATTTCAGGCGCGATAAAACGCGGGCGGAGTTTAAAACAAGGTACACATCTGTGTACCCTAGCGCGAATCAAATTACGAGCGGAAATTATCCAGTATTTCTGTCTCAAAATAGACATTAACAAATCGGGACCAGCGTGACAATTCACTTTGTGATGATAATCTACTAACAAATCTAATACGTGGTCCTTACGCGGGAGAATTACTGGGTGCCTTTGTTCAAATCCTAAACCTGAATTTCTCAAACGACCACCTACTCGAATGAGTCCATCTTCCAAAAATGGTTTCAAGTGTCGGAAAGAACGACTACAAGGTTTGTTAAATTCTAAATTTTTAAATTCAGAAGCAAAATAACACTTCTGCAATTCGCGAAGTATGATCAATTCAGCCTTATCTAAATCAGCGGCGGTTATATGACCGCGTGTAGATAAAATTCTCAAAAATCGGCCTACATAAACAACACAACGCAACAGTCTCGACCAAGACGAGACGCGATTAGCCAACAACAAAACCAGGGACTCTTCACGCGGGACCGACACCACAAGCGAGTGCTTCTTTTCCTCGGGTGGTTCGGAAACCGTAGTGGGATTGAATTGACTAACTGGCCACTTATCTAACGCGGCATGAATCCAGGACGGTCCACTAAACCATAACGGGTGATCTAATATTTGCGAAGGAAGCAGTCCACGAGAGAGACAATCGGCTGGGTTGTCGGTGCCAGCAACGTGAAAGAGATTTTTTGGCGCTAATTCCGATTGAATTTTCGCCACTCTATTAGCGACGAAGGTGTCCCAACGATGGGGCGAAGAGTGGGCCCAACACAAAGCGACTGTTGAGTCCGAAAAAGCTAAAATTCTATTAATATTAATGCGACTACTACAAGCATTGGCGATAGAGGTGATCAATCTAACCAACAATAGTAAAGCGCATAGCTCGAGGCGTGCCAGAGAGACGACCTTACGGGGAGAGACCTTCGATTTCGCGCTTATAAGGCTAATTGAAACCTTACCTACATTCGAGACATGAAAATAGACTACTCCTCCATACGCCCTCTCACTAGCGTCCGCGAAGCCTACTACCGTAACAACACTAGGTTGCGATATACCTACATGACGCGGAATTTGTACTTGGTCAAGCACAGAGAGTTCTTTTCTAAAGCGAGCCCACAACTTAGCAATGTTGTCGGGCGCGGTGTCGTCCCAATCACAATTCGAAAGCCAAAGCTCTTTTATAAGTAGTTTGGCGTACAGAACGACAGGAGCTACGAATCCCATTACGTCCCATATCCGTGCCACACACGACAGGATAATGCGTTTAGTACAAGTTTGCGGGGTCGAACTACTTTTCAAACTAAACGTATCAGATGCGGGCGACCAGCTTAAACCAAGCACCTTGTGCGTATCACTTTCATCGAACTCCTTAACCGAAGACAATCGGTGCGACGGTGGAATCGACTCTAACGCTGTTTGCGAGTTGCTCGTCCATTTCACGAGATCAAATTGACCCGCCTTCATGAGACTTATAACCTGAGCGGCCGTCTCGACAGCCTCGGCCTCGCTATCTACACTATACACGAAGTCGTCCATGTATAAGCCAGTCTCAATGGTGGCTCTCGCTTTAGGAAATGCATCGCCCTCGTCAGCGGCCAACTGCTTGACGGTGCGAAGTGCGTGAAAAGGGCTAGATTTAAGCCCGAAGCAAACACGATTAAACTCGTAAACCATTAAAGGTTCTTGCGGTGAAAATCTATACAAAAATCGCTGAAACCTACGATCGGGTTCGCGCACTTCAAGGCACAAAAACATTTGTCGAATATCTGCAGAGAGTGCCACAGCGAATAAACGAAAATTTACAATTATGTCAAATAAATTACCTTGAAGATTTTGACCACAATACAAAATGTCATTAAGCGACACGGAAGTGCTAGTCTTAGCACTGCCATCTAAAACTACGCGGAGTTTAGTAGTAAGCTTATCTTCTCTAATAACTCCGTGGTGCGGGATAACGTACGAAGGCTGGGTCTCGTCAGTGTCCGCAGGCGCAGGTGAGATGTAACCTTTATCTAAATATTCGTTAACAACCTCATCATAGGCTTGCTTTAACTTTGGAGACGCCTGCATCTTTCGTTCTAAACAAAGAAAGCGTCTTTCAGCGGATGCACGGGAGTCCCCGAGCGAAAAAATATCTCCCTTGAAAGGGAGCGCGACCACATAACGACCCTGCTCATCACGAGTAGTCGTGCGACAATAAATCTCCTCAGCCATCTTGTCATCGGGGCTTAGGATTGGTGGGACATTGACCTCTTCAATCTCCCAAAACTTGCGGATGGTAGACTCCAGTGGCGGCTCGACGGTGCAACAGAACGAGGCAGTCGAGTGACTAAAACTATCTATAGAAGCGGGTGCGGAACCAATTATAACAAAACCCAGAACTGTTTCCAGGGCGTGCGGAGCGGGGTACGTCGGTCCCCCTTTGACCTTACGTGATAACTGGAGGTGCGGGAGAATCGAAGCGCCGATCAATATATCGACGACTCCAGGAACAGCGTAAGTCTCATCAGCTAAAGGCAAGTCTTTAAATTTCGTTAATAAAGACGTGTCAACTGGGACGGTAGGCAACTGTTCAGTTATTTTATCTGTAACGAGCGAATCCATGTCAAACCAAATTTTATTATTAAAACGAGATCCAAACCTCGTTTTAACTGTGCCATGAACAGCTGACCGTAAACCTCCAAAACCCGTCACCACTGAGTAGGTTGAACGCCTATCAACATTGAAACCAAGACGTTGACAACAATCTTGAGTAATAAAATTACTTTGCGAAGCGCCATCTAATAGCGCTCGAACAATGTGCGGTTTACCTAATGCATCAACAATAACCACGTGAGCGGTCGCAAGACAAACCGTAGTGAGGGCAGCACTAGCGGAGAACGAACACAAGGTGACGTCATTCGTAGCGGTCCCCGGGCAGGCCGGAGCGCGTGCGAGCTCGGGCTGCGGCTGCGGCGCAGGCTGCCGCGCGTCACCGCTCGACGAACCAACTGTGCTCACCTTGGATGCGGCATTACTATTTTCAAAATGAAGCAAAGTGTGGTGTCTCGCTTGACATTTGCGACAACCATTTCCACTATTACATAAACCCACGCGGTGTTTAGTACCGAGACAATTAAAACAAAGATTATTAGCGCGAACAAATTTATAACGATCACTAGGCGACAATTTTAGGAAACCAGGACACTTGTACAGTTGCGAGTGATGAGTACTACACAAAGAGCAAACAGGTGATTGTACACGTGCTGGTGCGGTATTAACATAAGTATGGGTTGACCTCAGTGACTTCGATGACGCATCTATTTTGCGTTCAGAAGTAACAACCTTCTTCGCGCCTTCATGTTTCGATGAAGAGCGTTGCAATACCTTTATATGCTCGCGAACAAAACTTTCTAAGTCTTCGAACTTAGGAATTTTACTGCCGCGATGATCCGACTCAAACAAACGAATGGTTTCGGAATCTAATTTCTTTAAACCCATATACAAAAATACGAAGTCGCAGAGGTCATCGATCTTCAAGTTCTTTACGGCGCGAACAGCTGACGCGAAAGTATCTAGAAATTTCTCTAAGTTTTGATCGTTACATGCCGTAATAGATTTCAAATCAGACATCTGATCTAAATAGGCGTTAGCTACCGATCTTTTATCCTCATACTTAGCTTTCAAAGTATTTAAAATTAAATTATAGTTCCCGGCACTAAACGTAATTCCAGCGCAAGCGGTTATAGCTTTACCAGTCAATTTTTCAACGAGATAATGCAATTTTTCGTGATCTGTCAACGAATCGTTCTTATCTATTGTATTCTCAAAACTATCTATAAATCGACACCAATTGCGAATGTTACCATCAAACTCGGGTATTTGAATTGGTGGCAACTTAGGTCGGTCGCGAGTGGGGTTGGGTCGGTCAGACGGCTTCTCCAAACTCCTCGCGACGCGCTTGATACGACAATACAAATCGTCAAACGACGACAAGGCTTGATAACTCACTGAGTAATCGGGATCCAAATTCAACTCTAAAACGTTGATGTCATGCACTAAGGTTTCGAAATCCGCGCGTAGACTATCTAAGTTTTCTATAGAACACAAGAACGAATCTCTGATGACCAAATCAGAGGTTTTAAGTGCACTATCATAAATCGATTGTACGCGAGAGTAAATCATTTCTTTTTTAGCGTATAAAAGTTTCAATTGAACCTTACCGGTCTTATCAACCTTTGGGGACATGTTTACAATTAAATATGAAATGACTTAATCCTAGCGGTACAGAGCAGCGAGGCGGCGCGAGCGTTAACTATGTAGGTAGGTAGGTGCTTACAACTGTGAATGCACGCTTGAACAAACGCGCATAGCAACAAGGTCGCACCTGCGCGATGGTCGCTGTCTAGATTCAACTATTATTTCCGAGATTAAGTATTGCGTAATATCTATTCAAATTAAAATACTTTCGTATGAATTGGGATGAGATGCGAGCGAGGTAGGCACAGCCACGTGTCTACCCACGCAGGTACTAGGCAAATACGACGTGAGCCGAGAACAACGTAATTGAAAAAAACAAAACAAAGCCAAATGCGTTAGGTATTACACTGTGCCTATGCACTAGGGTGTCTGAGTATACCTAAGATCTAAGCCTAAATGTCTGGATGCGGGGTTTTCTACTAAAATAACCAGGCACTTAGGTGCGATGCGAAAATTGTGAACTACGATTAAGTGTTGATATGATACCTAACCTATTTATGTATTAGGTAGGTACAATGCGAGCCAGCGGCGAACGGACAACAAATTCTAAGCCTAAGTGTCTGGATGCGGGGTTTTCTACTAAAATAACCAGGCACTTAGGTGCGATGCGAAAATTCCCATTAGAATAATAACAAAATACGAACTACGGCTAAGAATCCGGCTCGATCCGGACCAAAAAATGGTGGCGCGTGGGCCAACGTGTGCGAGTGGACTGTATTGCGGGGAAGCAGATAACTGTTCTATTGACACTTTACACACAAAACAAGACAGGTGGCCGGGCTGCCGCGGATTCGATTCAGGCAGTGAATGCAGCCCGAGAAATTAGGAGAGGATGCACTAACCTTCACGACCCACGTGTTTTTCATCGCAGCCGGTACACGGATCTTCTCTTCCTTGCTCAGGAGCTGCCGTCAGCGTCACTAGATCCCTTGAGGAACACACGAGAGGCACCATCCGATCGGTAAAGGTCTATTAGGCGGTTAAAATACAACAAATATTATTCATTTCTGAGAGACGCGAGCGCGGCCGTCCTTACGCTGGCTAGTTCAAAGCGAGACTGGCCGACCACATCTCACACAATGGCGGACGGAAGCTACAGCTAGCCCTACTCTATGGTTAGTGCGGAGGGGAAGACGGATCTAAAAGGAGTGTGTTTCCATGTCAAAAAATACAGTTTCCACATCGGCGCAACCAGTCTGCATAAATTACGAAAGGAATATTTTGCTTTCTATTGTAATTTTTAAATTCTAAAAATGAACCTTGTTCTGGTAAAACTGTGACAACCTTCCCACAGAGATGTGTGTCAATTTGATTAAGAGTTGGAAAAAATAATAAGCATGATTCGCAGAAGTATAATCTACTATGATGTTTAGTTATCTGTTCTCGAACTAGACGAGGTAAATCTTTGATAAGACAATAATGCGCTCCCCTGTTATCTTCTAAATACAACATATGAATGCTCTTATTTTTTTTATTTGATGATGTATATAGAGGCCCGGTGATTGTTCTATTATTTTTTAAACCGTACACGAAAATATTTAGAAGAGGATTATTTTTTTCAAAGACAGCTATATCCGAAAAAGTGATTGGAAATGCTAAATCATCAACGTTTAAGATGTCTTGGAAGTGTGGATAAGATGAAACTCTATCAGGATGTCTATTTGTAGGGTATAAAGCTGCGATTATACACCACAAAAAACAATAATTGTCTGTATTTCGAATATTCAAACCAGGTTTTTTTGTTCTGTATAAATCGAGGCAAATTTATAAATTGGGAACCGCCCAAAGGTTGATATTTATTGATATTCAATTCTAAATGCAAATTACTTAAAAATGTCCAACCGCTGTCCCTTTCCTGAAACTCTGCAATTTTTTTCAACAGTAACTCAACTGCTGAGTTATATATTACATTAAAATTATAATTAGAAAGTATGACATAGTTTTTCGTAGCAAATGATTTAACTTCTTGTTGATCATTTTTATACATAAGAAAATAACAAAAAGTTCAAAGTTAACTTTCACAGCGGTATGTTTTTTTAAATTATAATTTATTAATTTTTTTACTTGATCACTTATGTTTTTAAGAAATAACTCAGGGAAATTATTTATTTGTTCGCTGTCTGCAATAATCCTATAACTTATGATTCGACCCTTAAATGATGACTTAATCATTTCTACAGAGTCTAAAATAGGGATCGCAATATTATTTTTATGAACATTGCTACGTAAATGACCCCACCACAGACGATTAGCGATATCAATTTTACAAACAGAACAGTGATGCATTATTAATATATTTTTGTGAGATATAATGAAGGATGATTCACAAAGGTGCTAAATTTAATATAAAATAGATTATTAATACTCACTCTACAATACATGCACAATTTTTATAGATATAAGATTTCTAAAAAATTCTTCACTATAGAGTAATGATGAAGTCACGAGTTATTTTTATTCAATGAAGTTCGTCCCAATCCCGTTGTTAGTATTCTCTTAGCAACAGTATCTGAAAATAAAATACATTTGATTTCAATTTTTTCTTTTGAATCAACCAGATCGGTTTTTAGAATATGACCTTTTAAAAGGCCTTTGGGTCGTTAGTCAAAATTAGTCTTAAAATGTAATGGGTTGTAAGTACTACTTCAAATATGGGTTATGAAAAGGCCCTGGGGCGCCAAGAGGTTATACTAAATCATTTTTAAAATATAGTAGAATGCAAATTACCTACCCAAACGTTTGGTGATATCTTCAATAAGTGTCCTTTGTATCAGATCTCATGTATTTGGGTTTGATTTGACGCTGATCCTAAAAAAAAAAAAAAATTATAATATTAAATAAACATTCCCAACATTTTACTCAGCATTAAACATAATAATTTATTACATAATAAAAATAAAATATTAATTAACTCTAGAATTAAAATAATAATATAAAATTACCTTTAACTTTAGATGTCTGCAGATAATCCAAATCCAAAGGTCTATTAATTACTAGCGTTTGATATTTAAAAATATCCTTCGTAAAAACTTCCTTCGTAGCTTAGCTTACACCTAAAATATAGAAAAAGAAAAACATTTCACTCAGCACTAAACAAAATAATTATTTATTATATAAAAAAATTAAATACGAATTAACTCTAAAATTAAAATAATAACATAAAATTACCTTTAACTTTAGATGTCCGAAGATAATCCAAATCCAAAATCTATTAATTACTAGCGTTTGATTTTTTAAAAATCATTGGCACTTCCTTCGGAATAACACTCCTAAAATATAGAAAAAAATCATTATGATGTATGTATCCATAATAAAGAAATATAAAAAAATATTTTAGAGTAAAATATAAAATTACCTGTATATGTTTTAAGTTCAAATTAAATAGAGTATTTTAACTCAAATAATACGTTAATTCACTTCGGCAATTCTTATTTCTTTAAGAAAAAAATGAAATTACCACCGGATACGAATTTGATAAATCTAATATAATATCAAATTCGTATCCGGTGGAAACTTAGTGCTTATTCTGTGTAAATGAATAAGTACACCTAATTTTTCACAATCAACAATTCGTCAATTTTAGATAGGGTTGACATGCAATCGCATTATGGTATTTAAAGTAATTATTATCAATTCATGCTCTGAACCTTTTCCCAACTCGGTTGGGGTCGACTTTCTAGTCTAAGACGCGGTCGAACTTTGATATTTTCCGCGAAGGGTCTGCCCTCCTATCCTACCTCCACAACCAATTGACGATATAGAAGTTCTGTAGATAGACTGATTGGAATTTTTAAGACTCCAACTACTCGTAACGATTGCCAAAGATGCTAGTACGGCAACCACAACCAATGCAAATATCATTATAACAAATACAAATTTTTGCACTAAGCGGGGATCGAACCCGCGCCTCCTGCGTAGCGACCGCGTTCACTACCGCCACGCTTTTAGTGTACTTTAAGTAATTATCATTGTTTGCAAATTACGTGTTACTAGTGTGTCAGCCCTAAGTATTTTTGATGCATTAACAAAATTGCACGCGCTCGATTATGCTGATTTAGGACACGTGTAAATGAATTAGTATTAATATAATACTTACAAAAAGAAATGTCATTTTATCGTTATTTTGCTAATGCTGTATTGTCATTTTTAATATAACCACATAATATTCGTAATACGGTATATAATTTACTTGGTTTTTGGTAACGTTTTATACATCACCCAGAAGTAATCAGCGCTGTTATACTTGTAACAGTACTTACCTAGTGGGAAAACAGTCTTCGAGACTTTCGTCTAAAATGTAAGTTTATAAACAAATTTATTAATTACTTTTGTCTTCGATTTTGCACCCAACGAGCTCGGCCCGCACGACAGCGACTTGAATCGTCAGCAACTTCTCGGTGAAGTTAAAATCAGCGTATGTACGTAAACCAGCGATTTACGTATAGACGTTGATTTTGAACATCGCCTACGAATAACTATCGATTCAAATCGCTATCGTAGGGACCAAGCTTTATATTTTTCTTCGATTTGTTTCTTTGTTTTTGTTTATGTGTGTGCCTATTTTAGATAACCATCCCATTGAGCTCGGTCCGCACGTCAGCGACTTGAATCGGAAGCAACTTCTCAGTGTAGTTAAAATCAGCGTATGTACGTAAAGCAAACGATTTACGTATAGACGTTGATTTTTAACATCGATTCAAATCGCTGTCGTAGGGGACGGAGCTTTAGATAACTTCCTTTCTTACACAAGCGGCAATTCGTTGACTAGCGTATTGCAGAATAGTATACGGGATTGACATTTACAATCGTCAACCCATGTCAATCCCATACATTGATTATCGTATTCTACAATACGCTACAACGTATTGCCACTTGTTTTAGAGGAGTTTATCTGACAGTCTTCTTTGTTTTAATATTTTAATGAAATGTTTCAGGTCCGACTCAGAATTTGAACAGCATCACTGCTCTACAAGTGCTACAACTGAATCAGCATCAAAAAGCAAGAAACGCAAACAAACTGGAACAAAAAAACCTTCTGCTACTATGAGGTAATTGATTAGGTTTTTTACTAAATAATTAACTTTAATTGTTTATCATTTAGCATTGCATCGTTGGTAACTTTGCCGAAGCGACTGTCGGTTGACGTTGTACTCTCAACTTCGAGAAGGGACCCTGCATCACAACCTCGATTGTCAATCAACAGGTGTATCGACAAGCAGATGAGGTTGACTTGGTCAGGAGTACTTATATTTTTAGGTATAGGCTTAATATACAACGTGTTGATGACGGACGAAAGTCTACATATATGACGTCAATGTGATTTACCAATCCAGAAGGTAATTCAATATTTATTGTTTCAGAAGCAAAGCCCCGAAGACTTCCGATGTGTTCGGAGTCAGTCGTCGGAACGCTGACTCCGATGCATCAACATCGACATCATCTGCCGTGCTGTCGTACTTTGTGAACCGGGTGGCCAACGGGATGGAGCGGCGCACAGCAAACACCGTTGGTCCCTATCATGTGGACCTTAAAGTTTACGCCACCAACGACGTTCGGAACACGGAGCCGACGGAGCTGTGGAAGAAAGCGCTGGTCCGCATCAAGTTGCAGACTGATGAGGACAGCACGCAGTGGCGTAAACTGCAACACTTCGTAGAGTCCCTTGACGAGGTGTTTGAAGGGACTCAACCTAGGTTTAGCTCATAGGATACATACACATCACAATAAATAAATTAATATCGTATGTTTCAGTAATCGTGGTGTTTTTATTTTTATTTTTTTCTGTATCGTATCGTGTTATAATAACACTGTTTTGCTGATTATTATGGTTCGATCCTATAAGCGAAGAACAGTGATAGAGTCAGATAATTTACTTTGGGTACCTATGAGATGAGTCTGTTGCGCTAATTATTGTGGTTCGATTCCATAAAGTGTGATCCTAGACCTAGCCGTAGTATATTATTGGGAACGATACCTCACAGAGTGAGGCCTGGCGAGCAGGTGATAGCGAGACATCATAATCTCTGGTTCTGTCAGTTACCGAACGAAACAGTTCTGTAAGTATACGTAATGATACATTAAAATTTACGAACGTGATCGATAACATAACATTTTATAGACACGTTGAACGTATTCGATTGTATATTATTGGGTATGCTGTACCACCGATTGGAGCGAGGCGAGCCGTGATCGCCGAGCGAGAGGGTGGTACAGCGTGCCCAATAATATACTACTATAACACTATAAAAATAATTCAGAATATCCTCTGTCTCCGCTATACTGTAGATAGGAGACCAGTCATGCATCATTAACATATAATACAACTTATTAAAATCTGCTTTATAAAAATTCCACTGCGGCCATAAGTCATCTTTTTGTTGCATACTTTGCAGCGGTATAGATCTATCTGTAGCACTAGTACTAGTAGCGGGCGCCTGTTTACTTACCTGCGGAACGCAAATCACTAGCGGTGGGTGGTGCCTATCTATCGACACTAGCGCCTCGTCTGCACGCTTGACACTCACACTCTCACCCAGACTAAATGAACACAGTACTAGATCCAAATACCTATTATTACCGTTTGGCACCTCATTTCTCTGTGTGAGTTCACAAAAAGAAACAAAATATTGATAGTAATTGATTGTATGTGTATTACATGAGTATAAATTGAAGTCCCCTATAATAATAATATCTTTATATTTAGTACATAACTGTTCTAATAATCTAAACAATAGCATGTATTCATTTTCGTTCCTTTATTGCCCGTGGTTCACCCGCATTGTCCACCTAGGTGGACTACAGGCAATATTTTTTTCCCGTGGTTCACCCAGGTGAACCACGGGTAATTATTATTTCCCGTGGTACACCCAGGTGAACCACGGGTAATTATTATTTCCCGTGGTTCACCTGGGTGTAGCTACCATGGGCGTAGAACACTCATTATATTCATGTATATTTTATTATGGCCTCTTGGTTCAGCGGTTAGAGACCCTACCTGCTGCGCCGGAGGTCGTGGATTCGATTCACACTAAGAACAATTCTTTGTGTGACCCATAATGAATTATCCCGAGTCTGGGTGTGTTTTCTATGTATAATAAGTATGTATACAAAAAAAGTATGTTTATCAGTTATTCTAATACCCATAATACAAGCCTAGTTGCTTAGTTTGGGACTAGATGGCGCTGTGTGAATGTGGTGGAATATTATTATATTATTATTATGGAAACACTAGAAGTTATAATAAATATACAAAATGATAATATAAAATTATAAGGAAGTCGATCATTCTACGTAATAGTTAGAACAAAATAGACAATTTTATTATGACTCTTTGGTGTTGATAGTGCTGGACATACATATATTATTTTAATGAAATATAAAATGTGTTGTCTTTTGTTGACAATGTCAAATCAATATCATTTACTCGTATTTAACATCATATTTTATCGTATTTAGAATAGAAAAAGAAGTCTGTAACATTATCATCATCACGGTACATAATGTCTGATGACCAATTTTTTTTTATTAAAAGAAAAGGAGGCATAGTACTTTTGTCTGCAGGACATCAGTATTACAAAGTCAAAAAATTTAAAAATGAAACGGAAATGTGGAGATGCTCGGCATATAAAAAGTTGAAATGCTCAGGAAATATAATTTTTCGTGTAAAAGTAAGTAATTTTCTTTTTATTTAATGCAATATGTGGTTAATTTTTAGACGACCGCAGATTTAGTCGTCGATATTTACTTATACCATCCAAATTTTCTTTCAGGACAAATGCATAATCAAAGCCAAAGATCATACGTGCTCACCAGATTTATCTCAAAATGAAATAGCAAAGGAAGTTGCTCTTTTAAAAGACAAAGTGAAAGTATCCACCCGACCTGTGCCGAGTTATATGAAAGAGCTATCAATAAAATTAAAAATAAGGGTCTAGATATTGTAACGACAATACCGTCTATGTCCAGCATCCAACATTGTTTATATGATATAAGGAATAAGGCATTGGGAGTTCACAAAACGAAATTTACGAATTTGCAAGAAGTAGTGCCTTCGAAGTTTGAAAGCTTTATACTAGCAGACTATTACTGCGAAGATTTACGAATTATCTTGTTTTGTTCCCCACACGCCAGGCAAAAAATCAGAGAAGTACAAGAGTTTATGGGTGACGGGACCTTTAAAAGCTGTCCAAAACCGTTTTACCAACTATATTCCATTCACGGAGATATTGGTAGTTCTATTGAAACAACAAACGTTATGCCGTTCATATTTGCATTATTACCTAACAAAAGTCAGGCTACATATAGTATATTATTTAATCTTATTAAATCTACATTACCAAATTTTAGACCCTTAAAATACCATTCCGATTTCGAAAAAGGAGCCATAAATTCCATTCTCGAAGTTTATCCAGGAACAAAAATACGTGGCTGTTATTATCACTGGCACAAAGCTTTATGGCGTAAACGTTAATTATTTAAACTGAAATCTAAGGGGAAACTAGGATAGTCGGTCTCACAGCAGTTCTTCCGCTTCTACCAGCTGAAATTATGCTCGACGGCTATAATTATATAAAAAGTGAAGGCCGCGAACTGAATATGATAAGTTTTTTTAAATACATTGATAGTTTTTGGAAAAATCTGTATTTTAGCCAAATATTATCGGTTTTCGGGGAAAGGCATAGAACAAATAATGTTTTGGAGGGTTTTCATTCTAAACTTAATAAAAAAATAAAGAAAAATACCACAATTTTAATAAGACTGTTAAGTGTGCTCTTAGAAATGACAAAATTACAATCAAAAAGACGAAAATTAGACATCGAAAATGATGACTATATTACAAATATTCAAATGCAACTCGTATCCAAAGAAATTTCTGTGGGAGAGGCTTTAGAAAAACTCCGCTGATATGGTAACGGAAAACATATTTGGTTAAAATACAGATTTAATTTATTTTACAATTAAGCTAATCTTTCGCTAACAATATGTATATTGGATCGCAATTAAAGCTTTTTATTTATGATGTGAAATATCGTACTTTAGTTAAATATCTTTTTTATATTGTAAAATGATATTCAAATAGTTTAATTTTATATTTCAATGTGTTTTAGTTACGTAAACTTTCAACAATTACTTGTATGCTTAATATAATAATAATAATAATAAACGTTTATTTCTCACCATGTCTCACTATCAATGTTATCCTTTCGTTATACAATGATGGAATAATATGGATATTTCAGTGGACCACGGGAAATATTTTTTACCCATGGACCACCTAGGTGGACAATGCGGGTGAACCACGGGCAATAAATTTTTTCGTTATCGTCAGGTGGTATGTACAAAACGCAACACAAAAATAAATATTTGTTATGTTTATGTACGGTCGCACAAAGTAGTTCAAAGGTACATCTATCTGTTATGACATCCCCCGGTATCGATACGCGTCGTAGCTCAAACCGTTTTGCGGCCGCGAGAAGCGCACCTCCTTGTTTACGTCCATCCGCCCGGTCACATCGCAGTATGTTGTAGCTCGGTGGTACCAACTCCGCGTTATGTATGGATGTATTGCAGCTTGTTTCCGTAATGGCAAATAAATCCGCTCCAGAAGTTTATATATTTGTATAAAACTCGTTTAGTTTCGTCCGCAGTCCTCCTACATTTTGATAATAAATGTTTATTCTACTAGGTTCCCACGTTTCCTTTGATTGTGGTCTTCCGAAACCAAATCCACTCTGCAAACTCTGTTTTTACGGGTCATACTTCTGGTTTGCATAATTTTTCGTAACTACCCTCCGCTACGCCAATTATAAAAGATGAATAATCCCTTTCTGTTTCGTGCTTAATTTTTTCAACTTTGACAGTTTGGTCATTGCATATATTTTTCACATGAGCTGTTAATTTTTCAATGGTCGTTTCTGGATGCAACCGCCATACGTGTCATCACGACGCAACTATAAGAATGTCTATTTGGCATCATGACGCCAATGTATGAGTGTTTATTTGGTGTCGCGGTGTCAATCTAAGAACGTCTGTTTGGCGTCGCGTTGCCTATCTAGGAATGTTTATTTGGCGTCGCGACGCCATTGTAAGAGTGTCTATTTGGCGTCGCGGTGCCTATCTAAGAACGTCTGTTTGGCGTCGCGTTGCCTAGCAAAGAATGTCTGTGTGGCGTCCCGTAGCCTATATTAGAATGTCTGTTTGGCGTCGCGACGCCAATGTAAGAGTGTCTATTTGGCATCGCGGTGTCTCAAAGAACCAAAGAATCAATCAAAGAATCAATTTCATTTATTCAGTTTAGGCACATAAAGAGCACATATGAACGTCAAAATTTTACAAATATGTATGTCAAGAAATAATATAAAAATATTAAATAATTAAAATAAACCATTGGAAAATGATTCTTTCGCTGGTTCGGTAGATTAGCTCTACTGAGAATAGAACTAGTTTATTTTTCTTTAATAAATTTGTTTTGTTTACAATTTATTTTGTGCGAGCAAGCAAGAGACTTATGTTGACCACGCATTAACATCATTAAGGTACTCATCCACTTTATAGTAACCTTTACTCATTAAAGTTTTTTTCACTTCTATTTTAAATTTATTTATTGGCATATTAATCAAGAATGTCTGTTTGGCGTCATGACGCCAATGTATGAGTGTTAATTTGGCGTCACGATGCCAGTGTAAGAGTGTCGATTTGGCGTCGCGGTGCCTAACTAAGATTTCTGTTTGGTGTCGCAGTGCCTATCTAAGAATGTCTATTTTGCGTCGCGGTGCCATCTAAGAATTTCTGTTTGGCGTCGCAGTGCCTATCTAAGAATGTCTATTTTGCGTCGCGGTGCCTATCTAAGAATTTCTGTTTGGCGTCGCAGTGCCTATCTAAGAATGTCTATTTTGCGTATGCCAGTGTAAGAATGTCTATTTCGCGTTGCGACGCGAATGTAAGAGTGTCTATTTGGCGTCGCGGTGCCAATCTAAGAACGTCTGTTTGGCGTCGCGTTGCCTATCTAGGAATGTCTATTTAGCGTCGCGATGCCAGTGTAAGAATGTCTATTTGGCGTCGCGACGCCATTGTAAGAGTGTCTATTTGGCGTCGCGGTGCCTATCTAAGAACGCCTGTTTGGCGTCGTGTTGCCTAGCAAAGAATGTCTAGTAGGCGTCGCGACGCCAATGTAAGAGTGTCTATTTGGTGTCGCAGTGCCTATCTAAGAATGTCTATTTTACGTCGCGGTGCCTATCTAAGAATGTCTGTGTGGCGTCCCGTAGCCTATCTTAGAATGTCTGATTGGCGTCGCGACGCCAATGTAAGAGTGTCTATTTGGCATCGCGGTGCCTATCTAAGAATGTCTGTGTGGCGTCCCGTAGCCTATCTTAGAATGTCTGTTTGGCGTCGCGACGCCAATGTAAGAGTGTCTATTTGGCATCACGGTGCCTATCTAAGAATGTCTGTTTGGCGTCATGACGCCAATGTATGAGTGTTAATTTGGCGTCACGATGCCAGTGTAAGAGTGTCGATTTGGCGTCGCGGTGCCTAACTAAGAATTTCTGTTTGGCGTCGCTTTGCCTATCTAAGAATGTCTATTTGGCGTGGCGACGCCAATGTAAGAATGTCTATTTGGCGTCGCGGTGCCTATCTAAGAACGTCTATTTTGCGTTGCTCGGCCAATATAAGTGTCTTTTTTTTTTTTTTTTTTTATATAGGACACGTCAATTGGACTTCGCCTTGCCTGATGGTAAGCTGAAGGCAAAGTCCCAGAAAAGAGGGTCACCATTACTTACACATACCGTGTGACAATGGTGACACTCAGCTTGACGGCCTCATCATATGCTTTTTCACGCCCCGCTTAAAGGACCCGGGACTGTAGGAAGAAGGAAACACGTGAGCTGGTAATGAATTCCAGGCCCTAATGGTCTATTTTGCGTCGCGATGCCTATCTGAGAATGTCTATTTGGCGTCGCAGTGACTATCTAATAATGTCTGATTGTCTATTCTTATAGTTGCGTCGCGACGCCAATGTAAGAGTGTCTATTTGGCGTCGCGGCGCCTATCTAAGAACGTCTATTTTGCGTTGCGCGGCCAATATAAGAATGTCTATTTTGCGTCAGGATGCCTATCTGAGAATGTCTAGTTGGCGTCGTGACGCAACTGTAAGAATGTCTACTTGGCGTCGCGACGGAACTGTAAGAATCTACACTTAGTCTACTGACACTATATTGGCGCCGCGATGCTGGATAGACATTTTTATATTGGCGTCACGATGCTATTTCACACTCTCAGATTGGCACTGCGACGCCTAATGGACTCATCCTCATTATCATCATGATCATCATCATCATCATCATCGTCCCGTTCGCAACTTGTTTCGTTCTCAACTCGTTCCGTTCGCAACTTGTCCTATTCTTAACTTGTCCCATTCTTAACTTGTCCTATTCTTAACTTGTCCCATTCCCAACTTGTCCTATTCTTAACTTGCCCATTCTTAACTCGTCCCGTTCGCAACTTGTCACGTTCGCATCGTGTCCCACCCTCAACTCATCTCTAGGTCCCATGATAGGGAACAAGAAGAATATTTTCATTTTCATAGCTTTCAAGTGAAGAGCGAACTGGTGAAATTCCTTTTGCCCTTCGTGTTAATTTATCTAACCATAATAACGATGGAATACAGGAACTAACATAGGAGACAAATCAAAAGAAAGAGTGGGGAGAGCTCGGGCTCTAAATTGCAACCAGGGCAGCCCTGGACACCTAGCCCACCTAAGTTGTATAAAAAAGAGAGAACTAATACAGAGATAGACACAGCATATTAATCAATTCATAAACAATTTATTAATGATAACAAATCATCATCATCACACACGACACCGCAGCCCCGCGGCGCCGCCCGCCGCCCGCTCGTCGGCGCCGAACAGCAGCCGCAGCTTGGAGGCCGACACCAAAACCTGAAACGTGACCAATGTATTTACATCTGTTCACGCTAAAATCTCGGTCAAGTGGGAGACCAAACTTTTTTCTTCCGCATTCTAGCGTCCCGGTGTCGGTCGAGTCCGGTGTCCGTTTTTTCCAGACTAATTGCGTGTTTGGATATTTTCCGTGAAGATATTAACAATGACCTTCGATACTCGTTACTTACTAAGTGTATATAAATACTCGTGTTCCAAATTTAGTACAACATGGAGTCCAGTCACTCAAAACATGCAACACCGCCTTTCTGCACAGTCGGATAAAAACGGGACAGTTCGCTTACAGCATAGGGACACTGGGAGTGTGGGGCGTGACGGTACATGGCAAAAACAAAACAACAAAATATCGGTAGATGAGGAACCTACTACCTCACGCACTCGAAGACGGCGGACGCGCACCACTGAGCCAGGCCATCGTTACAATTTACAGGAACAAGGAAACTTGGGGAACCTTGAGTTTGTCGGGGCACTGCGGGTCCTGCGGCGCGCCCAGCTGCGCCGGCGCCGGCGGCAGCTCGGCCGCGCCGCCCGCGCCGCCCGCGCCGCCCGCCAGGCGCCGGCCCAGCAGCTGCAGCGCCACGTAGGCGTCGCGCGGCGCCAGGCGCGCCCAGCCGCCCGCCAGCAGCGCCGCCAGCGCCTCGGCCTCCAGCGCCGCCGCCAGCGCGCCGCACGCCGCGCCGCCCGCGCGCAGCGCGTCGCTCAGCTCCAGGCGCAGGCGCGGCGCCGGCAGCGCGCGCAGCAGCGCGCCGCCCAGCCGCTCCGCCTGCGCGCCCGACGCGCGCTGCTCCACCAGCGCGTGCAGCGCGCGCAGCGCGGCGCCGCGCCAGGCGCCCGCGTCGTCCGCCAGCGCCGCCGCCGCCAGCAGCGCGCCCGCCGCGCACACCTCGTCGTCCGCCCACGCCTCGCCGTCCGCCGCCAGCAGCGCGGCCGCGCGGCGCACCAGCGCGCGCAGGCGGCGCGGCGCGGCGGCGAGGCGCAGCAGCTCGCGCGCGCGGGCGCCGGCGCCGAGCGCGGGCGCGAGCTGCGCCAGCAGGTCGGCGGCGCGGCGGCGGCGCGGCGGCTCGGGGCGCACGCGCAGCTCGCGCACGGCGGCGAGCACGGCCTCGCTCTCGGAGCTGCTGGAGTCGTGGCGCGCCGGCGGCGCGGCGCCGTCGTCGTCGGAGTGGCGCTCGCGCAGCGCCCGCAGTCTCCTCTCGTTCTCGTCCTCGCGCTCTCGTATCCTCGCCACCTCGTCCGCGCTGGGAATACTGAAGTCGTTCTGTAACAAATGAAATGCCGGTTTTGAGTACATTCGATAGCAAACGCAAAACCGATTTCGACTCAAGCAACGACTAGAATTATAATGGACGATGTTCGTTGTAACTGGTCAGTTATAACGAACTAAAATGTTGGCAAAAATTCAGTTTCTATTGCATTGACGCGGCGAGTCACCTCGTCGGATCGCCGCCGTGGATCCTGGAAGCGAGATCCCTTTCGGCGCTATACCGGTTCCGAAAGGCGGCGCGGGAGCGGGGACACGATCCCGAACCCGAAGAAATTCGGGCCGTGAGATCCCGGCTCCACAGGGAAATAGTGGCGGAATGGGAGCTACGACTTGAGCGACCAGGCGCAGGGCGCGCCGCCTCCGTCTCCGCCCCCCATGAGCGCAAGCCTGGGGGTAACTGGTGGAGCCGCCTGTCACCCTGACAGAAGCAGGCCGCGGCGGCGGCGCGCTTGGTGCGACTTCCCATTTCCGGAGACGAGTTAGACGCTTTAAAGTCTAACATTCAATCAAGGGAGTTTGAATGCATTCTACTTAACTCCAATCTGAAGTTAGCAATAAACCAAATTACAAGAATTGCCAGTCAAAAGTGTATTGATAATTTTGCGCATGATTTTGTTAAGTCTTGTAAATCGGATGTCTTGGATTTTGGCCTTTCCGACCATACTGCACAGCTACTAAAATGTCCTGTGAGTAAACTTTGTGCTATCGAAAAATATTGTACACTTAAGCGTAACTATAACCAAATAAATATTAGAAAATTTAAGGATTGCATAAGCTTTTCAGAAATTTATCAACTTGAGGATTCTAATATGGCCTATAACTTATTTGTAGAAACGTTTATGCTCTTTTATAATCTATACTTTCCCAAGAGTAAAGTGATTGTTAATTTGATAAAGAAACCAAAGTGGGTTTCTAAAGGAGTTAAAATCTGTAGTAAGAAAAAACGACAACTTCTATGGTTACAAAGATTAAAACCAGATATTACTAACAAAACACGATACAAAAACTATGCAAAGTTATTTAAAAAAATTGTATTACTAACGCAACGTTCACAAAATTATTACAAAATCAAAACCTCCAATAATAAATCTAAAACAACTTGGCAAATAATTAATCGGTCAAAATTTAATACACCAAAAAATTACAATAATAAAATAAAAATTAATAATATGGTAATTACAAATCCAAAACATATTGCAAATGAATTCAATAATTACTTTATTGATAAAATACAGCCTAATTCTATACCAGGCAATACACAAGAAACGACTTCATTAATATTAAATAGAAAAAAATCAATGTTCATGGGTCCTTGTTTACCCCAAGATATACTTAGAATTATCTTGACTCTAAAAAATACCAATAGTGTTGGATATGATGGTATTGCTACTAAAGTTTTAAAGACTGTAGCCAGTGAAATTTGCGGTCACTTAAGCTACATTTTTAATTTGTGTATTTATCATGGGGTGTTTCCAGACGCCCTTAAAATATCCATAATTAAGCCACTATTTAAGAAAGAGGATAGGGAAGTAATGGAGTACTATAGACCAATATCATTGATACCAATTACTTCCAAGATATTCGAAAAATATATACATAAAGAATTATATAATTATCTGGAAAAAAATAACATACTGTGCGATGAACAAAAAGGATTTCGTGAAAAGAAAACTATAAATTTGGCAATTTACGAATTTTTATATGACGTTATGTTGAACGTTGATAACAGAACACCTGTATGCGCGATCTACTGTGATATGACGCAAGCGTTTGACTACGTTAAACATGACATCCTTCTAAAAATGCTTGAAGCGTATGGTGTAAGGGGTAATGTTTTGGATATAATGAAATCTTATCTTAACAATAGAAAGCAATATACGGAAGTTGCTCGGATAAATACAATGACTAAGAGGAAATACATCTGTCAGAACAGAGAAATATAGTATACGGCGTTCCTCAGGGCAGTGTACTTGGACCATTGCTCTTTACACTTTATATTAATGACTTACCGAAATCTACCCGACATAATATGACATTGTTTGCCGATGATAGTACATTGACAATTTCTAATGATAATAACGACATAACTAAATATAAAATTGACATACACGGTGCATTGACATCTATAATACAATGGTTGGACATTAATAATTTAAAAATCAACTTAAAGAAAACTAAAATCATGCATTTTAACCAACGGGTAACATCAAATGGAATAGATATAGAATGTCAGATAAAACTACATCTGTGACATATTTATTATTCTAATATTAGCATGACGACTATGTAAATAACTAGAAACAATGTTGACATTCACCTATAATTACATTTGTTGATAATTTTTTTAAACTGGTATAATGCCAATTATAATGTAATACGAGTAGCTTAAATAATCATTTATTCAATTAATTATATTCTAAAATTTTATAATTCATATTCATATTGTACGTCTTATCAGACATGCCATAGTGATACCTACTTATTTATGTAATTAATAACATCTTCTACTACCTGTGACAAACAATAAATGCATTTGATTTGATTTGATTTGATTTGACTTAAGTAGTCTATCGTGGAATAATAACATTTAGTCAGAAGGAATTGGAATATTTTATATTTAAATGTCTTAAGCTTTAAAGTCTTAAACTGAGCGGGTAATTTATTATAAATTCTAATTGCCATACAGTATACATTATTAGAAAATATTTGAAGATTTTCCTTAGGCATATGTAATTTGTGACCTCTTCTACTACTTGGTCTTTTTACCATATCATTATGGAGATCAAACAGACCCATGTGATCGTGGACAAATACACACATTTCAAATATGTATAAGGCAGGCAGTGGTAATATTTTGGTTTGCATAAACAGCGGGACACAACTTTCTATGGGATGTGCTTTGCAAAATGCCCGTATACATTTTTTTTGGGCTCCAAATCAGCTACACGTGTCAATTTGTACAGGACAAATACAAATCTATTTATTTTAATGCATAATGTGTCAATGTGTGCCTTCCAATTACAGTTTCTATCAATGGTTACACCTAGAAATTTAATATTATCAACTTCTTCAATTAGTTCATTGGCATGGTTCATTTGAAG
The DNA here is from genome assembly GCA_963662185.1 of Eilema griseolum. Taxonomy (NCBI): domain Eukaryota; kingdom Metazoa; phylum Arthropoda; class Insecta; order Lepidoptera; family Erebidae; genus Eilema; species Eilema griseolum. The sequence goes on from OY759252.1 coordinate 81,068, forward strand.
TTGCGGACGTTTACTATTGTAAGTTTGGAATTGTACTAGTTTGGTTTTTTGTGCATTTAAAGTGTAGATTGTTACTTTTTAACCATGTTGCAACGTTGTTTAGTGACCAATTGATTTCTTGTTGGTACTCGGAATGATTCATATCCTTAGATTGAATACTGAATGTGGTGTCGTCAGCATATAATATACAATTGTGTGAAGTTATATCAGGTAAATCATTTATGTAGAGTAGAAACAACAAGGGTCCCAATATGCTGCCTTGGGGTACACCACAGTTATTTGAGCTGTACTGAGATCTATTATATCTCTGTGGTACCCAGATAGACTAGTAACCTCCACACACTGTTGTCTGTTGGTTAAGTAACTCTCTATCCATTTGTAAGCATTCCTTCTGATGCCACATTGGTTTAATTTAGTCAGGAGCAGCTCATGATTTACAAAATCGAATGCCTTAGACATATCTAAAAATAAAGATGTTACAGGTATTCTATCATTACGACTCATTGTAATAAATTTTAGACAGGTGAAGCATGCTAACGTCGTCGACCTATTCTTCCTAAAACCAAACTGCTCATCTCTCAATATCTAAAGACTCTATTCATGTACTACCCGTACATGAATAGAGTCTCTCATGCATGGCTTTCTCAAAAATCTTGGATATAACAGGTATCAGAGTGATTGGACGGCAATTATTCATTTCGTTTCTATCGCCTTTTTTGTGAAGTGGTTTAACAACAGAAAATTTCAATATTGATGGAAAAAGACCCTGGTCAAATGAGAGATTAATAAGATGAAGTCATCTTATTAATCTCTCATTTGACCAGGGTCAGAGGGAGCGCTAGAAGTTTTGAACAACGTTTGAGAATTTCCCTGCGCCTGCTAATATCCACGATAAACGTAGACTTTGATATACTAGTATTAACGGAGTGCTGGCTCCAAAAGACAATTAACGTACCTACGATGGACGGTTATACCTTCCACTATACTAAACTAAATGGAAATAAGAACGATGGTATAGTCATCTGCACAAAAACACAACTAAATTGTAAGACATATGAATCAACTTTTAAAGGTGGTAACTGTCTAGCTTGTAAAATAAATAATAGTTTAAACATTGTAGCGATATACCGATCGCCTTCACTATCTAATAAAGAACAATTTAGAAACTTTATAAATAGCCTAAATGACGTATACAATGATCTAATATCACAGGATGTGATCCTAATGGGTGACATAAATATTGATATTAGTTCCTCCACAGACCCGCTATGTGAAGAGTACTTAACTCTTAATGCATCGCATGGTCTCTACACTACCCATAGGTTTCCTACAAGAGATAACGCATGCCTAGATAATTTTTTTTTTTAATCTCGCTCTCCATCAACAACATTGATCGTGGAGTCAAACATTACTGACCACTTACCTATTGTCTTACGCATTGAAAAATCTTCACCATCTATCCAACCCTGTTGCAATAAATACTACATAAATTATGATAATATACAAATCGATATAAATAATGCAGATTACAATGACATCAGAAGGTTTCTTCATGGTCGGCAGCGCGAGTGTGACAAGGGGTGTCATTGTTGCATACGTCCATAGGCCCGGTAACCGCTTCCCATCAGGTGGGCCGTGTGCTTGTCTGCCAACTAAGTGGTATAAAACATACATACAGTGACATACCTTTTGACATAACCTTGACATAACATAATTTTTCGTTTGACATTTAATATTAATTGACATAGAATTGTTAAATTGTTGTATAAATTGAGTCTTTATACTGATAGTTTTATGTGGTTGCATACGCCTCAATTGCTGTATTTGACATTTAATAAGGCATATAATGTGAATTTTGGTTAAATCTGTAGTACAACTTAAATACTTTTATTGAATTGATTGACATTTATATGTATTTGAAATTCACTATATTAATTACTTAAATTTATTATACTACGCTGAAACTTCTAAATTAGTTAATTAACTGTGTCAATCTGTACACCACATATGGTAGGACATAGCGAACATAACATAGCCTGTAAGACCTTTATAATTAACCTATGTTTCACAGAATAAATGAATATGAATATGAATATGAATAAAAAACATATTAATAACAACTGATGCCAACCATGCGACAAAACGGTTTCTATCATTGATCTCAAATATAGTTGAAAAACACTCGAACCTCAAAAATTTCTAGGAAAAACCATGGATGACACCGGGTCTCCTTCGTTGCAGTAGAAATCGTGATAGACTGCACGCCAAATCGAATAAAAAGACACAAATTGAAGAGGCCGGAAAAGACCTTAAGTCTTTATGGAAAACCATACGGGATTTAACATCCACACAAAAAATTAAAAACAGTCCCAATGATCTCCTCATGGTGCACCATGACCCTAAAAAGTGTGCTAACCTTGTAAATACCTACTTTAAAGATATTGGAAGAAATTTGGCAGCGGCTATAAACCAAACTGTTACAAATGCCGATGAACTCCCACTTCAGCTATCATCAATTCGGACTTCTGGAAGTGAAGTTCGATCGATATTATATGAGTTGCTTCATCCGAGGATATAATGATTAACCACGTAGTCCTTTTATTCTACAAGGCATAGTCGCACGCTTTTTAGAGAGAATCGAATAATCGATTCCCTATACTTTTTTTTTTGTATATGGTATACTTACCCCGTCACTATCGTCCGACCGCTCCTAGCTCATTCTTTTTTCGTGCGAGGCAGAGTGCGGGCGCGCTCAAAGTCGTCCGCGAAGTTAGCTCGGAATACCCGCAAAGTATTGATATTTTTACAATCATGCCTAAAAGAAAGCATAACAATTAAATTGAACGTTATCAACGTAAAATACGAAGATACTCAATAAAATAGAAAAAAGCGGTGTTAGAGGCATGGCACACGAAATTTTCAAAGATTACCGGACAAACACAAAGCAACGGGTTAAAGTTGATAGCTGCCTCAGTGACGAAGAAACAGTAACCCACGCCGTGCCGCAGGGAAGCGTGCTGGGCCCTACCCTTTTTCAGCTTTACATTAATGACCTCTGCACAATCCATCCATCCATCCATCTCTAATACCAAAATACACACCTATGCAGACGACAAAGCCATTTTTGTTTGGGGTCCTAACTGGCAGGCTGTGAAAGAAAGGGCCGAATACTCCTTGTCCAGAGTCATGATTTGGCTTAAGAAAAATCTCCTTACCCTAATTCTAACTAAGATCAATTACATAGACTTCACCTTAAGCCAAAGTAGTAATCCCTCACAAAGCTTCAACATTAAAGCCCACACCTGCCTCAATAGCACCGACTGTACGTGCCTGGAAATTACCCGGGTAGATCAGGTGAAATACTTGGGAGTACTTATTGATCACAGGCTTAAATGGGATAAGCATATAGATCTGGTTACAACCAGGGTAAGACGCCTAATATACGTTCTTAAGCCACTAAAAGAGGTTCTATCGACAGACAAGCTATCTATGGTTTATATGGCGTTATGCCAGTCGGTAATACAATACTGTATCTCAGTGTGGGGAGGGGAGGCAAAGACGCATCTCCTCAAACTAGAGAGGGCTCAAAGATCAGTACTAATGGTGATGAACAGCAAACCTTATAGATACCCGACTGCTAGTCTGTACACAGAATGTAAAATGCTAACCGTCCGACAACTGTATGTCTTAAAATCTGTACTCAGGAAACATCAGAATGTACCTCCCCCTGATCCTGAAGAGCGCAGTTTGTATCGGTGTGCCCTCCGGTCATCTGTAGAACCTCACTCGCAAGAAGGCAATTTCGAAGTCTAAGCATAAAGCTATACAACTACTTAAATAAGAAATTAAAAATAGTTGGTTTAAGCAGAAGTCAAACTAGAGACAAAGTCATCAGGTGGCTACAACAAGTCGACTATAGTTCGACTGAAGAACTCGTCTCTTACCAGTCATAAGGTACCTACTGCAAACCACATTTACTCATGAACGTAAACCGACAACGCACACTCACAAACACACATTCACACACACACACCCTTACAAACAAACACACACCCACAAATTATACAATAACAAATAATCACAAAGACTATACTGCACTACTGACTATGTGTGCAAACAAAACAAAGTAGGAACAGTGAACATAAATAACATGTCAACGACTGAACTCTGTTTACCTAAAATACAGGTAATAGCCTAGTTTAGGAAACATTTTTTGTACAGAAATATAGTGTAATATACTAGAAGACTACTTAAATATATATCTCTGTAAACCATGTTTTTGACGCAATAAAATATTTTTATTTTTTATTTATTTATGCCATCAGCGAAGAAATGTTTGAAATTACTCATTTTTGTTGTCACATCACGAATAGAAAATACAATTATTCTGAAATCTCCATCTTCATATTCACAAAGATATAAATGTTGGTTCTTCATTGGTATTTCAACGTTACCAACTACTTTGTTTCGCCCATTGTAAAGGTAACTTTTCACACTGCTGAAGTTAGGTATATCGCCAACGAAATGATGTCCATCATTTTTTAATTCACGTACCTACCATATTGTCGTATTGTTTAGGGATGGATTCGAAATTGCAACTACTCTTTCTTTTGAGCTCATCCAATTTTTTCAAATATATAGTTTTCGCAAAATCACGTCTGCAATCGTGTTCGTGTGCCCTTTGCATTACTATTTCATTACGCGTATTTAAAGTGATATTACCTCTGCATCCTTTTGTTAGGCTACATTTCCAAAATGAGTTTTCATTTACATAATTTTTTTACGGCGTTAACATCTACCATCGTACAACATAGAAACACCTCCTCTTCTTGAACTAATGAATTCAATTTTAGATGTATTTGGGTATACATAACGACTGATTACTACTACTACTAATGGTGACCCTCTTTTCTGAGACTTTGCCTTCAGCTTACCATCAGGCAAGGCGAAGTCTAATTGATGCATTCCTCGAAGAGCAATTATTCGAATAGCAATGATTCGAATAGCAATGATTCGAATAGCAATGATACCATTCCATTTCAGACTTAATATGTTCGGAATATATATATTATTCTAACTGATGTAGCTGACATCTATCATTTTATTTGTATCTTGAGGTTATCAATTAATTGAAATATAATTTATGTGTAATAGGTACACATTAGATTAATGTATTTATTGGATGCATTCCTCGAAGAGCAATTATTCGAATAGCAACGATATCATTCCTCAAAGAGCAATGATTCGTATTTTAGATCATTGCTCTTCTCGGCATAAAAACCAAACTAAATTTTATTCCTCGAAGAGCAGGTTTTTCTAAGTAGCTGATAGAGATGTGGTACTAATATGAATTATTTTGCTCGAATTTAATAAAAATATCGATAAAATCATCAATTCGTTTATTTTTTAAATAATAATTGAATACTACAGTGGAGCCGAATCCTAAAGTTACTTATGACGTAATATGTCAATTTAGTATAACTAGTGATTATTTCAAAATATATTAATATCACAAATATTTTTTTTAGTTTAGAGTTATGATAATGTATATCTTTTGTTTGTAATTAATTAAGGAGGTATGGTATTATTTAATTTTGATTGGAAAAGAAATAGCGGTAACAAGGTTATAGCGGCCTGTGGTTGAGTTCTCATACGAAACTTTAGGATTCGGCTCTACTTTACACGTGAATCATTTACATTTCTGTGTTGCAATTAAAAAATAGTCATGTGCCACCAGTATGGAAAGTTATCGATAAATTAAATTTATCTCCAGTGACGTCCACGATATCTCCAGTGACGTCCAATACCGAAGTCATTTGCAGGACAAGGTTAAGTTGGCATCAAGAAAGCTCGGAGTGCTCAACAGGGCGAAGCAGTATTTCACTGCGGGGCAGCAACTCCTTCTTTATAAAGCACAGGTCCGGCCTCACATGGAGTACTGCTGTCACCTTTTTGCTGGAGCACCTGCATACCAGCTTGACCCCTTCGACTCATTGCAAAGACGGGCATTGAGGCTGGTTGACAATCCCATACTCACAGGTAGAGTGGAACCTCTTAGCCTTAGGAGGGATTTTGCCTCACTGTGTGTGTTCTACCGCCTATACAATGGTTTGTGCTCAGATGAATTGTTTGACATGATGCCCGTAGCTACATTCTATCATCGCACCTCTCGCCATAGGCAGGGAATTCATCCCCACACATTGCGACCTGAGACGGTACGCACTGTGCGGTATGAAAGAAACTTTATCCCACGCACACTCAAGCTGTGGAATGACCTCCCTGCTGCGGTTTTCCCAAGCGCCTACAATATGGGGTTCTTCAAGAGGGGCATCAGAAGGTTTCTTCATGGTCGGCAGCGCGAGTGTGACACCCCTGGTGTTGCATACGTCTATAGGCCACGGTAACCGCTTCCCATCAGGTGGGCCGTGTGCGTGTCTGCCAACTAAGTGGTATAAAAAAAAAATAGTACAGATATTTGTAAGCTAATCTATAAAATTTATAAAATACCTACTAATTTTAAATTCAATAAATAAAACAAAACTTATATTGTCATTGAAACGAAATGGCGCCCAATTTGCGTCACTTGGGTTTTCTTTGTAAAAATCTTACTTAAAGCTTCATAAGTTTCATTTAATCGATCTGCAGAGACTATCGATAGAGATGACGATATACTAGTGTTAGAATATGAAAACTGTAGGTATGTAAATTACAGATTTTTTCTTTTTTGGTACTCTAATTTAAATTTAAAATTAAAATATGAACAAAAACCCGATTGAGGCTAAAAAGATCGACGAAGTTTGATAGCAGGCATTACCCATTAATTTTCATCTGGTTTATGATTTACAAATAGCCGATAGTTTCGAGTGCACCACTAAGCACAAAGCTGGTATCATTATTTCGCAATTTGACATTTGCACTTAGTAAATGTAGTACTTAGTAATTTAGTATCTGAGAAAAAAAAAACAGACTATAGCTGCGAGCTTAGTACCGCCATATTTTCTGATCCCGTGCCCGCTGCATATCTCTAAATTTATCAGTGTATCTCTACAATATTATGCATGTATCATACATATAAACCTTCCTCTTGAATCACTCTATTAAGAAAAGCCGCTTCAAAATCCGTTGCGTAGTTTTGAAGATTTCGGTATACATAGGGACGGACAGACAGCGACAGTGACTTTGTTTTATAATAATTATGTAGTGATATTCTAAAGACTGATTTAGTAACAATACTGTCAACATCTTAATTAATATCCTAAGCTACATTCAAATAATGAAAGATCTGCAGGGCTAAAAAGGCCATCTCATGAAACGAATCGGATTCCAGTTCGTCTTCCAATTCGTCCGCCGAAACGCTTTTCAATTCGTCCGCTGTCGTAAAATGAAACACATAAGAGACGATTCGTCTACAATGCGGTTCGTCGGACGATTCGGATTAAGATGAAATGTTGCAATTTTAAAAATGTAAACACCGATAACTTACCGGTTATTTTTAATTCAAAATTTTAAAATAAAAAAGTTTTAAAAGCGTACTGACTAAAATTTATTTCTTTATTTATCAAAAAATACACTTTTCAAACCATTTAACACATTAAATGTTAAATATTCAATATATTTCAAAATTGTTAATTAACTGGCAACAAACTGTGCTCTGTCAACAAATGTAAATATTTGGTTAATATTGAAGTTTTTGAGTGGGAAATTGAAATGTTTTTTCGTATTCCTTCACTCCATTCAAGTCCACTATAAAAAAACCACTTATGAGACTGCTTAGAAGTTGTGCTATGTGTTCCACTTCAACTTTATTCTTCGTCGTGTCAGTACCTACCTATCATGCCAAATAGAGTCAGTGAGGCGCAGTGGGAGATTATTATAGAGTTCATGAAGAGGCATCCTCAGCCAGCGAAAACTGGCTACAATGATACCGCCCGAGGAAGAGCCGAAAGCCGGCGGCTTTGCGCAGAGGTTGCACTCGTCCTCAATGCACAGAGGATAGTAGTGGCACACTAAAGACGCCCAAGGATGGTCCAAAGTAAGCTAGACAACTGTTTACTTTATTTACTTATTTAGAATTATTCAATGTCTCTCCGTATTGACGTTATGAATTCTTGTTTGTAGTATTATCTTAAACACATCGTTGGGGGAAATGTGGTAGACAGTACCAATAACCTTGCTACCTCAACTTTCGACCTCGCAGTCTCAGCCCTCCACCCCAGTCGCAACCTCAATCCTCGACCAGCGAACCACTCAGACCCAATGAGCCTGAGGAAGAATATCCAATATATGTGATTGTCCAGTAAGTATCAATAGAGGTAACAGTTATTGCTAACTATAATATTATAAAGTATGATAAGTAAGGGCCTCTTCCCAAAGTGTTAAGTTTAGTAATTGATATTTATTATATGACCCAGTTCTAGCTGAACCCTCACCCTCAGCACACAGCCCAGCTGAAGTGGCACAGCCGCTACATAGACAAACACATCAGCGACAGCGAACATGTAATAAGTGGCATTTATATTCTTGACTAGAATCTTTTTTTTTTAAATTTATATTAGTTTATAAAACTTCAAAGAGTTCTTAGTTATTTTTTAATAAATATATGCATAGTAAAGTTAGCATAGTTATGCATAGTTAAATATGTAGTAGGGCTGGTCCCTTTTTTGTTAACTTTTGAAACAACCCTTGAGATGTAAAATAAATTGCATTTTGTTGAAGGGTTTTTTTGTATTCTTTTCTTATATTTGGGTTTTGTTAAGTGCAGCCTTAATGTGTTATGCTAATAAAAGGCCAATGAGTATGATGGTGGTGAATGTGATTTAAATAAAAGAATATCATTGTTTCAGCACGGCCACTAGGTCCATTGGAAGAGGCTAAGTGGATCCTCTTGCAAATAGAGAGACAGAGGCTACAATCGGACAGTGCGACTGCAGCAGCCTCCTCACAGTTAGCACAAAATATTTTGGAGGTAGTGAGGCAGCATGGTCACATTGCAGATGAACCGCATAATATTCATCAAATTATGGAAAGACAAATTAACAATCAAGTTTTATAGACACTTAATTGTTGTCTTTCCATAATTTGTAAAATATGTATAATAAGTATTTAGAAAAGTAATGTCAGGGATATTGTAATATTTAGATTGTGAACATTGTTTACTTTATTTGTAATTAGAATTACCATTAGTATTTTGTATTTAATAATAAGTTCCTTTTGGTTACTGTAATTGGATTTAATACAAAAATATGCCATAATGTATGTAGGTAAATAAACTTCAGTTTTTCAACTAAGATATTGTATTAATATGAACCCCAAATGCTTAAATAAATTACATAGAATAGTAAATTACAAAAGTTAGGTATAAGAATATGCTAAAAACAAAGAGATTTTCCATCACAATAATTTAATTTAAATCTGAAAAATGAGATTGTTGTCACTTCATACACTTCTTGAACTTATTGTGAAGATATTTGCTATGTAGTTAGCTGACAACCCGGATCACAGAGGTTGCCTTATGCTAGTGGTTGTGTCCAATGATTTTATAGTAAAGGTAAGATTAGTATGCCAAACCTATACAAATCTTATGTACGAGCAGCCCATAGCCTTTCAATGAGGCTGTTTCGTACTTGTTCCCCTGCGTCTAGGGATTGGGGTTCTACATGCCATCCACACAACCAATTACTCCCGGCATACTAAATTTATTGTGAATCTGAAATGAACAAACAAAATAAGTTGAAATTGTTACAACTATTAAAAAGTATTTATGTGTCTGTGAATAAAATTTGTGATTGTATTGGCTTACCCTTGCTTAATAACATTTCGTTCTTCTCTAGTTTGAGGAAACTAAGTATTTTTGTCGAAAGTGTGGGCATTCAGGGCAAGGGAGACTGCTCCTATACAGTTTGATACTGACTTGGTGCATCTTATTGTGTACACTGGACCCAATAACCCTCTGGGTATGACCCCGACGCATAAAATGCCAATGCAGTCAGCACCTGAATTAATTCAAACATATTGTTATTCATACATAATAACGTAATGTAAGTAATAACAAGGAACACTAGTTAAGTAGGTAGGTACTTACCTTCGATACCGCACTTATTCCACCTCGTGATCCTGGTAAATAGGGCTCAATCTCATGGATGAGGTCTAAAGAAACCGCTTTGGTGAACCTATATATGGCCACAAATTCGTCCTCGGGCATTTCGAAGGCAACTTCCTGGTTTCGTAAGGTCGCACTCCTTCGCCGCTACTGAAGCCTTTCTAGGGCTATTGCATGTTGCAATAAATTGTGATAAAGAAATAAATCAACCATATTTGAGCTAAATTTATTTAATTTCGATCAAATAGGTCAAAAGAAACAAATCACAACAAACGACGAATTGTAAGACGCAATGTCAGAGTTGCGTTTTTCAATGCTGCCTTTTGACATATAAGCGATTCGGATTTTGTGAGCCGTTTTACGATTTTCCATACAAACTTGTCAAAAGGACGAACCGTTAAAACCGAATCGTGCCGCGAATCGCGCTTTGTGGTACCATTTTACGAAATGAAATCCGCTTCGTATTTCAATGCGGATACGATTCGTCGAAAGTGGCCTTTTTAGCCCTGCTGTAAAAGATTGATTTAATATTACGTAAACTTGTAAAAAATGGATTGATTTATCTTGTAAATATCAAAGAAACTGTGATTTAGACATATTATAATAAGCACAACAGTAAATTAACGTAAATGATTCATCATTCATATTTACGTGTAAGTAGAGCCGAATCCTAAAGTTACGTATGAGAACTCAACCACAGGCCGCTATAACCTTGTTACCGCTATTTCTTTTCCAATCAAAATTAAATAATACCATACCTCCCTAATTAATTACAAATAAAAGATATACATTATCATAACTCTAAACTAAAAAAAAAATTCTGATATTAATATAATTTGAAATAATCACTAGTTATACTAAATTGACATATTATACATCTCCATCAGCTACTTAGAAAAACCTGCTCTTCGAGGAATAAAATTTAGTTTAGTTTTTATGCCGCGAAGAGCAATGATCTAAAATACGAATCATTGCTCTTTGAGGAATGATATCGTTGCTATTCGAATAATAGCTCTTCGAGGAATGCATCCAATAAATACATTAATCTAATGTGTACCTATTACACATAAATTATATTTCAATTAATTGATAACCTCAAGATACAAATAAAATGATAGATGTCAGCTACATCAGTAAGAATAATATATATATTCCGAACATTTTAAGTCTGAAAAAAGTTTGAATTCTGTTAGCAGTTTTGGTTGAGTAATAAAAGTTTTCAGTTTATCGGCAACTGATTGCGAAATTGCAAAGGTAAAATATTATAGGTGTGTATCAAGAATCAACATTCGTCTTTGGCAACTAGTTGAGTAATAAGAATATCCAATACTTTTTAGCAACTAGTTGCCAAACTCAGTTGCCATGGCGGCCGGAAGGGGGGTGCGAGGGATATGCCTGTCAACCTCACCTTCGGCAACCAAAACGACCAACAGGCGACGTGCGTTTTAGTCGGTTCGAGTCCGACATAACCTCTTCCACCGGCTCCGGTGGGGAGGTATCATGAATAGTATAAGTATCACAAAATAAGCCATGGGAATGTTCCATCTCAATATCAATATTGACTTTTTCTTTTTTTGTCTGTGATTTTTTGTACTGGATAGGAGGAATCGATCCTATAGCAACCTGTGGAACAGTTTATATTTACAGTAATGTCAATATATTGATATAGCATAGCTGTTGTAATGCTTCCGATCTTAAAATAGTTAAGAAATTCATACAGCTAATTAAGGAACATTATCTCTGATCGAGAAGCTAGTCAAGTTGGGAATTCGTGGCGATCTTCTACGATGGTTCGCTTCCTACATACAAAATAGATCTCAAGCTATGACTATTAACAATTACAGGTCTAACTGGGTCTCAGTGTCCAGTGGCGTGCCTCAGGGCTCCCTGCTTGGACCTCTTCTATTTGTGGTCTATGTAAACGACATCGACCGGTGCCTTCAATCATCTGAATTACTATGCTTCGAGGATGACATGTAAGTTATAAGATCAATATCTTCAACAGAAGATGTGTTGGCGCCACAAGATGATTTGAACCGGTTGGAGGACTACTGTCGTCTGAATAAACTTGATCTTAATCCTGCTAAATGTTTAATTGTTACTTATACCAGGAAACTTAACGTTCTGCACACCTCTTACACTTTGGGAACCCAACTTCAAAGAAACATTAGCATCCGTGATCTGGGAATACAATGTGATTGCAAGTTACTTTTTGATTTACACATTGACATTATTGTAAAAAAAGTGTCTAGATCCTTGATTTCATAATGCATATAAGCAAATCCTTTTCAGAAGCCAAAACTTTTAAAATGCTATGTTGCACCTATATAAGAAGTCACTTGGTCTATGCGTTTTAAATATGGAACCCATGCTATTCTCATAAAATCAATTGAATCGAGAACATACAAAAACGTTTTGTAAATACTGATGTTATCATCAAAAAATACCATACCACTCCAGAGACTATCTCCGGCTGTGTAGGAAGTTTGATCTCTCACCGCTTATAGATCGACGCGAAATAGCGCAGCTTACCTTCCTTATTAAAATCATGGCCAACAAAATTGACTGTCCCGACTTGCTGGAGAAAATATCACTTAACATTCTAGTAAAGCCACTTCGATTTAATCCCCTCTTCACATTCCTCTTTCTAAAACCGAAAAAACAGCTACCTGGTGGGCACAAGCAGAAAGTTCAATGAATTATGTAAGCAGCATGACATGGATCCCTTTTTAGTCAGTGTGCCCTCAGTTAAAGAAGCCTTCTAAGTTGAAGTTTTTCAAATGTGTACAGTGCAGCAAGTACCTAAACTTTACCTCAGTATATGCTTATTTTCAGCTCTTGAGTATTGTGTTGTGTGATTCTACTTTTTGTCGTTTTTATTTTATTTTGCTAGCCTTTGCTTAGAAGTAACTAACTGTACCAAAATGTAGAAATCAAAATTTGTAATTGGCTTACAGATGTATAACCTGCCTTTTACTTGACTGTATTAGCTGTAAGTTTTCCATGTGCAAATTAATAAATATTTTATTCTAAGGCGAAATAAGTTTGCCTGGTCAGCTAGTAGCCCAATAAACAAGTGAATGGGTGATATTAGCTGAGATGGAAGTTCTCTTAAACGCTATTCAGTTAGGTACTTAACTAAAGGTAAATAATCTGCAGATTTTAGTTTTTAAAATGAGTTACTAAACAGGCAAACATCAATAAACTGATTTATTAAACAAAACATATTAAATAGATACATCAACATTGTTTATGTTTAGTTTAGATAAGTGATCGCCTTTATTTATTTTTTAATTTTATGCACAGTTTATTTTACAAAATTGGACTTAATGCCAAAGGCATTATCTGACAGTCTACCTTAGGGTGATGCAGAGATGCATTGAGGTAGGTGCAGGCAAAAAATTAACCACGAACTATTAACAATAAGGAAACACTCTAATTTGTACACAATAATGATATATTTGTATCATGCATAGATACACAATCATAAAATATAATATTCCATTTATATCCATTATGACGACTAGGGGCCACTGTAGACCTTTGTCGCATAGTGATAGAATGTTCAACTCCTATGCAGGAGGCACAGGTAAATATTTGTATGCATGATTTGCATTAGACTATGTGCTTCTACATAATATGTTGTATGTTTATCCACGTAATACATTCCATAACACAACTTTAAACTATGCTTAGCTATGCTTGCTCTAGATAGCGATGTGTAGAATGTTGTGTAATATTTATTTATTTATTTAAAGTACCTACCTAACTAATTGGAGCATAGCCTTACACTACTTACAGTACTTACACTTTCTTTGTTCAGAATGAATAATTTGTTGTATGATGAGCATTCTTATTTTATTAATATAATATCAGTTGGTCAATGAACATTTTACTTATTGATTTTGTTAACTTACCCCGTCATGTGCCGAGGAGTTGACAAATATCTTTGGTAGATCAACATAATCTTCATCATCACTCATTGTTGTTGAAATTTCCTACAAACAGTTTATAAATAATATAGATTTTAAGGTGCGTTTGTTTTCACTTTGTGTTTTAATCATTTAATTTTATTTTCCAATTGTTATAATTGTTATAATTGTTTATAGTGTTATGTAGGTTTATTGTTTATAAACACTCTGCTGTCAAGAGTGTCAAGAGCAAAGAGTATATAAGAGGTCAAGAGCGAGAGCTGACACCTATATACTCTTTGGCTGACACTCTGACAGAAGGCCGGATTTGAACGGCCGGACCACAGTGGCACAGACAGAAAGGGTTGAATTCAGGGCCTCAAAAAAATATTAGACGTGAAAGATTAAATTCTACTACTTTATTAAAAATTATACTACGTTTGACGTTTCACTTTTTTTTTAATGTATTTAATCGTTTCGTAATTCGCAATGATATGTGATATGCTGATACTTTTTTTGTTTTATCGTGCTCATAGTAGCAAATTAGGACAGCAAAATAAATTAGGTACGAAGTTCTCAAAGCAAAGTTCTCAAAAACAATATTACTGTCTACACGTCACACACAATAATAATAAATCTATCTCAAAAACTTACTTGTTCAAAGTTCGTAGTTTGTACTAAAATGATGGGTACTAGGTACATGAACATTATATTGTCTTTGTCGCACTCATTCATACTTATACACTTCTCTGTCAGAACGGCTGGGACAGTGAAACATAGAGAGGGGAATCCCCGCCTCTGTTGTTGCCTGATTTAGTGTTGCCGTTCGTACACACAGAAATTCCCGACACTACCTATAGGATGAATACTATTACTAATAATATTATAACGTAAAAGGACTCACTAACAATACAAATAGTCTGACCTGCCTGACCTATCATAAAATTATGGTATTTTCGCGTAGTATAGTGACATTATGATACTACATACTACGTATTACGAAATTATGGTACAAATAGCATAATTATACTAAGAAATCCAACCCTGCACAGAACAGAAGAAAGCGGTTTGTTTGACCACCGAACAAATCTTTGGAACAAATCATGTCCAACCAACTGCTCTCCAGACAATCGAATTCAGGTGCGGTCCCAAGAGAGGGTCACGGCGAACATGACCCTCCCAAAATCCCCTTCGTCCATGTTGCTAACTAGATTTACCTAACCAGTTACGAGAGAAGATTTTTCTTTCGCTGTTTTGTAACTAGTTGTAAAAGGAGATTTTTTTTCCATTTTCGTATATCTATATATTTCCATTTATGTAAAAACGTGGCAATACTGCCAGCCTTCTGGGTACGTTACCGGTCGGTGATGATGCGGAGGAATTTCATGACGCATTATGTATGTAATTTTTATGTTTATTTTATTTAGTGTATTTTAGTAGCTTATAATAGTTTTCTTATTATAGATAATAGTAGCTTATTCAATAAAATATTAGATAATAATAGTTATAGTTTTAATTTTCGATTGAATTGTATTGATTTCTATATATGTACCTACCTATATATTAAATACCACAGTTATAAATTTAAAAAAATAATGTGACCAACTAGTTACAAAAGAAGATATTTCTGTCGCTTTTTGGTAATTAGTTGTGAGAGATGAAATACAAACACTTTTAAAACATTTTATATTAGAACATTAATTAATAAAAAAACAAACAAATGATACCTATTAGAGATTTAAATTTTAAATCATAAAAGGAGCAATTAGCTCCAAACAATAATTAATAAAAAAACAAACAAATGATAGGTACCTATTAGAGATATAAATTTTAAATCATAAAAGGAGCAATTAGCTCCAAACAATTTCCGACTGTAATTTGTTTATTTTGTAAAATTTTGCTCTATAGATGCATTTATTTCAGAGTCAATTTCAACATAATTGTTGTTTTTCCGTTGTTTAGCTGGTGAAATTCACCAGATTTGATTTCATTTTTGTTTCCTTCATTAAAATGTCCAACACTTTTGCGAGGGATGGGTTTTTTCTTCCCACAAAACGATTTATTCTAGAATGCCATCCTTCTAAATGGTTATTACTTCTTAACTCTTCCCCTTCACAACACCAGATTTTAATAAAATTTATATCTTGCAGCTAATAACAATCGAAGTACGAGTTAAATTTTGTTCTTGGGCCAGTTTTAGGCGATCTCTTCATGGCATAACTGTAACCAGTGCTAATATATTTTGACGGCAATCGGGCTAAGCCTGCACACCACGCCACATGTCGCCGCTGTACTCTAGGATTGATTCCTACCTGTTTCGCTTTTTTAAAAAGGCTGCGAGTGAAGTGATAGAAGCAACCTTTTATATGTGTATCTGGATAGGCTTCTTGTATAACGTTTATAGCAGATTTTTCAAAGTCGACTATAATTTTCGATGGTTTCCAGGAAGGGAATTTAGTTTTGATTATGTCAAATAGGATTGCATAGGTTAGTTGTTTTTTGTCTTGGAGGAAAGCAAACAGTAATGGTTTAGTTCTAGTATTGTAGCCATGAATGCTATATAATTGATTGAACGGAGGTGGACATACCTTAAACGTACCATCTATTAAAAATATTTCAAAACTACCTACCTAGTAACATGTCTATCTCAGGATTGGAAAAAACTAAAATTCTATTATCATCTATGTAGTCAGCCAATAAAAAGTTCTCGAACTTTTGGGTATTTCTACATCTTCTGACCGTTGATAGTGTAGCCTGGCCACATTTAAATGTTTGTTTCGATTATTGTACAAACCGCTCTTAACACTGGCGAATGTGAGCAGTTTCGAAATTAAATCTGCACCGCTATCCTTAAGCTCACACACTACTTGCTCGTATTGTTTTTGAATCGGCTCATAATTGTTAATAATTCTTCGTTTTAAGTCTTCAAACGCTTTTGAAATATGACATTTGGCGAAATCTTGTTGACAATCTGGGTTGTAAGGGTTTTTTTTAACAACGATGTTTTCACGGCTCGTTATACTCCCTTTGCAACTTAATTTGTTGCATAGCCAAAATTTATTGCCACTAATATATGTTTTACGTAAATGATATACGCGTCCATCATATATGAGCTTCATGCCACCTCTTTTAGTTGGTAAGAAATCCATAGCTTTCTCCATGTTCCGTTTAAATAATTACTAACGAAGTTCACGATTATGTACTGAATTACTTATTTAATTGTCCATTTGACACATAACTCCAATCATCTATGACTGTCAGTCTGTCAGTCCTTATTTATCATTATTCATTACAAATAGCCAGTGGCCACTTACAAAGAGGTTTCAACTATGTGATGCATCCATGGTTATAACTATAACACATTTGAGGAAATAGGACTGGAGGTGTCCTCCTATTTCCTATAACTGGTTACTAAGTTACAAATATGGAAAAATAATTCTGCTACCACAACTAGTTACAAAAAGCTACGAAAATGAAAAAAAAACTCCTTTTACAACTAGTTACGAAACAGCGAAAGAAAAATCTTCTCTCGAATGACTCCTGCAGGAGACTACGCGGACTCTACACGGATGCCCAACATGAATGGGGACCTTGAAGGTTAGAAACGTGCAGAAACTGTATGCTTCACAGTGCACGATTTTATCATTTTACTGGTGGTAGAAATTTGGTGGCACAAATTTGTCTCAAGTTTCGACCGGGTGGGTACCACCCGTGCACTATTGTGAAAAACTAAGTAGTGCGATTCAATCTCGGTTGGATTGCGTTCAAGGGTCAGCAAATGCATAGCCGGGCAGAGGTGGTGGTTGTCGCAGCACTAAAGGGAGCAGTGAGTCTTAGCGTAGTCTAGTGATGATGACGTGGGGCGACGCGCCAAATCCATATCAGGCAAACCGATGTCCGTGCAGTGCTGCACGATTGTCAATCACTTGATGACCGGAAAGCTAGTGGTCTGGATGGTATTCCGTGGTTCTAAAAAAATGTGCAGCGGAGTTGTCTACGATGCTTGCGCGGCTGTACCGACTGTCCTACAGATCTAGTACAGTGCCATTGGAAAGAGGTGAATGTAATGCCGATCCCCAAGATGGGAGATCGTTCAGACCCGGGGAACTATCGACCCATAGCCGTCACCTCAGTGCTGTGCAAGGTCTTCGAGCACATCGTAAACAAACAGCTTATGCGTCCTCTCCTTAATTAATGACCGGCAATATGGTTTCAGGCCAAAACGGTCAACGGGTTATCTCCTGGCATACGATACCCATCTTTGGGGTGAGGCTATGGACAAGCACGGCGAGTCACTGGCAATTAGTCTTACCATCGCCAAAGCTTTCCATAGGGTCTGGCACAAATTGCTTCTTTCCAAGCTACCAAACTTTGGTCTGCCTCCTAAGCTGTGCAACTGGATTGCTAGCTTCCTGCAGGGGCACCATATTCGCGTCCTTTGTGACGGACGAGCTTCGGAGTTTCTGCAGGTAAATGCTGACGTGTCACAGGGGTCCATCTTATCACTCACTCTCTTTTTTCTGCATATCAACGACACGCTGTCCACCGGCAGTGTTCATTGTTATGCAGACGATAGCACCTCACATGGGAGTTATCATGGCCATTCTGCGGCCAAGCAGTCAGATATCGCAGAGAAAAGGCAGCTTCTTGTCACTGAGCTTGACAGAATCCTGAATCACATTTCTCAATGGGGCTCTAGGAACTTGGTCGAGTTCAATGCCAAGAAGACGCAGGCATATGCGTTTACAGCAAAAGTATCTTTCCTTCGCCTCCCCACTCTTCAGAGCACGCCGCTGCCTCTGCGTGAGAATCTCAATAGCCTAGATATGGATGTTCGCTGCAACCTGAATAACAAAAATTACATCGAAAGTATCATCAAAACAGCCTCACGTAAATTCTGAGTCCTAAACAGAGTGAGACGATTTTTCACGCCGGAGCAGCGGTATCTTCTATACAAGGCACAAATTCGCTCCTGTGTGGAATACTGCTCACATTTCTGGGATGGTTCAGCAAAGTACATGGAGGAGGATTCTCTCGAGGGATTGCCGAGAGAAAAATACAGGATACAGAGGGTAGCTGTTGAAGTGTCAACACCTTTTAAAAAAAAGCTCTTGAATATTTTAAATTTAAATAATATAACAACTTACCATTTAATGCAATATAATATTTAAAAACCTTTGGTATCCTCTATTGCACCCTCTCACATATTGGTATATATAATAAATCACCGCTCGAGTGCACTAAGACATGGCAAACGAAATGGATCTGTACACAAACTTGTTTAACTGCATGGAGGAGCTGTCTACCACTTTTACAAGGCGCATGGCACAGTACGAAGAGGACTTGAAGAGTGCTGGGGGTGAGTCTACAATACATAAGACTATAGCAAGTATCTCTCGCGATTTCACTGAATTTAAGGGTCTTATATGGAAGACCTTGGGCGCCCTGAAATCCCAAATGGAGTTACTGGTGAAGGGCTTAGATCGGCATGAGATGGCATCAAGAGCCAAGGTTCTTCTTCTGCATGGCCTTTCTGAGAAAAATACAGCGGATCTCACGGGCAGCGTCATTAATGTGTTCTCTGACAAAATAAAGACCATAAATATCACTACAAAAGACATAGCAGTCTGCCATCGTCTCGGGAGTGATACTAGCAGACCTCGCCCCCTGTTGGTGAGGTTTGAAAGTCGTGCAACCCGTAGTGAGGTATGGCGTAACAAATCCAAACTCAAAGGCACTGGTATAACGTTGTCAGAGTTTCTCACAAAACCCAGACACGACCTATTTGTGTCCGCACGGAAGCATTATGGTGTGAGACAGTGCTGGACCTCGGATGGGAAGATTATAGTACAGGTCACGGATAACACGCGGCATAAGATCGAGTCGGCGGGTGAACTGCAACAACTTTTGAACAAATATCCTGTGGCCGAAACAACATCTGTCAGTGTGGGTACAGCTTCACAGAGAAAACCGCGCAAGTAGCCTTCATAATTGTTGCATACATTTTAGTTTTGTTTTGTTTTTCTTTAATTTTAAGATTTAATTTGTATAAGCGGTCAGTTGCATTTTATTATTGTTATAGTAATTAATAGTAATTTGACTTTGACGTAACTGACGTAACAACTTTAACTTGTCAAAACTGTCATATTATGCTGTGCGTTCGGAAACGTTTATCTATAAATTATGTTTGCAACTGGCGAGTGCATAGAGGATACGTTACAAGTAAAACTTTAGACTACTTATTATTTAGTTTTATATAATCTATAATTAATTTATATATCTTTTTTCTTATTTATTTATTATTTTTTATTTTTATATGTCTGAAGATTCAGACGTTGCTTTTTCAGACTCAGATGATAGTTTTGCTTCTTGTACCTACTTCTTCGATTGCGTCTAGTGACGGCTTGGCCAGTACATCTGTTAACAACAATGCTGTTCAGCTCTTTAACGAACTGTCCTCTATTTATTCTGTACTTCCTTATTATTTTAATGTTGTCCACATAAATGCTCAAAGCATTCCTGCACACTATTCCGATCTTCTGGCTTCTTTTAATTCTGACTACGTTCATGCTGTTCTTGTCTCCGAATCTTTTCTTAAGCCTACACTCCCTTCCACCCAGTATTCTCTACCTGGTTATAAGCTTGTGCGTGTTGACAGAACTGGTAAGGGTTGCGGTGGGGTTGCTATGTATCTTCGTGGGGATATTTCTCATAAAGTTATTGATCAGTCTCCAGGTGTTTATTCAAATTTTACTGAATATCTTTTTATTGAGATTGATTTTAAGCACACCAAAACACTACTTGGGGTATACTACAGTCCTGTTAACAGCATTGATTATTTTTCTGCCTTTGAATTACAACTTGAACATTTCTCGTCAATATATGAGCACAGAATTATCCTCGGGGACTTCAATACTTGTCTCCTAAAGAATGATCATCGCAGCCGTAAACTCTGTTCCCTTGTCTCTTCTGTGGACATGCACATTCTTCCTCTACAAGCCACACATAAGGTTCCCAATACTCAGCCCTCGCTACTGGATCTCATTCTAGTCTCTGATCCTCACAAAGTAGCCTCACACGGACAGTTATCTGCTCCCTTTTCATATCATGATCTCGTATACCTATCCTATAAACTTCGTCCTCCGAAACGCAAGAGTAAATTTCTATATCTTCGTAATTTTAAAGACATTGATCTGGAGCGCTTGGGGGTTGATGTGAATGGTACTGACTGGTCGTCTGTTTATGACTGCAATGACTTGGATGGGAAAGTGGCTTTCTTTACCAGCAAATTGTTGACCATCTATGAGGTACATGCCCCCATTAGGAAGGTAAGAGTTAGACATCTCCCTGCGCCATGGCTTTCTCCAACAATCAAAATCATGATGTCGAAGCGAGATAAGGCCAAGCGTAAATATATGAAATGTCCATCTGTAGAGGGCCTCAATTTGTATAAAAAGCTGCGTAATCGCTGCAATCGTCTGTGTAGGGATGCGAGACGGGACCATATTCACAGGTCAATTGAAAATCTCAACACCTCTCAACAGTGGCAGTTCCTGAAATCTCTGGGTATTGGTAAGGTCGTCCATGACAACCTTACTGATATGGACCTCAATGCATTAAATGCACACTTCTCAGCGCCTCCAACTACTATACCTAGTGATGTTAAATCTTCTACCCTAAATTTTCTCTCTTCTCTTCCACTTCCATTAAATACTTCCTTCCAACTTCATCCTGTATCAGAGGTAGAAGTTAAGAAACATCTAAAATCTATATCCAGTAGGGCGGTTGGTGATGATGGCCTTCAACTCCAAATGCTTCTCCCCATAGTAAATATGATTCTTCCTGTCCTCACCCATATTATAAACTACTCCTTGTATTCCAACTGTTTTCCTTCATCATGGAAGAAAGCTTCTGTTATACCCCTGCCAAAAGTATCCAATCCTACAACACACTCCCAATTCCGCCCTATTTCAATTCTTCCCATCTTGTCCAAGGTACTCGAGAGTGTTGTGCATGATCAACTGAGCTATTATCTCTCCTCTAATGGTCTGCTAAGTCCTTTCCAATCTGGCTTTCGCCGTGGCCATAGTACTGTAACAACATTAGTTAAAGTAACTGATGACATAAGAATGGCAATGGAGAACAAACAACTGACAGTTTTGGTCTTATTGGATTTCAGCAGTGCCTTCAACTCAGTTGATTTTGACATCCTCCTGGGTATTCTATCCTCCATCAATGTTTCTACCTCTGCAACTACATGGTTTAAATCCTATCTCCAGGGACGCTCACAGTCTGTTAGAGTGAATGATGTTTCCTCTGATTGTTGCGACTTGGTAGCAGGCGTTCCACAGGGTGGCGTTCTTTCTCCTCTCCTTTTCTCTATTTTCATAAACGCCGTGACTCGGGTTCTAACCTCGCATTACCACCTCTATGCAGATGACTTGCAAATATATCGACATTTTAAAGCTGATGAACTGACTGGGGCTGTGGCTGCCATCAACAATGATCTTGACAACATCCATACTTGGGCCCAATCCTTTGGACTGCTGGTCAACCCAAAAAAATCTCAAGCACTTATTGTTGGTGGTAGATACATGCTCCGCCTCTTGGATCACGATTCTCTTCCTCCAGTAATGTTTGATTCAGTGGCAATTGATTACTCAAAAAGTGCAAAAAATTTAGGCGTGCACATCGACTCCATGCTTGCCTGGGATGTTCACATCGCAGAGGTAAGCAGGAGGGTATACTGTTCATTTCAATCCATCAAGCGTCTCCAGAAACTCCTACCTCTTCAGACTAAAATTGCTCTTGCACAATCTCTTCTACTCTCGGTTTTAGACTACGCTGATGTCTGCTCTCTAGATACATCGGAGGAACTGCTGAACAAACTTGAGCGCCTGCAAAATTTAGGAATCCGCTTTGTGTTTGGCCTTCGCAAATACGACCATGTCACGCAATATTCCAAAAGACTGAACTGGCTCCCTATTCGACAGCGCCGTAACCTTCACATCCTAACTCTTCTCTATAACATACTTCATAATCCTAATGCTCCAACTTATTTGCGGGAACGCTTTGAGTATCTTGTACCCAGGGGCAAACCCTGTCGTCTTTCTTCCTCTCTTCTGCTTCGCACACCTGCACACACTTCTTGCTGCTACGATGGATCGTTTCACGGTGCAGGCTGTTCGTCTTTGTCATCTATGTATGTTTATGTGTATATATATATGTATGTACCTGTTTAGGTAGGTACCCTTCTTTTATCTGAAAATTAATGTACACTTCACGTCCCTTTATTACTTTAACTGCTTCTCTGCTACTCAAAGGTTTGCTGGTAGAGAACTCATACTGAGTTAAGCTCGCCTTTGTACATATTTCTTATATATTTATTTTGTGTTTGACCTCTGTACTGTTTGTGTGCAATAAAGAATTAAGAAATTAAGAAAAATAGCAAGTTTTTAGGCCGGTCACATACGCTCGGTTTACCAATCTGTAATTCAGATTCTGAAACCTGGCCTCATTCTCATACAAAATGTGCAACTGCTCCTTGCAAATGTCCCTTACTATTTCCGAACGGAAAAACTATTCTGTAAACAATATGAACGAAAAATCGCTACTTAATACAAAAAAAAATAGATAATATGTGCAAGGTATACGCAATTTCTTATCTGAATTCCTGATCAGGAAACCGAGCGTGTGCAAATGTTGCGGAAAAAAAGTATCATACCTTAAGAACAACACTATATTCAAAGAGTATAGGGCAATATAGGGAGTATAGCAAGCACCAAAGAGTATCCACGCACTAAAAAACTAAACTATACTCTTGCTATACCTACTCTTTGAACTAAACTAAACAAACGTCAATGTTGTAGGTACTGTATGTAGGTATGTAGTTGTTGTCTGATTTGAGTTTACTAGTTACATTTGTGTGTACGTTTTTAGTAGAAGAAAACTCGGTTCTTGTGAGCCAGGAGAAAGCCACTCGCAGCAAGCAACTTCAAACAAGTGGCAATCAGCTAATGCCATGTGGGAGGAGGACGGCAGCAGCAGCAGACCCGGCGGCGGCTCTCGGGGCACGACCGATTCGGCGAAGCTCCAGGACGCCGTGTTCTACGAACTAATGCAGGAATGCAAGCACAGCGCGCCGGGCGCTCGCCTCTCGGCGCGCCTTCGCACTGCGCTTGAAAGGTACAGTTGCATCAATCATTGAATCGTCGTATTTAATTAAATGGGTGGGCACACTATTTACTTTGAAATTTTTCAAACAAAGACATAGTGCACTTAATAGTAAGCGGTTATCAAAGTCTGTATGCACTAGCAACGCACGAGGTGTCACTAACCCTACTCATTATCAGAAGGCCATTAAAGTACTTAAGTTTTCACTAGCACTTTTCTGCGAAAAGTTCTAAAATCACACAGAATAAGATAGATTACTACTTACGACGCAGTTTTTCTAGAGTAAACAACTCAGTAGTTTAGACTTCTTAACATTTTGCTCTTATATATTGTCAAGGGTCAGTTTGTTAAAATATATGAAGAATTAACCTCTATTATTATTATTTGATACACTAGCAGCCCTACGAGCTGATACGTGTATATCACTGCACCTGTGTTCTTAATTATTTAAATGTTTACCAAGTCTATTTTTGAAACTGTTCACTGTTGGAGCACTTATAACAGTTTCCAGGAGAGAGTTTCACAAGTTCATCACTCGATATGGCAAGAAGTGTGTTCTGGGGTTGCTAGCACATGGAGGTTTGGTTAACTTCAAGGAATGGCATCTACATAAGACGTGTGTTCTGGTTCAACATGTACCAATCTTTTATGTTTCTGATGTTGTAGTGATCACTGAGTATTTTGTATGTTTCTATGAGGTCTCCTCTATTACGCCTTTGCTCCAGTGTTGACAAATGGAGTTTCAGGTTCTTCGTAGGACTTCTTTTTAAGGGATACTACCATTTTTGTTGCTATCCTTTGTACCTTCTCCAACATTTCAATGTCTTTTTTAAAATAAGGAGACCAAATTTGAAATGCATATTCCAGCAATGGATGAATGTATGTTTTGTATATTTTGATGAATAATTCTTTGGTAATAGTATAGAATGCCTTTCTGATCATGTACAGAATGGAATTTGCCCGTTTCATAATATTTGTGATGTGTATGTCCCATTATAAATTTTGTGTTATCGTGACTCCAAGATGTCTGTGTATACACAGCCTGAAAGCGCACATTGTCCACTAGATATTTAAGTTTAGGATTGGTGTTTCCTATGTGCAACACATTACATTTTGTAGCATTGAGTGAGATCAGCCAATCTTTTGTCCAATACGGTCCAAGTCTTGTTGAATGATATTGTGAGTGATGAGTGGATTACCTATAATTTTTGTGTCATCTGCAAAAATCGACAGGTCAGACTGAATCACTCTTGAAGTCGGTGATGAAGATTCCAAACAATATTGGCCCAAGGACAGATCCCTGCGGCACGCCACTGTGATCGTCGTAAGCATTTGACAGGGTTTCTCCTACCCTCACTCGAAACTTTCTGTCGGTTAACAAATCTTCTATCCATTGGAGGAGCTGCCCGCAAATACCAAAATGTTCTAGTTTGACTATTAGTCTTTGAATAGGAACTCTATCAAATGCCTGCTCATAGTTCAAGTATATGACATCTCTTGGTTGCAGTCTATCCCAGTTATCTGTCCATTTGTTTAAACACATGAGAAGATTTGTTACCGTGGATCACTTTGGTACAAAGCCATGCTGTTAGTCGATAATTATGTTTTCTTTATCCATAAAGGTTCTTATTTCGGCCGCAATTATTTTCTCCATAGTTTTGCAAACAATGCTCGTGAAGTGAGGAAAGGAGTGACATGGACTTCTTTCCAATCCTGTGGTAATTTCCCATTTTCAAGCGAAGAGTTCATGATGTGAGCCAACTGTGTGCTGAGGACCTTACTGCATTGTTTTAACAATATTGACGGCAAGGCATTTGGCCCCATCGGAGTAGAGTCGTTAAAAGTATTGGAAACTTTATCGATTTCGATAGAATTTTCTACTCTCGGCACTTCAGGGATAGTCATATTTTTTATTACCACTACAAAGGATTTCTCAAATTGTTGGGCAAACAGGTTGGCAACTTTCATTTGATTGTTTGTAATGTTTCCACTGTCGTCTTTTAATGATGGTGGTACGGATACCGTTGAGGAAAGTTGTTGGCGTACGTAGGAATAAAATGACTTAGGTCCACTTCTTACAATTCCTCTCTCAAATTCCAATCTGAGATTTCTAACCATGGTTACAAGTTTAGTTTATATAGTTAGCTTGCCTGTATTTCTTATATGCTGTTTTAGAACCACTTAATGTATACTGTTTGCACAAACTCATTTTGCATTCAACTTTGTCCAAAGTTCGTTGGTTGCGGCAAAACGGTTATTGGCAAAGCGGAGTTGTCTCCAATGCTTATGCGCCTGTACCGGCTGTCCTACAGTTCGGGTACAGTGCCTTTGCCTTGGAAAGAGGCGAATGTTCAGCCGATTCCCAAGAAGGGGGATCGCTCGGAGCCAGCCAACTATCGACCCATAGCCGTCACCTCAGTGCTGTGCAAAGTGTTCGAGCACATAATTAACAAACAGCTCATGCGGCACCTAGAGGATCACTCCTTAATTAATGACCGGCAATATGGCTACAGACCGAAACGGTCAACGGGTGATCTTCTAGCATACGTTACCCATCTTTGGGGTGAGGCTATGGACAAGCACGGCGAGTCACTGGCAATTAGTCTTGACATCGCCAAAGCTTTCGATAGAGTCTGGCACAAATCGCTTCTTTCCAAGCTACCTATCTTTGGTCTGCCTTCTAGGCTGTGCAACTGGGTTGCTAGCTTCCTGTAGGGGCGCCGTATTCGCGTTTTTGTGACGGACGAGCTTCGGAGTTTCTGCAGGTAAATGCTGGCGTGCCCCAGGGGTCCGTCTTATCACCCACTCTCTTTCTTCTGCATATCAACGACATGCTGTCTACCGGCAATGTTCATTGTTATGCAGACGATAGCACTTTACATGGACATCCTGACCCTCTTTTCTGGGACTTTGCCTTCAGCTTACCATCAGGCAAGGCGAAGTCCAATTGACGTGTCCTAAATAAAAAATAAAATAAAAAAAAAAGTGTCCAGGGCTTGTTGATGTTAGGTTTTTTATAATTGGTTTTAAGTGGTATATGTTTTTCAACTTCGACTTTTACGTCAGTTATATCTATATCAAGTATAATTTCTTCGATTAGTGTGTGGGTCATCATTTCAGAGTAATTCACATTAAAGAAGTTCCTTCTAGGTGTTTGGGTAAGCGATTTTCCAGTTAGTTTACGTCTGAATTCGTCGCTCTTGCCTAAATTCGGAAAGTGTTCGACACTGGTACAGAGATTATCCTTACTACAGAGTATGAGGTCAAGTAGCGATTCCTCGTAATTTCGCTGTCTCGTAACTTTATTCACAAGTTGATTGAGGTTACTGTTTTCGTACATGTCAATAAATCGTTCATGGAGCGTATTGTATTTATCGGTGTCTACATTGTTTAACGGCCATTTTAGTTCTGGGAGATTAAAATCGCTTATTATTAGCAAGGGGTCATTTCCATCGGAAGCCTGTTTGATAGTTTCAAATAACAATTTGTCGGTCTCTTCAAACGTGTAATGGGTGGGACGATAGACACCAGCAAGTACCATTTTGAAATCGGCATACTTTATGTTCAACCATAAAGCTTCCACTTGTGTGTTATTGTTGTATGTGGGGTGTGGGGTAGCCTGAATAGGCCTGCCTTGAAATTCTGTTGACACGTAAATAGTCTACGCAACTCCACCCCATCCAGTACCTTTGATTCTATCGTGACGAAAGAGTATATAGCCCTTGATGTCAACCAGACTGTTAGATATAGACCGTTTTAAATGTGTCTCAGTTATTACAATAAATGTAGGTTTTAGCCTATTAACCTCAACAATAAGCAAATCTCGTTTAGCCATAATGGATGCCAGGTTCGTATAGAAAATTGTAATTTGCACAATACTATTGTGTGTTTATAATTTTTTTGTACTAATAATCTTGGGAGTGTTAGTGACATATTTTATGGTCAAGTCAGTTTCACCATTGTCAGTCCGCTGCTTTAGCTCTTCTCTCTGGTTCTTAAGGTATTCGCGTTGATAGGGCGTAAGACCATTCTTAGCGGATATCACAGACGGTAGGTTCTTGTTATTTTTTAGCACGTTAATTGCAGATTTCTTGCTGGCAAATATTACCATCAGGGGACGAGGGAAAGAGCCTTGGTTAGGTTTGCCAAGACGAATCACAGCCACCGGTGAGTCTGAGACCGATACATCAGTCAGGGCTTGCTGTACCTGCTTTTTATCTTGTTCAACACATACCTCTTTGTCCCGATCTAAATATATATAACTTAAGGTGACTGACTGATTGACATAGTGATCTATCAACGCACAGCCCAAACCCCTTGGCATGCGGGTAGATGTTATGACGTACGCATCCGGTAAGAAAGGATTTTGATTAATAATATATAATAATAATATATATTTTTATTTCGGACTTCGGGGTCCATAAAGGTGTTAGTAACAATTTCCTTACGATCTAATGTTAGTAAGACATGAATTAAAATGAAAAACAAAAATAAAAATACAAATACGCGGAAGGAGGAGACAGATTCACACCTTTATGGCGTGAATCCGTATCCACCTCCCGAGCAGAGGCGAGTCCCATCTCGTCGCAAACACTTTCAGGAGAGCGTTAGGGCAGCCGCGCAGGCGCTCGAGAGCTGACGTGCATCGCTTGCGCTTGCGCATAATACACGCGAAGCTGTCAACGTTGTGGCTTGCGAACATGCCCGACGCGCTACACCTCCACGGCAGCCCCATCACTGCCCTGAAACCATTATTGTATTGGACGCGGAGGTCGCTATATGCCCGCTGCTTAAAGTTCACCCACAAGCCGCAACTGTAGAAAGATTGGCAATATGCCTTATACAGCGTGATCTTAACTGGCTGCGAGCAGCGTGCGAACCTGCGGGCGAGCATGTTAGCACGGGCAGCCAACGACCTCCGTTCCCTATCAATGTCACAGTCATCTTTCGAGTCCCCGGTGACCCAGTGACCCAAATACTTGAAGCTCCTGACCCTACACAGTGGAGTTCCGCATAGTGAGAGTACCGGTGTATGCATAAAAGTTTTTGCACCAGCTTTAAACACCATGTACACACTCTTTTTGACGTTGTACTTGAGCCCATGAGTCACCGCATAGGACTCGCATACAGTGATCAGGCTCCTCAATGCACCGATGGAGGGACTCAGCAGCACCATGTCGTCCGCGTAACTGATATTGTTGAGACAAACTCCATTGACATGACAACCAACCATGGTGCTGCTGAGCCTCTGTATTAAATCATTCATATACAGGTTGAATAGACGGGGAGAGCTCAACCCACCCTGTCGCACTCCGCATTCCAACCTGTATAGTCCAGAAACCGCTCCCGCCCACCTAACACTATTTGTTTGGTGAGCGTACCAGTACTTGAATAACCTAATCAGTTCCACGGGCAGGTTTGGTTTGGCTTTGCAATTTGTGCCACAAAACCTCATAGGACACTAAATCGAATGCCTTTGATAGGTCCAGAAAACAGGCAAATACCGGCGTTTTCCTGTCTGTGTAGTACTGAGCCGTCTGCTTGAGGCAAAAAATAGCACTTTCAGTTGATAACCCAGGTCGGAATCCAAACTGGGCGTCATGGAGATGGGTGTGCTCAGCCAGGTGTTTGTCAAGCAGACTGTCCAGCACCCTAGCCACAATATTAGCCAATGAAATTGGCCTGTAATTGGACATGTCAGAGGCATTTCCAGTTTTATTTTTAATGACAGGTACAACCACCGTATGCATTAAGTTACCTGGTAGATAACTGTGATTCATACATAAATTCAAAAACATTGCAAGCACCCTAGGTAAGTGAGGCCCAGCACACCGCAGGTGCTCGACACTGAGACCGTCGTGTCCGGGAGATTTACCTTTAACCATTTTATTTATTACGTGCAAGACTTCCTTCACTTTAAAGGTAAGCGAGAGTGACTCCGGTACCCTGGCATCAGCGCCAGACAGCCGCGTCGTGCCCTGCAGAGGCGGCTCCACTTTAAAATGCTGACAAAAAGCATTGGCTATATCAACCGGCTCGTGTACACCCGCCACACTCACAGGGAGACTCTGCTTGTGGTTCAACTTATTCGTTGATTTCCAAAATTTTCCAAACTGTTTATTGGAATGATTTTTAGCAATCATATCCATTTTGATTTGCTCTTCATTGTTTTTGCAATATTTTAAATTTTCTTTAAATAACCTTCTTGTTTCACACATTCTATCATGAACATAACCACTAGTAGGTTTTCGATTTAACAACCAAGTTTGATAACATAGACGTGCCTCCCTGTGAGCATCGCGAACATACTTATTCCAGCCTGGAACATACCTTCTTTTACTACTAGCCGGAGGCCCACAATACGTTTCCTCAGCACTCTCTTTCAGTATGGTGACTATCCTATTATACATATTATCTAGTATAGTTCTATGACTGACATCATCGCAAAAATTATATGCACATATATGAAAATCAGACGGAAAATCCAATTGCTTTAATTTAGAATTACACAATAATGAATATTCTTTTATTTGCTGCTGGTCTCTATCACCCCAAATTACCCTATTTACTGATGATGGCCCATTGTATACAATTTTTGGTTTTATCATCTGTATATTACAACTCACCGCCAAAGGCAGGTGATCAGATGGATACGGACCGTACAGAACAGATGCACTCACTACTAAGTCTCTCGCGGCACTACTGACCAAGCAATGGTCCAACCAGGTCAAGGCACCATTTTGATTGCTCTTGAATGTGTGAGTGTCCTTCGGTAGTAGTTCCATGTCCACACAGCACCACGACTGTTCATCACACACAGAGAGCATCTCCCTCGCGAAACGTTTGCCAGGGTGAGCGTTAAAGTCACCGAGTACAAAAATAGTCTCAACATTATTACTCTCAATAATAGCTATGATTTCACCTAGACACTCAGTAAACTCTATAAGGTTAGCCGCACTATCTGTTGGCATATATACCGAGAAGATCAGCATTGAGCGGTCACCGATTATGATTTTTATAGCCACTAACCGATCAGTATTACACGGAAGCACAAACACTGACGAAAACAAAGATTTCTTCCACAGCAGGGCTATTCCACCATACGGTCTCCCCTTGAGGATGCCAGTGCTGGTGTCCACCGCAGACTTTGCTGTGTCAAATCAAATCAAATCAAATCAAATAATTATGTATGCAAAATCTTGGTCTAAGGTGCCAAGAAAACCCAAGTCATGTGGCAACAGCCAAGGGATGGCCAAAAATAAGGGATGATAGTTTGTATGAAACATTGTCAATTTTAAACCGACCAGGCTGAGACTTTAGCATGCCATGATATTAGCTAGAGTTGATAAACGTTTACCTGTGCCAGCTCTCTATATGGATTTGGCGAAAGCACAAAATTCTTATGAACAAGTTGAATGCATACGGATTTAAAGGAGGTAGGACACGGCGGTATTTCCAATTTGGCGGTAGGCCCAATTGGACAGTGCGACTGGTGAAGTACTAACTTCGTGTTATGTTCCCAGCGGTGAGTAGGGTAGCCAGAGTTCACTGGAGAATTTGTGCTGTCAGTGGGAAGACTAAAGGCTTGCCCTGCTTTGTCTTCTACGCAAACGGCACAGAAATTCTGTGCTTACAGGGTCGGCAACGCGAGTGTGGCTCCTCTGGTGTTACACATGTCCATAGGCCACGGTAACCACATTCCATCAGGTGGGCCGTGTGCTTGTCTGCCATATAAGTGGTATAAAAAAAATATGGCATCAGGGGAAACATATCTGGTTTAATTTAATCATTCCTAACAAATCGGCAACAATTGACCATAATTAATAGAATAAGCTTTAATAAATCCAATACTACCCATCAATATCAGTGAGATATGAGAAAAATAGTTCCTAATCTCGATTTGGACCGCAGTCCCAAAAATCGCAGTTAGAATGGGGTTTAAATAACCAACACACATTCCCAGCGAGGACAAAAACAATTTTATTCACTGAAGCTTTTAACATGGTTCCGGAGACTTTCGATACCGCCATCTACAAAACTGACTAATTGTACAACGCCATCTAGTGAATAACTCGGAACTAAATTATGTACACATTTGGATTCTTAATACTAAACATTCCGCCCACCATGGACAGAATGGCCATAACAATCAAAAGATAGAATTATATATGGTTCGACAAACTTACAATTAGATAACCGCCCACCATGAGCGTATTACACTATAGCCTGGAAGGCGTTATCAGAGCTCGTGGACTGTAATACAAATTAATAAACCTTTCTTACGAAACAAAAACAAAATCTTGATAGTTATACAAACTTGGCGTAAACACTTAAATCTAATTACATATTGCTTACCGGAAGTATAATAAGCTTCGAAACAGGTCTCCTTATTATGGAGTCCTTACAGCGCAATGAAACAACTCTCGTGACCTTATCCGAGCCAGTATGCTTTTCAACAATAAGACCATAAAGCCACCTTGCCGGAGGTAAATCATCTTCCATCACTAATACGACGTCCCCTACTTTAGGTTCTGGAGTTTGTTGCGACCATTTGTGACGATGATGAAATTGGATGAGATATTCACTAGACCACCGACGCCAAAAGTCCTGAAGCATGCGTTGTGTCAATTGCCACCTTTTTAATGTGCTAATATTAGAGCTCTCAAAGTTGGACTCGGGCACAAGCAATAGAGGTTCACCGACTAAAAAGTGACCTGGAGTCAACGGACACGGATCCTCAGGATTTGTACTTATTGCAGATATTGGCCTGGAATTTAGGCAAGCCTCAATCTGTGCTAGAACTGTCGTCATCTCTTCAAATGTTAGCGTACTAGTGCCTATTACTCGCCTAAGATGGTGCTTCGTGGACTTCACTCCAGCCTCCCAAAGCCCTCCAAAGTTTGGAGAGTGAGGTGGAATGAAGTGCCATTCAGTTCCATTAGTTGTTAGCCAGTCAACAATTTCAGGTGCTACGCCCGACCTTTCATGGCGGAAAAGAGCTCTCAACTCTTTGTCAGCCCCAACGAAAGTAGTGCCATTATCACTCCACAGCTCTCTGCAATGGCCTCGTCGAGCTGTAAAACGCTTAAAGGCTGCCAAAAATGTTTGTGACGTCATGTCGCTTACAATTTCTAAATGTATGGCTCGAGTAGCCATGCATACAAAGAGGCAGATATATCCTTTGGTGGCGTGATAACCGCGACCCTTCGTTGGTCTGACGCTGATGGGACCTGCATAGTCCACACCACTGCGAAAGAAAGGTCGGTGAGCATTGACCCTGGCGGATGGCAACTGCCCCATCAATGGCGTAATCGCTCGGGCCGAAAATCGAATGCACGAAACACACTTGCGCACGTAACCCCTGACAGTACCCCTGGCATTGACTATCCAGTATTGACTACGCAAATAGTTCAATACTAGCTGTGGCCCACCATGTAAAGTTCGTTCATGAGCATCTGCGATTAAAAGGGTTGTAAAGTGCGACATGTGAGGTATAATAATTGGGTGTTTCATGTCTTCATGCATATTAGCTCGGTGTAATCGACCGCCTACTCTTAAAATTTGATCACTATCGAGGTATGGATTAAGCGAGGAGAGTTTGCTCCTTTTATTAACCTCTCCCGTCTTCCTTAAACTAGTGAATTCTTCCTCAAAGTGATCCAATTGACACATCCTAATGCAAGTAAATAATGAGAGATTGATTTCTGTAAAGGATAAAAGAGTGTTAATAGGCTCTCTATTTTTTTGTGCTAACCTTAAAAATCGCCTGCAAATGGCTATTACTCTAACTAATCTTTTTAAAGATGAGAATTTCGCAATTATAGTATTTTCCTTGCGCTCATTAATTACTGCATTTAACACTAAATGTTTACCTTTCCTTTCCTCTAAACTGGTCTCTATAATACCCTTATTGTAATTAATACTCTTATCCTTAAGCCAGCTGGGTCCGCTCTTCCAAAGCTCAAACCCGACAAAGTCCAACGAATTCATTCCTCGAGATGCACAATCAGCAGGGTTATCCTTAGACTGGACATGTGACCACTGATTACTTTCCGTTATGGTAAGAATCTCAGATACCCTATTGCTGACAAAAGTATTCCATCGACTAGGATGGCTACTCAGCCAGGCTAAAACAACCGAGGAGTCAGTCCAGGCATGAATTTGTTCCTTGTTTATACCTAAGGTGCCCGAAACTTCTGATAGAAGTTTTGATAGCAGCACTGCGCCGCATAACTCTAAGCGTGGTATAGATACCACCTTGACTGGAGCCACCTTAGTTTTGGATGCCACTAAACTGACATGAACAGTACCATTACAATCTACTGACCGCACGTACACCACAGCTGCATAGGCTGCATTGGATGCGTCAGAGAAACCATGAAGGTCGATTGTATCACCTGGACTTGTATAAAACCATCGAGGAATGTGAAAGGCGCAAAGATTATGAAGAGTTCCTCTGTAACTAAGCCAATCTTTAAGTATGCTGTCTGGAAGTTCATCGTCCCATCCAATACCTGATAGCCAAACTCGTTGAATGAGAACTTTCGCCGTGATGACAACAGGAGCGATCCAACCGAGAGGATCAAATAAACGAGCGATATCCGAAATCAGCCTGCGCTTGGTTACGGGAAGGTTCATCTGAGGAAGATTCACGGTATATTTAAAGTCATCTGATTTTCTATCCCATGAAAGGCCCAAAATTTTTACAATATGGTCTACTTTAAATTCCAAATTTTCCCTTGACCCTCCGGATTCCTTTGCTACCTTCTGCAAAAACTCTTCGCTATTACTTGACCATTTCTGAAGCTGAAACCCACCGCCACCAAGTAACTCGTTCATTTCGGCATAGATTTTTTCACTCTCATTGATCGAATCACAACCAGACAGCAAATCATCAACGAAGAAGTCATTGAGAACGCAATTAGCTGCCAAAGGAAAATCCTTTCCATCGTCGTAGGCTAACTGCTGCAAGGTGCGTACAGCTAGGTATGGCGCCGAAGATGTACCAAAGGTAACACGCAGCAAGCGTAAGTGCTGGACTTCAGAGTCGGGATTGTCGCGCCACAAGATGCGTTGATAATTCACATCACTCTCTGATACCTTTACTTGGCGGTACATCTTGACAATATCAGCGACCAAACTTATGCGGTGGCAGCGCCATCGCATAATAATTTTTCGCAATTCCCCTTGCAAGGTAGGCCCAACCATCAAATCGTCATTCAACGAAACTCCGTTGTTTCCGGGACAGGAAGCATCAAAAACGACCCTAACCTTGGTGGTACTCTTATCATTTCGTACCACTGCGTGATGCGGCAGATAGACCGCATGAGTTCCTTTCTCAGCTTGAGGAACCACCTCTGCATGACCCAACTCAAGATACTCATTAATAGCAGCACTATACTGCGTTTTGAGTTCAGGGTCTTTAAAAAGTCTCCTTTCCAGTATGTGAAAGCGTTTGAGAGCTATTGCCTCCGATTCACCATACAAACACTTGTGATCGGTGGACTTAAAGGGCAACTTGACAATATATCGCCCGGTTGCATCTCTCTGGGTTGTTGCGGAGTAAAAATCTTCACAGCTTTGTTCCTCAGTGGTCAACATGACCTTAGGAGTCAAAAACTGATCAGATTCGAGCTCCCAAAATTTGCGCAATAGCTCGTTGGAATCTGTGCCTGCAATAGCATGGCAGCATACTGGACTCGACTTCCTAGGATTACTCTGGATTTCTCCCGACAGAATCCAACCTAGTTTGGTTTTTTGTGCGACGGGCGTTCCCGGCGGACCCTTAACCAAACCCTCCAACAAGACTTCGCCGACCACACGAGTACTCAAGAGTAAGTCAATCTTACCTGGAGTGTCAAAAGTTGGATCGGCTAACTCGAAGGATGAAAATGGTGACAATACCTGAACGACCTTCCGTCCAGGCAGTTGCGACGTAAGTTTGCTTAAAACATACGCATCGACATTCAAAACAAAACTGGGATCTAGGCGTGATTGCAACTGGAATTTAACTATCCACCTAGAGGGTATGCTGGAACCCTCATCATCGCCTAGCCGCAATATGTCGGTGCGTGCAGGCGTTTTCCTAAGGCCAAGCATCTGCACTGCGGCCTCTGTAATAAAAGAGACCTGCGAACCCTGATCCATCAGAGCTCGTAACACAACAGCAGTACCTGTTCTTGACCTCACATTGACCAAAGCAGTAGCTAACAGACCTTGGCTGGTGACATCTGTGAATAAACAAAACCTTTTGGTACACTCGCTTTGAGTAAAAGTAGTTGCAGCTGCAACCACTACAGAACGGTCTGCTGAATTATTAGATCCAGTGGATTCTGCGATTGGTTTGGGATGAAGTAGTGTGTGATGCTTTTTCTTGCATATTTGGCATTTGGTGGATTGGCGACAATGATAGACGTTGTGATTTGGACCTAAACAATTGAAACACAATTTACTGGCTCGGACAAATTCACGACGTTCATCTGTGTCCTTTTTTGCGAATTGCTTACAATGACACAATGTATGCTCCTCTGAACATAAAACACAAGTTTTTGAAGCGACATGGAATGATTTGGCTGAGTTGTTTCGGTTATTAATACTTGTTACATTTTGTTTATTTAATGGCTCGTCTATGTTCTCTAAAGAACGAAATCTGGATTCTAGGAACTTTTTAAATTCTACAAAAGTTGGTAACTTGTCCGACGTACTGATTTCCCTTTCCCACAGTTTCCGTGATTCGACATCGAGTTTTGAACGCACTAAAAATATTACAATGACATCCCAAGAATCTACATTAATACCTAGCGCACGCAAGGCTCTTAAGCAGTCGACAGTTGTATCTAAAATGCCCTTTACGGACGCTGATGACTCCTTTATCACTGGTTGATTAGCAAGACGTTTTAAGATGCAGTTCGCTAAATGTTTTTTATTATCGTAGCGCTCCATCAACACAGACCAGCTTTCCTTATAATTGGATGCAGTTATAGGAGTATGTCTCAACAGTTGTGCTGCTTCGCCAGAAAGATGAGCTTTTAGATAATGTAGCTTCTGAACATCATCGATCTGGTCGTTTTTATCAATTAAAGACAAAAATAAATCACGAAAGGAATTCCATTCACTATATTGTCCAGAAAATTTGGGAAGATCAATTGTGGGTAATTTAACATTAAAATTGTTAACTTCTACATGTTTATTAGTGGTAGGTTTAGGTTTAAGTTCTTTTAATTCCGATTTGTATATAGTGTAAATATCTTCTGTTTTCTCAAAAATGTCTTTTGTAAAATATGATGTACTTTTCCTTTCTTCATCAGTTGCAATTTCAATAATACTACGATGTGTTCGCACAAATTCTGTCCATTGACTTTCCAACGTTTCTAATTTCGTTTCAATGTACGATTGAGTTAGTCTGTCTTTAGGAGACTTCTTAAAATTAGTTCGACCTTTCTCAATAATACACTTTGTATCTAATTGCAACTTTGATAAAGATTCCATATTTACTACGACAATCTAACTACAATACACTAATACAACTTAAGTTCTAGTACACTAAAGAGAACTACAAAAATAGACTACAAGCTTTACATAAAATTTATTCTAAGTCGAAGAATTCAAGTCTTAATTTTACACTCAAATACTCTAAGTCTACGACTACAGAATTCTAAGTTGAAGATCACAGCCAAAAATTTTACAAGTGTCTGAGAATAAATACAAATCTAGGCAAAATCGGGCATAGGTTCCCCGTAGTTACACTTTTTACAAAACTATTCTAAGTCTACTTTAACTAACTACTGAATTATTCTAAGTCGCTAATTAAGTCACTATATTTTTTCTAAGTTCTAAACACTGATAAATTTACTAAGTTCAAACTATGTTCGCAAACCACAACTTTCACAAAAGGCGTAAACAGTTCCAATTGTACTCACGGTTTCTTTCTGCCAAACCTCACTTGTGTCACGTCACAATGTCGTCACTTCGTCGATGTCTTGACATTAACTTCTAGTGGCGCCCTCTAGTGTCTCAAGGAAAGACTTGCATATACTGCGTCTTTTGTCTTCCAGGTGGCTCTGCATGCAATTCCTTTACCGCAATTGATAGCGGTAGGAACCAACTCTTGGATTCGAAAGCACCGCTGCGCCCTCTGTCGGCTCACTGCTAACGGTCTCGTACTTCCACACGAATGCCAACACGCACACACTCCAATGGTGTATTAGCGATCCACTAATACAACCACACGCCAATACTTAAGTACTTTAAATCGTAAAGTACCTAAGTTGCCGAATGATCCGGCTCGAAGGACCAAATGGACCGCAGTCCCAAAAATCGCAGTTAGAATGGGGTTTAAATAACCAACACACATTCCCAGCGAGGACAAAAACAATTTTATTCACTGAAGCTTTTAACATGGTTCCGGAGACTTTCGATACCGCCATCTACAAAACTGATAAATTGTACAACGCCATCTAGTGAATAACTCGGAACTAAATTATGTACACATTTGGATTCTTAATACTAAACACGATTTAATTGAAAATGAAATTAATAGCACTATTAATTTTATTGAAAATGAAATTAATAGCATTATTAAATGAAATTAATATACTATGCCAACTTGGCTTAAAGCGAAAACTTAAAATTTAATACTGAAAAAACAACGGTAATGAATTTCGGAAGAAATATAAATGAACATTCACATTTAGACGTTAAATATGACGACATTACAATACATGAAACTGCAGTTACAAAATTTCTTGGGCTACAAATAGAAAGCACGTTAGAGTGGAAGGAACAAATCTCAAAAATATGCGGGCAATTAAATCAGCATGCATATACCTTACATATGCTAAATAAATCCGCAAACAAAGATACCGTTCTTATAATGTACAATGGACTAGTTGCGTCCACCTCAAGATACGGGATTATATTCTAGGGGAATGCAGTAGGTAAAGAATTAATTTAACAATACATAAACTCACGTCTATATCCCCGAAGGGGTAGGCAGAGGTGCTAGCACCCACATTTCGCCAATTTATGTTTAGGTCCCAATGTAATAGATGACGACCCTATTGCCATTAACTGGGCACTTATAAACCTGCGATAAATACACACATAATTTCAAAAAGTCATTGGTGTGTGCCATGGTAAAACCTGTAATCGAAACCGAGACCTATTCACAGCAGTCCATATTACTAGACTACCGCGGTTTTGACTTAGATAAAGAATTAGTATTTAATTGTAAAACCTGTCATTGTGACCATTTCCAGTGAATCAAAATTTGATTTGATTTGAAGGCACAAAAACGGTGCATTAGAGCAATTTGTAACCTACACACTACCGACACTTGTAAGCCACATTTCTTAAGACTGAAATTGTTGATGATGCCATCTATGTACATTCTTGAGATGTGTATGTTTGTAAAACGAAATTGGTCGAAATTTTCACAAGTGACTAGTAGCCGCAGATTAATAATAATAATAATAACCCCGCAGGGGCAGCTTGTGGCGAGCTGCTGGTGAGTGGCGACACCACGTACACCGATTCTCCCGACGATTAGGATTTATTCCCCCTCACTTTCATTGGCTGGCCATGAGTGGAGTTGCTAGAGCAAATAGGTTTTGCTCCAGGTTGGAAGTGTAAAATGTCATAACCCCGGGGGCATGCTGACTGGTATACCGCGAACTTGCGCCCCGCAGACTCACCTCTCGACAACCTTAGCCGCTCAACGGATGTTGTTGCTCCAAGGTCGCACTATATGTGGCTATTTTAATGGGGCCCATGCAATGAGTTGGCAAGTCACTGTCTGCCTTTTTACAATTTTGAGACCAAATGTCATGGCAGGCGTCCGTTAGTCTCCCCTCATAGCCCATTCACCAGTCCATCCAATTATTAATCCCATAGCCCATAATTTAGTTTACATCGCGGCCACAGCACCGCACAGCAATAGTCTCTGCACCATCTCCCAGTGTATCATATTGTGCGGTCTGGGTATGATATCCGCCATGTGTGTGTATTTCTAGCATATTAAATTCTCATAAAAGGGTCTCTACGTCTTGGCTTCGACCCGACGCATGCTTTCCAAAGGCCCGGGACTCCATAGTCCCGAGAGTCATGGCACTAAGAAACAATATTAATAATAATTTATTGCCAAAAAACACGAAAGGTTACATCCATTGCCGCTGACCCCACACTAGGCAAGCCTGTCCTTAGGGTACCAAATACGTAACTACATTATCTGTTATACATTGTTGTTCAGTATTTAAGTAGCTGTCGTTATTTACAGTAGAAGTTCACTATTACCAATTTATCCTTGATATAAACAGATAAATAAATAAACAATTATAAAACACTTTTAGGTTATCATTATAGACGTTATATAATATAAGCAATTAATAGATATGTAAATGTATGTTAAATTTAGTGTAATGTAGTGCAGTGTGGTGTTGTGTGGTGCGGTATAGTGCGGTGCAGTGGAGTGTAGTGCAGCGCAGTGTAGTGTAGAGTAATGTGGTGATTGATATTGTGTGACCCATTATGTTGATCTTATGTGCCAAAAATATGTTGCCAAAGAAAAGTGCTTGGTTTTCAAACCAAGTACATGTACCATTAGGTATTCTGTATTGTTGTACGTTAGAGTGAGCAACCATTGTGTGACAGTAAAGTTAGCCTCCCTAGCGGAACACAACTTTATGTCGCATCACTTTGCCGTTTTGTTGTATATATATCGATCCTTGTAGTGACTGAACCAATATGATTTGGTACATTACATGTTGAAGCGTGTAAAACAACAACATGTATTAGAAAAGTGTGTTCTACATAGATAGACAGCCTCTGTGGCGTGGCGGTAGTGAACACGACTGCTACGCAGGAGGCGCGGGTTCGATCCCCGCTCAGTGCAAATATTTGTATGCATGAATATGGGTATTTGCACTGGTCTGGGTGTTTCTATGTATGATATGTATGTATTTACAAAAAAAAAAGTATTTAAGTATGATTATCCGTATTCTAGATTCCATAACACAAGCTAGTTAAACTATGCTTACCATGGGTCTAGATAGCGTTGTGTAGAATGTTGTAGAATATTTATTTATTTACATGGCACCTACAATATACAACGAGTTGCCTAGGTGTATTAGCTCGGCTCAAGATATACAAGAAATTATAAACAAACTACTCACACTACTGATGAAAAAAGCATACTATTTTATTAATGAGTACATGAATGAGAAATTTTAATATTCTCCTGTTATTGTTGAGCTTTATTTATTTTTAGATTGACATTAGAATCTTCTATTATATTTTTATTATTATTGATTTATTTTTTTACATTATAGAAATATTAATATTTTGCTGTTATTGTTGAAATGCATTATTATTATTTTGACATTATTTTATGTTGACATTCAAATCTCTTATTATACTATTATTATTGATGACATTATGGTAATATTAATATTGTAACTCTTATTGTCGATGTTCATTATTTTAAATTTGACACTATTTTACGTCGGCATTCAAATATTCAATCAATCACCCCGCCGCAGTCCACTGCTGGACATAGGCCTCTCCCAATGTGCGCCATTTTCTCCGATCCTCCGCCTTCCGCATCCAGTCTGTCCCAGCCACCTTTTTCAGGTCGCCCGTCCATCTGGCAAACGTGGCCAGCCCACTGCCACTTCAACTTGCTTATTCTGTGGCCTATGTCGGTAACTTTAGTTCTCTGTCGGATAACCTCGTTCCGAATCCTATCCTTCAGAGAAACCCGCTGCGCGACTTGTAAGCTATGGACCAGCCCCACTGTAAGTGTCCACGTTTCGGCACCGTAAGTCATAACAGGTAGGACGCACTGTTCAAAGACCTTTGTTTTGAGGTATTGCGGTAGGGGTGAAGAGAAGACTCGACGTAGTTTGCGAAATGCTGCCCAACCCAGTTGGATCAAATATTGTATTACATTAAATTAGATGAGTTAACAATATGTATAAAGGTTATTAATAATTATGAATTATGGTATAAATAAATCGATTTTAAATTAATGACACATGTACCTACTAACCATATTCTTAGTAAATAAACTAACCATATTTTAAATTTAATTTGTACACCATGTCAAATGGTAGAACATAGTGCACTGATATTCATGTTAAGATCTTTTGTAATAACACAATGATAAATGTGTAATAGTGGTTATTATTATATACCTATGTTTCACAAATAATAAATAAATGAAATGCATAAAGCTACTATGACGTAGGCATCCCCTAAGAAAGGATTTTGAGATGCAGGCTATATAAGATTAGTAAATTTTCAGTTTAAAATATACGAATTTCTGTATGCTAGCTCCATTTACATTGAGTTAAAGCGGCAAAAACTATACCTAATTAATAATAATACTTCTTAACGCGAGCGAAGCCGCGGGCAAATTCATAATATGATAATAAAAATATAAGTTTACTATATGCATATAAATATAATACGGTACACACACCAAAATAACATTTTTTACAATTTTTGTCTGTCTGTTTTTGCCGGCTAGCCTCTGAAATGGCTGGACCGATTTTGACGGGACTTTTATTGGCAGTTAGC
This sequence comes from Eilema griseolum, assembly GCA_963662185.1. Classification (NCBI taxonomy): domain Eukaryota; kingdom Metazoa; phylum Arthropoda; class Insecta; order Lepidoptera; family Erebidae; genus Eilema; species Eilema griseolum. Next base: position 123,824 of record OY759252.1, read on the forward strand.
TGATGTAATAAGGAGTAACGTAGGCTACTTTTATTTTAGATTTTTTTTTATGCTCAACTTATAACCGACATCCACGCGGGCGGAGCCGCGAGCAATTTACCATAAAACCGCTGCCACTTACCAATATTTTTTTATTGATCTCAAATCCGGATAGAAACCATTATTTGAAAGAGTGTAAACCCTAATGATGAAAAATCCGGATGAATCTTTAAAAAACTAACTTCTAACTTCCATGGAATCGGGATGTGAAACTCACTTGCGTGTAGAATAAGTAAACTAGTAAGCTTTATTTAGGTATAGGCTACGCGTTCCGACGATCGTATCGCAAGTCCTCCACGAAATACAATTTAAAAACTACTAAAAGTGCGAACAAGGCGTCACTACAAAAATTCAGGAACACAAACAATATTTGGAGGCTGCGTCTATAGGTTCACGTGGTAGTATCTCAATAAAAGATGGCGTACACTTATTACGTTTATTGTTGATCACACAACGATCTCTCTATATGTAGGACTTACAATTGATTGCTTAGAACACTTGATATTGACTGAGAACATCTATAAGTGAGCGAGTTCATATGCGGCTGACTGTGGCAAGCCTTTACGTACGAACTGGCTTCACAGAGCGCGGGACTCGGGAGCTCCGTCGCTGCCGGGCGAGGAATTCGCTGACGTTGCGTCTGCGACGCGATGTCGCTACAGTATTCCCCCCAACGCCCACATAACACCCACATTGAGAGAGTTGTGAAAAAAAATAATAATTTGCCGTTTTGTGGTGGTGGCCATCCTGGATTTGAAATTTTTCATAGTTAAAAATTTGTTAAAAAGTTAGCACTACATCGATAGCCTTTGTCTATCTCCTAATGAAAACCCACAACTATTTTAATCTTTTAAAAATTATAAAAAATTATGTGTCTATTTCGAAGCTATTATAATATATTATGCATTTCATATAGATCACAATAATTGCCATTCAAACTATACAATTACAATGAATAGTTTAAGGGAAATCGCAATTTATAAATTTACCGAAATAAATTGAAGCAGAAAAGCCGATTAAAATCAGACCATACCTTTGAAGTAATTGTTATCGGAACAAATAATGAAATGTAGTGAACCGGGCGCAGGATGAGCCCCTCGGAGCGGCGCGCGCTGTGCGGGCGCAAGCTGGACGGGTGCGCGCCGCTGTTCGTGGCGTGCCGGCGCGGCAACGTGGAGATCGTGGAGTATCTGGTGCACGTGTGCGCCGCCGAGCTGGAGCAGCGCGGCGTGTACCAGGTGCCCGACGACCGCTCCTCGCACACCGTCACGCCGCTGTGGGCCGCCGCCGTGTGCGGCCGCCTCGACGTGCTGCGCGCGCTGGCCGACGCCGGCGCCGACGTGGACGCGGGCAGCGACAGCGGCTCCACGCCCGTGCGCTCCGCCTGCTTCATGACGCACCTGGACGTGGTGCGCGAGCTGGTGGCGCGCGGCGCCGACGTGCACCGCCCCAACCACAACGGCGGCACGTGCCTCATCAACTCCGTGCAGTCCGTGCGCCTGTGCGCCTTCCTGCTGGCGCACGGCGCGCGCGTGGACGCGCGCGACACGCAGCTCAAGACCGTGCTGCACTACGCCGTGCAGGAGCACCGCGTGGAGACGGCGCGCCTGCTGCTGGAGCACGGCGCCGACCCGCTGCTGGCCTCGCGCGCCGGCGACGACGCGCTGCGCACGGCCTGCCTCAAGGGCGCCGCGCAGATCGTCAGCCTGCTGGCGGCGCGCGTGCGCTACTCGCCCGCGCGCCTGGCCGACGCCTACGAGCTGCTGGGCTCCACGCAGCTGGACGAGTTCAACGACGTGGCGGCGGCGCTGGCGGCCTGGCGCCGCGCCACGGCGCTGCGCCACGCGCGCTCGGGCTACGTGGCCAAGCGGCCGGCGCGCGCGCCCTGCGCCGCGCTGGGCGGCGTGCGCGAGTGGCGCTCGCTGGCCGAGCTGGAGGCGGCCGCCACGGACATGGACGCCCTGCGCGCGCAGTCGCTGCTGGTGGTGGCGCGCGTGCTGGGCGAGGCGCACAAGGACACGGTGTACCGCCTCATGTACCGCGGCGCGTCCTACGCCGACGCCTTCCGCTACCAGCGCTGCATCGACCTGTGGACGTGGGCGCTGCGCATCCGCGTGGAGAAGGACACGCTGCTGGCGGCCGACACCGTGCACACGGCGTGCGCGCTGGTGCGCCTCATGCTGGACGCGCGCGCCGGGCGCCTGGAGCGCGCGCGCGGCCTGCCGCGGCACGCCGACGCGCTGCGCGTGCTGCGCCTGCTGACGGGCGCGCTGGCGCCGGCGCGGCGCGCGCTGGACGTGCGGCCCGTGCACAAGGCGCAGGCCGACACGCTGGACCGCGCGCTGCGCTGCGTCACGCACGCGCTGGCGCTGCTGCTGGACGGCGCGGCGCCGGGCGCCGAGCGCGCCGCCGCCGCGGCCGCCGCGCGCGCGCTGGTGGCGGCCGACGTGCGCAGCGCCAACACGGGCGACACGCTGCTGCACCTGTGCGTGTCGCGCCTCAACGTCATCCGCTCCACCTACTTCGCCGACGAGGTAGACGTCGCGGTAGGTCTCTCCGTGTCTCTGTCTCTAGTGCACGCGACGGCCACCACCGATTCCATAACGTTTACTCGCACAACGCCCAATTCGCAAAATGCCTGCCGTGTCTCGAAAGGACTAACACTTGATCGTCTTAGAGCATCCCGACACGGATAGATATAGGTTACAAGGGTGATGGCGGAGGTCTCGCAGAGACAGCACAATTCAGACATAGGTCACGCATGTGAATGTGTGAGTATACGGACATGCTAGCTGTGTCGACGGAGCCCCGCGAAGCGGGGCTCCTATTTCTTCTTGCTTTTACACAAGAAACCTAACACGAATGACTCTATATCTATCCGTTCTAACCTATATCTATCCGTGTCGGATCGCTTTAAGATAATCAAGTATTAGTCCTTTTGAGAATTAGTCCTTTTGATACATGGTAGACATTTCGCGAAGTGGGCTTTATGCGACCGAAGCTTCTATAATGATGCCATTGGTATTGGTACGTTCTAGTCGGCTCTTCCACGCTGGTCTGTCTCGCAGCCGGTGTTCCCGCACCTGGGCGTGGTGTCGCTGCTGCTGGAGGCGGGCGCGGACGTGCGCGTGCGCAACTGGGCGCGCTCGACGGCGCTGCACGTGGCGGCCGTGCCGTACAACTTCAGCTCGCCGCTGGTGGAGCGGCTGCTGGCGGCCGGCGCGCACCTGGACCAGCCCAACCGCTTCGGCGACTCGCCCGCCGACCTGCTGGCGCTCAACCGCGCGTCCGCCGTGTGCGTGCTGCAGCACGTGAGCCTGGCGTGCCTGGCCGCGCGCGCGCTGCTGGCCGCGCCCGCCGCGCCGCCCGCGCGCGCGCTGCCCGCCACGCTGCGCGCCTTCCTCGACCTGCACCGGCCCTAGGGCCCCGGGGCCCCGGGACCCTAGGCGCCGCGCGCTGCTGGCCGCGCCCGCCGCGCCGCCCGCGCGCGCGCTGCCCGCCACGCTGCGCGCCTTCCTCGACCTGCACCGGCCCTAGGGCCCCGGGGCCCCGGGACCCTAGGCGCCGCGCGCTGCTGGCCGCGCCCGCCGCGCCGCCCGCGCGCGCGCTGCCCGCCACGCTGCGCGCCTTCCTCGACCTGCACCGGCCCTAGGGCCCCGGGACCCTAGGCGCCGCGCGCTGCTGGCCGCGCCCGCCGCGCTGCGCGCCTTCCTCGACCTGCACCGGCCCTAGGGCCCCGGGACCCTAGGCGCCGCGCGCTGCTGGCCGCGCCCGCCGCGCCGCCCGCGCGCGCGCTGCCCGCCACGCTGCGCGCCTTCCTCGACCTGCACCGGCCCTAGGGCCCCGGGACCCTAGGCGCCGCGCGCTGCTGGCCGCGCCCGCCGCGCTGCGCGCCTTCCTCGACCTGCACCGGCCCTAGGGCCCCGGGGCCCCGGGACCCTAGGCGCCGCGCGCTGCTGGCCGCGCCCGCCGCGCCGCCCGCGCGCGCGCTGCCCGCCACGCTGCGCGCCTTCCTCGACCTGCACCGGCCCTAGGGCCCCGGGGCCCCGGGACCCTAGGCGCCGCGCGCTGCTGGCCGCGCCCGCCGCGCTGCGCGCCTTCCTCGACCTGCACCGGCCCTAGGGCCCCGGGGCCCCGGGACCCTAGGCGCCGCGCGCTGCTGGCCGCGCCCGCCGCGCTGCGCGCCTTCCTCGACCTGCACCGGCCCTAGGGCCCCGGGGCCCCGGGACCCTAGGCGCCGCGCGCTGCTGGCCGCGCCCGCCGCGCTGCGCGCCTTCCTCGACCTGCACCGGCCCTAGGGCCCAGGGGCCCCGGGACCCTAGGCGCCGCGCGCTGCGGCTTTGGTCACGCCGTCAAATATACATCTACATCACTATTTTTTTCGAGGGCATAATCCTCGCGCATACCGCCCCCCTCCCTATAACGCACGAGACATATCTCTCGCAAAGTTCATTATAGCTAGGTTAAAACAAAACACGAAAAATTTATTTCTCAAAATATGAGATTTTTCATCGAACCTGCGGTTTATGTTATTTACAGTTTATTAGTATCAAGTACGAAGCAGGTCGGGTCGGGCCCCGCATGGTGGGGCTTATATTTCTCCTTGTATGATCATAGGCAACCGAGGCGAGTACTCGTGAGTGGGTGATATTTTTTAATAGCCCGCCAAACATTATTCACATAATGTCATTAAAAAACATTCCACAGCCAGATCTAATGAAAATAAATTCTGACTCAATCCGGAATGTTTTTTTTTCGTTTTTTGTTTTGATATTCTGAACATTCGATATTTTGTACTTGAGGAATATGACATAACCGCGTAGTGTAATAATAATCATAATAACACATGTATTTATTATTATAAATAAAACTAGATGATTCGTGTACGACTAGCGTTTTATTTGTTTTTGAGTATTTACAAAATGATTAAGATCGTGGGTGAGCACAAAAGACGACGAAGGAAATGATGCCTCCCGTTGATTCCGGGGAGCCTGAGCGACGTTCCCGACGGCCGCCCGCCGCCCGCCGCCCGCCGACGGTCGCTGGAGGAGCTCGGCCGCTCCGAGCAATCTAACGTGCGGTACAGGCAATCGAGGCGCCGCGCGCCGCTCGCTCGAATGCCGAATGCGACCGAGAAAAGTTACAAAAGAGTTAAAAAGAGACATATTGTTTCACCTCGATAGCGACGAGGCGGCCGACGGGAACGAAACTCGGCGGAACTCCCGCTCGGCTCGGCGCAGCGGCTACAGCGGCCACGGCGCGGCGCGCGCGAGTGCGAGCGGGACGGCGAGCGCGAGCAGCGCGGCGCGCGCGAGCGGGCGCGCGGCGGCGCCGGGCCGCGCGCGCCCGATGTTGCGCTTGTGGCGGTCCACCACGAAGATGCGCCCGCCCATGCCTGCGACAGTTCGCACAGTGCCGGTACTTCTCGAGTTGCGCAAATACCAAATTGTTAGAAGCAGAACGGCAGCTCATTTAACCCTTCTCGGCAGTCGGGTAAAAAGCCTTGTTCATCTTTCGTTGGCCAGGCCACACTTTAGGTATAAGTGAGTAGAAACGTCAGAACGCTAGGTTTCTCATTACATTTTGTAGGGAGTAAAAAATCTAGGTACTCAAGTTTTAACTATCACCAAATCTTGCTAATTCTTATTGTACTCAAAAGTGTTATTTAGTGATAATAAATCATTTAATAGATATTTGAGGTACAAACGCTACAGCACTACATAGTTGTACTTCAGTACTAGGGGGAAACTACAGATACGTCATGCAGGAACATCGCAGCTATATAGCTACTTACTTGCGTGAAGAAATAATACGTCATTAATAATGCGTCACTGAGTAGAGCGTAAATTTATGTCGTTCGACCTTAGATGAATTAAAAAAGGGAAGATACGGTACGTTCTATGCATTGTACTTAAAAAAATGGCTCGCACATAACTACACACAAATACTCACTCACACATTGTCTCGTAATTAATAAGAAATGTGCGAAAGTGATATCAATATATGATTAAGATAAGAGTGAACAAGAAGCGTTATCGCTTCCTGCTCTAGCACTCGTGCGAGTTCGTAAAAGTTTCGGCTTGCGTCGTGTTCATTGAGTGCGAAATTTGGCCGCCAAGACGTCGTTGTTAACACTTTACATGATATCCTTTTCTCTCTCGTGGAATTTCATATATTTGTCTCACCTTCAGCCAAAATCGTATGAAGAGTAACAAATAAATTATTAAATTAAAGTTCTAATGATATTTATTAGGTAATTATGAATGAAAGTAATCCCTTGTGTTTTGTTTTTGCTTCGTAAGTGATTTGGGCATTTTTCTAAATGAACATGAAGGCAGTTTTGTTAATTATCACGGGTTTTTTCAGCACTTGAAAGAAGAGCATACACATGTAAGCGCTTCGGTCACTCGACATACACTAAACCAAACTAGGTCCATGGACCTAGCTTGGCATGCCCACACAAATGATCGAGTACCGTATCTTCCTTTTTTAATTCATCTAAGCGTTCGACATTATTTTTTGTCGCCATTTTAGAAAACGGACAACATCTATAGTTTCGAGGGAGGTTTGAGGTATCGCAAATAAAAAATTATGCACGATGAAATGAATCCAACAATGGAACGGCGGAAGGAATATATGTTATGTGCACAGAACAAAGCACCGACGGGCGTAGGTCCGCGGTGCGCGGTAGCGGGGGTGGGGTGCACATACCTGCGTGCGTGAAGGAGTGGTAGTAGACGATGTCGGGCCACGTGGCGTTGGGCGCCACGGCCAGGTCGGCGGGCGCGCCGGCGCCGCAGCTCCACAGCAGCGAGCGGTTGAACGCGCGGAACGTGGCGAAGTCGGCGTCGCGGCGCGCGTCGGCGCCGGGCGCGCGCCGCGCCTCGCACAGCGCGCCCGCCGCCGTGGGCGCCAGGCGGCCGCGCCGCGTCACGCGCGCGCCCGCCAGCACGCGCGCCGCGCGCTGCGCCGCCTCGCCCAGCCGCTCCAGGCCGCCGCGCGCCTCGCCCGTCACGATCAGCGGGTGGTACGCGTCCGCCGAGTGCGGGTCGTCGCCGCCCCACACCTTGAAGCTGTACGCGAGGCCGCGGCGCAGCTGCAGGTCGGGCGCCAGCTGCCCGTTGACGTACCAGGCGCGCGCGGGCGCGGCGCCGCGGCCGGGCCGGCCCGCCAGCCCGCGCGCGCCGCCCGCCGGGCCCAGGCGGAACGAGAACACGCGCAGCGCCGGGTCGAACAGCTCCGCCGCGTCCCACGCCGCCGGCGCCGCGCGCGCGCCCCTGCGCAACACAGGCTAAACTTAGCAACTTTGTTTTGTTGAAAAGTGGGGTATTCGTATTATTGGACATAAAAATAAGTATATACGTTCCAAATAAGCCCCTTTTTTTACGTGCGCAAAATCCCCACGGATACCTCCCCACCGGAGCCGGTGGAGGAGGTTATGTCGGACTCGAACCGACTAAAACGCGCGCCGCCTGTGAGTCGCTTTGGTTGCCGAAGGTGAGGTTGACAGGCATATCCCTCGCACCCCGGCCGACCCAGGACCACCGCCGCGGCCTGCTTCTGCCAAGATGACAGGCGGCTCCACCTGTCACCCCCAGGCCGGCGCTCATGGGGGGCGGAGGTCGTTCATCGACCTCCGACGCCCGAGTTGCCTTCGTACGCGGGCAGCTTGTCTTGCGATCCTTCGTCGCTCCCGCTGCCGCTCCCCCAAGTAAGCTTCTCTGGTAATCAAAAAGCAGCGATATATGACCGCGATTACTTTCACTCGTAGGTACCTCCGCGGGTACTTCGGTCGGAGTGGTCGGTTGCACACTTACACGGTGAACGGCACGCAGTCGTTGATGCGATCTGGCTTGTTAAGTTCGAGCCGGACGTCCCGCCTGGGGTAGAGGCGGTGGAAGGCGGGCTCGCGCTCGTCGTCCAGGCGCCCCACGGCCCACACCACGAACACGGGCCGGTCCACCACCCACTCGCGGTCCATGGGCTCCACGGGCTGCAGCGAGCGGCGGTAGGACACGACGGTGAGGCCGGCGTCGCGGCGCGCCGTGAACACCTGGTTGGAGTCCAGCCCGCCCAGCCGCTCGTCGCGGCACACGCCGCGCCACGCGCCCAGCACCTGCACGCACTGTGCGAAGGACGCGGTCAGTACCGGCGCACTCTCAGTACAGTCTCGGTGCACTCTGGGTGCAGTCCCGGTGCGCGCGCACTCACCGGCGCCAGCGCGCTCACGTTGTAGTCGGTGGCGAGGCCGCGCTGCATGGCGGCGGAGTACTGCGCCACGGCCACGTCGGCGCCCAGCATGGCCGAGCCGCTGGCGCTGCCCGAGATGCCGAACGCCATGTACTCGTCCTCGGCGACCTGCAACCCGTCCGCGTTAGCTCCCCCTGCGTGTAATTCTGACCGAGCCAGGAGTGGGCCTGTAGAGGGTTTCCATATACCCTTCTGCTAAGCACAGGGCACACGGAGAAAAGAGATTTCGAGTTGATCTGGTTAGCAAATGTGATCTGCTCTACGCATGATACCTACCCGATGGAGGCCTACCTGCGCGTGCTGGACCCGACGGTATTTCCGTCCAATTGAGCAGTCCGACTGGGGAAGTACCTCCGCCCTACAGAATACCACGGCCGTAATAATCTCGTGTTGTGTTCCCGGCGGTGAGTAGGGTAGCCAAAGCTCCCGAGAGTTTTTGTGCTTTGTATTCTACAATGACAGCACAGAAAATCTCTGTGCTTACAGAGTCGGCAGCGCGAGTGACAACTCTGGTGTTGCACACGTCATATCGTTAAATAATGTAAAAAATATAAATCTTGATGATGTAAATGCGTGGTCAACATAAGTCTCTTGCTTGCTCGCACAAAATAAATTGTAAACTAAAGCAAATTTATAATAAAAGAATAATCTAGTTCTAATATAGTTCGCTGAGTTTCTTGCTGGTATCTTCTCAGTAGAACTAACTAATACATAATATTGCCAATTTTGTTGTATCGATATTGCAGTGCAGGCAGTTGCAATGTCACTTCACTACAAGTAATTGTCACTTGACTGCTACTGACAATAGTGACAATACTGATACAATAGTCATTAGCGGAATTATGTCGTTACCGACATCACTCGCCAAATAGGAAAATTGAATTGAATTGACAATACTGTCATTTTTTAAATTCGGTAACGCAGAAATGAGACTGTTGGTCTATTTACGTTAGATATATTAAAATTATGATTCTTACCATCCTATTGAATATAGCTGTACTCTGCATCAGTGTTGTGATATGAAATTTGAAATACCAGCCCCTCTACTGCACGTTTATGACATATGTGTTGACGACTGTGAAATGTGAAATACGTCAAATCCCATACATCTGTCATTCTATTCTATAATACGCCGGCCAACGAATGTACACTTGTCTAGGGGGGCTGGTATGATTGTACTGCTCTAATGAATAAAACTGCATCGTGAATGATTTGCCGAAATCCTTGGTAACTTAATTTAATCAAATATTGCTTCATCGAGCTTTCCCCAAACTTAATCCATACTTGTACGAATACCATATATCGATCATCAACAAGTAATCCAAGAGTTAGACTGTGCGGAGTCACCGCAGCACAGAACAGTTCCAACTCATTTCAGTCGCTGTTTGTTTACCCAAATAAAACAGTACTGCTTCGAAGAAGAATACATAAGACAACGCGTAAAACTGCACAGAATACTGCAATAGTAACGAATGTTTACCTGTGCGGCTAGTTCAAAGGTGATTTGGTTGCCGAACACCTCCCACGACACCTGGTAGTCGCGGTGGAGTTGCTTGCAGTTCGGTAGCGTCGACCTGCCGGCAAAACGTCGTCTTGTTTAATTGTGTTTATTTTGGGTAGGTTTGGTAGCCCGCTGTAGTTCGGCTGACACACCGCCACCCACTCGGTGTGCAGTCGGTATACTCACACATAGGCATGGTGCTTAGTGTCTGCGGGCGGCACGTTGAGCGCGTCGGGCACGAGCACGCTGGCCAGGCCGGTCCCACACCGCCACCCACTCGGTGTGCAGTCGGTATACTCACACATAGGCATGGTGCTTAGTGTCTGCGGGCGGCACGTTGAGCGCGTCGGGCACGAGCACGCTGGCCAGGCCGGTCCCACACCGCCACCCACTCGGTGTGCAGTCGGTATACTCACACATAGGCATGGTGCTTAGTGTCTGCGGGCGGCACGTTGAGCGCGTCGGGCACGAGCACGCTGGCCAGGCCGGTCCCACACCGCCACCCACTCGGTGTGCAGTCGGTATACTCACACATAGGCATGGTGCTTAGTGTCTGCGGGCGGCACGTTGAGCGCGTCGGGCACGAGCACGCTGGCCAGGCCGGTCCCACACCGCCCCCCACTCGGTGTGCAGTCGGTATACTCACACATAGGCATGGTGCTTAGTGTCTGCGGGCGGCACGTTGAGCGCGTCGGGCACGAGCACGCTGGCCAGGCTGGCGCGGGCTCGCTCGTCCCACACCGCCAGCCACTTGATGTCGAACACGGTGGTGCCGCCCGGCAGCTCCAGCCGCACGTCCTCGCCCTTGTACACTCGCAGGGGCTCCAGGCTGCGTCACACATTAGCTTACGTTCAACAATCATGCGGGCAATGTGGACTTTATCTTTTCAGCTTTAATTTAATTTTTATAGTTTGATGTTGATCTCTTCTGCCATACTTACTATCCATATTCATCAGGTATCTTCGTACCCCTTGAGGAAGGTTGTGGCCCCACCCCTGTCCAGAAGTATACCTCCTCACCAGTGCCATCATAACGGAACTCTGGTATACTGCAATTTAAAGATCAGTATAATGTTAGAAAAACAAAACAAAGTAGTTACTTAAACTCCAAAGAAAACATTATGTATTGTCCAAGATGACAGTGACTTGTGGAGGAAGGAAGGAATTCTAATTTTGAAATGTACAATAGAATTAATGCTGTATTGGTAATAATGACTTACAGTAATGTAGTTGCATCAAGAAACTGCACGGGCTTGCTGGATACAGCATTGGTGCCTGCAAGGGGCCCCACGGTCCTCACTGCAGGAGCTTCAAAATCATCCGGTATGTACACATCACCAAATGCATTTTGGGAACCAATGTCATAGATTGACAACCACTTGATGCGTGAGATGCGCTTGCCTTCCGGTAAAGTGAGTTGCACTTCTGAGTTGTAGTAGCGCTCTAGAATATTAGTTCTGTAATAATCAATAGCATGAGTCATTTGAAAAGGGCTTTTCATTTGAGTATTTGTCCGTTCAATATTTATTTCTGTGATATCAACTTTGTACTCAGATAGAGCTGAGGATTTACATTCAAAATATGTAGGCAGTCCTCATAAGTGTTGCCTGAAAATCCCAACTCTTTACCTACAAACAATTCCCACTCAAAGATGACTGTCTGACTGTCTAGCTGTGTAATAGTACTTTGAGAGAACAGAGTTCTGGTAAACTATATCGGTCCTCTATTCATTTAAAAGTTTATTTTTTGTACGACTTTTGTTGTTACATTAATCTTATCAAACCTTTTAAAATATCTAAAGGAAAAAAAGTAAGTAGCTTAAACAGTTACAATTTGAATTTGTATATTTACTCACTTTCCATGTTCATTGGGAACAATGAAACCCTGTGGTCCCGGTCGGCCCGAGTCTCCGGCCCAGAAGAAAGAATCATCTCCTGTACCGTCATAGTTGAAGTTCACTAATAACAATTTCCAATCATCGACTGCATACACATCACCCGATACCTAAAAATAACAGTAATATATACTAGATATTATTATTAATCAGGTAGTCATTCAACGAGAAGTACAAGTTTTCAACTATAAAGAATCCTATTTACATCAAAGAAGAATACTTGCTTGTAAGCAAGTATTCTTCTTTGATGTAAATAGGATTCTTTATAGTTGAAAACTTCTAAGAAACATTTTAAAAAGTGAAATTATAGCAGCAGGAGTGCATGTTAATTTTGTAATTGAGCATCATCTATTCAAAATCTAAAACAATTTCACAAGAATGTTATGAAAGATTGTCATATAAGCACTTGAGTTCTTCTGAGCAACTTGGAATGTTGTACATAAAAATAGAATATGTTACTGTAACAGCACGTGCCTGATGGTGATAAGAGTTGAGCTTCCCGATGAACTTGCCGCGGTAGGGGCCCTCCTCGTCCTGCGACACACAGTCTGCAATAACACACCACAGTACAGTACAGGACATGGACAATTTGAAGAAAGTTTCCACTTGCACTCCCCAAAGTACACAATTACAAGTTGCTTTTACCTTTGGTGACTACTATCAGTAGTAGAACACATATTTGATGCATCTTGTAATTACTTTATTCACTTACAGCTAAATTTTAAAACTTTCTAATTATTTTAAAAGGTCATAACATTTCAATTCGTTGTTTCGCTTACTTCGTGACTGACTTCCGGTAACTTCACAAATCACGTCAGTGCTGTGTTGTCGTTTACGCTGCATCACGCCCAGCGGCCACTGCCATTGGTCCGTAAGCGAGTTGATATTTTCGTCACCAATAAGCTAACAGTAGCTTTCACTTTTTGTTCTCTTCGGGTTAAGGCTCTTCGTTAGGGCAGGCAGGCACAACAACTCAACTTGTGGACTTGGTACTTTAATTTAATACGTCACACAGGTATCTGTCAAAAGTCAAAATAAGTAATTTAAGATTGCTTTGAAATGATTGAAAAGTTTAGTAATATTGCACTTAACAAGCAATGTGACTATTGATTAATCTATACTATATTATTAATTATATTAATATTATAAAGAGGAAAGATTTGTATTTTTGTATGTAACGAATAAACTCAAAAAGTACTGGACCGATTTTAATGAATCTTTTTTCATTAGAAAGCTACATTCTTCGTGAGTAACATAGGCTACTTTTTATCCCGATATTCCCATGGGATCAGGATTTAGGCGGGTGAAACCGCGGCGCGGTGCTAGTAAGAAATATAAGCCTGATTAGAAATAATGAAATTTTCAGAATTTGCAGGTATCTCAATTAGGTAGCGATTGCTATACTCGTAACGATACGTACTACTACGTAGTTTAGACTCTGTCGGAAGGCTCCGCCGTAGTCTCAGTCGGGTAGAAATAAAGTTAGCATCGGCTATGCAAGTTACTGGTTATTATTAGAGTCGATCATAAATAAAATGAAACATTGCGCGCAGTGCAATTTAGCGCATTCGCATTTTGCTAAATTTTTCTATGCAGGCACCGACCTGTTTACCATGAAGACTGGGAGAACCTTGGGTGCTACGATTGCCTCGAGTTAGCATCAGACAAGACTACTTAAACAGTCGTCTTAGCAAGACGACTTAGTACAGTGTTGCCAGTTTTAGGTAGGTACTGGAAAAGGTGGTAGGTATATTCGTCGCAAGAAGAGCCCAGATTATGTAAGTAAATAAATACTTACCAATACTAATACGACTCTTCTTCATATTAGCGTTGATCACAGTAAGATCCGAAGCTTTCCTCTGAGTCTGGGGCCCGCTTTACCAGTCTAACCGCGGGTTTGGCTGAATTTCGATATTTTCCGTGAAGCGACAGCCATATGACCCACACCCCAATGGCGATATGATAGCATTGCAGCTAGACCAGCTGTTGAACTTTTTAGGGCTCCAACCAACTACCCGTAACGACTGAAATAGATGTTGGTATGGCAACCGCGACTGACGGCTTAACGTGCTCTTCGGCCTCGTGCACTATGGCACCACAGAGGCTGGTGGTGTGTTGACTAAGAGCGGATTTGTTGAAGGTCTAGTGTTCACTAGCGGCGGCATCCATCCCTATGTCGTACCTATCGTTTGAGGCGTTTGGGGTAGCTTAGTAACATTAATTACATACTTCATTTTTATAAGTGAACTGCAGATGGAGCCAGGGGATATATTTGATCGTTTCGACGAATAGCCTGCCTAAGGTGCTCGCACTATGTTTGGTATCAAGGATCTGATGATGGAGCCACGAGGTGAGCGGCGGGCCTGTTCCGTTCTACTCCTGAGTATAGTTGGGTGTTGGTTATTTTACCAGAGATTACATATATCGGAGATATGTAATCAGCAATCAGAGATAGTCAACATCCGGGAAAGGAATATAGGATACAATCTTGTCTTCTGGTATACATTAAGAAATTAAAATTGTAATAGGTATCTACGATCAAAGATAACGATTACTCTTGTGGTAGCATTTTACATTTACCTACATACCAACCATTCACCAACCATTAGGATTCTATGATGAGCGCAGGTGCTCTGAACTATTTTGAATGTACCTACGTTACGTATATGTATATATCGAATACCACTTTAGTACTTTTTGGAGGATGAATTGGGGAGGATCAACACAAAGAGAGGATCCTCCAAGCAGGCAAGGTGGTCGTGCCTGAAAGTGCAGAGCTCTTATGCAGTTCTTCTTCAAGCGTATCTGTGTGGCGAAGACGAGACGAGAGCCGAGCTGAGCCCTCTAATGTAGCGCTGAGTGTAGTGTGGTGAGAGGAGGCGGGAGGGAACTGTTGCACAAGCGCTGGCGCAGTAAAACCACGTGTCGAATGCGCGCGCGCTCAGTACTCGGCCGACCGCTAGGCGCGCCGTACGATCGCCCTCGCGCCCCTCACCGCTCGCAGCTCGCCGGTCGCTGCCAGTCGTTCCCCGGACAGTGCTCCTCAACTCCGCGATGCGCCCCGCGCCCGCGCTCGCGCTGCTGATGCTCATCGGTGAGTGCACCACCCCTCGCCTCGCCTCCTCCTCGCTCACATGTGCCACTTTCATCTCCGATATCCTCATCAGCACTGAATGCACCTGATGCATGTGCGTTATATTAATCGAACGTGTAACGTTACTCTAGCGGCCGAGGGCCTGTTCTATAATCTCATGAACCGTTTATGGAGGCGGTTTTACTGTACAACTCCAATGCACCTGATCATATGCCAGTGTGAACATGCTCTTATCTTGCACAGCTTACAATGAGGCATGATTCTAGGTAATTAAATTTTACCAGGACCACAACGGCCCAATTGAATGGCTCGTTCAAAACGGTTCCAGTAGGGGCTTTACCGTCATAGAAGATTGTATAGTAGGTCACTTTCAAATACGCGATCACATCATAACGTGTGTTTTGTCCTCTGTGTCTTTTTTGTGAGAGCATAACAGCGCAGTAACGGCACCGTCGCAGAGCCGCTCGTCAGTGGGTCACACGACCACGGACCATTCGTGAGATGGATATAAGCTGCGGAATGTTGGCGCCAGCGACGGCGTCGCGACGTCTGCGTAGTGCTCTCAGCGATGTGTTGTTATGTCTCTTGGACACTGAATAAGTGCTCTAGGCGCGCACAGGTTAGGTACTTGTAATATCACACCTTAACAAAATGAGCAGAAGGTAGAGCGACTAGAGCTAGCGCTCAAGGCGCCGGTGATAGTTGCTGTTGCTGTTCACCATAATGACATAGACTTTTCTTCGCCATTCAGGAATCAAATATCAAAGCAATTAGTACCTAGGCTAATTTATCTCCTATACCTTAAAATCAAAATCATCAATACCCAGGACGGTGCTTACCGTCTTGTTTGTACATCTTAGGTGTACCGACGGTACATACATGGACTAAAATATCAGATATCCGGTACGAGGCCAGCTAGTTCACTTGAGCAGAATGTTCCTAGAGAAAGACTGTTAGGGGTTTTTATGTCCCATCCTGGACGTGCAGATTTATATAGCTCATAGCTGTACTGCAAAGATATTCTGTAGGATTGATTCTGTGCGGTGGTTGCGTGTAACATAAGTCGATATTCAGTTCACATACAGAGCCACCCGCCAGAGGAAGTAACTGCCTCAGGTAGGTTCTTGACAGAGAGCCACCTTCTAGAGAAGATGTTCGAGTCGCGGGAGTGCCTCGGTGTCGCAGTTGAGGCGAGAGCGTTGGTCGAAGACTTATTGGATTTCTCTGTCCGACATCGTCACATACTAGCAGTGCTAGCATGTGACGACGTTAGGTACCTGATGCAGCATTCTCAGTGCGCGCACAGTTCGCGAGTATTCGGTCGTTGATGAACTCTCGACGATTTCTATAGATCGATTAATAAGAGAAATTGTGAAAAATGCAATTTAAAAGTTGAAATGATTATTTATTGACGTCCATTAATTTTATTATGTAATGATCTACTCGATGCTCTAGACGTAACGCCGGGCGGTCGCTCGCACACAAACATGCTTCAGTTGTATAACGCCAAGCAAATAGACGAAGGCCGGCTTCAGTTGACCTTGATATTAGGTGCCTAGCCTTACACTCCTCGAGCGTTACCTATGTTTATAAACTGTATATGTACTGCAGTCCTAGCCTGAAACTAAGGCTCGGACTGCTCGGCTGCTCGTTTTCGCTCTTCGGATTCTCTTCTTATTCGCTCACTGATCAGTATCAGAAACCTCCGGTTTAATAAGAAAAAACATTACGGATTTGAATTAGCCTCCTGGAAAAGAAAGCTTACCTACTACAACACATAATATTGTCATTGTCCACGATAGTACCTTTACGTGTATTGTAAACCGATACAATTCGCAATGAAGTGTAAATATGCCTAGGTAGAAGTTGGAGCGGATGTCAGACGCCTGTCGCTCAGATCGGTCAATGTCAAAAGGAAGAAATTGTAATAGGTAATGACTTTAACTCTTTACTAATCCAGAGCTACCAACTTGACTTTTGTCAACAAATGTACTTCGGACTAAGCCCTAAAAACACAGTCAGTGGAGTAGAACGTCCGATGAACCACAACAAGAGTGCTGCAGACGCAACACAGCGGCGCCCTGCGAGCGCTGGTCGTGGACGCCGCGCGCGACCTTCACCTCGCGCCCCCGCGGCCGGCAGCGCTCGGCGCCGGCGCCCGCGACGTGGAGCGGCGGCGCGTATGTAGTCGGAGCGCATTCCTCGCACCAGTGGGTCAGGACGCAACGGTATCCGCACCGGTCGGCCCCCTCGCCCCCCTCGCCGCCGCTGCCGCTCTGGCACCCCTACCCCCCGAGACCACGGTACGATTGGCAAGTGGCGCACTACCCGCGTATAACCATGAAACACGACCATGATTTATTCGAAAAGTTAATATTTGTGCAGGTGATTCATTGCTGCGAACTTTTAATATATTTTTGACTTCTAGTATTTGTTAATAGCACAATACTCAGAATTAATAAGGAAGAAATATAAATTGTACTACCGTTGGTGACCGCAGCGCCGCGCGCGCCACGTAAGGGCGCGTAAGGGTCAGCGCTCAGCGCTCAGCGCACGCGCCTCACGCGCGTTATGTAGCAGTACATGGCCGCGCGCCGCAGCCGGCGCCGCGCACTCTCCGGCGCAGATCAACTTTCTAACGCCGAGGTCGCGCTCCCAGGCGCGCTGGAGCACAGCCCGGATTGGTATTATACACTTTAGCATTCCATTGTAACCAACACAGAAATACTTTGTATCTTCACTTCGAAAGTGTAGACCCAAGAAATAGAAGACAAGGTTAAGACAGAAAACAGACGGCCTAAAAATCTGTGGTGGCGAGCTCTAGCCGTGCGATCGCCTAGTACAGCGAGACAGTTGAGTCAGGTCTGGAGTTTACTTTGCGGGTCAGGCAACAGCAACAACAGTTGGCAAAATGTGGGAAAAGGTTTCTTGCGAGCTGAGAAAATACTCCATGACCTAGAACACAAGTGACACAACAATACGCCTGTTTCTTTTTATGACAATGATTAGGCAACAGGCAGCTCTGCGTTATGTCACGGCGCGGCGCAGAGCGGTTCACACGGACCAGTTTCCACGTGACGTCACGTGCCGCGCGCAGTGTGTACCTATCTAACCTTATGGTATATATTCTTCATGTACTCATATACGTAGGAGCACTCAACTTGCGCACAGGATGACTCTTGTTACTGAGAGTTTGCGTCACAGTCCGCTATGTCCATTGCTGTGCTGATTTGTACTGCAATAAGTGTGATACGAGTGATAAGTGCGCCAGTTCTAGTTAGCTCCTCGAGGTCATCAAACCCTACGGGAGTGTCAACCTTTGTTGTTGCTGGCTATGAGATTGGTAAATAGCAAGATTATATATCTCCGAAGTAGTAGGCAGAGGTATAACAATAACACTTCCATTTCGCCAACTAAGATATTCGGTTCCACGTAACCGCTGTAGCGCGCCGGGCGTACGAACATATGTGTTTTGCAATGAGAGCGGTGACGCGGGGGCAGGGTCTCGTCTATAGATAGTGCTACTGCAATAAGAGGCGGTCTGAGCTAACCTTCTGACCGGAGAGCGCGCCGATGATCATACGACTTCAAGGTGGTTTTGTAAGGAGTTCAGCGGAACTACGCACTTGTGAGCTAGTTGCGGCTCAAGTGTTAGAGCAGAGGGTTAACTGGACTTGTCAATTAAAAAATTCAAATTTAAATTCTTGACGGTAATATATCGATTAGGTGGGAAAAAACACTTTCAATAAATGTTTAAGTGGCCCGCATTATTAGAAAGAGTTTTTGTGGAGGTTCAGCAGTCACCGAAGTCTGTTGGAGGGTATTGCGTAACGCAGGACGCAAGAGGTGCAGCGCCCATTGTGCAGCGGCCGCACGGAGCGACCCCGCGCGCTCTCTAGCGGCGGAACTAGTGAACCGTCGTCGCGACGTACAGAGCTGCATTCCTTACGAACATGCTGCCTGATGCCCTGTCGTGTCTGCAAACTCGCAGAAAGAAAGCGTGTGTTTATTCAACAAGAGAGACATTATGGTTATCATTAGTCATAATGCGATCGGTTAACGTGATTAAATTCTGCTTTTCTAGTCATGAGAGCAAGTCGACAGAGATAAAAGTACAGCTGGCGCGCGTTGATGTCTTTTGTATGAACAATTAGAATTCCACATGAGTACACGGACGTTCGACACGGTATCACAATTTGTTAGTTATGGAATTACTTCTGGTGTTAATCTGTTCATAAATGCATCGTCAGTACTGACAGTACAGAACTACAGTTGTACTGCGAACTTTTACGCTATTAAGGTGGCAAGTGAGTACACCACTTGATGTTAAAGTGGTGGCTGCTTGGCTCGACCTATAAGCGCTAGCAACATTAGAGAGAACAGGGATGTAGGAGCAGGAGAATGGGCCAGGTAGTGCTGGGTAGGCAGTCCGCGACGCTAGGTTGCATCATGCTCAGCACACGTGTTCCCCGGCTGGCCATCCATTCTCTCGCGATGTGCACAGTTTTCTGCAACCTATTTTGTTCCTATCCTCGGACAGTTCATCACACTTGCGCTATACGTATGGAAAGTAAGAGAAGCCCCCTCCACCCCCTCACCTCACGTACGCCGCACAAGAAAGTGTCAGCGCGGAGAAATGCGCTAAAACTAAACGCACACCCCAGAGGAACATTTATTTTATTTATTTATTTATTTCTTAAAGGTACGCTTACAGATTACTGTCATTGCGTGACTAAACATTTGGATACAATTAAATATATTATAAGATCTAGACAGTATTCCAAATATAGCATACACAACATGAAATTACATCTTCATATTCGTCATGCTCATACAAAATATGCAACTAAAAACCTCTTTGAGTAGGTTACAATAACACATTTTGAATACTTAATTAAAAAAAACAAAAAAAACAAAAACACAAGTATAAATAAAAATGCTGCTCGAATGTCATGGGCATTGTACACCCACTAAATTTGATATGGCCTTCTTGTACTGGGAGAATCTACCATTGAATATATCTACGTCCTCAGCCCGATTCAGTTTGTTATATGTGCGGCACATCCTAACGATAGGATTATAGAAGGAGGTGTTGTTTTTGTAAATTCCAATCGAAAATACATTGGGACAGCGTGATCTGTGTCTAGTGTTAATGCAGACCGCAGACAGCAAACCCGGCGCATCGATGGCGGAGTGTATGATTTTGTGAAGGCAAAGGAGATCATACCTTTTACGGCGGGCTTCAAGTGATATCATATTGAACTCAACCAACCCATCACCATAGTGCTGCAGCGATCTACCGTAGCTGAATTTACGGGAAACATATCTTAAACAGCGCCGCTGTACACTCTCTACGGCATCTATATGAACATCATAGAAAGGGGACCAGATTGGACAGCAGTATTCAAGACCGCTTCGGACCAGGCTAGAGAAAAGAGTCAATACACTTTGCTGCCTTCTAAAATCTCTTGTAGATCTTATGATAAATCCCAAAAGTCTACGGGCTCTATTTATTATATGTAGGTAGTGAGGACGGAAAGTCAGCTGCTCATCAAAAAGTACACCCAAATCTTTAATTACATCCTTTTTCTCTAAAACTTGACCCTCTATTGAATATTCAGAGCTAAGTATATTCCGCTTCCTAGTAAAAGAGATAAAACAGCACTTTTTCACGTTAAGGCTCATTCTGTTGAACGAGCACCAGTCCGAGATAACTTGCAAATCTTGTTGAAGTGCCATATATTGCCTAGGGTCTCTGACATCAGTGAAAATTTTGATATCGTCGGCGTATAAAAGAGAGGGACAGGATATTTGGCTGACCAGATCGTTTATAAAGGTAATAAAAAGAAGCGGGCCCAGATGTGAACCCTGAGGAACTCCTGATGAGACAGATATAGGCGAAGAAGAGTAACCCTTAAAAGTAACAAGTTGACTGCGGTTACTTAGGTAAGAAATAATCCACCTTAGCAAAGAGCCATTGATGCCGTAGTGCTCAAGTTTAAGGCCCAGCAGCTGGTGATCCACCCTATCGAAAGCCTTGCTAAAATCTAGGTAAATAGCATCGACCTGACCTCCAGTAGCAAACGACTGACATAGGTAGTTTTTGAACTCCAAAAGATTGCTTAATGTCGATCTTTTTTTGACAAAACCGTGTTGCCTTTCCGAGATACAACTACTCAAGTGAAGATAAAAGGAGGAGTAAACAACAGTTTCAAACAATTTAGCCATACAGGGCAAGATACTTATTGGCCTATAGTTAGCGCATAGTGCCTTGTCGCCAGACTTAAAAATAGGGACAATGTGGGCCGTCTTCCAACGAATGGGAAAAATGCTCGACTGCAAGGACTTATTAAAGATTATTGACAGTGGGCGAGACAGCTCCTCACGACACTTCTTTATAAATCCTGGCGGGATTCCATCGGGACCTGGCCCCTTTCGGGAATCTAATTGCTTAATTTTTGAGCTGATATCCTGTTGGCTAATAGTGACTTGATATAGAGATAGATTTCCAACCTGAGGCATATTATGCTCGCCAGAGGGACTGTCATAAACTGACCCAAAATATTTATTTAATATTTATTTATTTCTTGTCCGTTGGAACCGATTTTATTATTGTGCAACATTGTGAGAGGTATGGTTGAACCACCTTTCCTGTCATTAACATACCGCCAGAACATCTTGGGATCCTCACTCAGAGACTCCTCGACAGAAAATAGAAACTTTCTGTAACAGTCTGCAATAAGAACTTTACACCTGCTTCGCAGTAAAGAGAAATTATTATTAATTTATTTTTTTCTCTTATACAACGAATTAAGGCCTGATTGTACCAAAGGGGGTATTTATTCGAAGCTACGTTTCTTACAAGTGGAGTATTTTTTGAAATCAACTCGTTTAATTTGTTATAAAAAGCATCTACACATTCATTAACATTTTCTGGTGAGAGTAAAGCCTCCCAATCGACACAGTTCAATTCAGACTTTAAATTGGCATACTGACACTTATTAAAATTATAACGCCCGTTAAATTTCGGCTTAGTCGCCCCAACCCTCACACTAACGTGATACGCCAGATGATGATTATCTGAGCGGCACAAAGGTTCAGTTTGCTGTACAGTGACTAAATTATATGGCAAAGAGGTCAGTACTAGGTCTAAATACCGATTATTTTTGTTGGGGATATCGCAACACTGAATCAGACTACAGACTTCCATTGTCTCAATAAGCAAGTTGGCTCTACTGTCTTGAGGAATGATTGGCAGGCAGGGGGCAAAGTCCATTTGCCTAACCCATGTTAAATTCGCGCTATTAAAATCACCCAGTACTAGAAAGTCACTACCAGAAGCAGAGCTGAGTATTACATTCTGAGTATTGTAATGATATGCTTCTACGTCTTGCAAAGGTAAATCAGGTGGCAAATAGCAAAGACAGATATGCAAAGGTCTTTCATCACGATTACCGGGCTGTATGGTAACCCAGATATCCTCAACTCTGCTTTTCCAGGTTGTCTGACGGACAACACTTATATTATTTTTGACTGCAACATAGACACCTCCACCTTCCTGTTTGTGTGAGCATGAGCTGACACGGTCACGTCTATACACAATATACCTGTTATCTATAGTCTCGTTATCAAAGACGCTGCTTTCGAAATTGGTCTCAGTCAGACAAACAACATCGTAATCGGCATTCAATAGATTTAAGTATATTGTAGTAAGCTTAGATCTAGCTCTACCCAAGTTTTGATAAAAGACACTATACATCATAAATTAAAGTTATTAACCGAATAGCAAAAGCATAGAAAAAATTAAATATAATCCTATCCAGGAAATCTCGATTCCTTATAAGAACTGCGCTAGCGGTTTCGTCCTTGCGTATGTAGATTTGACCATATTTTATCCACACATATTTAAAACCACGATCCTTGGCAAATTTTCGAACTGCTGCATGTAAGGTCTTTTGCTCTGGGCTCAGGTGTTCTGTGACGTAAACTCTGCACGATTCACCTGGAATCTCTAGATCTGAGGATGTTAAACCACGGTCAGGGTGAGCTTTGCTGAACCGATGTGACGCTGAAAGTACCAAATCTCGGATCCTCGGTGTTGCGAAAGTCACCACTATATTTCGTGGCCTGCTAGAGGAGATGTTAAGTTTTGCCACTCTTCGGCGTGCGGTGATGTTTGCGTCATCTATAGGGATCTTAACTAAATCACTAAGCTTTTTAAGTAACAACAAGACGTTCTCGTTTTTGCGTTCAGGGACTGCTTGTATTTCGATGTTACAGCTGCGTGACAATTTCTCCATTCCCGCCAGGCGAGCATTGAGTTTCGCTATTTCGGATTGAAGCTTATTGTTCTCACTCTCCAATGATTTTATTGTGGCAGTGCCGTTATCAATGTGTGTCCGTAATTCCTGTTGCTCCTGACATATGAAATCCGTAGTAACGCTAAAATCATCTTTGATAACCTTTAAAGCACCACCTATCTCGCTTGCCACCATCTCTCTGACGTCATTACGTAAGGCCTTGCGAAAGCTCGCCATAAACACCGTCAAACTTGAGCTAAGCTTCCGATCTAAGAGAGAACTTATCTTGTCCATTGTTACCACCTCGTTAGCGTTAGTAACAGAATTGGACTTCAACACAGGTTCAATAGAATCAGGAGTAGTAGAAAGGCCCTCAGATTGTATAAAATCACATGACATGTCCAATGACTCACCATCGATGGGTGTCAGGTGGCTATGACGCACAGGCGTGGTGTCGTTTGACTGGGTTCGCCGGGTGACATTATTACACGAAGGACATATCCAGTTCAAGATCTGACCCTTCGTAAGAGCAGAAAATTGAAGCTTTTCCATGTTCAGACATTGATAATGATATTTACCAAGGCACAATCGGCACTTCATTGCATCTTTGCTAATCAACGTCGTATTGCAGGCATTACAGATCATATTTACAATGATTTACCACTTATTTCGTAAAACAGGTAAGCCTATTGTAAGATGTCCTCAATGTTTCTGTGTGAAAGGCCCGTCGGCATAAATGTCCGCTTTAGTCGCTAGTTGACGGCCGCACGTAATCCGTACACTGACAGTACATGTGGGTAGTACGAAAATAAAATTCTGACAATCTGTAAAAACAGATGATATCCTCACTTATATCTCCTCTGACAGAACAAGGTTTTAGAAACTGTTTACACCATCACGTTCCTGAAATCACTGTGCACAAGTAGGTATACGGTGCGTTTTAGTCGGTTCGAGTCCGACATAACCTCCTCCACCGGCTCCGGTGGGGAGGTATCAGTGGGGATTTTGCGCACGTTAAAAAAATAAAAAATAAAAAGTAGGTATACAATACACCTATATACTATTATTTTAAACTGAATTGCGGATTTTAGTGTGACGAGAGAAAAAATACATGACCACCTCGGATGACATTTATTGACGTTGTTTTTGACAGACAGTTGTTTCGACATTGATCCCATACTCGCGAGCAAGGGGGTTTTTTCTCGTGATCACCTGTCTTGCTCTCTCTTTTCCTACAGGTGAATGGAAGCCAAATTATTTCTATCGCTGGTTTCACTGGATGGGGCAACTAACAATCTCCTTTTCGCATTTGCAATGTGTGCTACACGAGCTCCGAATTACTAACATGGGACAATCAAATACCATAATTTGTCAACTTACATAGAAATTGGGTCGTCGATTTACCATTTTACGCTCATCGCTTATTTCTTAATTTAATTGCAAAAAAATCACTACAACCTACCATCCTCGATATCTTGTTTGCGATAGTAGGTACCTATTAGCCGTACAGGAACGGGGCGGTGCTTGCGCCGAATCACGTACATCAGTCTAAGTCTCGCCTTAGGGTTTATTGCATGCCATCATTACCTCCTTGCGCCCTCCGCGGCACTGCAACAGGTCTCGGGGGAGCACACGTTCGGGTGATGTCTTCCGACCCTCGTTCTGGAGGAAGTGCTCGCGTCGACGAGCGAGAGGGGAGCACCCGATGGCCGTCGCGACAAGGGGGATCTTTACAAATTTGGAATGGAGATAATTGCATGATGGTTGAAAATTTTAAGTTAAGTTAAACTAACTTGAGTAATTGCACCGGCTTTAGCCGAATTAATGTTCAAGCAATACCCTAAGGGTGGCCCTCCACCGGCCACGTACACCTAATATGATGATATAATTATGATGACATCTACACAACTATTTATTCCACTTTTATTAATCTCTTAATTTAGTATAATTTGAAATAATATTTGACGTTTTTAATTTTCATCTGACATTATTCACATTTGACATTATACATTTTTCAATCCAAAATTATTAGTTCGACATTTATAAGTTATAATATAATTATATCTTTGACATTATAACTTAAATACATAATAGTATTTATTCATAAATTTAAAATATCTTTAGGACCATGTATATATTGTTTCCCCAAAATATGGGATAAAAAATTATACTGGTAAACATAATTATACAACTACGTACAATGTGAAATATATTTGAGTTTCGCAATGTTTAAAAGGAATGTTCTTAAATGTCATTATAAAACTTTGAGGATGCCGTAAGGTGAAACCGGTCAGGTTTAATAAGCAATAAAGTAATGTGGAAAAGTATAAGTGAGTTTTCAATATGTCTTTCAATTTGAAGTGAATGTTAGATTTTGAAGAAGTATGAAAGTAAATTGAATGCTATGAAAGTGAGAAGTCTGAGAAGCATAACTGGGGTGAAGTTGACGAATTGAGTGAGGAGCGTGATAAGGGAACGTTGTGGTGTTTCTTGAAGACGTAGTGACCAAGATCGTGAACGGGATGCTTAGATGGTTCGGACACGTGGAGAGAATGGACGAAACAAATTTATGAAGCGAGGGTGAATGGGCAACCCGGTCGGCGTAGACATACGTATGTCAATCAGTTCGAAGGCATGTTAAGGAAAGGACATGTTAAGAGTACCCGAAACCGGCGAGCTTGTATGAAAACAATTATGAAAGTAGAAGAAGCACAGTTTCTTCTACTTTCATAATTCCCAGTGGGAACAAGGCGTGACTGTATGTAAAATGAATTCTGTTGATTCCTCCGGTAATATATAGTTCTTGAATCCTAAATAAGTTACATATAAAGTGCTCGGGAACTTGGCGCTCCGTACATCTCAGGACAAGATAGCGTTTTCTCAGCAGCAAAGCACACAATATCAAATCAAATCAACTTTTATTTCCATAGAACATGGTTGCATTAAAGGTGTTGTAATATCGTTAAAAATTAAAATATATTATATCGATTACCAGAAACTACCATTAGAAACTAAAATAAACTGAAATATTTTTTTTTATATACATATTGCGTCATGAAATTCCTCCGCATCATCACCGACCGGTAATGTTCCCAGAAGGCTGGCAGCATTGCCACGTTGAATGGCAATGCTTATCCTCTGTGCAAGATAATAACCAGCGGCTGATCACACGTTGATCAGTCGCTTTCCAAGTATTTATATAGAGAACAGGCACTTGGACCCCACGTTCTCAACGTTTCAACTCCAACGGCTCAAAGACATAATCACTTGAACTGTATGTGCGCCGTTTGAAGTTTTCCGCAAATGTAGCTACAGCGCCGGCACACCCTGCCGTGCTTGAAAGATGTAAAGGCGCAAGGGTGTCGACGGACGTAGCGTCCCATACTAAAGGCCTACCCATCTTCCAATGTAGCAACGAAACTAAACGGTCTCTTGCCATCGTCACGCACCAGCCATTTAAGATCTCGAATGGCTGGCACGCCAGCGGTCGCAAGGGCAATAATAATAAATTGCATAGATATAATGAACGAGTTATAATGCAATTAATTAAATATATATTAGAGTGGATAAGATAAACGAATTAAATTAAATAACAACATGAGTTTGAATTCAATAAAGTACTTTAGGTAGTCTTTTTCACAAATTGTCCTTTTATCATCCAAAGATTCTGTCACTGTATAGTTAGCCTTTTTCGTCTAACATTCTAAATAACGCTCTACAGAATCGACGAAAAGTGATTCCACAAATTATAATGCATGTTCACAGGGCCAGTACCTCGTGTAATGGCGATCAGGACGCGAGTTGTTTCACGTGGTTTTCGTCAAAGACGTGGGCAGTCGCGGTTGATCTTTAGTTCTGCATAGCATTAAAATGTGTGACAAATCTTAAAAATACATAAAACGTGTCACGTGTGTCATTAGAAAGTTTATAATAGTCATTACACATTATAAACGGCAGAGCCTCGAGCCTTGCCTCGTCCGGCGTGAGCGGGCCGGCAAGCGGCAAGCAGTACCCGCCGCAGCCTCGAGCACTCATCTCATTCTCGTAGATTCCACGTACAGCACACGTGAGGCGTTGTAACGACGCTTTTGTTGAACTTCTCTTGCTGCTGACAACCTTGTGTTCATAGCTATTGACAACTGTCATTGCAGGAAAACAGGACAACATTAGGGTACGACACTAAGCTGAGTGAAAAGTTATTTCTCTGCGTGTACGTCTACGCAGAAAGATTTCTTTAAAACGACTGGGTACGGCATAATGAAGTTTGCAATAATGTTAACGGGACTTAACGTGATTATGGTATAATACGTCGTCGAGCAAATCAAAGGTATGTAACCTTTGATTTGCTCGACGCGACGTCTCGATCAGGTTACACCGACAGGCTGACTCCTGTCCGGTGTAACCTGGTCGAAACGTCAGGCAGATATGTACGTACCTATTCCATGATCGCATTTAGCCCTGTTAACATTATTGTATATCATGCAGCGCGATAGTTTAAAAGTTATTGTAATGAAGTTTGGTCTTGAACGAATCTGAACGAACATGGAAAGATACTTTTGTCCCCGACTGTACATTGATAATAGAAAGTATGCGCCATGAGTGTTGCCACTGTTTTATTTACGAGGATGTATGTTAATCACTCTGTGCATCTCAATAATAAATAAATTTGATTTGATTTGTATCGCGCCGCCGCCACAGCCGCCTCCGGTTGGCGAGGGTCGGCGGCGTGGCCCCCCCTTGGAGGGAGAGGGTCTGCCACATTTGCATGTAGTGAGTTCGCTACGCAATTAATAGTGTTTAGTTGTTTATGCATATTATGTGTGTTGCTGCGGGGAGAGGCATCGTTAGCAGCTATTCAATCAGACACCCTTTCTCTCTACCACACTAGTTGTGTACATAGTTTTCTGTATATTGGTCGGTTGACGTACATCTAACGCTGCTAAATGACACGAGTATTACCATCCTATTAGAAAACTCCTCGTTTATTTTATTATTATTATATCGCCCATGTCTCAGTCTTTTACTTTCAGCACATTTACGCGGGAAAATAGTAATAACTAGAAACTTTTGAATTGTAAAACCAAAGAGAAAATTGATATAAATCATCGCTCGAATCAAAGTTCCCTCTCACTGCATTTATTTAATGACCGATTGGTTCACTGATTGAGTAATCTTTTTCTAATGTTGTTAATTAACTTCATAAAATTGATGTAACGTTTAGCATATGAGGTGCGTTGCCCACCAGATACAACTTTCTCCAGACAGCGCCAATGGGGGGCCGGTGGTCTGGCGGAGAGCCTCCGTGCCCGCACGAGTACCGCGGGCGTGCGCCCAGGCCTCCACATTTAAGTTTCACTATAACGACCACCAGCAGGGTGACACTCGGATATATAATTATTTTAATGAAATGAAATCGGCGGAGGTTCTGCGGCCGCCAGCCGGCCGGGCGGGCGGCCGCGGCATGTCGCCGGACTAGTTTGTACTCAATGAGTCGTATGTCTTCTCCGAATCTACAATTTCTTTTTCCGTTATACCTACATGCCTTTAGTTTGACAACGAGATTGCAATGTGAAGCAATCAACTTATTGTTTAGTAATTAATCGTTGAAAAGTATAATAACTATCACACTAATCAGAGCCCCTCGGTAGGAAAGAAGTACAACTTGGCAGGCGTGGCGTGGGACCTTCTGGTATACATAGGTACTTCATCTGCAATTATTCGTTGGTGAAAAGGGAAACTTCAACATACATAGGTCATGCTCATGAGCGTCAGGTACAAACTGGGGTTTATACAGATTCATAACGACTTCTTAGGGTTAAGTTATGTTACCGAAGTAAAGTACAGTGTTGAGATCGTACAACGAGCAGTCAGCCCGGCCAAGTCCAGAGTCTCGATTGACGACTGCTAGTTGTATGTAAACCTAAAGAAATGTTTACTAAATGTTAGTTAGTTAAGTTAAAATTCGCAGTGGAAGACTGCGAACCTCGGCGGGACATTTGCTATTTATCAAAATGTTAAAACGGGTACTTTCTGGGTTACATGAAATATATTGTCTCTGCTATTTGTTTATTTGTTCGCTAACATTTGTACTTATTTATCAAGGTGAGACGAATGTTCGCGAGTGAAATATCACTTTAAATGTACCGAGCCGAGTTTACTACAATTTAAAATTTAGATTCATTTTCGCTGAGTACAACCGGTTGATGTGCAACCTTCGGCAACCAAAGCGACCCACAGGCGGCGTGCGTTTTAGTCGGTTCGAGTCCGACATAACCTCCTCCACCGGCTCCGGTGGGGAGGTATCCGTGGGGATCTTACGCACGTAAAAAAAAAAACCGGTTGATGTGAAGATGAATTGTATATTAGTTAGCGCTCAGGCACTGACTGACAAGGTTTACAAATGCGGCGACCAACAGCCGAGCAGCAGACTCGCGAGCAGTCCCCCCGGCCGAGGTAGCGCCTGCCGCCTGCGTCACCTCGCCTCGTCACGCGTCCTCGACGGTTGATTACCGTTTTCATCTAAATTATATCATTTTATTATTTCATTCATTAACATGTATAATGATTCACTCGTCGCAAACGTACCGCGAATAATGTTTTGTTTTGAAGTGATTCGCTGTCGTTTTATTGAATTAATTGCGCCGTAAGTCAGTTTCGTAATACGTCAGTATTTGTGCAGATGCCCATTATTGCGCCGTGTGAGTGTCACACTCTAGTGTCGTTGATGCGCCGGTGCAGCGCGCCGCGCCGGCTGGCGCGCTCTGCGCCGGCGCACTGCTGGCCTCACAGCGACAGTTACGGCACACAGTAATTACAGAACTGTCGCGACTGAACACAATGCGTGCATTGTTCTCGACTTGTACTTGTGTTTTTAGGCAGCGAAATTTACTTTTAACGCTTTCTTTAAATTTTGAAAGAAAATGTCCTCTCTAAATAGCTTTCTTCACAATTACCCATACGTCAAGCTACATTATATAATCTAATCATTCTGGAAACGTTTTGTGATTCATCACCATCTCACTTCACATTGTGTTTACATCGTTCATATTTTTGTCTTCGACTGACAAGGACTCAGAGAGAGAGAGAGAGATTGTAATGATAGAGAGGTGGAGTACACAATACCCAATATGGAACGTTATGCTAATGATTGTAAAGCTCGTGACTTTTTATGTCCCCAAACGCGTGACATTTGGTATAAATGATACCTACTGACCGAATGTCCAGCGTGTTTTAGTAGAAAGGCGGCCTACATCCATAGCAAGTTGTTTACGTCTGCGGTGGAGCAGTCGCAGAGAGTGCAGCTGCCGCTCTTGAGGTACCGGGCTCTTGAGTTCATTCTGACCGAGATTGCTCAGTATTTGAACGGAGTCTAATAGAAGTGCCCCGCTGACAACGAGACAGTGGGCCCCAAACAAGTCGGACTGTCCAATCCAAACTACACTTACACACTTGCTACCGCTGCACCACCAATGTATTGACTACATTGGTCATTGTAGTGTTATATTGTTTCAGTATTCAGTCAGTATCCTATTCGCCACATGGATAGCTGCGACCACATTTTCGTCACATGTTAGTGCTGCTCGAGCAATCTTCTCTTTTTGCTCTCCACTTTCGCCACTCCATATACGGCACGCTCTATAAAAACTATCCGGTAGGTATCTACGTCTCGCGTTGTCGGTTGCTCAGCCGCGCGACCGTTAGTTAAAGACGAAAGTGGATTTCGAGGCCGTCCTTGCGCGCTCGCCGCGCGTGTTGAGTCACTTACCTCACAGATGTTTTACTATTGAAACTGTATGGCCCTACCAATGTCCACTAAAGAATGCGTTAGTGACCTGCCCTCACTGTCCACAACCTGATACCACCCCCAGGCCCTCGTTGGAGCCCTGCACAAGTACCGATATATGTTTGTATGGACGAATCACTTATTTTTTCTGCACGACCACTTTCATGGAGCACTTTCTCGCGTTCCGACGTCGATCACACGTGATCTCTCTTTAACGTAAATAAACTGCGTCATGTGGAGTCGCCTATTAGTATTACTTCGCTTATACCAGTTCTTCTTTTGATAAATAATAAACATTTTGTATGCATTCTTATATATCAAAAGCTAGTAGGTGTCTCTGTGGTTCAGTGGTAGCGACTACGATTTTTGTGTATGAGATCACAGCTTTGATATAAGAAATATTCATCCCCAAAGCCGTGGGTAACAGCATTTTATAAAAAAAACTTGAATGTTGTTACAAAGTTTAATATACCTAATATTAGATGAAACTAATGAAATGTCATTGACTTTGTGAGTGGTCGAGCGAGCCGCGCGCGCGTGTCGTGTCTAGTTCACAGGCCGCCCGCGCCCGCGCCCGCGGGGCCAGTCCTCTGTATACTGTACGTAGAGTCATACGCCCGAGCGGCGGCACGCGCAATCACACAAACAAACACTACGAGGAGCTAATGGCGCGATCGGGCACAAGGCGAGCTGTGGACATTTCACTATCACTACCTCCGCGCCTCACTAGGGTGCCCAGCGCGGGCCGGCCCTGGAGCGCTGATCTGATCTACTTTACTGTACATAAATAATATAATCTGTTGACAAAATTAAATACAACAAGAATGAATTCAATAATCTAGATTATAGGAATATGAATTGACGAAGGACGATTTGTACACACTATTTGGTAACTTGATGAATGATACTGACTTTTTGAAATCATACTTCATATAGAATAAGGAAATAATCAATAATCTTGAAAATTATTAGTATTAGGTATATTATTACATATCCAAGAGGTAGGACACGACGATATCCCCGTCCCAATTGAGTAGTCCGATTGGGCAAGTACCTCCACCCTAATAACAATAATAACTTCGTGTTGTGTTCCCGGCGGTAAGTAGAGTAGCCAGAGCTCACTGGAGAGTTATTGTGCTGTCAGTGGGAAGACTAAAGGCTTGTCATGACTGTCTTTTGCACTGACTGACTGGTACAGTAACTCTCCGTTCTTACAGGGTCAGCAGCACAGGTGTGACTCCTCTGGTGTTGCACACGTTCATAGATCGCGGTAACCACTTTCCATCAGGTGGGTCGTGTGCTTGTCTGTCTCCTAAGTTGTATAAAAAAAATACATAAATTTATCTACGTATTCTCATGCCAAAAATTATTTTGTGGTGAGAAGGAAACTGTAGGAGAAATACACGTATAATTGTCAATTTTTAGGACATTTTTTTTAACAAAAACTAATGTAAAAGGTCAACATGCAGTAAAAAGACTCTGTTTCATGTGCGTGTGAAACGCTGTAATATAAGTTAACAAACAGGCAAAATACCATAAAGAAACTTTGGAAGCCTCTCCTGTGTGTTGGCATATACATAGGACTCGTGGTTATGGTACAGACTATTCAGCACAGCTTGTAATATGATTTTTTTATTTATTTCATAAGTCTCACATTAATAATATTAAAGACATAATTTATACGTTAGCGAAACATTTTGGCTGAGCAGTTTGCACAAAATTTGTATTCTTGACACTTAAATTAGGACAGTGCCTGTATCTCAGGCGTCCGCATTCTATTACAGATTATTTTCCTTATTAAAATTTCTGTTAAAGTATCAATTACAGTACATTTTTCATTCCAATTTCTCAGTAATCATAATTACAATCATAATAAATAAAAACTTCATTCGAATCAAAATATTGAAATAGTGAAAATAATTAAAATAATAACCGCGGTAGCCTAGTGGTATGGGTAATGGACTGCTGCGACGAGGTCTCGGGTTCGATCCCAGGTTTTACCATGGCACACACCAATGACTTTTCGAAATTATGTGTGATCGCGGGTTTACAAGTGCCCGGTTAATGGCAATAGGCTCGCGACTTATTACATTGGAACCTAAACATAAACTGGCAAAATGTGGGCGCTAGCACCTCTGCCTACCCCTTCGGGGATATAGGCGTGAGCTTATGTTATGTTATATTATGTTATGAAAATAATCAAAATAATTAAAATAGTTAAAATAATAATAGTAAAATAGTTAAAATATCATTGATTATTATCATTGTGTTAATGATAATAATCAGTGATATTTTCATTAAATATTAAATAAGGTCAATTAATTTTAATTAAAATTATCACAGCACATCACCATTGCATAAAGCTAAGGCCTAATTTGGTCTGTTAAGTAGTAATTAGTATCATCGTATGAGAGTCCCTGCTGACAGATCCCTGCTCGTAGATTTTCTGTTCAAGCTGCTGTTACTGTTATGAAGAAAATGTAGAATGCATTATGGATCCCATATTTACAATTAAGATAAATCGTATCTTGATTCTTGAATAACTCAATAAAACCAAAATATGGGTTCCATAATGCATTCTACATTTTCTAGTGATTCCTACTGATGTTATAAATGGGAATGTTTGTGTTGTTACTCTTTGAAGCAATAACTACGCAACAGATTTGGACGTTCGGCACAGTGATAGATTATTATAGTTTGGAATAACGCATTGGCTACTGGTGTTTACACGGAAATAGTTTCCTGTGTAAGAAATAACATGTGATTCTTTTTACATGAGATCTCAGGTTTACAGAAACTTCAAGGAACATTCTCGAACAATGTTTTTCTGAATGAAATTTTAAGTAAGACAGATATATAGAGGAAGATTGGGTGGCTTTCGGTGGCTCAGTGGTCAGAACATTTCTCCTGTAAGGGAAAGATCGCGGGTACGATTCCCGCCTGGACCGATTTAAAACTGTTCTTATCTTAATCGATTTGAATCTTTATCT
This sequence comes from Eilema griseolum, assembly GCA_963662185.1. Taxonomy (NCBI): domain Eukaryota; kingdom Metazoa; phylum Arthropoda; class Insecta; order Lepidoptera; family Erebidae; genus Eilema; species Eilema griseolum. The sequence goes on from OY759252.1 coordinate 157,675, forward strand.
GTGGTGAACGCAAGGTCAACATCATAATCGCCCACGAGTGACCCAAATGTACTAGGCTCCTAGAAACATCAACAGGCTGTTTCGAATGAAGTATCGTGCTGACGATGCCACTTGTATTGGTATTGTAACAAGTAACATAAAGAGCAAATTAATTATACGAATTAGGCTACTTGTTATTGCAGGACAAATAATTCTGTGGGTCGAGGTCCGCGGACACGGTATCAGGGTTTCCCTTGCTCTTACAGAGCAGTAAATTATATTCGGCTCGAACCAGGATTGAACCTTAGACTCAGAACTCAGTACGCACTCACTGTTCTCAATGTTGTGTATTTGATATAGTTTAGTTTTCGAAGAGCAGCGAGTGCGGCGCGCGGGCGTGTGTCGTGCCGAGCATAATTAGAAAGTGAATCTACGACATAATCTGTTCCACTTATAAATACTTGGAATTACACGTTTTTGTCTCCTGGCGTCACTTACTTTCGTTGGGGCATTCGTATGAGTTTCTTCCAATGAAAATGAATCTGCGGCTCGAGCGCGACACAAACCAGTCGCGTGCGCATTTATCTATAATGTCCGTGTTCACCTCGGTACCGACAGTAAATAACATGTCTATTGTCACTATCGTATCTACAAGTTGACGATTCATAGTTTTTGAGCGATCGTGGCCTCCTAGGGTCGATTTCTGGGTCGGACAAAGTGCTACTGAGATTTCTCAATCAGGAAACTCAGTAGCAATGCGGCGCACGAATACAAGTAGTTAGATGGTAATACTGTATGATGCTGCAACAGAAATATGTATACGACTAACAGCATCGGTACGTCTCAGCAACAATTGAGATGCATGTCACAGGCGTAAGGGTCCATACGTTGAATATCTTTGAGCCGTGCCCCAACGACGACTAGGTGTGTCGCTTGCTGCTGGTGTACTGACGCTGGTGCTTGTCCCGCAGGCGGCGCGTGTGCGCAGGTGCGCTACTTCGGCAAGGAGCTGGGCGCGCTGTCGGCGCTGCAGCACGGCGTGCGCGGCCAGGTGTACGCCGTGGACTCGCGCACGCTGTACATTCACGACTTCCACTACGACGGCGAGGGCCCCGGTACGTACACTTCACTTACTACTGCCTACATTACAACATGAGCTTTTGTGTGTATATTTGTATAAACCCCCGAACGTTAGCTAATCGACACCAAGACCGAGCAGCTATTTGGAACTAAATTTGACCTGTTATCGGGTGCGGAGCGAAGTATTCTCCAGCCTCGCCACCCGGCAGGCACATAGATATATGGGTTGTTTTAATGGTGCGTCAAAGAAAATATATTACTGGCATGCCACTGTGTAGACAGGTGTGTTTTTTTGGAAAGGTAAGAACAGATGGAATTCACTGGCATGGATCATCCACACCATTATGGATCTTCACTTTTTAAAGTAGTGTAATTGTAATGTAATCCTTATGTAGGTAGTATATAGGTATATTAAGGAAATCTTATACTATTGCAACTGTAAGAATTCGTTATTATTTAACTTTGACTAAACCAAAGTCATTGTAATATGTCCATAGGTTACAGTACGCTGAAATGCAAAATTGTCGATTTTGTAACACTTTTATTTTCTTCTTCAATACTATAGTCATTATCATAAGAAACATCAGAGTAAAACGCCCGCGTCGCTACGACTTTAGATGTTTTTTAAAAATCCCCAAAAGCGGAAATAATAAATGATGGTACAATGATTTCTAGAAGTACTATTTACACTATTATTGAAAAAATATATGCATATATTTAATCACGCCTTTCGCCCTGGAGGTTTAGGCAGAGGCGAATTAACACCCACATTTCACCAAGTATCCTATTACGTGGAACCCAATCCAATAGACATTCCGTATTATACTCGATAGAAATACTATCAATGTAACTAAGCTCTACTCAATAAGACATACTTCCAAGTAAAATCTATCCGTCAACTAGGGAAGAGTTAATGATACTCAAAGGAATGTACTGATTGTCATAACTTATAGCTAAGACCTATCTTAATCACGTCAGCTTCAAAACAAATAAAAAACTGCATTAAAATTGGTTCATCCGTTTGGAAGCTATGATGCCACAGACAGACACAGATTTACAAATACACAAACAAATAGGTTCAAATTATACGTAAATTTATCACAAAAAACCATCGGGAGTAAAAAATATAATAAAATTGTGATATCGGATCACAGATACTTAAAGTACGCGTGGTGACAACCCAAGTTGCATAAAAGCAGATTTTGCTTTTATTGCATTTAACTTCTGAATAACGCTGAGTTAGCACGTGATAAAAATAATGGAGATAGAAGAATATTATAGCTACCATTTCATATACATTTTGTGTGCTAATACGCGGTTATAATAAATAATAATAACCAAAATGAGAAAAATATTTTTCTTTTTATATAATCATTATAAATACATGAAAAATTATGGAAAATAAAAGTATATAAAGTAGCTTTAGTGAGTATTATCAGAATAATTGAAAATAAACTAGATTTTAAATAAAAAACATTTCGCTTGATTCCGGATTGAAAAAAACCTAAACTTTGGGATTTTTTTAAAACATCTGAAGTCGTAGCGACGTGAGAGTTTTACTCTGATGTTTCTTATGATAATAGCTATAGTATTGAAGAAGAAAATGGAAGTGATACAAAATCGGTTATTTTGAAACGCAGCGCAGCGGCAGTTAATGGTTACGAAATGTATTTTATTGTAATGAACGAGAGTGGTAAAGAACCCGAACGTTGCACCAAAGTAAACAATTAACATGTAGAAACTAATTGCGCCACGCACTAAATGTCGACTGCATTGTTCCACACTCGCGAGGTGTTGCGCAACGCGAGCTCCTCCTAAGATGCATAACACCCCATTATTAATCTCCGGGGTCATAGCCATAACCATTTAGACGGTAATTTGTCTGTTGTTATATCACTACTGGCGACGTAAGTGGAGGCTGCACACATATAACACACTAATAAGTAGCCTCGTTGTTGTTTGAATAGCACTTAGCCCGCGCGCTCCTCGGAGCAGTCTACTGGAGAATCGGTGAACTATTATAACGGCGAGATTGTTCGTTATTATACATTTGGTCTGTATTTTCATTTTCTTGTTAAAATTTTCCCAAAATAAGGCACCTAAATCAGGTGTGACACACACTGTCGCAGTACAGTGCTGCACATTAAAGGGCAGTGTCGCACGACCATGGGTAAGGACAATGGTAAATCACTCTTACGAGTAATGTGGTAAATGTGCAGCCCTCAGTCAAATCAGTATTTAAGATGTCTTCTTTAACTCTATTAGCAGCCTCCTTGTTAAACTAGTTCATCGAATTCCAATCAGGATTACAATCCTCTGAAACAGATCACACATAATTACAAAATTTCGGCAGCGAAACTGATTAGCTTGAAAGTTAAGTAAATTGATTGTCAGTAGGCTCAGTTCAAATCAGTTCAGCTGACTGGCTCACGGCGAGCGTCACAGGCTCTGAGAGCTCACGCGGCTCACTGTTGTTAATTCTGTTGCTGCCGGTGAATTAATGTGAACTTCTGTGTTTGAAAGTCGTTACTTACTTCTAGTTAATAACAAAATATCCATTAATCGCCACATAATTCACATTTATTAATTGACTGTCAAACGCTCATAGATACTTAGTTGTCAGTTACAAGGTCTTTAAGAAAATGAGATAATATAAACAACAGTGTTTATTGAAGGAACCATTAACACTAGGTTCCAGCGCGAGCGCTCCGGTCGCACTTGTTTCGCGTCCCTGTATGGTATGTGGTGTTATTTTTTTTTCATTCACATTGTTTGCCGAACGGAATGGACGCGCGGGACAGACGGACGGGACGCAGTGAAATGTGAAAGTTTAATGAGCGTCACGTTATTTGATCACATCACGGGAATTTAAATTACATTACGTAAAATGGTAATTGATTAAAATATAATACATATTATTTGAATGAAAATAAATTCAATTTCGTTTGTGAATAACCTGTGAAGGTATCTGTCGTACCTACTTATGAGAGAGTTATAGAACCTTTTTAATAATACTTTAGTAAAGTTGTCTAGCGGGAGTATTTTTATATCATTGAAATACCTACTACAGCACAGAGGTACGCTCTTACTTAGTTTGGTCTAGTTGTCGACGCGCGCTGGAGTAAACGAAATGAGATAGCTCGAGAACTTTGCACCAGTTGAGTTTGTGGGCGATATGATGGACTCGAAGTATCGTGTAAATAAGAACATCATTAGATTAAGTTAGGTAGCTACACGTATAGGTACGTTCGCAGCGATACAGTCTTAAGTTGAACTAATCATTACTGTAGGAGAGCGGCACACTAAACAAGTCAGCACATGTGCGCCGCTCCACGCGATGGAGAGTACATAGTATATTAGTAATAGTGATGCGACTCCTGCTCCTTGGTTTGAGGCGACAGCCTGGACTGCAACCAGGAACAACGCTAAGATGGTGACTCAATCACGCATGAAATATGTAATTGTTTGTGATGTTATCATATTTTCGCCGTTTGAGGGTCTCAGCAGATGCCGCAGCAGCACAAGCGCAATCCGTCGTACTTGGAAGATGGGAAGGGGCAAGGGTGTCGACGCATGTTGCGTCCCAGACCAAAGGCCTACCCATCTTCCAAGGCACCAAAGACATACCGTCCGGTCTCTTGCCATCGTTGCGCACCAAGCCAACTGGTTCAAGTATAGCTGGAACACCAGCGGTGACAAGAGCCCGGCGGATAATGTCATTTAAATGTGCATGACGTGATATGCGGCCTGCGCTCCTGCCGCATGATAGGCCGTGATGCCCAAGGCTGTCGGCTGCCTCACCACAGTGACATCGATGAGGAGAAACACAGGGAGCACCCAAACGAAGACAGGCTGCAATTCTAAACGTCGTGTCGTCTAACATGGTGCCAATGTTGGACGACGGAAGGGCCTGAAGCCACACACCTGATTCCCACTCTCCCACAGCCAGAAGGCGAGCACGCTCTGCAACATTAGAGGACGTATTCAGTAATTGTTGTAGTAATATGCTGCAAAGCGGCTCATCCCAATGTCTCTGGGAGCCTAGGTTGGTGGGCAAAACAGTGTTTGGGCAAAACATTTTCCAGGCATTTATAGCTTCGGCTTTGCCTGGCACTTCGGAATAAACCAGTGTGGGTATCAAGATTTTCCTGGTTAATTCCTCTGTGCCATGTATCGAAGCTAAAAAAGCTGGTAAACTTACATCGGAAATTTTACGAACACCGAGCCCACCCCAGCGCACCGGGAGCGATGCTTGGAGCCAGGCTCGGACGTTCAAATCTACATTCAAAATTTTGCATAGGGTATTTTGAATAATTTTGTCCAACTTACCTAAAAGTGCCAAATGTTTAAAAAATTGTGATGATCGTAGAGCATGAGTTAATTTTGGGACAAAAAGACAATATCTAATAATGGTAAAAGCTGAATGTATATTAATTTGGAGGAGTCGGTCCGAAACTTCATTAAAATTTAGAATTTTATCCTCAATAAAGGCATCATAGGCTTCTTCAAGAATCGGGGCCCCTAGGAGACGGAGTGAACTTTTATCTAACACTTTCAAATTAGGGGCCAAAACATTAAATCTCGAAATTGCCAAAGATTTGTTAATATTACCGTTAAGGAAAATTTCACATTTTGAGGGATTTAGTGATTTTATTTTTGATTTCTGCTGAGACCCTCAAACGGCGAAAATATGATAACATCATAAACAATTACATATTTGAGCCGTTTGGGGTTGAAACGCTGGGTTCGTAGGGTCCGAGCGGACGGTCGCTATACAAAGAAATAGCAAAACGACTGGTCGATGCTTCGCGTGACCAAAGGGCTGGCCTCTTTTTCGCTCAACGGATTGGCATTGCCATCCAACGGGGCAATGCCGCCAGCCTTTTGGGCACATTACCAGTCGACATCGATGGGGAGGAATTCTTTGATGCTTAATTTGATCCTTTTGTATCCTATTTTATATTCTTGTAAATATTAGTTTATATCTTATTACATTAGTTTACTTATAATTTAAATTTCCTATTGTACACTCAAAAATATCTAAACATTAAAAATTACACTCACTATCACGCATGACAGTTATTATTACCATACGAACATCTATGTCCGACTCAAATGTCCGACTAGTCTAACTACAGAATTTCGATATTGCCATCTGGTTGTGGAGGTCATATGGCAGTCGCTTCATGGAAAATATCCAAGTTCAGCCGCATCTCAGTTAAACTAGAAAGTCGATCCCAATGGAATTGGGATAAGGCTCAGAGAATGATGAATGACCGCTAAAAATCGGTCAGCAGTCGGTTAGCTAAATGTGAACGCGGCCTAACGCCCCTCCTGCCGGAGCAGATTCCTCAGCGCACGGTATGCTTTGACCCTTTGTCTCATCGGCATACTTTAGCGTAGAAGCGGATTGTCTTGTGGGCAACTGACAGTCGCAAATATTTGGGATGCGAGTCGCTGTGTGGACAGCCCTGCGCCCAGGACAGAGCGCTAGGTGCCGCTCACTTGCTGTAGGAGGCACCGACACCTACTCGCATTTAGCAATAACAATTATATTGAAATTTGGCACAATTACGGACATGTTTTCGTTTCCGATATGACCCCATCATGTCGCTGTCTTCCCGACTAAGCATACAATCCTATAATATATGTATGAGTTTTGCACTAGTTTCACACACAACGTCTCACACTTAACTGTCCCTCTAGACAAACAAGACAACCTCAATCCAAACCCGTTCGCGGGGAAACGAGTCATTTCCTACATTTTACAACATTTCGTACACAGTGAGATCGTGCTGTAATTACTGTTTGTAGTAGAACACGAGCGCGAGTCGGCCGATGGGTATCAGTCCGATAAGTGGGCGAGATGACAGCCGGCATTCGGCACATTATTTTAACAACTTTAAATCACGCCACTACAGTTTACATTGCCACAAAGTTTATTATGTACCTTGTATGATAGCAGGAAGAGATAAATCTGCTTGCGTGTTGAAAGCACCAGTTTCTTTAAATTAAAGGGCACAATGAACTTTTTCGTTGTGCCCTCCACCGCGCATCGCGCGCCGCGCGCCGGGCGGTGCCCGAGTCGGGGCCGCCGATAGTGATTGATGTAACCTTTCACTTACAGTAATTATATACAAACTGCTTTCGTTTTCTCGTAGTCATTTATTTGTAAGTCATTATCTGCTGCAGGTGGGCATGACACTCACACGTGCCCTCTGAACCCTCTGTCCTCCTTACCAGACAGAAATAATGTGAGTAGGTGAAGCGACACCAAAATGATAAATACGTTCTACTTTACAGCAGAAAAAATAAATGAGGTGGAAACTGCAGGTCACCGTAACGTAGTTGGTCTAACAGTTGATAAAATGGTGTTCAAAGAACAGGTTAAATAGTAGGTAAAACTAACAATTTAGATTTTTGCTTGATACCAATTTCTACCACAAAGTAATGACTTTATTAGGTACCCACTGGGGCACTGCTGGAGGAGACTTCATATAAATATTTTACTGATGTGGACTGATCGAATATCTTGGAAAACTTGATATTGGTGTCGCCGTCAGTAATTATTTTTTAAACTTTACTTATTAGATTCTTTTGGTTACAAAAACGTTTAATGAAAAGAAGAATACGAACAGGCATAACCAAAACCTTGAAATGTGTGTTATGTTTAAAAAAATGATTTCTGAGCTAAGAATGTTGAAACAGACAATCGAAAGCACAACAGACAGGCACAATGCAATATCACCGCTAGTTTACAAAAGTGCAACTAATTTAATGTATAAAAACTCCACTTAAAATGAATCCGCGAGTGAGTGAAACTGCGGCTTGCGGCCACTGTTATGTTAATGTTGGTTTTTCTTTGCGTTCACACTAACTACACAAAATATCGACGGACCGGATATCGCTTCACGGAAACACACTAAGTAGTTAAGTGTAACACTAGACTTCTCAAGTATGTTGGTGATTGGTGGGTAGTAGCGCAGCGTAAGCAAGTAGAGCTGGTGTACTCAAAGCCTTGAGATCGATTCCGAAATTGGGGAAAATTTATATTGGGGTTTTCTGTTAAGAAGTTTTCAATAACTTCTTGGAATCTAGAAAATATTAAGTACGGTTCAAAATAAGACAGGCAAAATATGAGAGTATAGGACAACTCTATTCTATGTTCGGCAGGGCTGTACAACATAACGTAACTATAGTAGTTTCTCTACACTTGCTGGACTGTCGCCAGGATCGGCGACGTGTACGTGCAGTGGCAGGAGATAATACAAGAAAGCGCAAAAACGTCTCATCTAAGTTCAACCGTACGCCGCGACGCGTCGATTTCTCTTTGAATAACTGACAATCATGAGAATTACATTAAAATAAAATGCACTAACCGACACCCACACTTTGCAGAAGTGTAAGCCAATTTATGTTCCATTTCATGGTAACACTGAAAATTTCGCAATGGTTAAGCATAATACTTCGTGCATATTAGTTACACTCATCATCATTGCATCAATGAATTAGTAATTTTTACCAAGTATTACACTGGTAATGTGGCAATAAATTTACGACCCACCCGATAGTATTGTACCTAACCGATAAACACTTATCACACGTGTTCTGAAGAGACGAGGAGAACGGAAGCAAATAAAGGGGGGCAAGGCCTCAAGTTGAACTGCTTTGCTTTGCTTCCATTTTCCTCGCCTCTACAGGAGTGCAACAGAAAGTAGTAGTATGCTATACTGCTACTAACGGACGAAACGAACCCTACCTGTGAATCTGTACTGGAAGGCTTGGAAAGGTCATGATGTGGTTGTGTACTGTGACTGAGCCGAGCTTATGTGAATATATGTAAGTTACAGTGGCTCTTTATAATTAAATTTTGGGTGTGATTGATATATGTTCTTTGCCGCACCAGGAAGGTTCTAAACTCTTTACCAGCATACGTTTTTTCTTCTTCTTACACTCCCTAGGTCTTTTATGTGGGGCGTCAAATAGCATCTGATAAGGCCGTCAAGCTGAGGGTCCCTATTGTTGTAATATTTGGAACTCTAATGGTGACCCTCATGTCCTACAAACATAAAATATCCATCTAACTGTATCCCTCGATTTTGTTATTAGCAATGAATCAATAGCCTATTATAGTCCACTGGTAGGACAGGCCTCTACCAATGCTTTGGCCTACTGATTTTGCGCTGGCCAGGCGGACTGGTACAGAATTTGTTTCGAGTTTTCCATCTCTCGCAGTGATTTCTTCTGTGTATTTTTCCGTTAGTCGCCTCTTACGACACCCTTCAGATGAAAGGGAGCGGTGATACTTGTATTCTTTTTCCGTCACCACACGGATAATTATATTTGTGATCACCCTATGTTCTTTATGGTATACTCAAAGATCCCTGTTTGTGTAACAGCGGCGTACTTCTACGTGGGCTCGAGCTCGTCGCCGCGCACGGGCGCGGGCGCGCTGCGTCTGCGTGACGAGCGCGGCGGCGCCACGCCGCTGCGCAAGTACGGCGGCGAGGCCATCACGCTGTCCGTGCCCGACGGCAAGACGCTGCGCGACTTCCGCTGGTTCAGCGTCTACTGCGAGGAGTACGAGGTCAGTCACGTTGTCACACTACACGAACTTACATAGGCGTGGATTCTATAGAGGCTGTGGCGCGGCTGGGCCAATGAGTGCATAGTGGTGGCCAGAAAAAGCGAGCTTAAGACGTATATTTTGTAGCACTTAAGCTCGCAGTAAACACGCATTATGTCTCCTGCCTTTTTTATTTAATTCAGGCCTTAGGTAGTAACTTATCACGTCATAACCTTCGAGGCCCAGGTCCGCAATCCAACGTCTATACTTGTTAATGAATGGCTCTAGCGTAAGCTTTCCACTCGGGGTGGAGGGTCTTGTAAAAACCAAGATAAACTATTAATGGAAAGGACAGCGGACAGCGGGGACGATAATAATACTGATAGTAATCGCCAGGATATACCTACAATTTGTCAGTAGGTCCGTGTTGTGTATTTGAAGCGGTTAAAGATTATATGATTTGTCAGTACGATTGTGTATAAAAAGATACCGCTTGTGTGTTCCTGTTTGTTTACTTCGTTCGCCAGTTGAAATACTCAACGTAAGTACTTATTGAGTAAACAAGCGACATTCGCGCGCCGCACTAGATCGTGGCGACACAGAACAGCGCTGTCATATAAACAAACTGTTGTTGTGACAGTTCTTCATTTAAACGTTCAATCCAGTCGCATCAGAAGCTTTAAACGTTTTTAAAGTCTAACTGTGGGTTTGGCTCATGTTCGATATTTTCCGTGAAGCGACTGCCATCTGACCACCACAACTAATTGGAAACATTTAAGCATTGTAATTAGACTATTGTTGCGGCACGCTATGATGGCCGTTTTGACGCGACTGGTTTTCTGTTTTTTTGGTGTGTGATGTTAATTTTCTTCTGTGCCTGTCTTGCCATATTTTTTTAGTTATTCGTCTAAAAGTTCGTTGTCCAATATTAAGCGCACCAAAAAAGAGAAAACAAGCAAAACCAGTCGTGTTAAAACGGGCATTATAGCGTGCCGCAACTATAGTTACATTTACTATCAGTATGAAATCAAATGTAAAACTCGTGTTAGAGTGATAAATAGCCCAAATTGCAACACGGAACTGCCGGCCATTGATAAACTGATATACCGGATGAATTTCACTTTGTTACCTAAGACTGATTCCCTAATACCTACAGGTCAATAACCGTAAACCAACAGGCTTCCGTGCGTTAACTAATATTAACTCTGCTTAGAGGCTGTCAAGTGGAATCGTTAGTGTGTCATTGTATTGTTCAATGCGCTTGCAAGCAAAATGACAATGCAGGTCGGTTTTGGCAGAGAGTATCCTCAACGTGGGGTCGTGGCGGGGTTGCCTTGAACAATACCCAGTGATCTTCTACAGGTACCTCGTGTGAGGAAGTGGATAAGCTATTTCACTAGATACTATCGCGGTGTCAAGAGTGTGTTGCAATGTATACAGATGCAGGCTACTACAGATCATTTTATTGTGATAATGATGGGTATACCCCGCTGGGCTCTTTTGCCTCGAGAAACAACTGCTCCGGTTTGCTATGACAGAGAGTAACACAGGAAGTTGGACTGAAGAGGCACATAAAGAAGAAGATTATTATTCATTTATGCAGAGATTCCCCACACCTATTATGAGAAATTAAACGGAGCATTAAATTTTAGTATTCACTAAAAGCCACTTTAAATAGTTGTGTCGCAAGAATATGATAGTGGTATTAATAGAGGTCGTTATTTCACACATTTTAATTGAAGCTAATAGGTTTGCAATACCATCATGGTACTCAGTATTGGTGTTTACGATCTGTTAGATCTAAATGTTATGTTCCCAGTCGAATGGCAGGCCGCCGTCGGCCGCCGATCAATTATCGACCTTTCGCTCGGTTGATCAAATGTTAACTGCGTACATCATCAATGACACCTCCTCCCATACAACTGCGCCTCTCGGCGTCTCTGGAGGCTGTGTGCAATATAAAATGACTAATAAATTGTCCTCCTCCTTATCAGGCGAGACTACATACATTACTGTCTATGCGGAGCAAGTAATTGTAAAATTGTCTACTCAATGACACTCACCCTAATATTTCATATTGAATACTCATAAAGACGAGATATTTTATGATCAGCAAACATTCTGTGGGGCGGCGGCTTTGAGGTGAAGGGGAGGGGCAGGGTATGTTCATCGTGGTTTGCAGACACGGTGACATGCGGATAATATCCGCCCTGAGCGACAAGTGTTATGAAGACGTCAGGAGCCACTGGCGTCTACGACGAGAGCAAGCGGGAAATGCGATATTTTTTATCAATTTTATTTTGTGGGATCGCTTTTATATCACGAATTGGATAGTTTAATCTCACAAGGAACTACTGCCACCTCATCTCGGTGGCGCAGTGACTGTTTCACTTGAGGCCTCGGGAACAATTAAACTTGAAGTGTTATTGAGTGTTTCCGTTTGAAGTATTATTGAATCTTCTTTAACATTTCCAAGCATAAAAGTTGTTACTAATAAGTAGATGAACAAAACTAGTCACGCAAATGACTTAAACGCAGCGAATGCTTCTCGAAACGCGCCCACCGCCGTGGCGCGGCGCGCCGGGGGTCGTTCGTTACTAATTACAACCAGCTGTCTCAAAAAACGCACTTTCTGTGAGTTTAAGCCAACGATAGATTTGTATTCCTCGCTCATTCACAAAAATAGAAACGGAGAGTGCCTAGCGCGGCCAGCGGGCGCCGGCGGCGCGGCCTGGCTGAACTGTTACCAAATGGTATGAAATGGAAAGCGCTTCTAATTTTAATGAAAGATCTAATCTTTCATTTACATCGTGTTTGGTGTACTTCTCGGTATATTATGTCTGGTAATGAAACGAAAAACATGAAAGTGGCTTTTGAAGGTGGTGACTGCAATGCTATTAGTACAAATGTACCTTTTCCTGTGTACGCTAGAATATGTGTAATAAATACTAAATTAGTTTATATATGACTGTGGGTAAATTCAAAATCCCCGCCGGCACTAAGTACTTAACGCTGGTTCTACATTGAGCAGTATTGTGAGACTAAGTGTGTCCCCGTGGGCGCAGGTGAACTTCGGCGACGTGGCGATCCCGCGCGGCGTGGAGTACCCGCGGCCCGCCAAGGTGGGCGCGCTGAAGGGCGTGCACGCGGTGTCCTCCGACCCCATCGTGGTGGTGGACGCGCAGACCATCCTCGTGCCCAACTTCTCGTACGACGGCGAGGCTCCCGGTAAGTTCTCATGAATACTTATGTTTTAGGTTAGTCACTAAAATTAATAAAATTCCCGTTAAAACCTTTAGCTAAGATTAAATGGAGGTGGGATCACGTCGGCCAGCATTCAGACCCGATACTTCTCTATCGTAAGATGGACTTGTTCACCACTAAGCTACCGAAACTCCTTGGTTTGGGGGTTGGGATGGAATTGGTCCAGGCACCTTGTGATAAATCTATTGAAAAATAAAAAATCTATATTTTTCAGACCTGAACTGAATCCTTATTGTTAGTTTTTACACATTTACACGTACCCCAACGTAGGCTAAATATAAATAATATCGAGTGATGTTCGCGTAAACTTCAGAAAGAAAGTGGGAATTATGACTTTAAAAAATCCAGAGCGAAATCATTGTCAACTGCGAGCCAGTCTGATTAACAGAGGCACTGATGCAGACTCTGATTCTCCTATTGAGATTGGGGGTCAGACGATAGTCCCTCCCATAAAAGTTAAGATAAACTAGATAAATAATGTGATACTTTGTATGTACTCGGGTTTGGTGTTTGCATGATGTTGTTTTATTTTGATGAGCCGCAGCTCCTTTGTGTGGAGTACAGCGTGCCCGCTTTGCGCGTACTCACAGGTACTCGTCTTATCTCTTTCACACGTTGTCTCTACGAGCTGAGCATGCGCGCAGCCCCGCGTCCACGACCGTTGTACCGTCCTACGTGTTCTGGCTCAGCTGATCTTATGAGATAATGTCAAAATTATTTCTCTATAATAGATAAAGTTTTATTAAGTGCCCGTAAGTAGTTTGTGAGTATATGCGAGCCACATTAATGCAACATGGAACATTTTCGAATATATAGTCTATGTTTAATTATAAAAAATTAAGCCCAATTTAATTGGATAAAATAATTTTAGACACAAAATAACACAAAAATTAAAGGATTAATGGTCAACGGTTGCACAGCGGGTAGCGAGCGATGTGATTACTGTGCATGAAGTTTCGATTTCTGAGTCGGGTAAAGTGTTTTTAGTTTTACTTGTTCTGTTACATGTAATAATATTGGTCGAAACGCCACTAGTACCTATGTTCCCTATAAATAATAATACGTGCGGGAAACTGCATATTATGCCTTGACATAAATATCAAACCTTTCCACGAGATATGCGACTATGTGTTAGATTTTATTTCACGTGTCCGCGGCATAAAGCTCTCGACAAATGGGAATCCGAACGGAATTGGCTTTCTATGACTTCGGCAATTTCATAAAATGTAAGATTTACACTCAATATGCGCAATATGCTTTTCTCAAGGAGCTGTGTCTGTGCTACTGAATATAAAACGGATACTTTACAGCGAGAGTTGAGCTGCGAATCCCGCACTGAGAGTTTGCGCTACTGGTTAAAAATTAGTAAAGAGCTAGGCTTTCTAAACTTAGTGTTCGTGAGCTTTTGCAGCATGACCAGGTCAACAGTACCAAGAGGCGCGAGCAATGGTCGCCACATGCGGCCAGCCTTCACGCATTGCTCACGTAGATGTCGCGTGTATGAGTATCACAGCTACACTTGATTTTATTGGCGTTGAATGCTTTCTCAATACGAATTTACCGGTTTAACTTGGGAACTACAATTTTTCAAACTCAAACTTTATCTTTTCGGTTCTTGATAAACTTTATCTCAGTTTAAGATTCTAATTTAAATAACAATGAATACAATGTAAATATGGAAATGGAAGCTTGTACTATGTACATTATCCACCGAAACGCGCCGTCTCCCCACGCGGGTGCGCTGCGAGCCTGCACACGGCACGCTACATGTAGCCAAGGCTGAGCAACAAACGGTCCACACTGATGGCACAGTGCCCCAGTACACGACACGCTCTTCCGATGCTTTCTTATGCTTTTGGGGTTTTCAGAAACACAGTGCACTGTGCCAGCTGCGTGATCAACTGCATTATGAGCATGTGATGTCAACGTTTCTTTCTATTGAAAGGTTGACAACGTGCAGGTAACACCACTAGCCATTTAGTGGGCCATATGGTCGGTTACTATGTTGATATGAAAGAAATGAGAGCACTGGTTGTCGACAGGGAGCATGGGCAGTTTGGCAAGAGGGCTCGTGCCGCATTCGCTCACAGTTAACGGCTTCATGAAGTAATAATGAAAGTAAATGGTAGCTCTTAAATGAAATGCTGAGTGGCTATAATCCCTTCAAGATGGTCCTTCCTTCAATCAAATTTACGACGGGGGCCGCACTAGTGCCGCGCCGCCGTCGGCTCCGCACTACTGGCACTGAACAGCGCGCGCCGTCTCGCTCGCGCATCAGTTCGGGAATAGAAATGGAATTACTTTCATTTTACGGTTTATTTCACGGTTTATTGCTCGCCCTAGTTATTGAAACCTTTTCAGTTTTAGTGGCCGCCATATCTAGAATATTCAATGAACTACGTTTCACGAATTGAACTGAAAGTTAATGATCGGCGTTATTCATGTCCTCGCGGTAGACAGTCCGCTTGGAGGTCCGCACTCCGGGACGTTTCATTCCCATGTCATCAACCATATGTAAGATGGTAATCCTCTTGTTTATATTGCTGCGACTAACTATTTCCTAACTGAATAACCTAATAACATCCTGCTCAATCTGGGAATCGATCTAACTACCTCATGCCCATCATTGGAGTAACAGTATGAATGAAAAGTTTATAATTATAAAGTTCGTAAATCTCTTTCATGAACAGATTTAGAATTAGATTGTATTATGATTTCATTATCAAGTTGTATTCATGATGAATCATTTCTATCCTTAAGTCTCGGGATATTTGTAAATATACAAGTTGAACCAGAGTTGTCTAATATAGATATATAGTGTTGCGGTAACCAACTACAGTTCTGACCTGACTGCAAGCATCATATCGAAATTATAGATTTCTCAAATTAAAAGTTGTTTAAATGTTCAACATCATGTTGACATTTGTGTCACAAGCCTGTACAGAGAGATGTTAACACTTGTGGTGTGCTGTTGTCGCAGACGCCAAGTTCTGGGTGGGGCGCGGCGAGCGGCCGTCGCCGCAGGGCATCCGCATCCCCGACGAGAACGGCAAGGAGGCGCCGCTGCGCCGCTACGACAAGAAGACCGTCGTGCTCACGCTGCCCGGGGTAACTATGTACACTACACTGCACACCATGCACTGCTTGTTTATATAACACTAAAACAATGTCTTCTTTTTGTCACACGACTGGGAACTAGAATGTACTGGAATGCTCTACCACTCGCGTATTAATCTTTTCTTACAATCCCGCGATCTTTAAGCAGGGGTTCAGCAGCAAGTATAATTATGTCGAGGTTATCAAGTTAGATAATTCTGCAATGTCGGCCCGCATCTTCTGTTCTTTACCAGTGCGCCAAGATGATGACGATCTCTGTGGTGTTGCGGTAGAACGTTTGACTGCTATGCAGGAGGCGCGGGTTCGATTCCCGCTCAGTGCAAATATTTGTATGTATTAATATGTATATTTGCATTGGTCTGGATGTTTCAATATGTGATAAGTATGCAATTAAAAAAAAGGTATCTAAGGATGTTTTTCCATAACACAAGCTAGTTAAGCTATGCTTACCATGGGTCTAAATAGTATTGTGTAGAAGATTGTGAAGAAAAGCCTTCTGATTAAAATTTTGTCTATATTTTGAAATTCTTACCACTAAGTTTGAAGATTTCCCTCGAAGGCGTTTGCATCCTGGGTAAATCTAATGCTTAGACTTTGGAGCCCGGGATCCTTTCTCGGTTAAGATCATTTTTGGTTTATTTTGACATCCATGAAAAGGACTGTATTTGACCTCCGCCAACGCATTTTGAATACCTTACCCCATACCATAATAGCCCCTTTAAAATCACATCCTGCACAAATGGAAACTATAATATTTAATCGCTTACTTCATTCAAAGAAAAAATAATAGTAAGCTGAAGAGGAAATCGTTTTAGAATCCAAGCCCTACATACAAACAACTTTTGATCCCTTGACACCAAAAATGATGTCTCAAAAATGCCTGGCGTCGTCATTTTGTTCAAATTGAACCGAAGCCGCTCTCGAGGCCGACCCAATAACAATATATATTTAAACTGATTCACAATCGGCGAAGGTATCCGAATCAGAAGATATCAGGATAGAAATCGGTAACACCCTGAGGGTGGAAAAGTAAGTAACGAAATGTCATCTATTTTAGCGGCTTTGGGCAGGTTTGTTGAGATCAATTTTTCTTTCCTTACTGTTTTGGGGATAACTTATTATCAGTAAAATATTCATGAATGAATGTAGGCCAGCTATGATTGGCTTTAGCCTAAGAAAGTTTTCGAGGTCACCATATTTTACCAAACAACCATTTTAAAAGTCATATAAATGTACCCTGCAGCATTCTGATATGTTAACCAACTTATGAATCATTAGGTACTATACTACAAAGTGAGTGGTAGCGCGTACCGTACTCACTGCCCGTGTCCACTCACATTGTCCACTGACCACTGTCCACTGTCCACTGACAGGAGCTGACGGTGTTCGACATCGGCCACTTCGCCGTGTGGTGCGAGGCATTCACCGTGAACTTCGGACACGTGGCGCTGCCCGCGGCCACGCTCGCCAACGTGCCGCCCAGTCTTAAGATGCTCGGCGTGTCCCCACAGGTATGTCACACTAGGTCCTAGCATGCGTAGTATGTTGTTCAAAAATCTCTAACATAATAGTACTGTATCGAAATGGTAAATTAAAATTAATAAGCGTCGTCATCTCATAAAACAATCATCTGTTAAAAAAAGCTTCTCTAGAATTAATATCCAACGGTAAGAGTCCGTTTATCCTTTGAGCCCGCGGCTGTATAATAAAATAAACGTGAATGTAATTCCAGTAACACTAGCAAAATTACATTTTAATGAGTTCTGAAAGTGAGGCCGCGCGACGCTCAAGTGTAGTCCAGAGCTGAACTACGAGTACAATCGTAACGGTAAGCGATGCGTGGGTTTATTATACGCGTCGCGAGCCGCAAAATTAATCAGGGGGCTACCATAAAACATTCGAAACTCTGGTTCCGCACGAAACACGAACGAGAGATGTAGCATTTAGTCATGTAGGTATCATGGTACTACTGTTGCATTTTTTACGATAGGGTTTAGGCCAAACCGAAGTATCACGTGGCGCTTTCGTTACTGATTTTGGAATAAATGTGTTCCATGACCAGATTAGCCGCAACTGCAGACGCATCATGGTAGGCCCCGCGCCGCTCCAGTAACAACAAGTAACTATGAGCGTATTGTTCAGCCGTCCCACTCACGTGAGATACAGATATGTGTGTCGGCAGCTGACGCGCTTTATCGGCAAACCGCGCCTAAAGTTAAATCGGTTGCACTAGTTTACTACAAACTACAACAGTGGCTCGCGCCACGCGCAAGAAGAAAACTATCGAATGAAGTTATAACGTAACGGAAATACATTTCACTAGGTTTTATTCACTCGCTTGTCGTCTGGGAGCATTCTATAATGGATCCTTCCTACTAATACCATAAATGTGAAAGTGTGTGAAGATATTTGGATGTTTGTTATTCAATAACGCTCTAACGGCTGAACGGATCTGGCTGATATTTGGAATAGGAAAAGGTAACAGTCTGGAATAACACATAGGCTATCCCGGAATTAATTTTTATAGTCTGCGGAGACGGGATCAGAATTTCACGTGGGCAAAACCGCGTCCAACACTTAGCTCACCTAGGACTATCCGTACTTGTTACGCTATTCATCATATTCTAATTAATGACACCTAGGCTTCGAACTCGCTCCACACTATTCTCAACGATGTAATTGTCTACCCTTACTAGTACACTGTATCTCACTCGTATGTGCGTCATGTTATCGGAACCGATTCAGTGCAGACGACACGCACGGCTCCGACACATTATGAATACCAAGCGCTCGCACCGCTTTTGCACATTTTTGGGCCAACTTTACTATATAGGAGTTGATGAATAGTGTCAATATGACGTGAACAGCAGTCGGGGACGTCTCGCGCCGCGCCGCGCCGTTAGGAGGGGGCTGAGGGCGGGATGTCTCCTTTCAATAAACTGCTGTCTCCCTCGTAAGACCCACTCAATAAAGATTAACTTTAGCTCCGCACAATGACGTCACGACGTGACGGATTGCCAGTACGTTATCTTCGCGCAATACTCGGCCACGTAGACATCTGCTACGCGGGTGCTACGTGTTTGCTACGCTCTTTCCTGTGATATAGATTTTAACAATGCAAATACTGAATTCAATACACAATGATGGCAACAGCATAAACTATTTTAATTGTGCGGTCCTAAGTTCGCTTCATGAGTCGGACTAACTGTTACTGCGTTTCATGCTACAAAATTGTCAGTTGCAGCGTGGACAAACATAATGTGAGGGACCCAATTCGAGGATAGAGGGGAACGAAAGAGTTCCACTATCAGATAACCCGACGAAGTTGAATCGTGACGATAACTAGAAGTGAAACGTTGGACTTGCGGTCGATTATTACCTCATTCCTACTACAATCAATTTAGTTCAATCGTAGAGGTTACTCCTAATTTTGGTAACAAATATTATTTTAAGAAGCACGCTAAGTAACATGCTAGTTAGTACAACAACCCACCACGAGCTCCTGTATAGTATTGTGTTTACCAGCGCGGTGCCCGCCGGTCCCTCATGCCTTCACATCTAGATATAGATAGCTAGTTAGGTATATTGAAACACACAAATTACCGCAATAAATGATTTCCACGCGGGTTAACTCGCAAGTACCAACCATGGTATTACAAGGCCTTATTTCATCGGTAATATTTAACGTCCCACAAGACTTAGTGAGTCTATTGCTGCCTCCCGGAGACGCTTCCAGGCATGCGTCACGTCCAAATCCGTCATGTGTGAATAACTGCTTATACCGATATAGTTATTATTATTATTATTATTATTATTATTTATACTTTATTGTACACACACATATATTACATTAATATAACAAGATGAGATGTAATGTACAAAGGCGAGCTTAACTCAAAGTTGAGTTCTCTTCCAGCAAACCCGGGAGTGCACAGAGGAATTGCAATACGAGAGGCTAAGTCTAGTGCACAAGTGTAAAATTAATATAAGAAGGTATAAAATGTGTATACCCCCGACAATAGGCACAAATATACACATACACATATACACACATACACATACACACGTAAATACATACATACATACATACATACATACATACATACATATCTACATAAATACATAAATAAACATACATACATACATACATACAAATACATATCATGTATGTCTGCTATTGTTGAGAGAGAAAGTAATCTCTTATACGTCTTTTAAAAATATTCAGAGAAGGACTATCGCGTATGGAGTGAGGAAGAGAATTCCACAGTCGTACTGCAGAAACTGTGAAGGAATTGTCGTAGCAAGTCGAACTATGCGAGGGAGTTCGAAGTAAAAGAGAAGACGAAGTGCGACAGGGCTTTCCCCTGGGTACAAGGAACTCAAAACGCTCACGAAGATATGAAGGAGAATGAGGGTTGTGAAGAATAGAAAAGAGAAGGGAAAGAATGTGAACATCTCGACGCCGCCGAATTGGTAACCATTTCAGTTGCCTTCTGAACTCCGAAACGTGGTCGTACTTACGTAGGCCGAAAATAAAACGAATACACAAATTTTGCAGTCGCTCCATCTTGTTCCAGAGTTCTTCAGTTGCATCCAGAAAGGTGACATCAGCATAATCTAGGAGGGGAAGGAGAAGAGATTGAGCGAGACAGACTCTGGTTTTAAAAGGAAGGAAATTCTGAAGACGCCTAAGGGAGTGGAAAGTACCAAAAACTCTCCGGCTTACCTCGTTGATATGACTGGTCCATGACAAATTGCAATCGAAGAGAACCCCCAGGTTTTTGGCGACCGTGGAAAATGGTATCAGAGCATTGCTGTAAAAAACAGGAGTTAGAGAGGCATGGTCAAGATTACTGTAAATGTGTCTGCCACCTATAATGACTGCCTGAGATTTCGCAGGATTGACAAGCAGTCCGAAAGATTTTGCCCAAGCACTAATGTTTTTAAGGTCATTATTGATGGCAGTAATGGCCCCACCCACATCATCAGACCTAAAATGACGATGTTTTGTATGGAAATGTCCTGACGGGGGACAGACATGGCGTGTGTCAATATCACTAGCTGCACTGCCCGCGTCGCCCGCGTCGCCCGCGCCGCCCGCCGCGCTGTCCTGCGATGTAATAACGCGGCGCGCAGATTGACACGCGTGAGGGGAGAACGTCCGATTCTCAATGGGATAGTGCCAATTGCACGTTGAACCATATGCGAAACAACTTTAAAGGAGACGTAAAAGACAAATGTGATAGTTTTGATGTTTGAAAAATATATGTAATAAGAAAACAATAAAAATATGAAATATTTAGACAAATGTCAAGGAGCTCCATCGATCGCAATCAGAAAGTACGAACACACACATACACACACACACACACACAAACACACACATTGCATAACCTCTAAATTTAAGGTGAATCCGATTTTCAGAAAGTGATGCTAGACAATGGCGCATATTTCTTGACTAAACTAATTTGATTTGGAATAAGAGTATGCCTATCCTAATTTTGTATTCGGCAAAACCCGTGTTGTGATCACTTATATCGGTGTCCCATCGTCCTTAGTATATAAACACCTCAACAAAGTCTAGGGAACAAGATGACCCCAATTTTTTTTTTCGTGTAAATCTTGTTTTGCAAATAACTGGCAGCAAATAAATAAAAACAGAATAAAGTAGATTACAGAGTTGTTCGAAATTTAAAAATAAATTTAAATAAGTAATGATTTTCGAATATGGAGGGAAAACTTTTAAAAGTGTTTGATTGTGCAGTTTCTCTGAGGCAAAATAAAAATTATTTTCTTTGATTGTAAATAACGTTTATTATCAATAATACGTCTTTTACGTATGGTTTGTGCATTTTTGTGACTGTAGTCATCATGTCACGTCGTCATTTAAGTCGCGAAGAGATGTTAAGGGCTGTTGGTATGCTGCAAGCTGGACGAACTCAACGCGACGTAGCGGATGCTGTCAACACCCAACCAAGCGTAATTTGCAGATTATGGGCACGATACAGGTCTACAGGGGATGTTGCCGAACGTCACAGGGGACGAAATAGGGTTACTTCTCCGCGACAAGATTGTTTCTTGCAAAATTCCGCAAGGCGGCAACCCACGATTACTGCTCGTCAGTTGGTCGCAGGCCTCCAGTCTCAGCATCAAGTGGTTATTAGCGATCAAACTGTCAGGAGAAGACTACACGAAGCCAATCTTCATGCTCGCAGACCGCTTAGGGTTCCAGCTCTTCGACGTGGAAATCGAGGTCGTCGCTTATTGTGAGCTAACGCACATTTACAGTGGACCGACCATCAATGGGCACGTGTTCTGTTTTCCGACGAATCTCGCTTCGGTTTTCATCCTGATTCGAAAAGAGTGCGTATATGGCGAGTTCCTGGACGTCGGAGTCGTCTCCAGAATCCGCAAGAAGTTCATCCTTACCAAGGTGGAACAATCATGGTATGGGCTGGAATTCGCCTTGGTGGAAGGACCGACCTCGTTTGGATACGGGGCAATTTGAATGCAAACCAATACATTCAGGAGGTTATACACCCCATGGTAATCCCTCATCGACAGCAGTTCGGTCAAGATTTTATGTTCATGCAAGATAATGCACGGTCACACACCGCGAGGGTAGTGGTCAATGCGTTATGCGGGCACTATATTACGACGTTGGAATGGCCTGCTCAGTCTGCCGACCTCAATCCCATAGAGCATGCCTGGGATTTGCTTGGGAGAAGAGCTTTCAGTGATTCTTTGGAAAATCTGAACACTGAAGAACAACTTTTTTTACACCTTCGCAGTGTATGGAGCCATATTCCACAGACGATGATTGACAATCTCATACTAAGTATGCCACGCCGTTTTCGAGCTGTTGCTAATGCTTTAGGAGGTCCTACAGATTATTAAAAACGTTTAAAGTACGGTTAATTACTGTATTTCTTACTACCTCGTTATTTTTGCGCCTAATCATAGAAGGTTGTAATACTCAATATTGGCACGATTCAATTCTTTCTTTAAAAAAAAAAAAATTGATATGAGAATGTTTTTATTAAAATTAAAATTAAAAACGATATAAAAATACCATTCTATTGATATAAAACACTCACTATTACAAGAAAGGGTTTTTAAATAAAAACTAGAAATGTCCTTGTTCCCTAGACTTTGTTGATGTGTGTATTTGTTGTTTGCCACCCTGTATGTAGTGTTCCAATGCTTCTAATGCATAATCGCCTCCTTAGTGCGCTACTGGTGCAACTATTTGTCCAGCATTTAAATCCATAGCGGCTCTGTACCGCAGGCTAGCTATGAGCCGCGGAGTGGGAGAGTCGAGTTGACGTAATTAATTCCACGACGAGGGCAGCGGACGATGTTTCAGACAGCTCTCACACGGGCCCGAGCACGCTTTAGCGGTGCCAGCCAGGGCTGTAATAAATCGAAAACGTCGCGTCCATTAGAGGGCATTGAGGCATTGAGGCTGGTTGACAATCCCATACTCACAGGTAGAGTGGAACTTCTTAGCCTTAGGACGGATTTTGCCTCACTGTGTGTGTTCTACCGCCTATACAATGGTTTGTGCTCAGATGAATTGTTTGACATGATGCCCGTAGCTACATTCTATCATCGCACCTCTCGCCATAGGCAGGGAATTCATCCCCACACATTGCGACCTGAGACGGTACGCACTGTGCGGTATGAAAGAAACTTCATCCCACGCACACTCAAGCTGTGGAATGACCTCCCTGCTGCGGTTTTCCCAAGCGCCTACAATATGGGGTTCTTCAAGAGGGGGATCAGAAGGTTTCTTCATGGTCGGCAGCGCGAATGTGACGCCTCTGGTGTTGCATACGTCCATAGGCCACGGTAACCGCTTCCCATCAGGTGGGCCGTGTGCTTGTCTGCCAACTAAGTGGTATAAAAAAAAAAAAAAAAAAAGGGTTCTGTCAGTCCTGTGGAGTACACTTACATCTGTTTCCTTCAACCAAACGTTGAGACCAACTAACGTTTTAGTTACATGGTTTCCTGTTACAAGTGGAAACAATCATACACAACGTTTACACACATACATATAATAATGCCTTTATCCCTGAAGGGTTAGGAATTAACACACATATTTCACCAATCTTTGTATTCGGTCCCACATAATAGGGGGTGATCCTATTGCCGTATTCCGGGCACTATTGTTGATTCGAGCCATGCATCTGAGGCTGAATTTGGGCTGTATACGTATGTCTAATGTTAAACAGCCCTATCCCTTAGTCGCCTTGTACGACACCGCATGGGAATAGATGGGGTGGCCTAATTCTACTCTGCCGGAAACCACGCGGCAACAACATTTTTGCAACGGGTTGGCAGAATTGAATTCAGACCCACACTTCACACAACTCTTTTAGGTCCACGTGGGCAGGGACGGTCCTATTGCCGACAAACCTCAATCTCGACAATACGTGCCCCAAAAACGAAACGATGCGCTTCGAGCACAACTACTGCGGTCACCAATATTGTGACTACTGTAATTGATGAATTTTACTAGTTACGTTAAAAATGACATCATGCGATGCCGAATCTGCAACCTTCCCTAAGCTAAGTTATTTATATTTATTATAGTTAGCAGTAGTTTTGTAACAGACGCGACGCATCGGCCGCCCCGCACTCCCCTTGACATCCACCCTGTTGTGTGCAGCCCAAGTTCAATACGCGCGATGAGTTTTGAAACATCGGTTGATCGGCCACTGGCCGCGTTGCGCCATGCGCGCGCGGGAACTCGCCTCACTTATGAAATGATTCAATCCGTTTACGAAAGCCTACTCACTATTTGTAAGAAGCACTGAAGTACCAAATCTTCACCTACTGCAAGCGTATCAGAATTCTAATTATGCAAGAATAATGTTGTATGTGGTAGTTATGTTGTCGGGTGATTGCGCATATGTGTTGCAAAAACAGCGGATGCTGAGATGAGGTTACGCAATGGATGCTGATTTGCCTGTTCGATTAGTTTCGCGACGCCCTGGGCCTCGCCCGCGGGCGCACAGGTGGTGCTGATCTCATCTGACACCTTGAGACCGGCCGCCACTCATTTCGTTGAGTCTACTCGATGCCGTTGAGGCAGAGAATTGAAACAAAAGTTCTGTAAACGTTCTGTTGGGTTCGATCAGTCTTCTCACAGTAGTGTGACGGCATTAATCGTGGGACTGTAATGAATTTCAAAACAATAATTACGCCTAATTCATAATATCATTATAATAGTATGTTTATGTGCATTCCAGAACCCATATTAGAAGCTATGAGTATACTTCGTTTCGGCACAGATGGTAGTAGGTTCATATATATTTACTTACCTGGCCCAAGTCCGTAGCGCTTACCTTTGAAAGCAATCATCATGCACCAAAATTATTTGATGGGTGACCGCAGACTAGCTCACAACTCACAACCTCGGTGTAGTCACACAGATTGAAGCATGTATAGATGATACAACGCGCGACTCTCTCGCAACTTCCTGCCACCTTACAAATTCGTCATTATTTATTAATTTCTAAATGGACAAATTCCCTAAAAAAAGAGCGTGTTTTTGCGGCGTAAGGCTGATGTTTCCAACTGACACTGGCTGTAATAAATATCTCATTTGTTAACGTCACTTACGTTATTACAAAACAACATTCGCATTTTATATAATGTTCAGACGCTTGGAGCGTTCGATGAATCGCGCGCACGTTCTTGGAGCCGCCGCGATAAATAACTAATGGTTGTTTGATTTAATTTTTCATCGCGCGGGTGCCGGGCTGCCCGGGCGGGCCCGGGGCCGGATCCCGTGGATTTGGGCCGGGATCGGGACGCAGATGTGGGCGACGTCACTCGTAATAACATTAGAGATATATGAACGTACTCTTGGAACAGTGCTGCTAGTATAGAGCTGTATGACAGAGATGTCTTACATAATAACATACAGCACAACTATGGTCGAAATAACTGTCTGAATCAGAATCAGAATCATTTATTTCGCTAAACATGGGTACAAAATATGGTGTTAGTAGGTAATTGTGATGTTCAGGCCATGTTTTACCATTTTGGTGTGCAAAAAGTATTAGTCGACGGTTACTTATATTAAAAAAAGATAAATCTTATTCATATTGTCATGCGAGACCAATCTGTTATTAAACTTTTATTTCGAACATATTCATAATTATTTAATCACCATCTAAACTTAGTCAACGTAATAAAATCGTGTCAGAATACGAAAAAGTAAATTACCATTAGTCAATATAGAAAATAGAATCAAATGTCAAAATTTAGTTAATTGTTTAGATGTCAATTATAACAATAAATAAATTACCTATGCCAAGACAAGAATCATGCAATATTATTTTATTTTGTATGTTATTAAGAGTTTACTTTTGTATCATCAATATACTCATTAATCGTGTAGTACACTTTATCTATTAAAAATTCTCGAAGCCTATTTTTAAAAATAATGTTGGATTCTGCGGTTTTAACAGAATCTGGTATTTTATTGTAAATCTTCGCACTCATTCCAAAGATGCTTTTGCGAAATTGCGTTGTTCTACATTTTTCAATACAAAGAGTGTTTTTATGCCTTGCACTTTTAAGTGTTGTATAACTATTGATGTTTTCCCTCACTAATATGGCAGCTTCATATATAAATAGTGCAGGCAAGGTAAGTATTTTTAGTCTTTGGAATGATGGTTTGCATGATTCTATCTTTTTAAGTCCACATATGCTTCTGACACATTTCTTTTGGGCTCTAAAGGCATCTTCTTTGTTCACAGAGTTGCCCCAAAACAGAATACCATATTTGAGAATGGAACCCACATTAGCATGATAGGCTGTTAACAATGTGTCTTCATTCGCTACTTTCCTGAGCATGTAAAGGGCATACGAGAATGAGCTGAGTCTACTACAGATATGATTGACCTGGGTTTTCCAACTTAAATCAGAGTCAATGTGTATTCCTAAAAATTTTGTAGTTATCACTTCTTTAATTGATTCACCTTTGTATTCCAACCTAACTGGGCCATGATTTGAGTTTTTATTTTTAAATACTATATAATTCGTTTTTTCCAAGTTCAATTTTAGGTTATTTTGCATCATCCAATTGATTATGTTTACCAGTGAGTCATTAATATTCCTGATATAGTTTGAGTTTCTGCCATCATCAGCAAAAATAGCAGTGCTGTCATCAGCAAACAGTATCATATTTTGGTTTATAGACTTTGGTAGATCATTAATATACACCAAAAATAAAAGTGGCCCTAGGATGCTGCCTTGGGGTACACCAAACCTAACCATTTTTGGATCGGAGGTATATTTCGTTTCAATTTTTGACTGGTTGCTAATTCTGCACATAGTTGTTACCTGAAATCGATTAGTAAGGTATGACTTTAGTAGGGCGAGAGAGTTACCTCTAACTCCATATTTTTCCAGCTTTAATAATAGTATATCATGGTCTACGTGATCGAAGGCCCTTGTCATGTCCATAAAGACAGCCGTAATACATTCCTTTTTGTCAAGACCTATCAGTACTTGTTGTAAAAAATGAAAAAGCGCTGTGTTGGTCGATTTTCCCTTACGAAAGCCAAATTGTTCTGTTGTAAAAATGTTATGAGCTTCAAAGTATTCATAAATGTTGTTGTAAATTACTTTTTCAAATATCTTTGCAATTACAGGAATTAGAGCAATCGGCCTATATGCCTTCATATCCTCTTTGTTGTCTTTTTTTAGTAGTGGGTTGATTACCGTTATTTTCAGTTTTGATGGAAATACACCTTGCTGAACGCTTAGATTGATTATGTGACTGAGAACAGGTGCAATATACTGAGATGTTAATTTAATTATTTTGGTATGTATGTCATCGTATCCTGTACACTCAGAATTATTGAGTGTCATAATAATGTTAGTTATGTCAATAGGGTCGGTAGGCCTCATGAACAAGGAATTTGATTTGTTATAAGTTATTTTTTGATAACTGTTAACATCCCTACAATTATCAGATTTTATGTCCTCTATAAAATAATTATTGAAAGCGTTGACAATACATTCAGGTGTTGTAATTTGGTTCCCATCAATATTAATTTGCTCTATTTCTTCTTTTAGTGTAGTAGTTTGATATTTGTTTATAACTTGCCAGGTAGCTTTACTTTTATTTTTGGCTGAATTAATGTGGTAGTTATTTTGGCTCTTCTGGGTTTTATTAATGATGTTTCTAAGTCGCCTAGTGTAGTTTTTATATTTGATTTTATTCTCCAAGCTAGGCGACAATCTATAGCGCCATAACATTTGGCGTTTTCTTTTAGCACATAATTTTAAGCCACAAGTCATAAAATAATTTAAACAACTCAAAAAAAATATCATATGCCTTTTCAGAGTCATTACACGAGTAGCAGTCTGTAAAAGTAAGACTTTTTAGACAGTCGATAAATTTCAAAGTGTTGTCATTGCTATAGTCTCTTTTTAATTTAAACCAGTGAGTCATCGTGGGTTTATTCCTTATTGGGTAAACCAAAAGCTGTGCCGTATGATCTGACAGTGAGAACTCGAAAACTTCAGATTTTGCGTTTCTGATATTATGGGCTATATTATCAATACAAGTCATAGAACTCAGACGTGTTGGCTGGTTTACAGATAATTTTAGGTTAAATGCTGGACTTGCTCAACTGGAAAGACATCTTTCTTTTTAATTTTTTTTTCGCCTTGCCTGATGGTAAGCGGAAGGCAAAGTCTCAGAAAAGAGGGTCACCATTACTTACACATACCATGTGACAATGGTGAGACTCAGCTTGACGGCCTCATCCTATGCTTTCTCACGCCCCGCTTCATCTTCACCCTACTTGCGCTAAGGGGCCAATACTCATCGGGTTATGGCGCTCTTATCTAATTATTATATTCTCTATCTATTAATCTTATGTCACATTTAAATTGCTGTCTAAATGATTGTATTGTATTTGGGGTAAGCAAGTGTACGCGGCGGGAGCATACCCAAAGTGCATCACGATAGGGCGTTAAACTATTATATTGATAACGTTACCGCGGTATGCGCACCGCAGACTATTAGTCAATTAATTGTGGTCGTAAATCGCCGCCATATCTACGCGCAGCGCTGTACGTATCTATGTAAATGCGTGGTGAGTACGTAAATACGAGCGCTGCGCCACTTGCGGTAAACACGAGGAATGTTATAGAACTATTAATCATCTCGCTGATCTTCGCACGGCGATGCGCGGCTCGTGATAATACGCGTCCCTATCTCGTGCTGTCAGCATTTACAAAATCTTTATTTTCATAGGCACCAAGCAAACATTTACTTCAAGTATTATAAGCTCGAGCAAAAACGCCCACGCTTGTTCTACGAGCGCATTCAAGTTTCTAGGTCCGCTAAATAGAATATTCTAACATTGTTTGGGGCCTTATAGTCTTTGTAGCTATTTACAGAAAACTGTAGCGAGCTCGGCGCGAGTACGTCGTAGCGCTCGATGTATTCACTGAACAATGCAATGCTTAATCTTAGCGCCACTCGCTTTGTATTTATTCATCACGTTTATTAAAACTGCGCGCCGCGTGCTGTGCACGGGGGGACAGCGAAAAATTAGCTTATTCATATTTATTTTTTATTTAATATTTGGGACAGCGTCTGTATAATACCACGTTAACATATAGATAGCGTCATGTTTTCACGCTGTGGTGGCCAGTGCGCCATGTAAAAAGCACGGTGGTGACTTTGATTTGAAACGTTGAATGTTTTATACCTTCGAATGTCCATGAGGTTTTGGGTGATTGCGCGTGTTTTGGCCAGCATGTTTTACGTTCTTTTTTTAGGAACGTTTTAGTGATAAGGTGACGTATACATTCAATATAATTATCTGAGTCACAAAAAATGGCCTCCATCGCCCACAGCGACCTACCACGCGGCGTGTGTCGTGCGCCTTCGTCTCAATACTAGAGCGCAATAAAACTTTTTATCACACATTTTAAAGTCGGTAATTTAAGCATTTAGAGTTACTGAAAGGCGTCTCTGAAATGAATTAGTTATTGTATCAAAAGGATAGCGGGGTTGGGAGGCGGCGACTGTAAGTACAGAGAGCAACTGGAGCACTTGTACATCATTAACTTTATTTTCTAAGATCTTCGTCTTATTATTTCAGTTTCATGTTTATTTCATAAACTTTTCCTATACCATAATTATTTAAACAACATTGCTGGTGCGCTGTGTGCTTATCTGCTACATAAGTAGTATAAAAAAACTCCCATGCGCTACGGCTACGGCTGGCCGTCGTCCAAGCAGTTGTCGCCGAATGGGATCATCGTAGCGGGTCTACGCCACTGCTACGAGCTCCTAACGCCGCGAATGGGGTCGCGACACTCGCGACTGTCGCGAGACGTTCTTTACATCATAACCCGAACGTTACTCCCTCGTAGCGGTGAATAATGCAACAGCGAGCCGAACTATTAATGCCTGTATTTATACATTGGAAGTGTTCCAGGGTTCGCTTCCCGCGCTAATGCGCGCTGTCACAGCCATTAGCACCTCTATCTAGTGCTCGTTACTTTTACGTGTCTACCTATATTTTATTAAAAGAAAGAGGTTAATTCTATCTCATAAAGCTATTGTCTGTATCACTATGTAGGGTTATGGCTCGCAGTGACGATTTTTAGGGCCGTTAGGAAAAGGCATTAGATAATATTAAAAAGAAATATTGACATAGTCCAGCCGAGACTCAGGCCAAGCTCTTGGTCAAAATATTTAGTCCCCAAAAAAGCAAGTACGTTTCAAAAGTGATTTATTTATTTTTTGGCAAATACTCCAAGTGGAAGAAGAGAGGGAAGACAATAAAAGAATGGTCAAAAGGAACAATATAAAATGCGGTATGCTTGTATTTGTCTGGCCAACTGACACTGTTCGTGTTAAATACTAGCGGTTGCCCGCGACTCCGGCTGCGTGAGTGTCGGTTATCGCGACAACACCTTGAGAATGTCGACAGTCCTTTCTCAAGGTCTAATCTTCCCTTAAAATATATAAAAATTAAAATGATTTTAATAACTTTCCTAGCCCCCGGCCCCGGTCACGACTCAAACATTCACTCTTTATCCGCTCGCGTTCTAGTTGTTTTATTGGTTTAACACTATCCGGCCCGTACCGGTGCACAATATCGGTATTTCAACTATCATGGTCACTCACATTAATATTAAAGTTATCGGGATATTTACCTTTATTTTAGAGTACTGGCGGTGAATATTATACCCGTATATGTGCAAATAAAACCTCGCAAAGATCACCGCCAATACTCCAGTTCCTCCGTGATCAAGGTGCTTGCTCAGAAAAATACAATATCCCGATAGTTTTAATACTAATAGGTATAACTGTTATTTAAATCAGTAATACAGTAAAGAAACGTACACTTCGTTCACTTTTAATTACAGTAGCCCCCAGGAGTCCCACTGGCCTCTTGCCAACTTATTTGCATTTGTTATTTTTAAACTATCGCGGTGTGGATTCATAATTGTACAACAGTTCGGGACTTTTCGCGATTAAATCATGGAACTTACTATTTCTGCCTAAATATTGTTGCTGCAACGCATCCGAGACGTCGGCAGAAATAGTAAGTTCCATGATTTAATCACGAAAAGTCCAGAACCGTTGTATAATTTTTTTGTAAATTTTAATTTTTTCAGTAATTTTTAGTCAACGTTAAATAAATAGATCATAATTGCTACTAAATTTTAGGTCATGCTTGATGAAGTATTTACCAGACAATCACTTGCTATACCTGGCTAGCTGGCTAGTCTAGCATATTGATTAGATTTCAAAAATAGTAAGGTTATGAGAGGTAAGGGTACATACACAATAATGAACCAGGACGCAGAGTTGAGTCGTAAATATTTCGAGCACAGTTTGCGTTTAAGTAGCACACGCGTTAGTCCTCGCCAGTGAGACCTCAGTCCTCCCCGCTCCATTGCTGAGCGCAGCTTTCCTGTTGCAGAACCGCAACAAAGCGCTGGCGGGCAGTCCGAGCCTCACCACCACCCCCCCGCCGCGCGCCTCGCGCCCCCGCGTGCCCATCGCCAAACTCGACGCGACCACCTACAGGCCGCCGTCGAGGCTCCGCCCAGGCGCCTCGCTGTTCAGTTCGTTGACACAACATGACCTCGAGAACCGCGCTAATCTTCACAGAAGAGCTAACTCGGACACAGCGCCCTCTCAACTGGTTCAAATACAAAGCTCGAAAGAACTGGAGTATCACGGCGGAGATGATGATTTCAAAGAGCAACATTTGAAACCGCAGCCAAAAGAAAGTGATGAGCACGAGCAGACACAAGACGTACAACAGCTACAAGATCAAACACAATATGAGCAGCGCCAAGAACAGTACAGGCAACAAGGACGACAACAACAGCAGTCTTTAACTCCAGAGCAACACTACCAGCAGTTGCTAATTCAGCAGCAACAACTGCAGGAAGAGTTGCAGCAAAGACGAAGACAGTTGCAACAGACGCAACAGCAATTGTACTACAGCCTGCAACCGCAGCCACAGATCCAGCCATTGCCGGACTACTACAACCAGCCCCAACCGGTGCAAACCCAGCAGCAACTTTTCCAGCAGCAGATCTCCGTGCAGCGCAGCGAGGAGCCGGCGCAGTACCGCCTGCAGCCGTACTCGGCGTCGTGAGAGGCCGGTGACCTTGACCCAGATGCGCGCTCCCACGCGTGCAGCATGCGCTCGGTGCACCGCGGCTCGTTGTGTAACAGTCTCATCGCTCATCTCGCCTTTCACACCCAGCATCACTTCGTTTGTCACTTGAGGTCGCGGTTGGGTCATCCTTCCATCCTCCCCAGTTCAATGCGAAGCTACTTAAATGTTTACTGGTTTGCGTCGTTCATTGTTTGAGATTTAATGAAAATTATAAATCGCTCGACTAATCGTACCACCTAATTTAGCATAACTCGTGTTGAGAGCAACCAAAATATTAATATTGAATGAAGACCTTGCCCTGCTTAAGTATTTATTGTGAGCTAACAAATAATGTACAATTAGTACAAATACAACAATATTAAAGGCTTTACTTAAAAGAAAAATTGAGGAACCGTACTGTTCTTGTGTCGCGCGAGAAGTAACTAATAACGGTATACGGTAAATTATTCTCTTTTTTCTTAATATATAATTTTGACGTGAGATATCTTGCATCTGCTGGCGCATCACTATTGCCGACGAGCATAACATACAACATTAATACACTCTTAGACATCTCTTAGAACTAAAATTCTAGTCGTAACCTGCATTTTAAGGCTCGTAGTTGTAATATATTCACTGCAAAGTGACATTTGATGCGCGCCATCCCACGCTGCATTAGTACGCCACTTATATAACTTACTTTTTAAACACCTCAAACGTGGGTACCAACTTCTAATGGTGATGCGAATCTTAGAGCGTAGAGGCAACAGAACCTCTGACACTTCAGTCAAGAGAGAGTTTGAAGATAATGTTAAATAAACGGGACACTGACTGAGTAATGAAATTAATGTGATTGTTATTGGGATTGCATAATCGAGTCGTATCGTATTTACATTGCACTTTCTAAGTTCCTAACAACCTATTGATCAATGTCCAAATGACACATCAAATAGTGGCATCATAAAAAATCGTTCAAATGAATCCACACGAGAGTGGATGCTCAAGGCTGAATGAAAATCGGTGTTTCGTCACATAAAGTTAACAGCTCGATACTTTAGGATGTAATAACGAATTATATGTGCGAACACGATGGCGCAATCAGTCACCGCCCTTCGCGCATCCTCTCACCAGAGCCATCCGCAGCCTTGGGGCATGCCGCGCGCGGCGTGACTGGACCAGGGCCAGCCGTCTGTATCTGAAAGTTAAGTTAAGCGAGCCGATTTTATTGAATCTATGACATTTAGATTGAATATAAACTTAAAGATAGCGGGTTGTAATCACTCTTTAATATCCCGATTGCTTCGGGACTAGACTCTGATTCTCTCTGCGAATGATAGCACAACATGAAATAAGTAATAAACTTACAGTAACATAATAATTAGATAAAGAAAATCAGCCTCTGTTTGACCCGTTCTCCGAATTTCATTGTTAGGATCATAAACGTAGAACCAATTAATGATTAATCAATGAAATAGATAAACATACACAATTATTGTAACGAAATATTTATTAATTTGATGCCCTCTTGAACTTGGTATACAATCTAAGGACGCGACGTCCATCTACGCCTCGCTCCAAAGGCTTCCATACAAACATTGTCTTTAGATAGTAACACTAACTTTCCTACTCAACTTTGTTCGAATCTTTACGGGAGACCTTTTTGTATCTCAACCAGTGTTACGCACATTTTAATTACAATTAAACTTGACATTAACCCGACTGCTGCGTAAAAGATCGAAACAAGTTTTTTTTTCGATCTTATTGACAGCAATCAGGTTTACTTGTTTCGAACTTTTACACAGCAAGTCGCATTCTTATTTATTAATATTTTTAATTACAATGAAATCTCTCAACTCAAAACTACTAAAATTTAAAACATAAAATTAACTTGTAATTAGGTATACCACTGTAACCATAATTTACCTTACCTTACTTAAAAATTAAAACAATAAATAAAAATACTCAACATGTGTAACCAGGGTTGGTTACACATGTTGAGTATTTTTATTTATTGCACCATAATGCTGCGGATTTCAAATTTATGTGACAGTTCAATATACAACGTCAGGAACAAACGATCAGCTTACTTAGATTTATTTGAGCGCCACCATTTTATACATTGGTGTGTCACAAAACGGAAGCTGTTTAACTTGTAGGGTCCAGTTTGTACTGAGCTATCATTCTGTGGCGTACTGTTCGTGGCGTGTTGCCATCGTAGCTTGTTCAATTATATCGTCGTCGTTCTTCATTACGTTTAGTCAATCGCGTACTATTTGCAGGCTAGAGAAAATTGTCTAAATGCTGTTGAGTTGCAGTCGGAACGATACGAGCCCGGTTATGCGATACTGATATACTGCGATACTGATTGTTGAAGAGTTCCCACATTTTAAACAATCAGTGTTGTGAACACAATAGGCGCGGCTTTGGGCGCCGCGCCGCACCGAGCACAACTTTCCCACGCGCGGGCGAGGACAAACATTATTTGGTTTTGCAGTTTAATTGATTGAGTGAAAACAAACCTTGCCGTCTGTCTGTTTATCTGTTCGTAAACATCGTACCTTTCAGTATATACCTGTGTGTTATGTACATAACATTCATGCGGTTGTCAGTTCCATTTTAACTAAGCTCACAAATATCTCATGTTTCTACGCGAAAATAAATAAACCGGCCGCTTAAGCGCTGGCACACACGGGCTGCAATTTTCCGATAAATATGAAAAGAAACCTCGAAACAATGATTGTCATGTTTAGAGTTCATTAAATCACATAAAATGTACGAAAGCAATTCAGTATACGTACAAGTTACTCTTATAATAAATCCTTATTCTATCATATTTCTCTCCCTCCTTTCTCGCCCTCTTCTTTTGTCCTGACTCTTCTGTCTCCTATCCCACCTTTATCCCCACTTTTTTACATTGAACCATTTTGAAAGTGGTGTGTTCATCGCATACACACACGCGTTGCGCCGGCCGCACCGAACAGAGCCAGTACTTAGCACTAATTTAGATTTAAGCACATT
The DNA here is from genome assembly GCA_963662185.1 of Eilema griseolum. NCBI lineage: Eukaryota > Metazoa > Arthropoda > Insecta > Lepidoptera > Erebidae > Eilema > Eilema griseolum. The sequence goes on from OY759252.1 coordinate 193,366, forward strand.
TGCTGCCACCGACGTACAGCGTTGGGTAGGAGGTTGTTTTACGCGAACTGTACTTACAGGAGGTAGTGTCCAACCACTTGGATACTATCCATATCTCGTCAAACAACCTCCTAGTTTATGTAGGTTGTAAGAGTGTAATATAGTTTGTTTATATAATCGCACAGTTCATTAAATGATCACCTTCTATATACCTACACGTGCCTTGTTATATAAAAGTTCTTTTGTTGAAAAGAAGAATAATGAATTAAATTGAAAACAAAATCGTGTTACGCCATCAATGATTTGTTGTTTTGTCTGTAAATGATGTAATGTGATAATACTCAGTACAAAGTTCCTGACTGTGATATCTTACTAACCTCTAATGGTCGGAGCTCGGCGCGGCCCGGTGGGACAACAATGTTTATTTACTTGTTTTTATATCAAACGTATAATAAAGTTTGTCGAATTATAAAATGGCGTCTCATTATTTGTTTATGCAAATAACATCAATGTGTTGTTCAACTTTCTCTTTCGCCGTCACTCTTCGTATAGTTGTTAATATTTGAAGTTTGACAATGGACGTTAACCTTATAGCGGCACTTCACTTGGCCATTTGTGTTTGTTGATTTGGCAAAATATTTGACGTATATGCAAACAAACACAATTTACAGCATCGGTAGCTCAGTGGTTAAGAAGTCGGCCTTACGATCGAGAGGTCTTGGGTTCAAATCCTACACTACCGACGTGAACCTACTCCTAGTACAAGCAATTTAGCTTAGTTGGAGGGGTTAGAGGGAATATTATTAATGGCTGTTGCTAATATTCATCAAAAAATCTCAAAAAAGAGGTGTCACATAAGAATTGTCACATTTTGTCTACTGTTAAAGAGAGTACTGACCGTAAAGAATTAAAAAAGGATAAATAACTTGTGGAATCCCATTTTTTCTCGTAATGGTTTTTATCCTAATTTAATTTGTCATAATAAGTTAGGCATAATTTTCTTTGTCATAATAATAGTGTGCCATAATTGGTTTTTAGCATACTGTGTTATTAAGTATAAATATTGTATATCCTATTGTTTTTATTCATAACATTGATATGCATTAAGTTGTAAAGCATATTGTTTATTTTTCTAATAGTTATTTGGAATAATGATCAAAAAGCATAAAGGAAACGTACTTTACGAATATTCTACCGACACCGCCGCCGCCCCGACACGGATAGATATAGGTTGGAAGTTCGCGTTAGGTTTCTTGTGTTAACGCAAGAAAAAATAAGAGTCCTGCGAAGCGGGGCTCCGTCGACGTACCTATAGTTCACATGTAGGTATTTTGTAGTTAATTTTTCGAAATATAATTTGTATGATTATAATAGTTATGGTTATGCGTCGTCATGCTTAAGTAAACTTATGTTTTGGGATAGTATTGCTTATAAAATATTATGCTTATAGTAAATAGGATTATAAAAATTATGACATAACATAAACTCACGCCTATATCCCCGAAGGCAGAGGTGCTAGCACCCACATTTCGCCAGTTTATGTTTAGGTCCCAATGTAATAGGTGGCGAGCCTATTGCCATTACCCGGGCACTTATAAATCTGCGATAAATACACACATAACTTAAGCATTGAAATATCATTGGTGTGTGCCATGGTAAAATCTGAGATCGAACCTGAGACCTCGTCTCAGCAGTCAATTACTCATACCACTAGCAGGCAAATGAGTATTATGCGTAAATAATGCTAGGACAGATGTACTTCCTCAGGTTGAATCGAGCGGAAATTACACTGAATTGGCATAATAAACAATGGTAATGATATTGAGATTTGAATGTTTGTGGGTAACGATGACACTAAAGTCTACGATCTACGATTTCATGTAATTACAATTCACCTCCCTGCATGTGCAATAACTGGCAATTTGTCAACTTGTATAGTCCTGGTTATCTTAGTATGATAAACTACCGCGTGATAAGTATAATACCTACTAAATTCAAATAGTATCAAAAAATATTTCAGGAACATGCAGAATAAAATATGATTTCTATTTAAAATTCTTTAAGCAGCACCTCCAGTCTACTAATAGATAAATTTATCATTAGTTCTCATTGGTGAACAGGGCCAGCAATTTCTTGAGGCGAAGCTTGGAAATTTATAAATGACCCATAATGTTTGTGAGAGTTTGTAGCCAGTAGTTTGTAGCTGTTTGTTTGTAACAAACCAATTCAAAGGTCGTGTGCGTCTGCAATTCAAATAAAGGTGATGCAACGTTTTGTTGTTATATTGATAGAATATTAGAACAATGCATTAGATGGGCTGATAGACATCAGGAAAATGCACATACTGCACACATTTCGAAGAAACCGTCAAGCTTGATCGAGAATATTGAGATTCGCATAGCAACGAAAGAAAACTAGAACGTCACATCACTTATCAGGTATTTGATGAGTTGTTTATGTTAAACAGGAGATGACTCATATATTACTACATATAAGAACTATTTTGCTTGTCTTAGTTGATAAGTGGTAAAAATGCGACGTGAAAATCCTCCGTATCGTATACCTCTTGTGGTAGCGTTCCCAGAAGAACGGCGGCATTGCCACGTTGTTTGGCAAAAGGAGGCCAGCCTTCGGGTCACGAGAAGCGTCGACCATACACTTCGCAATTTCGTATTCATACTAATATTATATTGATGCGAAAGCAACTCTGTCTGTCTGTATGTATAATTTTGTTAAGTGAAGCTGCCGGAGAGGCTTCTGTGTCAAACATTAAGATCCTAACATTGTCAAGGTGCTATTTCATATCAGTGTAAATGAATTAAGTCCTATTCAATTTAGCGAGGAGTGAGCGCAGGGCGGGGGGAGAGGGAGAGAGAGGTGTCGTGGAATCGTGTGGAGTATCTTCAAAAGTGCCTCATTATCTTAAAGTGGTTATGACAAGACATGTAGGTTGTAGGTACTTGTACCACATATATACCTACTTCCTCGTTGTGCTACTATCGTAAGTGCGTGCGTGGTACATGAGTTTTTGTTAAAAGTATTAATGGTACACACCATAACGTGGGAAGAAAAGCCCACGTTAGGAACATCACATTACATATGAGGAAATAATTAGCATGACAAGATTGTCGCTACCGTTTACCGCTCAGATAATGGGCGACATTAGCAAGTTACCACCAGCTTTCTCCGCGCTCGCGCCGCCCTCGTCGGTGAGACGACAGGTAGCTGTTAGAGGCGCCGGCAGCACTGCTTCCGCGTTGTGAGGTGCTGTCATTACGTTGGCTACAGCCCATCTTGCTGAGTGATGTCATCACATCATGGTGGCATCACTGTGTGTGTATAAGAAATTTGTAATTCAATATTATACTAGCAATACCTCTGTGCTACAGTACAAAAGGGTCTGGATTCGATTCTCAGCTTGTGTAATCTGGGCTGCGAGCGCGGGAACAGACGATGTCTTCCAATAATTAACTGTTTCTATATCGCAACTATATGACATCTGCTTCATGATCGTGACCTACGGCAGTTTTGTTAGTGCGGATACGAGATTATTAAGTCCGCCTTTGTACTTTGTTTGGTGCATAAAGTATTTTTTTAAGAAGTGGCTGATAGGACTCTGGGCTCCCAAAGCACAAACTTTGAACACAACCGGGTTTTAAACTGTAACCAAAATGATGCGCACCAAATTATAATAAATGATTTTGTTTGTATTAATTTGCACTGCGTCCTGAATGTCTAAATAATATGTGATAGTTTCTTGCGATCGTTTACTACCCCTAAGCACTTAAAAGGGAAGATGGCGAGACAATGAAAAGGGACACAAACCGTGATATCAAGGCCACCGGCATTAGGCTCGCAGTACACGGGCCACCGGCCACTACCACGAAACGCCGCCACTGGCCATAATTAATACAGCTTTATGTGGTGGGCGAGAACGAATGCAAGTATCACCACTACATCTCATACAAAGGGTGTCGTAAGAGGCAACTAACGCAGAAAATGTGCAGACGATATCACTGCGAGAGAAGGAAAACTCGGAATAAAACCCTGTACCAACCCATCTGACCAGCGTGGAAACAATAGGCCAAAGCCTTCCAACTTCGGGAGAGATCTATATCCAGCAGTGGACTGCGGACTGCTGAAAAGCTAATTGCTTGATTGATTGATTGCAGCAGACGATTTGTAGCATAGATAAGTTGGCAACCGACCTCACCGTGTGCGGCGGTCCATATAAAATGTATGAAAACTACAGGAAATATGCCGGTGGTGGCGTTTTGTAGTTGTGGCCGGCGGCCCGTGTGCGGCGACCCTTACCGTCGTGCGCGGGGCGCCCGCGCGGCCGGGCGGCGACCCAATTGTACGCTCAACTGTAACACGAAAACTGCCCTGTAAGGGGCCGCCACATCCGCGCTGTGCACTGACCGATATTGGGATATATTTGGGCAAATATTTTGGTTGAGTGGAGCAGCGACCTTGTAGTGAAGCATAACCCAAATACATAAAAACCTAAATAGGTTATGGAATCATTGATGATTAAGTATTAGATTTTCACGCGATACGGTGTAACATAATAATAATAATATCATTTTATTGATGGCAACAGGGCCCAATGTAATAAATTGTAGTTGTAATGAATGTGGTCGGTCACCAATTTCGGAATCCCTCCCCCGTGCCTCAGAGAGCACATGAAGTCACAAGTCTGAACTGCTATTCCGGACATCAGTCGGATACATTTGATCTCACCATATTGCGAAAACTATCATGTCTCTCTATTCGTTGTTTTATTCGCAATAGAGAGATAATGCTTAAAACAACAATTAAATTGTGTTTAAGCGCAAGGAAATCCTCTTGGATTTGGTCCAAAATTGTGTCCCTTCTCAATCGATGCACTTTTGCAGTAGACATTAAGAATATTTATTTAATTAAGTTGTAGTAGCAGCGTAATGGCAACGTCGCGTCAGACGTGGAATCGACTGGTCCCGGGATCAAACCCCAGCGGTACATTAGTGAGCCGATTTGAGTAGTACTTTACTTTTTCAACGGAAGGAACAAAAGAAATAATGCTATCGTAGAACACTGAAGGAAGTAACGTTTTTAATATCCCTATTAAGTGTACGTACAATTTTCCGTAGTTTGATTTTTGGTGGCAGTAGAAGTTTGCCTTTGCAATAGTTTATGAGAACCTGACCTTGTTTACGCGTTTTCTTTTCCCTCCAGCTAATGGCAAAGCGCGAGTGACTTTTTTGATGTTACCGGCGTTTATAGGTCCCAGTGGCTGTTTCGCACCAGCTGGGTCGTGTGTTTGATGATGACACCACGATTATCAGTTCTTAGACGGATCAAATAACCACCTAATTTAGAACATAGTCTAAAACAGAGCTATCAGTTCCTTGCGCAAGCTCTGTGCAAAAACTTCAAATCGACCTGTATTTATGTTAGCACTAAGATATTATTAAGTTCGGGAATGCAAGTAGCATGAATAGTAGATCATAGCGCGCAAGTTTACGGGTATTAATGGCCAAGTGGCGAAGTTGAGCGGCATTCGCCACAGCGGCAAAGTTGCGGCGCGGCAACTTATAACGAGCGCCGCGCGCCGCCCGGGGCTGGCATTGTTCGCGGAACACGGAGACGGGTGACGGGTGACGGGGCTGCCCGATATTGAAACTTATAGTCGCAGCACTAAAGATGTAGGTAACAGATATGTTTTATAATGTCTTAAATGAGAGCAGATAACTGAATTCTACTAATATATGCAAGTTTGTGAAGATGTTTGTTATTCACTCGCACTGCTAAACGGATCCAGCTGAAATTTGGTCTAGAGATAGAACATAGGCCTCAAGGGTTTCTATAGGTTGAGGGAACGAGATCAAAATTCGACAGCGGTCGAAGTCGCAGAAATCAGCTAGTATTCATAAAGTAATATTATCAAGATATTAACAAAAGTTTATAGGATAACGTGATATCCATGTTAGTTTGAGCCACTGATTGCTTGTGTATTATATTTCATGGTGCTCGTTAGGAGTATACAGAGTAGAACTCTCATTTACCTAGTACGATATGATTGTGATGTTTTACTAAATGGTTGTTGTTGCAGTCGAAACTGAACTGCGAGGTGCTGTTCGACGAGCTCGCGTTTGAGGTGCGCTGGGCCGTGGCGGGCGACAGCATCGTGGTGCAGCTCGTCGCCAAGCTGGGTCAGTACCTGCACACAGTGTAGAATGTGATATGACGGTAAATTCACACAGTTGGCACACTCTAATGATGGTCATGGTTGTGGAAATGTTTTGGCTGCAAAATATGTTCCGATATGTGACTAGAACATAGATGTTTGTAAGGCACAAGGATCGACACTTACACACCTCCAAGTCACGGAGGGACCTCATTGTCTCAAGAAGAAGAAAATGATTAATGCTGAAAGAATTAATTGATTTATCTTTTTGTTTTTCATTACCCAGAGGACGGCGAATACATGTCATTTGGTATCTCCGGCGACCCTCACCGCACGCAGATGGTGGGAGGCGACCCGGTGGTGGCGTGGGTGGACAAGACCACGCTCAAGGGGTACGCCGTCGACTACTACCTGGACGCTAAAAGCCAGTGCGCCGGCGTGCGCGGCTCCTGCCCCGACGAGAGATTCGTGGTGAGCCTTTGATTTGAGCAGGACACTTAATATACGTTTAATATGAATGTTAAATAAGCTGTACTGCTCTTTGTGCGCGGCAGGAGAACTCGAACTCCATCCGGCTGCTGAACGCGGCGCTGGTGAACGGCTACTCCATCGTGACGTACCAGCGGCCGCTGCGCGCCGCCGACGAGCTGGACCGCGCCGTGCGCACCAACGCCTCGCAGCCCGTCATCTGGGCCGTGGGCCCGCTCAACTCGCGCAACGAGGTGTCCTACCACCCGCACTACACCAAGGTGCGTATCGCGCTTACTTGTGGCAACACCATGCCAGTTCTTTGGGTATCCATCGGGGCTAACGATTAAATGACTATATCGGAATCTCAGCGACACGGTTTTCTATAAAAATATTTTGACATGTGAGTTTTTTCCTTTTACCTTAGTTGAATCAGTCCGTATTTGATGGCATAAAATGCTTATCTTTTTCGTTTCCAGGGCGACAAATTCTTAGAGTTCGGTCGTCCACCAGTGTGGAACTGCCCCATGCCGGAGGAAGACGACGACGAGACGGAGGACGGTGACCGTCACCGCGCACACGAGCACACGCACGGACACAAGCACAAACACGAACACGTAAGTTACTTCTGTGACCAGCTTGCCTGGGGTGAATCATGTAAGTTTAAGATATTATCAGTCAGAAGGTTATTAACCTTTTATAATATGTGTCATTTTAACTGTCATCATCATCATTTCCATGATATTATGTACATGATAATGACAGGAGCATACCGTCCACTTTATTCAGCGCAATAATTTCTTCCCCCATTGGACGCTACTTAATGGTTCTAACATATCGACAGACTGCTGTGATTAAACCGAACCCCGTGCCAACGCCCGCGCCGGTGCCCAGGGTCGTCCCGTGGGCCATCCCCGCCATCCAATGCGACGAGCCCCCAGACGGAGTGTTCTACGCGCAGATGGGACCCACTGGCGGCAAGCAGGGATATTCCGCCATTACAGGTACGGTAGTGAAGTTAAGGATCATCATTCGAGTTCTAATCTCAATTGCATGTAAAGCTTGTATTTTGGAACTCGGATTCGCTCTCCTACGTCTTAATATTTTACTTTGACTACTTTAATTTTACGGCAGTAACTGATATCTGACCACCTACACCCGACAGTAAAGCCTGAACCAGAGCTCCGGCTGTGGTTCAGTTAGTAGGTGCACTAGTGGCGAGGATGGCTTGGGGCTAAAATGTCTTGGTGGAGCCCGATACTCCTGAGCTATTGGCAGCAATATGTGTATCATCATGTTTTTAAATGTGCTATGCTACAAGTCCTCTGTTTTGATTCAGGCCACGTGGGCTGGGGCATCTCGTGGTACATCAACGGCCTGCTCATACCGGAGATCAACGTGGTGCGCGGGCGCAAGTACACGTTCGTGGTGGAGGGCGGCTCCGACCCCGAGTCGCCCGCGCGCTACCACCCGTTCTACATCACCAACGACCCTGTGGGGGGATACTTCCACAAGACGGACGAGGAGAAGCAGGTCATTGCATACTTCTATAAATTTGTCACAAGGAAATTACAATTATAATGACTGTAGCTGTATTCGCTACATTTTTTTGTGTAGAAACACAGACAAGTTGAAATTTTAGCTGTCCCATGAACAAAATAATTGCAATTTTTATAACTTTTAAAAATAAACTGAGTATCTCATTTTTGTTTTAAGTAATCTTACGTATGGAATACAAAAAAATGAGGAATTAGTACGCCAGCTTCGAGAAACGTGAGGGTATCAGATGATATTAGCTTTTTTTTATAAACTAACAAATCATTGATTTCTCCAGGGAGTGAAGATCTATGCCGGAGTCCGCCAAACCCGCAGTGGCAACGTGACCCCTATCGGCGTGGGGCGCCTGTGTAACTGGACCCCCGACCCAAAGGGACCTGAAGCAGATGAGTACCCGAGCTTTGGCGCCTACCAGCGAGCATTGACCCTCGTCTGCGAGGAGGGCAATCCAGGAGTTGTGACCTGGGTGCCAGATAAGAATACTCCCAATACGGTCTACTACCAGGTAGATTGAAAATTCTATCATAGTTTTTTGGTAATTAAGTTTCCCAAGCCGAAACTAGGACAAAATGTTCAAAAATATCAGGGGGTTCGATTCCTTTATTGACCACAGAGTGTTTCGAATATCAGTGTAATAGGGTTTTTATTAAAGTTAAAATAATATTACACTGTAGTTATAAAATATACAGTTCTAATCATGCTTCGGGAGAGTTCGAAGTTTTACATTGAATAAGGAATTACTGATCAACAACCATATGTAAATAGACGTCAGCCAGAACACTATGACCACTTCAGTACATAACTATACAAACTGCTGTAACTATTAGTTTGTAACTGTACCCATACATGATCACGACCACACTTACATCGACTATCACTGCTACCTACGTAATCACATTCTTCACCTGTTCTCTGCGTTAGTTCGTTTAACACCACATCACTCTCTACTTTATTCTCACATACAAGCGTATTGAAGCTTTCAATCACAATAACATTGTAGTAGTAACTATTTCGATTTGATCCAATATTATCACAATCATGACATTGTTATATTACAGTTACACCTACTTCAATAGGTATTGAGAAACATTGCAATTGATAGCTTCTAACATTGTCTCTAATATCATTCGCTTTGTATGTACATAATCTTTACTATCTGTTTTCTGTTTCAGCCTTCCAAGTCTTCTCTGTGCATGAGATATCTCGTTGCCATGTATATTATTGGACGGTGAAAGATTCATAGTTAAAAATATTTGTGAAATATTCCTCTACTAACAAAATGTTCTGTTACAGTGTTTCACGCACCGTCATCTCGGGTGGAAGATAAACGTCATCGACGAATGCGACGAAGGCGCTGAAAGTCGTGTCGTCGAGAGGGTAGTCGCCCCCGATGATATGCTAACCATGGAGTCAGTCCAGGTACAGACTCGAGTTACTCCAGACAAAAACTTTATAAATGAGCGCAAGAAATCACAAAAAATAATCAATACGAAATCGAATTATGACAATTTCAGTAGCTTTAAGGGCAGCAGTGGCCTCACGGGAGAGGTGTACCCCGATTCCGAGAGGCCGTTCGGACAGGAGTTTGAATTGCCGATATCCAACGGACAGATTAATGATGTGATACAAGCAGTCGAGAACCTGGAAACCAAAATGAAAGATGACTTCAAAAGGAACGCGTCACAATTACCTGCAACGGAAGTAGTTAAAGAAATGTTTTTACCAGAACAACCCGTGCGAGAAGATGATGAATATTCAATTGAATCTGGGAAATTACCGCCGACTTACTTCTTACCATCTAACCAGAAACCTCTAACACTACAATCAGTACTTCATCCAAGCAGCCATAATAAACCTGCGGGCAATATGAGACCTCCATTTCGTCGTCCGGTACCTCCTGAAATAAAATTGCGTAGACCTCCTCCTCCAATGTATCAAAAAGGTGGATACCCACTATCTATGCCAAATCACCATAACATGTATGGACCGTCAAAGAAACCTCCGCAGAAAATGGTCCCCAATAGAGCATCACAGAATATGAATCGACCACCACCGACTATAGAACGACCACCACCACCCATGGAGCGACCTCCTTTACCTCCAACTAGGGGCAGCATACCTCCGATGAAACCAATGCCTGCACAACATCAGTTGAAAAATAAATATAACCAGATTACAAAACTAATATCGAAAAATCCGAGTACTCCACTAAGTCAACTACAAACAATCATTTTGGGGAAACCTAGCTTAACTCAACCGACTTTGCCGTTGCCACCCTCGAGTCAACAGATGAACTTGGGTCAAGCAGATGTAATAGCTAGTCATGTTGTCAAAAGTCAAATAATGCTACCGGGTGCTAACGATGCGCTCCCACAACATAGTACACAAACATATTTAAATGTGCCGGGGCAAATAATATTAGGCAAACCAATGGATAACCCAATGCCTTTAGATCAACAAATGACGCCAACTAAACAATATGGAATCCAAACGCCATCGACTCCAACACAAACTCAGTTTTCACAATCAACACCAAGTATTCATTTGATAACTGATCGTAATCAAACATCACAAAATGAAATAAAATCTTCAGATTTCATTGGTGAGTCAGCAGATGCCTCCTTCATACCGCCCGCAAGGAACACGGGCTTTAAACCGGATTCTATTGTAGTTGAAAGTGGATTTAAACCCATTATAAGGGAACCACTAATGGCTGGTGAAGATAGAATAGCAGATGAATTCGAAGGTTTTAGTAGCAATAGACGAGAAGACACTGATTTTCAAGAAGATTATGAAGAATCTCCTAATATAATTCCTTCGAAACATAAATACCCGAGCGATCAACTGACAGAAACTTTTGAACCAATGTTCATTCCATCACCAGAAGATCATTTAATTCCTACTAATGATAAAACAAAAGAAATCTTCCCGCCAAACCACGCTAAAGAAGATAGACCCCATCCAGTTTATGTGAAAACTAAGAACGAATTAAATGCATTGTTTAGTAGTAAAAATATTGAAAAAACTTCATCTACTGACTTAGTGATGGAATCAGATAGGGTCAGCCCTCACTATCTTCCCCCCGATCCAAAATTACCTAAAGAACATTATCAACAATTGATAAAAGATGAAACATTTACGACATACGATGGTAAAACAATATCAGGTGCGACGTTAACTAGTATTTCCGATTCCAAGCCCCCTAAACTGTTCTCCGCTAAACTTCCTGCAACCACTGAACAACTAATAAGGACTCCTCAGTTTGGACCTTTTAAAGGCGAAATACCACCACCAATAGATGAGCATATAAATACAGAAACAAAAAATAAGTCAAATTTGCGAACGACTGACTTAAAAAATGTTAACAAAGAAAAATCGAATACTGACCATGACAGTGATCTAAAAACGGCAAGCAGCTCAATAGTGAGTCAACTCAATGCCACAGACGAGCCGGAGGACTATGAAGACATAGAAGAATATGAAGAAGACCAAGTAGACGAAGATTTAAAAAAGAGAGTTAGGAGAGGCACGAGAGATACAAAGCATGACATGGGTCAGGTTGAGGAGGTAACTCAAACCAACGGGCATAGCAAACCTGTTCACTACGCAGAATTAGAGACTGCGGCGTCAACAGGCGCCGTAAAAAGCACGAGACTCCTCTGGGTGACTCACATAGTATTACTAGTGATATGTACGAAATTGCTATAATTATAATTTAAATTATTAATTTATTTATTGGATTAAATTATAAAGGGCTTGCCATTACATGCATTTCGCGTTTTTACGTAAATATCGGGGTTGAGGCTGTGGGCTGTCTCGGGTTAGACGTATATACCATTGCGTCTATAAAACATAATCTTAACTACATCTGTTACCACTTTGTTACACGCATAATGCAATTCAATACTCCGTTAGTCTCTAAGGTTTTGTAAATATATTTCTACATATATAATAAAATAGTTTTACATTTTACGTTTTTTTTTTAATTTTCGTATTAATTTGCGGAGTATCAAGTCGTGGTGTCCTTATTTTATTTGTAAAGAAAAGACAGAACTTCCTTTCGTAGGGATTATCCTCTGACATGACAAGTAATAACTGTGCAGAACGATTCATCCCTTTGAGAAGGTCATATATTGTCCTCCGTATTATTACTGCCTCAGATTAGGCTTGTTGGAGAGCGAGGGCAGCTTGAGTAGCGTGTGTACGTTATAGATCTTCTTGGTGAGACGCGTGAAGTGTTGCATGGCCACCTCGTGCGGGTAGCTCTGGTCCACCAGGCGCAGCACGGAGTCACGGTTACGGCCGCTGCACAAACAAACAATAACAATGATTCATACAATCTGCCTTCGTGAGATACCGGTCCTGTTCCCCGATCTCATCCTTAATAATAATAAGAATGCAAGAATAACTATTTATGTCTGTGCTTTACGTTGTCAAGTCTAGCTTACATGTTTTACGCGTTAAGTATACTCACTGCCTGTTCGTCATGATCCTTGCGACCGATGTTAGCGGCAGGCCAGCTTTGTCTGCCACTGCCAGGTCACTGCCGCGCACTACCAGCTCCTCGATGATAGCTGTGTTGGCACCCTGACACACTGAGAACCGTCACATGGTAAATATCCCGATTATTTTGATACTGACATCACATGCATGTTGCAATATTATTATAAAAATACTTTATTTCAATGACAGACTCGAACTTCCTCCTAAGGAGAGAATTTCAGCTAAACAAAATGGATTCTGGAGGATAGCACAGAATATACCTCCTATAAAAGGTTAGGACCTTTTGACATTCTTTGATTGAAACTTGTGGATAAACTTATTCAAGAGTAGGTAGTATATTATTTTCGTGAACTAATTTTTAAACAGTTCGCGAAAATAATTTGTTATCACTATATTTATTTATTAATAGACAAACATAGTAGAATACAAAGTATAACTAGTTCTGATATACACAATTAGAGGCATATATAGTACACACCATAGGATAGCGTATGATTAAGTGCTAGTTATCAAATTAAGAATTAAAATTTAATGAGCGTTGATTTTCAGCGAGCTATTAAAAAGCGACAAATGTGTATTCCGTCTTTGGGTACTTGATTTATTTGTTCTGCCATCTTATGATGATTTGGGATACAGGTGGACGAATAAAATGTCAATGTATATGTTTAATACAAACAATGCCGCCGTGTGGCTACTGGCTAGTGTTCGCACCCCTAGCAAAGGCTAAATTAAAGTCATACAAAATTTCATCAAGAGCACTCAAAAAATTGAACCTCAATGTGGTAAAAATAGACAAGTCAACTAACAATTTTTTTTAATGGATACGTCAATATCATGGCCGGCTGTCCGCCTGCAGTTTGATCCTGTAAGAACATAGGGGTAAACAGTAAAATATATTTCTGCTGAATAAAGTAGCTTTCAGATGGTGAGATAATTTTTTAAATTGGTTAATATTTTCAGAGTTTATCGATTATAAATAAACAATTCTTTTCTCTTTGTGATATAATATAAAATAGAGATAAAGGTGCCTAAGTCCGTGTCCAACCAGGCCAGTTCCTCGGGCCAGCCTAAATTAGTAGAATATAATCAAGCACATAGTGTAGTGATCGCACATGCTCTGAACAGCGGCGTCCAGCCGTTGTTGTCCTCCGCCCCGACGTCGCCCCCCCTGTGCAGCACGTGGCGCAGCACCTCCACGTCGCCAGAGTCCACCGCGTAGTGCTCCGCGCGCAGACCATTCACGTCTCGAGCCTGGAACACGCACCAACGGTGTTGGTTTCATTCGGTTATAAAGTATCATAAACTAAGATTCAATTTGGTTTCATTTGAACATTTCAAATAAAGCATATACGTAATTATGAGCATACTGCTATACATTATATGCTACATATGCCATACAACATTGGTACTTTTGATTCAGAGCCTAAATGAAAACGTGAAATAAATATAAATTATTATTTGGACGACATGGCTACCTGATTGAGTCAGATTTATTCAAAAAAATTTAATGGGAAAGCAAAAAAAAATTTTTTTAAGACTCAACAGAGTAAGCTTTTACAACTGAACATAGTATATACGGATCGGTAAGACCCATCATGGGGGAGTGGCTAGAGAGGCCACACGGCAGCCTCTCGTACCGTCTGACGCAGATGATCACCGAGCACGGATGCTTCGGAAAGTATCTGCGTCGGATGCAGAAAGAGCCAACGTCCGAGTGCCATCACTGCGACGCGAGCGAGGACTTAGGTCCTCACACGCTCACCGAGTGTCCGGCGTGGGAGACGCCGAGGCGGGAGCTTGTGGCGGCCCTGGGAGTGAGGGTTCTCACGCTCTCCACCTTGCTCGCGGCGATGGTTCGCTGCGCGGATGCGTGGGCGGCCGGCGCCTCCTTCTGCGAGCAAGTAATGCTCGTGAAGGAGGAGGCGGGGCGGGAGCGGCAGCGGGAGCGACGAAGGATCGCTAGACAAGCTGCCCGCGCACGAAGGCAACTCGGGCGTCGGAGGTCGATGAACGACCTCCGCCCCCCATGAGCGCCGGCCTGGGGGTGACAGGTGAAGCCGCCTGTCACCCTTGCAGAAGCAGGCCGCGGCGGCGGCGCGCTTGGCGCGCCTCCCCGTTTCCGGGGACGAGTTGGGGACTCTGTGGTCCCCACACCCGAGAAGAGGGCCAGATCGTGAGAGATGGCCCTGGGTCGGCCGGGGTGCGAGGGATATGCCTGTCAACCTCACCTTCGGCAACCGAAACGACCCACAGGCGGCGTGCGTTTTAGTCGGTTCGAGTCCGACATAACCTCCTCCACCGGCTCCGGTGGGGAGATATCCGTGGGGATTTTGCGCACGTAAAAAAAAAAAAAAAAAAAAAAGTATATACGGATTAACAGGTTGAATAAATACACAGTACTAAGTTTCTTGGCATATTAATAGATGAACATTTAACTTGGAAAGAACACATTGATACTTTCAGCATGAAAATTCATATATTTGTGTTTGCTTTAAGACAAGTTAAATATATGATATCCAAATCTATAGCCATAATGGTATATCGTGCCTACGTCTGCTCCATTATCAGGCCCGGCATTATTATCTGGGGTAACATTTCAGAAACCTCACGGGTCTTTAAAGCGCAAACAAGGTGCATTCAAACTATATGTGGCATGGTATTATTAGTCATGATAGTCGTCGCAGAAACCGGCCTTATCGCTACTAGAGTTAAACTGTGTATAAATTAGAGAAATAGATTAGGTGCTGCAAATCATTCACTGTAAATATTTACAATCGAGTAAGAGCCTTCTTCATTTATTACTTTAGGAATATTCAGAACTTGGCAAGTTTGTGAAGAACACCAGACCTGAAAGTCAGCGCCTTTCTCAAGCAGCAGGTCTGCGATGGGTAGACGGCGCGCGAGCACGGCCAGGTGCAGCGGCGTCTGCCCCGTGGACGAGCGCTGGTTGCCGTCCGCGCCCAGCGCCAGCAGGCAGCGCACCGTGTTTATGTCTCCTGGTTCACATATAACATTTGTTTAAGTACTACACACAAAACATTACCAATTGACATACAAGAACTTTAACGTTGTTATACCTTTCCTGACAGCAGTTGCTAGAGGCGTGAATCCGTTGGTTGGGTTCAGGATACCGATTAGTTCAGGTCTTTCTTCGAACATGCCCTGAATCTAAATAAATCGGGATTAATCGTTATTAGTTTTAGTTAGGAGACATTTCAATAAAGACGACCACAGACCTGTTTGGTGTACCCGCAGTGCACCGCCATGCAGAAGCACATGATGGAAGTGCCATCGGTGTCGGTGTTCGTCCACGTCTCCTCGGACCACTGTGACTCTATCCACTGCGGCACTGCGCACCTTCCGGCCGATGATGGTCTACGAGAGACATTGTTTTACATACTCTCTTTAGATAGATAGGAATGTTAGGCAATGAATGATTAAACTTGTGTACCAGTATCACTACTTGACATTATTAACATTCACTCATATAAAATTTAATAATACATGAAATCTTTATTATAATATATAAATATAAATAAATACTTTGTAAGAAAATATGTAATTTAAAACACACTGTAATGTGGTTACCGTGGCCTATGGACGTATGCAACACTAGAGGAGAAATACTGTGGTTCTGATTATTTTACCTTATGTTTGTTACTCTTTCATGTTCCTTTTCTCTAACTTTAATCTGCTCTCTGCTCTTTGTAACTCTTATACTCGGCACATTAGTTACATTACTTTTATCACTTGAAACTTTTTTATCATCACAAAATTTGCTGTCATTTATTTTTGTTATTGTTTCATATACAGCGTCCTCACTGCCATAGAACTGTACAGCTTTGTCAGCGAGGTCAGCCACTGCGTTCGTTTGCACTATGACTTTGAGTCGAAACTTGTGAGGGTGTCGTGGAGCTAAGTTGTCTATTTCTTTTTTTGTTTTACCACCTCTGGAAAATAAGTTGGCTATAATATATATATATTACAAAAAAAGTTAAATACTGACTGCCTAACAATAACTAAATGACTAAATGTTCACACTCTCTTCGTGTCTATTACATTATTGTTACGAGTATTGCCTCAATGTACATATGTATACAATATGTAGAAATTGACTAAAGCTTTGGACTAAGGAATATAATTAATAGTGTATCCGCAAAAGTAACATCGGAACTTTGACTGTTATTATTAATAAACAATTTGTACCTGTAAACCACCACCCAGGGAGGAAACTTGTCATTCTTCTCAATCCTAAATAATAACTGATCAGCGATAAAATGGAAGTGTTCCAGTCGTCCCCAGTCCAAGGTAATGGAGCCTTTGGTTCGGTTCACCACCTCTGGGGCCGGAGGCGACCAGTGGCTGAACTTGTCCACGAGGAGCTCTTGAAGAGACATCTTGTTTGTAAATATTGTAAGGGGTACAGATTCTACTAGATCAAAAATCTGTGTTCGGTATTAGTCAACCTCTTACGCCTGACTTCTGACAATATTGCCAAACATTATTATACCGGGTAAGCTAACATACTGGGACAATGCACATGGCGATAGTTAGCAGACATGACCCACTCCCACACACTACACTCAAGAGTAACTCATCACTAGACAGATATTTTACTGCCATTAACGTAAGAAGTACAGGAATCTTTCAGGAGAAAAAACAAGCTACTCGGGCGAGGTGCGCCGCTGCATCAGCTCGCCACGTACAAGTTTGATCGATGCGCGACCCGCGAACTTCGGCACATTGTTGCTACCTGCTTGTTTACTTGTTCGAACAATGCCGGCAATTTATGTTGTACTTAATATTGTATGTGAAGTTGCGGAGCTACGAGCAAAGTTTCAATGCATAGTGCATCCAAATTAAACGTTCAGGTAATCATCTGAACTTGTAGACATGGTAGTTGATAAGAATGATAGTAGGCATCGAGACAATAGTGCTACTTGGCAAGATTTTTTCATAGGATTTTTATGGGTATTATATTATTTGAAGATGTAGTCTACCCGCAATATCATTAAATGGCGCTGACAAATATTTAAAAGAAACTTCATGAATACAGAGTATACTGCACAGATCCGTACAATGTACATGGAACACGGAGTTCACGGCGACTGCTGAGCTGAAAAACATTTCTTTGTTATCCTCTGAATAGTTTGGATGAACTGAGCTTTTTCTCTATTTTATGTAGTTTTATTTAAACAACATAAAAACGTTTAATTAAAACATGTTACGTGAGAGCCGAGTTCTGAACCGTCCGTCCGTCCGTTTGTTCGCTACGAGCGAGTGAACAAACACATTCACATTCCAATTGATTTGATTGATTAGTACAATGAAAATCGCGAATTCATTTATTTTATGAAAACAATTTTATTTTCAGATTTTACTAGGTACTCATCAGGTGGCAATTCAATCGGACACGTTCAATTTGGTTCGAGATATATCGAGAAGAATGTAAAGCAATGGCATTGATAACATTCACTAAAGCTAGTCGGAGCACGCGGTCTGGGGGACCCACACCTTACTCACTCAGTGCACTCGTTCTCCTCCAAAGCATACCTATGTATTTTTTGCACACAGTAGGTTCATTTACAAAATACTCACGCGCTCAGAATACTTCTCACCCTCAATATTTAAAAATACTAATTTCTTCTGATGGTTAATGACTTTTCAGCAACCAGAAAGAAATTTCCGGTAACATTAATTATTATATTTTTAAGTAAAGTTTACTAGAAAATCGTGTCCCCGAGGTTTCGTAAAGTTGGAACAGATAATTACTGCGTGTTCATTGAATAGTATGCAACTTGATATATTCTACATGATGGTGTGATACTGTATGTGAAGAAAACCAAATTTTAAAATATCGATTTTAAAGCAATGACTATTTGTCACTTGTTACCTTTAAACGACCGAAGTAGTCTAGGACTTGTAAAAGGAAATAGTCTGTTTTTAATCCTTGCAAAAGAAACAAGCACATTAAGCTGACAGGCTTTATTTGAAGTCGGTAACGGATACATTATTGTAAATCGAGGAAATTTACTTAGTTTCATTTCATAAAACAACAATAACGTTCTGCGAACAACGTCACCGGTTTCAGTTGCATTTTCTAAATCCGCGCGTTCCCTAAATGCTAAAAGTGGAGTGCTGCGAACGAAGATAAATCGCGCAGCCATCACACTTGGGGCCACCAATCTATCAGGTTATGTCATATTTGTAGGATTTCTCGCAACGGGATATCTTAATCACACACTTCATCTAAAACGGTATTGAATCAGTGACGTCATAAGTATATTAGTGTGATTAAAACCTTGAAACAGTTATATTTTAATAACAACAGGAATCAAAGTCTACCATGATTTTTGATTCCTCCTGCATTGCACTAACTAGCACGTTTGCTTACTCAATGGTTACCTTGAAAATGCATTCCAGAATAATTCAAAGTCCAGTCAACCAACCATTCTCGCGATAGGAATCGAATCTGAGATATAACGACTGCGACTTTATCATAAGATAAAGCTTATAGAATGAGAACAAAGACTGTGAGATATATTACAATATATGTTTCCATAAAGAAAGGATTACTCTCACGATACAGTATTGGTATAGATATATCGTCGCACACTTCAAAAACGTACAAATGAGTAACGAGTGGATACGAAGTAGGCAATAAATTAACGTTTGTAAATGACACAGGTTCCACTCTAATGTGCACAACGATATACGTTATGTAACGGTCACACACAGACACACACACACAGACACACACACACACACACACACACACACACTTGTGCGAATTGTTAAGTGCGAGCTACTGCTGTCCTGATACATTAACAACCAGGGTAGTTCATATGGTGGTCAAATAAGGTTTTATGTGTCACTATCGACTAATACGACATAATGTTTTGTGTAAACAGGATCATAGCAGAAGGTCTTCATTGATTAATAGGGGAGTCCCCAACCGAAATGATAGCCGAAATGATTCAAAAATCACAAAGTAACACAAACCTCAAAAAATTTAGTTGTTTATTTTCAGAAGTCCGCAGTGAATCGCACCTATAAGTAGTTTTAATAAGTTAACATTCGCAATGCACCTCCTCTCCAATCCTACAAAACTTGATATTTACATCTGTATGGACCCGAGCCCCAGCCCAGGAGGTCTAAAAAGGAGACTTTATGGGAATCGTATTAGGATAATATTTTGTCTTGCGGCGATATTTACACAAAATTAGAAACTTCTTAGTAAATGAATTGTTGAAATTCAGTTCATATGAGTGACCATAATACGAATTTCACAGGAATTTATTGAGATCTACTGGAAATTTATAAAGTTATTAGTTTTTAGCAGAATCGCTTAATGTGTCCTGTACGTGAGAGTGATTGAACATTTGACACACATCAGAGCTGCACGTCGCGGCAGTATGTGTGTGTGTAGGTACCTTGCAGGGGTTTGACACTCGCGATTGATGAGCGCGAGCAGATGTGGACCGAGGAACTCCTGTCGAAACTATTGCAGTCTTGTTCCTCCTTCATCTGTTTGTGTTGGATGTTTAGATTTTTTGGATATTAAGTTATAAAATATTACAGAATTCCTACAAGTTTGTATTCGATTGACGCAGAGCGTGGTCTGAACCTTCTGGGTGCACCAGTTACAATTAGCTACTTATTTGTGAAATTTGTTTTTATATGCTCTACCTGTATATCATCAACTATACTGTAATGCGAACATGACTTTATAAAGATTATATAATTATTATTGTAAATGAAAAAGTGAGTATGTTTAAATATTTATTGTTCCTCTTTCCTGAGACTTTACCATCAGGCGTGGTGAAGTCTAATTGATGTGTGAAACATCGTTTATTTTGGACTTGCCATAATGAAAATTTGGTCCATTAAAATGATGGTTGGACTTCGTTGACATGTTTATAAACTTAACTAGATTATTTTTATTTCGATCTGGATTGAAATCAGTATTATATCGGAGCAGAGCCGTGGACATAGGCTAGTTACTATATTAAGTTGTTCCTTTCATGAGAAATACACTTCATAAAATGTGAGCTCAGTTTTCATCTTAACGTTTGTATGATGTACCTAAGTCTGTAAGAAGTATTCGGCAGCATAATAACATATCGAAGAATTCAAATCACATCGTTGTTATTGTCTCATCAGGGTGCGCCCACTCCGCCGCGACCCTGTGACCTCTACGGTCTATATTCGTCCTCCTCGAGTGTACCGCCATATCTACATAGTAAACACCTATAAGAAATTGATTGAATGAATCGAAGTGAAATCTTGTGACCTGCTTTTTTACTATTTCGATTTGCTAGCGCTCACTGTACACCCATTAGCAATAGTGCAATTGGCTGTGCTCACTCTCGATATTATCTTAGGAGTATAACTTACTTCACCTCGCCATGGTACACTAAAAGCGAAGTCTCAGGAGTGAGGGTCGTTTGGGCCCATTCTACAATGTTTTATCTTCTGGGTCCTTTCTACACAGTTTTGAGTTTGTTTATGACGTAGAGAACTTCTCAATTTCATAGATACTCTGGCGAGTAATAGCTACTTCCTGTTAGAGTGCACTTTAAATATGGTTACATTTCAAAATCTCGAAGGTCATAATAACGATGTACGGAAGACCAAAATTCACTCCGAATGTTCAAAATACCGAACGTAAGAAATTATGAAGTACAAAAACCCGAAAAATCGTTCTTTTTGGTTGGTTATAAAAAAAAAAATTGCCATCCAACGTGGCAACGCAGCATGTGTTATGGGCACTTTTGCACCGGGAGCGATCAGGGGCGGGTTATTTGATTAGTAGTTTTGACATATTGTATTGTAATAAATGTATTATGACTTTGGGAATTTGTTAATAAACTGTACAAAAATCTTTTAACCTTCGGTATTCTGAACTTCGATATATCGTTGTTCGGTATTTTCTATATTCGAGATTTTCAACTTCGGGATTTTGTAATTCCGGATTTTGAATTTCGGTATTTTGATACGTAGCCTCATTATGTAGGTAATAATATAACTTTTGGAAACCCTTTTCACACAAAATCAAAACAGCTGAGCAACGGGGAGGTTGTACTTGTAAAAGTTAACGGCGAGTTTACACAAGAACAATATTATTGCAAATTTGTTTAATGTTAAACCCTTTCCCTGGCTGTTCAGAGGAGCGGTTGAGTAAGGGATAAAATTATATTAATTTGGTAAATAAAACATGTATTGTTGTTCGATAGGGCGAGCGTGTTTGTGTATGAACTACAGGCGAACCACTCTTCTCTTCTATCGACGCCGACAGTGGGAGCTATCTACCGATACTAAATGATTTAAAATCTCATTCGATAGTTTGAGTGGAGTCGTCAAAAATCAATGTTTATAAATGTTTGCACCATCATTCATTTAATGAATGAAATTTAAAGCATTTAGTATGCTAACTATTCAGATCGATTAAGATAAAAAAATATGAATCGGTTCAGTCCGTCGGTCAGAACCGTCGCCGTAAGACGGATATGTGTTTAGAGGAATTTGGATGGTTTCAGGCGAAAGTTCTGTGGTTTAGAGCTCAGAGCGTTCCCCCTGTAAGGGTAAGATCGCGGGTTCGAATCCCACCTGAACCGATTCATTTTTTTCTGTATCTCAATCGATCATTCATTAATTCATATAGTTCGTACGAATATTGGTAGATGGCTCTCATCGTCGCCGTAAGATGCATATATGTATAGAATAATTTGGATAGTTTCAGGCGGAGGTTCGGTGGCTCAGTGGTCAGAGCGTTGCCCCTGTAAGAGAAAGATTGCGGGTTCAAATCCCGCCTGGACAGTTTTATTTTTCCATCTTAATCGATTTAAATGTGGTTGGCGAGTTAATCAAGGAGAAGTCTTACGAAGATTAAGAAATGTTTATTTTAGTGTAAAATATTCATAAATAATTATTTATTTATAATTCAGCAACTTTTGAGGGCCCATGTACTTTATTAGAGGGAAACTGCTATAGTAAGTGTATAAGGCCTACTCACTAGTTTCCAGTAAGCATTATTGAAATGCCTCCTGGCTGCCGCCGTGCGCCCCGCTATATATCGCACCCGATATTAGAATCAGATTTAAGGCCTTTTTATACTAGCGGTAACTGTTTCTTTAAATAAGTAAATATTCTACAACATTCGCCACAACGCTATCTGAACAGAGTGAGACGATTTTTCACGCCGGAGCAGCGGTTACAAGACACAAATTCGCTCCTGTGTGGAATACTGCTCGCATCTCTGGGATGGTTCAGCAAAGTACTTACTAGATGCTCTCGACAGGTTGCAGCGACGTGCGGTCCGCATCATTGGGAATCCCGAGATCACGAACACCCTAGAACCTTTACAGATGCGTAGAGATGTTGCGTCCATGGCTGTATTTTACCGTCTGTGCCATGGTGAGTGTTCTGATGAGCTCTTCCAATTAGTCCCACCCTCCCCTTTCCTACACAGGACAACACGTGCAGGTCTTAGATGTCATCCGCACACGGTGCAGAACATCCGATCAAGAACCAAGCGGTTCGGAGACTCTTTCCTCTGTCGCACCATTAAGACCTGGAATTCATTAACAGCTCACGTGTTTCCTTCTTCCTACAGTGCCGAGTCCTTTAAGCGGGGCGTGAAAAAGCATACGATGAGGCTGTCAAGCTGAGTGTCACCATTGTCAAACGGTATGTGTTAGTAATTTGTACCAAAACTTAGGCTTCACAAGGTTGGTGATTCATTTGTAGGCAGCTGCATATTTTTTTTTAATAAAATTGCTCAAGACTTGAATAATATGCCAATAAATAAATAAATAAAAGTGGATGAGTACCTCAATGATGTTAATGCGTGGTCAACATAAGTCTTGTGCTTGCTCGCACAAAATAAATTGTAAACTAAAGCAAATTTAAAAAAGAAAATAAATCTAGTTCTAATATAGTTCGCTGAGTTTCTTGCTGGTATCTTCTCAGTAGAACTAATCTACCGAACCAGCGAAAGAATCATTTTCCAATGGTTTATTTTTACATTATTTAATATTTTTATATTATTTCTTGACATACATAATTGTAAATAATTTTGACGTTCATATGTGCTCTTTATGTGCTTAAACTTAATAAATGAAATTTATTCTTTGATTCTTTGAATGGTGACCCTCTTTTCTGAGACTTTGCCTTCAGCTTACCGTCAGGCAAGGCGAAGTCTAATTGACGTGTTCTATATAAAAAAAATCTAGAAGCATAACTTAACTAGCTTGTGTTATGGGATCTAGATTGCGGCTAAACACACTTAAAAAAATTATTTCTTTGTAAATACGTAGGTACAAATTATACATAGAAACACCCTGACTAATGCAAATATACATGTTCATGCATACAAATATCTTTACTGAGTGGGAATCGAACCCGCGTCACTTGCGAAGCAGTCGAACGTTCTAACGCTACGCCACAGAATGATGGCGACGTGTCCGCTGCTCATGCGCGTCGTTTTCGCCACGCAACCGCGACGTCTCTGATGCGCAATCGCTCCGCTCGGAAACCGCTCCGCCCGTAAACCGTTCGCAAGGCGATTGTATAATAAGGCCCTAAATAGAGAACTGCAGAGTCAACGATATACAGTCGGCGGCCTGCTGCCTGTCCCGGGGCTGCTGTGAGCAGGACGAGCTCGCGTTGATTATGAGCCAACGTTATCGCATCACAGGCAGGCGTTATTGACATACGTACGTACTCACGGTCATATAGTTTCGAAGGGGTAGGCGGCAATATACTTGCAACCCATTGGAGATATGAATTGATACAATTTACAAGCAATGATGATCTCTGTGCGCATTAGAGGTCGCGGGTTCATTTTGCTCAGTGCATATATATTTGTGCATATACAGGGTGTATTTTTGAAACGGGGCAGTAAGGGCAAGTACCTTAACCGTTGCATTTACAGCAAAACGTTCTTAAAAGACCTTCCCTAACTTTTTGGGACATTTTGAACTGCATTCACAGATTTTGTAAAAAACTTACAGTTAGCAAAAAAAATGCAAAAAGTTCAAATTTTTTTTTTATGCCAATCGATTCTATTTCATGTGGGGATCAAAAAACTCTACGGGACCATTTTAGCTTTCAGTACTAGAAAAGACAGAAATCGCCAAAAACGTTTCCCATACATTTCGTACGGAAATATGATAAATCAACTCGAAACTCATAGGTCAGATAAAATTTTGAACTTTTTGAAATAAAAAAAATCATTTAAACATTTAAGAAATTGGTTTATGAAATAAATTGCTCAAAATGATTTCCATTTTCACGAATACATAAGTCTATCCTTTTTTGCACTGAACGAATGGCGGCTAATAATGTTCTGGGATAAATATTACGTAAAATGGTCATTAATGCATCCTTGAGCTCTTGAACACTGGCGTACGTCGTCTTATACACCTCGTTTTTCACGAAGCCCCATAAAAAAAAATCAAGTGGTGTTAGATCGGGGCTACGAGGTGGCCACTGTGTTGGACCATGTGTACCTATCCACTGTGTACCGAATAGGCGGCTCAAATTGGAACGTGAAAGATGACTGTTATGTGGCGGAGCACCATCTTGTTGAAAATGAACTTTTCGCAATTCCGACAGGGGTCATTCGTCCATCTTGTTTTCAAGATGGTGTAAAATGACTTCATTATACATGGCAGAATTCAGTTTCCCTTCATAAAATTCCACCATTATGACTCGATTGGACATTATACCACACCAACAGTTGAATGAGAAGCGAACCTGATTATGACTTGCCGTAACTCTTAGTGGATTTTCTTTGGACCAATAGTGGTGATTTTTTCTGTTGTACATACCGTTATTGGAAAAATTCGTTTCGTCTGACCACAGTATGTAATTTAAAAATTCATGATCGCTGCTTATTTTTCCTCTTAGCCATCTGCAAAAAGTAAGCCTTCGAACATCATCACCCGGATGTAACACTTGAACTATGCGCCCATATCGATAGCACTTGTAGCCGTATTTCTTCCATATCTTTATCACAAGGGAGTGGGATACACCTACTTCAAGGGCGACTTGCCTGGACGATACCTCTGGATATGCTTCGACATAAGTCAGAACCGCAATCTCCGTGTCCATGTCCACACAAGGCTGCCGCTTTCTTTTGAAAGAACCCTGCAATTCCAGGTTTCTCAAAAGATTTGTAATAACCTTTCTTGTTGGCACATGCCGCAACGGATACTTATTGCGGTACCACACTAATGCAGCTCCCGCATTTCGATTATTGACAAAATACGCTTCTAATAAGTCAATTTTTTCACGATTAGAAGACATTTTAGCGAAAATCCTTAATTAATAACTCATACGAAGTTTCTCAGCTGAACCTAAGTATAACACACAGATTTTCGAATCAAATTCGAAATTTGAGGGTAAAAATTCTTTTTATTTACTTTATAGTCAATTCTACCCACTTCCTGGCCATAACAAAAAGTTAGACCATCGTAGAAATTTGTTTCTGTTGTATGGGAAACGTTTTTGGCGATTTCTGTCTTTCCTAGTACTTAAAGCTAAAATGGTCTCATAGAGTTTTTTGATCCCCACATGAAATAGAATCGATTGGCATAAAAAAAAAATTGGACTTTTTGCATTTTTTTTGCCAAATGTAAGTTTTTTACAAAATCTGTGAATGCAGTTCAAAATATGTCAAAAAGTTAGGGAAGGTTTTCTAAGAACGTTTTGCTGTAACTGCAACGGTTAAGGTACTTGCCCTTACTGCCCCGTTTCAAAAATACACCCTGTATATGCACTGATTTAGGTTATGATTACTGTGAGCACCGTTGGCCTATGTAATGCGTTGCTAGAAAAGTCGTGGAAAACTCTTCACATTATATGTGTTTATATTTATGTAATTTATTTATTGTGACACATTCTATTGAATGTTCATAAAATTACACCAACACTTACTTATATATAATATACCTTCTTTCCTGTCCACTCCAAGGTTGCCGGAAGAAATCACGTTCTAAGAAATCTATAATAATGTTGGTGTACCATAAATATGTATATATCTATTTACAAAAAAGCTTGTGAGTATGTTTATATGAATACCTGATACTGTTGCCCTTGTCCTACATTAAATTTGAACTTGACCACGAATATAAAAAACTATTATAATGTAATTTATTAAACAATAGCAATTAGTATAATCAAGCAATCAATTTATTCGTCGGACTGTACATGTAACTGTACATGCGAGCCCTCCATTACGGTTAATATTAAATGATAAGTCGCGCCACGTTACGTGCTATCTCTCACATTTGAATTCTCAATTTTATATTGTTATGTGCACTAGCTGACCCTTGAGTAAATAAATACTATAATCTGATTGTAGGGCCTCCAACCGGTGGCAATAACAATAATCGCACTCTGCACATAACCTTCACGCTAGTTCAAGTAATTTAGGAGTAGATAGAACGTTTTAGTTAAAATTTTAGCAGTAGATAAATGTTATCGCAAGCGGATGACCGCTACCTACCTACAGCAGCGCACAAAGTACGAACGAGTAAACAGATTAACCTTGTCCTCCAAAGATTACTTCAATGTATAGTTGGTTGTACCTCAATAGACAGATCGTTTTCGCTGCCCGGTTCCGAAAAGAAGAAGAAGACTTGTTTATCCAATTTTATTTTGTGGTCTGTCATTTCATCACAACTAACGAAACAAGCAAGAAGTTTGTTTACTATACGATGAGGTAGCGGTTGCTGTCGAGTACAGTCAGCAGCAAAAGTAGACGACGTTCAAAGCAAAAAGTGATTGACAATTAATTGAAGCTATAATAAAAATTTACCATTATGTTAACTAATTTCATTAATAGTACGTAGTTGGCAGCAGTTACACTACCAAATACATATTATTTTGGAGCAAACCTGATGATCATGAAGGTATCGTCAGAAGTAGGTGAGCTACTTATACATGACTGCTAATCTACTGACTAATAAACCATTAATAGTGACCATTCCCAGTGGCGGAGTCACTGCAGGTCGAAGTAAACAAAAACTGTTTTATTGTTCGTCCATTATCGTTAACGCCATCTCGCTCGCACGCGTGGCTGGAAAACTCGCAATTACATTCGGGTACAGAGCGAACCGTTTATTTATGAGATATCATGGCCGCTTCATCATCTTCATCTTTGGCGGGATGCTGTATTCTTGTGGAACAAAATAAATTGTATTTGTTCGAAACCTTCCTACACTTGAGTCAAATAGTGAAATATACCTACATAATATACTTACCTACCCACGCGTTGGTCTTTCAGGCTGTAAGTGCGGATAGAGAAGATGACAAGGACCACGACTAATTTTAGGGAAAAATTATTGCAAAAGCCCAATAATAATTTATTTTGTGTAAATGATCTACCATATTGTCAAACATTCGTATCGTCTTCATTACGAAACTAGTAAATCATGCGAGCACAGCTATTTCTAGGTTGCAGGATAAAGAAACACCGGTTGTAGGTCAAATGACAAGTAAGTAGGTATAATGACAGAGTTACAGACACAGAGATTTCATCAAATACTGATAAACTTGTTAACATTATATCTTTTCCACTAAAGATGACAATTCGCTTTATCCAATAATTTTATATTAGATGAATTACAATTTCCTTTAGCTAGTGTGTCTCAATTACCACTGAGCAAAAATTCACATTTCTTCGAACTAAGTTCCGTACATTTGAGATCAATATTATTCAAAATATTTTTAATTAAGTCTAGGTATAAAACGTTATCTACTTTACCCTCTGAAGTTCCGTAGCCTAGTGATAAATAGCGGCCAACGATTCACGATAATATCTGGACGACATAATGGAACACTTACTCCTGACGGAACAATTTCCTTCTGACAACTCCCACCACAAGTCACGTTAAGGAATCTCGTTCCAATAAGTACTTACACCTTATTTAAAAAAAGTGATCGAATACAGCTACACATTGAGTGAAGTATATGAGATTGCAAATAATTCAAATTAACAAAAATAATTCAAACTAAAAACGAACCGCACCGGGAGGCTGCGCTCGAGGCATTTACACTCGTCGATGAACATCGTGGATTGATTAACTGTACTATAGAAGTGCTTCTATGACAATATTATGCCGGAGGTTTAATTTTATCTTTATGTTATTCCATTATCACTGCTTATTCTTTTGAATATTAAAAAACGATTAAGGTTACCTACTACTATTCTACTACAAAACTAAAATTCGCGAAGAATATTCTTGGTAAGGTTTTGGGTTCAAAATTGGTTGCGTTCTCAAGTGAATAGCTGAAAAATTGTATGTGTAAGGTTAAACAAGGACACAAGAGTCTTCACAATTGTTGATTTCACTTAAACATTATTGCTAGGTACGTGAAGCTTCGTTGGCACCTTTCAAAAATCAAATATTTAACACTTTATCAAAATGAGCTCTATCACCCATTAATTCAAAATAACACATATTGTCCTTTTTGGACCACTAGACATAGTAGTATATTTTTATAATAAATAATATATTCATATAAAATAAAAATTATAGTAAGTATATATTTTTTATACTTCACATTCCAGAAATCAGCATCATGCGAGAAATCCCCAGATTAAACTGCAGGGTTAAGGTCGATGTCGTCCATTTCTCGTTCAATTTGATCCATGACGTCAGAGTTCCTACGCTTGCAACTCGAGCAGCCCCCGGCGTCAGCGTTCAATGTCGTCGGTGAGTGGCTGGAAGTTCCCACCGAAGTTGAAGTACTTGGTTCTGCGCGTTCGGCCTCAACCTTTTCTTGTATAAGGCATCTCTCGCAATCAGCGCTGGCTGAGTTACCTATTTCGTTCCGAATCCTCTCCAACTCCAGTGATTGCGCCAATTCTGGGAACAAATTCTCATATCGCTCTGGATCGGCGAGTGACTGACCACCGTTTATTGTTGCTGCTTTCCAAAGTTTAACCACTTCTGATATTTTTGATGGTAAGTAGGATCTGGCAAAGAAAGCGGCTTCAGGCAGTTTGTTAAGTTCGATAAGGAACTGCAGACACCCTTCAAGATTGTGAAGCATGAAATTTGCCACGAAAATAATATTAACCGCGCCTTCTTCCGCCGCCAGTTTTGCTACTTTCTTTAGTAGCTTTTTATCACCAGTACTTGAAGCTAGGAGCAACATGGAACTATAATCTTTGGCATTTTTATAGCATTTCTTTGTGAGCTGTATATCTCCGGCCATTGCGGCCGCCGCCGCCAGCTTGGACCACCGAGTTGCGGATGAGCGCGTGTGCCCTTCCACCAGGGTAATCTTCTCGGCCAACCGCATCGCCTCCTGCAACTGACCTACAGATAACGCTAGCTCGAATTTATGTTCAGGGTCCATAGATACAACTAAAGCTTCATTTTTAAAGCCTTGCTTCTCTAGAAAGTGAGCAAGCCTTGTGCGGTGTTCATTGGGAACGGTTAGAAGTACTCGATCAGCCCTCTCGTATTGACCCTGCATAACCGCCGTTTGGTACTCAAGCACAGACAATAGGAGTGAATACGATATAATGTTCAACATTTTGTCATTTAGGTACAATCTGTTCTCCTTAGCAACGTATCCGAGGATGTACATAGGGCGATCGAGCTGAGATATCGTCTCTATTTCGCCGCCGACGCAGTAGTTTATTTTGTTTGAAGAGTTCGTGTAGATGAAACAGTCGCCCACCCATAGCCCCGTCTTTAATGTCTCGTTCACCACACAGACGGTTTCAAAGGCGCCCGTAATGCCGTCCTCTGTGATGTTGGTATTAGATTCCTTTGCTTCTGTGACGACATCTGCGTGGTACTTTAATACATAGTAGCACATGTCCGTGGTGAGACACACGAGGTGACCACTCTCAGACCAGAGGACACGACGAGGCTGAATCTCGATGCATCCTATCAATTCCAAGTTTTCCCAGTCGTAGAATGAGAAAGCTCTGAGGCTGATAGACCTGACACCAAGCATGTATCCTCCGAATATACTCTCAGCGCCAAAATCTGGCTTAAAGCTCTTTCTTTCTTTGAAGTTTCTAAACACTTTTATAGTACTTGAGTCTTCTAGTGTCGCATATTCAGAGTTGTCGAGTGCCCAGACGAACTCTTGCGCAGTACCAAAAGCTTTGTTTCTAAGCGCCATAGCCGTATAAATTATGTATTCTCCATCGCCACAGACGACCACGAATCTGCCATTGGGGCTGTGAGCTATGGCCTGAGGATAAATCTCGATGGATCCTATGTTCTTAGCAACAACAGGCACGAGTTCACCATCTTTAATTTCTGTACCTTCAAGCAATGCCTTTAGATTGATTTGCTGTACCTCAGAGTCCTTGGCCCTAATGATCTTACCACTGTTGACGTCCATTGAAACCGCTGGCTGCTCGCGACCCATAGTAAATATTATTGCCCCCTCGTCGTACCCAACGGCCACATTGCCGTGCACGGATGACATGGTCCAAGCTCGGTCGAAGCCGTGTTTTAGCATACCCTGGATTTTGTAAGTACCGGAATGCCATATTTTGACGCTACCATCCTCGGAACCAGTCAGTAGAATCGGCAGTTCAGGGTGAAACAACACACTAGATACATTTTTCGTGTGGCCCTCTAAAGTGTGAACGCATGCTTTAGTCTGATAGTCCCATATTTTGACAAGACAATCGTCAGCGCCACTGATGAGGTACGGTTTGTCACCACCGTGATGATAGTCAAGGCAGTTGATTCCTTTCGTGTGGCCTTCCAGGGTGAAGTTGGAGTCCGAGCAGCCCAGCTGCCACACTTTGATCGTGGCGTCGAGACTGGCAGTGGCGAAGGTGTTACTTTCTTTCGGGTTAATGACAACATGCATCACGAAATTCCGATGACCCTCAAAGACCTGCTGGCACTCCCAGTTACGCCCCCAGTTCCAAAGTTTGATAAGTAAATCATCGCCGCTAGTGAGAATATAGGGCTGTATGGGGTGGATGGCGATACTTCGGATGTAGTCAGAATGCGCTTCGAACGTATGTTCCGCCTCCAGCGTATTATAGTTGAACACACGTATATTGAAGTCATCTGATCCAGCGACGACCCAGTTTTTGCGCGGAACGAACTTGGCCGCACGCGCCGGCATGTTACTTATCGCGAACCTCCTGAACAGCGACTGCGTGTCATAGTCCCATATGTTGACTTCACCTTCGTAGACAGCGCACAGCAGCCACGGCTCCGTGGGGTGCAGGTCCACGCACTTGACGCGGCCCAGCCTCGCCGTCTTCTTCCACTGGATATCGTTTCGCGTCGACATTCTTATCCACGGTAATGTCACTTTGTACAGTCCGTCTAAGTTTTGAAACTCTACTCAAACATTCTTTGATCATTTAAATGCAAAACGGCAACGACTTCGCTCTGCACGAAACATACGTCATGAGAACGTTGATAGGGAACGGAATGATCGGTGTGAACGGATCGCAGCGCAGCATGGCGGCGCTATCGATCGACGCGGGCAGTCGGCGCCCGGGGCCCTCGCGCGACGGACGCCCGCACACGACCGCGCCGCCAGCCGCGCCAGCCGCCAGTCGCCGCCACAACCGCTCGCCGCACGGTAAGTCCCCGTCGCTTGTCAATCGCTCACTTGCGGTCGCTGCATGCACGTCGTCGGTATCGACGCGACACTGTTGCTGCACCGACTGACGGCTAATCACGTCGTAGCACAATAAAACAGACGTGACTCATGTAGAGTGTTCCATGTTGTGTTCTAAGCATTAATATATAATTCATCGGACGTCAGGTGGATTCGCGCGCACGCATTTTGTGTCAGAACTGCTGCGTTTTTTGATATTATGCGCTAAAAACATACTCAATTTAGGGCAGTAGAGTCGATGAGGTTATCTTAAATATTTTCGTAGAGGTTAAGTTGTATAAACATACGCACAGTTGCATAATGTTGACAGACAGTTTAATGTAGAGACTCTTTACAGAGAGTTCACGTAGTTTCGCGTTATGATATTTTGCTGTGTCAATTATTTCAGGCGCTGTGGTAGGAAATCTAATAAAATAATGTAGGCTGATACTAGTGTAACTCTACGTTACCTCTACATCTCTCAAAACCATCGTTATTGCGAGCATACATTTGCATATGCAAACACAATACTGTTAAAGTAAATTCAATGTAGAGTTGGTAGAGTCGCAATGCTGCAGTTAAAGAGTCCTGTAATCACTGACCGTAACTTATGGTCGTGGGCAGTCGGTGTGTGCCCTATGGGCCACTTGACCCCGTGACTCTACCGTTGTACTTGCTACCCTGCCTATGTCCCGGGAGTTTGACCTTGTTCGATGTCTCACAAGTGTGTAGAGACATTTGCTCCAAATGACCTAAGTGTGTTAGATCTGGGAATTAATGGGCTCTACCTTTTTCGTGTTCGATAGAGTTAGATGACAGGTGTAGATTTCGAGAAAGTATACTATATTGATATTGGCCCTCCTCTGAGGTTGAGCTTTAATGGTGCTAGAGCTATTCTCTACCGGGAGAGACCCACCCTCTCACATTATATTGACATTAACCATAATTATACTGTTTCCTACATAACACTTTACCTATTCTCATTTTCTCTCAAACTTCTCTTTTAGAGGAGGAATTGTTATGACATATCTAGTGTTGCCACGGTAACCGCTTGCCATCAGAGGGACCAAATACTTGTTTGCTACCGTGGTAGCATAAAATTTAGCATTGGTTACTGATTAAGATTGGTAAACGTCCGTTATAGTTTAATATTTTTATATTTTACATATATATATACATATAATCACGCCTTTGTCCCCAGAGGGTTAGGCAGAGGTGAATTAACACCAACATTTCACCAATCCTTAAATTCGGTCCCACGTAATAGGGGGTGAGCCTATTGCCGCCTTTGGGGCAGTATTATTGATTCAAGCCATGCATTTGAGGCCGGGTCTGGGCTGTATATATCTGTCTGATGTTGTACGACATCGCATGAGAAGAGATGGGGTGGTCCAAATTCTACCATGTGACCTATTTTATAAAAAAATAGTTACCAACAACCTTCTAAAAAAAACACCGTGGTTCGAATCCTGGGCGTTACACCACCCACATGAGCCCACTCCTAAAGCAAGCAGCTTCACTTGGCTGGAAGGGTTACAGGGAACATTAGTAATTCCGGTTGCTAATAATCTTATTAAAAGTACACATTCTGTGGCACATTACAGTGACTCAAACTAAATATAGCCCCGCAATATGTTCTAGAATACTGAAATATATAATAACATACTTTTGCGAATAATTTACATTCGCTACTATTACTCCGTACTATGTTATACATAAAAATACATAGATCAATGCAAATACAAAACAAACAATATTTGCACTGAGCGGGACTCGAACTCCGACGTAGCAGCGGCACGTTCCACCGAGCACCGCCGCGAACAGCTTGACTTGTAATATCGTGATGATATAATTTTGTTATATGAGTTTTTTAATTCTTGTAAATATTTTAGTATATTACTTTAGAATTAGTTTTTTGCAATTTATTTATTTTACAATCATGTCAAGAAATAATATATAAATATTAAATACAACAAAACTAAAATAACTATTATACAACTTATAGCTAAGAACAATTAATTAGGAAAATTAGGAAAATGTTCAATCGCGTCTGAACATTTTCCTAATCTAAATAGATGCCTATTTTCACTAAGATACTTTTATATTCTAAAACCAAAACGTCCTATAACAGCCGATCGGCGACTGAAAGAGAGGAAAGGTACCGGTGCTCTTCTAAACTGAACAGCATCTTCGTCGGTAGCTAGATGGTTAACTAATCGGTCTTATAAACAAATTGATCTTGTCGTCCCGGGTTCGAGCTCTGGTAATGCTCTCCTGCTCTCCTCCGGAAGCTCTCCTCTTCCCTTGGAGTGCTGTTACTTAGCGGACGTCTGTGCTAATATTTAATTAAAATTAAAAAGTTACATCACTCGAATATAGTCCGTATACATAAAACGTTAAATCATAAATTAGCAGTATCGCGTAGTGTGTTATACTTCGCATCGGTTCCGAGTTCCCGCGGCTCACGCGTCGCTGCTGGTTTACCTCATCCCCCCGTACTTCGATCTGCGAGAAAGAGAGGTACTTCATAATTTGCCTCTCGCTTACTCGGTCACTAGTCATAACTCATCGGTGCCCCACTACCAAGCAACATCCTACCAATTAAAGTGCTACGCTACAACCATCTGCTACATTTGCCGTCACTACGAGGCTACGAACTACAGCTGTTAGCTTACTCACTGCGAACAGACAAAATAAGGTAAACAATACCAGTACTATGTCCGTAAAAAGGTCGCCGCCTGTTAAAACATTATCAATACCTAACCTAACACAGCAAACTTCTATAAGCTACGGTTCTGAGCCCAAATTATCTACGCAAATGGACATGGATCGCAACGAGGGTGAACGCACGTCTCCATGCTACGTATCACAGCGCAACAAAAGACCCCGAGTAGAATCTATCTCTCCCTCACAATTTCAAAACTTCAAAGAAGAAATGAAGGAGTTTATGTCATCATTAATTAGTGAGCAGAAACAGGAATTAGCTGAGATTACTAAAAATTTAAAGGATATACACCAATCTAATACAACTATTGAACAATATGTCTCCCTGTTAACCTCCCAAAATGAGGAGTTTCAAAAAAAGATTGAGTCTTTGGAGTCTCAATATAAAAAGGATCAAGAATATATAACTATATTGGAAGACAAAATAGAGGACCTACAGAGAGTTACACGGAAGACTACTGTTGAACTTAAAAATGTTCCGCGGAGTACCCCAGAGAATAAAGACAATCTAATCAACTTAGTCATGAACTTTTCTAAAACTATAAACCTTGATATTTGCCCACGGGACATTAAAGACATATTTAGACTAAAGGGAAGAAACGAAATGGATAGAAGCCCTCCGATTATCGTGGAACTCGGTTCTACTATATTAAAAACAGAACTACTGAGAAAGACTAAGGTTTTTAATGTTAAATATAAAAGTAAACTTCAGGCGAAACACCTGGGCCTCACCACGAACGAGGACACGCCTATCTACATTTCAGAACAGCTTACTGCAAAAGGAGCACGCTTGTTTTTCCTATCTCGTGACCTGGTAAAGTCTAAACAGTATAAATACTGTTGGACCTCATTTGGTAGGGTTTTTGTTCGAAAGGACGAAGCCGCAAAAATTATTTGTATTCAAAACGAAGCTACCGTGCACTCACTTTTGCAAAAATCATGACTACTTATTCTAAGTTATAATTTCATTTTTCATATTATCTCTTATTACTACAACATAGAGATACCGTGTAACAGAAATTCTTTAATATTTAAGGTTCTTAAACATGTTCTACTAGCTACTATTACACGTATATCACTTTCATTCACAACTACACGAAACCGTTTACTCTTACACACTCATATCCACACAACTATTCACAATCACCACACTACCCTATTAACAATGGGTCTGGTCTTTTACCAAACCCAATCTACTACTCACACACTTAAAGTACTTTTGAACCTACAATACCAAACCATACACAATTTTCTTTTATTTCTAAATGTAACATTTAATGTTGTGACAACTATTATGAGCAATTATTCAACATGGACAGTATCCACACTCAACAGGAATTAGACTCTTTACAAATTTCGGAATCATTTAAATGTAACATACAGGACCTTTCTAAACATGTGTCTACTAGTACTAGAAATGATCTTATTGTTATTACGCAAAACATACGGAGTATCTACAAGAACCTTGACGATCTACAAATAACACTTTCTCAACTTAATACCGAAGCTGACGTGCTGATATTGACAGAATGTAGACTAAACGCTAACAAACACTTACCATCACTAAATAACTATACATCGTATAAATCAAACAATTTACTAAATCAAAATGACGGTGTGGTAGTGTATATTAAAAATCAACATCAACCTAAAGTAACAGAACTCAGTCTTACTAATGCTACTGGACTACAAATTAAAATTGCAAATCACGTCTTTCTTGCAATATATCGTTCTCCATCTCACCTTCATGCTAACGACTTTATTGAATCCCTTAACGTACACCTCGAAAACATTTCAAAATCCAACAATATCTCAGTCTTTGGTGATATTAACATTGACCTAATTTTCACAGAAAAAGAGAAATCTCACGAACGTCGTAACCGGCTTAATTACCTTAACGTCCTATCACTACATGGTCTCTTACCAGGCCACATGTTATCCACCAGGGATGACTCCTGTCTAGACCACGCTATGCTTAAGCTTAATACAAACTCTCATACCGTTACTGTTGCCGTTCTGAACACTACAGTCACAGATCATAATCTAGTCTATGTTAAATTTTCTAATGTATATAACAAGCCCGCTGTTTGTAACCGCAAAACAGTAACAGATTATGAGAGCGCGTATAATACCCTCATAGCTACTGATGTATCCTTCCTTAATATATGTAAAGAACCGGAGACCTTTGCCAATTCATTCATAGGTGTGATCAAAGCTGCTATCTTGGCTAATACCAAAACTATAACTGTACCAAGAAGTAAAAGGATTTTAAAGCCTTGGATTAATTCTGCTGTTCTAAAATGCATAAAACTCAGAAACAGTTTGCAAACTAAGCTTAGTAGAGAACCTCACAACATAATCTTAAAAATAACATATAAGCGTTATAGAAATTTCTGTAAGAATTTAATAACTAAACACAAGAGAAATTACAACAGACAGCTAATAAATAACTCAGTAAAACAACCTGGAAAATTATGGTCAACAATAAATGAGGTAACGCAATACAAACTACCGAAATCTAAAAATGTTGAATTACTAAATATAAAATCGCAACCACTACACTCTGTTAATCATGTTAACAGATACTTTGTAAACATTGGATCTAACTTAGCTGACCTCATAGTTAAACAAACCGAAATGAAGACCCATGCATCTAACGTCACACGTGGTAGCCATTGTCATCTCACTTCGTTCGTACTACTGGAGACAGATCCTGCTGAAGTTGACAGCATACTCATGGGCCTCAACTCTGGCAGCGCA
Organism: Eilema griseolum; assembly: GCA_963662185.1. Classification (NCBI taxonomy): domain Eukaryota; kingdom Metazoa; phylum Arthropoda; class Insecta; order Lepidoptera; family Erebidae; genus Eilema; species Eilema griseolum. The sequence goes on from OY759252.1 coordinate 231,134, forward strand.
CCCGGCTTGGATGGTATTACCACTGCCTTTCTAAAGCGTGCTAGAGACTTTGTAGTTCCACACATTACCATGCTAGCCAATCTTTGTTTTAGTACAGGAGTTTTTCCTTTATCTCTTAAGCGATCAATAGTAACACCTATTTACAAGGGCGGAGACAGATCCGATGTTAATAATTATAGGCCAATCTCTGTACTAACTTCAATCTCAAAAATAATAGAAAAGCTTATTAACAATAGGTTAACAAACTACCTTAATAATTACAAAATCTTATCTAATTTTCAATACGGGTTTCGAAGAGGAATATCAACTCAAGATGCAATCGTTAACGTGGTCTCTACTATAACTGAGGGAGTCGATAGGGGAAACAAATGTATTACGGTATTTCTAGACCTTAAAAAGGCCTTTGATACGGTATCGGTCTCGGTTCTTGTAAATAGGCTTGAGAGCATTGGGATCAGAGGACTCGCACTGTCGCTCTTTACGAGCTACCTCAGCGATAGAACCCAAGCTGTAAAAATAGAAAATTATATTAGTGACGAATACAGTATCAAATTTGGTGTCCCACAGGGGAGTGTCCTTGGCCCGACGCTATTTTTAATCTATATCAATGAATTGTGTAAATTACAAAGCGTCGGGGGAAGGATATTCTCCTATGCGGATGATACTGCGATCGTTTTTACGGCTAAGACTTGGAGTTCCGTACACGAGATGGCAGCAAGGGGTTTAGCGTGTGTATCGAAATGGCTTAGAGACAATGTCCTGACTTTAAACATTCTAAAAACGAACTACATCTGTTTTTCTCCCTATACATCTTCGCAACCATCAAATAACTTCTGCATCAAGATACATCGCTGTGCAAACCCAGAAGACACCTTGTGTGATTGTCCCTTGATCAACAAAGTCAACCAAACAAAGTATCTTGGAATCATCGTTGACCAAAGGCTAAATTGGCAGTCACAGCTAGAAGCTGTTATAAGTCGAATCAGAAAATTAATGTGGGTATTCAAGACTCTAAGGTATATCATGTCTAGCACTCTACTGAACAAAATTTACTTGGCCCTTGCTCAATCGGTCATCTCTTACTGTATCCCCATCTGGGGTGGAGCCAATAAGACCAACTTTCTAGAGCTTGAAAGAGCTCAAAGGTCCCTTATAAAAGTAATGTACTCCAAGCCTTACAGATTTCCTACGAACAGCTTATATCAAATCAGTAACCTTCTATCAGTCCGAAAGCTTTATCTACTTAACCTAACTCTAAGATGTCACAAATCCTTAACCTTCATTCAATCGTCACAAAAAAAGAGAAGAAATTATACTGTTGCTTCTATAACCCCAGTGCGTACTAACTTTGCTAGAAGACAGTATCCATGCCAATCTGGTTTTATATACAATAGGCTAAACAAAATGCTAAATATCTATCCTAAGCAACTATACACGTGCAAAAAATCTATAACACAATTTTTGGATACCCTTACATATGATGACGTTGAAAATCTTTTCATAAGAATTTGCTGACATTATACCTCATCTTATACACCTACATAGTGATATTTATTTACTCAAGTCAGTCCCTAAACACACAAACTAAATAGTCACACACACACACAAACACACACACACACACACACACACACACACACACACACACACACGAACACACACACATACACACACACATACACACGCATACCTACACACTTCAATGTTTATGTTTCTATTTTTCCATAACTCTGTAATCTAACTGTATTTTTAAGGGAAGTAGCGAGCCATTCCCAATACGAGTATCTTTGATTACTCACTGGGAAGTCTCAGCAAAGTGTATGCAAAAGATTACTGAAATAAACGTTATTTTATTTTATTTTTATTTTTATTTTTAATGGTTAAGTTTAAAATGTATGTTGTGCGAGCAAGTAAGAGACTTAGTTTGACCACGCATTTCGATCATCAAGAAACTTAATAACCTTTTTTCAATAGATTTTAAAACTTTTTGTAGAATTTATTTAGTGGCATATCAACCAAATCCTGAGGAAATTTATCAAAACTAGTATTTATTAAAAAACCTGCAGACTTGTAATGGAAATCCATGGATCCTACAAACAATGAGCCCCCGGCGCGCTCCGCTCGATGCAGCGCCGCTTGGCGAAGTGCCCGCATCAACCATTTTGTTATTTGGGCACTCAGGGTTGTACGTTGAATCTACGTAGCACGCCTCTGCACCCTCGCAGGGGTAACGATAGGCTTATTTTATATCCATACTAGCTGTCCCCCGCGGTTGCACAGCTCGTACTTTTTTCCGTGATAGCTCGGTGGTTAGAACAGCTATAAAGCTGTATCTTCCATTATTTTCCTGTACTCCGTGGTCTTTCCTATCATATTTCTTGAGTACTCAGCTCCTTTATATATCCTATATAAAACTGATATTCACCATGTTGTATTGTTATGAGAGTTTGAAATCTTGTCCTACAAATAGGGTCAATAAATACAAAAACATTTTTTCAATAAGATAATTTCAACGTGTGCGTGGCTCTGTGCACCTGAACAAAAGTTTTCCAATAAATCCCAGTGGGTTTTACCAACATGTTAGAGATGACGGATACGAAGTCGTTCAGAGTTCGCGCGGACTCCTCCGCGAAAATCGGCGGAAGTATTGAGACTCGCAGGCGCCATTGTTCATCGCTGATGCTCTCTCTGATGTCCCTCTAGTTTGTTCCACAATATTGAACACATTTATTTTATTGTTTGATGTGTTTCGAAGTCTCATTTTCATTTGTAGCAAATAAACTCATAACACACCTTATGACAACGCGTTTTTTCTTACAGAAGGAAAGAGAAAGAGAAAATAGGAGAGTGAGATAAAAATAAGGAAGAGAGATAATACCTAGGCTCTCTTGTGCAATACACACTATTATCATCAGTTAATCTATTTTTGTCCGTTGCTGGGACAAAGGCCTCTCCCAATGTGCGCCATTGCTCCTGATCCTCTGATCATGTATAAAACAAAATAAATAGCCGAGGAAGGTACTCATAACCGCTCAAAAGTTACAAGTGTAATTCTAACAAACATTAACTAAAGCTATAAATGTGAGAATGAGTTACATTCTATTCAGATTCCGATGGATAGCGCGATCAGTAATAAAATTTCTTCAAAATAAAGAGAACAATGTTACAACGATTATTGCCCCCGGGACGTTCCAATACGCGACGTGTTGTTGCACCCGCCGCCGCCTGCCTCGTTCGTCCGGCGCACTGTAGCATCTCATCTCTTGCGATATTGCTCTCGTCTCCGCTCGACTGCGTCCGCTCCAAGGACGTATAACAGTTCCATTTACATTTATCTGTAATAACGGACAACGTGCCGATACTATACCAGTGGACACAATCGCAACTCATTCTTAGGCTACTTCAGCCAGGTGGAAGCACGACAACGAAGCTTTCATTAGTCTCCTGCCGCCTCTTAATCGCAAGCACCATTTTTCTATCAACTAGTAAGACAGTTAAGTTTTAACTAAGTGTACTTGACCGGATATCATTATTTGCGAATAGCAACACAACTCTATATATTTGTGTTGTGCATACATTGACGGCACAGACCAATAAATAGGCTGAAAGCTAAACGCGATTTCCTCCAACCAAAGGCATCCTTCCCTCTTGTGTTTGTCGGAACTTTATTTTCTTGCTTAACGTATATAAGGCTGTGTAACAAACTAAGGACGTATACACATCAAAAAGCCGCTGATCTATTTATAAACGAGTTTGTGTGAAATCCCCGCCGGTTCACTCACTGGAGCCATTCCACCTCCACACACGACACGCTTCACTTCCGCCCTAATAAAAAAGTTGAAAACGATCTTTATTCATTTAAATTGTAACGCTTTTTATATAGGTACTCGCGTTATTTTTCAAATTGCGCCTATTCATTAGCTATGTTATATTTTGTTAACACGTAAGAAATGATCAGCCTATATCTGTTCACCTGGTATGTTTGAACACCAAGTCAACTTCATCTTGCTTTGGGTACTGCCTTGGTGCGTCTACAAGTTGATTGAAGAACTCTGGTGCAGGCTTTATTTTCAGGGTTGGGCGTCTGCGAGGTCAGATGGCGGTAACCATAAAAACCATAAAAGCCGTGTAAGCTATCATGTAAAAGCCATATCGCCAACAACCTTTTTCACCCATCTGGTCAATTTTGTGCCTAGCTTTAAAATCTCTCTCTCTATAGCTCCAGTATGGAATCACACTGAGGCACCACTGCGATAGTATGGGACCGAGTGGCAAAATAATTCCACTACTACGTTAACGTTGGCTGAAGATGCTATTACTTGTTTCAAGTACATTGAGACCTAAATTTATAATCCCTTTTCTGTCTTAGCTCACCGTCGTCAATGTATATACACATACACATGACTTTGCAATTACACGCCATGAATATGTGGAGGCAAATACTCGTAAATCCTCTTACATAGATCCCAGCACGGAAACGGAAACTGTTTTATATCACGAATACGAGTGTAATATCATCCTGTGGGGGGTTGGAAGTAAGGGGGGGGGTCTGAGCCCACCACGTTATAATGCGGTTTGACATGCACAAACAAGCTATTGATATTACTAAGTTCAGGTGAATCTGATCAGCTGAGTTGCTGAATTTCTTTCAGTAGTCACGGTTTCAACGGCCTTCCTGGATTTCTTTTACGTTTGGTCCAGATGCTGTACCAAGAATGGTGGTTCCTGCCCTGACGGCCTCGACAGATGTTTTTCACGCCGCACCTAAAGGTCCCGGGATTGTCGGAAGCAGCATATAAATTTGTACTTAGGCGCGAATGGTCAGCTCTTCTATGCATTTTTTTATTTACGGAAGCGAATTTCGTCTGATTCCACCTTCCGTTCTGATTTTAGTCAAATATTTTAATCTAGTTAATATAATGAATTCAAAGAAATACCATTTGGGAAATGTCTATATCATTTTGAGACTTGGTTAGAGAATTGATTGGACTCACGCAAGAAGAATCAATAAAATCGGTTCATAAAAAAAAGTTTTACCAAAACAAATCATCGGAATCGCCCAGAAAAAACCGGCCATTTCGAGTTCCAAAACCTTCATCATTTCTAAGGTATGGTTTAGCTAAAAGCCGTCGTACCTTGGAGTGGAACAAATTGAAGTGCAATGAACGAGGAAGTTTATCGCAGCGCCGCACTTTGTACGGAGGAGTTGCTGCAGTCGGTGGGCACAAAGGGAGATTTACTAGGTACTAGTTCCTATTTGGTCACCGATTCGGTAAGTTTGCAGTCCTAGTTTTGTTAGGAGTTCCTACATAGTACCATTAGCAATATTGTTTGGAAAGCAAATGCCATTTATATAGCAGTTTTAAAACACATTTATGCGCCAGTTAATCTTTAGAGGTAGGATGTTAACAACGATGTTTGTTACGTATATTCTGTGCTTCACAGTCTGGGTGTACGAGGGTTTTGTCTTCGGGTTCTTTTAAATGTATAACGCTATCTCGTAGAGTTTCAGGTACTAATATACGGTAGCTAATATCGATCTCAAAATAAAAGCATCTGAATTAAAATTAATTCACTTAATATCGCATTTTAAATTCAGGCGCAATACAATGTAATAACAATAATAATAAACTTTATTTCCAATAACAGATATAACATAATTTTTCAACCTTATTGAATTTATAAACAATTAGATTGTATTATGGGAGCCACCGCTTATTACGTAAGCGTATTACCTAGGTATTTTCAAATAAACTTCTAATGCAATACTTTGTTCATTAAAACTGTAAAAAAATATTAAAGTATAAAATACAATGTACGATAATGACCCTTTCGAGAGCTATAAGTTTTCTAGTTACTTCATCTGGCATCTTCGATCCGCGAATTATTGATTTTGTATTGAGGATTCTAAACTTGTAATCTATATTCTAAGTGGCTGCATACAAAAGAGCAATTTAAATCTTTACGATGTCAAAAGTAAGTCCAAGATTTTGTTGTAAAGTTCAGCTTTTAACGCTTTATTTATGATGTTGAAATTATTGTTGATAAAACATTACCTTTGTGTTTTGTGTAAGATATTCAGAGTGTGACATCCCAGATTTTTAAGTACCACCATTTATACTTTCCATTCCACCATTTAAGTTTACTTTCTTCTCTAAATGATAATTATGTAAAAATATATATCGTAATTTGAGTTCAATTATTGACTCCATTAAGCGTGATTGAGTGTGATTTATTAAATTTGTAAAGTTATCCTGTGCTATAAATAAATTGAAATAAATGTGCAAACAAATGTCAATGTGAAGTATACAATTAATACGATATGATTACATACATACAAACAAACCAACATACGTGCATACATACAAAGCCTGAAGGCAGATGCGGCTCAGGGACAAACTCATGTATGAATATTTTATAATTTGATGAACTGGATGTATTTATAAATGGTAGAAGCACATAGATACCCGGTTTTAATCTATTTATACTTGGCCTCGGCCGCCTTCCGAATGCGGAAGGGGTTGTACGATACAAATGGCTCTAAGCGATAAGGCCGCTGATTGTATTGCTTTTGTAGCCTCCGTTCTTACCAACGACGTGAATAAATGAACATCTCTTATAAATACACACTTTAATTTAATTAATAATTTAAACTATACAATAATGTTTGCGGGAATTAACGCGTCAATTTCCGCAAACATTTATTGGATATCATGAAATGCAAAAGTTTTAAAGTTAATTTAAACTAATAGCTATTCGTGTCCGGCGATTTATCCAGTGAGATGCGAGAATTCGCACCAATATCGGCTGTAATTTATTACAAGCTTTTATTTTGGGTCCAATCATGCAAGCAAATAAGCAAAAAAGCAAACTAACAACCTCCTACTGACCGAATTAAATATTGCAAACCCCTTTGCTTTGAATGACATCATGGTCACCGGCTCGTAAATCGGTAGACCAAAATTATTTGTTATGAGTGTGACTAAGATAATTTGACGTAACACGGGTATACGATGCAATAATCAACACAAGCGTCGTACAGCCGCGTTAAGCGTTGTACTTTCATTAGTTTACTTTCATCATTCTTTTACATTCAATTTATTATTGGATCACAGGTTTGTGTAGAGTTTTTATTCTAGGTTACATTAAATTGCACTATGTCCTACCATGGAATATGGTGTACAAATTAAATTTACATAAACATTAAATTGGTATTGTAAGCTTTATCTGCTAAAGTTTTTAGTAGTTTACACCTAAATACGGTAATATTTTCCAATCGGATCTTCGCAGGTATCTTGTTGTAAATAGAGGTATAACAATATAGATGTGGAGGAACGAGGTGTGATGTTCCTCCAACACAAAGGGAGGCTCCTCCGACCAGGCAAGGTGATCACGCCTGGCGGGCCGCGGCCCAACGATTGTCGTTGGGACGATGTACATATGTTCTCCCAGCGCGAGAACTTTACATGCGCGATGTAGGATTCGTAGTTACGTACGTACGCGGCGCTGGGTACATGTGGCATCGCCACATCACTCCCCTCCAGACCGGAGGTTGATTCGCGATGAGTCGGCTGTCTAAGCTCTCTTGATGAGCATGCCATTTCCAGTCTTGGGTAGTTCCGTTTCGTCAGAACTGGACGCCGCTTATTCCGTTAGTGGAACAGTCTTCCTCGCTAGTCCCAGTGAGTCGGGACTACCGCTGGTCCCGAAGACGCGGGACAAGTGCGGTGCTGCGGTGCTGCGGTCCTGCTGTGAAACGCCTTGAGTTGGGGCTCGATGCGTCGAGATGAATCCTCGGCGAGCCGCCAGTGGGGCGAGGTGAGTCCTCGGCAGTGACGGGGCGAATCCTCGATGAAGCGAGGTAAGTCCCCCGTGTATTGGGGCGAATGCTGCGTAATGGCCGAGTGCTACGTAGACGGGAGAGATGTCCTCTTCTTACGTGGACCGTATGTACGTGCACTGTATGCCTTAGATGCAGGTGAGGCCGAAGGGTAACCAGGCTGCAGCGGTCGCTGCCTGCTGTGGTATCCTTGTAAGGGCCGAAATTGCTGGATGGCGAAGATTTGATTACCGCTCATGCGGGAGAAGTGAATGGGATGTGACGATGAGAATGCTGATGATATGCTCAGCGAAGGTTACGTGATCAGATCACGTCGGGGTCACCACTGTGGAGGAACGAGGTGATTTGAACACGCAACCTTCGCTGAACATATCACCTCGTTCCTCCATCATCGCCACATAGAGGTCATACAAAACACACTACGACATAACAACTGGGTTTTACTTGGCATGACTCTTGAGTTACCCTCACGCCTAGTACCTGGTGGATTAGCGATAAATAAATGAGGGTTGGGTTTCACAAATGTAGCTACCTCAATTATATACATTGATGGGACTGTTAAAATACCCACTCTCTGAAATTATTCTTGCATGATCCCTTTTTTTCAAACCTATCATTAAAATAAGATGAAAAGATTATTAATTGCGTTGCATTTTCTTCTCGATTTTTACGTTATCATATTGAGATGCTCAGTTATAAACGTTTTAAGTAGATCAGGGACAAATGTAATCCGTGTTTGATCACCTTTGTCTGAAGAGTGCTAATTCGCTAATGAGTAAGCGAGCAAGAAATTCTGCATTTCCAAATACTAAGAGAGCAATAAGTATTGAGCATTTCACACTATTTATTTTAGTTAGATCGATAAAGTTAAAGTATAACAACGCCGCTGGGGCGGCAGTGTCCGAGCGACACGACTCGACAATGCCGATAATTTGTTGTCAATATTGAACGTTTACTTTCAATTTCTGCGTTCATTTTTTTCAATTTACAAGAATTAAGTTGTTTGTCTTCTTAGCAAGTGTCTCCAGTCTATTTTATAGATATTTCTAGCGTTGATATTAAATTGATAGATTCGTGTCATATGCGGCAAAGCAGTATAATATTTTAACGCTACATGGATGAGTTTCGTTCCTAGTCTGTCCAATAGCGTAAACTCAAAACTACTTGCAAGGTCCACTTGGGTGCACTACGGGAAGTATTTCTTTTTATAGTTTATCTGGATAAAACAAATATATAGGCGTTATAACCCAACTGTAGGTAATCCCCAATCACACATACAAACACGGTATGTTTGATGACTCGCCTTGTCACAGAGTGTACAAACAACTGCACGTGTTCGGGTCCCCGTGTGTTTGTCTGTGTCCGCGCTAATGAGCCGACGCGGCACTGAATGCTCCGTGCACTCACTAGTCAGTATTCAGTGCTCAGCCTCCAGCCGCCCTCTGTGACGAGCAGTCAAGTGGCGAGCGTCTAAGAATTATTCATCGCTCGATATGAATGGAGGTGTGTCAAGGTCATTTGTGTGTTTTTATTTTAGTTTGAGGTGTGCCTGCTGCAACCTCAAACTAAAAAAAACCTAATGGTGGCAAGTTTTGTTTGAATCTATTAAGTAGTTTCGATTTTATGCCTCACGTCTGTGAGGAGACAGACGAATGTATTTTCGGTTTCAGTATCGCCTATAGATTACCCTCAAATAGTTTGTTTTCAAAATATTTTCAATGTACAGAAGCGGAATTGCTACAGATGTATTATAAGTATAGATAGTTATGTACAGATAAATGCGAACTGTCGGTGACAAGCGGTGAACTTTTAATTGCACTACTGCAACAGTCGCCGCGGGCGAGAGACGCCGTTTCTCTTCACCCTCAAATACAAATGCAAAGTAATTATAAGCACAGACGGAATGAAAACAAGTTGAAGGTGTCACCTCCGACGGAGCCAGCTGGCCTTCTTACCTTAACTTTTATTTTACAAGTGTCTTTTATACTTCATCTCGGCGGCGTAATGCAAATTGCTCGGCCGGTGGGTATTGTTATTAAATTAAGTCATAGCTAACTTTCACCGGTAATATTGAAATAATTAGCTTATCCTCTGATCTTAGAGTCTTGTCGAGACCTTTGAGTTGTAATTGTATTTGAAATGTAATTTCTAGTTTTGAAGTAAGACAAAGTAGATAAATAATATAAAACGACTGTATTAAAGTTAAATTCAAGAAATCGTTGTCAAAAATAAAGAAAATACTGAGCTTTTTTTGGCATACAAAATATTTAGCCTAGTCTTTTTATCACTGGTTTTAAGTGCTGTAGGTACTTCTATTTACTTTTAAGGGACAAGGGCAGTGCGTGACTATCAGTGGTAAACACCATGACTATCAACGTCATCCCCGCAACACCCGCTGTGTCTGAGTCACACGTTTATGTAAACACAATCATGTATTGCTACGTCGCTCGTTTTATTAGGTGATGGGGTCGTGTCTCCCGCTGCCCCGGTGGCTCCCTACCGTTATGATCAATATGTACCCAACTCCGACAATTGCTTTTTCATATAGTAAATACCTATTCACTTATCGTATGGCCATACGACTGCTTCAATATCAGGTAGTATAACATGCTATATGTGCTCACAAGTACGCTATATCTGTCGGAGCATCTTTCCGATTTCCGATGTCGAGTATTGTCGTCATGCTTAGTTAATTAATGATAACCTATATCAACCAGGTGTCACATGACTTTTCCCCCGGGGGTGGTTTTAATAATCCCACATAAAAAGTTTGATTTATTTGGCGAAGTATTAATAAACGAAAAACTAACAATAATGAAAAATTACAAAGCGCTGCATCGCATTCATGGAGTGAGTTATTAATACTATTTAACAACACCATATACCTACTGTACGTAACGTACGTACGTAACTTTGTTTTTGTAATTTATGAGTGACAATGTGCCGCTCGAATTTTGTAAAATGAATCTGTACACGATATTGTTGGAAGTTTTCCGCGAATTTTGAAATAAAACTATTTTATCGGATTCTATCGGGATTTATTTCGTACTATTTTATTATGAACACTGTTTACTATGTTTAAGAGATTTCGATTAAATAGTTTTATTTCAAAAATGTATATAGTCAAATAGTTGTGCAAAAAACAACGAGTTATAATATATTATGTTGTTGAACTGCTTCCTATAGAGAATTGAAACCATAACTTTTAAACTCTCGCGCTCCATGATATACTATTATGTTGGCTGGCTGACTGTGCCGGTCAATGATCTTCACCATGATGGCGTCATTTCCCGTTAATATAATCACATAACATGTGATGTAATTTTCTTAATACACGATATGTTAAGCTTAAGACTGCCTTCAGCTTACCATCAGGCAAGGCGAAGTCTAATTGACGTTTCCTACATAAAAAAAAAATTCGTAATACTGTAACTGATATGATCTTGATAATTCTTTATATCTGAGCTAGCAGCATGTAAATAAGGATAACTGTAACAAGCCGGAGCCTCTTCCTCGCCGTACATCGCGAGTATAATGTTCACATAATTATATTTGGCCGCGGGTTGTTCGTTAATTTTTCTCATGTAAATATTCTGTTTTCTTCTTTGAGGGTACCCTGTTTCAATTGGTGAGATGAGCCATCGCCTGAAGACATCGGTAATGTACACAAAATAAAGATTTCAGAATATAAAAAAGTGTTCTCACAGAGAATATCAAAATGCTCTTGTACGCATTATTATATATGATATAGTCACGACTGTATTCCCATAAGGTTAGGCAGAGGCGAACAAGCACCCAAGTTTCACTAATCTCTTAATTTGGTCCCACGTGTTACGGGAAGAGTCTTATTACCATTAATTGGTAAGCACTTTTTCGTATAATAATAATAATAAAAACTTTATTGACAGTAAGAATATACATTGTTAACTAATATAGGTTCAACATATTTTAATACTGTGTATAATGAGCGTCCAGAGTATAGTTGGCGCTGCTACAGGTGGTACATCATATCACATTAGGTGCTAACATAATTATGTTAACAAAAATTAATGAACCCTGTCTCCTAAACTAGGATATCCTGTGTCTTAGGAGACAGATGAGACGGTATTTAGTCGAAGGTAAAACTACAGTACTTGTACTGTAATTTTTTTATGTGTTTATTTTTTATTTGAATATTTTAAGTACACACACACCCAAAGTTACATTTATACAGAGAATAATGTATAAAGGCGAGCTTAACTCAAAATTCAGCTCTCCTCCAGCAAACCCAGGAGTGCAATACTTGAGGCAAAGTCTAGCGTACATGAAAGAGGAAATAGCACCCAAAAGTTATATGTATTTCATTACAAATTAAATCTATGTATCCTGAACTACCCACATACCAAACGCCAATCGAAATAGTTCGCTGAGTTTCTTGCTGGTATCTTCTCAGTAGAACTAATCTACCGAACCAGCGAAAGAATCATTTTTCAATGGTTTATTTTTACATTATTTAATATTTTTATATTAATTTTTGACATACATAAATGAAAAATTTTGACGTTCATATGTGCTCTTTATGTGCCTAAACTGAATAAATGAAATTCTCCTACTAGGTTACCACGAGTCCCATATTCATGCATACAAACAATTGCACTCAGCGGGGATTGAACCAGCACGTCCTGCGTAGCGGCTGGGTTCTCTACTGCTACGCCACGGAGGCTGTCTATATCCTTGGGTTATCTGGAAGGAAACACGCCTAGCGATAAGACCGCCGGTTGTACTGCTACTTTTGTATAGTTGTTGATTTTGTACTATTTTCATATAGTGTACTATATAGATTATTGTATTGCACAATACTCGCAGATACCATATTTCTATATACAGACTCAGTGAGATAAATTTTGTTTAAAGCATAGGAATACATACATATATACATACATATAATCACGCCTTTATCCCCGAAGGTTTAGGCAGAGGTAAATTAACACCCGCATTTCACCAATCATTGTTTTCGGCTACGTAACAGGAAGTGGATTCGAGCTTTGCATCTGTGCCTGAGTCTGAGCTGTATATATCTGTCTGATGTAGTAAGTCCTACCCAATTGATATTTCTATCTTCTAAATACTTGAATTTATAGAATTGATATTGGTCTCCAGTACTTAATACCGCACACAGCTCACGCCGATAACCGCAGCACTGTGCATACGTAATGAAGAGCAGAGCGTCCTAATACCGTGTTCGCTGTAATAACCGCCATTGGGGACCGCTTGTAAGCTGATCAATGGAGCCTGATATTGCTCGTCCAACACGCAGCTTAAATGCACCACAAATGAAACGTTTATCGAAAACTACAACTTATGTTGGGAAGAAATTACATTGTGAGGGGGTTTGGACAATGGCACCCTACGGGTATTCACACCACCAACATCACCTACATATATATGCGATATTTGTGTTGCATTTATGTAGTATAGTTATTTTGGAGAGTTCTATTGAAGCCCTAAAAAGACCGATCAGTCTAACTAAAGATCTTTGATATCACAATTGTTGGTTGTGGAGGTCAGAATGGCAGTTGCTTCACGGAAAACATGGAAGTTAACTGAACTTCAAGAATGATTAGTGATGGTTTATGTTGAACACAAAATATGTAAATACTCATGACCTTGACGAGATCTCTGTTCTTTCCTTATGAAGCACATTACAAGTGTTCATGGCGGTCTATAAACTCTTAGTGCGCACATATCTCCGCGTACTCTGTGCGCTTCACACTTCATTTATTGTTGTTATGACGTCATATTTTCTAATGTTCGGTGGCGATATGTCTCTGTCTCGTGCTGCGTTGAGATATTACGCGACAAAAACGTATTTATTATTGTGGGGAGCTTGAGAACCCAGTCAATACTTCTCACATAAAATGCGAAAGTTTGCGGATCGCTCTAGCGGTAGTTCTGAGTTAGATATTTACTAAGAATTATTTATATTGTATAGTCGATGAACAGAGACCAGTTTATTTTAGGAGTACCTACCGTACACCAAATAAATACAGTTCTTAGGATTCCACATCTACATCAAACAAATATATTTTTATCAAGACATGAAAGACGTTATACCTGTTTGTATTTGTATTTGCATTTGTATCCAAAATAGGTCCACTTCTGAAACTGTTGGCATGGAACTCTTTTGTGGACACTTAGTCTCCTTTTTGGGGTCATTGTGCGGGCAGAGTATTGGCTAGAGCAGCGAGCCTATCCTGAAACTATTTTTGTTGGTCCTATTGTCTTCTAATAAGTCAACAATATAATTAGCACATCTAAACAAATGTAAATAAGAAGTCTCCAGTACTTTGTCCGAATCGTATCCTTTTTTCTCCAAAGCACGCGAACGTATCAAGTAGGTAGATATTATATATAATACCAAAATTCTTGGTCTTTTGAAGCTGTAAAAAAGTAATGAACCTAAGTGAACACAATAAAACGAAACTTCTAATGATTCACTGTATTTAATAACTCACAAGTGAATAAAACCTTTAGAATTACTATTATTAACACTTTATTGGCTTACCAACGAGAAATTCGTTGCTAGCTTAACGGCAAATCACGAAATTTGTTTCATGACATCACTATGTTTTTCATTGCAACATCGACCTGTGACCCGAGGACTGATTTTTTTAGCACATAGAGTCTGCCTCCAAAATAAGAGAAACAGATCACCCCAAACTTTATCTTTCAACTCATTTTTTCTTTTACTTTGTCATCGTTTATCAACCTCAGTTATGTTAATGATTCTTCAAGAGTTAATCATTAAGTTTACGCGGAGCCCGTGGCGAGCGCGTCCGACTCACAATCAGTTTATTTTAGTGGTGTCATACTTGTACCGTGCTGTCTGACCTGGACAATTGTACTATATAAATATTGTTGGGGATAAATCCTTGTCGATACTCATAATGTAACTGACATAACATAATCTAACGTAGCAGTAAATATTGTTATTTAATTTAATTTAGAGTGCATCGTCATGAACGGTTAAAGCTTCCTTTAAGTTATGAAAGGTGTTCATAAAGCGGCAGACGTTCGCGGGAGCGGCGATGAGCGCCATACTCCGGCATTATCCGATACATTTCGGAAATCGTGCCCTTATCTGCAGGGACGCGATTGCTTTCTTTTCATCTCCGCCAAGCCTGGGTACAGGATACATGGGATGTATCCTCAAATTGTTATGGAAAAACATTATTTAAAGCTTGCGTGTTTTCTTTTAAAATTCTAAATATCCATGAGACTCTGTGAAATTATAATATGAATATTAAAATACGGGTACTCAAGGCTCTTCTTTCTGAAATAAGATATATTTTAAGCATTTAATTGAATTTATAAACTTTTGTGACGCAAGGTTAATTTGCTAACATGTAGCAACAACAGCAAGAGCTATATCAATCAGAGCTATTCAGCTTATGAAGTCAATCAGATGGCTGTTTTGTCAATGTTTACTTAATACCGTTTTCTAAACATTTTCTAAACTCAAATTCACTACATTTTTCCAGCTGTGGGTCACAGTCACCTTCCAAAACGATGTAATTGATGCTGAGCTAAACATTTTGTAAATGTATTCATAAAAGTATGATAGCTGCCTAAAACATATTCGGCAAGCTTGTTGTTGTGTTAACATTCTTCGAATTCAGCCAAAAAGCCGCGAGTGTCCTTTGACATTTGATAAAACCTGTCTATTATAATATAAATTTCAACCGTTTTTGCCAACGTATCAAAGCTTTGTACACGAACGGTGGCGACCGACGCGCGACGCGACGTTTCGACGAGAACTAATATAACAGTCAAGTGGGTGCTCGATTTATGAAAATGTAACAACATGAACGTAGTTAAAGATAAACTGAAAGGTCGAAATTCTGGCATGATATCATACTGATGGTAGGTATATTATGCTGTCTGTGGTTGAGTTCCCACTTTCCTAGGTAAGTAGGTAGATTTTTCTATTTATGTGTAATACCGTCCTCCTGAGTGTATGTTTGCCTTTGAAAGTGACAAATGTAGAGGAGATGCGAATGTTGAGATGGATGTGTGGTGTGACGAAAACTGAAAGAATTATATCTGACAGGAATGTATGGAGGAGAATGATATGTTGCGACGGCTCCAAATAATTGGGACAAGGGTAGGTAGGTGATGATGACCGTACTTCTGAGTGTCAGTCCATTGTAGTGATTCTGTATATGTTCTCTCAATATATTATATTATCAGTGCACGCAATATTTTCGGACGGTTAATGCGGCGTTTGCATCTAAGATGACAATATTCAATTGTGTGACAGTAAAAGTCATCAAATATTGAATCACATAGGCCCGTATTCTATAACATGACTTAGTCAGGAATCTCGTCTTGAAACTAGGTTTAAGTACTGATTATATTCTATAACTAAACTTGAGTGGTGATTTCATGAACACAAATGACCCGAGCGTGTATCTGTATAAGGGTCATAGCCACCATAGATGACTAAAGAAACTAGAACTGAACAATAACAGTCATTGACTTATTTGTTCTCGCTAGTACACCTGTGGCTGCCGTGCACGTAGACAGTAGTATATGAACCTGTATGTACCTGTGTGTATGTGTGTATAGCGCGCTAATAGATCGAATACATAGACTCGCTCACGAGTCCTTGACATAGGGCTTAACTAGTTAATTTGATTATTTATCTTTATGCTAGACTATCGAAATGCGTGGTATATTTATAACGATATTGTTATATAGATAATAAAATTGGTATACTAAACCTACATTTCATAAAATATAAAACATTTGATGTAAGTACTATCATCCAACACGATCAATGAAATAATGTTGAATTCTTTTTTAGTAAGTACACATAATATTTTACTGTCCATGTTTGTAAATAGTTGCGCCACAGAAAAATTGTTGGTTAGCAAATATTTTTCATATTCATATATTTATGGTTTTTATGGCATTCGTTCGAATAACATAAGAGATTGCAGCGCCACCTAGTAGCGAGTCTCAACAAAACAAACAGCAACAAAACCTTCTGCATAACCAAACACTTGGACGAGCCAACTTTTATGACGAATGTCGAAGTTTATCATAATATTACACCAGCCTCCATTTTATATCATTTTGTTATTTAGGGACTCGTAAATAAACCAATATTTATTCAACTATGTATCTATTGATTGATCTCGGCACAAGATTTTCATACCTTTGAGAACTCTGGAAAGACTTGCTAGTTAGTACAATTGCTATCAAAAGTGATGGCCCTGGGTCAGCCGGAGTGCGAGGGATATGCCTGCCAGTCTCACCCCCGGCAACCAACAACGACCCACAGGCGGCGTACAGTGCTTATGTGCTTGTCGTTAGACACAGAAGGCTGATTAATTTATTTAGTGGTTAAATTTCAGTATTGATTGTACTTCATACTCAGAAATGCTAAAACCTTAGGCAGCTCGTGAAGTGTGTAAGGATAGAGTTAAATGGCGGGCTGTTGTCTCTGCCTACCCCGGAGGGAAATAGGTGTGAGCGTATGTATCTATATAATGTATCCAAAAAAATTACATTTTAATAATATGTTTGGTAATATTTCATCGCTCTGAAATTCAGCCCCTCCAAAGAGATTGAATTTAGCTATTTTTTTCCATATATAGGACACGTCAATTAGACTTCACCTCGCCTGGTGGTAATCGCATGAAGGCAAAGTCTCAGAAATGAGCTCGAATAGAGAAAACCACTCCAGATGATACCTGCAAACTATTCCACATTTAGTTTATCGAATAGAACAGGGTCAGTCTCGCTTATCGAGCTAACCGTCCAGTTTACCTTTTATTTCTGTTTAATCACAGTTCTCAACTTCCCGCGTCGGCCGCGCCGGGCGGACGGAACTGTATCTCGTGTAAAAACACAACATTCAACTTTTCCGTTACATAAATAATGGTTCAGGTATGGGTTCCAAATAAGGCCCTGGGCGAAATTGGCATTAAATCACATGTTAAAATAATAACGCGAGCAGGAAAACGGCGTTATTGATCCTTCGTAATAAAATACAATTACTGTTGTGTTTGTTTTGTTTGGCGCCGGCGTCTTACCCAGTATCCTGAGCGTTGGGGGCTACGTCAACAAAATTAATTAGAAATAAATTAACTACACTCCTACTGACCATCGGTTTTTGAGAAGACTTCGGTGAAAAACATTTTGAAAATATTTACTTAATCTAATTACGCAGTTCCTTTCTAAACAGGTATGAAATTAAATACCACTTACCTATTTAATTTTACAATATCCTTTTTGACAACCTTTTTTACGTGCGATATCTCCCCACCTTTTTGTCAATCTTCAATTTAATTTAACTAACAATGCTATTTAGATAAAGTTTTGAATTCTGTTGGGGACTTATTGTTTGTTGTAGAACAGTACTTACTGGATAATTAGGAACAATATTTAATAATCATCAATCTTAATACGTCAGTTATCAAGAACAATAACGTTGCATTTGTTACCAATGTTACTGTTGTGTGTGGCACAAAACTCTCAAATGACAATATTAAAAGGGTTGTGTACTTGAAGACGTTTTTGGGCCAAAATAAGCCAAACTTACATTGAAAATTGTTACCACAATATATATAATAGCGTACACTTATCTATTCATGTGCTAAGGATATTGATTCTAACAAAACTGCTCTCGGTATTGTAGTATACAGAAAGAACAATAACAAGTAAGTAAACCGATCCCCACACTCGGTAAATCGAGAATTTCACTAAACACAACACTAAACAAGTGACGTGAAATAGACAAGGAACACATTATCAATATACAAGCAAACAATATTAATATCGATACATGATCTATTTGTTGTCGTTTTTTGTTTCATTTTTATCCAAAAACCGAGACGCAGAGGAGGCTTACATAAAAAACCTTTTAGCACAAACATCCGATACGAAAGCGGGCTCAAGTCTGCCACGAAAATACACGGGAGTCCTGGGTTTTTACGCAACTACTCACTGGCAGGGTGTACTGTATAAAGCTGCTACAGTTCTAGGCAAATCCCTCTCGTATTAGCTGCGAGGCCGTCGATGGATTCGGTTACGAGCTTTCGGTCATGAGTAATCTGCGGGGAGCAATGGACACAAATTTCAATTACTTTTTTGAAGACTGTCGTCATCGAAAATCCTCCTCGAATGAAAAATCTACTTTTCGATTTTATTTAATACGTGTTAGATCGTGATTTTTCATTAGGCGCATTTTATTTTTAAATATTTCGTTATACTGTAAAAGCATAATGCCTACACTGGTATAGTGACTGGTTGTCACCCATACGCTTACGTCCATCGCCACAGCGAGGCGAATACTGTAATGCGGAACAACGTGATGACGTGAGTGTGTATACTAGGGCATTGTTCGCGCAAATATTTCCGGCAACACGATGAGCAATGCGAGGAGCATAGTCTTGACGAGGGCTAAGAGGCGAAAAATTCCAAATTCTGTAATGTTAATTATAATGTACTAACATAATATGAAAGACTAGATCGGAGTAAGTTTTTTACCTCCGATTTTCTTTTTGCAAATTTTCACTTTTCGTCACTGCAACGGTGACGTTTGATTTAGCAGTCACCGCAGCACTACCGCGCCACACAGCTCGTGGTAGTGCGACATTAGCCTGGTTCAATCAGAATCCCGGCACTGCTCGCCATCCACGCCCGCCATTACACTGAGCTCCTTGCGGTGCCTGATCGACCTCGGTGTCGCGTCGTTATTCATTGGATGTATCATC
The DNA here is from genome assembly GCA_963662185.1 of Eilema griseolum. Lineage (NCBI taxonomy): Eukaryota > Metazoa > Arthropoda > Insecta > Lepidoptera > Erebidae > Eilema > Eilema griseolum. The sequence goes on from OY759252.1 coordinate 250,736, forward strand.
TCAAGCAAATTCACTTTCATTTTGCATAAGCGTAACCTATTTTGATGCAAGGTAATTACGTTTAAGGGAATGAATGCTATCATTGTATATAGAAAAAGTTAACGACAAATTATCGCGATCATGGTGTAGGTACATCCATACCTTTGGTTTGTCTTTGATTTGGTTTCGAAACGTCGGGAAAATCAAAGGTGTGTTTGTATCTATACCATGATCGCGTTTATATCCCGTTAATATGGTTGTATATCATGGAACGCGATAGTTTATAAGTTAGTATCATTGTATAAGCCGCCATTTCTTTATACTTTAACATCGGACAGATATATACAGCCGAGACTCAGCCTCAGATGCATGGCTCGAGTCAACAATAGTGCCCGAAATACGGCAATAGGCTCACCCCATTACGTGGGACCGAATACAAATATTGGTGAAATGTGAGTGATAATTCACCTCTGCCTAACCCTCCGGGGATAAAGGCGTGATTATATATATGTTCTTTAAACTGCCTAGAATTTTGAGCTTTAATTAAACATATTTTAAAGCTTTCAATTTTATTTAATAGAACTTTTTCGGTAAGCATAGTACACTACTTCGGCGATATTTCAAATTCTTTATTTCTAAAATAGTGCAACGTAATTACATCTTTTTGACGTCAAATTCTGTTCAAACTACGTTAATCATCACTATATGCACATATAGGTGTCATAATCTAATAGGGGATACAGGGATATACGGAATAAAGGGGTATCATAATTACAATATGAGCATAATCCTGACCTGACCCTGACCCTAAAACTGATCAGGCACTACAATCCCTAAATGAACTAATGTTGGTGTATTATAGAATTCCCATGAAATTGATCTACTTATACTGAAGTTATACCGTACTCCTCAGCATGGCGAATATTAGTAATTTCAGTTGCTGATATTCTGTGAAACAATGAACCAACTCACCAACACATTAGATTACATAGTACTTGTTGTATACCCACCAATTTTAGGAGCCTATCGAATTTCTCCCATTTCAGGTAAGGTTTCATTACGATTGTTTCAAAGATTTGTTCGTGAAAATTTAACAAACGGGTAAAATGATTTTAATATTTGTAACATGAATGTAGATTAGCCGTAATACACACCTCAATGTCACCTCTTCTCGCCTACTTAGAGACCCCGACGTACTTTCGTGTCGTTTTGTATTCCGACGTGGCTCCGAGACATCCCTTCGATAATATTTGATAAAGGTACGCCGCGCCACTCACAATTCAACGTATTGTGAAAATACTTTCGCTTTTCAAATAAATTTGATTTTTCATATTACATTAGAGGAATTGAATATTTCAGTTGTATGGACGTCGACGAAGGTTCCATTACCCCCTGCTATGTTTACTCGGCAATAAGGCATACCGTAAATAGATTAGACTGCAAAACGCGTCCATTGTAAAAAGGGCGCTGTATCTGTTTACCTGCGGCTTGTCGACACGAGTGAAGTTGATACTCGTATACTATCAATATTTTTGTAAGATATTAAAAAAAAACTATACACATTATGTAATTGTAAAATAAAATTGAGTTATTGGTTTATAATGGGAAAAGTGAATGTTCAGGCGGAACCTGAACCCCGCAACTAGTTCCTTACAGGGGGTATGTTCAGACCAATGAGCTACCGAACCACGCCTTGAGCATTTTTCGCTGTTACTGTACGAAGTTATGAATCTACTAAAAATGGGTATCTTAAGTAAATATGAAAGTTTGCTCGAAACTAAGAGATGAAGTTATAAAGTTGGGAAATATTATTGAAATGAAAACAAAAATACAGTCAGATCCTCGACAGTCGTATAACTCCGATCTTTACCTTAAACATTCTCTGATTTACATTTAGTTTTAAAGCTGTACAAGTTTATTCTAAAGTTTATTAGACTCCTCTTAGTCGGCAACTGAAGTTTAAATAAATTACCTAAAGGTGTCTCACCCCGCTTTCTGGGAATTAAATATCGTATCTTTTTCGCGTAGGAGATGATAAAAGCAGTTCAAAAACACCTTATATTTATTTTCGTATGACTCAGTCCGGTTTATTTTATAACGTACCAGCAATAATTGTTTCAGTCTCTCATAAAATAGCTTGTTCGGTGTAATTCGATGCGTTTACTGGATACTTTAAAAAAATTCACGGTGTTTAAGAATTTACCAAATAGAAAATCCTTATATGACATGACACTAGTGGCAGTCCTGCACGGCGACCGTATTGATATTAAAAATGACGCTGTAGTTTCATGGATGCTTTAACTTATATCGATGTTAGCAACTCTGACACAAGATAAATACGAACTAGTTTGCTGATAGATTGTTTCAAGTCTTGAACACCCCAAGGAACACTCCGTTTTCCTTTTTTAAATCACTATAGTCCAAACAATCAACGAATTCACTGAACCAAATTATCCCTTTGCTCAGAAAATAAGGCTGACAGACTTATTCTGTTTCCCTTGTCGATACAACCAGGGCGCAGACCTCCGGTTACACTGTAATAAATGGACAAATAAGGTCTTATTTGGCTAGTCGTATTCTCAAATCGAAGAACCAGTGCAATAAAATACATTATATGCTAACAATCGTAAGAAAGTAAGGCTCTACTTATAATTGCTTCATATAACCCGTCGAATGGATACGCAGGTATCACAACACACCGTAGTTATTATTAACTCATGTAGTTACTACCTATATTTATCCGATTCTAATTCTACCTGCTAGTAAATAATAAATATTAAATGTACTTTGTTGTCACGGGTTGATTTGTCATATAAATAAACAATCTGCAAACTGTCAAAACTGTCACTTGACTTGACAAAGTCAAGTGACAACGACAATGACACATAGGTTGCGTTCCTGATTGTTCCTAAACGGTTACTTTTTTTTTTTTTTTTTTTTAAATTAACGTTTCGTTACAAAATTATGTAGACACCATTGTTTTCCTTTCATGTTTCGATTGTTTTTGTTTCTTCTCCATGTTTTATTTTTGAAAATGTGTATAATATTTAATAGTGTGTTGTTGGCTGGCGGGTGGTGCAGAGACACAACGTTGATCGAAATTTTATATAATTGTATAGTAATACACAATAATCACTTTTATTATTTTATAGTAGGTATTATTACTGATATTTAGTCTATTTTTAATATATGTTTTTAAATAAACAAAATAGGTAGCACTTTTTGCATATTTATCTCGTAATTAAGTACTAGCGTTATTTTATTCATATTTTATTTTATATACTTGCTTTGAATATCTTAACATGAATTACTCCTCCGATGACAGTATCTCATATCATTCAATCCATGGGGCGGATTTTTTATCTGAAGACGACAGTTTTTGTTCAGTCACTGATAGTACACTTGGCGACAAGCTCCGTGATACCTTTCGGGAATCAGGGCAGACATTCAACGTATGTCATATAAATGCACAAAGTGTGCCCTACCATTACAGTGACCTGGTTGCGACATTTGCTGACTCCCATGTTCATGCCATCCTGATTTCTGAGAGTTTTCTTAAACCACACTTACCATCCACATCCTACCCACTGCCCCGATTTATTTTAATAAGAAACGACAGGACGGGCAAGGAGCGCGGTGGGGTAGCAATATACCTACGTAGCGACTTCCCGTACAAAATAGTTGCTTCATCACCTTCTGTGTACTCCGCAACAGCCGAGTTTCTTTTTCTTGAGGTCTGGGTCAGGGGTGTCAAAGCCCTCTTGGGTGTTGTTTATTGTCCTCCAAGTGTCAACTACTTCACCGATATCGAATTGGTTTTTGAATCCTTGGGGTCTGATTACGAGCATCACATCATCATGGGCGATTTTAACACTAATCTTCTCCCTAGTTCGTCATCACGAGCCATAAAGCTTCTTAACATAGTCGAGTCAGCCAGTCTTCAGGTTTTACCGCTTCAGGCCACACACCACAATAAAGATGTTGAGGACACATGGCTCGACTTAATACTTACGTCTTCGCCTATGCTTGTTCGAACTCACGGTCAGTATCTAGCTCCAGCTTTCTCTCATCATGACCTGATCTATATCTCCTACATTCTTAAGCCCCCTAAACTCAAACACAAAGTATTGGACAGACGATGCTTCGGGCGCATGGATGTTGAAAAATTGTGCAATGAAGCTGCCAAAGTCAGTTGGGAGGATTTAGCAGAGGCAAGCACCATCGATGATAAGGTTCGTACTTTTAACAAAACAGTTATTGGCCTCTATGACATCCATGCACCCGTGAGGAGGGTGAAATTAAAACATAGACCAGCTCCGTGGATAACGAGTGATGTTCGAACCGCTATGAAAGGGAGAGACCGGGCTTTTCGTAAGTTCAAAAAGAATCGTTCTGTCATCAACTGGGATTCTTATAAAACTGCCAGGAATCGGTGTAATCAGGTGATACGCAACGCTAAACGCCGACATATTCTTGATAACTTATCTTCCTGTACATCTGTCGATGTCTGGAGGTTTCTTGGGACGCTGGGCATTGGTAAGCCAAGACAGCTGGAGCTACCCAAGACAATTGAGTTGGATGCCATTAACCATCATTTCTCTACCTCTCACACAATTGATGGCCCAACCAAGCGTCAAACGGTTAACTCTATCACCGGACTGCCCAGTCCCAATTACGAACCTTTTCAATTCACTCCAGTCACGTCGGCGGAGATCAAGAAGACTATTCTCGCAATTAAGTCAAAGGCAGTCGGCTGTGATGACATTAGTCGCCGTATGATAACCACTATCATGGACCAACTCCTTCCCGCTATAACACACATCATCAACTTTTCACTTGACTCTGGTCAATTTTCTGACTTGTGGCGTAAAGCTTATGTGCGTCCTCTTCCTAAAATCTCCAATCCCTCTCTTCCCAATCACTTTCGTCCTATTTCCATTCTCCCTTTCCTATCCAAGGTATTAGAAGCCTGTGTTCATCGCCAGCTGTCCAACTATGTGCACTCCAATGGGATACTAAGTCCATTACAATCCGGGTTCAGACCGGGACACAGCACTACAACCGCACTCCTTAAAGTAACGGGAGATGTCAGGGACGGAATAGAGAAAGGTTGTATCACAGTGCTAGTGTTAGTGGATTTCTCAAATGCGTTCAATTGCGTGAATCACGACATCCTTTTAGCCATACTAGCCCATCTTCGGATCTCAGCCGACGAGCTGGAGTGGTTCTCTTCATATCTTCGTGGACGCCAACAGTCGGTTTGCGCAGACGAAATTTCATCTAGCTGGCGCAACCTCGACTCTGGTGTTCCGCAAGGCGGTATTCTTTCACCTCTTTTATTCTCTATATTCATTAACCTCATTACCTCTGAACTTCAGTGTGCGTATCATTTGTATGCCGATGACCTACATATATACAGCCAAGCCCGCGTGGAGAACCTTTCAGAGGCTATTGACAGAGTTAATTCCGATTTGCGCTCAATAGGCGTTTGGTGTGACAGGTTTGGTCTTTCTGTTAACCCCGATAAATGCCAGGGTATCTTAATTGGAAGTAGTCATAGGATGAATAAGGTAGACAGTGCAACTCTGCCAACAATAAAGTTCAACGGAAGAATTATTCCTGTCACGCATAGTGTCAAAAATCTGGGATTGAATGTTGACTCCACCTTGAACTGGCAAGTTCAAGTTACAAAGGTCTGTCAGAGGGTTACAGGAATGCTGCGTAGTCTTTATCGCCTCAAAAATTTTCTACCAACCAAAACCAAGGCAATGCTAATGCAAACGCTAATCTTTCCAATCGTGGACTATGGTGATGTATGCTATCTCGACCTGAATGCAGATCTGCTCAATAAACTCGACCGCCTTCTCAACAATTGCATTCGATTCACCTTTAACCTTAGGAAATATGATCACGTCTCAGCTCATCGTTCGGAGTTAGGATGGTTGCCGATACGTCAGCGACGCAGCTTGAGGGCGGTGATGATGATACATAAAATTTTAGCCACTCCTAATGTCCCCTCTTATTTATCATCTCATATTCAGCTACTTGGTTCTCATCACAACAGAAATCTGCGGTCAGCTGACAACCGTCTTCTCCACTGTCCTACTCATAGTTCCAGCCTAACTCATTCTTCTTTCCTCGTGCAAGCAATTCTCCTCTGGAATGCGCTTCCTCTCGAAATCCGGATGACTACTAACCGTGCAACATTCAAGTACAAAGTACGTCAGCTCTACTACAGTAGCCCCTAGTCATAGTAATGTGTAAAACCTTAATGTTAGAAATACTTTGTCATTATGTATAATTATGTAAGTATAGGTAAGTTTATATTATATAAGTATATATTATACGAATATATATAAGTATATATATAAGTAGTAAGTATAAGTAAGTAATATGTAAGTAAATATATTTAAAAGTATGTGTATGAATTTCTTATGTATTATAGTGTGTATGTATAATGTATGTATTATTATTGTGGTCATAGTGCACTGCACCTACCTCAATGTATCTCTGCATCACCCTAAGGTTGACTGTTAGATAATGCCTTTGGCATTAAGTCCGCCTTTGTACAAAATTACTGTGCATAAAGTTGAATAAATAAATAAATAAATAAATTGTAAGACTGTGACCAGTAATCATATAAATAAAATGTAATAAAAATAAGGTGCAGTAACGGATCTAACTACTTCTGATAGAGACGAGGATTCTCCGGGTATTAAGAATGATTATGGTTGTATTTCGAAAGGGACCTTATTGATAATTATATAACCGGATCTTATTTTCCTCTATGTAGGCATTAGGATTGGCACAAGATTGAGTTTACTAAGCAGCTTATTGCGTTGTCGGTTTCGGATATTCAGTACACTATGATTTACCAGTAACTTGAATGACTAGTATTTCCGTTAAACTCACGTGTAATGTTACTTCCAGGATTTGACCCAATCTCTCGATCGAAAGGCAGACACTTTACTCCATAACTTTACGGGTGTTCTGTTTTAAAAAAATGTATTAGTAAATATAAAGAATTCCGGAGCAGATCGTCTACTTTGTTAGATTATTATAAAACAAATTTCAATACGTTAAAATCTTCGTTCTGCTGAAGTTATTATCTCGTTTAGTGACTTTAAGGCGGTCGGTCAAGGATAACTACGGCGACAGGACGTTAGAACGAACTTATTTTAACTTTGTTGAAGACGTTATGCCACCAGTCTTTGCGAAGTAAGCACCGAAACTAAAAGGGACTCTCGGCTAAATAAGATTGCGGCTAAGGGAAATCCCATTGACTAAAAAGTTTGGCATACGAAAAAGAAGGATTAAGATTTTATTCCCTGTGTGATTATCGACGATGCCTTTTCCAGTCGAAATTCTAAATAAGGGAAAATAATAATTATTATACTTATTACGATAGGATACAATACATGTATTATCTGTACCTAAGGAATATATTCGTATCGAAGCATTCATTTAATTGTGAAAATATTACAATGTTATCGGTAATAGTTTTAATGTCCTAAAACTCCACATTCTAAAAATAACAAACAAAACTTATACGCCGTTGGCGCTTTACAATTCAATAACTATTAACATGGTTTTGAATGAAATACTAGTTTGTTTTATACGTTTTAGTGTCCTATATATTTTAGGTATTTTAATATTTTTATGTTATACTAGTACTTTGTATTCACACACAGAAATATGAACATTTTGTCGAATGTTCCAGTCCAGTTATTGCTTTGCATTGTTTATTTTATAAAGAATGAAATCACGCGATACTATGCCAGTTTTGGCAATCGGAAATAAAATTAATATTAAATTAAATTTTACATCCAAAATGCAAATCGACTGAATGTACGCTAGTACTATTATCTGTTCTGTGCCAAAGAGTTACAGTTATGGCCTTATGGGTGCGAGTGACGGCTTCATTAGACTACGCTGCATAAACCTTACCGGTTGAACTAGCCGTATTTCGATGATAATTGATATGAATGATAAATATTCAGAAAAGCAATAATCAATTTATTTTATGGAAATACGACCATCTTCATCATGAGCTTCTTCGTTATATTTTTTTTAAATCCTCGGTATACTGCGGCCAATTTAAAATACATATTTTATTTTTCAGGTAAGACGATCGAGTCGCCCCCGTTCCAGGTATAAGATTTTATTTTGACATTAATTAATATTTCTTCAACATTATTGATTCTATTATTTTTTCATGACTTGAAAAATACATTTAATATTGTTTTGTACCGGAATTTAACTTCAAATCAAATCAAACTTCCACATACCGCAAGCTGAACTGAAACTGGCTTTTAAAGACGTTGTTTGCGTAGCACTTGCTGTACCAGGCATGTGTTTGATGAAAAAAAAAATCTTATGGTGAATAACTTCAGACATTTAACTGTCTGAAGTTAGTGACAGTTAACTTCAGACAGTTAACTGTTAACTTCAGTCAATTAACTGTCTGAAGTTAGTGACAGTTAACTTCAGACAGTTAACTGTCTGAAATCTTATGGTGTATAACTTCAGACAGTTAACTGTTAACTTCAGACAATTAACTGTCTGAAGTTAGTGACAGTTAACTGTCTGAAGTTATACACCATAAGATTTTTTTATTATTACATATTATCTTTATATTTCTTTCAAAATATTTACGATTATTTGAGTACAACACACCAAGCATAAATTTATGTTATTGAATAAATTGCCGAATATTGTCAACTACCTACATATTTGATTTTAAAGGACAAGTTGAAGTGAAGATTAAAATTACGTCATATTTCTATAATTTACGGACACATTTTATTGTAGTAATATAAAAAATACCTTCTCTTATTAGGTACTCATACCGACAGTAGGCTCTCCCTGCATATAAAGCATTAAAAATGTGACTTGTGCTTAAATGAGTTTTGTGACCTATTTAGGTCAATATGTTTAGTCATTGACTATTATTAGATAAACGTGCAAAGGGAACGGCCATTTGCTTCTGTCGGTAATTTTCCTGACGACAGTAAAATTTGCATACGCCTTTTTTATACCACTTTGGTTGCAGACAAGCACACGGCTCACCTGATGGGAAGCTGTTACCGTGGCCTAAGGACGTATGCAACACCAGGGGCGTTACACTCGCGCTGGAGTCCAAAAGACAATGCAACTTCGAGATTAAGATATATACATCAAACTGCATACGTAATTCAAACCGAGTCTAAAGTTACTGTTGCTGAACTATTAATGATTCAATATGCGGATGGTAAAGGATAGATCTGTAGGTATGTATACGTATATATGTGTGTGTATGGTATTAGGGAGAGATCATTAGTTATGCGATATCGTAGACGCCTTGTCTCTGCCTCGAATTTAAAATTGTTTCTGAGAACTTTGGTCTTGTTTGTAGCGTTATAGAAGTTATAGGTAGTTGCTTGATTTCAATATAATGCTACTTTTGTAAGTAGGATCACAAATCTTCAAAAAGAAAATGTTTTGAGACCTTTCCTTTGTAGAATTTAGCCGCAACGTTCGCTTTTATGATCTTTCAATCTCATCAATATGGACTCTTTTGATTTAATAGAAAATATGAGTTGTTATGAGACTTCCCTCAGTTATTGAGCTTATTATGAAAAAAAAAAGATTATTGTTTTACATAAATGACGTAAAGTTCTATACATAACAGTATATCCATTGAAAAGTCTAAAACCTTTTCATAATTATACTAGGTATCGGGACTTCTCGCGAATTATATCTTGGAACTTACTATTTCTGCCGACGTTTCGGATGCGCCCTTTCACTCGGTGCTCCGAGTAGATATTGTGCCTATATTATTTTGTTTTAGTGATATCGCCAGGTTCTAGGTTCGATTGCCAGATTGTTATTCAGAATAACAATAATTGTTGGTCGACAAAGAGCTGAAGGATTGCTGCCTCCTATTGTGGGTTGGTAGACACAGGTCAAAAGGCTTGCTGCCTCCTGTTGTGGGACAAAAAATGCAGTTATTGAAATGTGGATGTAATAACTGTCTACGCCGGTCCCTACCAAACCAATAAATTAAATTTACATGCAATTTTCAGAAATTAGGGCGGCCACAATAACGCAATTTATTAATTTACTGGCGAGATGAATAATGCAAATATCTTTTGCGATGGTCTGCCGAAGTGCCACGACACAGCACAATAAGAGCCGACGTAATAGATTACCAATTAGGATTAATTAATAACTGTACGGACGCTGAACCCGGTTATTTGCAATATTGTTCGTTACCGTATATTTTTACTTCGCTGGGTTCAGAATTTGATGCGCATACATAATCTGGTGCTACAGGGTTTGTTTAATTTTTGATGAGAGTAGCAGGAGGCGTCCGGCTCGCGGCCGCCGGCACATAGCGCCGGTATCCATTATGTAAGGAGCGCATCACGCTACGACCTCCGCCCCCCATGAGCGCCGGCCTGGGGGTGACAGGTGAAGCCGCCTGTCACCCTGGCGAAGCAGGCCGCGGCGGTGGCTCGCGTGGCGCGCCTCCCCGTTTCCGGGGACGAGTTGGGGACTCTGTAGTCCCCACACCTGAGAAGAGGGCCAGATCGTGAGAGATGGCCCTGGGTCGGCCAGGGTGCGAGGGATATGCCTGTCAACCTCATCTTCGGCAACCAAAACGACCCACAGGCGGCGTGCGTTTTAGTCGGTTCGAGTCCGACATAACCTCCTCCACCGGCCCTGGTGGGGAGGTATCCGAGGGGATTTTGCGCACGTAAAAAAAAAAAAGAAAAGGAGCGCATCACGCTCTCATTTCGCACGGAATTACGTTTTGGTTATGCCAACGCATGAGATGATAGGCTAGTGGTCGCCGACAGTGTAGTGATTGGATTAACTATATAAATGTTAGATACATTTAAGAATGGCATGAGTTCTCGTGGTATGAGAGCGGAACAACCCTATATAATTTTGTAATATCACGGATAACATAACATAACATAAACTCACGCCTATATCCCCGAAGGGGTAGGCAGAGGTGCTAGCACGGATAATATAATATAATATAATTCTTAGTAATACACTGAATTATTCGTCATACGGTCGCAAGTCAGCAGTTATCTTTCTAAATACAAAAGGATGAAAATGTTTATATACACAAATACATATCGTCAGTAACGGCGGTAAGACCCATCATGGGGGAGTGGCTAGAGAGGCCACACGGCAGCCTCTCGTACCGTCTGACGCAGATGATCACCGAGCACGGATGCTTCGGAAAGTATCTGCGTCGGATGCAGAAAGAGCCAACGTCCGAGTGCCATCACTGCGACGCGAGCGAGGACTCAGGTCCGCACACGCTCACCGAGTGTCCGGCGTGGGAGACGCCGAGGCGGGAGCTTGTGGCGGCCCTGGGAGTGAGGGTTCTCACGCTCTCCACCTTGCTCGCGGCGATGGTTCGCTGCGCGGATGCGTGGGCGGCCGGCGCCTCCTTCTGCGAGCAAGTAATGCTCGTGAAGGAGGAGGCGGGGCGGGAGCGGCAGCGGGAGCGACGAAGGATCGCTAGACAAGCTGCCCGCGCACGAAGGCAACTCGGGCGTCGGAGGTCGATGAACGACCTCCGCCCCCCATGAGCGCCGGCCTGGGGGTGACAGGTGAAGCCGCCTGTCACCCTGGCAGAAGCAGGCCGCGGCGGCGGCGCGCGTGGCGCGCCTCCCCGTTTCCGGGGACGAGTTGGGGACTCTGTGGTCCCCACACCCGAGAAGAGGGCCAGATCGTGAGAGATGGACCTGGGTCGGCCGGGGTGCGAGGGATATGCCTGTCAACCTCACCTTCGGCAACCGAAACGACCCACAGGCGGCGTGCGTTTTAGTCGGTTCGAGTCCGACATAACCTCTTCCACCGGCTCCAGTGGGGAGGTATCCGTGGGGATTTTGCGCACGTAAAAAAAAAAAAAAAAAAAATACATATCGTCACACCTTTATTCCCGGAAGGTTAGGTAGATGTGAATTAACACCCACATTTCACCAAACATTAAACTATAAATTGTATATCATGTAAACATGAATGTAAAACATATTATTTTATTTTAATTATGTGCTTTCATAGTGACTATAAACTTGAAAAAAATAAGTAAATAACCAAAACTAGTCTAGCTAGTTTTTCCGTTAGTCCCTTCAGATAGGCTAAAGTGCTTGAATTCGTAAGAGTGTTCACGTCGGAGTTAAGAGACCTCTCGCTCGTTAGGCCAACTCCTTAACCACATTGTCATTATACTAATAAATTAATTAATTTATTAAATTAAATTAAATCACGGATCAAATAACCTCCTTCAATAACTAAGAAGCAGAAGTACAAGTAAACAAAGACTGGATTGCATAATATCAGTCGCTGCAAGTACAGAACAGCCCAAGCTTCTGTTGGCGACGAAGTGCTATTGTCAAAGTGATTCAGACGGCACGCCAATGGAATATTTATGTAGGCTTCACACTGTTTTGCATACGACATAACAAAACAAATAGAAAACTTTTATACAAAGACATGGCACTGAGGAATGCCCTTTAAAATTGGATCCAAGAAAAACAATTTGCGCTTGTACAAATTCGTATAGAGCTGAAAATTGGTGGGAGTCCTAAATACACCATAATACAAGAAATATCAGAAGTCCCCTTCGATTGGACTTGTGCATTTTTTTTTCAAAGTCAAAGGTCAAAATTATTATATTCTCGCATTTTCCGTGTAAACAGCAAGTGCTATCGTAAAAGTTTTTGGGACAAATTTGTAGATTATGTAATTATCTACAAAATTAGTTTTACGCTTTTTTTGTGCGGATCACCATTTCGGAGATATCGCGATTTTAAAATTGAAAGAAGTCAAACTTGTTAAAAACAAAGTTACATGTTCCCTTAGTATGATTCATCAACGCAGAGTTTAATTCGCTGGTCCTATAAACTATATTTTGGCAGTAGATTTAAGACCCAGAAAGTTTGATACCAGCTCTATGCGAATTTATGCAAGCTTTCAATTATATCTTCTATTTTGAGTGAACTACAAATATGAGGTAAAATGTCGCACTGGAACATTCGTAACTAAAAATACTTCGGTACACCTTTTTAAATCGAAGTCAACTGAAAATACATTAAGTGTAAATAGATAAATATATTTAAATAGATTAACATATTATATTGAATTATTTAAAAGAGGTTTAATTACTGAAAAGTAATTCATGTACAGTAACGCCAAGACAAGTACTGATTTGCATGCATATTGCACTGTAAGATAGTTTTCAGATCTCATAGAAATTGTCACATGTTTGTTATTACTTTAACTTAATTCCGTAGACTAATCAAGTCCTCATCGTCTTGTGAGTAAATGTATCCTTCTAATAATACATTAAAAATACAATAAAGAGTGCCTTAATTAAAGAAGGCTTGTTTGTTTTTTTAATTGGCGAACAATAACTCTTCATGAAGACAGCGGTCTATTCCGCTCCGGCTATAATATGTGAATAATTTGTTATACAAAGACCTACTGGACGGAGAAAGTCTACCATCTAAGCCCTTAGCTCCTGCGAACAATGCCTAGACGCCTAGAGCCTCGAGACGTAAGTAACTATTTTCAGGGCATCACAGTTGTCGGGTGAAAGTGGCCGGCTAAGTTTAGGAGCTTGGGAACTTTGTACTATAGGTACCATTCTTTGTTAGAACTAGTGAATTTGCTATATAGATATTGTACTCATGTACAACTTAGTTCATAGACAATACCGAGCTCTCTCTTCATCCCAGCGTTAATACCAGTCGCAGTAGAAGTTTTGGTTTGGCTGATCTTCCATATTTTCCGTGTAGCGACTGCCATCCGACCTTCACAATCCAATGATGATATCGAAGTATTGCAGTTAGATTAGTTGTTAGATATTTTAGGGCTCCGATCACCTATCCATAATGACTGCTATAGATGTTCATGTGACAACCGGGACCGACGGCTTCTCGGTTCTATCCGAGGTGCGACCAGACCAATAGTCAAATTCATGCATACAAATATTTGCTCGTCGGTTTAGAGTACTCCTGACCTGCCCCTTTTCTAAAACTTCCCCGATTTGGTTCAGGTATGTGCGCCTAGGTCTTCCCCTTCCGATGGTACCATCCACACTCGCCTCATACACCTGTTTGGTTAGTCTTCTTTCATTCATTCTCTCAACATGAAAAAACCATCTCAACATTCCTCTCTCAATTCTCATCACTACATCTTTTATCACTCCACATCGTTCTCTTATCACGCTATTTCTTACTCTATCTTTCAAGGTCAAGCCACACATACTTCGCAACGCACGCATTTCCACCGACGAGCATGCATGAAGAATGTAATGAGAGTGAATGAAGCGAGAGTAGTATGTCAGGATCGTAGCAAGTGGAGATTCGTGATCTCTGCCTACCCCTATGCGAAACACGCGTGATTTTATGTATGTATATATGTAAATATTTGCATTGAGCGGTAATCGAACCCGCTTCATTGAGCGGTAACAATATCGTGTGAGCCACGCTATCAAACATAATTTTTCGTTTTATAAAAAGTAAGTTTGATCACGGTTTTATACGAATGATGTTTGCACTTTTTTCTCTGTCATCCCCTTCCTTCCGAGCACAAAGCTAATATTAGAAGGAGGTTTGAATGAAGACGTCCAGACTCACAAAGACTTTACTTTAGGGCTTTAGGCGTTCCAGACAAGTTGATAAGTTAGCCAACATCGTTATTTTATATAATTGCTAAATATTTATTTATTTCGAATTTCCTTTATGCGTGATTTTTCTTACAAAAATTTTCTTTCTTTCTATTCATCCAATTAGTTGGTTGTAACATTAAAAGTACAACATCTGCCATTTGTAATTGAAATAATTGTACTAGGTATTATTATAACGTTTTGTTTTCCATAGTTTTAAATTTCTACAACTAAAGCAATCTGACAATGTGCATGTTTATAAAATCCCAGGTTCTCGACTCCAATTAACAAACATAAATTCCTTTTCTCAGTAGACAAATACACCTCCGTCTGTTCGTTTGCTAAAACGGCAAACGTGTGTGTGTGATCACACAAATGTGTGATCCGTTTATTTGTAGACGAGTTTTCAGCGTCCTGGCAGATCACATACGACACAGGATTGTGTGAATCCCTCTACAGGGACGTATGTTGTGTTTGGGTGCAAAAACAGTACGACATTATTGTTTTGAGCTGAGGTTTAAGCTCTTTCAATAATAGTTACTTCAAATATGTAGCAGTACGAATTGTTTACAACAAATTGGGCGTTTATGATAGTAAAGTATTACGTAGGACTACTATAATTCACAGATTTAAGGACAATTGATCGTTTCAAAAGTAGTAATTTGTTTGTGTTCAATTTTTTTTGGTATAATTACTGAACAGATTCACGGGTCATTTCACAAAACCCTTATTGAAGTTCATTATTTATGGCGCGCATTGGGAGAGGCTTATATCCAGTAGTGGAGTGCGATAGGCTAATTGATTGATTGAACATACGAGTGAGCCTTCTGTTACTGCAGCTATACAGATTCTAACTACACAATGATACGGTCATTGCTGCTATATACTACTGTACCTAAACAGAGAACCACAAGAACGATCTGATCAATATTGTTTAATATTTTAGTATTAGTGTCAAAAAGCTGAGAGTCACGAAACCGCTCCACTAAACAGAATTCTGATCACGATACTTCGGAGCGATATGTATGTACACAGTGACTAGAACAATATTGTATCGCGATTGTATTGACACCATTATGTTCGTGAACTGCCGCCAATTGAGAGGTTGCTATTGATTAGAAACGCGTGAGGCTAAGCCTTTTCTCACTTGTAAATTTTTCAACGAGGATAATACTATAAGACATTCATTATGCAGAATTAATCTCACAACGGTGAGCGTTGATTTTAAATTTAAATCAACTTTCTGGAGGCTGTGTTTACGGTACGTTTTGTGATATCTTCATTTTAACGCGAGACTTTAGATTTATCTGGTGCGATGTGAATAACGCTTCGTTTGGTCTGTGTGATGATCTTCATTTAGGTACAAAATTACAGCCGTCGATCGGGCACCACGTCCGACTACCTGATGCTACATAGAGTTTTTAATCATATAGTAGGACTAAATAAATAAGATCGTTAATAAATTACCTTCAGGCTACAAACATGTCATTATAACTTGAAAGTTTGCAATTTCAATGGACAAACTTTCATCTCAGCTCGGGAATGTTTGCAGATGTAAAAAAAATACTACACAGCACAAGTCCTTTTCCCACATTAGGAAAAAATACACTATTATCAAAATATTACACAGCTTATAAGATGTATTTTATTTCTGTATGTTATGTTTGTCACAGTGGAACAGTTCAGGCTGTGAATCCCTTGGCATCTTGTCTCGGCGTCGAACCTTATCGAGCGAAGATTGGATGCCGAGTAATTTAACCTTCATTCGACGCAACATCTACTTATCTCGCGAGTTTTGGACTAAATTGTGTTATCCGCCATTGTTGTACAAACTGCCTATCCGTAACACGTAGACAGTACGTAATTATATGCAGAGGAGATAATGGTGTTATATCCTTAATCTTAATACTTGTTTGTTTGTTACCTTACGGCCATATTTTATCCCACTTAGGTGGCAGACAAGCACACGGCCCACCTGATGGGAAGTGGTTACCGTTTCCTATGGATGTGTGTAACACCAGAGGAGTCACACTCGCGCTGCCAACCCTGTAATCACAAAGAGTTTCTGCGCCATCAGTGTAGAAGACAAAACAGGACAAACCTTTGGTCTTCCCACAGACAGCACCAACTCTCCAGTGAGCTCTGGCTACCCTTCTCACCGCAGGGAACACAACACGAAGTTATTATGGCATTAGTATTAACCAAACTAATTTTGAATTGCTTATGTGACGATTGGGTGTACGTTGGTAGGTTTGAAAAAAATATGGTCATATTGATATATCCGTGCCTACGTATTAATGCGTAATGCAATTTTGTGCGTAGTCTAAATAAACCTTTATACTACTATTATACCATCACTCAACATTAAATTATTTTAGAATGTCTTCAAGATACATTGCAATCACCCAATTAAGTACACTTAGGTTAATTCAACAATACATAATTAAACAATGGTTCGGTACTTTTCGCGATTAAATTATGGAACTTACTATCCAGTTACTTAATCCAGTGATTAAGATACTAAAACCAGAAAACACAGTGCCGTTCAAACTGAAATAGTGAGTGTGGTGTGTTGCCAGCCTAACTGAGCTTAATCGTGCATAATAAAAGTCCATTACTTTTTTTGGGTGGGCGCACAAAAATGT
The DNA here is from genome assembly GCA_963662185.1 of Eilema griseolum. Classification (NCBI taxonomy): domain Eukaryota; kingdom Metazoa; phylum Arthropoda; class Insecta; order Lepidoptera; family Erebidae; genus Eilema; species Eilema griseolum. The sequence continues at coordinate 268,034 of OY759252.1, forward strand.
TCCCCGCATACCTCTCGACGCTTGAAAGCTAGTCAAATCGTGACCACGGGTGCTGCAACGCATCCGAAACGTCGGCAGAAATAGTGAGTTCCAAGATTTAATTGCGAAAAGTCCCGAGTCGTTGTATAAGTATAAATTTACACCGCAATAGTTTCCAAATAACATCAACAATACATGCTAAGGCTGACTGAACTCACGAGGACCTAAGCAAGCATCCATGGACGAATTGTTTTATATGATGTAGTAACAAGATAAAATCTGTCCATTTTGTTCTGCTGAGCTCTCCAAAATCACTTGTCGTAATTGATTAACATTGAAAGCTCTTTCAATATTACATTTTTTACCGATTCATCAAAAAATATTCTGTCGTAAAATATTATTTTGTAATAATGAAATATTGGGGCATTTAAATAGGTTTTTAAGATGAATATACACATTTATATTTATTTATTATACTACATACGAATACTGAAACTTAAGACTTTTTTGCGAGAATATTTTTTTTCAATTCAGATTTTTTATCTATGAAGGAACCCTGGACGAACACCAACCCATCGAGCAGGCAGGTTTTCGGAAAGGATTCTCGGTGATCGACCACATTCATGTAGTCCGCCAGGTCTTAGACAAGTACAAAGCCTACCAGCGCCAGTACTACATCGCTTTCATCGACTACACCAAAGCATTCGACTCTTTATATCACGAAAACATATGGAAGTCCCTGAAAGAACAAGGAATCGAACAAAAATATATCCGGCTAATAAAAAATGTTTACAGCCACAGTACTGCGAAAATACAACTAGAAAAGAAAGGAAACCCATTTAGAATACAAAGAGGTGTTAGACAAGGCGACCCACTATCCCCAAAACTATTTTCAGCGGTTCTCGAAACAATCTTTAGGGGTCTTAACTGGGAAAATCTTGGAATCAATGTCGACGGTACCTCTCTCACACACTTGAGGTTTGCAGATGATATTGTGTTGTTTGCTGAAACACCGGAAAACATACAACAAATGATATACGAACTAGCAAATGAAAGCGAGAAGACAGGCTTAAAGTTGAACCCGGAGAAAACAAAGGTTATGACAAACGGGAAGAAATCCATCATACATCTAGGTAATAACCAAATCGAATACACGGACGAATACGTATATCTAGGACAGCTAATAACACAAGAGAACCCCATATGTAAGGAAGTGGAGAGAAGAATAATAAATAGCTGGAAGAGATACTGGAGTCTGAAGGAGATTATGAAGGACAAGACACTTCACATCAATTTAAAGACAAAATTGTTCAACACCTGCGTACTACCAGTCTTAACGTATGGCAGCCAAACATGGGCTCTAACACAAAATACGACAAGAAAACTGGAAACCTGCCAACATGCCATGGAAAGGAGTATGCTGAACGTAAAAAAATCGGACCGAGTAAAAAACCATACCATCAGGAAAAAGACAAATGTTATAGATATAATATCCAAAATCAGAAGACTCAAATGGCGGTGGGCAGGGCATATGATAAGAGGCGAAGAGAAATGGAGCAAAATTGTCACAAGATGGTACCCTAGAGAAAGTAAAAGAAAAAGAGGTAGACCAGAGAAAAAATGGGATGATGACATCCGACAAGTAGCAGGTGTAACCTGGAATAGGGTGGCTCAAGAACGGCGAGAATGGAAAAGGTTGGAGGAGGCCTTTGCCGATTGGCAAACAGACCTACAAAAAGTTAGGAAATATTAGAAAATAGACTAAGATTAGTTTAACAAAATAAAATAGTTCATAATACTTTGTAAATAGATTTTAAGTTGGTCTGAATAAAGGGCTTATTATTATTATATTATTATTATGTAGATAATCTTAGTGGTAATTTGAATCCAGTGGATTCAAATGTGGTTGCGATGGATGTCGGTATTCAAATAATAATTATTAATTACACCAGGTTCAATAAGATGTTTTGAGATCAGCAATTATACCGAAACGTATTACAATATCGCGGATGAAGGGATTTCACTTTATCCACAGAGAAGCACGAATTCGACGAGATTAAGTAATTAAGCATTCTGAAGGTTTCTGCGTCTGCAGTTTAGACGCCGCGCCGTGTCTAGTGTGAGGATTGACGATTGAGATATGCCTACTGAGTTGCTAATTGTGCTTTATTGGAATTAAGGTTAATTTTGTAAACGAGTCCTAGAGTAGAGTCAACGAAGCGGTAAGCGAGTGGTAGAACCCTGGGGAGCTCGGGTCAGATCAGCTGACGACTTGTAGGATGGTAGCGGAGTGAGCCTGCACACTGTCCAGAAGTAGGGTAGAATTGAATAATCAAATAAATTTTTAATTACGTTGTATTTTGTTGCAATCGGACGTTCTCCTTGCTTGTGCTATCAGACAATAAAAAAATTATGTCATTAATTTTCTTCACTGATTTTACAGCGTTAGTAGGTTTTATTTAGAATAAACAATCAATAATGAGGTAATTTATTTATAATTTAAAAGAGAACTGGATTTGAATGCGCATGGTCTAGATCATTAATGACGAGGCTGGTGAGGCGACGACGCGAGGCCGCCTCGCTTTATGTTCGCTCATCTAAGGGAACCGCCAACTAAGTTTTACTGTCTAATCTCAGGAGCCTATAGAAAGTTTATGTCGCTGAAATTTATAGGCGAAAGTGTAAATGGATTTCGGAGGAATTTGTGAATATGCATGAGTTTAACATTCGATGTTTTATTTTTGATATAATCTTTCTCCATACCTAATATTATCTAATCGATCGATGTTTTAACTCAATTGCCTTTCAAAGTAAATACCTCATTTCTTAATAACACTCAATTTAGTCAACTAATGATTGTGGTACCGTTAACTAGTTCATGTCCTGGCCACTACGTCTCCTGCAAGTTAGCGTCCAAGGCGTCGCTGGCCCCCGGGGAGTGGCTCGTAAATGTTATCTGAATACTTCGGGTAAATACTGAATACGGGCTGCCTGGAGCGCCATTCATCTTAAACTGCTTAATGGGGTAACAGTACGGTTATAATTGGATTAGCGAACTTCTAAGCACGGCGCCCGCCAACTGAAATAGAATGTAATACACACGTAATGCCTGTACTTAATTTACGTATGATTAATTACAATTAAAATTTTGCTACTCAAATATATTACGATAATAATTTATGTTTCATATAGAGTTTATCCTAGTTATACAAGTAATTGATTCACTGAATCTAATCATTTATCTTTTCTCTAAGCAGATCTCCCCCTTTGCGTCCACTATCGTCTGTATTCATCACTCTTGTCGTCACATGACTGACACCCCTTCTCATAGCATGCCAATATACAGATAAACGATTTTCATCAATCTTCGCGGTTACCAGAACCACTTTCATTTATCTTCTTTCTTTGCTTCACTACACGTTTTCGTTTTTCATTTCAATTCTTGAACAGCAAAGCTATTGTTGTCACAATTGTCTAATGATGACTAATAATAATAATAATAATAATTAAAAAAACTGTCAGGAGGTAGGACACGGCGGTATTTCCGCCCAATTAAGCAGTCCGACTGGGGAAGTACCTCCGCCCTACAGAATACCGCGGTTATAATAACTTCGTGTTATGTTCTCAGCGGTGAGTAGGGTAGCCAGAGCTCACTGGAGAATTTGTGCTGTCAGTGGGATGACTAAAGACTGGTCCTGCTTTGTCCTCTACACTGACGGCACAGAAACTTTGTGCTTACAGGGTCGGCAGTGCGAGTGTGGCTTCTATAGTGTTACACACGTCCATAGGCCATGTTGACCACATTTCCCATCAGGTGGCCCGTGTGCTTGTCTGCCACCTAAGTGGTATAAAAAAAAACTGTTCCGCCACATTCATAAAACTCTTAGCTTGCTCCGTATCGATAAAGTGTATCGAGAAAACAGGTTAATTATTTGTCTGAATTACAAATGTGCCTTCAAGAGAATACTGACGACCGGCAACTGTAACTCCGGCGAGAATCAAATCGAATAGAACATTATTGACATTCCTTTTTAACTCAGACATCTCACAAAAACAGTGTTCTCCTCTTACAGTTTGTCAGTCAAGTGTCAGAGAGAAAGACAGCACATAAAATATTCACAGTAATTCGGGCGAGACGTGCGGTGCGGCCCCGTCTTGTGTTGTACTGAAATCTACCACCAACCATTTGATTTGATCAATAAGAATTCATATATTAGAAAGCTTAAATGGACATCAATTGGGTATTTGACGACTATTACAAAAAATTGAAATGTATGTGACATGATAGATTATACGTAAATAATGTATTTCACAAAAAGATGAATTTTGAACATTTTATTTTTATTAAACATAATTGAGATTATATTTAATAATTTAATATCTGTATTTCACATGAGCCGAAACGAAAAAATCTGTTGACAGCACACGTGACGTAACTATAAAAAGTTTATTTAGTGTGATGAAATTTCGTTGGTGGGTCTCTTCATGAATATTATTTGATGACGTCACATGCATGTTATTTTATTATGCGCGCGTTTTTTAAGCTAACAAAGTGAAAATGTGTTTGTTTCTAATTAATAAGGTTTTACAGGAAAATGATGAATTATTGCCGGTTTTAAATTAATTTCTACATCTTTTAAGATAGGGTTCCCGAAATTTGTCAAATACCCAATTATGTATTGTGCCTATTTTATCATCCGAGCGCCAATACCGGTTGCACTTAAAGCTTCGCTCCGTCTCCTACTAAACCATATTTAATGTTTATACTAACATAATATTTACGAATTTACATCTGTGTGTTTTGAATGTTAATATAGTTATTATCATGTGATCATATTATGTTTCAAGCTGAGGAGTTCATCTAATTACATTTCAGTTTCCTTTTCGCTATTGCGTCACTTCTCAATATTTCATCATATGAACGCGGTGGTGTATTAGAGTTTGCCTCAAGTTCACTCTTTGTCGAGATGTGTGATAATAGCAAGAGGGGCGCAGATACGCGTGATATTATACTGTCATGTTAAATTACGACAGCTTAACTAAATAACTTACATACATCAGTCTTGCATAACGAGTTTAGTGCCATATGACACTCGCACTTGTTTGTAGCAGGCGGCGACGGGAGCGGGCGGCGCAGCGGGCGCGGGCGCGGGCGTGACGTCACACATTAGACGCTACGTACTTTTGTTATTACTTCTCCAGTTAAGCATCATTATGCGTGATAAAAGGATCCGTTACTGAGGAAGGGTTTCTTACGTGTTTTGAGTTATGCGTGTGAGTGTTTATATTATATCATAAGCATTTAAGATTTCTTTTAAAATATAATATACCTATTGTACCTATTCATATTATGAAAAACACTTATTTATTTATTTATTTTTCACTACATCACACATGAAGAAGTACTTAGCTTAGATACATATCCAGATAGAGTGAGCTGAATTCAATAGGGCAGTAACCTTATACATTGTTTGCTAATTTAGACAATGAATATTTCTAATTTATTCGACAGTAGGATCATAAAGAATTCTTATTAGTAGATTATTAGTATCAACGATATAATACATTGTTATCGCAAACATATCGAAAGTAAAAGATAAGAGCCGACAACAGGCCAATCTACTGTTTATATTCCAGTATCAGTACTTTTACAACATCTGTGTGGTCGACACAGTGACGTGGGACAAACATATTTGTGTTTGATGTGAATGAAATAGTTCAGGAATTCATTGCGTGTAGTGATTGTGTTGTTCATAGTGTTTATGCCTACAGAATTTAGCGTTGTGAGTATGTTTCTATAAGTGTAGTGTTTGTTTAGGCAAACTAGGACAAGTTAGAAGTTTAGGTAAACTCTTCAATAAATAAATAAAATAAATAATATCAGAATTTTTCCTGGACGAATAGGCGGTCTCGATCAGGAAACTACCTCAGGCACGACTTAACCTATGAGACTCCTCCTGTCTCTTTCATTTTTAATTTTCTCTCCAGCGTAGGTAACGCGTGAGAGGGTGGCAATATTTCTGGTGTTGCAAGCATTCATAAACCTTGGTAATCGCTTCCCATTAGGCAGTGTACTCGTTATAAAAAGGCTCACAGACTATTGTGGCGAGTATATTTGCATTTTATTAACTTTTTTAATCGGGTTAAAATGGTAATTAAATGAACTGCTTGCTGGTAATTGGATCCCAAAGTGTATGTAAACCTGCCTCGTTTGGTTCATATAATCATAATTGAAGTCATTTGAGGCTAATTTTCGATAGATAATCTTAATATACCTATCCATACATACATATAATCACGCCTTTATCCCCGGAGGGTTAGGCAGAGGTGAATCAACGCCCACATTTCACCAATCATTAAATTCCGACCCACGTCATAGGGGGTAAGCCTATTGCCGTTTTCCGGGCACTATTGTCAAACCTTGCATCTGAGCCGGAGTCTGGGCTGTATATTTCTGTCTGATGTTAAACAACCCTATCCCTTAGTCACCTTGTATGACACCGCATGGGAAGAGATGGGGTGGTCCAAATGCTGCTCTGACGGGAACCACGCGGCTATACCTATCCTGTAAATTTAAATATCCCATGGTAGATATAAATCATTTATTGATATCGTTAGTAATATCGAATCAATCAATCAATTAGCCAATTGCAGTTGACTGCTGGACACAGACATCTTCCAATGTTAGTAAAATTTAAATAATTGATGAATTCTCGTGTCATCAATCAAGCTGTATCCCAGGAGTACGAGTATAGAGTATTTTTATAAAGGGAAAAGTTATTAATTTTATTATCTCGGTTTTATATTAATATCCCGAAGTTCATAAAACCAATGTACGAAGGACCCTAAGTTCAAACTCGGGATTTTGAACTTAGGTTAGGTTAAAAAGCCCGATTATTTGATTTTTGAACGGTATATTTGAGTGTTTTTTTGAATATCTCTCCTTACCGATAGGATTGCCAGTATTGCCACGAAATTCAGGTTCAATAATTTTGAATGACGTAAGCACTTTTGTGCATGCTACTATAAAAAGTTTCAAAATACGTGAAGATAATGACAATGTGGTGGTACAATTTAGGGTTTACATATAATACTACACTAGACAGCTCAACGACGTAGCAATACTAAGAAATTCAAGACTGTATTCAATAATTAAGTTAGTTTCTTATTTATAAAATGTGGTGTGGCAGTAGTGAATTTAACTTGATACACAGGGGGTGCGGGTTCGATTCCCTCTCAGTACATATATTTGTATGCACGAATATGTTTATTTGCATGGTCTGGGAGTTCAGAGAGCACGTGAAGCCGTCGGTCCCGGATGCCATCCAAACATCTATGCCAGTCGTTACGAGTAGCTGTAGCCCTCAAAAATCCGACCAGTCAAACTACAGAATTTCGATTTCGCCAATTGATTGTGGTGTCAGAGTGCAGTCGCTTCACGGAAAATATAAAAGTCACCACAAGTGACTCTGTCACTTTTATTTCACTGTACGCGCCGCGCCACACACGAACCACGCACTCAAATGCAGGATATGAAATATTTCGCGTTCACATATTTTATTCAATATACCTTGTACATGACGGTCTTGTAACGTTCAAAATATTTAATTTTCTCCCTCTCTCCCTCACCCGCCAGTGTTCCGTACGACAGAACAATATTAGCCTAATACAGAATTGTTTTATTTGAATTTGAATTTTGTCTTTTGTCTTTTTTTCGTATGAAATTATTCGTGGCTAATCGTAAATCGTCGTGAGATCATTTTGAGCTTACTGTTTGCTTTATATCTTTATCAAGTTAATCTGCAAAAGTCTGATAGGCGGGTGTTCAGTTTTTATGTTAATAAAATTGGCCAAGCTGATTGAAACATGAAGAATTGACTTTATTAGAATTATTTTCTGGGAATACCTAATGCTCGTTAATACTCGGGGTCACCGGAAATCTTAGGAATACCCCATTTTGTGTAAACATTAGGGTGTCTAAATTTGCAATTCCATATCGTTTCATACTTATGCGAGTCATCATCATCTACAACTCACCTCCCCAATATATCAACAGACTTATTACTATTTTCATTGAATTCTCTTTCAGTATTATATTCTTCGATATAATCTTTTACAATAGTTTTCCGTTATTTGTTCCTAATACAATGTGTTACGTAACACATGTATACCCATTGACACATTCCAATCACGCTCCGTGTATGACGAATGATATTTTCATAAGGGACGAGGCTCACTAGCAGCAGCACTCGGCGCGCTAGTGGTGTGGTGTCGGATAACAATTACGTCCCGTCAGAATGACCGCCGCGGTCAATTAACCGCGGTACGCAGCACGTGTCCGCCTGCCGTCCGCCGCCAATGCACTGAACTCGGTGTTTTAATTTACAGGACCAATTAAAGAAAATACTGCTTGAGACCAGAACTTGTCGAGTACTAGTAATATTCTTTCTTTTATTTCCGTACTTTGTGTCTAATTTAAAGGTCATGCAGTAATATCGAGTGCTTGAAATTATAAGTTTGATTTTAAAATAGTGTAAAGTTATTTGAAATATGATAAAAGTGAACATATTATCAGTTTTAAAACATTTTATTACGAGAGTTACAGTCATTTAATTTTACATGTTTAAATATCTCTGCTTATCTATTTGAACACATATAGATATCACCACATAAACAATATTTTTAGTTTCTGCTACTGTTTCTGCAAAGCTTTCCCTTGCACGATAACCCAGTGGCATGGGTATTATAGTTGTCTCAAAGAACTTCATCTTAATTCTAAAGGTGATTTCCAGATGGATTTCCAACGCTATATACCTAAGTCTAACTATATCCACAATTAAGTCCCAGAGGATCCAAATAAATCACATGGTTAGCTGAAATGACACTAATGAGATTGAAACTGCGTATCCAAGTGCTACCATATCAAATGTTTTGACCGCGTATGTAAATTGTTAGATTGTATAAAACTTTGCTTTTTTCAACAAATAATAGGCAAGTGTTCTACCTGTGGACGTTTCCCAGAATTTGAGTTAAAATTTATTTTAAAGAAAAAACGTGTGAATTTAATCATATAAGTATTTATTGCACTGATTAAACTCTAGTTAACTCTTACAAATTAGCAGTCTTTGATTAGATAGCTATCACAATATTAGCAAAAATAAGATATTTCAAAAATTACTTATTTTGTCCATGGGTACAACCTACCTATGTCCAGTCCAGAGGACACCAAAAATGTACCTATGGACGCTTATGTACCAGTGGACAAAGCGTTTTAAAAATACTAGAAATTACAAAAACAACTTCAAAAAGTCAAAAAAATAAATAACTTTTAAAAATCTACATTCCTCGTTTTTTAGAATTATAATTCGTATTATATAATTCTGTACTAGAAACATCTGAATCATCGTCGTCTAATTTAAAGCATCTAATACAAATAAAACTACAGTCATCATCATCATCGGAGTCGAAATTGTTCATGTGAGATTTCGAAACACATTTCTTACGATATCGCCCTTCACAGATAGAACAAGTCAACATATTTTTCTTGTTTTCATATTTTCTACATCCCACACACATGACTATTGATAAATGCTGCTCTTCGAGTACAGAAATGGTTTTATTAGGGGATATTTTTCGCGTGCTAGGGCCAGGTTTAGAAATTAAGTCAATGAGTTCAGGCTTCTTTTTAGGTGCACTCTTCTTCACTATTTTAGCTGCATTTTTTCTTTTCTTTTCTTTTTTTATTAGGGCCTCATTACGAATAGATGTTTTCTCCGGTGTATCAGTTAGTATTCTTGTTTTCCCCTGTTTTCTTCTTGCGTTGATTTCATTTTCTCGTTTCCGCCTTATGAAAAGGACGTATGGTTTCAAGAGTTGGCAGAATAGCAGCATTTTTCAAATTTTCGTTTGGCTCACAACGCCCGCCACATTCAGCTTCAATTTAGTTATTTTCGAGGGATGCAGCAGGAACTTCCACATGTGGCTGTTTTTGATTAGTCGGAATATCGGAGAAAGCTTTTTCCTGAGGGGTATCAAGATTCTCAATTAGTGGTTCTAGATCTGTTTGGTGAACTAGATTATCAGCAGCAGTCGGTTGTGGACGATCAGTAACATATGAACACAGGAAATCTTCGTCATTAAATATGTCCCGATTAACGGGGTATATGCCTGTTGCTTCAAAACTTTTGATTATATTCTTTGGGGTAAATGAAAGTGAATATGCTTCGCCTATGATTTCTGCTACGTCATAAATGGAAATAGGCTATCCAGGGTGGCTCAACATCTACCTGTCAGCCGCCTTATTATACTGCGACTTAAATGGTCCGAACACACATCTGTCCAGAGCTTGCAACTTGTTCGAGGTATTTGGAGGTAAAGTCAAAAGAACTATTCCGTTATCAGTGGCTTTGTCTATGATTTCAATGGAAATGTGAGATTCGTGGTTGTCCATCGTTAATAGAACAGGACGTTCTTTATTAGTAGGTTTAGCATGTTTTATAAAATGGTCCAAATATTGTAAGAAAATAGCTTCTGTGCTCCATCCTGATTGATTTGCAGCACCAATTGAACCTGGTGGAGCACCTTTCAGCATGTGATCTTTGAAGTATATCCTTAGAAAAATTATTAAAGGTGGAACAGTGTTTCCAACTGCATTTATGCAAGCAATCATAGTATTGTTTGTCCCTCTTTCTCCAGAAGTTAATTTTCCCAACTGCCTAATTTTTTTTGGAGTTAATACTTTTCTAGGCTGATGCACCGTTGATACTCCGGTCTCATCAACCTTATATACTGAATCAGGGAGAAAATTGTGCTTCTTCATAACTTTTTCAAGGTTATCAAAAAAGTTGGAAACATTTGCCCTGTTAAAGCTGGTTGCTCTCGCCAAACTGGTGGATTCCGGCTTTCTTAGTGACAATTCCGTATAGCGCTGTCGAAAACACCTTAACCAGCCTATACCTGCTGTTTTGTGCTCATGCCAGCTAGCTGGAATTCTTTCTTTCTTCTTTGCAATAGCAAATTGGTAGGCAAGGTCCCTGACTTGTTTAGAATCTAAACCCATGTGGAGGTAGGCAGCTTTTTTAAAGTATTCACACAACTGAACCTCTTCGTACTCCTCAAATATCTGCTTCACGTCATTTTTCAAAAGTTCTACAGTCTTATCATTGAGATCATAGTCTTTATTCAGTCATTAGATTTCAGTCAGCATCCATTTCTAATATCTTTCATTGCTTCAGAGAGGGTAACTGGACATATTTTATTTCGTTTCACTCCTGTTTTACTCCGAGGCACTGGAAAATAAAGTATAACGAATTATTTCCCAAAACAAATAAAATGTCTACAGGTACAGTTGTGCGCATGTACCTGTGGACAGTTCATAGGTACAATCATTCCCTTGTCCAAGTAGGATTTACGGATAATAATCGGGAAGAACAATGAAACCTCGATAGCCGGTAATACAGACTGGTTTATTTACAAATACCTACACTTAGTACAATATATTAGATATCACTATACCCTACACCTCCCCCTTTAAATTTTCATATAATGTATGAAAATATACATAGTAAGGTATACACATAATGTAACTACATTCATAGGTACATAGAATCTAATAAAAGTAATATAAAAGATACTTTTTTTTTTTTTTATAAACTAAGTAGGTATAGTATGCCACATTTAAACTAATTTAAAATCCTTTAGGACTTGGGGTATTTACCCTGAAAAGTACATTTACGTTTAGGTCGTTCCTTGCAGATTAGGGATGGTTCCGGATTCGTATTTTGTTCATTACTGATCACTAATTTCGACTCACTATTCTCTAGAGTGTCGACAACATTAGATTCGGTACAAGTTTCACTGGCGGGGAGCACATCATTAGAGGTTTCTGGCAACTCCGTATTACTGATTGCTGTATTCGATATCGAATATCGCGAAACCCGCTTCTTAAGTGGCAGCAGCTGATCAATATGGCGCTTCCACTCACAACCGTTGGAAAGTCGTACTTTATAGGAGAGGGGTGCATCTCTTGCGACCACTGTGGCCGGTGCCCACTTGTCAGTGCGTTTACTATAATCCCGAGCCAAGACTTGGTCACCGAGATCTACATGCCGCTCAGCGCCAGGCCGAGAGCGTCCTGCGCGCTCTGCCGACGCTTCTACCGCACGCTCGGTAGATGGCTTGAGGATATCTAGGCGACCACGAAGTCGCCTACCGAACATAGCTACAGCAGGGGCCACGCCTGTAGTTGCATGCTCGCAATTTCTATACTGAAATAGAAATTTGGAGACAGCCGCCTGGACGTCAACACCCTCATGCAATGCTTTTTTCATAGCACGTTTGACTAATTTAACGGCATTTTCCGCGGCGCCATTACCTGCTGCCCTATAGGGGCTGGTTATTGTATGGTTAACTAAATTTTTGTTCAAATAACCAGCAAATTCAGATGAGTTGAATGGAGGGCCACCGTCACTTACAATGTGTGATGGAATGCCAAAACGAGCAAAAAGTTCACGGAGTTTAAGTATAGTCGAGCCAGCGTTAGTATTAGACATACGCTGTACCTCGATCCATTTACTATACGCATCAACCGTAATTAAATAATAAATATTTTGAAACACTGCAAAATCAATATTCAATCGTTGCCACGGTCTACTCGGGAAGGCCCACGGGTGCAGCTGGGCGCGCGGCGGCGCGTCACGCTGTTGTAAGCAAGCGCTGCACTCTCGACACAGCGCTTCTATCGCGGCGTCTAGTTGGGGCCAATATACATAGCTACGGGACAGGTTCTTCATTTTTACGACACCTAAGTGGCCCTCGTGTAACTCATTAAGGACACGTTGTCTTAACAACTTCGGGATAACAACCCTATGGTTATATAATATACATCCTCTATCTATTGAAAGACACTCTTTCCGATAAAAATACGGTTTTTCATCAATATTAGTTACCGATGTGGGCCAACCGTTAATGATGTAGTCATAAATATTCTTTAAAATAATATCTTTTTGTATGTTTTCCGCTACATCTTTAGCGCTAATTGGAAAAGATTCCTCCACATAATTAATGTACGAAACCGCATCCATCCTCGTTTGTTTGCGCTCGTACGGCAATGGAAGACGTGACAAGGCGTCCACATTCCCGTTATCCCTTGATTTTACGAATTCGATAGTAAAATCATATGCAGCCAGTTTAGTTGCATATCTTTGCAACCGACTTGCGGCCGTTTGTGGCAACCCTAACTTAGGCCCGAATATAAAGGTTAAGGGTTTATGGTCAGTTTTAATTATAAAGTGACGACCATAAAGGTATTGATGGTGTTTCATTACCACACTAATTATGGCCAGCGCTTCTTTATCTAACTGACTGTACGAGCGCTCAGCTGAATTCAATGTACGCGATGCAAAACAAATAGGCCGTTCGTCACCATTAGGGTAACGGTGAGAAACACGCGAAAAACGCCAGTGGTAACAATCGCGCTTTAACAAACACTGGATTTTTATCCATTAATTTCAGAGACAATTTTTTTATGCAAGTTCCTAATCCCGGGGCGAACACAGTCGGAAATTCACGTCGTAAAACCTCCACTAAATTGTTGTCACTTATGTTGAATAAAAAATCATTAATGTTTATTGTGCTAATACGTAACTTAGTAATCCAAGATCTACCCAACAGTGGTGGCCCGCCGTTTTTAATTATGAATAGTTTCAACCTCTCCGCCGTGTGTTCCCCGAGGACAACATTCACATAGATATATCCTACCGGTTGTATCACAGTGCCGACATAGGAATACAAGGTAACGTTATTGCTAATAACGGACATATCTGAAAAATACTTGTTAAAATCATTTAAACTAATAGTTGACAACTTACTGCCAGTGTCCAGTTCAAAGTTTACCTCTCGACGGTTCACCAGAGCCGTAACCATATACGGTTTATCATTTTTCCCGCACACGCTCAGGTTGTAGAAATCGTAATCCGATTCGTCGTTATCGCTGTTGTCTAGAAAGTTATTCACACGTTTTTGTGTCGAAACCTCCTTGTTATTGTCGCGCGTCGTACTTTTACACATCACCTTAATATGGCCCTTTTTACCACACGCATCACACGAATAGTTTTTAAAACGGCACATCTCTTGACGATGTCCTCTGCCACACCTCCAACATCTCCGCACGCCCTCGCCGGCCGATGACGTCTCGTTAGACGCGCGACTGTCGCCGGCGTGGCGGCCGGGCGCGCGCTGGCGGGCCGGCCGCGCCGCCTCCGCCGTCCCCACTCGATGCAATCCCTCGGACACGCGATGCGCGCCGTTTGACGCCAGCGACGGTTCACCCGCCGCGTTCGCAACGCTGGTCTGTGCATGTCGTTCGGCCGCTTCCAGCGCTAACGCCAATTCTACCGCCTTCTTATACGTAACCGTAGGTTCTGCGAAAATGCGCGATCTCATGTCATCATTCGCCAGGCCTGACACGAACTGATAGCGGAGGTTTTCTTCCAGGGTGGTACTGAAGTTACACGTTGATGCCAAATGTTTAAGTGCCTGTAAATATTCACTCAAAGATTCTCCAAATTTTGCCGCCTCTGACGGAATACATGGCGCTCTGCGATTTCCGAGCGCTTGGGTTCAACCGTCGCCGACAATTTTAACCAGGTCACTAAATGTTTTGGTCTCCAGGTGGTTGGGGGCACACAAATCACACATCAAATCATATGTCGTTGGCCCCACTAGAGTCACCAAAGTGGCTACACGTAGTTCCGCCTTAATATCATTTAAAGACATAAACTGTTCCACGCGCCTAATGTACGCCAACCACTTTTTACTCGCTAGGTCAAACTGTTCGATCTTCCCGATAGGCATTTTTAATTATTTATTGCTAATTACACTGTTAATAAAAAAAAATAACTGCACAAATCACTAATTTTCTCGTCGCCAGTAGGATTTACGGATAATAATCGGGAAGAACAATGAAACCTCGATAGCCGGTAATACAGACTGGTTTATTTACAAATACCTACACTTAGTACAATATATTAAATATCACTATACCCTACAGTCCACAGGTACAAATATTGAGATATAACCTAAAAATGGTCGTGCCTAGTAAACAATTCGAGAAAAAGGGCTAAACGTTCCATAAATCAACGACAAAATGCTGAATACAATAATGCAATAGCGACACTATACATGCAATATAATTTATCACAGAAAAAAACTTTGGAAATTAACAAAAACACTTACTTTTTGCGCAGAAAAATTTCAACGGCCCACTAAAGCACATCCAAAGGACTAAGCGCAATGGCCGCTAGCCAGTGTTACCATACGTAAAAAAATGTTTACGGATGCGTTCAAATTACGATTAAACGATTTCTAGTTTTTAAAATATTAATAGTGTCCATAGGTAAAGCCGTCCATAGGTACAGCACTTGCCCCTAAATTTCATTTATTCAGTTTAGACACACTTAGAGCACATATGAATATTAAAATTTTATAATTATGTCAAGAAACATTATAAAAATATTAAACAATGTATAAATAATCCATTGGATTCTTTCGCTGGTTCGGTAGGTTAGTTCTGCTGAGAAGACCTACAGAACCGCGGTTATAATAACTTCGTGTTGTGTTCCCGGCGGTGAGTAGGGTAGCCAGAGCTCACTGGAGAGTTTTTGCTGTCAGTGGGATGACCAAAGGCTTGTCCTGCTTTGTCCTTTACACTGACGGCACAAAATCTCTGTTCTCACAGGGTCGGCAGTACGGATGTGTCTCCACTGGTGTTACACACGTTCATAGGTCATGGTAACCACTTTCCATCAGGTGGGCCGTGTGCTTGTTGTATAAAAAAAAAAGAAGATACCAGCAAGAAACTAAGAGAATTTTTTTTTTTAGGATTGTTTTTATTTAATATAACAACTGGTCCAGCCGCTTCCACTCTCTTCTTTGATGTAGACGTTATGTGGTTTTCATTCGGTTTTTATGAATGGTATGGAGGACTTTCTTCTCTTTTCTACATTATTTTATGTGTGCTTCATCCATTTCCTGAATTTATAAACACCCGCAATTATATGTGCAGTGAGTTGATCTTGTTAAAAATATTATATTTCTTTGAGCTACCGACATTGTTAAGTTTGTTTATAAATAATAATTTCTTCAGTTTGCTCGTTAAATGTTTCAAGTTTACTAGAAATTAGTGATTGTATTGAATTTGATTGTTATATGCAAATCCAACGTCAGTTGTTAGCTGTAATGCTTTCGTCATTTAAATATATTATTTGAGTATAATAAAACTAATTTACAGAAGGTGCTTTTACTAGATCTAACTAATCGATAAGCCACATTAAGATATTTAATCAGCTAATAATTTTAGTTGTACACTTTTATTACATAATGCCTATTTAGGTAGGAAAATGAAATCTACATTATATTATATTTATTCATTTAGTATAAAATTTGTTGAATTTAAGTTCATTTCCACTATTTTTTGCATTACCTCATTCTCCATGTCCTTTTACAGCTGGTTAAACGACGCCTTTATTGCCGTAAACACAAAATGCAAGAAAGTTATTTGTAAACACCATTAAAGCCTACCGATCTTCCCCAACAGCGACGAACCGAAATCGACTGCCATCTTGTCAAAGCGCTACCTAATCTACCGTTTCTTATTTCTGTTGCCTCATCCATCACACAGCAATCTGGTCTATAAACTTCATCTGAAAGTGATGTACATCATCTCTGCAACACCAGCCCTCAACTGGCAACATAATTAAGTGACCAATTTCAGCAGAATCACGTTCAATTAAAACTCCCGACGAACAAACTCCGCGAACTGATTCCAACTTGAGATTGAATCCTTTAAGGCCTCGCATTACCGATATACCGGCGAGCTATCGATCATCCGCGAATTAATTGTACTCAAATATTTCATCATATGCACACACACTGAAATTTACACTTACCTGAAAATACCTGAAATGATGAGGCCGTCAAGCTGAGTGTCACCACTGTCACATGGTATGTGTAAGTAATGGTGACCCTCTTTTCTGAGACTTTGCCTTCAGCTTACCATCAGGCAAGGCGAAGTCTAATTGACGTGTTCTATATCAATGAAAAAAAAATAAAAAAAACAAAACCAAAACCCTATATAGTTCCTATTATAAAGTCGATCGTCTATGGTTTCTACATTTAGGCTTGGATCGTTCATACACTTTTACAAAAGGATAAAACGAATGATACCTTTTACATTATACTTTCTTGTGTGAGTGGAGGGGTGGGGGGAGGGGTTATATGACCTTGATTATCATTGTTATGAATTTCAATATGTGCACGCACACACGCTCACGCAGACATATTCAATCAATCGCGCGTACTCACACGTGCGAGCACTCACTCACAAGTAGATCAAGAGAGACTGGAATGACGGGCGGTGATTAAAATTGAATTAATAGCAAAGCCCTCACCCCGACATATATTGGAGATCGTCCCTTGTCAGTTTAGATAATAAAGTTTTTATTGAGTTTGGCGTTGAGTTTTACAGTGGAAGGTTATAATAATATTAGAGTTATATGCGTGTTTTTTGTTGCTGTTTATTTTATAGGTAAAGGGAAAACAATTGAGTTATTATCAAAATAAATTATTAATTGAATATCTTATTATCACAAAGCAAGCTAACGCTAACCAAAGGTATAGGTACCTATATTGAGCACTACACTATACTCTACCTGCTGGTTATGATCCTAAGAAAAAATAAAAGAAACAAGTCTAGATGTATCACAACGTACGACTGTCCAACTTTAAGATGAAACTAAGAAAATCAATCAATAATACTACTATTTTTAGTATTCAGTTATCGTCGCTGGCTTTAATGATTTGGAAAATTTTGCTTATCTCTGAAAAAATAATGATTGTCAGATTTTTTGACAAAGGACAGGGTGTGACTATTAACTTAATATAGTAAGGACTGTTGTTCTTGCTATGTACTCTTGATATTGTACATAGGCACATAGACAAATATAGCTATCTAAAATGTATCTATAAATATAAAAATATTAAGTTACTTAGTGAACACTTCTAAAACTTATAAAGTTCTGCATCGATTGATTTATATCCACTTTAAAGACCTTCTTCATCCTAGCGTTAATCCCAGACGAATTCGAAACTTACACCTCGGAGTCTAGGGTCTGCCTTACCATTCTAGCTGCGGATTCAGTTGAACTTCGATTTTTATCTATTTTTACTTTTTTGGAAGGTGTTGCAATCAGGTTATAGATATTTGTACGTTTTATGTATATTGTTTCACTTTTTTTCAGTTACATTTAACTCAATAAACTAAATGCCTGTACTATCGATAGCCAATAAGATTGCCTGGGTCCGGTATGTGATAGCAACGTCATACCCGGGCTCCGGTATGCGATTGACAATATTACCTCAACCGTGCCCGTTTCAAAACTACTTCATCAAAGTGTATATCAGAAATGTAAAGACAATTAATATATTTAAAGACAAAATGCACAAGCTGCTAGTAGCGAAATGTTACTACAATATAGATGAATTTTTAGAAGACCAAACACTTGAATAAAAATTGATAAGAATGACTATTAACAATATTATATGATATGTCATGACTGGTATAAATGATATAAGTGTAATTTAAATTATGATAATTTGTAATTAATTAATAATACTCTCACAAAATATTACTGAGCATGAACATAGCTGAGCAAGTTATGTAAAAAGACATTCTTGATACCCATGCTTCACAATAAAGCATTTGAATTGAATTGAATTGAATTGAAACGTCTATTTCTGCCCTACCGTTATTGCAAATGTACATCGATAAGGATTCGTTAAATTAAATTCGTTTAAATAATTTATAAAATCTTCAATCCAATTCACTAGAAAATCAATTATTCTTCCAATCACAATCTGCTTTTAGTCCATTGTTGTTCGTCATGCCCCGGCCGGAAGTGACTCGTCACTTTGACGCACTGTCAACAAGAACTTCCGCTTGGTGACAAAGGGTAGCTGGCGTTCGCCTCTGGCTTTAAAATTTAGGACACCGTCAATGAGTGGAGCGGCCTCGTTCAGTGACAGGTGAGGCAGAGATTGTTCCTCGACACGTCTCTCTGAAACAGGAAACACTATTGGAGACGATAGTATGCTTTGTAAAACCGTGTAGTGGATTGCTTTGTACACATACACCGGTATTGAAACTTGGAGGCCGGTTGGGAATAGCGATTGACTGATCAACGTGCTTTGGAAACTTTACAGGGCCCGCAATACCTGGTACAATCTGCAACACATCGATAGTTTTATAGGAAGTAGGACACGGCGGTATTTCCGCCCAATTGAGCAGTCCGTCTGGGAAAGTACCTCCACCCTACAGAATACCGCGGCTATAATAACTTCGTGTTGTGTTCCCAGCGGTGAGTACGGTAGCCAGAGCTCACTGGAGAATTTGTGCTGTCAGTGGGAAGACGAAAGGCTTGTCCTGCTTTGTCTTCTACACTGACAGCACAGAAACTCTGTACTTACAGGGTTGGCAGCGCGGCTGTGACTCCTCTGGTGTTACAAACGTACATAGGCCACGGTAACCACTTTCCATCAGGTGGGCTGTGTGCTTGTCTGCCACCTAAGTGGTATAAAAAAAGTATAATAATCGCACGAACTATAGGTGTGTTCTAAATTAGAATTATCAGTCAACAGGAAGGGGGAATATTTTGAGTACTACTAATTAAGATCGGTCTGATGCTGACCGTACATACCAATCTTTGATCATCAATACGAGGGACAAGTGCTACTCATTTACATTACACGTAATAAGTAGGAAAAATAAAGATTTTAGTTAAAGGAATCGTGTCAAAGCTATGAAAAGAAGAACTTCCCAAGCGTAATCCTCTGAGCAGTCTGTGTTTGATAAACAGGCAAAAGTAGATACTAAAGGAAACTAAGAAAATTATGAAATACTTCTTTGAAAGAACTGAACGTACTACTCATAAAACTTTAACAACTTATAATATTTTTATGTTTTATATATTTTATTATATTTTTATTTGCGTCGCTATTAAGCTATTAACCTCTTTATACTTTATAGAAGCTGCATTCATTTGAAATTCATTCATGTTTGCAGACAATATTTAAGACGGAGATCGTGCACGACGCGGAAAAAATGTTCAAGGCATATTCGTAATGTACAGCTTTATGGTAATTGGTGGTACATAGGAGTCAAATTCAACAGTCAAAAAAGAATTTATGTTTTTTTTTATGTATGGTCCGGCGGTCTTTCGAATAATTTTACAACATGTTACACGGTGTCTAATAGACCCAAACAAAATACAAAATAAAGCTTGTCAAATAGATTCTAGAATGCGGAAAAACATATTTAATTTTTTTTATGACCTATTAGAGATCCTTTGATAGTTAAAAGGGTCCCTGTTAACTACCCGTCGTTTACGGAACCCGCTGGATGGAAAGTGATACGTTTTTCTCGTTGAGTGTGTGTGTTAGTATGTGTCGGGAGCGAGTTTTGTCAGTAATAGATGGTATAAAATATAACACTTTTCGTATTTACCGCTCTGATATTTGAATAATAAAAGACCGAACGAATAAAATTAGCCAAATCCCCGTCCGGTGTCCGCCGTCCGGCGCTTCGAAGCACTCTAACAGTCGTTGGAACATTTAATTAATTTAATGTTTTCGTATGTTTGCTAAGCGTGTCTCATTTACATAATCTAAACGGGTAAATAATGATCGTGTTAGAGTGAAATATTAACATATTACTAGGAAAGGGTTAGAAGCACAGGCGAGGTAGGAATTAACAAGACTTACCCTTCACACCTATGACAGACAGAAAGCAGAAAAACTAAAGTGTCGTGACCAATTACACGGTCACGAAATTTCCCGTTCACTCTCGCGACCGAGTGGTCGGTCTCGGTCCACGGCACAAGTCGGCCCGTACTCGCTCAAGGTATGATTCCGATCTCTGCAGCACGTAGCCATACCATGAAATTGATTTGAATATGATACATACATACATATAATCACGCCGATATCCCCGGTGGGTTAAGCAGAGGTGAATTGATACCCACATTTCACCAATCATTGAATTCGGTCCCACGTAATAGGGGATGAGCCTATTGAATATGATAATTTTGTTATATTCCCTTTAACATCGTGCTAAATTTAATATAAATTTGTACAATACAAAAATAATAATACTTAAATTAAAAAATCTGATTTTGTTTACAATTTTAATTCATTGCGTGTCTAAGTGGCGCCGTTAATCAGTATTCAAGTTTATCAAGTAATGTATGTGAAAAAATATCTGTATAGTTTTAGACAAAATAAATGCTGATTTTCTTTTATTTCTATGTGATCGGATGCCGCATAGTTTCTTCGCATACATTACTTGTTAAACTTAGATACGGATAAACGGCACCATTGAGAATTCGCAATGAATTAAAACAATAAAGAAAATTATCAAATTCAAGTATATTTCGTGGTACGCTCTGCATCTGCTGCTGCTGTTCGGCCTCGGAACCATACCTTTTTCTTTGCACCGTATTGTACCTTCGTACAGTCGCGGTCAGAAGTGACTTAACACTAATAAAATTACAAATCTTTACACTGAATAACATTGCTATATATTTTTAAATTATTGATGTAACCTAAATTAATAAAATTGGTAAATGGTAAACTAATATCGATGGTGACTGTACTTATAGTGAACTATGGAAGTAGGTAGTGTTGTTGAAATGGCAACAATAACATGATCTGTTTTATTTGTTACAGGTGTATAGAGACGCGAGAGGCGACGCTTCGCACTTTACATTTTAATAAGGTACGTTTTTTAAGTCTTTACCAATGTTATAAAGCTGAAGAGTTTGTTTGTTTGTTTGAACGCGCTAATCTCAGGAACTACTGGTTCGAATTGAAATTGTTATTATTTTGTTGAATAGTCCTTTTTGTCGACTGAGGGTTAACGCTATATAACATCACGCTAATACAAAAGGTAGCGGAGCAGTGATCATAAATGTCAGCAAAGCCTCAGATTTCCTTACAATAGAAGAGGAAATATTTGTATTTTTGTATTCATCGCAAAAACTACTGCACCGATTACAAAAGTTCCTTTACCATTATAAAGCTGTATTATCACAGCAAACCGTGCGATAAGACTCAAAACAAACTGGGAATCTTCAGGAAGGGCATTAGACGGTTTGCTTAGACGGTAATGCCACTGGTGTTACACACGTCCATAGGTCATGGTAACCACTTCCCATCAGTATTAAAATAAAACTGTAAGATGAAAGCTATTAGCCTGTAGTTAGGTCTACATAAATTCAACGCTACACTTGGTCATTAACATAATACTCGTACACAAGCGTGAACTTATTAGCATTTAGCCCTGTGCGCTGGGCTACAAAACATGCTAGGCACGTAGGCTACAGGCCTTTGTTTTTCATTGAGTTAGTCTTGCTGCTTTTGAGGCTCAAAATAAAAGTTCCTTGTGTAAAGTTTTGTATGTCACTAATGAAGTTTATATTTCTTAAACGTTTGCATACCTACGAGTAACGAATTAATTAAAATGTGATGAATGTTTTTTTTGTATTTATAGAAACATATTTTTATCTATGTATCCGTTCTTTGCTAGCTAAATTGGGGTTGTAAACTCTATATATCTATATTTCACTACTACGTTTTAGCCTCGGTTTCTCCCCCTCAGTCACTGACGTTAATGTATAATATTAACACGTATCTGTACGTTTGCACGCGGTGAGTGAACAGTGAACAGGCGCAAGGAAAGGGCGTGAATATACGTGTAACTGGGCAATATTATGTTGATTTAGTTATGAAACTGAACATAGAATTCCCTTCGTACTTTTTATATTTGGCCTTAGAAACCAACGCCTCTGAATATAAATTCTTACCTTTGTAAGAATTTGCAGCCATATAAAAAACTTTATAGTTTTGTTATACTCAGTTGGTTGAGTTTTAAATCAAAAATAACTTACATATTAGCTATATTGCTGGTACTACCTAATATACTATCTTTATGTAATATCTTACCTACTTACTAAATTCTTTATTCATATATATTTCTAGCATTTGCTTAGATACTTATTTGTGTTAGCTTTAGCTTAGATTTAATTTACATGTTATATGTTATTTACTTATATAATTGTATTTGCTTCATTTTACGATCATGTAAGTGTATAAAGGTGTACAAACTTTAAAAAAATTAAAATGTCATTGTAAACCTTTGAGGATGCCGTAAGGCGAAACCGGTCAGGTCTAACTAAATTAAAAGTAATGTGGAAAAGTACAAGTGAGTTATCAATATGTGTATGTACAAACTTCTTACTTTTTTGGAAAAATAAAAACACATTATCTGTTCGAAATTGCGTCTGAATCTAGCTTTGAATAAAATCAATAAACAAGTAAAAAGAAAAGTAATAAATGGTAAATCTGTACTTCCTCGCGGACCCGCGCCACGTCGTACTTCGGTCCTGTAACGTCAAGAGATTAAAACTTTTCACGTAAATTACGACGATAAATTCACAAAATCCCTGATCTTATCAAAATTCTCCTTCAAGCCATGTGGACACCAATTTAAGTTGACCCCAATTGTCGTTCCTCTTACCAATTTTAGTAATAAAAGAGCAGATAAATCGGCTTATAACGGTTCTTTGAAAGGTGGCCGATATGAAATTACGTCGGGGGCAGGATGATTACAGGTGAACCAAAAAAGCCGAAAAGATTCGCTTACATTACCGCCGGTGGAGCGTTATACCAATTGTGGCATTTGTTTACAATACATTACATATTTATACTAAGTATCGGGACTACTCGCGAATTATATTTTGGAACTTACTATTTCTGCCGACGTTCCGGATGCGTTGCAGCACCCGTGGTCACGACTTGACATTACATATTGTAGTTAATAATAATATAAACAAGCATATAGATATGTGTATAGATGAAGGACGACGAGAGTATTGACGAACATAAAATGGTTGTGTCCTATTTTGTTATTATCATAAACTGTACATTTTACAATAATATAATAAAAGTGAAACTTTCTTATCACAAATCGTTTTAAAGATATTATTATATGATTTTATAAATTCAATTTCTCGAGCCGCCCGAAAACGCTACATACAAAATCGTGGCAAGTGGTGACGTCACGGTGCACTGGCGCGTAGTGAATCGCATTTATCTCAATCTACGTTGCGTTTACACGTATACAGTGCGTAATAAGATTGTTTTGAAATTTAATATAAAAGTGATGAATTTTGCTTTATTTCGATTGTTTATATTTTGACTTATTTTGGGAATTAAAAATATTGAAAGTCAAAGTTTCAGTTTAGTTCGGCAATATTTTAGTTTACTATTCATATTTTAATACTAAGACATTAAGTAGAAGTAGTAGTCGATGACTCAGGAAACTATCCTATTGTAATACGAGAAATAAAAATCAATTTGCAGTGTCAAAACTCATGCTTCACAAATTTGGTAATTCGTTTGTAAGCAACTGTATAAAAATATTTGGTAAAATTCCTCAGGATTCGGTTGATATGTCACTTAGTACATTTAAAAAAGGAAGGTAAAAAAAATTAAATGAAATTATTGTAAAGGAGATGAATATCAACTTAATAATAAAAATCTATGGTTATCCTAATTTCTTATTATAATAGCAATATATTTATTATAATAGCACATTAAAAATTGTAAACAGAACTATATTAAAAGAAGAGATAATCTAATTCTAATATAGTTCTCCGAGGTTCTTGCTGGTATCTTCGCATTAGAACTTACCTACCGAACAAGCAAAAGACTCATTTTCCAATGGTTTATCTACCTTATTTAATATTTTTTAATATTCCTTGACATAATTATAAAATTTTGATGTTCATATGTGCTCTTTATGAACTAAAACTGAATAAAATATGAAATTGATTATTTGATTCTTTTAATCTTGAAAAAGGCATCGGATAATATATCTAGTCAGCGTCAGGAAAATACCGGTGGTTAGTTTTCTCTCTAATATACTCTCTGGTACATAAAAGATTCATGGGTGTGCATTCCGCATATCTGTAGAGGCTAATGGGAATATTAATGCTACGGTTAGATACTAGTAATCCATAAAAAGCATCATTAAAATACCCGCGTATATAACCCAGGGATGAAACAAGTAGGTATAAACAAATGTTACGGAAACGTATTAACCCAATTGCCCAATTGCAAATAATTATATGGAGTTACGCTAATGAGTATGCGCCCCGTCGCATGTCGGCGTCGTGGTGAATACGATGACAGAGTCCGAGCTTCGGGAGTATGCCGGGTGGAGCCGTAATGAGACCAATTATTGCAATGGCTCTGGATGGCTCTGGATGGTTCCATTGTACCGCTATGTACCTCCTGTGATGATTTCATTTCATGATAATGGTACGATAATTGAATGAGAAGTTTAAAGTGGTTTGAACATTTAGATTATTTTATTTAAAAGTAAATAGGAAAAAAATTCTCTCTCTCTATATATATAAAGTGAGAATCGAACCTGAAACCTCTATGTAGCTATTGAACGATCTACCACCACACTACTTCGGTTGCGTTTTTACTTAATACAAAATGATTTGCAGGCATTTTCGTTCGACCTATATACCTATTAAATGCACTTATAAGGCAGGTTTCAGATGCTTAGAATTCAAATTGATTCAAATACCCCCAGACGACATTGCAGCGCTCTCTTAACAAAGCTTGTAGGACATCTGAGGCCGAGCACCAGGGCCACAGCGGTGGCATGGAGCCAACGGGTCTGGGCTTGCCGACAGGTTGGCCCAGAGCCAACTGAGCCGGTTACATCGATCGCTTATTGAAGAGGTCAACGCACGCCCTTCCAGTCTCGCCAGCAATGGACAGACTACTTATTTTTAACTTGGGCTGAAAAAGGATAATGAGAATAATTCCCTTTAAATATTGTAGTCTATACGGAGAGCTTGCCAAATAAACTTCTTGATCGATATTTTGATCAGATCTCTTTATTCTATATAACAAACTTATAAATATATAACATGAGGCCGCGCTAAAAGCATTTTAGTGCTGCGGGGCAATGATGTTAATGCCCAGGTTCTATCATAAAAAGTATAGCTTTATGCTTTGTGAACGGCCGAGGGTCGAGATTTGAGTGCCCGTCAATTAAATAAGAGGCTAGGAGCCATACGAGTTGTCATAAATATAGTGTATCAGATGCGAAGAATATGGTCAGAGTGCGATTAAGGCTTTAGATACACTTGGGAACAAATGGAGAGAAATGTTCCGCAACATGTGTTAAATGATTACTTACAATGTTCCGGGGGCCGTGTGGCCTCAGGTACGAGTACAAAGCCTGATTTGACGATTATATATCTGTATTAATAGCAATAATACCCGAGAAGGGTTCAATCGACATTGTTTATCTGACAGGTTGCGTTTGCTGAGAGAAACCTTGTAAAATGTTCCGGGTCACATAAATGACGTTGTTTGGCATATCGAGAAACACTGGACAACGTTAGGGGACATAGAGTCCCATAGTAGGTATATTAACGCCTTAAACGTTTTGAACTCCAGCTGTGACCTCATTAACCTGTATTGCCAATAGGTAACATTATGTATGTAGGTAGGTTTGTAAGAAGTTAATAGGTTAATGATGCAATTTCTCAATATGTTTGTTGGCATAGTTTTTATTGTTTAACTTTGATGTGGTTTCTTTGGTGAATATTCGGTGAGTTACTGTAAGGCTAATGCCATAATAACCTTGTGTTGTGATACCGGCGGTGAGTAGGGTAGCCAGAGCTCACTGGAGAGTTTTGGTGCTTTTGTGACGGTACAGACACTCAATGCTTACAGGGTTGGCAGCGCGAGTGTGACTCTCTTGGTTTTGCACACGTCCATAGGCCACAGTAAACACTTTCCATCACGTGGGCCGTGTGCTTGTCTGCCACCTAAGTGGTATATAAAAAACACATTTCCTGGCGTGATAGTAGTATGGACGTAAAGTTCCTACAAAATCAAAAAGCATCTTGTGATAAACTATACGTAACAGTGAGACACCACCCTGACTCTTATAACCGTGGCGAGCGCGCGGTGCGTCGTGCCTGGTTATGACTATCTTTATGGTGTTTTTATTATTGTCTAAGGAGGCAAGTTTTTGACGACCGCCACTCTGTAAGGCTTATACCAAGACGTGTCGCGGTATATATGCTTTTTATGGTATTGATAGAGGGCACTATTTATAGTACTTTTATATCGTAGGAAACGATGTTAGAAGTGATGTATGTAGGTATAGTGTAAATAGACAAAAAGTTAGAATTGAAAACAGTATTCTGTCATAAAATCCTATTACTTGGGACTTTCCAGGTAAAATTACAGTAAACTCAAAAGACATGACAAATAGGAATAAAAATAAAATATTCGGAGGGAATCTCATGGTGGAGTGCGTGGGTTAATTCGTATAGTGCAGAACACGTCCTTCCAAGAATTACTCTATCTAAATACACATATATATATATATATATAACTCAAAGGTGACTGACTGACTGACTGACATAGTGATCTATCAACGCACAGCCCAAACCACTGGACGGATCGGGCTGAATTTTGGCATGCAGGTAGATGTTATGACGTAGGCATCCGCTAAGAAAGGATTTTGATTAATTCTACCCCCAAGGCGATAAAATAGGGGATGAAAGTTTCTATGAAACTTAGTCAATTTTAAACCGATCGGGCTGAAACTTTGCACACATAAAGCTACTATGACGTAGGCATCCCCTAAGAAAGGATTTTGAGATGCAAGTTATATAAGACTAGCTGTTGCCCGCGACTCAGCCCGCGTGGATGTTGGTTATCGCTTTATGTTGAGTCAACGCTATTGAGCATATTTTTTTATAAAATAAAAGTAAGCTGCGTTACTCCTTATTACATCAGCTACCTGCCAATAAAAGTCCCGTCAAAATCGGTCCAGCCATTTCAGAGATTAGCCGGAACAAACAGACAGACAGACAGTCTTTATTGGCAGGTAGCTGATGTAATAAAGAGTAACGTAGGCTACTTTTATTTTAGAATTTTTTATGCTCAATAATGTTGACTCAACACTAAGCGATAACCAACATCCACGCGGGCGGAGCCGCGGGCAACAGCTAGTTATCTATAAAACACAATACAGAACATAATATTCTATCGGTTTGATTTTGTTAATAAATCTTTTAGACTATTAATTCAAGTAAAAGCGTGCACTATCGTAGAGCCAGTAACTCATTTTATTAGAATACAGTGCTTTGATATTTTATCTGAAACTTCGCCAGTTGCAGTTTCTGCTGGAGTCCATAATTGCACTTCGATGTCTTCTCTATTTGCAAATGGAAGTTGTATTGTTGAAAAGATCAATACTGAAAGCTTTTCCGTGACCTGTATTTTTAAATCTTATTTCTCTTTCCTTAAAGATGAATGAAGATACAGGCAGTGGTGTTTTAATATTCACATTTTGCAAACAACTTTCGATCCTACGTAGTAGATGAGCTGATTCTAGTCAAATAGAAGTTAGAATTTCTTAAAATAATCAATCAAATCTGGGACCTTGCGCATAGCATTTGTATCTATCATCTTCGTAAAATGGATCTTGAATAGTGTAAATATAACGCAAAGGCCTATATTGAGTTAGGACAGACATTACCCAAACATTATAATATTTGAGTCCAGTTGAGTTAGCCAATCGGATCAGTCAAGTATGTGTATATTAGTGACTAAACAAATACGACACCACAAGGTCACTTGTTGTTATGTATGTTCAGAACGAATGAATAAGGTGGTTACAGAATAATATCGGAAATGGATAGGAGTGGAGCAGAGGTCTCCAGATATGCTTCTACACTGTACGTGTCAGCAATATATTCTGTAGTAGATATTGCTGATACGTCACATATAAGATAAGATATATAATACAGGTAAAATTAAATAATAAAATGTACTATATTTGCCCAATATAGGGTACATTATAGTGACAGTGGTATTCACATTGGCGTATTTCACCAAAATTGGCATGCAAACATTTTAAGACACATAAGTCCACACAATGTCAGACGAATCTAAATACAAAAGTATGTCATTTAAATAAACCTTGGAATAAATTACGAATTATAAAGGAATGTCAATTGTATATATTATTCATGTGACCACAATCAATAAATAAAATTAGTAAAATAATACCAGAATAATTACAAATTTCCATTTTCTTTATAGAATTTATTTATAACGAATAAAATAATTTTGAATTAGTCATAAATTAACACTGAGTTTCTATGCAATTGTCTTCGAAACGTGATATTATTTACGATCAGTGACGAACGAGTTCAGTTGGTCACGTTTAACATTTATTAATGGTCTTATTGAAATCCGCTCAGCCGCGCTAACGTAACGAGATAATAGATTGGAAGCTCGATGTTATTAATGGTTAATTTGTGCTGCTTATTTATTACTTAGTGCTCTGAGTTTACTTAATATACCAGTTAATAACTTTTCATCACTACAATTTTAAAATAAATCTATATCAACTGCACAGGGGAAATTTCTGTTACCCGAGTGCAGTCCAAATTGTGCCTAAACTTTCATGCACGTACAAGCTATTGTATACGAGTATTATTATGTTACGCAAATGTTAAATGCGCCATTGTAGAAGTATTGTAAGAATTGGAAGCACTTCGGGGAGTGTGCGCTGGAGTTGCACCACCTAATTTCCCCAAGCCTCTTCCATTATCAAACGGCCAGAAGCTCGGCGACGCACCACCCGGTACACCGTGCACATTCCACTTCCACGTACTAAACGATTCGGCGATACGTCGATCATGCGTACTGCCAAGGTGGTAGGACACGGCGGTATTTAAAGAGAAGAAGAAAGAAAAAAATTATAATATTTGAGTCAAGTTGAGTTAGCCAATCAGATCAGTCAAGTGTGTGTATATTAGTGATTAGCCCTACAGAATACCGCGGTTATAATAACTTCGTGTTGTGTTCCCGGCGGAGAGTAGGGTAGCCAGAGCTCACTGGAGAGTTTCTGTGCTGTCTTTGGGATGACTAAAGGCTTGTCCTGCTTTGTCCTCTAGGCCACGGTAACTACTTTCCATCAGGTGGGCCGTGTGCTTGTCTGCCAACTAAGTGGTATAAAAAAAATTAAAAAAAAAAGAAAAAAAAGTGCCTATTGTTTTGATTGCATTAATATAATGTTAATATATATGCAATGTTAATTAACTTAAATGTCACAATTTTTACAGCGTCGACGCCCGGTACGTTAATTTGTGAACATTTTAACCGCACGTGTTTTTGTTTGTTTTTATTTAGCCTTTAAATTAATGTTTTTGCTGTCTTGTTTCATGAATTTTGTACATTATAACCTGTTATAAAGCTATGTATACAAGTATACAAAAACTAACATATCCTTTTGATTAAATTATGCTGTAGTAGAACAATACAATTACATGTCGTCACATTGAATTTCAGTGGTTCACAACTCATCCCTTGTGTCTTCAGACCTTATTATATTACATTACGCGTGCGAGCACCATGAAAACAATACAATTTGCATTTCCTTTGAGCCCATCTGTTGTGAGACACCATGGTTCGTTTGTACTGCGCATAGCCAATAATCGAAATGAAGGAACACAATGGACTCCTAATGAGGGAATGGAATCTTTGCCAGATGTACCATACCACTACTACGAAACACCACAGTCATTACGTTAACGGCTATCGTTGGAGATTTGAATATCATTTCATAACATTATTTTATTTAGGACGCTACTTCTACGACTGACTTCAAACATTATAACTATTGAGCTACGAGTATACGCTTCGAATCTGTTCGCGTAATATTATGAGTTCAATTTTTAAAACTTTTATTTTGGTGTTTAGCCATGATATGATGATGTAACTTTATCATAGCCATTTAATATGTTATACATATTTTAAATATACATATAGATATCTTGAGCTGTTAACAAAGGACCGCCATCATCTTTATTTATTATTATGTTCTTCGGTAGGTCTTCATAACATTGTCGATTCCAAACATATACCATCAGAATATTGTACGTCTTCTACCACTCTGTATATATTTATTTCGCAGTTTAGCGAAAGTGATATACCTATTGTTAAAAACCTAACATATTGGGATATGTTAGGTTTTTAGTAATAATTAGAGCAACTGAAAATAAATAGTCAAATATTATCACGTATGTTGTTGAGTATTTTCTCTAACCCATGGTAAGGGATAGCAGAAAATGTTGAATATTCCGGAGTAATAATCATTTTATCCACATTTCCTTCATTGCGTTATGCCACTTATTTCTTTTATTTGATTCAAGACCTTTTCTTCCATTAATTGTGCATAATGAAGGTTTTGTGTTCTGTCTGTTCATACATATAGATCTCCAACATGGGCATGGTATTCGTTATTAAGGTGGGAATAATAGGATCCATATTCAATAAAAAAGATATTGAATAGTCGTTTGGTAATTAATTGATTTTGTAGCTAGTAGGACAACAATGGAGGAGGAGCCTTGAAGACGGCTCTCAAATTAAGTCGATTTTACATAACAGAACAAAGTGTGAGCTTTCCTATTTTTCGCGAGTGATTTCGAAAATACTTCTTTTTTGTACACAGCGTGCTGGGATTGGACACAGCCTAGATTACTAGCTATGTCAATAATTTATTGAGTGTGTGCATAACGATTTTTTTTTCAATATGCCATTGAATGTGACAAATGTGACAATAGATTAAAATTTGTTCAATTTCAAAGAGAATTAATCTTCTTCCATACATTTTTTGATTGACATTTCAATCAGGCAGCTCATCTATTTATTTATCAACGAACACGTTTCTGCGCAAATTTTGATAAGCTCGCAAAAAAACAAGCCACCATTTCCACCCCTAATGATAAGGCTACTCAAATTCTTTTGTTTAAAATATTGTTTCAAATAAATTCGCTGCGAAACAAGCCAGTTTATTGAATGTGGGCATTTGTCACAGAGGCCTGGCAGATCGATTGGGCTCCATTGGGCACAAAACTTCGTTTCATTCGACACTTTTTTCTTATGTTTTTGCCGTAGAGGCGGCGGCGCTCGGCCCTAAGATTGTTATAAAGTTTACGTCGCGATAAGATTTTGTTTCTTGTTGTTACATGCTATGGCTGATTAATTGGTTCTCGAGTTTAGTTAGCATAAATTACTGACAAAATACTGTCGAAAGGACTTGTCTTACTTAATTTTCTTTCAAGTCTAATTGTAATTAGACTGGAAAGAAAATTAGGTGACTTGAGTTACTTAATTTTCTTTAGTATGCCTTTGTAAGTAAGATGGAAATAAGAAGCAGTGCGAGTAATGACGATAATTTAAAAATAAATTAATTGTCTAGAAACAAAATAAATTATGTTGCTATCAATCATTCGTTCACTATAAAGTAGATGAGTATCTTGATGATGTAAATGAGTGGTCAACATAAGACTCTTGCTTGCTCACACAAAATAAATTGTAAACTAAAGCAAATTTAAAAAAGAAATATAATCTAGTTGTAATATAGTTCTCGGAGTTTCTTGCTGGTATCTTCTCAGTAGAACTAATCTACCGAACCAGCGAAACAATCATTTTCCAATGGTTTATTTTTACATTGTAAAATTTTTACGTTCATATGTGCTCTTTGCGTGCCTAAACAGAATAAATGAAATGGATTCTTTGATTCAATAGGTATAGAGTAGTAGAGTACAAAATTAAGTTTATGACCAAAGAGAAATGATTTCATCACTCTCCTAAATTAACATGGTATCCATTTTACAACATGACTAGATGTGTACCTCGAAAGTCTACAGTTCTAAAATGTAACATCGTCGTAACTCTTTGTCACCTATAGTTACATCCACTAGCGCCTCGGAACACTCTAACGGACAGCCACTAATCCAGGCAATGATATAGCATCAGCCACCGGTTCCGGTCTGGTCAGACGGTAAAGAAAAAAGAAAAAAAAAAGCATTTAAGAAGTAGTCGGATGCCAATAGCTTGTGGTGACGTCATTTGTTGGATGTTACTTTATGAAAATTTAATTAAGGTTTGGACCTAGTTGTTTTGTCACTTTTGTATAGACTGGATATAAAAATGTTACAATAAGGGCTTATGGTAAAGTGGCCGAAAATTGTTGTATTATATTACAAATTCTTGTGGTGACGGAGAAAGAATACTGTATCACCACACATCTCATCCAAAGTAGCTAGAGGCAACCAACGGAAAAATACGCAGACGATATCGCTACGAGAGAAGGAAAACTTGAAATAAAGACCTGTACCAACCGAACTGGCCTGCGTGAGAGAGGCCTAGTCCAGCAGTGGACTGCGATGGGCTATTTGTTTGTTTTTTATTTATTACAAATGAATTACATGCAAAAACCTGGCATATGCATACATACATACATATAATCACTCTTTTATCCCCGGAGGGTTACGCAGAACAGAATTAACACCCACATTACACCCACGCAATAGGGGATGGATCTATTGCCGTTTTCCGGGCACTATTATCGACTCGAGTCATGCATCTGATGTGGACATATGTCACACACGAAAACTCTTTAAACATCTCTATCTACCTTTTAGATTTAAAACATACTTTATGAAAAAATATGTAAATATAACAAGTACATTATTTACACTCAATCAGCTGTAAAATATGAAATGGCTGAGACACGAGGCAAGGAAGTACCTCATGTGCGCCCTGTGTCGTCAGGCGGCGATAACAAGACGCAAGTCACACCGCGCCGGTTTTATGGCCACGTGAAGGCACACAATTTCCCTTCTGTGACAACCAGCCCGCGCCCTGCATTCGCGGCAGGATAAATCGTAAATTTGAAAACTTTCCACGTTCCTGTGTGACACGTCAAAAAGTTTTAGATGTTGAGAACAAGTAACATAATACAATATTGTGACGTACGTTTGCGCGTGACGTCATGGTTTTCAACTAAATTGATTTATCACTTTAGCTTTTTTGCGCATTTGGTTAGGAATAGAGATGTTGCAGAAAAGTTAGCAAAATTTCGTCCTCATTCTGCTACCAATGTGTGGTATGTCCCATGTAATAAAGACATGAAAATCAACTGTGATAGTAACGAGTTTCCCTTTAGATTTTTATTTCTTGTAAACCTTCAATGACCTTACTATTAAAGAAGTATATATAATCACGAATTTTAAAGTTACTAACCCCCTATGCAAAAACGACGGGGCGTTGTAAGTTTGACGTGTCCCTGATGTATGAGTATGTGTGTATATGTGGCATCATAGCACCTGAACGGATGAACAGATTTGGGCTTTGGCACCGCCACCAAATGACGGAGTGCATATTTTTTCCCTACTCCTACAATATATATCAAATGAAAGAGCTTGACTAGTAAAATACCATACACTACTAAATTTCAAATCCAAAATTTCCGCTGCCATAAAATGGTGAATTATATTTTTTTTCACAACTCCCTCAATATGGGTACCAAATCAAAGAACTTGACTAGTACATATAAAAATTAAATGAAAAACTTAAAAAAACATCTTAAAAAGGTGAAAATAAACAGTGACCTTTAAATTTGGTAAACCTAGTAATATTTTTATTTAAGAGTTGCCATGTCGGAGGAACCTTGGATCGTTCAGATAATATGACGGAGTGCTTTGCCAGTTGCCTCTCTTATCAGTTCTCAGACGTGGCAACGTCGAAAAATGTTAAAATTTAATAAAAACTTAAAAAGTGCTTGAGTATTTTTCCGCCTGATCTGAAAAGACCTTTAAAGTTTATATAGGTATAAGGCAAAACAGGATTGGTCTCCCAAGTTTGTTCTTATCCTTGTATCTTTGTTTGTTTTAAGGGATTATTTGAGATGATCCCTTCTTTTATATTTTCGGCACTCAGCCTGATACTTTAAAACCAGATTGGTGAGGTATTACGCGGGTCAAAAGAATTTCCTTTGGTGGTTATTTAAATCAAAAATAACCTACTTGCTTTGTTATGCTAAAGAGATCACAGTATAAAGATTTTCTCTCAGTATAGAGTATACGTTAAAATTGCAACAGTGCCCTAACTTTGTATTACTACCTAGACATAGACAAAAGGTATGTCTTATTTTAATATAGTACCGTTTAATTAAGGTCACGAAAAAGTAGTTATATTGTAGTTCAAACGACCTATCCTGCCTGCCATTGGTGCAGAGCTGAAAGTAAAGTGAAGTGGAGTTGCCGACTTTGTTTTGTATAAGCCTTAGTTATACGCGAAATGTAACTGGCAAGTGCGAAATATCCTCGTTCCGTTTCCACACTTTTCTTCCCCACTCCACTTCCTTGCTCCGCTTTCTCACTCCGTTTCTCCATTCTGCGTTTTAAAAATGTATGATTTTTAAAACCGGTTTGCAAATCCCTGTCCTTTGAAGCGGAGCAGAGATTTTATGCAATTCGATCGATTAATTAATTGTGTTTATTTGTTCCATACATTGAAGAGAGAGCACAGAGCACTCCAATATAATTATAACAAAATAAAATCGACTCTTTCCTCTTTCGCAGTTTCTCTACCGGATTTCTGTTAAACAGTAACATACAACTTGTGTCACTCCTTCTTCGATGTATATTAACCTAAGGCAGCATATTTTGAACATGATCGCATCACTGCGGTAAACAAAATTGTGTAACTTGAAACACAATAAAAGTAGAAAGGTTAAAAGTTATATTTTACACTTTTTGAATTATTCACGTTATCGGTCTTTTCAGACAAAGTGGAACCCTTAAGTTCCCCAGGGCCAAGGGTCTAAAACAAACAAAAAATGTTGAGTATTTACTTTTATAAATGCTTAGCCAAACACGAGAGCTTTTCTTTTACATTTTTAACGTTGGCATTCTTCTCATTCTTGAATTATAATTTGAGTAAAAATGTTCGCATTTTTGCTATATTTACTTTCGTTACGGCGAGTGACGGCTTTTTTTTTTTTTTTTTTTTTTTTACGTGCGCAAAATCCCCACGGATACCTCCCCACCGGACCCGGTGGAGGAGGTTATGTCGGACTCGAACCGACTAAAACGCACGCCGCCTGTGGGTCGTTTCGGTTGCCGAAGGTGAGGTTGACAGGCATATCCCTCGCACCCCGGCCGACCCAGGGCCATCTCTCACGATCTGGCCCTCTTCTCGGGTGTGGGGACCACAGAGTCCCCAACTCGTCCCCGGAAACGGGGAGGCGCGCCACGCGCGCCGCCGTCGCGGCCTGCTTCTGCAAGGGTGACAGGCGGCTTCACCTGTCACCCCCAGGCCGGCGCTCATGGGGGGCGGAGGTCGTTCATCGACCTCCGACGCCCGAGTTGCCTTCGTGCGCGGGCAGCTTGTCTAGCGATCCTTCGTCGCTCCCGCTGCCGCTCCCGCCCCGCCTCCTCCTTCACGAGCATTACTTGCTCGCAGAAGGAGGCGCCGGCCGCCCACGCATCCGCGCAGCGAACCATCGCCGCGAGCAAGGTGGAGAGCGTGAGAACCCTCACTCCCAGGGCCGCCACAAGCTCCCGCCTCGGCGTCTCCCACGCCGGACACTCGGTGAGCGTGTGCGGACCTGAGTCCTCGCTCGCGTCGCAGTGATGGCACTCGGACGTTGTCTCTTTCTGCATCCGACGCAGATACTTTCCGAAGCATCCGTGCTCGGTGATCAT
Organism: Eilema griseolum; assembly: GCA_963662185.1. NCBI lineage: Eukaryota > Metazoa > Arthropoda > Insecta > Lepidoptera > Erebidae > Eilema > Eilema griseolum. Next base: position 304,732 of record OY759252.1, read on the forward strand.
CTGCGTCAGACGGTACGAGAGGCTGCCGTGTGGCCTCTCTAGCCACTCCCCCATGATGGGTCTTACCGCCGTTACTACGGCGTGCCCTGCGCTTGGTTGCCCAAGTCGTCTCTCCCATTCTGCCACCATTTCCCTGTGGAGCCGGGATCTCACGGCCCGAATTTCTTCGGGCTCGGGATCGTGACCCCGCTCCCGCGCCGCCCTTCGGAACCTGTATAGCGCCGAAAGGCATCTCGCTTCCAGGATCCATGGTGGCGATCCGGCGAGGAGACTCGCCGCGTTGAATGATATCGTGCGGTACCCCCTTATGATGCGGCACGCCAACTTCCGCTGCGGACGCTGCAGCAGAAGCATGTGCCGATCACTCAGGGTGTCCGCCCACACGGGACACCCGTACAGGGCCATGGACCGCACGACACCCGCGTAGAGTCTCCTGCAGGAGTCATCCGGGCCCCTCAGGTTGGGCAGTAGCCGCGCCAGAGCGTTGGCTGTGCCCGCCAATTTGGGGCCCAGACTTCGGAAGTGCTTCCCGAAGTCCCACCGGCCGTCGAGCACGAGCCCCAGATATTTCATCTGGGGCTTGATGCCGATGAGAGTGCCTCCCACTGTGAGACTGGAACCTGGTGGTGGCGTGCGCCGAGGTCCATGAAAGAACATGGCCTCGGATTTATGCAAAGCCACCTCAAGGCCCAGCCGCCGGATCCGTTCCACGACTTGAGCAACCGCGGTCGTGGCCCTCAGGATCGCTTCGCGGTGTGTAGCCCCGCTCGCCGTCACTAGCGTGTCGTCCGCATAGCACGTGACGGCGGCGCCGTCCGCAAGCTCACCGCGAAGCACCCAGTCGTATCCAATGTTCCACAGTAGCGGCCCGAGAACCGATCCCTGTGGAACACCGCACGACATCTCACGCCGACCGACGCCGGTCGCACTTGGGTAGATGACGGCTCTCTCCGTCAGGTACGCCCCGACTATGCGGCGGAGGTAGAGAGGCACACCGTGGTACACGAGTTCGGCAAGTGACGGCTTCGATGTACCGACTCAAGTACACAGTCGTTGATATTTTACTATTTACGTTAACTAACTTAAAAAGATTTTTTCAAACATTTTTTAAAGGCGAAAAAGCCTTCAATGATAATTTAATGCAATTCCATATTCAATAATAATATAGTTGAGTCAAGCAACAGTGTCCAGTCGACTGCAATAGATACTGGTTGCGCCGAGGTAGAAGCTGTATTTCTTGACGCGGAAACACACTCTTTCTATACCCGTCTCCCCTCCCGCACTAACCATAGAATAGTGCTGGATATGGCTTCCGTCCGCCATTTGTGATATAGACACTCAGTCTCGCTTTGAACTAGCCAGCGTAAGGACGGACCGCGCTCGCGTCTCTCAAAATGATTAATATTTGTTACATTTTTACCGCTTCATAGACTTACCGATCGGATTGTGCCTCTCGTGTGTTCCTCAAGTGATCTAGTGATGCTGACGGCAGCTCCTGAGCAAGGAAGAGAAGATCCGTGTACCGGCTGCGATGAAAACACGTGTGTCGTGAAGGTTAGTGCATCCTCTCCTAATTTCTCGGGTTGCATTCATTGCTTGGATCACTCCCGCGGCAACCCGACCACCTGTCCTTTGTGTGTAAAGCGTCAATGGAACAGTTAGCTACTTCCCGCAATACAGTCCATTACCGCACGTGGCCATGCGCCACCATTTTTTGGTCCTTCGAGCCGGATTCTTAGCCGTAGTTCGTATTTTGTTATTATTCTAATGGGAATAAGCGCATCGCACCTAAGTGCCTGGTTATTTTAGTAGAAAACCCCGCATCCAGACATTTAGGCTTAGAATTTGTTGTCCGTTCGCCGCTGGCTCGCATTGTACCTACCTAATACATAAATAGGTTAGGTATCATATCAACACTTAATCGTAGTTCACAATTTTCGCACCGCGCCTAAATATAGTTATTTTAGTAGAAAACCCCGCATCTAGGCATTTAGGCTTAGATCTTAGGTATACTAGACACCCTAGTGCATAGGCACAGTGTAATACCTAACGCATTTGGCTTTGTTTTATTTTTCAATTACGTTGCTCGCTCGCCGCTGGCTCGCGTCGTATTTGCCTGGTACCTGCGTGGGTAGACACGTGGTTGTACCTCATTCCAATTCATACGAAAGTATTTTGATTTGAATAGATATTACGCAATACTTAGTCCCTGAAATAATAGTTGAACCTAGACAGCGACCATCGCGTAGGTACGATCTTGTTGCTATGCGCGTTAGTTCAAGCTTGCACTGGCAGTTATAAGTACCTACCTACCTACGGTTATCGCTCGCGCCGCCTCGCTGCTCTGTACCGCTAAGATTAAGTCATTTCATATTTGTTGTTTACCGCACTTTAGTTTGAGATTTAATTGTAAACATGTCCCCAAAGGTTGATAGGACCGGTAAGGTTCAATTGAAACTTTTAAACGCTAAAAAAGAAATGATTTACTCTCGCGTACAATCGATTTATGATAATGCACTTAAAACCTCTGATTTGGTCATCAGAGATTCGTTCTTGTGTTCTATAGAAAACTTAGATAGTCTACGCGCGGATTTCGAAACCTTAGTACATGACATCAACGTTTTAGAGTTGAATTTGAATCCCGATTACTCAGTGAGTTATCAGGCCTTGTCGTCGTTTGACGATTTGTATTGTCGTATCAAACGCGTCGCTAGGAGTTTGGAGAAACCGGCTGACCTACCCAACCCCACTCGCGACCGACCTAAGTTGCCACCAATTCAAATACCCGAATTTGATGGTAACATTCGCAATTGGTGTCTATTTATAGATAGTTTTGAGAATACAATAGATAAGAACGATTCGTTGACAGATCACGAAAAATTGCATTATCTCGTTGAAAAATTGACTGGTAAAGCTATAGCCGTTTGCGCTGGAATTACGTTTAGTGCCGAGAATTATAATTTAATTTTAAATACTTTGAAAGCTAGGTATGAGGATAAAAGATCGGTAGCTAACGCCTATTTAGATCAGATGTTTGATTTGAAATCTATTACGGCATGTAACGATCAAAACTTAGAGAAATTTCTAGATACTTTCGCGTCAGCTGTTCGCGCCGTAAAGAACCTAAAGATCGATGACCTCTGCGACTTCGTATTTTTGTATATGGGTTTAAGGAAATTAGATTCCGAAACCATTCGTTTGTTTGAGTCGGATCATCGCGGCAATAAAATTCCTAAGTTCGAAGACTTAGAAAGTTTTGTTCGCGAGCACATAAAGGTATTGCAACGCTCTTCATCGAAACATGAAGGCGCGAAGATAGTTGTTGATTCTGCACGCAAAGTAGATGCGTCATCGAAGTCACTGAGGTCAACTCATACTTATGTTAGTACCGCACCAGCACATGTACAATCACCTGTTTGCTCTTTGTGTAGTACTCATCATTCGCAACTGTACAGGTGTCCTGGTTTTCTAAAGTTGTCGCCTAGTGATCGTTATAAATTTGTTCGCGCTAATAATTTTTGTTTTAATTGTCTCGGTACTAAACACCGCGTTGTTTTATGTAATAGTAGAAATAGTTGTCGCAAATGTCAAGCGAGACACCACACTTTGCTTCATTTTGAGAATAGTAATGCCGCATCCAATGTGAGCACGGTTGGCTCGTCGAGCGGTGACACACGGCGGCCTGCGCCGCAGCCGCAGCCCGCGCTCGCGCGCGCTCCGGCCCGCCCGGTGACCGCCGCGGATGACGTCACCTTGTGTTCGTTCTCCGCTAGTGCTGCACTCACTACTGTGTGTCTTGCGACCGCTCGCGTTGTTATTGTTGATGCATTAGGTAAGCCGCGCATTGTTCGAGCGCTGTTAGATGGCGCTTCGCAAAGTAATTTCATTACTCAAGATTGTTGTCGGCGTCTTGGTTTCAATGTTGATAAGCGTTCAACCCGCTCAGTGGTGAAGGGTTTTGGAAGCTTACAGTCAGCTGTTCGTGGCACCGTTAAAACAAGGTTTAGATCTCGTTTTAATAATAATATTTGGTTTGACATGGATTCGCTCGTTATAGATAGAATAGCTGAACAGTTGCCTACCGTCCCGGTTGACACGTCTTTATTAACGAAATTTAAAGACTTGCCTTTAGCAGATGAGACTTACGCTGTTCCTGGAGTCGTCGATATATTGATCGGCGCTTCGATTCTCCCGCACCTCCAGTTATCACGTAAGGTTCAAGGGGGACCGACGTACCCCGCTCCGCACGCACTGGAAACAGTTCTTGGTTTTGTTATAATTGGTTCCGCACCCGCTTCTATAGATAGTTTTGGTCACTCGACTGCTTCGTTCTGTTGCACCGTCGAGCCGCCGCTGGAGTCTACCATCCGCAAGTTTTCACTCGGTGGCTCCCGTGTATCCGCTGAAAAACGCTTTCTTTGTTTGGAACGAAAGATGCAGGCGTCCCCAAAGTCGAAGCGGGCCTATGATGAGGTTGTTAACGAATATTTAGATAAAGGTTACATCTCACCTGCGCCTGCGGACACTGGCGGGACCCAGCCTTCGTACATTACCCCGCACCGCGGAGTTATTAGAGAAGATAAGCTTACTACTAAAACTCCGCGTAGTTTTGGATGGCAGTGCTAAGACTAGCACTTCCGTGTCGCTTAATGACATTTTGTATTGTGGTCGGAATCTTTAAGGTAATTTATTTGACATAATTGTAAATTTTCGCATTAATATTAGTAGAATTTTAGCTTTTAGGACTCAACAGTCGCTTTGTGTTGGGCCCACTCTTCGCCCCATCGTTGGGACACATTCGTCGCTAATAGAGTGGCAAAAATTCAATCTGAATTGGCGCCACATAATCTCTTTCACGTTGCTGGCACCGACAACCCAGCCGAGTGTCTCTCTCGTGGATTGCTTCCTTCGCAAATTTTAGATCACCCGTTATGGTTTAGTGGACCGTCCTGGATTCATGCCGCGTTAGATAAGTGGCCAGTTAGTCAATTCAATCCCACTACGGTTTCCGAACCACCCGAGGAGAAGAAGCACTCGCTTGTTGTATCGGTCCCACGTGAAGAGACCCTTATTTTGTTGTTGGCTAATCGCGTCTCGTCTTGGTCGAGACTGTTGCGTTGTGTTGTTTGTTCGCCTCTGCCCTCTGCCTAGCCAGCAGTAGGCACGAGCTCCAATCTAAGTTTATATTTTAGTTGTTATTTCCCAAACCTAGATTTAGATTAGACTTTATATTTGTTTCGCATTTGTCGTTTCGAAGGTAACCCTTCAAGCCGGGGGGAATGGTTGCGCCGAGGTAGAAGCTGTATTTCTTGACGCGGAAACACACTCTTTCTATACCCGTCTCCCCTCCCGCACTAACCATAGAATAGTGCTGGATATGGCTTCCGTCCGCCATTTGTGATATAGACACTCAGTCTCGCTTTGAACTAGCCAGCGTAAGGACGGACCGCGCTCGCGTCTCTCAAAATGATTAATATTTGTTACATTTTTACCGCTTCATAGACTTACCGATCGGATTGTGCCTCTCGTGTGTTCCTCAAGTGATCTAGTGATGCTGACGGCAGCTCCTGAGCAAGGAAGAGAAGATCCGTGTACCGGCTGCGATGAAAACACGTGTGTCGTGAAGGTTAGTGCATCCTCTCCTAATTTCTCGGGTTGCATTCATTGCTTGGATCACTCCCGCGGCAACCCGACCACCTGTCCTTTGTGTGTAAAGCGTCAATGGAACAGTTAGCTACTTCCCGCAATACAGTCCATTACCGCACGTGGCCATGCGCCACCAGATACTATACAGATTTATACCAGATTGATTCAACCGTTCGAGCGTTGTTAAGTACCAAAAATCCAAACATCAAAACATTTTCACAAACTGTTACATTAACAATGTTGGCAGGAGGTATGATACTGTAACGTTCCATCGTTCCACATATTATGGAAGTTCTCTAAATATTAATATCATACTATGTGGCTGCGACGTGTCTCATATTTTCGTTTGGTTAGCATTTAGTTTGGCAGCTAGTTGCAAACTTGAAATTTGAATGAGATTCTGATGCAGTCGTTGAGTAGTTCACTCGGAAAGCACGAATTTAATCTGAATTACATTTATATTTAGATAAGATTTATATTTGGATTATGTAAATGATTATTTTTCGAAATAACAATTTGAACTTTCTTGCTTTAGTTATTCAGTATATATTTACTATTAATGAATGTTTGTGACGAACGATTCAAGATCCTTCATAATTTTGAGGTTGAATAATGCTGGTGTTCTTCATAAGTTTCTAGATTAATTGTTACAGATTGGATAGAGAACTGTCACACACAGTCCACCTTAAACTAACAGAAATGTATGTTTACAAATATTAGTATTTATAAAATTCAAAAATCTATATCAGGCTATTTTGTGTATACTTGTAGGAACTTAAAATGTTGTCCGTTTAGAAAATTATAAAATAGAAACAATACTTTTTTTTTTTTTTTTTTTCGTGCTCAATATCCCCACGGATACCTCCCCACCGGAGCCGGTGGAGGAGGTTATGTCGGACTCGAACCGACAAAAACGCACGCCGCCTGTGGGTCGTTTTGGTTGCCGAAGGTGAGGTTGACAGGCATATCCCTCGCACCCCGGCCGACCCAGGGCCATCTCTCGCGATCTGGCCCTCGTCTCGGGTGTGGGGACTACAGAGTCCCCAACTCGACCCTGGAAACGGGGAGGCGCGCTAGGCGCGCCACCGCCGCGGCTTGCTTCTGCCAGGGTGACAGGCGGCTCCACCTGTCACCCCCAGGCCGGCGCTCATGGGGGGCGGAGGTCGTTCATCGACCTCCGACGCCCGAGTTGCCTTCGTACAATAGAAACAATACTATAATTTAATTAATGAATATTATTAAAATAATATATAAATTCCTAAACTCGTATATTTAAAGATACTAAAGCAAAATTGCCATCTGGAGATCAAATTTGTAAGGTTATGTACTTTTAAAAAAAAAGGAATATTAGAACCGAAATTGCTAATATTCCCTCCAACCCCTCCAGCTAAGCTAAATTGCTTGTGTTAGGAGTGGGTTTACGTCGGCCAGGATTCGAACCCGGGACCTCTCGATCGTAAGACCGACTCCTTAACCACTGAGCTACCGACGCTTACCGCCACACTCTCTGCAGCAGATTTGTAACAAAAAAAAAAACAAATTAAATTTAGATATTCATAAATTTCACATCGTGTCGTGACCCACATTTCAACATTTTGATACCTAAATCTAACCAACAGCATATTGTATATTTTTGCCAACGAAATACGTATGAGAGGTCTGCGGTGTAATATACGACATCCGACACAGCCAACATGCGTCGCACAATATTGGCTCATGCAGGATATTCACTGATGAATAAAATATCACGGTGCGTTGAAGGGGGTGGCCAGGGAGCACCTGCATGGAGCCGGCTGTGGCAACGCAATATTGCGAGCAAAAATATAGTGAGAGAAAGTAAGAGCCCTCGGGGAATCCACTATCTAAGATGTTTACAACCGGTGAACATCTGAGGTTTCTGAAGTCGTTTCGTGAGGAAAAGATAGCGAAAACACAAAATGTATTGTTACATTTATCTTGTTTATTATTTTGATACTAGTGGTGACTGGTCCCGAAAACCCGATTCCTACTGGCTTGCTATACAAAGGATAGCCGTAGCTGAATATCTCAGTTAGTAGCTAAAATTCATCTTAATCTAAATTCCATACAAAATTGCAATGGTCGTTCTATAAGAGGTAAGGTTTTATTTCCACCCGCTTCGCTTACTGCTTGCAAAGAAACTTACTGCTTGATGGAAAGTAGTCAACCAAAGTGATCCATTGCCGTTTGCATACATAGCCGATTTCGAAAAAAGAAAGAAAAGCACTTTATTGTAGACACTTTGGAAAATCATATCATGGAGATTTTTAAATAGGTCATTATCCAGGTATCTCTTGTCAGTTCCCCCCAAAATTACTAGGCATACCGGAGAGCAAGTAAAGTTCTTGTTGGGCCCTTTTTTATGTTGACAAAATCTCCACATATACCCGAAAGCCGATGGGGGACTTGAACCGCCCAAAACGCACGCCGTCTGTCTGTGAGTCGTGGTTTGTTCCTGGAGATGAGGTTGGCAGGCATATACCTCGCACTCCAGCTGAACCACGGCCATTTTTATCGATCTGGCCCTCCTCGAGTGTGGTGTCACGGAGTCTTCAGTCTTCAACTCGTCCCTGGGTATGAATATTGATGGGGCTCTCGCACATACGACCATTTTTTTTATTTTTATAGCAAAAAAATGAATACAAATAAAGAAATTTATATCGAATCGAAGTCCACTTTGTATCCATGTTATTACCGACATAATTTGACGTTAGATACGTCACACGCTACCCGAACGAGCAATAGCCTTCCACAATAAAATAAATTCTTCTCATATCCGGAATGGGACACGTTTCCGACAAATGGCGGCTTCGGCTGCTATATTAGGTCCAATAGCTTAATCACTGGATTCAGGGCTTAAGGGACAGGAAACGTAATCAAGGTCTTGTCTTAGTGCTAGTGGACACAATAGTACTATAAATGTTGTGTTTCTTCCACTTAGTCTTTATGGGGATTCTTTGTACAATGGCACCCCAGAATAAAAAATCAAAAGGATTAATAAAATCATTGCGCGAAGTTGGCGATTTGCGAGCGGTTGTCATTATGCGAAGTTGGCATTCAGAGACGAACTGGTATGGCAACTGGCGTTCTTTGTTAGCGTTGTCCTCACTGAAACGTACGGACGATATGTTCCGTCGGTCCTATCACATCTAATATCATAAACGTCGTATTTTCAGAGGCTTACGCGAATATTACACGGGAAAAATACTTTCAAACTATATATAACACATTTTGAATAAAATTAAATTCTAAAATTTCAGGCAACATGATACATAGTTAGAAAGAAAAAATACCAAAATATGAAGCCTATACAATATACAATTTTATCACAATTTATTTTGAAGTTTTATATGGTTCCTGATATTTTATTTCGATGAATAGTTTCAATTTAAACCGTAAACCAGTTTTAAACAAATACCTTCTAAAAATGAAAAACCCTGCACTAAGTACGCTCATGATCTTGATGGAAGAACACAAGCAAAGTGCCGCATTTATAATATTAACTTTAAAGAATCACACCGGCAGCGGCGGCGGCGGCGTAATGCTGGCGATGTGTTTTGTTACAAAGTATTTCTCGAGACGTGCGAAGGTATATGCGTATCGTAATTAACAGTTGTGCCTACATCTTCAGCTCAAACTTTACTAACTTGTGTGTATCAGACTATACTAGGCGATAGACTGGAAATTTTATAATAAACTTGCTGGTGTGACAGCTGTAAAAAGAGAGTCTTAAAGAGCGTTTTCAGCTTATCCAACCCGATATTGGTGTCGGGCGCCGATTCTAAATCAGAGGAAGGAAATACATGAAATATGTATCTATCTTTCATATTGTATACATTATGTTGTGTTGGCGGCTATCAGCTGTCGGTTCGGTATATCGGATCGGATAATCTGAAAACGCTCTAAAGGGGCCAATGTATCTATCTGATTACAGTACTGGCAAATATTACCTACCAGTATCTCCTACGAATTGAGAATTTACTTTGAAGTAGGTTACAAACGAACACCGTATCATAGAAAATAATATAAAACTTTAGCGGTGTCGTCACTTGTTGGATGTTCATCAACCACCGAGCCTTTTCCGGTTTCGTAAATTAGACGGGGTCAGCTGTGTGTTTTAATACCATAAGACTATTGAGAGTTAAATCACCAATTCCGTGTATGCAGAAGCACAACAGAGAGGAAAAAGTCAGAGTCAATACACACAATGTTCCACAAAGGGATTTTGGCGTCACAAAGTGTCTAACCGTGTACAAAGAGATAAGTCAATTTCAATAAACATTATCATATTACAAAATATCAAAAGAATGTACTGAAAGTTAAGTGAATCTTTAAAAATTTGAGTATATGGGGGGATTATTTCTCAATAAAATGTTGGGATGTCCTTTATCGGTGGCCAAACGCAGATGGGTTCTCTAGAATATGTTCCTAGAAGCACACGAGATTCATCGACCACGTGACTTGCTGACGTGATGAAATGCCATGCTGTTATTGTTGGTCCCAGTCGGACATATCCACCTCATCGTTGATTGCAGTGAGGTTCATTACGTCACTGTCACTATCAGAATGAACATCTAAATAAAACCTTAAAAGTACGATTTACCGCTATCCGGTAACAAAGGAACTTCCAATACTTTTTGTTTAAGCCCGGATAGCCCAACGTATCAAAATATCGGTCATTTTTTGTTACTATTTACTGTCAACTGGACTGCTGCCGTCAAAGCAGCAACAGATAAAATTCCGTTCGAATTTTTAGCTTAAAGGACAATGGGCATTGCGGCCCATGAGCGGCCATCAATGAAATTAGTGTCATTTGAAAGGGGAGATCTTTGGCAACAAATATTGTTCAAGGAGTACTATGAAATACCGTTTGGGAAAAAAAATATAGTTAAAATACTATTATTAAAATACTATTTTTATTTTCATTATTATTTATGTATCCTAATATTCAATACTTTTTCTATTAGAGGTCTAAGAACCTTTGTTAAAATCGGTCGCGCCATGTTTCATGCGTCAACCAATCAGTGACGAGCGCCGCTCGCACTCGGCGACTCGGCGATTACCGATATGCTCAAGCGCACAGCGCAGTCCATCGTTGACATTTGTTTCGATCAGTACTGTGCGATTATTATTGTTTGACAATCTTTTTCGACTCTGGCTTGCATATCGGACTTGTTAATATCTATCTTGGTGACTTGTGCTCGTTTTTTTGGACTTTTTTTTTAGCAGATTTCTATAACAATGGCAGATAATCGCCACGTGTGTATTTTGTGTAATCGATCCGTGATAAACAGAAGAAGATACGAAATAACCCGTGCTCGGTTTGAAGAACATCCCGCTGTAGGCCAATACATCTTTGAAGCTCTTACCTCTGAACATCAGGTAAGTACATCAAACGAAATCATTATTTCTTAGTTGTCACGTCAACAATATAGTACTGTCTAACTTGAGGAGGTCACAGTGTTTTAACTCTCACGCATTGAGATTACATATCTCTGTAAGTAGTAAGTAAACTGTTACCGACGCGGCGACCTTGTCGTTCCGTTTGATCCACGGGGCGAGAACGGGATAGAAGTATCGGTATTTACATATGAGTAAGCGAGATAATTAATACTGCTTAGGCAATCGAGTAAAATATTTTTTTTTATATTTCGCTTTGTTTGAACAGCGTTCAATGAAAATAACTAAGCGTTTTGACTAATTGTAATACTCTCATTTTCAGATACAATACAATGGCCAGGAGTACATTTGTCGACCATGCTGGCAACGGGCAGAAAGAGCTGCGCAGCCAAGAGAAGACCGTCCACACGAATGTGTATTACATATTGAAGAATATTCAAGACTCCCTAATACAGCAACGCGTTGTATGTATGAAAACTGCAGACGAACGGATCTCCGAAGGATTCCGGATAACATTAAAGTGACATTCTTGATTCATTTTAATTTTTATATTCCAAATAATGCAAGAGTTTGCGATCAACATTTGGTATCCAATGATTGGGATCAAATAATTGACAGCCCTAACTTGCTCCACGACTTAAATGCCACACATTTTGTGCATATCATGAGCCTCATGAAAATCGCGGTGCTTCGAGGATCTATACTAGATTTTGATAATATAGATGACATGGACCCAAATGAAGTATACATCCGATTAGGCGTTAGTCGAGACCAATTTATGAATATTTTGGAACAAACTCCTTCATTGTCGAACGTATCAACACGCCCGAAAACATCTTTGGGATGCTACTTAATGAAACTGCGAAGCGGTGAAGCAAATGAAAGACTGGCGACGCTTTTTAATATGAGCCGTAGAACCCTAGAACGACATTTAACGTTCGCCAGAGACTCTCTTTTACTGGACTTCGTTCCCCGGCATCTTGGTTATAATCATCTCAATAGAATTGATGTAGCTAACCGAAACCTACAAGTTCCAAATGCAATTTTTGGAAATGCAAATGCCTTAAACAAAAAGGCAATTGTGATAGCAGACGCCACTTATATTTATATACAAAAGTCCGCAAACTATTTATTCCAAAAGCGATCATACAGTCTACACAAATACACGAATTTGTTGAAACCGTTTTTAATAGTGTGCTGCGATGGCCACATTTTAGATGCCTTTGGGCCATATTCAGCCATAGAATCAGATGCACAAATAATGAAAAATATGATTAACGACGAAGGAAATCCTTTCCATTGGTTTTTTGAACATGGAGATGTGTTCATTTTAGACCGTGGGTTTCGCGACGTAATCGACGACTTACATGCCTATGGTTATGAAGCTCACTTACCGAAAACAAAAAATCGAGACGAAGATCAATTGACGACAGAACAAGCGAATAAGTCTAGGTTGGTTGGTTGGTTGGTTCAAACGCGATTTTAAACTATTCCGACAAGACTTTTTCAATCGCGCTTTGCCTCATATGATGACAGATTTTAGAATAGGTGCTGCATTATTGAATGCTTGCAGAGAACCATTGACAGATAGCGTTCACGCTGAAACATTTATAGAAGTTATAAACCAAAGAATGAACCAACCAAATAACCTAGCAGAGTATGTCCTTGCCAACAACCTTAATCGTAGACGGGCTAGTTTCGATAGCATTACAGGAAACCAACCTAACATAAGTGATTTTCCTTTGCTGACTGAGGAGGATTTAACCATTTTTGCACTTGGTACATACCAAGTGAAGCTAGCCCGCAGCTATTATGCGGAGCATGTGCGGCAAGGTCTCTATAATATAGAAACGTATAGGGATCCCGATGTTACAGGCCTAGGCAGGTACGGCATCGCAGCAACAAATGTTTGGCTGCTAAGATGCCGAATACAATCTAGACTTACTAGGTCAAAAATATATTATTCGTACCTTATAGTTGATAGAGAGAAAAGCGGCAGAGAAGCCATAGAAAACTACTATTGCAGTTGTCTAAGCGGTAAGCGCACTCTTGGTTGCTGTGCCCACATTATGTGTGTAGTGTGGTATTTAGGGTGGGCGAGAAACCAAGAGGAAGAGATCCGTTTACCAGCTCACTTTTTAAACGACGTTATTGTGGACGACAATTGAATCCCATCATTTTCTTTTTTTAAAGGAATACCTACTAGCATTATATACTAGCATTATATACGAGCATTGTATATGTATCTGTCAATAAATCGATGTATTTAATAACCAATAAACCTTTAGTTTTTTTTAATCCATCATTATCTTATACTTAGATATGCATTACGTTTTATCATTTACGTACTTTCGGTTTAATTAATTCGATTTTTTTATATGATCAACGCTTTATAACTTTTTATCTAAACAAGTTGCCGAAGTAATTTTTTGCAGTCTTAATATTAATTTTTACCAAATGAAACTATTCGTCAAGGTCACGAAAAAGTAGTTATATTGTAGTTCAAACGACCTATCCTGCCTGCCATTGGTGCAGAGCTGAAAGTAAAGTGAAGTGGAGTTGCCGACTTTGTTTTGTATAAGCCTTAGTTATACGCGAAATGTAACTGGCAAGTGCGAAATATCCTCGTTCCGTTTCCACACTTTTCTTCCCCACTCCACTTCCTTGCTCCGCTTTCTCACTCCGTTTCTCCATTCTGCATTTTAAAAATGTATGATTTTTAAAACCGGTTTGCAAATCCCTGTCCTTTGAAGCGGAGCAGAGATTTTATGCAATTCGATCGATTAATTAATTGTGTTTATTTGTTCCATACATTGAAGAGAGAGCACAGAGCACTCCAATATAATTATAACAAAATAAAATCGACTCTTTCCTCTTTCGCAGTTTCTCTACCGGATTTCTGTTAAACAGTAACATACAACTTGTGTCACTCCTTCTTCGATGTATATTAACCTAAGGCAGCATATTTTGAACATGATCGCATCACTGCGGTAAACAAAATTGTGTAACTTGAAACACAATAAAAGTAGAAAGGTTAAAAGTTATATTTTACACTTTTTGAATTATTCACGTTATCGGTCTTTTCAGACAAAGTGGAACCCTTAAGTTCCCCAGGGCCAAGGGTCTAAAACAAACAAAAAATGTTGAGTATTTACTTTTATAAATGCTTAGCCAAACACGAGAGCTTTTCTTTTACATTTTTAACGTTGGCATTCTTCTCATTCTTGAATTATAATTTGAGTAAAAATGTTCGCATTTTTGCTATATTTACTTTCGTTACGGCGAGTGACGGCTTCGATGTACCGACTCAAGTACACAGTTGAGGAATGTCGTTGATATTTTACTATTAACGTTAACTAACTTAAAAAGATATTTTCAAACATTTTTTAAAGGCGAAAAAGCCTTCAATGATAGTTTAATGCAATTCCATATTCAATAATAATATAGTTGAGTCAAGCAACAGTGTCCAGTCGACTGCAATAGATACTATATAGATTTAAACCAGATTGATTCAACCGTTCGAGCGTTGTTAAGTACCAAAAATCCAAACATCAAAACATTTTCACAAACTGTTACATTAACAATGTTGGCAGGAGGTACAATACTGTAACGTTCCATCGTTCCACATATTATGAAGTTCTCTAAATATTAATATCATACTATTTGGCTGCGATGTGTCTCATATTTTCGTTTGGTTAGCATTTAGTTTGGCAGCTAGTTGCAAACTTGAAATTTGAATGAGCACGAATTTAATCTGAATTACATTTATATTTAGATAAGATTTATATTTGGATTATGTAAATGATTATTTTTTGAAATAACAATTTGAACTTTCTTGCTTTAGTTATTCAGTATATATTTACTATTAATGAATTTTTGTGACGAACGATTCAAGATCCTTCATTATTTTGAGGTTGAATAATGCTGGTGTTTTTCATAAGTTTCTAGATTAATTGTTACAGATTGGATAGAGAACTGTTACACACAGTCCACCTTAAACTAACAGAAATGTATGTTTACAAATATTAGTATTTATAAAATTCAAAAATCTATATCAGGCTATTTTGTGTATACTTGTAGGAACTTAAAATGTTGTCCGTTTAGAAAATTATAAAATAGAAACAATACTATAATTTAATTAATGAATATTATTAAAATAATATATAAATTCATAAACTCGTATATTTAAAGATACTAAAGCAAAATCGCCATCTGGAGATCAAATTTGTAAGGTTATGTACTTTTTAAAAAAAAAGGAATATTAGAACCGAAATTGCTAATATTCCCTCCAAACCCTCCAGCTAAGCTAAATTGCTTGTGTTAGGAGTGGGTTTACGTCGGCCAGGATTCAAACCCGGGACCTCTCGATCGTAAGACCGACTCCTTAACCACTGAGCTACCGACGCTTACCGCCACACTCTCTGCAGCAGATTTGTAACAAAAAAAAAACAAATTAAATTTAGATATTCATAAATTTCACATCGTGACCCACATTTCAACATTTTGATACCTAAATCTAACCAACAGCATATTGTATATTTTTGCCAACGAAATACGTATGAGAGGTCTGCGGTGTAATATACGACATCCGACACAGCCAACATGCGTCGCACAATATTGGCTCCTGCAGGATATTCACTGATGAATAAAATATCACGGTGCGTTGAAGGGGGTGGCCAGGGAGCACCTGCATGGAGCCGGCTGTGGCAACGCAATATTGCGAGCGAAAATATAGTGAGAGAATGTAAGACCCCTCGGGGAATCCACTATCTAAGATGTTTACAACCGGTGAACATCTGAGGTTTCTGAAGTCCTTTCGTGAGGAAAAGATAGCGAAAACACAAAATGTTTTGTTACATTTATCTTGTTTATTATTTTGATACTAGTGGTGACTGGTCCCGAAAACCCGATTCCTACTGGCTTGCTATACAAAGGATAGCCGTTGCTGAGATATCTCAGTTAGTAACTAAAATTCATCTTAATTCAGAAAATTCCATACAAAATTGCAATGGTCGTTCTATAAGAGGTAAGGTTTTATTTCCACCCGCTTCCCTTACTTCTTGCAAAAAAACTTACTGCTTGATGGAAAGTGGTCAACCAAAGTGATCCATTGCCGTCTGCATACATAGCCGATATCGAAAAAAGAAAAAAAACTATATTGTAGACACTTTGGAAAATCATATCATGGAGATTTCTAAATAGGTCCCTCGTCGAGTGTGATGTCACGGAGTCTTCAGTCTTCAACTCGTCCCTGGATAAGAATATTGATGGGGCTCTAGCACACACGACCATTTTTTAAATATTTATAGCTAAAAAATTAACAGAAATAAAGAAATTTATATCGACTCGAAGTCCACTTTGTATCCATGTTATTACCGACATAATTTGACGTTAGATACGTCACACGCTACCCGAACGAGCAATAGCCTTCCACAGTAAAATAAATCCTTCTCATATCCGGAATGGGACCCGTTTCCGACAAATGGCGGCTTCGGCTGCTATATTAGGTCCAATAGCTTAATCACTGGATTCAGGGCTTAAGGCACAGGAAACGTAATCAAGGTCTTGTCTTAGGGCTAGTGGACACAATAGTACTATTAATGTTGTGTTTCTTCCACTTAGTCTTTATGGGGATTCTTTGTACAATGGCACCCCAGAATTAAAAATCAAAAGGATTAATAAAATCATTGCGCGAAGTTGGCGATTTGCAAGCGGTTGTCATTATGCGAAGTTGGCATTCAGAGACGAACTGGTATGGCAACTGGCGTTCTTTGTTGTCCTCACTGAAACGTACGGACGATACGTTCCGTCGGTCCTATCACATCTAATATCATAAACGTCGTATTTTCAGAGGTTTACGCGAATATTACACGGGAAAAATACTTTCAAACTATATATAACACATTTTGAATAAAATTAAATTCTAAAATTTCAGGCAACATGATACATAGTTAGAAAGAAAAAATACCAAAATATGAAGCCTATACAATATACAATTTTATCACAATTTATTTTGAAGTTTTATATGGTTCCTGATATTTTATTTCGATGAATAGTTTCAATTCAAACCATAAACCAGTTTTAAACAAATACCTTCTAAAAATGAAAAACCCTGCACTAAGTACGCTCATGATCTTGATGGAAGAACACAAGCAAAGTGCCGCATTTATAATATTAACTTTAAAGAATCACACCGGCAGCGGCGGCGGCGGTGTAATGCTGGCGATGTGTTTTGTTACAAAGTATTTCTCGAGACGTGAGAAGGTACATGCGTATCGTAATTAACAGTTGTACCTACATCTTCAGCTCAAACTTTACTAACTTGTGTGTATCAGACTATACTAGGCGATAGACTGGAAATTTTAAAATAAACTTGCTGGTGTGACAGCTTTAAAAAGAGAGTCTTAAAGAGCGTTTTCAGCTTATCCAACCCGATATTGGTGTCGGGCGCCGATTCTAAATCAGAGGAAGGAAATACATGAAATATGTATCTGTCTTTCAAATTGTATACATTATGTTGTGTTGGCGGCTATCAGCTGTCGGTTCGGTATATCGGATCGGATAATCTGAAAACGCTCTAAAGGGGCCAATGTATGTATCTGATCACAATACTGGCAAATATTACCTACCAGTATCTCCTACGAATTGAGAATTTACTTTGAAGTAGGTTACAAACGAACACCGTATCATAGAAAATAATATAAAACTTTAGCGGTGTCGTCACTTGTTGGATGTTCATCAACCACCGAGCCTTTTCCGGTTTCCTAAATTAGACGGGGTCAGCTGTGTGTTTTAATACCATAAGACTATTGAGAGTTAAATCACCAATTCCGTGTATGCAGAAGCACAACAGAGAGGAAAAAGTCAGAGTCAATACACAGAATGTTCCACAAAGGGATTTTGGCGTCACAAAGTGTCTAACCATGTACAAAGAGATAAGTCAATTTCAATAAACATTATCATATTACAAAATATCAAAAGAATGTACTGAAAGTTAAGTGAATCTTTAAAAATTAGAGTAGGGGGGATTATTTCTCAATAAAATGTTGGGATGTCCTTTATCGGTGGCCAAACTCAGATGGGTTCTCTAGAATATGTTCCTAGAAGCACACGAGATTCATCGACCACGTGACCTGCTGACGTGATGAAACACCATGCGGTTATTGTTGGTCCCAGTCGGACACATCCACCTCATCGTTGATTGCAGTGAGGTGAATTATGTCACTGTCACTATCAGAATGAACATCTAAATAAAACCTTAAAAGTACGATTTACCGCTATCCGGTAACAAAGGAACTTCCAATACTTTTTGTTTAAGCTTCGGATAGCCCAACGTATCAAAATATCGGTCATTTTTTGTTACTATTTACTGTCAACTGGACTGCTGCCGTCAAAGCAGCAACAGATAAAATTCCGTTCGAATTTTTAGCTTAAATTTCACAGAGGCTTACACTGTTCCAATTATTTTAGTTCTGACATTCTAGTGCATCATGTTGTGAATACTGTGCTCGTCAATAACTTGAAATATTCCGTTTGTTATTATTCTATGTGAACAAGTATGTGTAAATGCAAATACTGTAATTTATCCCAAAAGTTAAGTTTGTTGTTTGTTGAGAATATATTTTCGCTATTAATTTTTACCAAATGAAACTATTCGTCTATCGGTACTCTACTACTACTACTCGGTATATCTGACGTACAATGGGCGAGGCTCTAGCGCAGTATTTCCTTTTGGGGTTGGGCGGTCAGACGGCAATCACTTCTACATCAGTAAAATGCTTAGAGGTACTCCTTCTCCCTAGATAAGTGGACCTTGGGTCTCGGTCTCAAACAAGAAACTTGGGACAAGAAAACAACGTTAGAATGAAAAAGGGACTATGAGCTCATTTAAGTAGTAGCCAGGAACCATATAAGCAGTGAAACACGGAAATTTTTGGTAGCAAGGGTGTTGTAGTGTATAAAGAGCCTTATATAAGAAGTGCAGTAACCTACCTTTACTAGGCAGAAATATAAAAGCAACCAAAACATCTGCGTAAAAGAGCAACTTTATATTCTTGTTTTACATTTTTTTAGCTTATTAGTTCAAACAAAAATGTTTTTGTATAAGCTGGCGTTCTCTCCCGACGTTTGAATTAACATCGTTCACAGCAGAATCAAGAGTGTTACGTTCCAGAAACAAAAATACGAGATACGGCACAAAAATGTAATTGGAGACTTTCAATTTGCTTACTTTAAATTGTCTCTACCTGTGCTGAGGCTGTTAGGTTAGGTATAAGAAATGATAAAATCAACAGTAGCTTTGGAATTTGTTTATATGTAAGTACGTTTTAGGTATATCCAGTGAAAATTTTCAATTTTCTTCCGACACGCACCAAGTACACGGCCTACCTGATAGAAAGAGGTTACCGTGGCCTATCTACGTGTGCAACATTATGGGCGTCACACTCGCGCAACAGACCCTGTAGATACCTTCTAATATAATTATCACTATCGGTTGATCTTCCTCTAAAGACACTTTCGTCAGTTAGCATGACATCCTCTATGACCGATTCTAGTTCAAACCTTTTCTTTTTAAAACCTCATATCTTACAAGTGCTCGTGTGACGGCATGTGGGCAGCAAGCATTGTGCGCGCTATCGCTCGCGCCGCGACTTTCGTCACGCGTCACAAAGGCGCACCTGTTCTCAACACCAGCTATTGTAGCCTTTCGCTTTGTGCCCTTTATGAGATATGTGTTATTGTTCTTGGTCTCATGTCGCATTAGAACGAGAAAATGTAAGATTGATGGGTAATGATAAAAATAATGATAATTGGTTGGAGTTTCTACAATCCTGTTTCTATTAAGTGGTATGTGCAAAAACACCTATCTGACTGCCAGCTTCAATCATTTGACATCCACCATGCATGCTAATAAGCCGTTAAAATATATACTTAAGAGGCTGGCATCGCCTATCGGGAACTGAAGAACTAGTGAAGAGTTCACATATTTTTCATATCAGCTCACCCTGAAAGTTTCTGCGAAATTCGTAAGAGATGTACTTGGCTGAAACTTAACTCATTACCATAATATAGGAAGGAAATGAAAGTTAATAAACAAATAAGCAATAAAGTTCCACGTTAATGAGCAGTTCACAGATCGCGTCTGACGCCGGTCGAGCAACTTCGCGAGTTAGCGCTAGTTTAGGCAGGTCGGCAAATAAATTGTCCGTTCGCTGGTTATTGCAGCGATATCAAAAATATTCGCTGCTGGATTGGAATGAACAGTTTCGTCCTACACAATTTCGTCGTATCATTGGGAAGACACTTATTTAGTTGTTGCTATTGTTGTTATATATCAGACATACATCGGTATCCTCAGAGCGATTACCCAGTTGCGTTGAAATTTACACTTTGGAGCCCGGGGTCCGTTTATTGTTTTCGAATGGTATGTTTTAGACTCACGTCTGTGTATATTGGCAGAGTATAACATGGAAGAGTGTAATATAGTGTTGAATCAACACCCATATTTTGGTAATTGCTTAATGATTTGAAGCTATAATGTGCTCGACTATTACTGCCAAGCGGAAAGTTTTACTTAGGCTGCAAAAAAAAAACATCTATAAATTAAACACAAACGAATTGTTAAAATACCAGTGAATAAACTACATAAAAAATAAACAAAGTAAAACAAAAACATCGAGCTTACGATAAATCAAAAAGTAAAACTACAAGCAAGCATGTCAATACATGAAACTCAGGCAAGTTTAAAAATAAAACCCATTTTTAAATGTATTTTCCCGGCGCACATTGTCCTCACATCTATTCGTGAACCGCACCACAATGGTTCACTATTGAGTGCATTCGAAATGCTACCATGTTTGTGCCCCGGTGTACCGTCAGGCAGTGTTCTCATATAAACCGCAAGAAAATTACTTCTCTTCGGTGCAAGTTTGCGGTGGAGCGAGTTTTATGCTTATGCAAATTTGATAGGGATTCAAGTTTTTGAGAAATGAAGTCCAACATTGTTGTTTGTGTCGATTTGTACCATTAAAGTCGTAAATATTCATGCGATCAGGTGAATCAGGTATTTAAACTGGTAATTCTCTTTTTCATATTCTTATGGGATAACTCTCTTCCATAAGAGTATGAAAATCATATAAACACCTCAACAAAGTCTAGGGAACAAGATGACCCCAATTTTTTTTTTCGTGTAAATCTTGTTTTGCAAATAACTGGCAGCAAATAAATGAAAATAGAATAAAGTAGATTACAGAGTTGTTCGAAATTTAAAAATAAATTTAAATAAGTGATGATTTTCGAATATGGAGGTAAAACTTTTAAAAGTGTTTGATTGTGCAGTTTCTCTGATGCAAAATAAAAATTATTTTCTTTGATTGTAAATAACGTTTATTATCAATAATACGTCTTTTATGTATGGTTTGTGCATTTTTGTGACTGTAGTCATCATGTCACGTCGTCATTTAAGTCGCGAAGAGACAAGATCGTTTCTTGCAAAATTCCGCAAGGCGGCAACCCACGATTACTGCTCGTCAGTTGGTCGCAGGCCTCCAGTCTCAGCATCAAGTGGTTATTAGCGATCAAACTGTCAAGAGAAGCCTACACGAAGCCAATCTTCGTGCTCGCAAACCGCTTAGGGTTCCAGCTCTTCGACGTGGAAATCGAGGTCGTCGCTTATTGTGGGCTAACGCATATTTATAGTGGGCCGACCATCAATGGGCACGGGTTTTGTTTTCCGACGAATCTCGCTTCGGTTTTCATCCGGATTCAAGAAGAGTCCGTATATGGCGAGTTCCTGGACGTCGGAGGTGTCTCCAGAATCTGCAAGAAGTTCATCCTTACCAAGGTGGAACAATCATGGTATGGGCTGGAATTCGCCTTGGTGGAAGGACCGACCTCGTTTGGATACGGGGCAATTTGAATGCAAAGCAATACATTCAGGAGGTTATACACCCCATGGTAATCCCTCATCGACAGCAGTTCGGTCAAGATTTTATGTTCATGCAAGATAATGCACGGTCACACGCCGCGAGGGTAGTGGTCAATGCGTTAAGCGAGCACAATATTACGACGTTGGAATGGCCTGCTCAGTCTGCCGACCTCAATCCCATAGAGCATGCCTGGGATTTGCTTGGGAGAAGAGCTTTCAGTGATTCTTTGGAAAATCTGAACACTGAAGAACAACTTTTTTTACACCTTCGCAGTGTATGGAGCCATATTCCACAGACGATGATTGACAATCTCATACTAAGTATGCCACGCCGTTGTTGAGCTGTTGCTAATGCTTTAGGAGGTCCTACAGATTATTAAAAACGTTTAAAGTACAGTTAATTACTGTATTTCTTACTACCTCGTCATTTTTGTGCCTAATCATAGAAGGTTGTAATACTCAAAATTGGCATTGTTCAATTCCTTCTTAAAAAAAAAAAAAGATATGAGAATGTTTTTATTAAAATTAAAAGCGGTATAAAAAAACCCTTCAATTGATATAAAACACTCACTATTACAAGAAAGGGTTTTTAAATAAAATCTAAAAATGTCCTTGTTCCCTAGACTTTGTTGATGTGTGTATATATAGCCGTCCGCCACGGCTACTATGGTGTAACTAGTGAGGGATGTGTGTTGTGTGTGAATAGATGGGGTGTGTGGTGTATATATGTAGGTTTGAGGGTGAATGCGCGGGTGCGTGTAAGTAAATGTGTATGGTATTAGTATTGCGGGTAAGTGTATGTAAATTGACCAAATTGGAGGAACGAAAATTGAATACACCTGAAAGTACATACTTATGTTTTCTTTACAGTAAATGAACGATATGTACCGATATCAGCGTGTGCGCAGTTAGTATTCAATAAATTTTGTCCTAAGGTTCAATTCATTTTCAGTTCTTGTAAGGCACGCTACCTTTTTTATACCACTTAGGTGGCAGACAAGCACACGGCCCACCTGATGAAAAGAGGTAACCGTGGCCTATGGACGTGTGTAACACCAGAAAAGCCACACTCGCGCTGCCGACCCTGTAAGCACAGAGTCTCTGTGCCGTCAGTGTAGAGGACAAAGCAGGGTAAGCCTTTAGTCATCCCACTGACAGCATCTCGAAGTACGCATACTTTGTGGATCATTAACTCCTTGAATGCCTACCTACTACCTGCTCTATCGACCGAGCCTGGACTACTTTATTACTTACTAAATTAGATTTATCGGGTCATTAAGCACCTGCAATTTGCGAACATTAAAAATAATTAGTGGAAACGATAATTATACCTACTAATAATTACCTACTTCATTGCTATGTAGGATCTATACCATTCCCGAACTTGCTTAACTGAATGTCATAATATGTGGGCCATAATAAGTTTTTAGGATACCAGCCAACCACTTCTGTCTTAGAAGACACATGTGCCCCGAGCACGAAAACCTATCGTAGCCGCCTGCCTACTGTGAACCTGTGCATGAAGGCGTATATGTTACCATCACGATAGTTTCTCGTGCTAGGAGTACTGCCGATTCACTGACAAAACTAACGTGCAGATTTTTCTCTCCTAGATGTGGGTCAGATGGCAGTGATATTGTGTAAGCCAAATTTAACCAAGTTATGAAAATAAACTACTACCGCGGTAGCCTTTTTTTTTTACGTGCGCAAAATACCCGCGGACATCGGAGCCGGTGGAAGAGGTTATGTCGGACTCGAACCGACGCCGCCAGTGGGTCGCTTTGGTTGCCGAAAGTGAGGTTGACAGGCATATCCCTCGCACCCCGGCCGACCCAGAGCCATCTCTCCACGATCTGGCCCTCTTCTTGGGTGTGGAGACTACAGAGTCCCCAACTCGTCCCCGGAAACAGGCCTCCCTGTTTCCGGGGACGAGTTGGGGACACGAGGTGCGCCGCCGCCGCGAAACCCGCGGTATCCTAGTGGTATGGGTAATGGACTGCTGAGACGAGGTCTCGGGTTCCATCCCAGGTTTTACATGGCACACACCAATGACTTTTCGATGCTTTTCGAAGTTATGTATGTATTTATCGCAGGTTTATAAGTGCACGGTTAATGGCAATAGGCTCGCCACCTATTACATTGGGAAATGTGGGTGCTAACACCTCTGCCTACCCCTTCAGGGATATAGGCGTGAGTTTATATTATGTTATGTGTTATGTTATGTGTTATGTTATGAAAATAAATGGTAGAAAAGTGAACTTCGGGTTTTATAGTACGAGCATTGTATACAACCGGGGTTACCACGTGGATGAAAAAAAAAGAAAACATTCTACTTACTGTGCATAGTTTATATAATATAAACATAATCAAACTATACGCATAAAGTTATAACGTTGGTGTCACTATAAATACATTTAGCTCTTTTCCAAACAAGCTCAAAGCTCTTTTCTGCATGTAGTTGTATTCGTAGCAATTCGTAGCAGTAATACTACGACGTAGCGTGTTTATCGTAGGCAATCTACGAAGTTGCTACAACTAATTAGTTATTCCTATGTTTCGTCGTATACGTGTGGGGGTGTTGTTGTATTGTTTTGTACACATACTTACGCCATTTAAAAGGGGTTAGGCAAGGCAGAAGCATAACTTTTAACGTATAATGGCGTTGAAATCAGTAAAACGAGAAGTTTTGTACTTTCATTCGAAACATCTAAATGTTTGTGTCAAATGTACTAGTTTAGTCGGAAACTTCGGAAACAAGCATGTAACATACTCTGTAGCTTGTTAAGTATCGATAGTAACAATCAGTGTTACATCTTGCGTGAATGCCGGAGGCCGTACCATTTGCACTCTCATTTTTGCATTTCCCAAGAGGGATGGACTAAGAGTAAAAATAGGAAAAAAAATGGAAAATGTAAGGGAGAGCTATAAAACTTAAGCCTCCGGCACTTTCACGAACCCTATAATATGGATCATATTACTCGTTTGAGTATATGGTACTTTTTCCATCAAAACATGCATGCAAGGAAAATATTCCAGGACATTCTACGCAGTGCTATCTGCATCCTAAGTAAACATACATGAATTGGCTTATATTATAGGTTCTACCAGGTAGATAAAATACATAAATACGTTTTATGCATAGCATAAGCATAAACTCACGCCTATATCCCCGAAGGGGTAGGCAGAGGTGCTAGCACCCACATTTCGCCGGTTTTTTGTTAATATATAATAAACATAATTCATAGAAACATCAAAATCAAAGCAAATAAACATATTTATGCATTCAAATACATGGGCATCGAACTAGTTCTCTATAAATATTTTTCATCGCATAATAATTTTAATATTGCATCGTTTATCACAGTAAAATCAACGTTGAAATATGAACACAATATTAATTCAATTTATGAGGTGCGAATACAAACGAATTGGTCGCATCGAACAGCACTCGGAATGTATGTCGTCCATAGTTTAAATACATTAATTTTGTAACTTTATTGTGCACGCGTCAAAAGAATAATGTTCCTGCGTGTCACTAGTGAAAGCTTGTAACACGATTAAGAGTATCATCATAAAATTATTCATGCTATAATCATACTTATATTATGAACGTGAAAGTTCATCATGTTTGTTACTCAATCAGAAAACATTCAAATTATTAAATGGATCTGACTGAATTTTAGGGATTATATGTATGTACGTATGTTATTTATTAGTTCAATTGTGTATATAAATGTATCAAACAAATATTTTGTCTACAAGAATTATGTTATTTATTGACATAATGGTAAAGTTTTGACGTTCAAATGTGTTCTTTGTGAGTATAAGCTGAATAAATGAAATTGATTCTTTGATTCATTATCAAATATTAATGTCTACAGCGTTCAAACTTATGCTGCTATGTTTCTTTTCTACGTTTACCAAATAAATGATATCTAATTAGACGGGCACTAATGAGGCAGCTCAAAAAAATCAACGACTACGAAGCCTCAATTTGTCTGCGTGTTGTCCACTTTGTTATGTCATTGTTGTTTGAGCTCCAGCTCCTTTACATATTTTAATTCAAATAATATGAGAAAAAATACGTCAACTTCAATGGCGCTCGAATTAAGTAGAAGAGACCAATGTATTATCCTGGTTGGCAGTCGAAATTGGAGAGTTTTTGTGCTGTCAGTGGGAAAACCAAAGGCTTGTCCTGATTGTTTTTTCTGCACTGACGGCTCAGTAACTCTCAGTTCTTACCAGGTTGGTAGTTCGGGTGTGACCTCCCTGGTGTTGCACACGTTCATAGGTCATGGTAGCCATTTTTCATCAAGTTACACACATGCAAAAGTCTACCACAAATATCTCCCTTCAGAGGAAATACCACCTTCTTGTGCAAAGCTTGTCACGAGAAGGTTTTTTCAAACCGCCTAATATTGTATCATTGTTTTAATCATTCATCAATAAACCTATTCCCAAACGTATCACGCAACCATCAAACATTTACGATAGTTACAAACACATTACATTTGTTTCGATGTACTTGTATGAATGTGAATTGAAGTTATAAAGTTATGAGCTAGATTTCATCGACTCTTCGCTACACCCAAGGGAGTAGAGGATTCTATTTCGATTCGGCAGCGGATACACGTAGTTACATTATTTATTACACGACCAGGAATAACACAGCGATGAGAGTGCTCATTCACAATAATGTTTATTAGCCTCGGTTTTGGGAACTTGCCCCGGAGTAGACATGTCGCGTTGTTTCTTCGTTTTAAGGGAGCGCCTGAAACCAATTTGTGTAGCGTGGATGAAAAAATGTTTTATGAGACAGAAACAACTTTGTTAGAGTATAATAGGATGAAACTTATAGCCTGGGGCTATTCGGTATTCAACAACAACTTGATTTATTAACTTTTGGCATGTTTAGCTAAAATTCATGTATATTTTTCTGTAATAAGGTAGTTTCCTTGAGCCTCTATCTTTTCTCGGTAAACTTTGATGACTTAATATTTATATAATATAATATTTGATAGTTTAATATTTAGTACTGTAGAAGGTTATTAAATTTCAAACAAGATTTGAGATTGATATGGTCATTCACATAACTAGCTCGACGGTCATCAGTACACCTTGATCATGGTGTTTGTAACAGCACCGAAATATAGGTTGCTCAATAAAAACAATAAACATCACAAATATCTCGGCGAGTTTACACTAGTAATTCAAACAAGATAGTTAAGTCCGTAGTACCCTTAGGCCGTTTTCGCATTATCCGGTTCGATATTGATGTCGGACGACGATAGTCGATATTCGATAGCCGACACCATGTGCCGTTTTTACATATATCCGATAAAATCGCCAAGTCACACGGTATGTGTAAGTAATGGTGACCTTCTTTTCTGAGACTTTGCCTTCAGCTTACCATCAGGCAAGGCGAAGTCTAATTGACGTGTTCTATATAAAAAAAAAGTCCAATACGTTAAGGATACGTCCAACACGGACTGAAAAAATTTTAACCATAAGCATAACTACAGACTACTTAGTAATCTCTACCTATGAATGTTTTTATTATTTGTTTATTTTTAAATATTTTACTGTTATGGTGACGGGTTGTCATTAACGTCCGATATCACAATCAGCTCCGATATCCGATACCGGGCAGGGCAGTGTGAAAAAAAGATACATATTTCATACATTTTATTTTTATTCGGCTCAGATATCCGACATCCTCCTCGGAGCCAATACCGACATCGGAGCGGACATTGGGAAAACACTCTTAAACTCACAAACATCCACAGATAACTGTAACCGCAAAGATCTCGCCAACTGATGGTGTGTTATCTCAATATTTCAGTTGCCGAAATATAATTAAGTTTATCGTCGCAACCATCGCGTGCCCGATGCATTTATCTTGCTATCGCGCGCGGTGTGTTATGGAGGCAGTCACGAAGGTTCGCCTGAATTCGTAATGGCCGCGGCCAACGATACTATCGCTACCTTTATTGTTGTACAGTGGGCCCTCGTCGGTTATCGCGACTGCCCATAGTCTTACTCTTTGGTGATTTGTGAGAGGGAAGTTGTCGGTATGCTGCGTAACTGATGGTATGTACGTGAATGGAGTGGGAGATATGAGAGTTCAAATGAACATTATATTATATTAATGTTTTTGCATTTTCTATGCTATTTTAGTTTCTTTCTAGATACAGATTTGTCTTCAAGAGATTTTATTTGTTACAGGCTGCATTAAGTTCAGGTACTGTGCCAAGGAACTAACTTTGCCATTTTATATTTTGGTAAACCAGTCGTTCGAAGAGGGCATCGTGCCCGATGAACTGAAGCTCGCAGTCATAAAGCCTATACACAAAAAAGACTCAAAATCCGAGCCTAGCAACTACCGGCCTATTGCTCTATTGCCCACTGCCTCAAAGATATTTGAAAGGGCGATGAGTAATAGAATATACTCTTTCTGCGAAAAATTTCAAATTTTCGACGAATGCCAAAATGGTTTCCGGAAAAACAGGTCAACAACTTTGGCTGTTTATAAGCATATACAGGAAGCTCTCAATATTATTAATCACAAAAAATACGCAATAGGTATACTGCTTGATATGACTAAGGCCTACGACAAGGTGCAGTTTGACATTCTATTAAGGAAACTGTATGGGATAGGTATAAGGGGACAAGCCCACAAGTGGCTCTCATCGTACCTCACGGACAGAAAACAATTAGTAGAAATTGAGTTTTTCAACGAGACCACTAGCCGAATAGACAAGATCCGCTCCGACAATTTGATTGTAAAAGCTTCAATACCTCAAGGAAGCGTGATAGGGTGTTTATTGTTTCTCATCTACATAAATGACCTGCCAAAAGTTATAGAGGAACAATGTGTATTATTTGCCGATGATATCTCTATACTAGTCTCCTGTGAAAGCAATTTGAAGCTGAATGAGAGATTGGACTCAATTTTGAATAAAACGTCATCCTGGATGACTGAGCATAATTTTGAAATAAATTACGCTAAGACAAAAATAATGCCCTTCCACCCTCACCAGAAAGCGCCTATCTCTATAGACTTCAGTTTTCATAATGTCAGATTGGAAGTTGTTAAAGAGTTTGACTTGCTTGGCTTGACCATAGATACACATATAAGCTGGAAGCCACACATCAAAAAGGTGAGAGCCAAAATATCAAAATTCTCTTACGCTCTACGAGAAGTCAAAAAGACAACTGATTTGGCGACTGCTTTGGCTACCTACTATGCCTATGCATACTCTTGGCTAAACTATGGCATCATTATGTGGGGAAATAGTACGGACGCGAGTACTTTATTCACTCAACAAAAAAAACTGATGAGAATTCTGGTAAATATAGAACAAACAGACACCTGTAAGCCCCACTTTCAAAACCTAAAAATTTTAACATTACCATGCATATATATATTGGAAATATGTAAGTTTGTCCGAAAATACCCTGGACACTACACCACACGAGAGGACATACAAACTAGATATACACTAAGACACAAAAATAGATTAAACCTGCCCACCTCAAAACTGGAAATGCATTCTTCGGGTCCCTTGGTCATGTCAGTAAAAATATACAATAAATTGCCAGAGCCCATAAAAGAAGAAAAAAAATTACAGCTTTTTGTAAGCAAACTAAAAACCTTCCTACTAAGCAAAACCTACTACAGCATACAGGAATATCTAAATGATAAATAAACATACGTACGGACATATTTATTTGGCAAATAAATTAATAAAATCAATCTAGAATAGTTAAATATTATCTTAACCAAAATTTATAAAAAATTAATATTAATAATCTAATACAATTTTAATAATTTAATTCATTTAAAATGTATATATAAATATATTTAATAATTTATAATAATAATTTCAAATATATCATTTAATTAATTTAAAATATGTATATACATATTGACTGACATTTATTCGTACTGACGTATTTTTATTTTTACTCTTACTGTTAATTAATTAACCCTATGTTGACATCAAGATTGACTTATGACATATCATACTAATATTAAACTGATAAAATATCAACCCAATGTATTTTCAAATTGTATAAATTGTATAGATATGTATCACTTAACATTCTATATTGACATTTTCATTACATTTTTGTCCTTGTCTTTTTGGGCCGAAACAAAACGAGTAAAATGACATTTATACCTACTAAAAATCATTTAAATTTAATATAATAAGTAATATCAACAAACTGTAATTAAGAGTGAACATATTGTGTATGACAAATTCTTCCTCTCTCCAAACATTGTGCTGTGCCCGACAGGGTCCATAATTGTAACAATAATTTTAACCTGAACAACTGTACTTCATTATGGAACGCAATAAATGTATTGAGTATTGAGTATTAAGTAATGTAATATTATTGTTAGAAAGAAAGAAAGAAAGAAAATATATTTTATTTTTGGTGCAACTACTAAAACTAAACAGTGATATTTATTATATTACCTATTTAGTGCTTGTATTGGGCACATTTAGGTTACACCAAGAATGGGACCAGTTCAGCATAATGCTGGGCACGACATACCCAGTGCTAGTTTTCAACTGTCCCAAAAAAAAACATACCTTATTAGCTATATGAAATTTCAACATAATTTTAAAAAATTCCACTAAATTTAATTAGAATTAAAAATAAATTAACCTAAAAAGAAAAAGAACCAACCTAACCACAAGCTTTCTCTGTCAACACCCCCGCTATGCAGTCTTGTTGAATGAAGAACCGCGCTATCTCTTTACTCATCTGATACGATATCTTCGGGAGCAGTTATTTCGAGGTGAATTACCTATATACTCAAAGAAATAACGAACCTATGTTTGGCACTTATAATACATAGAATATATCATACGGATATATCACACGGTTTTTTCCTAGAATTATCCAAAAGCTGAAGTAGAATCTCTGGTCAATTTATCCAGCACCGAACCGATGCCCTGTCGCTACCCCTCTTTGTAAAACGTCTGCATAATCTAGTACGCATTAGTTTCGAACTATGAACGAGTTCGCACACGCCCTGAATAATGCATATATCGGGATAAGAGACGTGATTCCGTCCGGAATCGGACTCCAATAAGGATCCGTTCATTTATTAGTGTCAGGTAAGGTATAAACTGCACTAACGTTTACAGATTTTTACTTCTTTTTTCCTCAGAATTTGATTTCAATGAATACAACTGGCATCTAACTCCGAGAGGAAAGTTTGTGCAAGAGCCTCGTTAGTCAATCCGTAGGGCCTTGATTCTGCAAAAGCAAGTTAAAGTCTTTAAAGACTTTAAAGTCTAAAATTAATTGGATTTTTAGCAGTGTCTGTGGTATGGCTGTGGTATTATTTCAATAGAATCGAGAGCCAGGTATGCCGGCTTACAGATGATGTTAACTTGGGCTCCGAAGTTCTTTACACGGCTTCATACAGCCACTTCATATAAACTTTAACATAAATATACAAGGTATCGAGACTTCTCGCGAGTTAAATCATGCAACTTACTATTTCTGCCGACGTTTCGGATGCGTTGCAGCACCCGTGGTCACGATTTGACTAGCCTTCGAGCGTCGAGATGTATGCGGGGAATATTTTTTGAGCGCCTACCCACCATTAAACTTATTATGAACGGTTAGGCTGGCGACACACCACACTCACTATGTCAGTTTTTAACGGCACTGAGTTTTTTGGTTTCTTAAGTCCCGATACCTTGTATAATTATGAATTCACACCGCTATAGTTTAAAAATAACTATAACATAGTTGGCCAAACTTCATACTCATACTATTATAAACTATTAAACTAGCAGTTGTGGGTTCACGAATGTATTTTTTCTTCAAGAAAATTGGTACCCGGAACTACTACTATTCCCTCTAACCTCTCCAAACAAGCTAATTTGCAATTTGGTGTTGCATAGATAAATTAACGGAAATTTTAAATTCAATCCAGTTATAATTAACAACTTTAACAAGTTATAGGTGACAATAATTATCCTTATTAATAGCAGTAGGCTGGTCAGGATAATTGTTATTGATTTACTCAGGGTACTCAGTCGCACTACTGCCAGGGGGAGATGGCTGTCAGCGGCAGTGCCTTCCCTAACTAAAATAGGTACTGAGGAACATTGCGCAACAAACATTCTGTAAATACAAGATATATTTGTATGATTATAAAAGTGATTGTTCATATCAGAGAATTTAACTTAGAATTATCATTTGACTATCATAACGCATGGGGCGTGTGATATATCGTAGCACACGAAAGGTTTTAAAGGCACTGGTATCTTTCTATTTTAGGGAGTTAGTTGAATTTCACTTCAACTAGTTTTTTATTGATAATATTGTACATACAAGCTTTAAAAATATAATGATAGTGCCTAGCTAGACCAGTTTTTGACTTTTAATAACGGGGCTTTCAATAGAGCTTTAGATACAGTTATAAGGCAATGGCATAATGTTGAACCCCTCATGCACGCTACAATAATCTATCGAATTAATATTCGTATGTCAATTTGAAATGTTATGTCAAGCTACTGGCAAAGTCTCAGGAAAGAGGGTAAACATTATGGACATGTAGCATGTTACAATGGTGGCACTCAGCTTGGTGACATTTTTACACCCCGCTTAAAGGAACCGGGACTGTAGGAAGAAAGAAACATGTGAGCTGGTAAAGAATTCCAGATCTTAGTGGTGTAGCTAAGGAAAGAGTCTCCGGAATGCTTGGATCGGATACTCTGCACCGCGTGTGGTTGATATCTAAGCCCTGCATGTATTGTGTTGTTCTATGTGAAGGAAAGTTCAAGTTTCGGAAATCGTAATCCTTTTTAGAATCAAATTTTCTTGGAATTAACCTCCACCTAATTTAGAACAAACCATCTGCTTCCATTTTTAAACGGTGCGTTGTCATTTTCATGTGATACTCGTATTGTTTTACCATTAGTGAAAGATTTCATAATTGATCATCTCTATGTAAACTACTTCCTTGAGGAAGTCTAAAACTAAAACTAATAGGATAAGCTACGATGGTATCCGTTACATAGCGCAGGTTCTGGAGGTATTCCTCCTAGAGGTTTCTTTTTCAGAGAGCGTTGGTAGTCTAACAATTACTTTGCACGTTTCGAGCGTACGGCAGCTCGATACATGCAAAGTTAAAGCTAAATAATTGTTTTAACTAATTTAACGATTGCATATTTAGATTTGCCTTACTTGCCCGGATTTAATTTATTTCATCTAAATTACTTACTTTTCAACAACCGAGTAACACCGAGTTTCTTTTAAAAATACTAAACTTAGTCTGTTAAGTTGACAATTTGAAATGATTACATTAATTTATTAAAATAAACCATTTTTATGAATGAAACTTTAAATAACCCTCACGTAACAATAAAATATTTCTCTCATTTATTTTGTTTTGTACGTCTAAACTCCAGTAGAAAGCTTTTTACAACAAAGATTTTTCATTTAGATTTAAATGGATTAAATGGTTACGGTGTTGCTATTTTATTTTGTGGATACCAACCGCCATAAACGAGTCACGCCTTTTATAAACGATGATGGAGAGCATACAATTTATGTTCGTTTCTGGTATTAAAAGGGAATACATCACATCAGGATGTGTGTAATATGTTAGCATAAGGGATATACGATCTGTCTGTTAATATACAACAGTTCATTGATCGTTCCCTAGAGCAGTAACTTAGAATATAGCTTACTAAATACATGGTGTTCGTTTTTATACAAAGTTTTACTATATTGTCCTATAATATTGACTCCCTGTATTGACTAATTGTTTTGTATCTTATGTTGATTACAACCTAAAGAGTCCTATCATTGGTATTATTCACCAGGTTGGAGTGTCAGAGAACTGTCCGAAGGAATTGTGCTTTGGGGTACACTTAGTAATAGATCTGAACATATGGACTCCGATCAAAGTATTTTGACCCCACAGCTACCGCAAAAGAAACATGGAACCATTTTAGCGATGCATAATATTTTGCGAATGCAACCTTTAAACTAAACGGCAATCATCTAACACGGAGTGATTTTACTAGTTTCTTTAGTACTGTAAAAGCTCCAGAAATATATCTGCACAGCCAGATAAACATGAGCGTGGTCGCCGCCTATCATTAATATTCGCTGCACGCCACAGAGCACGATATGACGTTTATATTTCAACTAAACTCGTCGCAGTTCCGCGTGAAAGCTGGATAGATGATGCTGTGATACAATATATGTGAAATATTGTGGTATACAGGAGCCCTTCCATTAAAATGAATGCGGTTGTCTGTGTTGGAAGGAAGATCTTTAGACAACACTTTGAAAATGATAGTTAAATTATTTCAGTTGAATGAAAATAATCCATTGTACATTGAGGGGTATTTCTATCTATATTTCAAAAATTGTATTCTTACGTAATTGATAGATTTGATAGTATGATAGAACGCCGATAAATATAACTGATTTCTGCTATTGCGAGTTCCCTAAAAGATAAATTTTATTCACTTTGTTTCCAATATCAAACCCAGGTTACACCTACGGTATCAGAGCAGCCGCACACCCACATACCTACTTCTTCTTCATCTTAGCGTTCATCCCAGTCGCATTACCTTACAAATAGGATCCGCTTTACCACTCTAACTGCAGATTTGCCTGAACTTCTTTTTTTCCCGTGAACCGACTGCCTTCTAACATTCGCAACCAAAGGCGATATCGAAGTATTGCAGCTAGACCAGTTGTAAGACTTTTTAGGGCTCCAACTACCCGTAACGACTGCCATAAATGTTTGCATGGCAACCGGGACCGACGGCTCATCGAGGCACAAGCAGATCAATTCAAAGACTATTTATACTGTAGATTGATGGCACTTGGTGGAATTTGTTTGACATAATATTTGACATGGTTAATTTTCATCTGAAATTATTCACATTTGACATTGTTAATTTTCATCTGACATTATTCACATTTGACATTATTTAATTTTCAATGATATTAGTATTTCAACATTTATAAGTATTTCTTATAATTTTATATAATTTTTTAATTGACATTATAACTTAAATACATAATAGTAATAATTCATAAATTCAAAATATATTTAGGACCACATATATATTATTTCCCTATATTTTGGGGAAAAAATTTATACTGGTAGATATACATAATTTTACAACTACCCACATGTGTAATATGTTTGAGTGTCGCAATGTTTCTAATAGGAATGCTCTTAAATGTCATTATAAACCTTTGAGGATGCCGTAAGGCGAAACCGGTCAGGTGTAATAAGCAATAAAGTAATGTGGAAAAGTACAAGTGAGTTATCAATATGTGCAATTCAAAGACATTCATACATTATTTGCATCACAGACAAATATTTTGCACTGAGCAGGGATCGAACCCACGCCTCCTGCGTAGCGGCCACATTCACTACACACTACGCGTTGACTCACAGATACCTAAGATAGATAGATAGATAATTCTTTATTGTACACCAACAGATTTACAGTAGGACAGGTAGGTAGCATGTATACAGTTCAATGTACAATGGCCGGCCTTATCACTGAAACGATTTCTTCCAGGCAACCTTGGGATGAACAGTAATGTTATAAAAACAAAAGATATAGTTAGTTATCAGCTACACTTAAATAGATAGCGAATTAAAAACAAAAGAAAGAGAGAAAAGTATAAAATAAATAAAAACAATTACAATTATAACTTTATCTTCTAGGAAATCTTTTCTAACTAAAAGTGTCATTTATTTTTTCGCTGATTTCGCTGATGCTATAATTTAATGCAAGTTCGACGATCCAGCAGCTTTTGAACGAACTCTTTTTTTAAGACACCAATTTGATCTTGTACGCTTTTCAAGGGCAACCATGAATAGCCTGATTTACATAAAATTTCACTAAATGAGTAAATACACAGTTTGTACCTTGCTAATAACTAGTGGTTTTAAACTTTCAAACGTCACACTAGTCAATGAACAATATAAAATTTTGGTATTACAAATGGCTTCCTACCGAAAATAGGTAGGTTGGTGTGCCAAACTATTCTACAAATACAAATAGCTTGACCTTTCTCGCGATTCTCACTAGAAGTGGGTCGGACCGCGAAGCCTCTACCCCTCCTACCCCCCCCCCACGACCCACTCCCCGATCGTTAATTATTCATAGCCAAATATTAACTGCCGATGGAGCAGGCCTTTGTGCCGGCGGTATGTCTCATCTTGTATGAGATACAGACTAAACTTTGCACTTAGGGATAGTTTCAATACTATTGAGTGCTTTACGAACCAAAGGGGTATGTGTGTTCCACTTGGAATAACTATTTATGGGTTTCAAACACATTCGGTTCGCGGTGAAGTAAAAACTTTTGAATCGATTAAGGTAGAAAAAAGAAAAGAATACTTTGGAGCATTTAAGGTGTGACTCGGTTATAGCATTCCCCATGTATTGGACTGGTGACTGGTTCGAGTCCTGTCTGAGTCCTTGCTCTTTTTTCTATCTTAATCGATTTGAATAGATAGCATACTAACTGCTGAAAAATACAATAAAAGAATCTTATGTCATCGATACAAATATCTAACTAAAGTTATCTCTATTATTATGTGAAAATATTGCGTACTTCTAACGATAACGACGTATACCTAAACGAAAATATATGTTTGTAAGGTTTAATAACATTATGGTGGCACTTCACATAGCTATTTGTATTTGCTTTTGGGAGTTTGTTGTATTTGGCAATGCAAACATGCAAATACAGAAAAATTCAAAGTATTTACGTACATTCAAATATACAAATTATTTACTTCCTAAAAAAGTATTCACTTTAAAGAGGTGTCACATGTGAATTATCACATTTTGTCTTCTGTTAAGAGATACATACTACTGACCGAACAGAATTGAATAAAATAAACTTATTAACTGGTTTATTGTACGTATTCTGTATTGGATATATTTGTCAAATAGACAATAACTATCAAATACGCAAATACAAATAGCCATGTGAACTGTGAAGTACCACCACTATAGCAAACTTTTGACTCTGTCTACCCACGACGGAAAATGGCGTAAGCATGTTTTATATTTGTTTGTTTTATTTTTGAACAATAGATAATGCAATAATATTAATAATAATGCGGTAGCCTAGTGGTTTGGGTAATGGACTGCTGAGACGAGGACTCGGGTTCGATCCCATGGCACACACCAATGACTTTTCGAAGTTATGTGTGTATTTATCGCAGGTTTATAAGTGCCCGGTTAATGGCAATAGGCTCGCCACCTATTACATTGGGACCTAAACATAAACCGGCGAAATGTGGGTGCTAGAACCTCTGCCTACCTCTTCGGGGATATAAGCGTGAGTTTATGTTATGTTTATGTTATGTAGATAATGCAAATTAATTCAGGTCATATAGCACTAACACTTTAAAAAGCTTTCCAGTGTTTGTTGATACGCCCTTTTGGCCTGAAGCCTGCCAGTAGTGACTCTATTGAGCACACAGTGCATAAACTTCAGTTATAGGCCGCAGTTATCGATCTAACTTTACTACTGGTCAGTAAAGGCGAGCCTTAATTCTTTATAAGTTATAGGGTATCCGCCACATGCCATTCTAACACCTAACGGCAAAGTAATAACGGCAGTTTTCCCCGTGACCTATGGTGGAACATTCAGAATAACAGCCAGCACTTGTGTTAAGTGTAATTGTCTCAGCCTTGAGATATGCCTGTTCGTTTTCTGTATTATATCGTTAACGCATGTTATACTTATATTGTTATAATTTCTTTTTATAAAATACGTAGGTATGATAAAAATATATGATAAAAAAGTATATTGCAACCATCGAAAATTTGAAACTACTACTATTAATATTTAGTACTAAGGTGATGTAGATATGTGGAATGTAATTGTTGCCGTTTATTTCTCTGTAGATACATTGCCCTTACAGTAAGACCAATGTATAAAAAGGCACATTTAAAGGCACGAATTGACACAACATTGAACAAGCGTATCTATAAAAACCGGTTCTTTCCCACAGTCCTTCTTCCCAGACCACCTGGGTGTATGGTGGTAATTTTTTTTTAACTACGATTCACCTTTATCCTCCTAGCCCTAGGTGTACCATTGAAAATATTAATATCATTACCATAATATAAAATAAAGGTTAAATAGCTGCTCCTTCTTCTGAACAAAACTAATTATTGGTCCCGAAAAATGTATGTAAACTATTACTGTTAGGCTTATTAATTGAACGCCCAAATTAAATTGTACCATAACTTTATACTTATTAAGTTGATAATTGCTTAACAACTTTTTAAAGTCCGCTTAAGGCTTACAGGGGCAAAACAAAGTGGCTAATTCTAAAGTCTCGAATGTTTTACAAGTTTGTATCGTTCAGAAGCAAAGTGCTACTTACATTCTTTTATTTGAGATAAATACAGTTTGGAAGTCGGAGGCCCGGGGCTTACACATGATCGCTACGAAATAAGCCGACGGCTTAAAGTTTTCAACTTCTGAGCTAGTTTTGTAGCCTTGTTATTATTTGAATTAACTTAAATAATAAATATAAGGTTTGTCGTGGTGTAAATCTATTTGATAAATTATAGGTTGATAAATCACAAGTTTATGCAAATTAATATCAGTGAAATGATTATCAATTTCTAAATCATTCCCAATTGTTGAACAATTGAAAAAATTTGTACTTAAAAAACATAACATAACATAAACTCACGCCAATATCCCCGAAGGGGTAGGCAGAGGTGTTAGCACCCACATTTCGCCAGAGTTTTTTGCCATTAACTGGGCACTTATAAACCTGCGATAAATACACACATAGCTTCGCAACGCATCGAAAAGTCATTGATGTGAGCCATGGGATTGAACCCGAGATCTCGTCTCAGCAGTCCATTACCTATACCACTAGGCTACCGCTTGTACTTAATAGAAATATAATATTTTCAATGTCTAGAATAGTGGTTTTGTTATTTAGAATTGTATATGTTTCATGCAGATCAGTGAATTGATATTGATAATTTTCTTACGAATCCTATCATTTGAACTAATTTGAAGCTAATGAATCCAATCGCAAATATAATAACAAAATAGGTTTAGGTTTAAAGACATTTATTTCTCATAAAAACATAAAGTTCACTTAAAATGAGATTTACAATAATTTTGAAATAATGTTTTCCTCTATTCTGCCTACTTTAAATGATTACATTTGTTGTACATAGTTTTTGAGTTTACTCTTATACACATTCAAATTATCAATATTTTTAATGTTGTTAGGTAGTTTATTATAAAGCTGTGCTCCATCGAATAATATCGTTTTTTTACCATAGTTAGTACGTGGACGAATTAACTGAATTTTGTCTCTGTTTCTTAGCAAGTGAATTGATTCCCTCTTATATAACTGTATATTAGTTTGGATCGAATTAGTTGTAATTTTTTTAACCAAAATGCAGGTCGTGTATATGTATAGTTGTTTTATGTTTAGTAATTTTGTTTCGTGATATATTTGATTTGTTGGAGTCCGATAGTGATAGTGAAATAGTGCTTTTATTATTTTATTTTGAGTTCTTTGTAAAGAAATTAAATTAATAATATGAATCAAACACACAGTAGAACTGAAAAATACAGACCATAACTGGATTGCTAGTTTCCTGCGGGAGCGCCGTATTCGCGTCCTCTGTGATGGACGGGCTTCGGAGTTCTTGCAAATAAATGCTGGCGTACCGCAGGGGTCTGTATTATCTCCCGCTCTCTTTCTTCTGCATATCAACGACATGCTGTCCACTGGCAGCATACATTGCTATGCAGACGATAGCACCTTACACGGAAGTTATCACGGACAACCTGCGGCCAAACAGTCTGATATCGTGGAAAAAAGACAGCTTCTTGTCACTGAACTGGACCGGATCTTGAATCACATTTCTCAATGGGGCTCTGAGAACATGGTCGACTTCAATGCCAAGAAGACGCAGGCTTGTGCGTTCACAGCAAAGGTATCTTCTTTCCTTCCCCTTCCCACTCTTCAGAGCACGCCACTGCCACTGCAGGACAATCTCAATATCCTAGGCATGGATATTCGCTGCAAACTGAATAACAGAAATTACATCGAGAGCATCATCAAAACAGCCTCGCGGAAACTCGGACTCCTAAACAAGGAAATATTCCCAACGGACCCCGAGTATCTGTCCCCTCACGGGGTCCGTTGGGAAATGAAGATAATTTCATGTCCAAGGGACCCCCTTGCCAAGTACGTGGGGTCCGTTGGGAAAAAGAATTCCCTACGGACCCCCACTCTCCTCCCCCGTTAATAAAAAAAACGAAAACAGAAACAAATGTTTTTAATTTCTAACAATCTTTCAAAAAAATTAAGGTGAGACGTTTTTTCACGCCGGAGCAGCGGTGTCTTCTCTATAAGACACAAATTCGCTCCTGCGTGGAATACTGCTCGCATCTCTGGGATAGCTCCGCGAAATACCTACTAGATGCTCTCGACAGGTTGCAGCGACGCGCGGTCCGAATTATTGGGAACCCTGAGGTCACGAACACCCTCGAGCCTTTGCAGATGCGTAGAGATATTGCTTCCTTGGCTGTATTTTACCGTCTCTACCACGGTGAGTGTTCTGACGAGCTCTTCCAACTAATCCCACCATCTCCTTTCCTACATAGGACAACACGTGCAGGCCTTAGATGTCACCCTCACACTGTGCAGAATATACGAGCAAGAACCAAGCGGTTCGGAGACTCTTTTCTTTGCCGCACCACCAAGACCTGGAATTCATTACCAGCACACGTGTTTCCTTCTTCCTACAGTCCCGGGGCCTTTAAGCGGGGCGTGAAAAAGCATCTGATGAGGCCGCCAAGCTGAGTGCCACCATTGTAGCACTTAGTGTCTGTAATGGTGACCCTCTTTCCTGAGACTTTGCCTTTAGCTTACCATCAGGCGAGGTGAGGTCAAATTGGCGTGTCCTATATAAAAAAAAAAAAAGACCGACTCCGAGGTGAATACTTGGGATGCGACCGGGACTTAGGATCGTGATTAATAATATAACAATTAATAAATATGTCCAGCTATATCAACATATCCACTACCTTTGCATTCAAGTAAAAAGATAACTTGTAAATGTATAAGTGTTCAGCTACTTTTGTCCTATTCATGTTCACATGGCGTGAGGTCGTTTATCCGTGCGCTATCTCTGCCAGCCCCTGAGGGAGCCGGCTATTCTCGTATCTGTGGAGCAGCCCACCATTGTGTGGATACGTTGTTAATTAGCAGTGCTATGCCCACGTGGGGACTTCCCCGATTGTGTGTTTGACGTAGTATGGTAGGAAGATGGGAAGTGTTTTGTTTTGAATATAGAATTGATACTAGTTATTTAAATTACGTACAGTATGTATGGACGAGAAAACAGAGGATTGTACGGCCTCTTTGGTTAGTAGTGGTAGATCGATCGACTGCTACGGCGCGGGTTCGATTCTCGCTCAGTGCAAATATTTGTATACAGGAATGTATATATGTATTGGTCTAGGTTTCTTATTTTCTATGTATAACATGTGTATATATTTTCAAAAACAATTATATTAGTATGTTTATCCGCATTTTAGTTTCTAGTTAAGCTATGCTTAAAATGGGTCTATATAGCATTGTGTAGAAAGTTGTAGAAAATAATTAGGTATGTAGAGCCCATCTATCTGAAACTGTGTCGTCTTAAATAAATAAAATAACAAACCTAAACGATATGATATTTGTAACTCATATTTCTGGTACATCTATATAGAAAGTGTTTATAAAAACTGGCATCTATTTACTATCTAGCAAACTGTATATCGTGTACCTGTACCTGTACTGTGTAGAACATATAAACATAACATAAATTCACGCCTATATCCCCGAAGGGGTATGCAGAGGTGCTAAGCACCCACATTTCGCCAGTTTTATGTTTAGGTCCCAATGTAATAGGTGGCGAGCCTATTGCCATTAACCGGGCACTTATAAACCTACGATAAATACACACATAACTTCGAAAAGCATCGAATAGTCATTGGTGTGTCCATAGTAAAACCTGGGATCGAACCCGAGACCTCGTCTCAGCAGTGTAGAACAGAAGCAAGTTAATAGAGAAGCAAGCCAAGGCGGACTTCGTAGAACTGATCCAATTCAGGAACACAATAACGGACATGTGTTCACACACTTAAACCTTTGTGCCTGTGGAAGTCAACGTCAAAATTGCGCTACAGTGCCCTATTTAGACATAGAGACGGGGAAAACGGTAGCCTCAAGTAGAAAGTAGTTACTCA
Source organism: Eilema griseolum (assembly GCA_963662185.1). Classification (NCBI taxonomy): domain Eukaryota; kingdom Metazoa; phylum Arthropoda; class Insecta; order Lepidoptera; family Erebidae; genus Eilema; species Eilema griseolum. The sequence continues at coordinate 347,036 of OY759252.1, forward strand.
CTTTCTTATAATTAAGAAGGATTATCAATTTACATATATGTTCATGAGACATCACATATTCTATCAATATTTTATAGGTGTATTGAAGGTATATCCATTAAAATTGAAAGACTAACCAACATATTTTTGGAGCTATTATTTATATTGGTGATTATTTAAATTTCAAATTATTTAAGCACCCTTTGCGACAAATATCATCACCACCATAAAAATATAGTTATATGGAGGCGTATAACGAGTCTGATTAACCAATCAAATTTATTTTAAACAGAACTGTTCAATTATCCCGGGAGTCCCCGCCTGTGGGGGGGAGGGGAGGGGAGTAGCCGAGGGACAGCACATGAGCGAACTACTGATATACTCTGATACAAGCTCTTGTGTAATTAAGATCCATCTAATTGGAGAGAGAATAGCAATGAAAATGCCAAGTTAGGAATATTAAAACTAACACTGTGTGGGTTTTGTAAAATTGCATTGCAGTATAAAAAAGTTAAAAGATCGTTCACAGTATTCTTACAAGCCCAAAAAAGCGACGAAGATAGGTGGTCGCACAAGTGAAGTAAAATTGGTTAAGGCATTGGCGGCGTACATTTTTCACTATAAGGAGCCTCCCCAAGCACCTCAACTTCAAGCTGGTACACCCACTGATTGATGGTAGGGAGTCAGGCGAAAGTATTTCTCTCAGGTTGAAGGATCAGACGGCACTCGTTCCCATAAAAGCTATTTAAGCTAAAGTGTAAGCGTATTTCGGATTCCGAAACGAAATCCTAACCGGGAAAACGCTTGAAGATGATGGTAAATGCTTATATAAATGCCTAGGGGCGTGTGCAACACTTGGAGAGTCACACTCGTTTCACCAATCCTGTTTGAACAGAATTTCTGTGCCGTCAGTGCAGAAGAGAAAGCAGGACTAGCCTTCGGTTTTCCTACTGACAGCACAAAAACTCTCCAGTGATACTTAACACATGCATAGGCTACACTTCAACTGTACCTTCCTCACTCCCCTGGTAGCCTCTCACTCGGCATGCACGGAGCGCCGCCGGAGCCCCACGTACCTCCATCGTATTAAGACTGATTTGCTATTGTTTCCGGTCACGCTCGCCAGGATTTGTCTCTCGCGCTGATTGCCGCTACGAATTGTAAACAGTACCTTGATCATAGAATTAGAGCAGGTCAGATACAGTTTGTGCGTCCTAATAGAATCTATGACGTCACATAAGGCATCTAGTTTTTTTTTCAAATGACTTAGGTATGAACGGTAGGAAGTATGCAACACCAGAGGCGTTATACCTTGAAAAAAACTTTTAATGCCCTTCTTGAAGAACCCCATAACGTATTGGTTTGGAAAAACACACACACAGCAGGGAGTTTATTCCACAGCTTGAGCTTGCGTGTGATGAAATTCCTTTCATACCGCAGTTTCAATAGCGATGCTTCAGACACCCATATTATAAAGTAAACGGGACTTAACGCGACCATGCTACATACAGTACAAGACATAACCTGTGACCACGGCCGGTGTAACCTGGTCGACACGTCAGGCAAACCAAAGGTATGGATGTACCTATAGCATGATCGCGTTAATTTCCGTTAACACTATTGTATATCATGGAATGTGATAGTTTAAAAGTTCTTTCCTTTACCTTGATAATAACTGTTTTTCATTTATTTTCAGGTAACTAAATCTTGACGTCACGTACGGGATGCACGGGTATGAGTTTGTAATTTAAATAGTTATTGTAAAACTGACGCGTAGTACTGATTCATTTATTTGCTAGAACATGGTGTATAGAGGTGTTATAATAACATAGTGTAGTTCGCTCATATTCTGCCATGTGATGGCGTGCAAATTTAGTACATTCGTCAATTTCTTACATCTACCTATCTTTATTGTTATTATTAATTAACATCATTATTTATTTAAGTTCAAGTGTCATTCTATAAATTTGTCATTCAAATATTCATGTACGTCATAATCGATCGTTCAAATTCAAATCTTTATATGGATCGAATATGGTTAAATTTGTAAATAGGTCTTAACAACTAGCGAGTACAGCATATTCTGTTCCGTAGAGCATGCAAACTTTAATATCAGTAAATCATAATGCCAGAACTAAATACATATATTATCAATTGCAATATTAATATTATTTTAGGTATAATGTTAAATCTATAAATTATTCGCTATTCCTATCATCCAGGTATTGTTTTATACTACAAAACATTACTTCAATTTAATAAAATCGAATTTAACTTCACTTTAAAAACGTGACCATCGTATTGTTTCTAATGGCTGCCTACACAATTTAACTTTACCTCAATGGTTATCGATTGCTGATGCCTTTTATCCAAGCCTGATATAATAAGAATGTGCCTCAAACATACTTAATAAAGGCCTGGCTGGCAGTATCAAAATAACACAAAGGCTCCCTCCCGAGCCCGAGTGAGCAGAAAGGCCAGTTATAAATAAAATCCACATCAATTATGAAGCGCCTCTAAAAAGCCTCAACCCTAAGATTCGCTGAGGGTTATTATATTCTGAGTAAACTTTGTACGGTTTACTTTAGAGGTTGCATTTTAGATGCGATTGAAATTACTTTTTAAATCTGCCCATCACGGCGGAGGTGATACTCATGTTTATTTTACAACAGCTGCGGGCGGTATTGTTGTGTTTTTATGACTTATTCCGTACGCCAGTGGAATTGGTTTGATGCCAGGGCATGTAAATCTAAATTTTAGAAGTTTATGTATGAAGAAAGAAGACAAAGAAAAATTTTATAGACTTTTAGATTTTTTAAACCTTTACTGTATAAATCGTATATGTATATGTGAGCCTTCACACGTGGTTAAGGAGTCGACTTTATGATTGAGAGGCCCCGGGTTCGAATCCTGATATCCTGGAATATTATTTGAAATAAATTCTAGCAGTATGCAGAAGTATAATTTTATTTAACCAATTGTTTTCATATCCACGTATTGGAGAGCGTCAATTGCCGTCAATAGGTTGCTAATGATGATGATAAGGTCGCTTAGTGCTAGGCGAACGCCTAATGAGAAATTGGCAAATAAAAAATATAACTCGTACTCAACATCCTGAGTACAGAAGTCATCATCAGTGAGTACATTTATAACCAAATTAGTTTATCAAGATCGATTAAGTAACTTTTGTGTGACACTCACTCAAACAAACACATCACCATCACAGCGGTCTCAGTGGTCTCAATGATGAATAAATAAATATTTTAGAACATTCTATACAACGCTAAGACCCATGGTAACCATAGCTTAACTAGCTTGTGTTATAGAATCTAGAATGCGGATAAACATAATATGTTTTTTTTTTGTAAATGCATACATACTATACATAGAAACACCCAGACCAATACAAATATATATATTCGTGCCTACAATATTTGCTACTAACGTCAGGGACTCGTTCATCAATTAGCAGATTCGTAGACTTGCAGGTTAGGTTGGTTTTGGCCTTGAATGTCTTGTTGGAACCCCATAGCACGATAAACACATACAGTAGCATAATAGTAGTAATATTTACTCGCTTCGAACCCCTTATTTTTCGACACCCCTCTGTAAGGCGCCATGTTCTTATCTGAGGGGTGTGTAAGTTTGTTTATCGACTTTGGCAGTGAGTCAGGGGTCAAGGTCTCCGTGGAAATGAAAGGTCGGTCTTATTGCGCGACGAATAGTCTCTACCTACCTCGGCAAAAACGTGAATAGTTAGTGGTATGTAGTTAGTTTTTATATACTTCATTGTCGTACTTACTTAGCGGGAATTCGTTAGTAGTTTATGCTAATACTACTAATAGAGGTAAACTATTCTTGAATGTTAACAATATTTTGTTTAGGTATAATTTTACCTTTTACACACAGTATGGTGAAATAAGCTTGTCCAAGCATGAAATACTAACACCCTACAATTTTATTTACCTGTGTAGCAAACTAAAATTTATTGATAAATTGGTGTTTAAACCATAGAGATCCATAATAATCATATTATTTTAAATTTTTATTGTAGTAGTAGTAATTTAAATTGACAAAATGCAAACGGTCACCAGGATTGACGCTGATAAAGATCTGAACTGCTATCTAGTACATAGTTACATCATAGTAGTGCTTAACATGTTGTAAACATTGTAAATAATACGTTAAGAAAAAATAAATCGCTATTAATTACCTAGAGGGACTAATAGTTGACATTTAGAATGAGCAATAGTCTTTGGTCACATCATTTGCCATCTTGCTCTAGTGTGAACGGGCCCTTATCCAGGGTTATTCCTCAGTACAAGCTTGCCTCACTTCGCTGCGCAATGCCCAGGGTTTTCCGGAACTTTCCCGTCCCCGGAGGAAATTCGGACAAGAATTATACTTTCTTCCTTCCTTTATTCGCGGCGAAATTTTAAAGAAAAGTTGATTAATTCGCGAATTGTTAGCTGAATAATGACATTGTTTTATTTTTTGTTCGGATTTGGTCGCTTCATAGTCCGTGATATTTATTGCTTTATAAAATACTTCATTTCATTTATATTTTGTGCTTCGTTTAAATTATTTTTAGCCATAAGTTGTGTACTGTTAGAGTTGTGTAAAGTATAGTACTTTTAGTTTTATTTTAATAGTTTGTTAAACAGTTGTTATTTTGTGTTTAGATTCTGTAAATTGTAATTTAAAACCCAGTTATATATTAGTCTTTTCGGGAGTGACTGTCATCTGATCTCCTAACCCCGTGAGGAAAGCCCGCGCCAGTGCCTCCTTCGTTTACTTGTACTATGTACTACGTGTATTGACTAGCAGATTATTGACTTGGTACTATTGTTAGTGGAGTCCTGCACACCCGTTTAGACTCTTATTCTATGACGAAAAAGTTCAAAATTACTTTAAATTGCATCAAATACAAAACATAGTTGTAAAACTAAAAAAAGAACACCTATCCAGAATATTATTTTACAACACTCCCATTGTCTGACCTGAAAAGTTTTAATACAAATACTAGCAGTTTTCTCCAACGACTCCTTTCTACAAGGAGGACACCGTCGTAGTACTTTGTATGCAAATGCGCGACAGCCCTAACCTTGCAAATGACGTCACTCGACCCCACTCCGCATAATGACAAAGTTTCTTTTACACGCGCAACTATCGTGGCTCGCCGCCCAGCGGTCACGTCTTATTTGTTGCAAGTCGCGCGGTTATGTAGATCAGCTGTAGCGTGCAAGGTTTTTGTTCAGTTCGGTACTTAGGAATATCCGTGGGAATTTACCGCACGATAAAAAAGTAAAGTAAAAAGTACTTCGGGATACTATGTTATTAATTTTGAGCGTGGCATATCTAGATAGTGTGTTTATGTAGATGTTTTTTTGTTTTATAACAGACTACATACTATCAATTGGAATATCTTGAACATTAACGAAATCCGATGTGACAGTTACAATAAGTTACCCACTTGTGTTACTAACGGCACAAATCTCAGCTCCTTTAAGATTTGATTCAAGCATTGGCTTATCGAACAAGTAATCTACTCTTTTGTGTTTGTGAACTGTTAACAATACTAATATCACTTATTTGTTCTCTCATATAACAGTGAAATAACTGTTAACAGTGAAATCGTCATACATTTAAGATTTTATAGTAACAAAGCAAGTTGTAATGTCCAGCGGACATTTTTCACTTATACATAATAAGTTCTTTTTTTAAATTTTGACTCGTTAGGATAGACAATGATATTGTCATTAAATACATAACATTATTACTTACTATTATGATTATAAATAAATACATGTGGCGGACATTATCTGATTTGTAATATATGACTCGTATCATGTCACGTAAATTGATACAATTTTGTATTGATTATATAAAGAATGACGAGCTGCTTTATATTTTAATAAGACTAACTACTGGAGAAATGTAATGTGTTATGAGTTATCTTATTATATTGTCACACTGACATAATATCAAATTAAATTTTGAAAAAAATTCTAATTGTTTACATATTTCATTTAATTTTAGCAAAGTTGCTAACTAAGCTAACTGTTCTAATAGATTTAGATCAGTAAACGTCCACAAGTCCCAATCTGTCCTGATGTTGCCTACAAGAACCCAGTTCATCACTAACTAACCCTCTTTAAACTACATATATACATACAATCACACCTTTATCCCTGAGGGTTAGGCAGAGGTGAATTAACACCCACATTTCACCAATCATTGTATTCGGTCCCACGTAATAGGGGGTGAGCCTATTGCTATTTTCCAGGTACTATTGTTGACTCGAGCCATGCATCTGAGGCGGAGTCTGGGCTGTATATCTGTTTGATATTAAACAGCCCTATCCCTTAGTCGCCTTGTACGACACCGCATGAGAAGAGATGGGGAGGTCCAAATTCTACTCAGCTGGAAACCACGCGGCTTTGATTTTATCTTTAAATGTATCCTAATTAAACTACTTTTTTATAATTAACTGTTTCTTGACTTCATCTTTCTTTATGGTAAATGAAAGTTCAAGTGAAATTCAACAAATAATAATTTGATTTTATGGTGGTCATCAGTTTTTCTGTCTCAAGATATACTTTTTATGCGACGCCTCTCGAAAACCGATGAAATATCAAATGTTTATCGTACTAAAAAGAAAGTACATATAACTCATTTGTATTATTTTCCTTGTTCACCAATCAAGTTCCTGAACAGTGTATAGGTTCGTACGGAACCCAACGTCAACCCCTCTTCAAAGGCGCATGCGAGGCTTGAGCGCGCTCCCTTTGACCTATAAATTGAGTGACAGGTAGCCATCCCGCCACCACCACGCCGTAGGGTGACTTTTTACAGGGATTTTCTTCCTCGTGCACATGAAAACATCCGTTTCGGTCTATTGTTTGTCCGGGATTACGGGTTGACCGAACAAATTTTATTTTTTGAGGGTTTTAATACAAAATTGGGATAACTGCCGGCGATTTGATTTGATATCGGAGTTTACAAGATAAGCGGTGTTTTTTTATTTAGATAAATGGATTATGTTGTCTCGTACATTTCCACTGGGGTATCTGTGACCCAAATTAGAAACTGTGATGAATAGTGAAATATACTCCCGATTTGATAAAAACTACATGGTTGGATTAAAAAAATCAATATTCCCAGTCCGAGATCCAACACTTTGATATTAAAATATAAACGTTTTTCGACTGTCTGGAGACTTATTGAAGTTTGAGATTTGACAGCATAAACATTTTTTTATCGAAATATAATATATATACTAATAAGTCTATCAACGAAGCAGTATCTTACCGCTGAGTACGATATCGAATATTTCTGGTTCTTAGAAGTTTTCTGCTACCCAGTTAAATGAGATCTTTGAACATTATTGTTTTATTTGAGCGACTTATAATTGGGAAAGTTTCTACAAAAGAGACGTTTGCATACAAAAGGTTTATATTTATTTACATCAACAGAAACATTTTCAATGAAAATTGCAACTTTTCTTTATAATATCAAACTTTGAACAATAATTCCTTAGTATTGTAGCACTGTGCGTGTTGCAAACAATATCTTTACACTCAAAGACCTTGGTGAAAATGAACCAATTTTGGGTATTCACAAAACTGACAGAATATATATATTTTATATATTTATTTATAGTTATTTGGTATCCACTCTCCGTTTCTAATGTCTGTTATTATGAGACGTGAGACTGCGACTTATGGCCGTTAAGTAATAAAATCTATACAAATCAATACTAAAATTACAAATGCGAAAGTAACTCTCTCTGTCATTACGCTCTCACACATAAACCACTGAACCGATTTTGATGAAAGTTTTCACACAGGCAGATTAGATTTTGTAGGCTTACTTAGGCTTATTTGGCACCAGGTGGATAACTTTGAAGGTTCTGATCGCACAACTCTACAAGTGATTGTTAATTTATTAATTCCATAAAACACGAAATGTACTAAAATGATTACACCAACAAACAATATATTGTGTTGGTATGTGACCTCTACTGTCAGTGGGACGCCCTTCTGCGCATAATACAAATGTTCTCCATCTACTTATAAGCAATACTGTTTGAAGTAACGTAAAGGTACAAAAACAGGGACGATATTGAAGCTGTTTTCTAAACTACCTCCGTTCACATTGGAACAGCCACATTTACATATAAATGGCAGACTCCTACACTACACAATGGCGCGCTGTAGTGCAATATAGCAGATACTGTTGACTTTGTAGAATATGTCTTGTTTTACCCAATATACAGACATATTTACAAAATATAGCATGAAATATTATTTTCATTTTTGTACAGATAGCTCACATATCCGAGTATACTGTCTTAGTGTCATAATCATGATTATAGATCTTAATGTAAGATCACGGTTATGTGGCAAGCGGCTATTGATCAGATTGGGCTGTGTATCGACTTGTTTGTGTATCGAAAAGGTGTGAAAATATCCTCAACATACATACATACATATAATCACGCCTTTAATCCCGAAGTATTAGGCAGAGGTGAATTATTAATACCTACATTTCACTAATCATTGTTTTCGGCCCCACGTAATAAGGGATGAGCCTATTAGCATCTTCTGGGCACAATTATTGACGCGAGTCTTGTATCTGTGCCTGAGCATGAGCTCTAAATATCTGTCTGATGTTAAACTGCCCTATTCCGTAGTCGTCTTGTACGACACCGCATGGGAAGAGATGGGGTGGTCCAAATTCTACTCTGCTGGGAACCACGCGGCTATCCTCATATCTTCAAGGGATTCTCAAATCGGACAAGATAGGGTAAGATAGGCAGATCTCAAAGCTAGCTTACTCCAAACAATATAATTGAGTTGACTAAGGATGCATCTAGTCACTGTGGTACACCCGCGGAAACTACAGGAACTAAATAGTTCCCGAGGAACTTCTAGGTGACCTGTTAAATGTTCCACATGTGCGTTCAATGCATGGTGATACAATATTCTAGATTCCACAACACAAGTAAGTAAAGCTATGCTTACCATGGGTCTAGTAAGCGGTGTGTAGAATGTTGAATTGAAAATAAAGTACGGCACCCGCTTACCTCGTCTACCATACTACAACATCCGATACTCATTTAACTTATAAGTGTTTGTCTCATAAATTATTTCCCCGTAAACCTTTTCAAAGTATTTAAGTATGTCAAGAACAAATTTTAAATCGAAGTAAAATTAACCCACAGCGCCGGCACGCGTCGGCGTCGGCGTCGGCAGGCAATCTAGGGATTATTGAGGAGGCTTTTACACCGGCGGCTGATTGAAAACTCAAAAAAGACGTTATTAATATCGTTCCTTCAGTTTATTGAGTACGGCGGATAGCGGATGTTTGGCGTTCTTATGGCTTCACGCTAATCTGTATTTAGGGTAAGCGGATTATGTTATGTCTATAACTTTGTCTGTGGCTTCTTATTTATTCCATGGAAAGAAGTGTTTATCATTCCAAACTATAATTTTTTTTTTTATCAAACTACCGTCAGATTGAGTAACAAACATCTCCACAAATTTTCAAACATAATATTTGTTGGATACATATGTCGCAGTCAACTTAAACAGCCGTCATTTTTTTATACCACTTTTGTGGTAGACAAGCACACGGCCCATCTGATGGAAAGTGGTTACCGTGGCCTATGGGCATGTGCAAAACCAAGGGTCTCACGCTTGCAACTCTGTAAACACAGAGAGTTTCTATGCCGTCAGTGTAAAAGACGAAGCAGGACTAGCTTTTGATCTTCCTACTGACAGCACAAAAACTCTCCAGTGAGCTCTGGCTACCCTACTCACCACCGGGAACTCAACACAAGGTTATTACAGCCGCGGTATTCTATAGGGCGGAGGTACTTCCCCAGTCTGACTGCTCAATTAGATGGAAATACTGTCGTGTCCTACCTCCTATACTGAATTTGGCAATTTTATCAAACGGCTAGGCAAATGCATTGGGTCGATGCCATAACTATTTGATTAAACAGCTGGACAAATCACTTGTTTCTGCATGGTCACTTCTAACTTAATCTATCCTATCTTATTTATGTGTGGTACTCCATTGTACCAATGGCTTGAGCATTATAGCCAGTCAGATTATTAAATGTTGTAATTAAAGTTATGGCTGAAAATCGTACAGCTGATTTAACTACCTGACAGCGACATATAGGTATACAAAGTAAATTCTTGCTGAAAAAGGTATCACACGATTACCTACGCATTTTTATGTCAGATGGTATGGCACATACAATAAACCCCGGTCGTTAACCGCTCACCAAACGTTGAAACATCTTAATCTGTAGTGTACATTAGCCGTACCGACGTGGGTGCGTACCTCTACGTACAGAATGTTACCTAACAATAAAACAGCCGAGGTTCAGTCATAAAACAAAACGAACAGGGCGGCCGTTCAGCCTCGTGGTGCCATCTAGTGAACGCACAGCGAACTAATGATGTCTGCATCGCGCTAATGAAGTTTTCCGCTTTAGCTAAATTATATCCTTAACATAGTTTAACTCGCCCCAGGGTAATGGGGCTGCAGCGGGATGGAAATGTCCGAATAAATTGTTGCAGGCATTTTTGTTCTAAAATAATGGAGGGTAAGAGGAAGCTTTGAATTTTTCGCCTTTGTTTTTTCGCTGCAGAAAAATTATCTCTGTGTCCCTGAGGTGGGCACCATGTTTCGTTTATTTTGGGGATACTTTTTAAATGTTTAGTAGAGTAACACAAGCGGGTACCTACAGATCATAGATAGACTGGAAGAAGGTAAAAAATACTTATAAATTTCAAGTTACCATAAAAAAATGGAATCCTCTCAATATGGTTGGAAAGCGTACCCAGGGCGCCGATGTAATAATAATAAAATAAATAAAAACGTTTATTCATTTTCAATATGGTGACATAAAACTATTTCAGTTGGAATTTCCATATAAGCTAAAATAATGCTTGTGTTTGGAGATTAAAATGTGATGTGAAAGAAAAAATGCAGACCTGTCTTAAAAGTTATGAAATTATGAGTGTTTTTAAGTATTAATCAATGTTTCTGAAACAATACTACAAATCACTGAAATTATCTGCTTATACATTCCTCCAATGTTATTACTAAATTTCAGTCATCTTATTTCTGCAATATGTCTAATATTGCATTAACCTTTAATTTTACGATATCTGTCCGAAAGAAATCCCGGGCTTTTAGAACGCTGTCATAAAGATGTGGGTTTCCATTGCCTCGTCAGGCACTTAAGTGGTTTTGATCTCAAATGTAACAGGACGCTTGCTCAAGGCCTCATTACACAAGACTAATGTCAACTTTGTGAGTCAAGTGAACATGATATTAGCCTGTATAATATGCCTTGTAAATGTACAATAAAGAATAAATAAATAAATGATATTAGCCTTAATGTGGTTGTCGTTAGGAGGTAGGACACGGCGGTGTTTCCGCCAACCGACTGGGGAAGTACCTCCGCCCTACAGAATACCATGGCTATAATAACTTCGTGTTGTGTTCCCAGCGGTGAGTAGGGTAGCCAGAGCTCATTGGAGATTTGTGCTCTCAGTAGGAAGACTAAAGGCTTGTCCTGCTTTGTCTTCTACACTGACGGCACAGAAACTCTGTACAGGGTTGGCAGCGCGACTGTGACTCCTCTGGTGTTACAAACGTCCATAGGCCACGGTAACCACTTTCCATCAGGTGGGCCGTGTGCTTGTCTGCCACCTAAGTGGTATTAAAAAAAAGTGGTATTTTACTGATGTATTCACTCCCTTATAGCTGCGAATGAGAGGACAGAGATATATTACGACTGCATTTCACTAGTTGTATAGCCAATGAAACGCCTTTCACACGTCTCGGTCAGTTGTCTAACAAAAATTACTTAGTATGACCGTGACTACAGTGCCGCACCCTAGAAACCGCCACCAGTGCTTAAATGATATCTCACTTGCTCTCAGCTACTGTTCTATCTTTCTCTTTCTTTACCGCATCCCCCGCCACGTCGCGCCTACCTATCTACTCAAATACAAATAACCATAAATAGATTTTGTTCTGTGGCACTTCATTCAGAAATCGAATAAAGATGATGATGATGATCTATTAATATGAAAAGACCTAGAAAAATTGAGACTTAAATCAGACAAGTAAATGTAATTTTTTTCATTCATGGTTCGAGTTTAAAAAATATTCTTTTGTTCAGACCTACTCAAAGTTTTTAAAACAAATTCAGCGCAAAAGGATCTTCATAGTTCACCGACTTCTATTACCAGCAGCCTCGCGACGCTTTTATTAAGCTACTTTCTCTGAGTTAAAACATCAAGGGGGCTATATCATGTCGGTCCAGTATCACTAGTTTTTAAGTAAATTCGACCTCGTTTAAATCTAAATGCTTACCGGGTAAAAAATATTTTCGATACTATACGACCTGTGCATAAATAGTTACATACATGTTTATAACATATACATAATTTTCTTGATCACATTTACGATAGCCATGATGTTTCTAACTTTAGAATTTATATTGGTCCTCTCAAATTTTAAGTTTATACCATTTTTTATTCCTTGTAAAAATATCAAAGACAGGCCCACAAGCGCTTATGATCTTCAATAACTCTTTATCGTCACACAAGTGGTACGCTTGTTACCACCTTACAAGCACATAAACTTTTATATTATGACGTAAAAATGAGCTTTTTTGCTAAAATTTAAAGTTGCTATTTATTTTTCTTTAAAATAACGCCATTAAAGGGCTGTACGTTAGCAGAAATAAAGTATAATATAGCAGATATTCAAATAAAAAATATAATAACATTATAACATTGTGCCTTAAAGTGTCACGTTAAAAAAATATAAAGTTTCATTTGCCAACATTAGGGCGTGTGGAGGCACTTGGCTGTGTTTTGCTAACACTGTGACTGTTGTAGCTATGTCGATGGGAAATCTAAGTAATATAGCTCATAAAGCCTGGTTTTTAGTTCACCAATTACGAGAGTTTATTTTTTTCTAATGATAGTAAAATAAGTTTCAGAATATTTTTCAGTCAAAATTCTAAAATATCAAAACAAATATTGAAATTGTAAGTATCCGATAGCTGTATAAAGTTTAGGCTAGCTGTGAATATATTAGACTAATAATATAGAAGAGTTGCCGCTCTGAGACGAAACTTCAGAGCACAAGTTTGATATTGACAGAAAGTTAAGTGAGCGATGTGGAAGTGAATGTTGAAAATCTTTTACCGACTGCCGAGGTATGGAACGTCTAATAGTATTTATATATGGTAAAAATTATGTAGGATTTTTGTGCACTTTTGAATGTATCCAAAAACTAGATGTAATACAACATTACCTACACTAATGAATGAATTGTCTATTTTTTACATTACTATATTTATAATTTTATAAACTATTAATTGTTTCCTTTTGAAGTATTCCATGTGTGTTTAGTCGTATAAGTCGTCGTATAATAAAATTTTAAGTATTTAGTATGTTGTAAGGGAAAGATTGCGGGTTCGAATCCCGTCTAGACCGAATAATTTTTTTTATCGATTTTTAATAGTTAGCATACTAAATGCTTTAAATTTCATTCAGAAGTTTAAGCGGAGTCATCAAAAATCAATGTTTAAATGTTTTTTTTTCTTGTATTTGTTTACTTAGCGACCTACCAAAAATTATGTTTTTTTTTTGCTTGCATGTTTAGTAGTCAATTTTATTGGTTTTATTTCGTATTTTGTGTTTGTGTGTGTGTCTAATAAACGAATTTTCCTTCTTTCTTTCTTTCTTCTTTCTAAAAATGATTGCAACATCATTCATTGGTTTCGATAGTTCGTACGAATATCGGTATATGTATATAAGAATTTGGATGGTTTCAGGCGAAGGATCGTTGGCTTAGTGATCAGTGCGTTGAAGTCATCTATTCTTGATCTGGGATAAGAACAGGAATTTTTCTCCGTCAACATGTCATAAGATATTCGCGGCAAAAGATTCCATAGACACAAAACTTACATACACACAATAACCCAACAAATTGGGAACCTTTCCCTTCTTTTAAAGTCAGCTAAATCTTGCAATAGACAGATTGGTCTAAATTCAAAACCAATGTTTGCTGTAGGTGTACTAACGGAGGAGTAATGTCCTTTCCTGACGTCAGAATGGTCGTTTGTCTTTGAGCAACGTTGTAAGGTGGCTCCCAACTATTTACTGCAAAGTTTATAGAGTTTTGTAAAGGAGACGTTAGCAGCTCCGCGATTTATGGCATTAAGTGAGTTTAGTCTTGCATTAGAGGCGTTGTTCTGCCAGTTTACTGTAAGTACCTTTCGTACCATCTTAGTGTTATGGACTACTCTGTTTACATACACATACGAGTACATACATACGTCTTTATCCCCGGAGGGTTAGGCAGAGGTGAATTAACACCCACATTTCACCAATCACTATATTCGGTTCCACGTAATATGGGGTGAGCATATTGCTGTCTTCCGGCCACTATTGTTGACTCGAGCCATGCATCTAAGGCTGAGCCTGGGCTCTATATATCTGTCTGATGTTAAACAGCCCTATCCCTTAGTCGCCTTGTACGACACCGAATGGTAAGAGATGGAGTGACCCAAATTCTTCTTTGTAACATAAATAAAATACAATGCTTTTAAAATTATATTTCATTCTTTTTTCGTAGAGGGCGACTAACGGGAGTTGTACTCCTTCCGACAGTAAACATTTTAGACCATGACAGTGACCGCTTGACGGTAAAAAGTTCGCCCCCTATTACGTAAGGACCGAAAATCATAGTTGGCGAAATGTGGGTAATATAATAAAATAATATAATACACCTCTGCCTACCCTTTCGGGAATTTATAATCGTTAAAAACTGACATAGTGAGTGTGGTGTGTCGCCAGCCTAACCGTTCATAATACAAGTAATGGTGGGTAGGCGCTCAAAAAATGTTCCCCGCATACCTCTCAATGCTCGAAGGCTAGTCAAGTCGTGACTATGGGTGCTGCGACGCATCCGAAACGTCGGCAGAAATAGTAAGTTTCATGATTTAATAGCGAAAAGTCCCGAACGTTGTATAATTATGAATTGACACTGCGATAGTTTAAAAATAAGACTCCGTATTTGATAAACAATATAATATATGAGAGGGTGGTACTCCCAGTCGACCGAATTCATTCATACTTGGGTAGTCATAGAAGTAAATCAGGCATATTAATTATTGTAATCATGCTTAATCATCTGCGTGGGTCAGTACCGGGAATCAGGTGAACCGGTTCATTGAACATGTTAACTACCTGCAAATATCTTCAATATTTGGGGTTATTTGGTTTGGACAGACCAAATGAGTACTAAACGAATAGCACAAAGAATGTAAGAGCTCTATACACTCACGCCTTTTTCCTTTCGGTAGGCAGGAACAAAAGATTGCCCTCTGGTTCTGTCCTTTACATACTATATGAGTTTCCTCTATAGTCATAATTTAATTATTCAATCAAGTTCGTCGGTTGAGTGAGAGTACTTAAATTGACACACAATAATTTATGAAATATAGTTGTCAAATTAACTAAATTCTTATGATACAACCTAATTTGTATTAAAAAGGCTAGCATCCATACTACTATCGGCTAGCGTTTATTCTGTTACAGGCTGTATATCGTTGACAAACGCCATAAATGACTCCACAGGGAGCCAGTTCCATGAACACAGAACCGTCTTGCACACTGAATAAAGAGCCTCAAACAACAGTCCAACGTACATAGTGTTGCCATTGTCTCACAATGTCCCCGGATAAGATCCAAGTGTGTGCTCAGCGCTCTCTGTGGACAGATTGTGGGCTCAAACAGAGGCCCTCGTCCATTATGCCGAGAGGATTAAAATCACGATGAAATCTTTGAAATTACTGACAAAGCACAATAATGTGCTCAGATGTGCGTTCAAAGGTTTGGAATTGTGGGGTAGATATGGTATTAAACAATACTAGTAAACTCGCCACAACATACATATTTACACTTTATCCCCGGAGGATAGGCAGAGGTGAATTAACAACCACATTACATCAATCATTGTATTTGGCCCCACGTATTAGGGGGTGAGCCTATTGCCGTCTTCAGGGCACTATTATTGACTCGAGCCATGCATCTAAGGCTGAGCCTGGGCTCTATATATCTATCTGATGTTAAACAGCCCTAACCCTTAGTCGCCTTGTACGACACCGAATGGGAAGAGATGGAGTGACCCAAATTCTACTTTGTAATATAAATAAAATACAATGCTTTTAAAATTATATTTCATTTGCCAAAAATAACCATATCTTAAAAATTACTTGTGGAAGCATCGGAATTACAATACTGTAATATTAATTTTCTGCACCACGGGCTTGGTATCTCTATATAGCTTGTACTCAATTTTATATAAACGGTATTTCTGAATATATGAAATACTTTTACAAGTGAAACATATTAAGTCTATTTGTCTAACTAAATTCATACAATTATTATTTTAATGCATGCGAATGTTGTGTACGTCTCTAATAGGTATGCATATTGGAATATTTCACGGATGCAACTATTATAGAAAATGTATAATATGTATACTGTTGATGTACCTTATTAAATAAATAAATAAAGTATCATTAGTAAAAGTTTCAAGCAAAAGTCAACCAACTAACTAATATGGAGCATATGCGCCATAGCCCCAGGACATCAAGAAAATATATTATTGCATTGGTCTGGATATTTCTAGTGTAAGTAGTTACAAAAATATATCTCAGAATGTATATCATAAACTTTCTAAACTTTATTAACTTTCTAAAATCTATAACACAGCCTAGTTAAGCTTTATGTATTTATTCACTTCGTAATTTTAACTGTATGGGTAGACTATGTCAGATTAACCGCAGTGTTGATGGTGTATAAGTGCCTATTTGTATGGTAATGGGCATCTGATGACGTCACTCTACCATAAAACCTCAGAAAAGCAAATTTATTCAATTTTCATGAAAATAATTCTTTAGTCGTTTAAATGTAGCTGAAGATATTAATAATGCTTGAAGTAATATTCCCAGCCTAAGATCTAGAATTAATTTAGGAAATATCATCGCGAAATATTCAGAATATTCCGTTCGCTATTAAACTTTTATGTGTTACAGGGTTCATTATTTAATTTGCTTACAAGTGAAACATATTTCATTTCTTTCTAAGAATATTTACTCCTAACTTCGGCGCCTGGAATGTAAAATGAGAGACGAGAATGTCATCGAACCTCGATTAAGATAGAAAATATTAATAAGATCAGGCGGAATTCGAACCCGCGGTCTTTCCCTTAGAGGCGGTATGCTCTGACCGGTGAGCCATCGAACCTTCACCTGAAGCTATCCAAATGTTCCTATATATATACGTCTTGCGGCTACGGTGAGGAACCTTTTAAAGTTATCGCCTAGCATGAAACGCTTAGATAGTAATGAAGGTATTATAACAACTTTGAATAAAATATCTAGTTATTTTTAAACTTTCGCGGTGTGAATTCATAATTATACTAGGTATCGGGACTTCTCGCGAATTATATCTTGGAACTTACTATTTCTGCCGACGTTTCGGATGCGTTGCAGCACCCGTGGTCACGACTTGACTAGTCTTCGAGCATCGAGATGTATGCGGGGAACATTTTTGAGCGCCTACCCACCATTACACTTATTATGAACGGTTAGGCTGGCGACACACCACACTCACTATGTCAGTTTTTAACGGCACTGTGTTTTTTGGTTTTAGTATCTTAATCACTGGATTCCCCGTTCCGGATAGCTTGAATCCATCTTCCCTATTGAAATTTTTATGTTTTTTGATTTCAATGGCTTCACGCACAATCCGTGAATAGTAGTGGCGATCAGTGGATGGGAATCAGCCATGATTCTCAAACGGTCAGCGTAGCTAAAATAAAGGAGTATGGCCACTTACCCATCGCAGCTGCTCCATCTTCTGGCCCGGAATCCTGCATTTCTGTTTGCGTGCCCTAGCTGTGTTGGTAGGTATAGATAGACTATATTACCGCTGTAGGCCACACTTTGTATTCCGCAAACAGGATCCGGGGCTCCGTATTCCTCCCGTAGGGCAGTACGAACACAACACTCTTGATAATAGATCCGACCCGATTCGAACTAATAGCGATCCGATAAAGGCAATGACAAAGCGTGCGCGCGCGCCGCCTGTCCTTACAAATACTATCAATCCGAATACACCCAGACAAATTGGCCACGCACGGTGCGACGACGCAGTTACGAAAAACTACCCGCATTTGACATATTATTACTGAACAATCATTATGACAGCCCAAATTTGACAGCCGTCGTGGCGTGGCGGTAGTGAGCGCGACCGCTAGGTACGCAAGAGGCGTGGGTTCGATCCCCGTTCAGTGTAAATATTTGTATGCATGAATATGGGTATTTGCATTGATCTGGGTGTTTCTATGTATAAAAGGGATGTATTTAGTTTAAAAAAATCTTTCTTTATATAGGACACGTCAATTAGACTTTGTCCTGCCTGATGGTAAGCTGAAGCAAAGTCTCAGAAAAGAGGGTCACCATTACTTACATATTCCAGTGGACAATGGTGACATTCAGTTATTTTTTTATTTATACAGTAAAATAATGATAGACAAAGTTAAAAAACAAATATTTAAATCGATTAAAACAGGAAAAGTGAAACGACTCAGGCGGGAATTAATCCCGCGACCAGTCACTTGCAGGGCGAATGCCCTGACCACTCTGACAGAGTCACGCCTTGAGTGCCCCAAGATGGTTGTATAGAAGAATATGGAGCACTCAAGGCGAGACTCAGTCAGAGTGGTCAGGGCATTCCCCTTGTAACATGTAATGTAATTGCTTTAAATTTAAAAACAAAAATCAACATGTAATTATAATCATACAACGTTTCGGATTCGGTTCGGGCCACGGGTGCTGCAAAGCATCCGAAACGTCGGCAGAAATAGTAAATTCCATGATTTAATCGCGAAAATAGCCGTTGTATAAATATGAATTCACACCGCGATAGTTTCAAAATAATATGTAATTATTATCGTAGTTTAAATTGCACAGAACGTATAATAATATACCGCAGTGTTAAAACAATTAACAAACAATTTGTCCAGCGCGTACATTTTATTCGAGTTAGGTGTTATTGTGCGGTCGCCGGTGTTGGCGCCCCCGCCATGGAAGTTGCTTCGCATTTAGCGAGCCCAATATAAATATTTTACGAGCATAGTTTTGCATTCAGTTTTAAATTATTTTTATTTACGTTCTTTTGTACCGCGGTAGCCTAGTAGTATGGGTAAAGGACTGCTAAGACGAGGTCTCGGGTTCGATCTCATGTTTCCCCATGGCACACACCAATGACTTAACGATGCTTTTCGAAGTTATGTGTGTATTTATCGCAGGTTTATAAGTGCCAGGTTAATGGCAATAGGCTCGCCACCTATTACATTGGTACCTAAACATAAATTTAATTATTGTGGTCCACTACCATTGCATTGGGTAACTACCTGTAAAGATGGTGGTGTGAGGAACAAAATAAATA
Source organism: Eilema griseolum (assembly GCA_963662185.1). Classification (NCBI taxonomy): domain Eukaryota; kingdom Metazoa; phylum Arthropoda; class Insecta; order Lepidoptera; family Erebidae; genus Eilema; species Eilema griseolum. The sequence continues at coordinate 366,583 of OY759252.1, forward strand.
AATCAAAAAAAATCAAAAAACACTGTCGAATTGTGGGTGCTAGCACATCTGCCTACCCCTTCGGGGATATAGGTGTGGGTTTATGTTATGTAGTTTATGTTATGTAGTTTATGTTATGTATCTTCTTTTGCCATATGAGAATGAGTTGTTGATAATATCAGACAGAATATATTTCAGTAAAAGTCGAATACACGAAGAACATAAAAATGAATAAAGAGTTAAGTTTTCGGTGAGGTGGTTCCCGCGGGAGTTGCCACACGTAAAAAAGAGACGTTTGGAAAAACACATGCGAGAAGTTCATAAGTTTTATAATGTATTGTTCTTTAAATGGTTATTCTTGCTGACACAGATAGAGAAGGCAAATCTTGAGCTTAATTTATGAGATTTATGTAGATTAAGTTGTCATAAAATAACTTTCCTTTTTTGTTTAAAAGAATATATCTTTTACAAGCAACATCTAATATAATCAATTTATTAAATACTCATTTAGGTCACAAAGTAATACTCATAGTACAATAAGTAAAGTCTACGAGAAAGTAATCAAGCAATAAAAACTCACGGCCAGTCTTTTTGATCTCCAGGAAAACATCCGAAGCTTTCTCCTCTGAGTCTGGGGTCCGCTTTACCAGTCTTCGATATTTTTCCGTGAAGCGACAGCCATCTGACCTCCACATCCAAAAGACGATATCGTAGCATTGCAGTTAGATCAGTTATTGAACTTTTTAGGGCTCCAACTACCCGTAACGACTGCCATAAATGTTTTTATGGCAACCGGGACCGACGGCTTAACGTGCTCTCTGAGGCACGACCAGGCCAATGCAAATTCCTATATTCATGCATACAAATTCAAATACAAAGCGTCAGTGGCTTAGTGGTTAAGGAGTCGGCCTTGCGATTGAAAGGTCCCGGGTTCGAATCCTGGCCATTACACTGCCGACGTGAACCCACTCCTAGCACAAGCAATTTAGCTTAGTTGGAGGGGTTAGAGGGAATATTAGTAATTGCGGTTGCTAATATTCCTTTAAAAAAAAATCATAATAATAATATTTGCACTGAGCGGGGATCGAACTCGCGCCTCCTGCGTAGCGGTCACGTTCTACCACGTCCGCTACTAACACCCGATATAATGGTTGCATTGGCGCTAACAACTCACCACCACCACTCAATACACACGTAACTAACTCGCATCGTAACCACAGGGTTTGGTGTTTTTGTTTTGTTCACTTTAATTACTCTCCCGGGGCGGATAGCAGTGGTTTAATCATATTCTTGGTTGTATTACGGTTTTAGAAGTTGTTCACATACTTCTCCGAACTCGTGTAATAAAATGTTACGACCGAAATTAAGTAGGTGCTGGTAATCTCGTTAACCCTTCCAGTTAAATTGCTTTTGTTAGGTTGCTACGTGTGATGTTAGAAATCCAACCTTTCGAAACCCTTTTTGAACCTCTCATTCGTAGGTTCAAAAAGTTTAAAAAGTTAATGCAATTGCAACTCAATATTTTACTTCTTTATTTCAACAAATAAAACGTTTAGATAAATAAATATCCGTACCTGCAATTCTAAAAAAAAATAAAAATATAATAAAACATTTTAGGTGATTGTAGCAATTGATGTGCCTCCTCTGGCAACTGTACTATACCTATGTTTCCCTTAAGTGGTATCCAGAAGAATATCACCACATTTCGTAAACCATGTATTTCGGTATCACATAATGGGGCGAGTCCATTGCTGGCAACTGTGCACTTTTTCACGGCTCGTATATTTGCTGTCGGATGATGAAAAGCCCCATGCTTTAGTCGCCTGCCACGACACCCATGGGAGTAGATGGGTTGGCCCTTGTTTTCTACTTTACTGGAAACAACGAGGCAATGCGCTATGTCGTGTAATGCATACATACATAATATATTATAAAGATTTTGTGATAATATTTTTAAGTTAAATTTATCAATTATTTTGGAAACTGTTTAGATAGACTCTTATAAGTTTTGTGTAGAATTTGAACTTGACAAGACCTAGTAATAGTCTTGAAGTTGCATTGTATTAGATAATTTTACTCTCTTACCCTATAAAAGAACTATATACAGCAGTATAGTTATTTAAGAGAGTAATACAAATTATAAGTTATAATACAAATTTACTATTTTTTAAAGCTAAGGAATAACTAAGAAATGAATAAATTGAAATGGCTGAAGAAAGAACACTGACAATAAATAAGGCCAATCTCTATTCTTTGTGCAAAAAACATTATTTTATCTAGAAAAAACAAAATTTTAAAAAGTTATAAACTGTTCAAACACATAACGAACCAACCGCACAGTGTGCTAACTCACTCACGGGAGTACCCGTCAAAATCTACATTAAAACCTTACACTGAAGGGCAGAACTTTTTCGTGAAAGTTAGCGAATATGTGGTCCGAGTTGGAGCTATATTGAAGCACTGAACTACTGTGCAGTTTTATTTAGTTTGGCGATTGCTTTCTGTGGTTGGTAACGGCTATTGGTGTTATATTTTATAGTTTTAGTTATGTAATTGTTAGCTATTGCACTAATAGTATCCTATAACTATCGCAGTGTTAACTAGGACAACAGAGTCAATTTTTACATCATGCTTTAAAGTGTGATGATTTTGGTAGATTTTTTTTAGTAGCCACTTGTGAGTTAGGAAATGTTTTTTTGGGATACTACAGAATATTTGAATTACTGTTTTTAGTACCGATAATGGTACATACATATAATATAAGGTACAAAATAACTGTTATCGAGCGAGTGATACACTAATATCATAATGATATTTGTCGCACATCACACAACAAAAATTGTGTCCAATAAAGTCTATCATATTTTTTCTAGAACATTACATTTGTGCCACTGTGCGACGTTCTCATGGCCTCCCCGGGGAAATATGGTATTTGAGTCACAAATTTAATCAAAGGAAACAAAAGATTTTTATTTCTTCATAGGTCGTAGGTAGTTTTGGACATTTTGACTACTTGGTAATTTATGATGGTAATTATAGAATCACTATTTTTAGGTACTACCTAACAGTAGACATTATTAGTGAGACTATCAGTCTATTGTTAATCTATGTATTTAATTTCTTTTCCTCGTTTCCCTAATCTTCTTCTCATCAGCTGAGTTTTTCAACATTTACTTATACAACAGTAATTTCTTAAGATCCGATGAAATTTCTGCGTCCGTCCAACGCTATTCGGGTCAGATGCTGTTGGTCATATCGTTCGCAGGCGCTTTTTTGTAGTTTCTTGAATCCTGCTATATCGGTGTGTGTTTCTAGTTTGAGTTCTGTATAAAATCTTCAGTATCCTTCAACTCCATTGCACAGTGGGTACTTTGGCGCCATGTTCGGACATAAATCTTCATTATCTAGCAACTTCATCTCCACATCAGACTTTTAAATGAGACCGCTGTACAGGCACTTGTCTTCTATTGGGAGATTGTGCGTAAATAATGGCAGCCACGACGCTTAGCGAGATAGTGTCAGTTTACGAGTGAGGTGTTTTTACTACGATCAGGGGTCAGCGATCGCGATAACGGTGTTCTAGTGGCTATTGTTGTGATTTTATGGAGCTGAGTTATGATGGCCAGGTTTTCTGTTCACGCCCATAATTATATGATCTGTGTTTTAGGTTTTTGTTTGATAATTAATAAATTAATTTGATAGCAACTAGTATCTTCCATATACAAATAATAATTCAAAATGGTATCACCAAGACTTAATTAGTAATATTACCAACTAAGCATATTAATGGCAATTTTTCTCTTACAACACTTTACCAAATCGCGCATTATTGTTATATATGTATATATACTATTTAACATTATTCGTAATGTTAGATCAAATTAGATAGTAATATCAAAATGTAATTAATAAAATATATGTAACGGGAATTCGTAAAAATCACTGGGCGCTATAAACCTTTTATCTCGAATAATAATACGTTAAAACACACTCCTACATAAATCTACTTTGCTTGACATAATTAGCGTGAATTAATCAATCTTAACTGCCGAGATTAGTTCGTGCGAGATCGGTAAAACTCGGCTGTTTTCGGCATCACATCACAAGGGTTCGGATTTCTTAAATATTTACGTGCCTACATTTTGGTAAAATAAATTTACGCTTGTTATGTGTCTACTATATTACAATTACAAGGATGATTGTTTTCTTGGTCCCGTAGTATAAATTTACAATCACACATGCTGGATTTTTGTAGTACCAGCACAGAAACCCGAAATGAGTCCAGATAAAGGATGCCTTCTATTGTTCTAGTGTCCCACATAAGTGGCTATATAAACATCCAAGAGGCCTACATCAATCTAACGTGCAGGTCGGTGCATCTGCTAAGTAACGGATGAGGCTCTAGCGCAGGCTTTCTCTCAGGGTAGGAAGATTAGAAGACAGTCGCTTCCGGAAGTCGACATACCATTAAAAAACGCAAAGGGGCACGGTTTCGTGAAAGTACGATATGTCAATAAGTCAGAGTCAAATTAACTAAACCCACATGGTGTCTCTGATAAGTGACTTGCCTGCAGAGCCTTTTCAGATTTTACTTTGCTGAACAATTGATCACTGCCACCAGCTCTCACGGCGGTATCTCACTCGCTTTCAGCTATAATTTCTTTGCAGCGTCCCTAGCCACGCCGCGAGTATCATTGAAGGGGTACAGCGTTCGCGGTCACACTATAAACACATTTTGTTGAGTAAAATAATCTTTAACAAAACGGCACAGTCATTGACAACAAAATAAGGCTCTACGCTGCAAGTATTAGAACTTCGCAACTGGCGTTTTTTGTAGTTCTACCTTGAGTACTTTGGCCAAGTTTCGCTAACTGGCCCACTGGGTGTGAGGAATTTAATTTATTGCTACAAACTAGCTAAACTTGATTTCAGACAATCGAACCTTACTTTTTATCGTCGCAGTTGGTTAATTGGAAAAGTTTAAGAATACTGAGCAATGAGAATATTTAAATAGAATTTGAAGGTTCCTTTGCTTGAAGTACATTGAAGTTTTTAATTTGATTGAAGGGTGAAAGTTGTGCTGAGGGTAGCCTCTAGGGACTTGATTGATTTTTCAGTTTGTTTAAAACTTTTGAGTACCCATTTTGTGAAATTATAATCGAAATTGAAACTGTGAATAAGTTAGGGAGACTTAAAGATCGTGCTTAGACTTACTAGCGTGGGAAGGTTCCATGAATGATGAACTACAGATTTAGGGTATTCGAGCAAAAAAGTGACTTATGAAAACGAAATGTACCAGTCGTTCATCACAATCAATATCTGTTTCAAATACGTTAAAAAAGTGAGATTTTCTTTATGCGTGAACAATTTCCAACGAATTTACATAAAAAATTCCTAGTCCACGTCCTTTAACAATTTCACTAAGCCATGGAGCAAAGCGTCTCCATTTAAAAGCGACCAAATTCGCTTTCATTTATCAGTCAGTTTGTTCATCCATTCGAAAGCTAAAACCGTTCTGGAATCCGAAACTCCATTTCCCGTTATCCTAATTGAAGTACGTACAACATTAAGATAATCATTTTATCTACAAAACAGCATCATGTATACATATGACGTCACTGAGCCCTAACCACACACCTCACGGTTTTAATTTTTAAAAGGTCACATTCTTTGTGTTGTTTTAAAATGTAAGCATTCTGCAGCCCCCCTCCCGCTCAGGGAGCCGTACGCGGGGCCTTTGAAGCTATTCTCGGATACGAGTGTGTTTTAGGACGTCACGACTCCTGACGTTTGAAGCGGGTAAAGTAGTCGAGTATTTCGCGTGACGTGTTTGTGTTTGTGATCATAGGAAGAATTTCTTTAGGATTTATTGACAAGTGACAGTGGCGATGTTTGAAAAAAAAAATGGGTTCAATTTTATGTGATCAGTATTTTTCGAACTCAGTTGGCGTTGGTTGGCTGTCTATCTACAAAACAACTTAGACATGTTCCGTAAAGCGACTGCCATCTTACCTTCACAACCTACTGGCTATGTCAAAGTTTTGTGATTCAGATTAAGTTGTAGGACATTTTAGGACTCCCACAACTACCTAATTGCCATAAATGTACGTATGGGAACGGGGAACGGGGAACGGGTCGTAGATTTAACGCACATTTTACTTACCTACATATGAAAGATAAAGATTATATAATAATTTCTTACTTAACGAAAGTAAGCTTACAGGCTCTCCAAGCATACACAAGTAATACTCCAGACTGCCATAAACCGTAAAAACGGCGCTTATCATCTCAACACTTTCAAGTATCAAAAACTCAATTTTGATCGTAATAAAATTCCGCAACAAGCGTCTCTCTTCACTTAATAAAAACCGTAAAGTAGAGAGGCGCGCAGTCGATATGATGTCGACAAGTCGATGGAGCGAGTTAGTTCCGGCCCGTCGCGCGCCGCACAGTGGGGCAGTGGTGCAGTGGTTGGAACACGGGCGATATTGAATTCTCGCGCGGCTCATTAGTCGTTGTTCCGACTGAGGAGCAGCGGCGCACTGTGCACCGCGTGCTACATGTGGGTAATATTGGATGAAAGTGAAAGGAAAAATACAAGGTCATTGGTTTGAGCGCAAGGGTTGAATAAAACTCGATACTTAACCTTCTTGTACTCGCGTTAGATCTGGTAACGTATATACCCACGAATAGTGTGTGAAGCTAAGAGGGTATATGGGGGTCCCAACAAGACTTTTAGAGCCCAAGCCCAACTGTTATTTAGTATGCCTGTTGATTGGTGGCTTTCGTTCAGGCATTCATCGTCGGGTTGGAAGGACAGACGACAGTCACTCCTATAAAAGATATACTAAATCATGAGAAAAAGTAGTGGGGGGGGGGGTTAGCGGACCCCGGACTCTAAAGCACAAGTAATGATGATGACAGTATATTTTCCTATCGTTCGACCCACGACAGTTTTGGTGATGTTTGAAGTTCTTAATCTCAATTTTTGAATATTTTAATTATCAAGCAACTTAACTGAAAGAATTTACCAAAAAGCACAATAATTGGATTTGAAAAATAAACACAGTGACGTCAGTAAGTATACGCAGGTCATTAAACAATGATTAGGTACCACGGGGGGCGAGTCGGTAAGGGGGGAGGTGGGTAACAGGGGGAGGCGGCATTCGTACGAATAAAATTTTATACTCCGCAGATATGAGTCTTAAATATTCAGGGAGAACTCTAAATTAGGCTCTTTAAAGCTCTACTTTATTCATGCACCCGTTCGCTACGCTCTACCAAAGGCTTCTTTTTCCTGTGCGGCTGAATACTGTTTGATTTGGTTGGTAATTACTGCACGAGAATGAAAGGGTACATTTTTTGGTTGTGACGTAGGGTTATTTGAGCGAGAGCAATTTGTTAAACGATGTTAGATAGTACTTTTATGCAAAAGGAACATTTTCTTTTCAATTTATTACGGAAAATGTCAACATAAAAGACTGGATTATTATTTGTAAATTCGTAAATTCTAGGCGAAATTCTATGCCAATTGTGTTATCTGAACCTGTTCTTGGTAGCAAAAATTCTCGTTAACTTAATAATGTCCAATTTAAATGAAAAAGAAAATACTTGCGAAGTAATTCAACCTCAAAATGCGGCCTGTGAGGGTTTAACATACCTATACATAAACATGGGCGAGCTTTTATCATTTGGTTTACCGAGAACTCTGTTCGAAGGGATACTACAGTATCTATGTGCCAGATCGATTCAGCCAGGTCAATTGGCAATTAATGCCGGCGTCCCTCAGGAGACACTTGCTAAATATTAACAGCGCATTGATACCAGGAACGTTGGGGTACGTAGCTACCAAGGACAATGTGTCAGAAACAGATTTAATTAGTAGAGGAGGTTGAAATGGGATATGTCATCGATCTCATAAAACTAATACAAATGGTTTCATATTTTTTAATTATGAATTGATTCATTTTTTTTTTAAATATTCCACAACATTCTACACAACACTATCTAGACCCATGGTAAGCATAGCTTAACTAGCTTGTGTTATGGGATCTAGAATGCGGATAAACATACTTAGATACTTTTTTTTTTGTAAATACATACATATTATACATAGAAACACCCAGACCAATGCAAATATACATATTCATGCATACAAAATATTTGCACTGAGCGGGAATCGAACCCGCGCCCCCTGCATAGCAGTCGAATGCTCTACCGCTACGCCATTATTTATTTATTTATTTATTTATTGATTCATTTATTTATTTGCATAATACAGTCATAATAAGTAGGTCACTAAAAATAAAATAAATACAATGTATTATCACCAGTAATGGCATGCAAATATTACGTAATTATATTTGTCTTCTGTGATAATGTTAACACTACTTATTCAAATCAAATATAATAATAAAGCGCTATATTTATTTAATCCAAAAGAAATTAATAGTAATCATACGAGTATAATCAATTGTCAAAAAAAAAGTCTAATTCTAAATTAAAATGTCAAAAGAAAAAGAAATAGGAAAACTACTTTTTCATTTTGTGATCCTATGTTGTGTATTTAGCGATCCTATAAAGGGTTTTGTTTTTTGTTTCCTTTTGAGGTACGGAACCCTAAAAGCAGTTTGACTTGCTCTTAAAATTTTTGTATTAAGATCATTTTGAGACTTTATAGTCAAGAACGTTTAGACGCTGACTGTACTGTAGTCAATGTTTAAAAATATATGAGAAAATGTAAGTCAGAAGCTTCTGAAACAGACAAGTTAGTCTGAAATAGGACAAAGTTAACATTATCCACCTGAAGGCATGGGAACCCACAGGTATTATCAAACTAATATTGATTCCGCACCAGTCACAATCACATAAAATCAACAAACCAATGGTAATGGTATGGATGTTCGCTGCAACCTGAATAACAAAAACTACATCGAAAGCATCATCAAAACAGCCTCACGAAAACTCGGAGTCCTGAACAGAGTGAGACGATTTTTCACGCCGGAGCAGCGGTGTCTTTTATACAAGAAACAAATTCGCTCCTGTGTGGAGTACTGCTCGCATCTCTGGGATGGTTCAGCAAAGTACTTACTAGATGCTCTCGACAGGTTGCAGCGACGTGCGGTCCGCATCATTGGGAATCCCGAGATCACGAACACCCTAGAACCTTTACAGCTGCGTAGAGATGTTGCGTCCATGGCTGTATTTTACCGTCTGTACCATGGGGAGTGTTCTGATGAGCTCTTCCAATTAGTCCCACCCTCCCCTTTCCTACACAGGACAACGCGTGCAGGTCTTAGATGTCATCCGCACACGGTGCAAAACATCCGATCAAGAACCAAGCGGTTCGGAGACTCTTTCCTCTGTCGCACCATTAAAGCCTGGAATTCATTACCAGCTCACGTGTTTCCTTCTTCCTACAGTCCCGGGTCCTTTAAGCGGGGCGTGAAAAAGCATATGATAAGGCCGTCAAGCTGAGTGTCACCATTGTCACACGGTATGTGTAAGTAATGGTGACCCTCTTTTCTGGGACTTTGCCTTCAGCTTACCATCAGGCAAGGCGAAGTCCAATTGACGTGTCCTATATAAAAAAAAAAAAAAAAAAAACAGTCAGTCCATAAAAGAGAACATGTCATCTAGTACTATAGGATTTATCAAAATTAAAATGAAACAATATAGAATATACCTACACGACCCTGTAGGTTCAGGCATCAAAGAATTCCTCCCCATCGTTGTCTATTACTATTATATAATTACAAATTGTTTGTTCGCGATGGACGCAAAAACTACTGAGCAGATTTTGATGCAATCTTTTTTGTTAGAAAGGTCTTGATTATAGAACAGCATACAAGCAGCACAGCACAACATATAGGCAGGAAGGCTAACAATTTATATAATTTTAATGCGAGAAATAAAAATAAACTTACTGTTCTGAAACTCAGGCTTCATAAAGTTGGTAATTCGTTTGTAGGCTGTTGTATAAAAATATTCAAAAAATATCCTAAGGATTTGGTTGACATCTCACTACATAAATTTAAAATAGAAGTGAAGAAAGGTTATTATAAAGTAGATGAGTATCTTGATGATGGAAATCCGTGGCCAACCGAAGTCTCCTGCACAAAACCATTTAAAAAACATCTCGTTCTATTATACACACATCAACAAAGTCTAGGGAACAAGGACATTTCTAGTTTTTATTTAAAAACCCTTTCTTGTAATAGTGAGTGTTTTATATCAATAGAAGGGTATTTTTATACCGTTTTTAATTTTAATTTTAATAAAAACATTTTCATACCAATTTTTTTTTTTTTAAGTAAGAATTGAATTGTGCCAATATTGAGTATTACAACCTTCTATGATTAGGCACAAAAATAACGACGTAGTAAGAAATACAGTAATTAACCGTACTTTAAACGTTTTTAATAATCTGTAGGACCTCCTAAAGCATTAGCAACAGCTCGACAACGGCGTGGCATACTTAGTATGAGATTGTCAATCATCGTCTGTGGAATATGGCTCCATACACTGCGAAGGTGTAAAAAAAGTTGTCCTTCAGTGTTCAGATTTTCCAAAGAATCACTGAAAGCTCTTCTCCCAAGCAAATCCCAGGCATGCTCTATGGGATTGAGGTCGGCAGACTGAGCAGGCCATTCCAACGTCGTCATATTGTGCTCGCTTAACGCATTGACCACTACCCTCGCGGTGTGTGACCGTGCATTATCTTGCATGAACATAAAATCTTGACCGAACTGCTGTCGATGAGGGATTACCATGGGGTGTATAACCTCCTGAATGTATTGGTTTGCATTCAAATTGCCCCGTATCCAAACGAGGTCGGTCCTTCCACCAAGGCGAATTCCAGCCCATACCATGATTGTTCCACCTTGGTAAGGATGAACTTTTTGCGGATTCTGGAGACGACTCCGACGTCCAGGAACTCGCTATATACGCACTCTTCTCGAATCAGGATGAAAACCGAAGCAAGATTCGTCGGAAAACAGAACCCGTGCCCATTGATGGTCGGTCCACTGTAAATGTGCGTTAGCCCACAATAAGCGACGACCTCGATTTCCACGTCGAAGAGCTGGAACCCTAAGCGGTCTGCGAGCATAAAGATTGGCTTCGTGTAGTCTTGTTCTGACAGTTTGATCGCTAATAACCACTTGATGCTGAGACTGGAGGCCTGCGACCAACTGACGAGCAGTAATCGTGGGTTGCCGCCTTGCGGAATTTTGCAAGAAACGATCTTGTCGCGGGGTAGTATTTCGTCCCCTGTGACGTTCGGCAACATCCCCTGTAGACCTGTAGCGTGCCCATAATCTGCAAATTACGCTTGGTTGGGTGTTGACAGCATCCGCTACGTCGCGTTGAGTTCGTCCAGCTTGCAGCATACCAACAGCCCTTAACATCTCTTCGCGACTTAAATGACGACGTGACATGATGACTACAGTCACAAAAATGCACAAACCATACGTAAAAGACGTATTATTGATAATAAACGTTATTTACAATCAAAAAAAATAATTTTTATTTTGCCTCAGAGAAACTGCACAATCAAACACTTTTAAAAGTTTTCCCTCCATATTCGAAAATCATTACTTATTTAAATTTACTTTTAAATTTCGAACAACTCTGTAATTTACTTTATTCTATTTTGTAGCGGATAATCCTAAACTCCCTCTCCGTAATACACGCGGTAGGGCGCCGAGACGTTATTCTCCGTCTACTAATTTACGAACGCGCCCATAGCGCTAGCCAATCACAGGCCCGCGCGACCGGCTCGGGGAGTCGGAGAAACGAACGCCAACGTACTACACGAATTATAATCATTGTCTTAATAATTAAGTTTATTTGTTCCTAAAATTGTGAAATTAATCATTAAAAGGAATGTGACAATTACACCTGGCTCCTTATTGGCTCCATCCCGACTACAACTGACGCCCAACGTGTATATAAGGAGCATAAAGTTCGTCCAACAAGATGCCGCGCAAACGACAATCGCTAGATCAAAATAGTTCTGTACAGGAGGGAAATAGCAATAACTCAACAAATAATAACGTTGTGTTTACACAAGAAGCACTTACAACGCTTATTACGAGTATGCAGCAGTCTCAAGCTGAGTTATATTCTCAAATAATGAGAGAGGTACGTTCGTCCACACCAAACGAGGTTAATGTCTCCGCCATTATGAAAAATAATTTTGCGAAATGTGCATCGCGTTTCAACGGAAATACTGGTGAGTCTGTTGACAATTTTATTGATGCCATCTCAGTATACAAGGCGTGCCTAAACATAAGCGACGAGAACGCCATGTTAGGACTTTCTATGTTACTGGGTTCATCGGCGGGAACATGGTGGCAAGGCGTCAAAAACTCAACGAAAACTTGGGAAGAGGCCCTAAACAGATTGCGCAGTGCCTTCGGCGAGCGTCGTCCGCCATTCAGGATTTACTCCGAAATATTTTCAACCACTCAAGGTCAGCAGAATACAGATCTTTTTATTGCGAAAATTCGAGCTTTATTAGCAAAGCTTCCGCATGGTGATCTGTGTGAACGAGTGGAGTTGGACATGGTATATGGGTTATTAGATCGCCGCATTAAGAAAAGATTAGATAGATCAGCTATCAGTACATTCGACGAATTATTAATTAAAGCTCGCGCTATTGAGGACTCGTTAAAGGAAAACCACAAGTCCGAGAGCTGCAACACATCCGTCGCGACGACTTCGGAATCTGCGCGCCCCGCTTCTAACCCTATGCGTGCCACTGCAGTCCCCGCACGTGCCTCTGCAGCACCTGCGTATTCCACTGGCACAGCTGTTGATGGTCAAGATGCAAGACGTGGGAAACCCAGGTTGTTCTGTGTGTATTGCAAGCGTAGTGGTCACACTAAAGACAAGTGTGAAAAGCTTAATATTAATAAATCTAATGATAATAAGTCTAGTGATAGTGATACTTCAAAGTACAAAGATATTAAATGTTATGGTTGCGGTACAGAAAATGTTATAAAATCTAAATGTCCTAATTGTAACCCTAAATTAAGCTCATATGGTGAGCACACTGCATTTTATTCCCTTAGTTCAAAGACTGAGACTTCAACTTGTATTTGTAACAATTGTAATCCCCGCTTTATGTTGTCAAATGGTTTTCAATGTGTTTCTGGTAATTTTGTCGGATCAAAATCTCATGTTAATAATGATTTTAGGCCGCACACCAGTATTGCTGTACCATTATCTGACAAAGTTGGTGGCTCACAATCTTTATTGGAAATGTCAAGTAGCTCTAAACAGTTTCATGGGAAAGTCAGTGGTGCTCAAACATATTTGGTAAATGGTGCTCAAACATGTTTTGCTAATGATTCTCAAACATGTTTTGCTAATGAATCTCAAAGTTTTTTTAAAGTTAATTGTGAAAATAAATCTTCTCTACGTCCAGTAATAAAAATTAATATTTTAGGTGAGAATGGTACAGCAATGATTGATTCAGCAGCCAAATGTTGTGTGGCTGGCTATACATTGTACAATCTTTTTAAAATGAGAAATCATCGTATGTTGTCTTGCGTGAAAAATGTAAGCTTAGCTGATGGTGTTACTAGATTAATGAATGTACTTACTACGGAAGTGTATGTATGTCTTGAAGGTAGAACCAGGCTCATAAGTTTTTTAATTTTTCCAGACGCGGATAGTAATCATACTTTGTTAGGTATAGATTTTTTGATAAATTTTGATATCAGTGTGGATTTTGGTAACGCTAAATGGTACTTTAACGATAATGATAAAAAGTTTGATCTTCTTTTCGAAAAAGATTTATTTTATGAACATGTCTATGTTAACAGCATATTTAGGGATGATGAAGCATCAGGTCTTACCGATCAACAACGCGAGGTTCTTGCTCAAGTTCTCACGGAAAATGAGGACATTTTTAAGTTGACAGGTGAACCAACTAGTTTCGCGGAACATGTAATAGATACCGGTGACCACGCTCCTATCGCGGTACCTCCGTATAGGTTAACGCCCGCGAAAAAGGCTGTTATGCAGACTGAAATAGAAAAGATGTTAGCCGAGGACATCATAGAGGAATGCGAGTCGGCATGGGCCGCTCCGGCGTTATTAGTTCCAAAAAAAAATGGTCAGGTACGTTTTTGTGTCGACTATCGTAAGCTTAACGCAATTACTAAGTCTGACGCGTATCCAATGCCGCTTATTGACGAACTTGTACAGTCAACAAAACGCAATTGCATCATGACTACGTTAGATATGAGAAGTGGGTTTTGGAATGTAAGCGTACGCGAGTGTGATAGGGATAAAACGGACTTTCAGACACATTTAGGAACGTTTCGTTTTAAACGCATGCCTTTTGGTCTTAAAAATTCGCCAATGACGTTTGCTAGGCTAATAGACAGGTTGCGCTCCGGTACATCACTGAAAAACATAAACATTTTAGCATACCAAGATGACCTGCTAATTATATCAGATGGATTCGACCAGCATATCGCAGATTTACGTATAGTTTTTGATAGACTACGCCTATTCAATCTTCGCGCCAACCGCGAAAAATGTGTTTTCGCACGCAAAGAGGTTAAATATCTTGGCCACGTCATCACACAGGAAGGGATCCTCCCTGATCCTGGTAAAATACGCGCTATCGTGGATATGAAAGAACCAAGTTCGGTACGCCATCTCAAAACTTTTCTTCAAACGTGCTCGTGGTTCCGAAAGTTCATTTTGAACTTTTCGAAAGTCGCTGAACCACTAACACGTCTTCTGAAAAAGAATCAACCTTGGAAGTGGGGTAATGAGCAGAAACAGTCGTTTCAAGAGCTCAAAAAGAGTTTAACGTCTGCTCCCATTTTAATCCAAGCTGATTACAGCAAACCATTTGTATTACGTACGGATGCTAGCAATTACGCCTTAGGTGCCGTCTTGCTGCAGGGCGAAGGAAACAATGAACGGCCAATTGAGTATGCGAGCCGTCTCCTTAACCCCGCCGAACGCAACTACAGTACTACTGAAAGAGAAGCTCTAGCAGTAGTCTGGTCTGTTGAACGCTTCAGAGGTTACATTGAGGGTCATGAAATTGTTGTTAGTAGTGACCATCAACCTCTTAAGTGGTTATTAAGTTTAAAATCGCCTTCAGGTAGACTCGTGCGATGGGCTTTAAAGTTGCAAGAGTTTAATATTCGCTTTGAATACACTCCTGGTAAAGCCAATGTTGTCGCTGACACTTTGAGTCGTCCTACCTGCGAAGAAGATAGTAAGGATCAGTGCGGGATTTGCTCAGTCATTGTATACTTACCTTCGAGAAGTCCTGCTGATCTTCGCCAAGCTCAGTTAGATGACTCGGAACTGAGAAAAATTATTAGTAGTCTTGAAAGTAATGATGCTCTTGAAGACAAACGCTGGTCTGAGCGAGGTTACTTCATGCAACAAGGAGTTCTTTATAGGTATAATCCTGACGTCGATGTTGAAGAACCACAGCTCGTACTTCCTGTGAGTTTAAGACTCGATGTCCTGCAGGAATGCCATGACACTCCTATTGCTGGTCATCAAGGCATCGATAGAACGTTACATAGACTTTCACAACGGTTTTTTTTCACTGGTATGAGACGTCTTGTGGCTGATTTTATTAAGTCTTGCCCTACATGCCAGCGGTATAAGTCGTCAAATGTAAAGCCATCAGGCCTCTTGCAAACACCAGTTTTGCAACAAAGAGGTGAGGTTATAGCAGTTGACTTATTTGGCCCGCTCCCATCTGGAGAAAAGGGGGAGAAATACATATTGTTGGTTGAGGACACAGCTACTCGGTGGGTCGAACTCTTTGCTCTTGTTGACGCCACGGCAGAAGTCTGTGCCCGAACACTGATAGAGGAATATTTCCTCAGGTATGGCCTACCGCGTCGTGTCGTCTCCGATAATGGAGTACAGTTCGTCTCATCTGTTATGCAACAATGCATGTTTATCCTGGGGATTCAACAGGATCTGTTACCCTTATACCACCCGGAAGCAAATCCGGCTGAACGTAAAAATAGAGACCTTAAGGTACAGCTGGCTCAGATAGTTGACACCAAGCATAACTCATGGCCCAAACACCTACCGTCGGTTCGTTTCGCTATGAACTCAGCTATGTGTAATACAACTGGTGTCTCGCCCGCATTTCTCACCTTTGCTAGGGATCTCCGTTCACCTATCGAAGTCAATCTTGACATCAGGACAGTCCTAGAGAAAGATAATTTTGTACCCCAGATTACTCCTTATTTAAAGAGTTTCTTGAATTCTTTAATTTCAATTCGAGATAGAGTAGAGAAGGAACAGGATAGACGTAAAGAATACGCGGATAAAAATCGTAAAATTGAAGAGTTTCATGTCAATGACCAAGTGTTAGTTAAATCGCACGTATTAAGTAACGCTGCAAAAGGGATTTCAGCTAAATTTGTACCAAAAAGAGATGGTCCTTATACAATAATTAAGGTAGCGAGTCCTACTACTTACATTCTTTCTAAACTTGATAATCCTAACGACATCATAGGTAAATTTCACGCGTCACAACTTACGTCATTTGTTAAAAGGAACGAGGTTTCTCTACCGGTCATGCCCAAACGTAACCGAGGCCGCCCTCGTCAGATTAAGCCTGTTTCCATTTCACCTGAACGGGTTCCAGAGCCTGTTTCTATCTCAAACGAACGGGTTCTTGAGCGAGGACGCTTTATCGAACCCGAGGGGGAGTATGTAGCGGATAATCCTAAACTCCCTCTCCGTAATACACGCGGTAGGGCGCCGAGACGTTATTCTCCGTCTACTAATTTACGAACGCGCCCATAGCGCTAGCCAATCACAGGCCCGCGCGACCGGCTCGGGGAGTCGGAGAAACGAACGCCAACGTACTACACGAATTATAATCATTGTCTTAATAATTAAGTTTATTTGTTCCTAAAATTGTGAAATTAATCATTAAAAGGAATGTGACAATTACACCTGGCTCCTTATTGGCTCCATCCCGACTACAATTTTTATTTATTTGCTGCCAGTTATATGCAAAACAAGATTTACACGAAAAAAAATAATTGGGGTCATCTTGTTCCCTAGACTTTGTTGAGGTGTTTAGTTCTCTGAGTTTCTTGCTGGCATCTTCTCAGTAGAACTAACCTACCGAACCAGCGAAAGAATTACTATTTCCTACCTTACTATTTTTATAATATTTCTTGACATAATTGTAAAATTTATGTTCATATGTGTTCTTTATGTGCCTAAACTGAATAAATGAAATTGATTCTTTGATTGATTCTATAAATTATTTTTTGTTTAGTATCCAGCCAAACTTTTGTCATCATTTGAGATTTACCTGTTTGTAGTTTGTAGCTAAGTATATGTAATACTATTTAACAATAGTACAGGGGTGGCATTAGTCTGTTTCCTAAATTAAAACATTATTTTAAGTAAACATCTAAGGCTTGATAATATTATTTTGGATGGTGTAGAAGAAAGCCCGACTAATCATGATTTTTAGTAAAGAAATAAATAAATCATTTCACACTAGTTACACACACACCACACAGATAAAAACACCATTAATTACAATAAAAAATAAAAACAAATAAAAAAGTAATAGAATAACACCAAAAGGTAAAAAAAAGATAAAAACAAAAAAATCAGCAATTACACATAGGCACATAGGCATGCGGAGCCCGCACCGACCTGTGTGTGTATGTGTCTGACCACCCTAATGGAAAAGAGGCTTGACTTTGTGAATATTATAATGGTGTCCAATATTTATTCCTGGAAAAATTGTAAGTATTTAAGACAAAAAAATCTAATTTTAACGTTATATAAGTTGCCATCAATAAATTGAAACCAAAGAAGAGAATACCCAAAGAATAACTAATCCATTTTAATTATCTTCCTTCAAAGCATTTTTATTAAATATCTTTACCAATTTATCTAAATTATTGAACAAAAAATGGAATTTATAGTTTAATCAA
This sequence comes from Eilema griseolum, assembly GCA_963662185.1. Taxonomy (NCBI): domain Eukaryota; kingdom Metazoa; phylum Arthropoda; class Insecta; order Lepidoptera; family Erebidae; genus Eilema; species Eilema griseolum. The sequence goes on from OY759252.1 coordinate 384,534, forward strand.
GGCAGGATTTTCGCTTAACAGCCTCCCGCAGTTGGGAATAGCCGCTGCGATGAAAATCAAAGCCACGTCTGGGAATTTACTTACCAATTACCGGTATTCTCCATTATCGGTGTTAGAAAACAGTGCCGTGCCGGTACAAATTTCATTGTATTTTTTCCCTAATACTAGTTTTCTTTTCAAGCTTTTAACTTGGAATACATGATTAATACTACTTTTAATATTATTATGTATTTGAAAAATGTTCAACAACTACTCCATTAATTCACTAGACGCATACGCTACTCACTGCATTAATAGAGCAACATTACCTGTCATCCAAATATTTTGTAGAGAATAGATGAAAAACCTCTCGTAACGCAATTCAGAAGTTTGAACTATAGCAGAAGAAAATTGGCTGAATTAAGGGACAAACGTAGAAAAGAGGCCATTTTCTTTTGGAATTCGTTAAGAGAGGTCAATGACAGTCTAAATTTCAATGAACGTGGTATTGGGTTCGTTGCATTTTCCACCATTTTGAATTTAAAGGTGAATTTAATTTCACCATTTTTTGGGACATAAATTAAAAAAAAAGGTCTGAGGAAAATTTATGATTGAAAATTTGATAGTTGTAAATGTTGTTAGAAATCAATAATAATAACCGACACATATGCGGGCGGAGCCTCCGGCGATAGCTAAACGAATTATTCAGTACAAAAATTATATATATATATATATCGAAAAATATCGATCCTAGGCAAAAATTCTGAGAACCGAAATACAGGCAATTGGAATCTAATCAACTTTTATATACCATTTTTCGTGTAAAATGTAAAATAACCAAATTATTCAGCAAACAAAAATTCACCCTTAAATTTAAGATGGCGCAACGAAACGAATACCACTTAAAACCAAATATCGACTACCAGTGACCCCTCTCTACGAATTTTGAAAGAAAATTGCTACTAGGATTTTTTTCTTTGACAAATCCTAACTTTCTTGGTTTACTACGAACTCGAAAAGATCATAGTGAAGCACTTATCACTGTTTCGTGAATTTTTTTTTCGTGTGCTTTTTTATCAATGTACACACTATCGCCACTAGGGAGTCCGTAGCTACTACGTAAGCCGGTGCTGACAGGGAACCGGTCAAAGTCCTTGTCATCAGATATATTGAAGCGTAAGCAATCATATAATGGTAAAATATAATGTCAAATACGTCAGAAAAATGATAATAATCAATGTTAGCGTAATGGTGGCACTTTACATGGCTAGTCGTATTTGATGAACATTTACTATGTGTGGACAGTGTATTTGACAAAGCATTTGCCTTATTACCTATTTCACAAATATGACTAGTACCAAATACGTAATTGACAAGTTATTTAGTTTTTTTAAATTCTTTAAGGTCAGTAGAGTACCGATAATAGTAGACAAAATTCATTCAAGTTCACATAGGACACCGCTTTGAAGAGAATCCTTTTTTGTGAAGTAAATTGTGTTTGTCTATATTTACATGTTTGCATATACGTCAAATGTATTATCAAATCAACCAACGTCCAATAGAAAACACAAATAGCCAAGCGAAAAGCCACCATCACACATTCCCAGTTCCTGAACACCTTAGCTCGAAAATTGACTAAAGTGTGAGTGTGGGTGTTAATACACATATAAATTCTTACTGTAAATATTCTTACAGCCCAAAGAAACATGCTGATTTAGTTCAATCAGAAACTTCAATTTAAGAAACAAACAGTTGTAGTTTGTGCACTGTAGCAAGTACGAACCCGTCTAGCAGTAATTCCCCGGCGGTGCAAGCAATAAATCTAAAATAACGAAGCCTGTCACCCGGCTCCGGTCCGGTGGGGCCGCCGGCGGGACTGTTCGGCACCACTGGTCATGTTACTCGTAACATGACGATCTTGGTTCAAGTTATCTTTTAAAATTATAGTTATTTGGCATACATCGTTAAGCTGAATCTTCTATAAGTAGGTGTACTAGCAAACCACATATTAGTATATTGAAAACAAAATGTAGAATTATATCAAAGTATTTGAACTTCGTAAACCATCGGTTTTCTCTCGTCCAGACAAAGTAAACTAAAAAGATAATCGAGGGATGCGAAATTTGTTGAAACAACAAGTTTTAACTACAAAAGCAATTAAGGAATTATGTATTTTAGTAATAATTTTTTTTGTACAGTAAAATGTTTCTTGCATGTTGTCAAAAATGATCCACTGTGCTCCCTTATGTTTGATTCATTACTTTTAATTTGATAATTAAAAGTTAAAATGCAATTGGTGCTAAAAATAAATTCCAAAGTATATATATTTGACCTTTTCAAAGCTGTCATGCCCGCCAGCTAGATGTCAAAGCTGAAATTTTTTTAATGAAGTCCCGCGGGCGAAGGCGACACTGTTCGCCCGGAGCCTTGGTCATTATAATTGGCAGTTTTCTTTAAAATGCGTATATTGCTCTATTCTCAATAACGTTTGCAAAGACGTTTTCATAGTATAGACCTTATTTAAGTTATTGAATTATGTTTAAACATTTTTATTTTATTTCAGGTAAGATTCTGAACTTCAGCGTATGTTTTATAATCGTTATAACATTACTACTACTACACTTGAAAGAGGTAAGAGTTTTATAATATCAAATTGAATTTAACCCTTCAACGGCTACGAGTAAACATATCGAACTGAGGCTTATTTTATGAGTTCCATACCTTACATTTACTATCATATATATAACTTTAATCTTTTGGTGCAAGATCTAAGAAGCCCATGGCAGTCAACCTCGCCTGCAAGTCGGCTCATCTGCTGATCAACGGAGAAGGTTCTGGTGTAGTTTTCCTCCTTGGAGGTGATCAGATGGTAATCACTTCCATTAGAACTAAGAAAAGTCAATTCATAGATGAAAAGGAGGGTAAAGATTAAATGGACCCCTAAATATTTTATTAAACGCCTTCTATTTTAGGAATAAATAGTGAAACCACATCGCGCCCTTAGATAGCGCGCTAAAGTCGGCACATAAATCAAGTATTCAGCAACACTACTAAAACGCGACCATGCTCTGTAAATCAAATAGATTTAAATACAATAAGAATCTCTTTTCATCCGAACATCTAGAGTACAGTCGTTGACAAAAGTTGCTGAACAAGAACATGTTCAAATCAATTTGTACGTTGGAATCTTCGCATCACTATCATGTAACGTTGTTAGAAGCATCTACGAAAAGGATATTATAATTATAGAAATTATATGAGTCGTAAATTATCCCAATATAATTGAAATAGGTACAACTATTTCATTTATTTATTGCATGAACACAGGTTGATATAGATGTTTACGTGGTGCTTATGGTAATACCGTGTTCTACCGATAGGCATACAAAATAACACGTATTCAATAGAAATTCCTCATTTCTATTGGTATAGTCAGACAGTTCTTAATTGATGACAAACTACTATCTAAATTTAGGCAATTCATGTCAAAATTTATAGAATTAAATAGTACCTATGTCAATTTAAAATGTAAAATTCTTCAAAATAGGGTATTAATAAGACATTTTTAAGATTACTTCGACGTTTTCGTTCTTTTAATGAAATGAAACAGTTGAAATGACTTTGAAATTGGAATGTGTTGAACCACTTTGTAGGTGACTGTATACACGCACTATTTGGGTATTCCTACACTGTACTATAAATGAAAGAGTTTAATAAAGCTTTGTACTCGTAACACGTCAAATTTCAGTAGACATGTTGGAAAGGGAAATTATGTCATTAGCTTAATGTGTTTATAACGCAGCGAACCAGCGACAGTCTTCAGGGAAATAACCGTGAAATGCACCTTTTCCAAAATGTCGGCAATTGGGTAAAAATATTGGTGATAATGCGAGGCTAGGGAGTCATTTACGGAACGAATAATGAGGGTGCTTCAAAATTCCACGTGAACAAAGTCGCGGGGAACAGCTAGTATTTATTACATTTAAATTTACTTTTTATAATAGCAACGCGGCTAAACTCATTTTTTATTCTGTGTTGTACATGTTAAATAAATTATTAAAGTACAGAGAAACATATTTTTATGTACAAATGCGAATTCAGTATTGAATTTTCTGGAACCTTTGGGGAAATGCAACAAGAGTGTAAAACAAATGAACAACTCGCAAAAAAACATTGAGTAAATTAGAACTTAGAACATACATATCATATAATAAAATCTTTTAAACATATAGATTTAAAAACTGGTGTTCGCAACTTCAATTCCAACATATAATCAATACCGAAATTTAAAGGAAAAGAAAAGTCGATTCTCGATAGCAGATAACTATCGAACTAAAGATATAAACACTGACAACAAAACTTCAGTAGCTCGAACACTTGGCAACGTGGAACAATATAAAGTTTTATATTAATAGTAAAGTTTAATATTATGTTGTTCTAACGACATTTTGATGGCAGTCGATTATCCACGTCACGTCGATTGTGCACACAATAACGATAGTGCCGATAGTCGAAACATAATAAACAAAATGCTTTTATTATTGGGAGCGCTACAAAATTATGTTCCTCTTTCTGGTTTCACTTCTTATACTCCATAGTACTGTATAAAAATATTTTATAAAATGCCTCAGGATTTGGTTGACATGCCACTTAATAAGCTTAAAATAGAAGTGAACAAGAGTTTAATGAAAAAAGGTGCACAGTATAAATTGTAAACAAAACCCCGGCCGACACAGGGCCATTTCTCTCGATATGGCCCCTCTCATCGGGTGTGGGGACCTCAGAGTCCCCAACTCATCCTCGGAAATGGGGAGGCACGCCGGGCGCGCCGCCGCCGTGACCTGCTTCTGCCAGGAGATTCTTGCCCATTCTCGTATAGTATTTGCTTCGGCTGCCGATATCCGAAGTGAAAATTTCATCAGAATGAGATCCAAAATGAAATTTGTATATTACAGAAAACTGTAATTAAGATTAAAACTCGACTTATTTAGTAGGGTATACTGAAGTTTTCTTCCACATAAGTTTCTCTGGGAATAGTAGCTCATTACAATCCACTACAAACATTAGCTTTTCTCAGCAAAAGCTCGCTACATTTGTACGAGAGCATCAGTGAAAGCTCACGTTGTGTATGAAGTGGCCATTTGCTGTAGATTATACTTGGAATGCGGTGATTCTCCAACATAACTATGAAATGATGCAGACATAATCTTGGAGTTTTCTCAATCTTATTTTAACTAGCAGCGTATAGCCGTTTTTGAAAGCTATTCGTTTTTAATAGCGCAAGTAATGTGTTTTACTTTTTAGCATATACGTCTTTTATATTTTTAACTACTTTTGTTGCTTGAATGCTCATCTAGAAAATCGAGTTGAACTTAAATAACTTATTATAAAACAAAACTAGCAAGATAAAAGTTTAGATTATTCGTTGAACCACTTTAGCATATTCTTTGGTAACTTCGTGAATGTAAATGAATAATAATATAACCAGAGGAAAAAAATTAGGACATTAATCATAAAAGAAAATCCATTTATTGAATGTCCTATACCTATACATGCGAGCGTTTGATTGTTGTTTTTGTTATTTTTTGTTTGTTTTACTTAATAATTATGTATTTTATTATGCTTGTTTAGTATTTAATGTTATTGATTTTATGTCGTATTTTGTGAGTGTGTGTATCTAATAAACGCGTTTTCTTTCTTTCTTTCTTTCTTTCATTGTTCTGAAACCCACAGTGGAAGTGTTAATAAACATATAGAATTTAAATGACTGTTAATAGAAGGCTAAACGGGAATTGCTTTGAATATCATTTTAGTTTGCACTATTTGTACAGGTAATGTTGATGTGTGTCACAACTTCGAAATTTTCATTATAATTAAAAATAGGTTTTGTAAAATTTAATCCTGAAGACCCTTTACAGAAGGCCTGACCGCGGCACTAGATCGTCCATTCTGCTTCTTAAGAAATAAGGGAATCTCTCACTACAGATCATAAGCGTATCTCCAGTCAGGTAGAAATGGTTTTATAAGTTATAAGTCACAAGCGGACTTGGAACAATTTTGAGATTTGTGCTAGATTGAAATATCTTTGTTGTGTACCATGTGAATTGGTTACATCGAAGTAAAACCCAATAAAATTATTCTACAACTTTAGACCTAATTATAGAGTGTTGCAGTTTTCTCAAGAGATATTGCCCACTAGCGTCTGGCACGTTTAGACTGCCGTTATTCGAGATTACATTAGAGAAGTCCAATTTCTTCTGTACGTGAGATACGAGTATTTTGTGAACTATTTTGTGAGTAAAAACAGGATATTTTCAATGGCCTCGATAGTCACATAATTTTTACTTATTTTTATATTTAATTACACACACACACTGGCACTTCTTTTACAGGGGAAACCTAATGCGATAGTGCTGTAACCTAATATTTACAAACTAATTAATACATAATTAATGGCAATAGGCTCGCCACCTATTACATTGGGACCTAAACATAAACTGGCGAAATGTCGGTGCTAGCACTTCTGCCTACCTCTTCGGGGATATAAGCATGAGTTTATGTTATGTTATGTTTTGGTGGCGCTTGGCAGCGTGCGGTAATGGACTGTATTGCGGGAAGTAGCTAACTGTTCTATTGACGCTTTACACACAAAAGACAGGTGGCCGGGCTGCCGCGGATTCGATCCAGGCAGTGAATGCAGCCCGAGAAATTAGGAGAGGATGCACTAACCCTCACGACACACGTGTTTTCATCGCAGCCGGTACACGGATCTTCTCTTCCTTGCTCAGGAGCTGCCGTCAGCATCACTAGATCACTTGAGGAACACACGAGAGGCACAATCCGATCGGTAAAGGTCTATGAAGCGGTAAAAATGTAACAAATATTAATCACTTTTGAGAGACGCGAGCGCGGTCCGTCATCACGCTGGCTAGTTCAAAGCGAGACTGAGTGTCTATATTTCACAAATGGCGGACGGAAGCTACATCTATGGTTAGTGCGGAAGGGGAAACGGGTATAAAAGGAGTGTGTTTCCGTGTCAAAAATACAGTTTCTACTCGGCGCAACCATTCCCCCCGGCTTGAAGGGTTACCTTCGAAACGACAAATGCGAAAAAATCTAAAGTCTAATCTAAATCTAGGTTTGGGAAATAACAACTAAAATATAAACCTAGATTGGAGCTCGTGCCTACTGCTGGCTAGGCAGAAGGCAGAGGCGAAACAAACAACACAACGCAACAGTCTCGACCAAGACGAGACGCGATTAGCCAACAACAAAATAAGGGTCTCTTCACGTGGGACCGATACAACAAGCGAGTGCTTCTTCTCCTCGGGTGGTTCGGAAACCGTAGTGGGATTGAATTGACTAACTGGCCACCCATCTAACGCGGCATGATCCAGGACGGTCCACCAAACCACAACGGGTGATCCAAAATTTGCGAAGGAAGCAATCCACGAGAGAGACAATCGGCTGGGTTGTCGGTGCCAGCAACGTGAAAGAGATTATGTGGCGCCAATTCAGATTGAATTTTTGCCACTCTATTAGCGACGAATGTGTCCCAACGATGGGGCGAAGAGTGGGCCCAATACAAAGCGACTGTTGAGTCCTAAAAGCTAAAAATTACTAATATTAATGCGAAAATTTACAATTATGTCATTAAGCGACACGGAAGTGCTAGTCTTAGCACTGCCATCCAAAACTACACGGAGTTTTAGTAGTAAGCTTATCTTCTCTAATAACTCCGCGGTGCGGGATAATGTACGAAGGCTGGGTCCCGCCAGTGTCCGCAGGCGCAGGTGAGATGTAACCTTTATCTAAATATTCGTTAACAACCTCATCATAGGACCGCTTCGACTTTGGGGACGCCTGCATCTTTCGTTCCAAACAAAGAAAGCGTTTTTCAGCGGATACACGGGAGCCACCGAGTGAAAACTTGCGGATGGTAGACTCCAGTGGCGGCTCGACGGTGCAACAGAACGAAGCAGTCGAGTGACTAAAACTATCTATAGAAGCGGGTGCGGAACCAATTATAACAAAACCAAGAACTGTTTCCAGTGCGTGCGGAGCGGGGTACGTCGGTCCCCCTTGAACCTTACGTGATAACTGGAGGTGCGGGAGAATCGAAGCGCCGATCAATATATCGACGACTCCAGGAACAGCGTAAGTCTCATCTGCTAAAGGCAAGTCTTTAAATTTCGTTAATAAAGACGTGTCAACCGGGACGGTAGGCAACTGTTCAGCTATTCTATCTATAACGAGCGAATCCATGTCAAACCAAATATTATTATTAAAACGAGATCTAAACCTTGTTTTAACGGTGCCACGAACAGCTGACTGTAAGCTTCCAAAACCCTTCACCACTGAGCGGGTTGAACGCTTATCAACATTGAAACCAAGACGCCGACAACAATCTTGAGTAATAAAATTACTTTGCGAAGCGCCATCTAACAGCGCTCGAACAATGCGCGGCTTACCTAATGCATCAACAATAACAACGCGAGCGGTCGCAAGACACACAGTAGTGAGTGCAGCACTAGCGGAGAACGAACACAAGGTGACGTCATCCGCGGCGGTCACCGGGCGGGCCGGAGCGCGCGCGAGCGCGGGCTGCGGCTGCGGCGCAGGCTGCCGTGTGTCACCGCTCGACGAGCCAACCGTGCTCACATTGGATGCGGCATTACTATTCTCAAAATGAAGCAAAGTGTGGTGTCTCGCTTGACATTTGCGACAACTATTTCTACTATTACATAAAACAACGCGGTGTTTAGTACCGAGACAATTAAAACAAAAATTATTAGCGCGAACAAATTTATAACGATCACTAGGCGACAATTTTAGAAAACCAGGACACCTGTACAGTTGCGAATGATGAGTGCTACACAAAGAGCAAACAGGTGACTGTACACGTGCTGGTGCGGTACTAACATAAGTATGAGTTGACCTCAGTGACTTCGATGACGCATCTACTTTGCGTGCAGAATCAACAACTATCTTCGCGCCTTCATGTTTCGATGAAGAGCGCTGCAATACTTTTATATGCTCGCGAACAAAACTTTCTAAGTCTTCGAACTTAGGAATTTTATTGCCGCGATGATCCGACTCAAACAAACGAATGGTTTCGGAATCTAATTTCCTTAAACCCATATACAAAAATACGAAGTCGCAGAGGTCATCAATCTTTAGGTTCTTTACGGCGCGAACAGCTGACGCGAAAGTATCTAGAAATTTCTCTAAGTTTTGATCGTTACATGCCGCAATAGATTTCAAATCAAACATCTGATCTAAATAGGCGTTAGCTACCGATCTTTTATCCTCATACCTAGCTTTCAAAGTATTTAAAATTAAATTATAATTCTCGGCACTAAACGTAATTCCAGCGCAAACGGTTATAGCTTTACCAGTCAATTTTTCAACGAGATAATGCAACTTTTCGTGATCTGTCAACGAATCGTTCTTATCTATTGTATTCTCAAAACTATCTATAAATAGACACCAATTGCGAATGTTACCATCAAACTCGGGTATTTGAATTGGTGGCAACTTAGGTCGGTCGCGAGTGGGGTTGGGTAGGTCAGCCGGCTTCTCCAAACTCCTAGCGACGCGTTTGATACGACAATACAAATCGTCAAACGACGACAAGGCTTGATAACTCACTGAGTAATCGGGATTCAAATTCAACTCTAAAACGTTGATGTCATGTACTAAGGTTTCGAAATCCGCGCGTAGACTATCTAAGTTTTCTATAGAACACAAGAACGAATCTCTGATGACCAAATCAGAGGTTTTAAGTGCATTATCATAAATCGATTGTACGCGAGAGTAAATCATTTCTTTTTTAGCGTATAAAAGTTTCAATTGAACCTTACCGGTCTTATCAACCTTTGGGGACATGTTTACAATTAAATCTCAAACTAAAGTGCAGTAAACAACAAATATGAAATGACTTAATCTTAGCGGTACAGAGCAGCGAGGCGGCGCGAGCGACACTCGGCAGATAGGTAGGTACCTACAACTGTGAATGCACGCTTGAACAAACGCGCATAGCAACAAGGTCGTACCTACGCGATGGTCGCTGTCTAGGTTCAACTATTATTTCCGAGATTAAGTATTGCGTAATATCTATTCAAATTAAAATACTTTCGTATGAATTGGGATGAGATGCGAGCGAGGTAGGTACAGCCACGTGTCTACCCACGCAGGTACTAGGCAAATACGACGCGAGCCGAGAACAACGTAATTGAAAAAAAACAAAACAAAGCCAAATGCGTTAGGTATTACACTGTGCCTATGCACTAGGGTGTCTAGTATACCTAAGATCTAAGCCTAAATGTCTGGATGCGGGGTTTTCTACTAAAATAACCAGGCACTTAGGTGCGATGCGAAAATTGTGAACTACGATTAAGTGTTGATATGATACCTAACCTATTTATGTATTAGGTAGGTACAATGCGAGCCAGCGGCGAACGGACAACAAATTCTAAGCCTAAATGTCTGGATGCGGGGTTTTCTACTAAAATAACCAGGCACTTAGGTGCGGTGCGCTCATTCCCATTAGAATAATAACAAAATACGAACTACGGCTAAGAATCCGGCTCGATCCGGACCAAAAATGGTGGCGCTTGGCCGAGTGCGGTAATGGACTGTATTGCGGGAAGTAGCTAACTGTTCCATTGACGCTTTACACACAAAAGACAGGTGGTCGGGTTGCCGCGGGAGTGATCCAAGCAATGAATGCAACCCGAGAAATTAGGAGAGGATGCACTAACCTTCACGACACACGTGTTTTCATCGCAGCCGGTACACGGATCTTCTCTTCCTTGCTCAGGAGCTGCCGTCAGCATCACTAGATCACTTGAGGAACACACGAGAGGCACAATCCGATCGGTAAAGGTCTATGAAGCGGTAAAATGTAACAAATATTAATCATTTTTGAGAGACGCGAGCGCGGTCCGTCATCACGCTGGCTAGTTCAAAGCGAGACTGAGTGTCTATATTTCACAAATGGCGGACGGAAGCCACATCTATGGTTAGTGCGGAAGAGGAGACGGGTATAAAAGGAGTGTGTTTCCGTGTCAAAAATACAGTTTCTACTTCGGCGCAACCAGTTTAATCAAAACAATCCCTTTACAATAACTTTACAAATTTTGCGATAAATAAAAAATCTTTCCTCACTACCCGAACGGGGCGCACGGTATGTAATCTGTAACTTGTGGATACATTTAGTCTCTCAATACCACATAATTGCAAAAATTCACATGCATACATTTCAAACAACTCTATATGTAAATAAGGTCGCTGATGCCTTGTACCATCCTCAAATCTGTCCAGTGGCAATGGTTTCGGTTTCAATTGCTTCTCAGATGATATCGTTTGTAATTTAATCAAAACTTTCGTCGGTAATTGATTCACTGTTATTTTAACTCTGACATTATTATATTGGCGAACTTCGGAGGCTTGCGGGCTCCTCCGATTGTTATCAAAGATAGGCCCTTGGGCTTAAGGTTGTGATTGAGATTAATGAAATGTACTTTAGGTGTTTGAACAAGAACACTTTTGTTACAAATCGAATTTTAAAGTAAGTGGCATCTTCCTCACGACCGTAGTCGGAAAATGGAAGATATTTCGACTCCAAATTTAACAATATTTCGGCATTATAGAAGATATAGTCACGTTTTTCACAGACGAGGCATCTCGGCTACAATAATTATCCAGAACATGAATGAAAATAATTTTAGTGCTTTAAGGTAGGACACGGCGGTAGATCCGCCTAGTTGAGCAGTCCGACTGGGGAAGTACCTCCGCCCTACAGAATACCGCGGTTATAATAACTTCGTGTTGTGTTCCCAGCGGTGAGTAGGGTAGCCAGAGCTCACTGGAGAATTTGTGCTGTCAGTGAAATGACTAATGGCTTGTACTGCTCTGTCCTCTACACTGACGGCACAGAAACTCTGTGCTTACAGGGTCGGCAGCGCGAGTGTGGCTCCTCTGGTGTTACACACGTCGATAGGCCACGGTAACTACTTTCCATCAGGTGGGCCGTGGGCTTGTCTGCTACCTAAGTGGCATAAAAAACCAGCATATATGAGGGTCAGATAGCACTACTGCCTGAAGGCCTAAGCTTACTTTTACAAGCTGGTACACTACTGATGATTGACGGAAGATGCTCTGCTGCTGACTTTACTATCGGTAAAGAAGTAGCAGAGCGTATCTTGGACTCCAGGGTGTTTTGAATGCTATCGGCACTGGCTTATACTAATGAAATGATATAGATTTATAATTTCTTCCCTAAAACTGAAATTAAATCACGTAGCTACATTGGTATGTACTAAAACTTGCATATTAACATCTATGAATGACAGAAGCACTTTAGGCCACTAGATCAATAAAATGGCCACACAGCATGTTCTCTCGTTCACAGTCCCGTCACTAATAGATTTTAAATTTTTGATCGTGGGTGAACCCTGTGCTCAAATATTCACGTGGCTGAAGTAGGGCTACCTCTAATTACATATATTAACAATAAACAAACAAATGGGACGTGGGTATATCAAAATTACAATATCAAATCACATACAATAACAATACCAAACAAAATCAATAACAATATCAAAATTGTGTTTATTATTTTCAGTACTACGTTCTACTACGTACGTAGTAATACATTATAAATACAGTAAACATATCTACATTCGAAAAACAAATTGACCTATACCTACTGATCAGCGCTTGAGGCTCTGGCGATTGCAGTCGCTCCAATAAAACCCAAATAAACCAAAGGAGAAGGAGCAACTGAACTCCAGATTCTGAGGTAAAAGCCTGGGATACAACTGAGAACAACGCTAACACAGTAATGAAATAAAAATAAAGCAATTTTTCAACAAAGTAGTATGAAAGGAACTTCATCCCATGAACGCTCAAGCTGTACAAGCGATTACAATATGGGTTTCTTCAAGAGGGACATTAGAAGATTCTTACAGGATCGGTGGCACGAGTGTCACTCCCCTGGTGTGCACACGTCCACAGGTCACGGTAACCAGGTCATTCTGTCAGGTCGGCCATTTGTTTGTCAGCCATCTAAGCGGTAAAAAGAAACTCAACATAGTCTTATACCTAGTTCGTGTCAACCCTGCATTAATATATAGACGCGGTGGTTTCGGGATTGCCTCTATTTATAGAATCGATCGATTGTACCGTGATGAAGCAGAATCTGTTGCGTTTAACCGCAAGAGTTTGTTCCGGTTCAATGGAGTATCTTCATTTCGTAGGATTTATATATAATTTTCACGTAGTGATAACCAAACTCTTCAATTTATGATGTAGTGGAGGTAATGAGATCTTCCCCGGCACTCCTCCTGAAGGAGGCAAAGGGATGTTGATAGCAATATTCCCCTAGACGAGGAGGGGCTGCCCTCCGTTTTTCAATATTTTTTTGTGTGCTTATTTTACCAGCTCACTGAAGGGACAACCGCTCTACATAATCTGGACATCATAGTGATTACGTTTCCTCCTAATCTGGGCTTTACGGGATAATGACAACTCTGCCCCATCCCATAAAAAGGGGACGTTAGTCCGATGAAGCTGACACCAGACTACCTAATTTCACCATTTGATTCACTCCCTGATCCTTTTAGAATCCAAGATGTTTTCCAAACATCTTTCTTAGCGTCTAAGAATAAAGAGATCATTCTGTAAATTTATCATTCGTGGAGGATTAAATATCTGTTAAATCTGCTCTGGATTCATCAATACTATAACGCTCAAGCTGTGAATGAACTCCCTGCTGTGGTTTTTCCGAACGACTACAATGTGGGGTTATTTAAGAAGATCATTAGAAGGTTCTTACAGGGTTGGCAGCACGAGTGTGACTGCCTTGGTGTTGCACACGTCCATATGCCATGGTAACCATTTTACTACCTCTCTGCTACAAAACAAGATCCAACTCTGGTAACAAAAATTGTTTACAATTTGTTTCCTGAAGCAATAAAACAAGCAAAAGTTTGGAACAAAAAATCAATCGAGAATGCCAACCAATCACTATCGCTGGTATCGCGATATATTAGTTGAATGAACAAAGCTGAACTCAATGTAGGAAATTAGTAACATCACGGAAGCCGATCGGTTTTCTGTCAACTGACCTGTACACCCTTGGGACCGCGCTTGTTGAGGCGAGGCCAAACGGTATCCGTACTAATATAATAAAGTACTTGTGATTGTTATTTGTTTCAAGTATAAAAGTGTTGTGGGTGGACCTTCATTTATGTTAAAAGCATTTACGTATGCTAATATAATTCATATCGATTATGATAGAAAAAGCGAATCAGATCCTTCGGTTCCAGAAGGAATGCTCTGAACACTGAGCTACCGAGCCACGCCTGAGGCTATCCAAATTTTCCTAAACATCATATATATTCTTGGTTTATTCTATCTTGTAAAGCCGCGTGGTTCCCGGCAGAATAGAATATGGAAAAAGACCGTCTCTTCCCATGCGGTGTCGTACAATGTGACTAAGGGATAGGGCTGTTTAACATCTGAGATATATATACAGCCCAGACTCAGCCACAGATGAACGGCTTGAGTCAAAAATAGTGCTCGGAAGACGGCAATAGACTCACCCTCTATTACGTGGGACCGAATTTAATGATTGGTGAAATATGGGTGTTAATTCACCTCCGCCTAATCCTCTGGTGATAAATGCGTGATTACAAAATATATTTATGTTTATATTATGACTTGGTTTATCGTAACGGCTTCATATATAAGAATGCGAATTGGCACGTTCTCCGCTGACATAGAGATGATGAGAACAGACTCCGAAGTTAAACACTGTTGAATCACTAGCACCAGCGCAACCATGCAGTAATATTCACTTTATAAACAAACCCTCTTCAAAAATAAAGGTATAATGTACCATGCGGAAAACGTTCACCCATATTTTCTTTAAATACTATTAACATTAACTCTCCACCTGTTGTCCAATCCACTCAGAAACTAGTTAAGGAAACTGAAAACAAATAACATGGTGGCCTTTTATTTACCCTCTCAACTACAGCCTCCATAATATCTCAAATAACACGTTCTTCAGATGGAACCCCTATGGTGCTAATGTCAGACAAAGCAGTTATTCACACGTATGTGCGTCAACGACTCTTCTGGATATTAAAGATTGTTATTGACTGAGAGTATCTTTATTTATAAGGATGATATGCAAAAATGTGCAGCGGAGTTGTCTCCAATGCTTACGCGCCTGTACCGGCTGTCCTACAGTTCGGGTACAGTGCCTTTGCCTTGGAAAGCGGCGAATGTTCAGCCGATCATGCGGCTACTAGAGGATCACTCCTTAATTAATGACCGGCAATATGGCTTCAGGCCGAAACGGTCAACGGGTGATCTTCTAGCATACGTTACCCATCTTTGGGGTGAGGCTATGGACAAGCACGGCGAGTCACTGGCAATTAGTCTTGACATCGCCAAAGCTTTCGATAGAGTCTGGCACAAATCGTTTCTTTCCAAGCTACCTGCCTTTGGTCTGCCTTCTAGGCTGTGCAACTGGGTTGCTAGTTTCCTGCAGGGGCGCCGTATTCGCGTCCTTTGTGACGGACGAGCTTCGAAGTTTTTGCAGGTAAATGCTGGCGTGCCCCAGGGGTCCGTCTTATCACCCACTCTCTTTCTTCTGCATATCAACGACATGCTGTCTACCGGCAATGTTCATTGTTATGCAGACGATAGCACTTTACATGGGAGTTATCATGGACATCCTGCGGCCAAGCAGTCAGATATCGCAGAGAAAAGGCAGCTTCTTGTCACTGAGCTTGACGGGATCCTGAATCACATTGCTCAATGGGAGTTGAGTTCAATGCCAAGAAGACGCAGACATGTGCGTTTACAGCAAAAGTATCTTCTTTCCTTCACCTCCCCACTCTTCAGAGCACGCCACTGCCACTGCAGGACAATCTCAATATCCTAGGTATGGATGTTCGCTGCAACCTGAATAACAAAAATTACATCGAAAGTATCATCAAAACAGCCTCACGAAAACTCGGAGTCCTGAACAGAGTGAGACGGTTTTTCACGCCGGAGCAGCGGTGTCTTCTATACAAGACACAAATTCGCTCCTGTGTGGAATACTGCTCGCATCTCTGGGATGGTTCAGCAAAATACTTACTAGATGCTCTCGACAGGTTGCAGCGACGTGCGGTCCGCATCATTGGGAATCCCGAGGTCACGAACACCCTAAAACCTTTACAGATGCGTAGAGAAGTTGCGTCCATGGCTGTATTTTACCGTCTGTACCATGGGGAGTGTTCTGATGAGCTCTTCCAATTAGTCCCACCCTCCCCTTTCCTACAGAGGACAACACGTGCAGGTCTTAGATGTCATCCGCTCACGGTGCAAAACATCCGATCAAGAACCAAGCGGTTCGGAGACTCTTTCCTCTGTCGCACCATTAAGGCCTGGAATTCATTACCAGCTCACGTGTTTCCTTCTTCCTATAGTCCCGGGTCCTTTAAGCGGGGCGTGAAAAAGCATATGATGAGGCCGTCAAGCTGAGTGTCACCATTGTCACACGGTATGTGTAAGTATTGGTGACCCTCTTTTCTGGGACTTTGCCTTCAGTTTACCATCAGGCAAGGTGAAGTCCAATTGACGTGTCCTATATAAAAAAAAAAAAAAAGATAACTCATTCAAACGCTCTTTAAACAATTTATGTAGCCTTTTAAAGTGAAAACATCTTTTTAAAATAAATTTTGGGTGAAATAAAATCATAAAATTAGCAACGTCACCTCCGGTCATCCAGTGTCATTGAGGTGACGATGACACTATAGTTGTTTCTAAATTCTCTATATTTGTTTCTTAATTCTATACATTCTATGACTTTTCGATGCTTTTCGAAGTTATGTATGTATTTATCGCAGGTTTATAAGTGCCCGGTTAATGGCAATAGGCTCGCCACCTATAACTTTGGGACCTAAACATAAACTGGCGAAATGTGGGTGCTAGCACCTCTGCCTACCCCTTCGGGAATATAGGCGTGAGTTTATGTTTATGTTATGTTAATTGTATACAGCCAGTAGTACCTATTTGCCAAACTGACAATTTACATGTGAAACCTTTGAAGTGTCAAACTTTTTTAGGCGCTTTGAGAACATTTTTGTGAAGTAAATACTTTTAGTTTTTTTTATTTGCTTTTTACTTTGCCACAGACTTTTCATTTCTATCGACATACCTACCCAATTTATTTTCTAGAAGTTTGAAGAAGTTATTTACATTTGAGTACCCACTTTGTACTTTTATTTAGACCTATGTTGTATTAGTACTTTGTCAGTATTTTGCTTCGAAAGAACAAAATATAAGGTAGACGTTAACTTTCATTAACTTTCTGTTGAATGACATTGTTTGAACTATTAGTATGCTTACTATTCAAATCGATTAAAATTCATTTTTAATTTTAATCGATTACCTTACTGCACCAGTACTATGTATGCACTAGTCTCATTCGAATCTCTTACCTTTTTTGCGTGCGGAAGATCCCCAAGGAGATGCATGGTGCCTGTTGGTCGTTGTTAGTTTTTTGTTAGCTATGAAGGAACAGGTGAATCCACATTCATACATTCATACATACCTGACAAATGACCCTCCTTTGACTCATCGCCGTAGTCAGGTAAAAATATATATTTTTTAAATTCTTGTCTGTTTGTCCGCGTATGACGGAAAAATCGACGAAAATGGATATCGATTGACTTCACCTTGCTAAATGGTAAGAAGCTTTAGACCAATCCTTTAGAATGAAGGCTACCACTATATATTATCACCCTTTGCAACAATAAAATAGCTTCACGCATACTTATACACACATTTTCATCTATCTGTCCCTTCTGAATAATGAGTGCCGAAACAAAACTTGGATCGTTTTCAAGTTCGCTCTTAATACGAAGCTTTTAACTCCTCCAGTCGCGAATACAAGTTGAGCTGGTGTACGCGAAACTCCGTAGAGTTAAGGCCGCGGATACATTAACGCAAAATTGCGAGGAAATGGTTTTTCGTGCGATTTACCTCTCCGCACAGGTACGAGAGACATGGCGAGATGGATTTAAAAGTCGTGGAAAGGATTATTGTGATACTAAATGTACAGTGAAGTACATAATTAACATCTCTATATACTTTGTTACTTTGTAGAAGTTATTAATATTCAAAACAAGATTTGTTAAGTAATGGAAATAAGTTTTATTACATTTATTGCAGAGCGTAACTTTTTGGGTATTTAATTACTTTGATGTTGTTATAAGGGATCCTATAAACTGAAGTTCCCACTGATGAACTAGGTAATCCCGTTTACCCTTCCAAGCATGATGTTTAGCTAACCTCCCCTGCGAGCCAGTACAGGTGTACTCATCAGAACCTCTACCGCACAGACTCTGATACAGGTTGTGGAGGCTGGACACAAACTTGAGATGCAAATGGGATTAATGATTAAGTAAAGTACGAACAAAATTGACACCCGGATTAAGGTTTGCAATTAATTCGTTTGGTCCATCCCCTGTAATCTTGGATGAGCTTAAAAAATATTTCCGTACACTAACGAAAGAAGACAAAGTATATAGATAGATAGGTAAGTAATATTTAAATTACAATCGCTTTCTCTCGTCCCGCATTTCCTCTCCCCGCGTACTTTATGCAAATGTGTCCCTTATATTTATGTTAATGTTTAACATTCGGAACTTCTTAGCGACTATAGATTTCACCGTTTTAATTGTATCTGAGTTTAAACGTTAAGGACAGTTGTGTGGAGCGAAATCGCCCTATTTTCGTACTATTACGTGCCCTGTGTTAATTTTAAGGGTAATGTCAATTGTAATGGTGAGTGTGTAGGCTCTCGGCAGGGATAATAGGATGTTTGGAATAGCTACGGTAACCATTATGGGGTCACTTATAGTGAGTAAATACGTACGGTAGTATTCAAACTCACGTTTTCCAGTGTTGCTAGTGAAATTTTGGATGTTGTAAACGTTAATGCGTTTAGTTTCAGTTTAGAGGAACGATTCCAACGTGATATTTATTAATTGTTGGATGTTGAAATTGATAATGTAGAAGAGTATTATCTTTTTTGTTTTAATTAGGAGGTAGGACACGGCGGTATATCCGCTTCTCCGCGTACCTCCGCCCTACAGAATACCACGGCTATTATACCTTCGTGGTGTGTTCCCAGCGGTGAGTAGGGTAGCCAAAGCTCACTGAAGAATTTGTGCTGTCAGTGGGAAGACTAAAGGCTTGTCCTGCTTTGTCTTCTACACTGATGGCACAGAAACTCTGTACTTACAGGGTTGGCAGCGCGACTGTGACTCCTCTGTGAACACCAAACGTCCATAGGCCACGGTAACCACTTTCCATTAGGTGGGCCGTGTGCTTGTCTGCCACCTAAGTGGTATAAAAAAAATTGAAATATCTCAGTAGAGCCTGGAATGTGGCCCTATTAAGATCATCGTGGTT
The DNA here is from genome assembly GCA_963662185.1 of Eilema griseolum. Lineage (NCBI taxonomy): Eukaryota > Metazoa > Arthropoda > Insecta > Lepidoptera > Erebidae > Eilema > Eilema griseolum. Next base: position 403,995 of record OY759252.1, read on the forward strand.
CCAGGCTACCTCATCTGCTAGTAAACCACTTGCACTTAACTAAACAACAAACGAGACTCAGGTTTTCTTCTCTAGCTTTGAAAGTTAGACGGATCAAAGTAAAGACTGGTATGTCTATCAAAACCAGTAACCGGACCCCGGGCTCCAAAATGAAATCTTAGAACGCAGCTAATAAATCGTTAACAGAATAATGAACAGTAAAATTGTGTCAATAATATTACCTATTATGTCAGTACCTGAGTGTGTCAAATGGGTAGGAGGCCCGTCGCGACGGCGACGTCGATGGCGGCGCCCCGGCGCCTCGTGTCTATTAATTATGAATCGATCAAATTACACGATATTGTTTGTTCAATATACAAAGAAAGAGGATAATGAAGTTGTAGGGTGTTCGTGTATTTGCTGGTCGAAGGTCAACCGACTGAGTCAAACAATGACCTCAATTAGAATCGCACTTGCACTAACTTGAATAGAGGGTTTCTGAAAATGTTGAATTCCAGGTTGATTGTTTCAGCTAAGTTGCCCATTTTTGATTTGTCAATATATTACCGGTGTGACTTCAGCACGCTCGGTAATATAAACATTAAGTCGAAAAACATCTAGAACAGGACTTGAACACGAAACCAGCTACACTATATATAGCTAGGGGTGAGATGTACATAGATGAGAACTGCAGATATTCAGGACTGGTTCAGGTAGCTCAATTACCAGAGTATTCCTCCAGCTATGTGGCAGACAAGCGCACGGCCCACCTGGTGGAAAGTGGGTACTGTGGCCTATGGACGTTTGTAACATCAGAGAAGCCACACTCGCGCTGCCGACCCTGTAAGCACAGAGTTTCTGTGCTGTCATTGTAGAGGACAAAGCAGGACAAGCCTTTAGACAACACAAATTTTCCAGTGAGCTCTAGCTACCCTACTCACCGCTGGGAACACAACACGAAGTTATTATAGCCGCGGTATTCTGTAGGGCGGAGGTACTTCCCCAGTCGGACTACTCAATTGGGCGGAAATACCTGTGTACACTGTAACTACAAAATTTGTAAATGATAATAAAGTTATCTTATCTTATATCTTATCTTAATTGAAAGACAGGTCATGAGTTCAACTTCTGTTCTGGATGTTGATATTTCCGATTTATTATAGGAAAATTAGTTTACTAATTGTTGTAAAATATCTTTTATCTAAGTTATTATATATTGATGGTAATAGTATCAAGAAAATAAATCTGAACAAGAAGCCCTAACACAATATATTTCAGTACATATCGAAGTACCTTTTCGCAATCGGATTTTATACTTTTCATTGTGTACCAGCAAATTGAAGTAGAGCAGTCAGACCGAGTCTCTCAATGTACCGATTATTCGATTTCGATTTGAACTGCAGTTGTTTGATCACGTGACTGAGTGTACGGACCAAGCCTGGTCTATATTGACCAACAATTATGTGAGGCCATCCGCTGGCCCGTGCATGTGCATGCATACGGGCGCCTGTTTCGTATTTTGCAAAAAATACTAAATTGTGCCAACAAAAACTATTCGATTTGCACGTCATGTCACGTAACATGCATGAAGCATCGGACGAATTCTGACTATATTATTATGCCAGAAATCATTGGAATCATTTCCTGCGCCTAACAGAGTAATGCCTAAATACGGTCTAAGCTTTTCAGACATCAGTGTTTGCAAATTAAAATTATACTTACACAAAGTTCCACATGATATCTAGCGTAAACTTCACGTAAGAGAACTCCTGATTATGTAAAGTTTGTGGCCCCAAAACCAGCGAACAAACTTCGACAGGACCCGCTATTAATCATCACACCGAGACCACTCCCCGCCATATAACGCTTAGTAGCTAATATTTGAAGTAATTATCCTTCGTGCGGGGCTAATAACCATAATTTCTGACTGGGTTCAATTATTCAATAAATCAAATCAAAACAAGTGCTAACTCACTAGTCGCTGGAGTTGAAAGGTACCTAATCAATCTGATTGAACATTCAATTATAGCCCAGTCTTCGTATTCTAAGTCTAGACAAGGTAAAGTATAGGTCTTAACGAGTGCGTATGAGCGTTTTATTCGATTTTGATATTGAAAAAACCGCATTTTGTTGACATCAGATCATGAACCGCATATAGTCCGAACCGAATAAAATCATTAAGAATTTAATGTTAAACTATATAATTTTATGCATATGGCATTTCTAAATATTCCTGAATGAACTGAATAATAAACTTACGAATTGTATTTTCACAGTTATAGTTAGAGTCTCTCACCATTATTAGAGTACCTACTACTTTTTCGAGCGTTTCTATTAAAAAATGCAACTTGAGTGAAATTCGCTACTCGCATTCAGTAAGACCGCGTCTTATGCTAGGCTAAAGCAGACCATCAATTTGAACGAATTTAGTTCACAACTGACAGTAACGGATGACACAAGGATATAGAAATTGAAATTTTATGCCCTTTGAGTTAGGGTGGATATTAGTTTGAAATATGTCAAAGGGTACAGGGTTGAGTAATATTCCGATAGTTGACACTTATTGATTAGGTACATATGATAGATTAATGAGGATATCAGTGCGCAAATCTATAAGTAGCGCTCACTAGGTAGGTAGTAGGAATTACTAGGAATTATTTTTAATGAAGACATACTACACTGTACACTTGTAACTCTAAAAATGTATTTAAGTTTCCTTATATTGACTTTAAAAAAATGATGATTACAATATTTTGACATTATTTCTATTAATTTGACATAACTAATTTAATTTATTCCTAATACTACTAATATGTTTGAGCTGCTAAATTGACTTTTGCTTATTGCATTATATTTGAAAATTTAATTGAAAATTTGCAGCTTTTTTAAAGTTGTTAGTGTCGTCACATTCATTTTTAAGTTAATAATTTTGACATGAGTAATTAATTTAATTGTAATATTGCCAATTAATATGATCTACTTAAGTGACTCTCATTGTATGTTAATTCGAAATTAATTGAAAATTTGCATGCTCATTGGGTGGAATATGGAATGATCACATGGAATGATCTGTAAATCTTACTGTACCTGTATTCGCAAATAAAATTATGATTATGAAACACACACCAAATGCATGCACTAAAATTCTCTGTTCAAGTCAGCCCGGCCACTCATAAGCACAGGTCTATCAAACTCCACATAATATTTTGATAGCTATATTCTGACCTTCGATATTGTTTACTGACTGAATTGAGGCTCTCGTCCTTCAACCCGCCGCAAACAAATACATTACCGAGATGTCTTGTTCACTCGCTACAGCGGGCAACAATACATTACATAAAGAGTATTGATTATATTTTTACCCTTATAAGAAGCTACAGCTTTATACGCTGTTAAGTGCTTAGGGAAAGAAGGCACTCAAAATAATATTGAAATAAACATACAAACAACTACTACATCCTATCTTATTATCAAGTTTTATTTATACAACTTAGGTGGCAGACAAGCACACGGTCCACCTGATGGAAAGTGATTACCGTGACCTATGAACGTGTGTAACACCAGTGGAGTCACATCCGTGCTGCCAACCCTATAAGAAAAGAGATTTTATATGCCCTCAGTGCTGAACGCAAAATCAGGACAAGCCTTTGGTCTTCCCACTGACAGCACAAAATCTCTCCAGTGAGCTCTGGCTACCCTACTCACCACCGGGAACCCAACACGAGGTTATTATAGCCGTAGTATTCTGTAGGGTAGAGGAACTTACCCAGTCGGACTGCTTAATTCGGACGGGAATACCGTCGTGTCCTACGTCCTATTAATGTGTCAATCCTATTTTAACGAATTTTAAATCAATTAGCCTCTCGCGGGTATAGGCCTCTTTGACCTACTATTTCCACACTGGTCAGACTGGTTGGTACAGAGTGTTACTTTAAGTATCCTTTCTCTTCTTTTTCTTATATGTAGACGATATCACTTATCTTCTAAGTATTTTTCTGTTAGTCGCCTCTTTTGATAAGATACTATTTTCTTTCAACAACCGGCAGAGTAGAATTTGAACCACTCTATCTCTTTCCCATGCGGTACCGTTCAAGGTGACTAGGGCTGGTTGACATCAAACAGGTATATACAGCCGAGACTCCGCCTCAGATGCATGGCTCGAGTCAACAATAGTGCCCGGAAAACGACAATAGGCTCATTCCCTGTTACGTGGGACCAAATACAATGATTGGTGAAATGTGAGTGATGATTCACCTGCCTAACACTAAGAAGATATAAGCGGGATTAAATGTATGTATGTGCATTCTTTCTCCGTCACCGCCCGGATTAATGTCACAGTTATATTCAAAAGTATTTAGGCATAAAATGATAAAGAGATTAAAACTTACAGCATACGCTCCATCTGTGTATTCCTATATCCAACCTGTCCAAACGCCCGCGTCACGCCGCGCGCCGGCAGCGTGACACGTATCAAACTGTCACGCTGTCCCGACCCGCCCGCAAGAGTTGTTGTCCTAAATTTCGCCATTTTGACGTATTGGTTTTATTTTATTTGATATTTTGCCTCGAAACGTTATACAGGGAAATTTTTACTCCGTCATAGCAATATCTTTTACGGGGTTCTATAGACCCACATTACCAGTCTTCGATATAATGAAATGGGACTCTTCAGTGAAATAAATACCTAAACTGAAATGTAAATAAAACAACAAGACTATACGAGAAAACACCGGACACTAAGATCTGTTTTTTTAAACATATATAATACTAGCTGTCCCGGCAAACGTTGTTTTGCCATATAATGTTAAGGGTGGACTACCCTTAACATTTAGGGGGATGAAAAATAGATGTTGGCAGATTCTCAGACCTACCCAATATGCTCACAAAATTTCATGAGAATCGGTCGAGCCGTTTCGGAGGAGTTCAAGTTCGAGCACCGTGACACGAGAATTTTATACATAAGATATTTACGTGTCTAATCTTACGGTTAATGGCAATAGGCTCGCCACCTATAACATTGGGACCTAAACATAAACTAGTGATATGTGGGTGCTAGCACTTCTGCCTACTCCTTTGGGGATATAGGCGTGAGTTTATGTTTTTTTTTATGCAAATCGTACGGGTTCAAAATATAGCGAAAGTAAAATAATTCATATCTCACGTCCCAATATCTGTTAGTTTTGCTCAAGTTGCAAATGTGGAAAATATAACCGACGCATGATTACTAAGTAAACGAACGAACAAACAAACGATCTGTACAATTATAGTTTTAAATTTTCAAAAATTAAATGTGGAAATCGTATACCAATACATCTAACAAACTTAAGCATTTTAGACGCGTATTCAGCCAGTGATATTTGCTTTGAGTACACAAGTTCACACAACCCTAGACACATGATAGAGACAAACTCAGCAAGATCAAAACACGCTTACAAACAAGACTGTATATTGACGTTAATTAGCACTCTGTGTATGATCACGAGCGATCTATTCAGTGGCTACACTTGTTTGATTAGCAGCCTATCAAAGCGCGACGCTCCGGGGCGTAATTTGAGCCTACTACTGTAGTATTCAATGAAGCTGTGTAAGACATGGAAATTACCACACAGCCTGAAGAACTGATATCTAAAAGAAAAAAGAATTATACATTTACTTACTAACGAAAGATTGTCTGAAGTCTGGTGGATGAAATATGTATATATGTAGAAACTGTACCTATAGAAAAGGCTTGGATATCAATTAGGTCTCATTTAATACCAGGTAAGTGGCAGAAAAGCACACGGCCTACCTGCTGGAAAGTGGTTACCGTAGCCTATGGACGTGTGCAACACTAAAGGAGTCACACTCGCGCTGCCAACCCTGTTAACACAGTTCCGGGTTCAGGAGTTTCTGTGCCGTCAGTGTAAAAGACAAAGCAGGACAAGTTTTTGATCTTCCAACTGAACAGCACAAAAACTCTCCAGTAAGCTCTGGCTATACTTACTTACTGCCGGGAAATACAACACGACTTTACTATGGCTGCGGTATTCTGTAGGACGAATGTACTTCCCCAGTCAGACTGCTCAATTGAACGAAAATACCATCGTATCCTACCACCACTAAAAAGCTTAATTTACTTCTAATGTTCTTAGATAATAGCTTCTTCTTCTTACAATTCTTCTCTTGAAGGTGGTTCAACCCCGCATAATTTTATAACTAGGAAGTGACTATGATCTCTGGAATTTCGCGTACTACCCGCGTATTTCCATAATTGTGGAATAATCCTGCGGTTAATCCGTGGCAGGGCTTTACCTATGTGGTCCCTTGTGTTATATAATGTCAACATTATTAAACTACTCTAACCGCCATATAACGGCGTGTATGTTGTCTCATCGTTAATTTATCTAATTTTATAACCATTTAAATTACAAGATTTCATTTTTTTTCCGTGGTTTCCGGCAGAGTAGAATTAGGGCTACCCCATCTCTTCCCAAGCGGTGTCGTACAAAGCGACTAAGGGATAGGGATGTTTAACATCAGACAGATATATACAGCTCAGACTCAGCCTCAGATGCATGGCTCGAGTCAACAATAGTACCCGGAATACGGTAATAGGCTCACCCTCTATTACGTAGGACCGAATACAATTATTGGTGAAATGAGGGTGTCAATTCACCTCTGCCTAACCCTCCAGGGATAAAGGCATGATTGTATGTATGTATGCATGTATTTCATTTTTTTTACAAAAATATACATTGTTTTGTAAAAGTAGATAAAATAGAAGTAAATAAAATAGAAAGTTAGAACCGAAATTACTAATATTCCCTTTAACCCCTCTAGCGAAACTAAATTGCTCCTGTTAGGAGTGGGTTCACATCGGTAGTGTAATGGCCAGGATTCAATCCCGGGACATCTGTTTGTAATATACAAATAACAGATTTTTAGCGTACGCAAAATTTGAGAGTATGTACGATGCATATATTTAATCTGTCTTTTTGTCTCATTATTAAGCCATAAAATCAGGCAAGGTGAAGTCAAATTATTGTGTCCAATGTAAAAAAGTAACCTCCTAAGTTGCTGGGCCGAATTTTGTGGGATACTGACTTTAAATATCATAACATAAACTCACGCCTATATCCCCGAAGGGGTAGGCAGAGGTGCTAGCACTCACATTTCGTTTATGTTTAGGTCCCAATGTAATAGATGGCCATTAACCATTAACAGCCATTAACCGGACACTTATAAACCTGCGATAAATACACACATAACTTCGAAAAGCATCAAAAGGTCATTAGAGTGTACCTGGGATCGAACCTGAGACCTTGTCTGAGCAGTCCATTACCCATACCACTACCGCGGTTTTTTACTCACTTTAAATATCAGATATTATATTATGTAACTTAATCGACGATTTATGCAAGGGAACGAACTTGGGCCACAGCCAGTAATATTTATATATATATATATACTATTCATCGACGGCCTGCCTTCGCAACACAGTTCAATGTTTGCCCTGCCCCCATTTCTGTTCCATCTCACCCCTTTATACTGCCTTCATAGTTCACTTGGTCGGTGATTGAGATAATACGATTATTTGAGGAAAGGAATGCTTTTGTAGTATGTAATAATGGTAGTTCAGTAATTGGTACAATTTCTAGTAGAATCTTCGGATGAATGGATTAGTGCAATTCCTTTAAACTGTGTGATTCTATATAGACATGAGCTGTAATATAAGGTAACAGTTTGGTTTTATAATTTTTAATTATTAAAACTTCATGAGAACGACGAAAAAAGAAAAAAAAAAGTTTTATAATTCTGCACAGTAAATACAAACAAAAATAATAAAAGCAACAACTGCGGTAGCCTAGTGGTATGGGTAATGGACTGCTGAGGCGAGGTCTCGGGTTCGATCCCAGATTTTACCATGGCACACACCAATGACGAGGATCGCCACCCATTACAATGGAACCTAAACATAAACTGGCGAAATGTGGGTGCTAGCACCTTTGTCTAACCCTTCGGGGATATAGGAGTGAGTTTATGTTATGTTAATAATAAATTCAATTCAATTCGTTTATTTCGTAACAAACATGGTTCGTTTAGAAATTATTACAGTATAAATACATGGTAAAAAGTAAAAATGACAAAAAATTCGAGAATAAGAAATACATGCAAATCAATAACCATGTAAAATGTCAACCGTTACTTATGTCATGTTAAAATTAATCAATAAAATAATAAAATAACAATATAATAATCAATTCCAAGTCATGTGATATTATCATTCAAAAACTAATAAAAAAATATTCATTTAACAAAATCAATAACAATGGCAATAGCATCATTAGATGTAAAAGTAAATTGAAGTTAGTTTACAAAAAAGTGACTACAATTTAGTGATATAATATAGTAATAAATAAATAAACATTCTACACAACGCTATCTAGACCCATGGTAAGCAAAGCTTAACTAGCTTGTGTTATGGAATCTAGAATGCGGATAAACAGACTTAGATACTTTCTTTTTGTCAATACATACATAGTCTACATAGAAACACCCAGACCAATAGAAAAATATACATATTCGTGCATACAAATATTTGCACTGAGCAGGAATCGATCCCGCGTCTCCTGAGTAGCAGTCGCGTTCACTACCGCTACGCCACAGAGGCTGTCAACGTAACAGTAAAAAAGTAATGTAACATTGCCTCTGTAACACATAATGTTACAGAGGCGAGAGTGCTCACTAATATTTTATGAATGAGAAAGTTTGTGCAGATGTTATTTTTATTCAATTACGCTCTAACGAATGAAATTTGACACGAGGATACATTATAGTCGGGATTAACACGTAGATTTTTAAAATATAATGTATTGCGGGAGTGGGAGCAAATTTAAACGCAGGTGAAACTGTTCACTAGATATGTATATAGGAACAAGAAAGTAGATTGAAATAGAAAACAACAAGAAATTTGAAAGAAGACTACTCATTCCTGCTTTGTCTTTTACACTGACGGCACAGAAACTCTTGTATTAACAGGGTTGGCAGCGCGAGTGTGACTCCTTTAGTGTTGCACACGTTCATAGGCCACGGTAACCACTTTCCAATCAGGTGGGCCGTGTGCTTGTCTGGCAACCAAGTAATATAAAAAAGATCGAAATAGAAAATAACAAGAAATTTGAAAGAAGGCCACTCACTCAAGATTAATCAGAGTGATACAAATTCGCTTCACCGTGTAGAGAGCTACATTGAAGTTGATATCCAGCAGGCTAGTTTCTGATTGATTAGTTTACGGTCACCACACAAATCTTAATTCACAAAGCCCTTGGACGGAGTTTCGACTAAATTCCCTTTTATGTTCCAAGAGTGGTCACCACACACGTCGCTGAGCATGTTGTAGGCTGTGCCCACGATTGGCCGGGCACCGGACAGCCCAATGGACGCATTCGATTATCCAATAATTGCTTGTCTGAAGGGTACTGTTATATACTGCGGTTTGTTTGGCGCAAGTTACGGGAGGGTTGTATATTTTTGTTTGATTATTCCATTGGAAGCAGAAGTTGGTACAATAATTCATGGCTATTGTAAAGTTATTTTGCAATATAGAACAGTTTTAAATAATGCTGTAAAGTTCTGTATAGTAAATGTTGTGAAACAAAGACCACATCACATCGCCATGGTTAAAAATTTGATACTTACGTATACGTGCGGAATACATATGGAATTAAGTATGAATTCTAGTAATATTTTTCAGATATATTGAACTATGAATTAATAACTAATAAAAAGTATAACAAAGACTTCAAAATATTACTTAATTTATTTTCTTGCGAAAGACCAGGGCGAAATGTTTTTACTCAAAAAAAGCATCCTCTTATTTGATGGCTCAAGTCCGATTATCACGCATTATGGCTCAATAGATGCTTTTGAAATGTTTCACAATTTTTATTGCACCATTCAGAGTCAGTGTTGAAAAAGCTTAGTGGAGTGTCTGTTTAAAAAAAAAAACGATTATTAGTATCAAAATAATAATAAACGAATTTTTAGTGAAAACCTGTTATGTAGAGTACGGTAATATGAGACTTCTGTATAATTTGTACCAACTTATACTAGTGCCTCTTAAATCCGCTGCCACCTATCACTGGAGTCAAACAAAGCTTATGGCAGGCAGCGGCGCTATCGAGCGGCTCTGAGGCCTAATTTATTCGGCGAGTTTGTCAACGTTTATCGCATTATTGTAGCCGAAATCATTGGGCCTGGCGTAATGCATGTGGATAGCGCACAGCTCACTGGGCGGCATCCAGATAGGGTGGAAAACTGCGTAAATAGAATGTTGGGTGCTTTTAACTTTTGGAATTGTTAGTTTGATAGTAATCAAGGTGAGAAAATGTTGGGTTTCATTTCTAAAGTGTATCTGTGAATCATGTATATTTTATTAATCTTTATACATTCAAAATTCGACATAACATTTGTTATTTAGTTTACGTGGCTTCTCGAGAAGACTGGCTAGCAAATAGTTTTGAATATTTGAAAAAAAAAATCTTAAATAAGTCTTCAGTATTTAGACGTATAATATTTGTTTTAAGACATATATATATACCCTATAACACAAATATATTTGAAATTAAAGATATAGAATCATTTGAAATCTAACAAGATACCTTCATTATTTTCATGGATATTACTCCTATGTTAAGTCTCTTTCTAATCATGTAATATACCTATCTAGGTGGTTATGTCTTGAAGCCATATGGTTTTGAAACATAAAGGTCATAAGATTTATATAATTAGATGGTATTTGTCTTCTTTTATCTTTGAATTCCTTCAGTATTTCGTTAACAAAATTCATCCATTGTTCATGAATTTTCGATCGGCAGATTAATATTTTAATGATTATCAATTTGAACGAGAGTCGCAAATTAAGCCGATCCTTCAATATTAATTATTATCTAATACAAACTTTAACATTTTAGAAATTGTGTTTGTTGAAGACGAATTGCCATGGCGTACCGAAGATTCTTCGTTTATTCCCAAAACCACCTATATTTGATCTATGTTGTGAAGCCTTACTATCTAATTAATATATTATTAAAAAAGTATGGTAATGGCAGCCGTATATTGATTATTTGAAGTTGGCACAACCTTATTCTTCTCTCATCAATTTCAATTCTTTATCAGATGTAATCTTCTTAGACACATATTGTAAATGCATTCACATTTCATCAAAACAAAATAAAGAATTAAACCATAAAATATAAAAGTTTTCCACTCCTAACTAAATAAACTTCAACAAAAATACGCCTTCAAATAAATACCGAAACTGGTCGGACGTCTTGAAGTCGCCTCTTGAATAATTCATTCCAAAATGGCGGACTAATTATTTGTCATTAACTTACAAACGAAACAAAATACAGCAAACTGTATAATTAATAAATTATACAGTTTGCTGTATTTTGTTTCGTTTGTACGACTATTTGTCTTTGACATGCGAAGTTTTGAATAGATCTATTGGTTTTGTGCGCTGAAAGTCGATTGAGAATTAAATAAATAATATATATTCTACGAAATTCTACACAACGCTATATAGTCCCATGGTAAGCATAGCTTAACTAGCTTGTGTTATGGAATCTAGAATGCGCATAAACTTTTTTTGTAAATACATACATATTATGCATAGAAACAGAAAAAGCAAATATACATATTCATGCATACAAATATTTGCACTAAACGATAATCGAGTCCGCGCACCCTGCGTAGCAGTCGAATGATCTACGGCTACGCTACAGAGGCAGCTGCCGCGCCGAAGAAATTTAGTACCTTTGAATGAATCGCCGGCTTGTATTGACCATTTAATGAAATGTGATACGTTATAGCTTGATTCTTAGACCTAAGTTAGAGAGAACAGACTTAAGTTGTTGAGACAGTACTGAAAGTTTCTGTTTCATTTAGAAGATATTCAGTTGTCAATATTAACTTCTGCTTTATTTATTTATCCACAAATTACTTTGAATTTTCACCACAAGACAAGTTATTTTTTCGATGAAAATTGCTATCCTACCAATAGCGGCAGGGAAACCTCCTTCTATTCTTAAACATCAGAATCGCTAAGGCTAGTTGGAACTTCCACCATATCATTTCTTGGACACATCTAGTTATTCAGCCATACAGACAGAAGTGACGAAGCACTGTGTGGTTATAGCCGGTACGAATAAGATATCCCTCACCTCGTACTCTGGTGAAGGGAAACCTGATGTAGTAACATAGTACCCATCTAAAGGGTTTCAAATGAAAAGTATTATTTGTATTTGATGTTACTATAAAGATTTCCACACCAGAAAACTATAAGATCACTCCAAAAAAGCCCTGCCCTATTCGCTAATGTATTGCAAAATTTTAAATTTACTCTCTATATAGCAAATGTATTTCGAACAAAACCTTAACCCAGTAAACATTTGTATTAACATAATTCGTTGGCAAAAGGGATGCTTCTTTAGTAATATTTTTCGCCAGTTTAAGAGTACACCCAGCTTTTGCGAATGTTTAACCTTTTTATTTCATGAAAATTATTGAGGGCTGGCTCGAGCTACTGATTTTGTATAAAAGTAAACTATCTGAGAAATGTTCGCAGTCGGAATGGGCACAATAGTATTTGAGACACGCTCGTCATAAACATATTTATCTTACGAGCTTTGGTATACATTCTGTGGAATTTTGTTTCTGTGGTTTCTAAGAAATATAAGCACAAAAGAACTTGATGTATGTACCTATGAACTCTGCGTCTTAAATATGCTTTGTACATTATTTTATTACGAAAACAATGAACATAAAACAAAGCATTTTTTTCTTGGTATTTTATGTATTTTTCAGGCAGAATGTATAATCTTATCATAAGTTAAAATTAATATATAGGTACATATTTTCTTTTATTCGGTATCTTTATAGTCTAAGAGCGTATCACATAAATATATGGGAAAAATAATCTTAGATTAAATAATATTTTATGTTAATCTGATATTATAAGAAGCTACTAAGCAACTATTCACTAAAAATAAAAAAAAAAGATGGTTTCATGAGATTTATTTATAATATTGTAGCCTCTGTGGTGTGGTGGTGGAGAACGCGGCAACGTATGAGGTGCGGGTTTGATTCCCGCTCAGTGCAAATATTTGTATGCATGAATATAACTATTTAACGTTAACCAGTCGGGCCCTGTTGTCATACGAACTATGGCAGTCGTTACGGATAGTTGGAGCTCTAAAAAGTTCAACAACTAATCTAGCTGCAATACTTCGATATTGGCTTTGGATTGTGGAGGTCAGATAAAAGTCGTTTCACGGAAAATATCGAAGTTCAGCCAAATGCGCAGTAAGGCCGGTAAAGCGGACCCCGGACTCCGACGTAAAAGCTTTAGATGCGACTGGGATTAACGCTAAGAGGAAGAAAAAGATTAGCATTTATAATATTCAGAATTTAGACTTTTTAAATTAATTTCAAGTAATGTACAAACTCTAAATGTTAAAGACATTCGCTTTATGACCTCTGAAACTTTTATAGCAGCTACGAGCAAAGATTTTAAAAGAGTTTAATCGAATCGGCAAATGTTCTTCCAGACTTTAATTTGCTAGTTCCACTTACATTGATAAAGTAAGTACTATAACTATATTTTAGTTTTTCGGTATTTACCTACTTATCGAACAATAAACAGATTTCCCGGCAGAGAATTTGGGTCACCCCATCTCTTCCCATGCGGTGTCGTACAAGGCGACTAAAGGATAGGGCTGTTAAACATCCGACAGATATATACAGCGCAGACTCAGCCTCAGATGCATGGCTCTAGTCAACAACTCCGAATATGGCAATAGGCTCACCCTCTATTACGTGGGACCGAATTTAATGATTGGTAAAATTTGAGGGTTTATTTACCTCTGCCTAACCCACCTTATGTAAATTCCCCTGCTCTTTTGAACGTATGACCTCTCTCGGATTCAAGTAACCGGCAAGTTAGAAAACTCCACTATTATGTAGTCGAACCTGATTACTTCTGCATGTAAGAGCACTACGAGCTTCAATTCAAGCACATGCACTCACTCCTGCCCGCGTGCACCTGGGCGCTCCCGACGTTTGACGTGACTGAATTACTCAGCGAGTGGCTGAGGGGCTAACCTAGTTTCCTAATGGCTGTTACTTTGTTTCAAAGTATGTCAATTACTAGCAGTTTGTAAAGGTACCCTTTTAAACTCTATTATAGCTTCATTACATGATATAGACGTGAATGTGTGAGTGAGACACGTTTTTTATTTTGTATAAAATGCATGGCAGGGCCCGGCTGGATAAATTCCAGTCCAGTCCCGGGGTTGAATTCTGGCCATTACACTACCGACTCAAACCTACCGCGGACACAACAAATTAACAGGAAGGTGGTTCCTGGTTTATATTTTGTTTGAAAGTTGATTTCAAGATTTTACAACTCGGTATTAAATTTTGTTTTTATTGGCCACTCGATAAATTAAATTCGATCTTCAAAAACAGTAATGATAAATTTCGTATTACTTTTTTACAGCTGTCACTTTTCCAAATGTAAAAAAGTGTTGGTTAGCTTAATGTTGTCTCATTGATACACAAAAAAAAAATCAAAAAAATTGGATTTTTCCATCCTAAAAAAATCGCCGCGTGGTTCCCGGCAGAGTAGAATTTGGACCACCCCATCTCTTCCAATGCGGTGTCGTACAAAGCGACTAAGGGATAGGGCTGTTTAACATCAGACAGATATATACAGCCCAGACTCAGCTCAGATGCATGGCTCGAGTCAACAATAGTGCCCGGAATACGGCAATAGGCTCACCTAGGGGGTGAGCCTATTTTTTTTTATACCACTTAGTTGGCAGACAGGCACACGGCCCACCTGATGGGAAGCGGTTACAGTGGTCTATGGACGTATGCAACACCATGGGTGTCACACTCGCGCTGCCGACCATGAAGAAACCTTCTGATGCCCCTCTTGAAGAACCCCATATTGTAGGCGCTTGGGAAAACCGCAGCAGGGAGGTCATTCCACAGCTTGAGTGTGCGTGGGATGAAGTTTCTTTTATACCGCACAGTACGCAGCGTCTCAGGTCGCAATGTGTGAGGATGAATTCCCTGCCTATGGCGAGAGGTGCGATGCCTATTGCCGTATTCCGGGCATTACTTGGGACCGAATACAATTATTGGTGAAATGTGGGTGTTAATTCATCTCTGCCTAATCCTCCGGGTATAAAGGCGTGATTATATTTATGTATGTTTGTATGTATAAAAAATGCAAAAATGTTAGTACTGAAAATTGGGTTTCCACCAATTTCTTCAAAAAAAACGTAAATTCATATCTAACGACCTATTACATGTTTACAAAAGAAAAATAAATCAAACTCGTGATCTCTGAGTTAGCAGTTATACGATTTTCTACTACGCCACATACATAAAAAACCTGTATAAAAATTGAACCGAGAAACCAAAACATTTCAAAGTATAATTAACTCTTTACAAGTTTGAAATTACACGCGTGAACCAGAATTTTGTAACGTCGGTAATTTAATAGATTTTTGTTGAACGTAATATATTATACTCGTAATACAGAAAGTTTCATTACTGTCACCCGCCGTATGTACAGCTTTAATTAATTTTCTCCTTTTGCTTGTTCCAGGTAAATAATCAAATAGCGAGTAAAGCTGACTTACGCAAACAAGAAAATACGAAGCTGAAGCCGACGTAAGTACTCGCGCCGTAATATAGTTTCCAAATAAACATTCGTGACGTACTATTCAATTTATGAGAGTTATTATTACATACGCAGTTTATTCTAACAGGTAATAAGCAAATTTCTATCAATAATTTACAACTTATGGGAAGTGGAAAGTGGTTGCCGTAGCCTATGGAAAAGTCCAATTCAATAGTGTGGACCAAAAAATAAGTATTTTTAACTAAAACACAGCAGCATCAGTATTCAAACATGAATCAGAACTAAAATTTAATAATACACACATCACACAATCCAATCAACTAGAAATAATAAATAAATTTTAAATCAAATACAGTCAACCAAATGAATATTCCGTGTCATTACGTAAAACGTGACTTTTGTGAGCTTATTCAGTGAGTACGAAAACATAACAATGCAGAACTAAAATACATTTAAAAGCAAATCCTTCATACAGCCTGTAGTCTCTTACTCAACTACATACCTAATACGTATGTTTCGTCAGAAATACAATGTGTAATTCCTTAGTTGTTCGATACACATCCGTAAAATTGCATACGAAGCGCACATTACCCGCTCCCTTGCAGCTCCAATCCAATCAGGCTTATTCGAAATTCTCGAGAGTGTTCAGCCATTTTTCAGCGCGATCGTTTTTCAATGAAGCGTTGAACGTTGCCGGTATACATTCCTTCGTATATTTAATGAACATAGTTCGAGTCCCGGGATATTTCGCTCACGAGCCATTACAAACCGTTTCTGGATATTTTTTTTTGTCTACAGTTAAATAAAACTTTTTGTGCAATTTCATTTGGCCTGGGGCAATACCATTTTTGAAATAGGTGAATCACAGGGTGGATAGTTTTAGATGTTTGGATCAAAATGTTATGTTAATACGCCCCGAGGCAGGTTTAGAAACTATAAAGTTTAGATTATAACATGTTTGTTATAATTAATGTAACATTTTGATTGTAATTAGAATTAATTATTCAGAACAATATTTTGTTAAGAGTTAATATTATGTATAGCACTGATATAAATGAATCGTCCGATCAAAAACTTCAATCATATAATGCCAGAGTTGTATTTAAAGTGTTGTTTTTTCAAAATCAACTAATTTTAATACTATTTACAAAAAAAAACATTTCTGACATTTCTAGAAAATAAATATCCGTATATTTTATTCATGATACGAGTAACTTATATTTTATCACAGTGGCACTTTCATATGAAAAACTCCCACACTCGTACACTACATGTAGCCAACTTCCGCCCCTCCTCTGGCGTTATTATTTGACTTCCAGGGGAGTACACAGTTCAACAGCTGCAATTTTGTACTTTTGTAATTTGCACGCTCATATCAAACTTGTTGGTGTGGCAACAGTCTCCCTCAGACAGTTCTGTTGTTAGGACTTGTTCAAAGCTGTTTTGACGTTGGTGTTACATGTTTGTGTATAGTTACATAAATTACTACAATTATTTAACTTGTTTGCACTTCAATACAAGTACAGTTGTTACCAAAAGTTTGATAATAGTACCTATTTTTTGTTTTTATTTAAGTAGTAAATTCAGCTCTGTGTTGAATAGTGCTTACCTGCTTGAACTACGGTTATGATATGTGCTTTTTGGTTTAAAAAAAATAAAAATACTTAAGATTTATTTAAAAAGAAAACCGAATCTTAAGAAACCCAGAAATGTACATAATTTTGACGCTTTCAACTTATTAGAAATTAAACAAAATTATATTTCTCAAGCAATATTTCCCAAGAGACACGTTCTGAAACGACTTCTCAACGCAAGGCGTGCAGACAGTCACTCGCACAAAGAATGATAATTAGCTAGTGTCAGTCCCCTGGTTTCCCTCCCCTGTCTATCACGCCCGTCCCCTGCATGTCCCGTTGTTATTTTGCTCGCGACAGAGCGCGGAACCGCGACGTTTCATCTCGCAACTTTGTAATTTTGAAAATCGAACTTCGCTGTGGTTTCAATCTTTTTCACAATTAAATTAACACACTTAGAATTTATTAACTGTACTCTCTTTGATTTGATTAATAAATTTTTAATTTCTCAAGTTAGTTACTCTGTAATTTTATATTAAACTCACCAAATAAGTTTCTTCTTATTTAATTAGATTGAGAAATATATTTTTATCATCAGATTTCAGACTAAGATGTCAGGTGAGCTTCTTGTCACATAAATTTTAAAAATAAACACACGTATCAGTATAATATACACATCATATTCTAATACAGAACAAAGTCCGTGGGTGAATTCTAATCAGACCTTTCGTTTCACGTCTTAAATTCAGCGTACGTGGCGCAGAGAGCCCACATTGTGATTTCTGTCACGTCCCGGCGACCGGCACAGTTTTTATTATACCCAACCACACTGACAAACGACAGGGACAGGTCATACTTGTCGCGGATAATTTGGGGAACATTGTTCTTGATTCTGTCTCAGCTTCTATTATAATATTAAATCAATTTCCGCGGAAAGTCTTGATGGTAGCGTAACAGTTAAAGTCACCGGTCTCCAAATTTAGATCATTATTTTGGAGGTTCTCTATGATGAATATTTAAAATGTGAAATGTACTAATCTATTTATCTATTCCAATATAATTGGAAATTGGAAATGTTTGTTTGCGATGAACCAAAAACTACTCAACGGATTTTATTTCCTACGGCTTTTTATCGGATTAAAGATATTTATTTCTCATAAATACATTACAGTTCATTTATAATGAGATATGGTATATATTGTTATTAATTATTATACTTAACAACAATAAACAAGAACATTGTCGCCTCTAGGCCCTTACATTATTGCTGGCATTAAGTAATTCATTACAATTTAATTTAATTCATACTATGGTAGTTCATAGCAATAGTGATACAAGTTTACGAGTATATTACGCCTCTCGCATATGTTCCCTCAGTTTCCTTTTGAATATGTCAATACTCTCCGTTTGCTTGATGTCATTATCGTACAGTTGTGCTCCCTCGAACAGTA
Source organism: Eilema griseolum (assembly GCA_963662185.1). Lineage (NCBI taxonomy): Eukaryota > Metazoa > Arthropoda > Insecta > Lepidoptera > Erebidae > Eilema > Eilema griseolum. The sequence goes on from OY759252.1 coordinate 422,693, forward strand.
TCGTCTTTTTTCCGTAATTAGTGCGTGGATGAGTTAGTTGGAGTTTGCCTTTATTTCGAAGACTGTAGGGCGTTATTTTTTTTGGTAACTGTGTGTTGGTCTGGACTAAATTGGTTGTATTTCTTTTACTAAAACACATGTGCAGTACTCGTAAAGTTGTCTAATATTTAGTAATTATGTTTCATCAAATATTTGAGTAGTTGGTGTTAAAAAATGATAGAGATATAAAGCATTAATAGTTTTATTTTGAGTTCTCTGCAATTTCACTAGTTATAGATAATTGTACTTTTTTTGGTATACAGTTGGATATTTTACGCATAGCACCTAACAAAGACGTCAATTTCCTTTTTATGTGGTCGATTTTTTTTTAAATATATGACACGTCAATTAGACTTCGCCTTGCCTGATGGTAAGCTGAAGGCAAAGTCCCAGAAAAGAGGGTCACCATTACTTACACATATTGCACACGATATGAGCATTCCATGATATTTTGTCGTCTATTCGTAATCCAAGGTATTTCTCTTGATGAGATTGCTTTATTTCAACATTATCTATGTTGAGAGGGGTAAATTTGGGTTTTTTTTACTTTTCGCCGCGAAAATTATAAAAGATGTTTTAGATGCGTTTACTGTTAACAAATTATATTTGAACTTCGTTAATTAATATCTCTCTGAGCTTCGTTAATAATCGTTTGTATACAGCTTATCTGACTCAAGAATTGTTGTTGAATGATTTATTTATGTATCTGTTTTGAACTAGGGAAAAGATCGAAAAATGTTTTAAAACTTCTGCAAAGTTTTTTTTGTTTGTTTGGTATTCTTGTTAGAAGTAAAACAAAGTGAAATTCCACGCAACAGCAATCTATATCACTACATCATTAAGAGACTCGAGACGAAACTGCCCAAGTTTCTAACTTTCTCTGTCCCGCACAGGGTACGGTCAAGCGTTTATTGTAATCTACTGATCTTTATAAAACGGTAAATTTTGCGACTTAAATATAAATACAGGCTGAAAAAATAGATTAAGTCAGGTCATTTATATATCATTTAACACAAAAAAAGAATTAAAGATAAGAACGAAAAGCAAGATAAAGTATAAGTTAAATCATGAAAAGGAAAAATAATTAACCAACGATAAAGAAAAGGTTAAAAGAAAGATAAGACGGTGCTTGATTCACCTTCAATCAAATTCAAATGGAGTCGGCATCATACTTCACTGCTTGTTTACAAACCCTGTAACTCGAAAGTCCTTGTGACGTCACCATCTTCATAACGAAATTATCAATGTTCAGAATCTCGAGTCACCAATCAAGCTTCGTAAAAGTAATTTTCTGTTACGCTAAGTAAAGTTAGGCATTTGTTCATTGAATCGCTCCGTGACAATTCGTCGATAAGTTTTGTAATAGAATTTTCGTGATCATTTGTTGGAAATATACACTAAATTATCTGTTTTGCCTCTTTTACTTTATTCAATAGTAACTAGGAACTTATAGAATTACTTCATTTACTGTATGTGTTTAATGTTAATTGTTAGCTAATAACTCACAATTTCAAGTTCAACCTCTTTTAATAAGTTACGTTATTAAATGTAATGAATGAGCAAGAACGTCTTGTTTTCAAATCATTTTATTATTTTCTTATCTTCACTCCTTTTTTTCATTGTCTGCGTATGCTTGACTTTTACTGGTGTTACTTTTTTTTGACCTAGTCCAACCCCAAGAAAAATGCCAGCACAAAGACCTTATCTGTCAATAAGTGCGTACATAATAATGCGTATGGAATGTAAGTTGAGTTAGCTTGAGTTCCAATGATCTTACTGGCGCCGTTTACAACCTGATCTTAAAAATCTTACCTAAACTTTATGAATTGCTTTTGTTCTACCAACAATTTGAATAGAAGCCAACAAAACAAAACTCAATCAAAATAATCAACACTCATCCGACAACGACAAGAGAACTCCGTAATGAAGAAAACAATAACTGGGAATCACTTTAAATTAACTGAACAAAACGAACTTTTCAGATTATTAAACATTATTGGCAAAGTAGGGGAGCACGTCGACGCCGTAATTTAAGACCAGGGGAGGGAAACGGCAGGGAACGTGACCGACCAGAAATTAACAGCTAGATAGCTTGTAGATGCGCCGATACAAGATGGCGACCACGGTTTGGCGATTGGTGGAATATAAATTATAGGATGGACGTTGGTTGAAAAATAAATGGGGTCTGAATTGATATGCAATTTGAAATTCTTTTTAAATATATTCTTTTGAAAATCAAATTTCATGTCTTACTGTTATCATAAATGTATACGTGTGAGGATGATGAATGTTTGAGCTCAATCATTTTAGAATGGTTGAATAGATTTGAATAGTGTTTGGTACATACATATGATCACACCTTTATTCCCGGAGGGTTAGGCAAAGGTGAATTTACATCCACATTTCACCAATCATTGTATTCGGTGCCACGTAATAGGGGGTGAGCCTATTGCCGTACTCCGGGCTCTATTGTTGACTCCAGTCATACAGCTGAAGCGGAGTCTGGGCTGTACATATCATGTGATGTTAAACTGCCCTATCCCATAGTCGCCTTGTACGACACTGCATGGGAAGAGATGGGGTGGCCCAAATTCCGCTCTTCCACGAATCACGCTTATAGTATTTCAATAGATTATAGTTTGAAATAAAATCTACTTTATATCCCAGTAATAGGTTCCTGTGGGTTCTGTATATCGCGTGAGTAGAGTGACAAGCATTCGCTAACGTTTTTAATAACTGCTATATTTGAAACGTTATAAGGGTAGGGAGTCTTTCGGGACAGGGACCGCGATCCTAGATTTCCCTTATAAAAATAATTATTATTTTTGAGGAGTCTTTTGGGAGTGACTCCGTCAGGATGGAGTTTAGTGTAGGTAAATATGCGATCATGAACATGAAAAACAGTGGTTATTTAAATACGTATGAATAAATATATTATGTGTAAATAAATTAATGTAACTAGACATACTGAGAGAGAGAGAGTGAAAGAGAAATTTAACAAATATGTACAAATAAAATTATCTCTTGCTTAGTGACACGATGAAACAGGTCCTACTGTTTACAATTTCCTAGTGTCTATATCATCCCAAGAGAAATTGACATCACACAAAGTTATACTTGTCTGTTCCTCAGCTACACGAAACTAATTAAGCGTATAGTATAAACCAATTTCAATTGCCGCTCAAACATCATTAATATCAATTAAGCTTTAGACTAGCTTGATAGAAACTTGCCATTAATTTGTAGCTGTGTGTGTGAAAGTGTGTAGTTATTTAGTTATTTCTATGTAGTACAGCATCTTTTGTTTACCAAATCGGTTTAGGAAACAGTCCTCTAAGTTTGTTTAGTCTTATTATAATGTACCTAAAATTAGATACGGTGACCACTTCCCATCAGGTGGGCCGTATGCGTGTCTGCCACCTAGGTGGTATAAGAAAATTTAATCAATTCAGGTTTTTTTGTAAATACATATATACAAATATTCGCACTGACCGGGAGTTGAACCTGCGCCGTCTGCGTAGCAGTCGAATGATTTACCGCTATGCCATAGAGGCCATCCGTATGTATGGGAACCGTAACAAAGATACAGTATAGTTATTTAGTATAGTGAGAGGTCACACAATTAACCTTTTAAGATATGCAGATCCTATTCCAGGGATAAAAAGCCCATATGTTATCTCAGATTATGATATATCCCTATTCCAGCCAGATAAGTTCAACAGTTTAAGCGTGATGGTGTATCTTCACAAACTTCACTTTCATAATTATACTAGGTATCGGTACTTCTCGCGAATTATATCTTGGAACTTACTATCTCTGCCGACGTTTCGGATGCGTTGCAGCACCCGTGGTCGCGAAAGTTTAAAAAAAAACTTCTCTTTCTTAATAACTTTTAAACTATCGCGTTCCATAATATACGGCCAGCCTGTGACCACGGCCGGTGTCACATGGACATGGCCGAAATGTCAGGCAAAATCAAAGGTGTGTACCTCTACCATGATCGCGTTAAGTTCCGTTAACATTACTGCACTTCACTTGAGTTCTATTTCTATTCTATTTATGTCTTAAGTTACAAACTATTGCCTGCGGTTCCACACTTGTGTAGCTGTCGATCAATCTAAACTTTAGCAATTACAATAGATACTGAAATGAGATGTACTCAGGTAAATGAAATAAGTAAAAAGTTTCCTAAGTTATTTCTACAAATCACCACTGAAAAGAATTTTCTTACAGCTGTATTTTGTGGAGCAGACCTCGCTCAGTAATAGGATATCATTTATATTAATTTTACAGGCGCCACAGAAACATGCGCCTAATTACACAATTAAGATAATATGATACGAACAACAATTTTATGTCTTTATGTACAAAGTGGAACTGAGGAACATTTTAGGGAACCGACGATTTATGTTTTATTTTGAGGATTACAATACGTTATGCTTCGTAGGCATATCTCAAAATGGCAATTATTGAAGGATTATCCAATATCCTGTCTCAGTGTACCAATTGCAACTACTCTGCGTGGGGGTGGTGCTTTTTTTTTCTGTCTAAAGTTTATCTGTAGCCGTTATTAAATATTATTTTTATTATAGTATATTACCTGTGAATTTATTTATCATTTCGTCAAGACTAGTCTAGAGGTTTCTCAGAAAATTATGACTTGTAAGAATTTAAGTGATATATTTGTGAAATCCAGCAGTATATTGACCCCAAGTCATATTTTTACCTACCGTTGAATTGGTGAATATCACATCACACCTTTGGGTAAAACATTTACACCAAGAACTTTAAAACAATTTTCACGATCACAATTCTGTTTGGACAATGAATTCAGATTCCAACTTTGTTTAAATTAGTTAACCCAAATGATTTAATTCGTTTTATATTTGAATAGGCAGAAATCTATTGTGGTCTACAATTATTTTGTTACCTGCCCTTTTAAATTACAGAAAATGTCAAGGCCATGTATTGTCATATTTTTAGCTAAAATTTAGGTGCTTCTATGTGATAATGTAGTAAGTCTCTAGTGAAAAAGCGTTTTCTCACTATACGATCCGACATCGGTGTCGGATACGATATCCGACCTCCGATAGCCGACAGGAAGTAAAACGTACATAATATGTTTCTGTCTTTCACATTGTGCAAACAGATATCGGGTATCGGAGTTGACATCGCTGTGTTCGCCTGATACCGAATATCAATGTCAATCATTCACCAGATCAGTAAAATAATAATAATAAAAACTAAAGTCATATCATAATCAATTGCAGAGATTGCTAAGGAGTCTACGGTTTAGCTTATGGTTAAGTTTTTTTGAGTCTGTGCTATCGAGTAAATGGACGTATTCTTGACGTATCGGACCGATTTTATCGTATATATGTGAAAACAGCACACGGTATCGGCTATCGGATATCGGCTATCGTCGTCCGCAACCGATATCGGACCGGATGATGTGAAAACGGCCTAAGTAATGAATGTGTTATGTCGCTGCTCATTTTCTGTGAAATAGTTTTGCCGCTGCTGCAACATAATTAAATTATTACAGAAGAAAGTGTTCGTTACAGTGTAAACTATGTTAAAGTTTAAAATTTTAACATCGCTATTATACTTACTATATTATGCTACTTTAGAAGATTACCCACCATTTAGCAACATAATTCTTTACACTTAGATACTAATCTACAAAATTGGATACATACTTTTTTTATACCACATAGGTGGCCTGATGGGAGTGGTTACAGTGGCCTATGGACGTGTGCAACACCAGGAGTGTCACACTCGCGCTGCCAATCCTTACTTGCAAAATTTCGATAAGTTCTCCAACAATGTCTTGGTACATTATACATTAAACTCATTACGTGGAACAACTATCCAATTACCTATTCTGGATAACTTAATTAAACTATAACCTCCTTTCAAGAGACTGTCCTTGTAGACAATTGCGTATGTAGATATAGTCCCTCGGTGAGGACAACAGGTGGACGTTCAGCTCCAGGCCAATCGATATTGACATCAGTATTTGGTTCAGGTTTTCAGAGGCTTCCGATAGCTCAGGGATTAACATAAACGAGTTCAATGTCAACCCTGGTGAGGATAAGTCTCTTGACTTTTCAATACTCAAGTTTTATATTTCAATAGTTTTTTATACATATTGAGAACACACTTGTCCTTTTTTCTTAGAATTCTTTGAAATTGTGCTTTAAATACATAATACTAATCATTTTAATATTTATCCAAATATTATTTCAGCAAATTTTGGGACTTTTTTATACTGGTATACTAAATTTTACAACTACCCACATATTAAATACTAGCTGTTGCCTGGGGCTCCACTCGCGTGGATGTCGGTTATCGCTTAGAGTTGAGTCAACGCTATTGAGCATAAAACATTTCTGAAATAAAAGTAGTCTACGTTACTCCTTATTACATCAGCTACCTTCCAATAAAAGTCCCGTCAAAATCGGTTCAGTCATTTCAGAGATTAGCCGGAACAAACAGACAGACAGACAAAAATTGTAAAAAATGTTATTTTGGTGTATGAATATAATACGGTGCGTATTATATTCATATGCATGTGGTAAAAAACAGTTAAAAAAGGCACACCTGTAGATGGCGCTAGCATACAGAAATTCGTGTATTTTAAACTCAAAAGTTACTAATCTTATATGGCCTGTATCTCAAAATCCTTTCTGAGGGGATGCCTACGTCATAGTAGTTTTATGCATGCAAAGTCTCAGCCCGATCGGTTTAAAATTGACAAAGTTTCATACAAACTTTCATCCCCTATTTTAACCCATTGGGGGTAGATTTAATTAAAATCCTTTCTTAGCGGATGCCTACGTCATCTTCTTGCATGCCAAATTTCAGCTCGATGCGTCCAGTGGTTTGGGCTGTGCGTTGATAGATCACTATGTCAGTCAGTCAGTCAGTCACCTTTGAGTTTTATATGTTTAATAATAATAAATGACTCGAGTGTCGTGTTCTTAACTGTCATTGTAAAACTTTGAAGATACCACAAGGTGAAACCTTATGTACATACATGCGGTCACCCATATTTCCTTCCGGGGTAGGCAGAGACCACAGCCCGCAATCCGACTCTATCGTTACACACTTCACGAGCTTCCTCTATTGTCATTAATCCTTTGAAGCAAGCAAATCTATTTCAAGTACTTTTGACGTATCCTGAATATTACCTATATATGTTTTTCTACGGCAGAAATTCAATGGTAGTTTATATTTATATACATATATTCACAATTACTTAATTCCATTCGGATTATATAATATTTTTCCGTGTGGAACCGGGCCAGGCCACTAGTTGTAGGTATTACAACTAAATTTCCATTAGTATGTTTAGTAAACCGTATAATATTATTAGTGTTATGTAAATAATGCTAGATAAGACTGATGTATATGTGATGATGAATAATACATACACATTAGATCCGCCGACATATAAGACAGCTCTAAGTGATCATAAGGGTATTGTTACTATATTGTGTCTTACTAAGGGTGCGTCTGAGTAAATAAGATAGTATGGATTATGTTAATATATAACGTTAATAGTGAGTAATACATTAATATGCTACAATATATACTATCCATGTGGTGACTGAGAAAGAATACAAGTATCACTACCCCATCTCATCCGACGGGTGTTGTAAGAGGCGACTAAGGGCGACATACGCAGACGATATCACTGTGAGAGAAGGAAAACTCGAAATAAAACCCTGTACCAACCCATCTTGCCAGCGTGGAAACAGTAGGCCAGAATCGCCCGACATTGGGAGAGGACTATGTCAAGTAGTGGAATGCGATGGGTTAATTGACTGATTGATATCACTACACAGTGCTATTTATTTTTAATTACTTGTTACGTTTTCATAACTTAAACATTGTCAGGCATATAAAAAGACACGGTAGCTTTTTTTAGAAAAACATGCAGCTATGTAATGGAGCTCCCCACCTGAATTTGTATTTTCGAAGAGCTAGAAACTGGAAATTATATTAATATAGTTTGTATTATTTTCTTTAACGGTAAAGATACTAATATTTACTGTAATCCCACCCAATTAAGATGAATTTTTTCTATTAGGACTGTGTTCTAGTCCGTAGTGCAATGGCTAGGATTCTAACCCACAACCTCGCGGACATAACACCTACTCCTTAACAACGAACAAAACAATACAATTACCATGGTACTTTGTTATACTACACTACAAAGAATTCTATATAAACAATGAGTAACACATGTCTCATAAGCAATAAGGTTACAACAAAACTCATAAGAGTACAGACTAAGCTTGAGCTTGATACTTTTGTTTCACCAAAATACTATTTCTACACAATCCACTCAGTGAATATGACTCAATCCTACAGTAATAGTCTTAAGAAATCTAGGATTTACTTTAAATATCTTTCCCACGTATTATATTATGACACTATGATATATTATGAACAAATCTACCGAGTTTTGGATCCAGACTGATCCTAGACGTGCATCATATTTCTCTTGAATTGTAATATTATATTTTTGAAGATAAATCCTTCATAAAGGGTTAAGTTACCATTTTGAATTTTATGAAATATTTTACAAAAACGAAGTGATGATATGAATCACTTTATAAAATCCACAAACTTATGCAAATAAAGTTTATCCAGCCTGGCTTCTACAAAGTGATTTATATTGGTTTATATTCTTATTCAGAATATACAAACATATTTACATTTCGACTTTGAAATATGGCACAATATTTCAATTTAGTTGCAAAGTTTTAACTGAATGGGACAGTTAGCCTATTACAAATGTATGTAAATGTAACTCTTATTGCAGGATACCGAGCACAGACCAAATAAAACGCTTTGTTCACAGCTGTGTAGTTGTGTGCCCTTGGCACATTGTTTAACGTTGCAAACATAAAAGACATTACTTTGAACATTTAAACTTTAAAACGAATAATTTCATTTACACACATAGCTACATTTGTACTTGCTCTGTAAATAAAAAGAGAAATTGTCATTTACTATTATTTAAATTCAAATTCACTTGGATTTCATGGACCGATTTTCATTTAAATATTTAAAAATTGAAATTTGCAGAGAGAAATGTCTGAAACACATTAACGTGCTCAGTACGTGAGCAGTTTTACATTAAGCTTTACGTAACAACGTTGGATTGTGTAATATATATTACTGCTGTAGCCTAACGATGTATATTTAGACAAAGAAGTTACGTGCATTAATATGTGATGTTTTGACGATTTACATAACATTGTTGGCTTAGCTAACTCAACATATACACACATACCCTGTATAATGACAAAACTGATATAACTATATTGGGTAATCTTGATTTTGTTTTCGACTATTATACCTAACATACCTAGGTAAAGCTGTTTTGTTAAGCACCTTTTTTTACGAGTAAAATATCCCCATGTATACCCCATTCCCTCTCCGAAACCGGTGGAAGAGGTTATGTCATTCGTGATTCAACTAAAATGCACGTCTTTGGGTCGTCGTTGTCCCATGCACCCCTGCCGAACCAAGTCATATCTCTCGATCTGGCCCTACTAGCTTTATTCTAATTGAAATTTTAAAATCTTGATGTGAATTGTAATTATGAATATACTGTAAATAATATAAGATCGTATATAAATCACCACACACAACTCAAAATTTTTCACGTTCCTGAATCCATTCTATCAGTGCCGGATAAGGAGTCTATTCCGTTAATGACATAGACAGTGATAGACTTTGTGGAGATTACAATCGTCAAAGAATCGTTGGTTGGTTCCTATTCAATCGCCAGCTCGGATTGTCAGCGCCATTGAACGGACACCTATTCATATCTCTGATAGCCATTCCACAACCTATTTCATTTGTTAGCGGCGACTAGCTCATAAACTTTTTTCTTTTGTTTAATTAAAGTTACGTTGTTTTCTCGTGAGCACACATTCATATGGTTTATTCAAAGTTCATATTGTTGGTAACCTAGTGGTATGAGTAATGGACTGCTGAGACGAGGTCTCGGGTTCGATCCCAGGTTTTACCATGGCACACACCAATGACTTTTACATGCTTTTCGAAGTTGTTTGTGTATTTATCGCCCGTATCTTTTATGTTATTAGTGCCCGGTTAATGGCAATAGGCTCAGGTTGGGACCTAAACATAAACTGGCGAAATGTGGGTGCTAGCACCTCTGCCTACCCCTTCGGGGATATAGGCGTGAGTTTATGTTATGTTATGTTGTATTGTTTTTTTTTCTTCTATTTACTCTGCTATACTACTCAAACAAGATATTGTAATTAGACTAAATAAGTTTTTTGAATGAAATTTTTAAGCATTTAGTACGCTAACTATTCAAATCGATTAAGAAATAGAAAAAAATGTATAGGTTCAGGCGGGATTCAAACCCGCGATCTTTCCCTTACAGAAACGCTCTGACCAATAAGCAACACAACCTTCGCCCGAAACCATCCAGATTCTTCTATACGTTATATCCGTCTTACGGCGATGGTGGATTTGAATCATGCCTGAACCAAACCATTTTCTTTTATTTCTTAATCGATAAGTAAGTTTTGTAAATAGATCAAAAACTCACTGAATTTTGGATGTACTAGGAGTCCATTTGCAAAAAAGTAGTCTAGTTTATTGGACGTTTTTAGGTTTTTTTTTTATATAGGACACGCCAACTTGACTTCACCTCGCCTGATGGTAAGCTAAAGGCAAAGTCTCAAGAAAGAGGGTCACCATTACATTAAGTGTTACAATGTTGGCACTCAGCTTGGCGGCCTCATCAGATGCTTTTTCACGCCCCGCTTAAAGGACCCGGGACTGTAGGTTATTTATTAAATAAATGTTTTGACTGCCGTATGTGAGTCTGTTATTGGGACATAAGTTGTAGGTACCTAATAGTATTTGTAATTGACTTTAGTAAACTTGCAAGCTTATGCTAGACAGAGGTAGTAAAGGCCAGACAGAGGTGAAACACACCCAAATTCCAACAATCTCTGTAAACGGTCCCACGTAATAGGGTATGAGCTTGTTTACAAAATATTTTATCTTCATAAATAATGTTTGAAGTTTATTTTTGCTGAGCGGTTTTTTAACTGACCGTGCCTTGGGGCAGATGATGATACGAGATAACACCCGCAAACTGGGTCACAGCGGCCGAATATTACCAACAACGTAAACACATAAATATCTCGTTGTCAAACTTGTTACGAATACATTTTTTGATTACAACACACCATGGTGTACTTATTTATTTATTTTTGGTCCATTTTGGTACATTTGGTCCATTTAGCATAAAATAACGCTAACGAAACAGATTGTTTCTATACTAACATACATACGAGTGCCTAGTGATAATGGACTGCTGAAACGAAGTCTCGGGTTCGATCCCAGCTTTTACCATGGCACACAACAATGACTTTTCGATGCTTTTCGAAGTTATGTGTGTATTTATCGCAGGTTTATAAGTGATCGGTTAATGGCAATAGGCTAGCCACCTATTACATTGGGACCTAAACATAAACTGGCGAAATGTGTGTGCTAGCACCTCTGCCTACACCTTCGGGGATATAGACGTGAGTTTATGTTATGTTACAATAATAACCAAACCGGGTGTCTGGAACCCAACCAATCCAACCTCAACTGCTAGCCAGATTTACTATATACACTTTTTAATTGACGAATGAGGATATGGCGAAGGTTTATCATTAAACGTTGGGCGGTCAGATGGCAGTTGCTTCTATACAAAACTACCTAAGCTCCGAATTATAAGCTTTGGATATAGCTGAGACTAATGCTATAATGGTGTATACGATTTTTTATACCACTTAGTTGGCAGAGAAGCACGCGGCCCACCTGATGGGAAGTGGTTACCGTGGCCTATGGACATGTGCAATACCAGGGGCTTCACACTCCCGTTGCCGACTTTAAAGGTTTCATGGTAGTTCTTCAGATTTGTATTTTTACGGTTTTATATTCATAGTAAATAATATAGGTACTGTTAAAGAAGAACAGTTGCATGGTTTCCGGCAGAGTAGAATTTGGACCACCCCATATCTTCCCATACGGTGTCGTACAAGGCGACTAAGGAATAGGGCTGTTTAACATCAGACAGATATATACAGAGATGTCAATAGGCTCACCCCCTATTACGTGGGACCAAAGTCAATGATTGGTGAAATGTGGGAGTTAATTCACCTCTGCCTAAACTCCGAGAATAAAGGCGTGATTATTTATATTTATGTATGTAATGTTAAAGTACAAACCAGTATACGATTGGAGTCATTGTGCTGCACCAGCCGCGGCGGGTAATCACCGAGGCCGTAGAGCTGGTGATAAAGCCACTCACGTTTCATTATTCTAATAAATTCAAAAGGGAAGCCCCTTAATTCCGAACGCTCTAGTATTTCTCGTGATTAAACTCGTCGCGGCTCGGCAGACAACTTAACTGTGCTACTTAGAACTTCATTACTTGAAGTTATTGTTTGGTCTACTTCGGGATATAACCTTACGTTCATTGGCTATTGTAGTTTCTTTCATTTTATTATTTTTTGTTGGTAGAATATAAATTAAGCTATACGTGACATCAGTCCAATTCACGTACAATGTTGAGCAAAATGTATACATTTAAATAGGAAAAATGTACCATTCGAGATAAGATACGATAAATCTTTCTTGTAGGTACACCAATTAGTCCACATGTACGGACTACATTATAAAAAAAATGTAGGTACAAGTGGCGGCCTTATCGCTACAAGCGACCTCTTACAGGCAACCTTTGGATGGACATGTTTTAATTGTCTTAACAATAATAACTTCCGCGCTTGTATTTGATGTCACAAAAGGCACTTTGTATGGGAGTAAATTTGTGTGGTCCCGAGTTCAAATCTCATTTTGGATGTTGACATTTTCCGATTAAAATTTATAGGAAAAGTTAGCACATTGATTCTAAATTATAAATAATTTTAAAGCCTATGCTCACTATTCATATCGATTACGATAAAAAAAAATGAATCGTTCGTTACCGTAAGATGGAAATATGTACATAAGAATTTGGATGGTTTCAGGCGGAGGTTCAGTGGCTTAGTGGTCAGAACGTTCCCCCTGTAAGGCAAAGATCGCGGGCTCGAATCCCGCCTGGACCGATTATTTTTTTTCTATCCAACTCAACAGTATAAAACTTAGCTCCTTCCTGCTTATTCTTCCTCTCTGCACACTTTATCTTACAATGACTATCCTATTCAAATCTTACATGAATTTTCTCTAACTAAATAAAAACCGAAATTGTCAGTGACTCTTACTGATTGTAGGCGAAAATTATGAATCCATGGTAGTTGGGCACAATGCTTCTATTTGTAATTACGTGCACGTCGCACCAGACAATGTGTGCGTTGGAATTCAAACAATTTATTTTATTCACAGTCCAAATAAAAGGGTTCACTTGCCGAATGGGCGCGGCGAAGTTTCGCGTGAAAGCCTGCGTCCTTTGTGTGAATTCCTTAAAGCTTGAATACGAGTTTACGTCGGAGGAATAATGTAATTTTATTTCAAGGTTTATGGTCTTAGGCGTGTGTTTTTGCTCGGGGGTGAACAGAACTGTTTGTACCGAATGCGTGGTCGTGTCGTGGAATGAATGCGATGAATTGAGATGAATGTAGATGAGAATTTCAGTCCGTGTCATGTCAACTGAACTACTTGGAGCTCAGTTGATCAGAGTCTTTATCAGAAGTATGATTATGTATCATAGGTTAAGGTAACCGCTTTTCCTTTTATGAATGGTATTTTCGTTTGATGCCTTCTTCTTCTTCATCCAAGCGTTAATCTCAATCGCATCTGAAGCTTTCACCTTAGAGTTTGGGGTCCGCTTTACCAGTCTAATTATTATAACGATATTGCAGCTAGACCAGTGGTTGGACTTTTTAGGGCTTTGTTTGTGTGACAACTGGGACCGACGGCTTAACGTGTTCTCTGAGGCACGACCAGACCAATGCAAATACATATGCATTGGTCTGGTCAAATATTTGCACAAAGCGGGGATCGAACCTGTGCCGCGGCTCCTTCGTAACGGCCGCATTCACTCCACAGAAGCTATCATGTTCGTTTGCTACCTAATAGTATAAAATCGTCCTTTAAGTTAACAACGATGTTTATACACCTACGTAAAGCTTACTAATATTATAAACTAGCTGATCTGCCCGACTGCGCCCGTAACATGTTGGAAAACCCAGTGGCCAGATATGCCCGTAATTTGTTAATTTTCAAATAATATATGGGAATCTGCCCGATTTATTGACAGTTATGATTACTACTCCGATCCCTTAAGTAGTAGCGCGATGATTTATAGCCTATAATCTTCCTCGATAAACGAGCTATTAAATAAAATAAAAAAAAATCATATTGAATCTGTAGTTCTTGAGATCAAACAAACAAACTATTCAGCTTTAAAATATTAGTTTAGATATAAGAGTTTGTGAAGATGTTAGATGTTTATTTTGGTTCCAGGGTACATTTATAGTCTGGAATAACACTAGATGACTTGTATCCCGGGAATAAGTTCCAAGGGTTGTAGAACCAGAATAACGAAATCAAGCATATCGTATTATAATTTCACAATATAATACGACTACGGAATATAATACGACTGATTTCTTTAGACTTATTCTAATGAGATCAGTCGTATTATATTCCGTGTCAATACTTTTCATTTTCGTACAATCACAAGGCCGACTGCTTTTTAGCTGTTTGCACCAATTACACCGCCTCACATTTTAATGAAACGTATCAGATGTTACTAATTGCGGTTTCTCGGGGCATTACATTCTGCGTTGGACAATAACAGGGTTCTTTGATTTATCAAAGCCATTATCATGAAAAGCCCTTACACACAGTAATTTCCATTTTATACAACCACTGTAAAGGTCAGCGGAAGACATTTGTAAGGGATATTCGCCAGAGAAATTTATGAGATTTTGAGCGCCTTAGGTTGGACCTATGTATGATTTAACGTGATTCTAACAATGCCTATTGTATTAGATGTATCCATCAAAATACTTTTTCTACGTTTCCATACAAATTGTGGCTTAATTCTTAATGAAAAAGTTTCTATCAAAAAGTACTTATGTTCTATTTGTAAGCATATCACATTAATCTTTGAAATTGTTGTACAGAAAAAGAAAAGTTAAATAATGTACTTAATTATCCAGAATCCAAAGGAAAAAATGTATATTCTCTTCTTTATCTATTGGAAATAATTTTACATGTGCTAACTGCAATAAAACCATTAAAGGAATGAATATAATTACTACGATACAGCCCGCGCGTCCGGCCCTCGCCCCGCTGTGGCCCACGTCATAAAGAGCATGATATATTTCACTAGCGCAAGAACTTTGTATAATTTAATTCACAAGGTTTAAGTCGGGTTCAGTTATTATTGAATTAAGTATAATGTACGAGCGAGCCGCCTCCGCCTCCGCCTCGGGTGAAGTCAATTGTTTTTCTCAAAATATTCAATAAATAACAACATTTATTTATAGCTATTTTTATTGAAGTCTGAATACGCTAGAAGGGGTAGACAGTATTAGACACTGCCTCAGTTAAATATTATTATTTTCGCATTGTTAATTAAATATTACCTGATAAATTGTGTATAGCTTAGCTAAGGAACCAATCTCAACCCACATTAGATCACAATAAATGCATTTTTCTTCTTTCTTCTTCGTTCTAAGTACAAACTAATGCTACGTAAATACTTAATCTACTCTTTTCTCAAAAAAATAGTGTGGTCAATGTGAAAAGTTGGATCTTTTCCAACAAATTACACTGTTACCACTTTGGGTGTTACTGGATAAACCCTGTAGACGCATAAATCATAAAAAATTCAAGAAGCGAGGTCTAATGGTAAAAGTAAAGGAAAAATGATAAAATAATGTTTTTAGCATAACATGATTTGATTTAGCCGAGAGCTGTCATGGGAACGCTTGCAACACTGGAGGCGTCACGTTTGAGTTTCCAGGGCTGTTCAACTTTTTTTAGCTTTTGTGAATAACCATATATACTGTACTTGTTTTTTAAGTGCAGAGTGCTTGTAATAACATATATATCATTATATATTTATTACCTACAACACAGATGCAATCATCAAATCTAGAGTGTGCTGTGAATTAATAATAGCATGGTTTAATTCTTATAAAAGGGTTGAATGATTACATAAATTTAACCTGTAAGATCTGAGTGCACACTAGCAAATCTAGACACTATAAGATTAATTTATTAGATCCCTAATGGGTATGGCAGACCGTGGTTCCGTTACAATGTTAAGATGAGCTAAATGTTCTTTCATCCCTGATGGAAATTGGTCATTATGACCTATAGACATGAGCAATGCCAGGAGAGTCACACTCGTGCTGCCGATCGTGTAAGAACAAAAAGGTTATACCATTTGAATAGTCAGCATAATAAAAACTTTAAAATTTCAATTAAAATAATAATTCTATGCCGTTAGAGCAGAAGACAAAGCAGGATAAGCCTTTGGTCTTCCCACTGACAGCACAAAACCTCTCCAGTGAGTGCTGGCTTCGCAGCTCACTGACGGGAACACAATACGAGGTTATCATAGTCGCAGTATTCTATACCGTGGAAGTACTTCCCCAGTTGGACTACTACATTGAGATGGAAATACCGTCATGGCCTACCTCCATTGTAATTCTAGTAAAATAATAAAGCTAAACCTGGAAAATCCTTCAACCTTTGCCTAATTTTGTCGACCTAGGTATTAATTTAGAACCTTCCATAAATCTAGACCGTATCACTTATCTTACTAGCACTTAACCCTTCTAGCGTTGTACACGTTGACCATATACCTCAGCTTCAAATATATTTACGACGTACATTGCTTGGTGAGACAAGTTTGACAGCATCAACAAACTACGAAGCGGTAAATGTACATGAAAGTAATACTTTAAATCTGTGTACATGTTATAATGTACCAACGATTGAAAGGTTGTAAGCGACAGTCACATTCATTAGAAAATAGTTTTACAGTAAAGTATTTACGATGTCGTTTATGATATTTTTCATTTGAACATTTGATATCGCCTATATCCTTTTACTTGTCAACTGTTGATATTGAGAAATTCAGACCCTAGATCACCGATAACCGCCATAAAATACCTGAACATAAAGTAACGGAAGGAATAACGCTCGATGTAGACGCCTGAAAAACACACATCCTTATCTCCTCCAGCGGATGCTGAACATAATTCGCAGCTTCCACATCTTCCGGCAACCGCCTCAGATTACGATATCAACGTAAATCATGAATTTTGTCATCCCTTTTATCCGTTGAACCCCGGGGGATGTTCCAACCCCGTTGGTTTAGATATCCCCGTTCAACTTCGGTATCGCTTCAGCCTGAAGGATTATGGACGATGTTTTTATACACTTTTTAAGTCACGCTCTCAGTGCGGTAAGTTTCTGTGATGACACAATTTTTCGTCCAAATATCTTTGGGTTTTAGTCAAGGGTCCTGTTAGAGGGCTATATTTTAAGCTAAGTTTTGCTGTAAAGTTTCGTAGTGTATTATATTTTAGTCTTAAATATAATATATCTCTTATATACAATATTTATGACTTACCTCCTTTTCGGTGCGAATTTGATGTTTATTTATAATTTTTTACCAATAGATTTTTTTTTGATTTCTAAATATAGAAGGAAGGTGAGCTAAAACTTTTGTGACCAAACTATTAACATCAATTATTAAGTTACATCAATATATAGTCAATTAATTATATCCAGGCCTTTATTAGCACCGATTAAGCTAGATAAGCAGTAATTCAGCAAGATTAGCACTAATTTACTAAGATAACGTACCTCGGCACGGTCGGCGCAAGTACATCTCGCCTCTGGAGATGCGAGAGAAATAATTACTGGCTCAGCTACAATTAATGGATTCGAACACGCGACCGAGTCCCTAACTCATTACGGAGATGTGTTAATGGCCCTCTGAATTTATATATGTATACTCCTGAGTTTGCAAAGAAGCACGCGAATCGTTTGAAAATCGGTCAAGTGAGTGTTGGACTCACGCACTGGGGTTTCCGAGAAATAGATGGAAAATGTGGAAAACTTGAGATGAGAACAACTTTATCAATGTATTAACTAAGTGATAGGGCCTACCCAATATGTTTGTTAAGTCTAGGATTATGATCGCAAGTTCGTAAACGAATGGTGAGATTGCTTTCTCCCTCAAATATGAACTATATAGGACACTTTAATTAAATTTTGCCCCGCCTGATAGTAAGCTTAAAGTTTCAGAAAAGAGGGTCACTATTACATACATATAACATGTTACAATGGTGACACTCAGTTTGACGGCATCATCATATGCTTTTTCACACTCCGCTTAAAGGATCCGGGACTGTAAGAAAAAGGAAACACGTGAGCTGGTAATGAATTTCAGGTCTTAATGGTGCGACAAAAAAAAGAGTCTCCGAAACGCTTGGTTCTTGATCGAATATGCTTACCATGGGTCTAGATAGCGTTATGTAGAATGTTGTAGAATAATTATTCATTTGATCAAAAACTGAACTCCATAAACGAAACTTCTTTTTATGTTCTGTAGCTTTAAACAATGATTAAATTTTGATTTAATATTCTGACTTACTAGATACTACTCGTTTTATAAGGTTGTTCTTTTTATGTTGTAAAAACTAAATACATTTTATTTTTGACACATGGTATGTTGGGATGTGATTGTTTCTGATTTAGTTTCCATCTTAAGGATCATGGAATGGAATGGAGCTCGCATTTAGCGAAAAGGCCACCTATTGTACACTTACTATTATGTTTTGTAACTGGTGTGTATATACAATAAACAGTTGTCTATCTATCTAGCTATATTTCTTAGCCACTCAATTTGAAAATATCGGGAAACATAAATATACTTTTTATGAGGAGTAGCGCTGCAAGTTTGCTTCATAAATCGTTTCTGCCCGTAGACATTATAATACGTTCTCAGAAATCGTTGAGTGCCGAACTTTGTAAAAGATTGCTTGTATTACACCCGCCCGGGAGGTGGGCAAATATTCTGTGAAGCGTGTGGGCCTATTATTTATATTTTCTGAACTGTAAGTACCTATAAATTTTAACATCTTTACTATACGCTAGCTAGAAGTTTACGTTGTTTGTTTTTTTTTTATAAAGAATATTAGCAATAACTAATATTCCCTCTAACTCCTCCAACTAAGCTATATTGGTTGTGCTAGGAGTGGATTCACGTCGGTAGTGTATTGGCCAGGATTTGAACCCGGAATCTCTCGATCGTAAAGCCGACCACTAAGACACTGAACCTTTTACAACAATTTTTAGTCTTAATTAACTTACAAAAACATTGCTAGATATAGATACTGAAGCACAGACCAAGTGCTCCGTTAATTACGGTTATAGACTGGCCTCCTTTTAGTTAGTCTTCCCAAAAAAGAAGAATGAAAGCTGGGTATAAAACTTATCTTTACGATTATACAAGGTATCGGGACTTCTCGCGAATTATATCTTGGAACTTGCTGGTTTAACGTCGGCAAAAATAGTAAGTTCCAAGATGTAATTCACGAGAAGTCCCGATCCCTTGTATAGTTATGAATTCACACCGCGAAAGTTTAAAAATAACATTATCTCTACGAGTTTTTTTATAGATAGATAGATTTAAAATTATTTATTGTACACCAATAGATTACAGTAAAACTTGTAGTTAGCATGCATACAGTTTAATGTACAATGGGCGGCCTTATCGCTAGAAACGATTTCTTCCAGACAACGTTGGGATGGACAGTATTGTAATAAAAACAAAAGATATGGTGTAGTTAGCAAATAAACTAGAAACAAGGTGTATTAAAAAAAAAACAAAAAGAAAGAAAGATATGAGATAAGTTCAAAGAAAGTAAAATAAATATACAACTTTAGCACATAAATAGATATACGAAGTAAATAAATCAATAACTAATAAGAAGGGAAAATAGTGAGCATATTAATTGTGAGCTGTCACAGTGTTCACAATGATAGGTAGTAGTCCTTTACTATTGTTTTAAATACGTTTAGGGATTTTGCTCGTCTGATACACAATGGCAATACGTTCCATAAGCGCACAGCCTTGACAGAAAATGACTTACCAGCAAAATCAGCTGAATGTAGTGGCATTCTCAGCCTCAAATTCTCGGATGACCTCAGGCATCTCGTATGTATGTCATGGAGGAACTGGAATTAATAACTGGAATAAATTATACCACTTGGTTTATGGACGGAAGTTTAAAGAAATTCATAAATTAATATACTCCATTACAGTCTAACACAGTGATCATCTTCACAACTAACTAAGAATAAAGGAAACTACACACGAAGAAACATTGCACTAAAGTCAGTCAACAGACAGCCACGAGCAGATCTAGTGGGACCGAAAGTCGTTTTCTCTCTCCGGGAGCCGGCAAAGGAAATGGTTTTAGTTATACAATGTTTTGTCTTTTTCTCTCTTGAGACAGCTAGACGTATCTAGCTGAAACACACTTAGACAGATATAAAAAGTTTCATAAATTTAAACTTTTAACTGAGAGTTTTTGGCGTACATGGTAAAATAAAAATGCAAGAATTTTCTGTTATAAATTCAAGTTAAAACATCGGTGATATAACTAAGTACATAGTCTCTAGTTTATAGACTGTTTTACTAGAAGTTTTATGAATGCATTATAATAATAATCATCAACTTTTTATATGAATATGTCGTTAAAATTTCAAATCTCAATTTCAAAAAAAATTGTTCTGACAATTTCTTGAGTGAAGTCTCGTGGTTTTCGGCAGAGTAGAATTTGGACCACCCCATCTCTTCCCATACGGTGTCGTACAAGGCGACTAAGGGATAGATGGATATATACAGCCCAGACTCAGCCTCAGATGAATGGCTTGAATCAACAATTGTGCCCGGAAGTCGGCAATAGGATCACCCCCTATTACGATTAGAGAAATGTGGGTATTAATTCACCTCTGCCTAACCCTCCAGGGATAAAAGCGTGATTATATATTCTTTTTTTTTATTAGATTTTATGATTAGATTTTTTTTGATTGATTATATTTATGCATGTGTGTAATATCTTGTGTTAAACACAAGATATTGCCTAAATACCAGTTTTGCTAGCATTTCAAAACAAATAGTAGCTACATATTTCTATCCCATAATAAATTGTATTTATCTCAACAAATTAAAACAAAAACCCTGTACTCTACTAAATCAAGAACAATAAAAATCAACAGACTAAAGTAAATACGTCTCTCTTAAATGGAACTCTTAGGGCCCTCACTTTTATTGCTACAGGATAATGTGTAATGAGGGATGCTCAGCGGCTCTTGAGAAATGGTCCTCCTCAGCTGTGTCCAGAATATTACGCGCTATAAATTGCTGCTTTATTTCTCCTTATTTCCTCCTCTCCGTAGATTGGGTTACATCTATTCGGTCTTCATTAAAATGGCTATTAAAATTAAGTAGTTAATTTCTAAAGTACCTTTAAATGTTGAAAATGATCCGAATCTATTAAAACGCCTCCAGCGCTGAAATTGCTGTTGATATTCATCTCTACTTTATCGTTGTCTATTTTGGATACAAAGCATAATTATTCAAAAATTATCTTTAATTTTGTTGAATGAAACGAAGATATTAAGAAACTCTAAATCGGCTTGTAAATGGTAATCTAAGCTAGAAAACTTGCTCATCATATACTTTCCAAATAATCATCTTGATTGCCTATTAATGGCTGGTTGGCATCCGTCAGTTTAGCCAAGGGCGAAATAAATAGGCAAACCTTGCTAGAGGTCGGTGATTTTGATTCAGTTTGACTACGTTGTGGGATATAGCTACTTCATTTCCTATATACAAAAACAAACTCTAGATAACCCTCGGTACCCGAGGTAGTTATTCAAAATCAAAAGACTTGCTATTTATCTCACTAAAACAAAGCCACATTTTGTTTGTACACTAAAAGTTAATCCAGAATTACTGACGAAAATGTATTGCACCGCTAGCAACACATATATCCTTTAAGCTCTACTACAATGCTAACATATAAAGTGATGTGCTATAAAACAACTTTACGACCTTATAAAATATTTTGCAGTTTGAATTGTGCTGAGTTTGCAAACAGTTTATTGATTCACGCTCAACATCTGCAAGCAAAAACTTACGTTATGTCGCTAAAATACGATTTCAAATGGTGTAACAATAACAACTGGCTACTGGGAAAGACGCGTGCTATCCATTTAGAATTTAAAGTTTTAAAATAGAATTTCTTGTACCGGAATTTTAAACTTTAGTTTAAGGCAATAAGACATGTATTTCATTGTGGTGATTGTCGTTATTGGGTTTGCTGGTGCGGTGGTAAATAGAATCGTGCATGTTTTTCGTTTGTTAACGTAGCTTCTGTTTCATCCTGGTTTGTTGGTCCCTAGGGTTTTATTTTGAACGCGGTCCGCATTCAAATGTTGTTGAGCGTGCTTTGCGCAGTTGTTTCTGTATGCCGTTTACTTTGTCAGAGCCAATTTATTTGGTAATTAGATTGTAATTATCTGGTTTAATGAGCATTGTTAAGTTTTGCTCGTGTTTTTATTTCACATCATCGGACAAAGTTTTTGTTATTTGCTACTATGTTAGTTAACAATCATTTTTGTTGTTTCAATCGATTTGTTTACTTATTTAGTGAGGTTGATCAAGTGATGTTGGAAATAGCGATTATTTCTTATACCGATTATACCAGTTGTATGGGGCATTCTTCTTAGAATGTGACTGGTCACATGCACAAGTCGCCCTGGTTGTTAACTTTTATAGTTTTATAATATTATCTATAGTTAAAATTAATATACTGATTGATTTTTTTCACGTCGAAGCAGTGTTGCTTTCTGCACAAGAAACAAATTCGCTCCTTAGAGGAATACAGCTCGCATCTCTGGGATATCTCCAGAAGCACTTGGTAGATGCTCTCGACAGGTTGTAGTGACGTGCGGTCCGCATTATTGGGAATCATGAGGTCACGAACTCCCTAGAGCCTTTGCAGATGTGTAGAGATGTCGTGTCATTGGCAGTATTTTACCGTCTGTACCATGGTCTGGAGTGCTCGTTCAATGAATCCTACACTGGACAGTTGATGCTTAGATGACACCTACATACCGTGCAGAATATTACATCAAAAACCAAGCGGTTCGGTGACTCTTACCATTACCGCATCAATAAGACCTGGAATACTTCACCAGCTCACGTGATTGTTGCTTCATACAGTCCCTTTATGTGGGGCGTGAAAAAGCAATTGATGAGGCCGTAAAGCTGAGTGCCACCGTTCTAACATAGTGCGTGTCTGTAATGGTGGCCCTCTTTTCTGAAACCTCGCCAGCGTACCATCAAGTGAGTTGAAATATCAAATCAACGTGTCCTATATAAAAAAAACTTAAGACTTAATAAAACTTTATCGATTTAATTTCATATAATAGTAATAAGTATAAATTTTGCCTTAAACTGAAATACATAAAGGGGTCCGAAGCTATCCAGTAGAATTTTGCAGTAGCGTTAATAATATTTGACTTTACAAGCAAAAAAGAGCAAAACTAAAGTATCACCATTCGCCATTAAGTCCCAGAAGGTCCGCCCTAGTTCGCAGCGGCGCTACCAATTATTGGCACCCCCGAGATGTCCGCACATCTAACTTTACGTTTTGTTACAAAATCTTTTCATGACGCTGCAGTCTTTTTAGTTTGAGATTTTAATTCTACATAGAAAATATTCGCTGGTGTAAATAGACGGTTTTTAAAAGTTTTCTGAGACGAACCGACGAAAACAACATTATGAAAGTGATATTTCGCGCAGTCTGATTACTCCAATCTTGAATGGAATTTCATATTTTATTTTACCTCAGGTGAGATATTTCGCAGAAAATATAAAAAATGTTAACCGTTGCCCGCGTTTCTACTACTATAGAATTTCGATACTGTGTTGTGGAACCCTATTCCAAGAATAATCTAGCCTCAGTAGGTATTAATTCTTACTATGCCTGGTTCCTGGCAGAGTAGACTTTGGACCACCCCATTTCTTCGCATGCGGTTTCATACAAGGCGACTAAGGGATAGAGCTGTTTAACATAAGACAGATATATACAGCCCAGACTCAACCTCAGATGCATGACTTGAGTTAAAAATAGTGCCCGGAAGACGGCAATAGGCTCACCCCCTATTAAGTGGGGCCGAATTTAATAGTTGGTGAAATGGAGGTGTTACTTCACCTCTGCCTAACCCTCCTGGAATAAAGGCGTGATTATATGTATGTATGTATGATTTACCCGCGTACCAAATTTCAGCTAGATCTGTTCATATTTTAATCGCCATTGAGTAGTCCAAACATCTGCACACAAACTCTGACATTACTAATAGTAATTGGTAGGAATATTAAAAGGGAAAAAACATTCCAAAATTGCTGTTGAACCTGCCGAGGTTCTGTCGCGCATCAAATTTGTTCGCGGAGGCACATTGCGATCATTTTTACGTTATTATAAGAAAGCAGAGCGCTTGAACGTCTGCTCGACTGCTTGGTAGCATCCACAGCATCTTGAAGGTATTGTCCGAGAGGTGGGACCGTCCTGTCCTGCAAAGGTGGACGCGCCTGCATGATACCGCCTGTCCTCGATTTATTTTGTAATTTTGTATTTTTTGTTTAATGTAGTCCTAACATACCTAGTTATAAAATTATTATTATGGACTGCTGAGACGAGGTCTCGGGTTCGATCCCAGGTTTGACCATGGCACACACTTATGACTTTTCGATGCTTTTCGAAGTTATGTGTGTATTTATCGCAGGTTTATAAGTGCCCGGTTAATGGCAATAGGCTTGCCACCTATTACATTGCGACCTAAACATAAACTGGCGAAATGTGTGTGCTAGCACCTCTGCCTACCCCTTCGTGGATATTGGCGTGAGTTTATGCTATGTATGTATTAGTCCACATTGATTTTATTGATAAATAATAGTACCAATTTATCCTTCCGATATTGCCACTGTTGTGTCACCTACACATAAAATAGTAAGGCCCGAGAACAATTTCCATAGCTCAACAGACTATACTATCTTATACATAATCGTTTGCAGCAGAGTTGTCGGCAGCACGGAGGTTTGCAGAGAATGTCTTGCGTCTTGGCAAGTTGCCAAATTTATGTTATTTACTGCTCAGAGGTGCGGCGGAGGTTGCGAAATATTCCGAGTATGAAATATGAATAATGAGTGAGTAGAATGAGAGGAGTTTAACGCCGCGGCCGTATCCCCGGGTTTGTGATAGATGATTTGGAAGTACAAGACAACATTTTAAATGTACCTACTGATGAATACATTAATAGTTATTGATTTGTACAGCTAGAGAATTTTATACATTAGGTACTAGCTATAACCCATAAATGTCTGCGTTTAATAGTTGTTTGTCATATCTGCGATTCTGCTCAACCAATTGTAATGAAATTCACATTTAGAATTTGATTAATACCTTTATCGCAAACGAACAGACGAGAATTCTATAAGAAATATTTTTGGGCTTGAATTGTTAATTCAACAAGTAGCACAAGTAACCCAAGTTTTTTAAGTATCTATCTGATAAATACACAACTATAATTAGTATCAAAAAGAAATAAAAAGAAAAGAAATTAATTCCTCCGTGATGATGGTGCTTGCAACAGCGCCGAAATATCGGAAACTCAAAACAATGCAACATGATAAATATGCCAATTATTTTGTTACTGATGTGAGTGACCATGATAGATTTAAATACACAACTAATTTACAATTTAACGATAATATAGAAAGATTTATTAAAGTATGTGTGATTCATAAAACAGCTATGATGAAGTGACATAGTCGCCAAATATATTTTATGACCACATTAAAACCTACCCCCTGCACCTATATAACGCGACCGTAGTTTCTAAAATGAATGTGTTCATCCATCTAGCTCCACATGACCCGGAGCGTAACCCCGGGTCTTGCCGACGAGGGACGGAAAGATGAATATCTTGACAAGGGGCTCAAGTAAACTAATCGGCGATATCGTTAGCCGCACCCACATGGTAATTGGAGAGATTATCGGCATCAGACGAAGCCGCGGTGACAGGTAGCCGACCGTGGAAGTTAATACTGTAAGGCCTGCCAGTTATCTACGATATTATATATAGAGGATTAGTATTGTTATATATTGCCCACACTTTTACATAATGTACTTCTAAAGGTAGACAGAGATATTGTGTTATACACCTATATATTATGACCTATTTATGGTGTTGGCGCGATTGGCCACGTGAGCTAGTGGACTGTATTATGCGGGGATGAAGATAACTGTTCCATTGACGCTTTACACACAAACAAGACAGGTGACCGGGTTGCCGCGGATGTGATCCAGGCAATGAATGCAGCCCGAGAAATTAGGAGAGGATGCACTAACCTTCACGACACCACGTGTTTTCATCGCAGCCGGTACACGGATCTTCTCTTCCTTGCTCAGGAGCTGCCGTCCACATCACTAAATCACTTGAGGGACACACGAGAGGCACAATCCGATCGGTAAAGGTCTATGAAGCGGTTAAAATGCAACAAATATTATTCATTTCTGAGAGACGCGCGCGCGGTCCGCCTTTACGCTGGCTAGTTCAAAAAGGGAGTGAGTGTCTATATATCACAAATGGCGGACGGAAACTATATCTAGTACTATACTATGGTTAGTGCGGGAGGGGAGATGGGTATAGAAGGAGTGTGTTTCCGCGTCAAAAAACAGATTCTACATCGGCGCAACCATTCCCCCCGGCTTGAAGGGTTACCTTCGAAACGAAAAATGTGGAACAAATCTAATGTCTAATCTAAATCTAGGTTTGGGAAATAACAACTAAAATATAAACATAGATTGGAACTCGTGCCTACTGCTGGCTAGGCAGAGGGCAGAGGCGAACAACCGGGCGCAGATACGATCCGGTTGCAGTTTTAACCCGTACAACACGAGTTATCCCGCGGGCATCGGGAAAAATTTCCTCTACTACTCCTAGAGGCCAATGTAAAGGAGGCGCATTCTCAGTCATAAGGACTACCACCGTACCTACAGTAATTGGGTTGGATGGAGTATTCCATTTTTGACGTGACTGCAGCGTGTGCAAATAATCGGTTCTCCAACGATTCCAAAACGATTGGAACAACTTATCCAAAAGAGCGTGACGAGTTAGAAGGTGCATTCTATCGTCTTCAACATCTATTGCGGGCAAATATTTTAGAGGAGTCGTATTTAAGAAGTGAGCTGGCGTCAGCGCTAATGGCTCTGACAGATCGCTAGATAGAGTCCGACACAGCGGACGCGTGTTCATCACCGCCTCTACTTGAGCAAGTACGGTACTCAACTCCTCGAACGAGAGAATCTGTTCGCCTATGACGCGAAACAGATGCGACTTAAGGCTTTTAATATTCGCTTCCCAATTACCACCAGAATGACTAGCTGCAGGCGTGTTAAAGTACCATTCAATGCGATTTTCGGCTAAGATGTGAGCGAATTCACTTTGGTAGTACTTAGACCGTAAGAATGCGTGCAATTCCGAAATACTACGTCGGGCCCCTACATAGTTTGTACCGTTGTCCGAATACATGCGCTTAACCGGACCCCGACGCGACAAAAAACGTTTAAAAGCGGACATAAAATTTGGCGTACTTAAATCACCGGTCAACTCTATATGAACCGCGCGAGTTGTCATACAAATGAACAAACAAACATAAGCTTTCGTGGAGCGAATGCCACGACCACGAGCAATGGTGACCTTGAAAGGCCCAGCAAAGTCTGTGCCGGTGTGTACGAAAGGTTTTGCGGATTGAACAACACGACAAGAGCGATGATCGGCCATTTCAGGCGCGATAAAACGCGGGCGGAGTTTAAAACAAGGTACACATCTGTGTACTCTAGCGCGAATCAAATTACGAGCGGAAATTATCCAGTATTTCTGTCTCAAAATAGACATTAACAAATCGGGACCAGCGTGACAATTCACCTTATGATGATAATCTACTAACAAATCTAATACGTGGTCCTTACGCGGGAGAACTACTGGGTGCCTTTGTTCAAATCCTAAACCTGAATTTCTCAAACGACCACCTACTCGAATGAGTCCATCTTCCAAAAATGGTTTCAAGTGTCGGAAAGAACGACTACAAGGTTTGTTAAATTCTAAATTTTTAAATTCAGAAGCAAAATAACATTTCTGCAACTCGCGAAGTATGACCAATTCAGCTTTATCTAAATCAGCGGCGGTTATATGACCGCGCGTAGATAAAATTCTCAAAAATCGGCCTACATAAACAACACAACGCAACAGTCTCGACCAAGACGAGACGCGATTAGCCAACAACAAAATAAGGGACTCTTCACGCGGGACCGATACAACAAGCGAGTGCTTCTTTTCCTCGGGTGGTTCGGAAACCGTAGTGGGATTGAATTGACTAACTGGCCACTTATCTAACGCGGCATGAATCCAGGACGGTCCACTAAACCACAACGGGTGATCCAAAATTTGCGAAGGAAGCAATCCACGAGAGAGACAATCGGCTGGGTTGTCGGTGCCAGCAACGTGAAAGAGATTTTGTGGCGCTAATTCCGATTGAATTTTTGCCACTCTATTAGCGACGAATGTGTCCCAACGATGGGGCGAAGAGTGGGCCCAACACAAAGCGACTGTTGAGTCCGAAAAAGCTAAGATTCTACTAATATTAATGCGACTACTACAAGCATTGGCGATAGAGGTGATCAATCTAACTAACAATAGTAAAGCGCATAGCTCGAGGCGTGCCAGAGAGACGACCTTACGGGGAGAGACCTTTGATTTCGCGCTTATAAGGCTAATTGAAACCTTACCTACATTCGAGACATGAAAATAGACTACTCCTCCATACGCCCTCTCACTAGCGTCCGCGAAGCCTACTACCGTAACAACACTATGTTGTGATATACCTACATGACGCGGAATTTGTATTTGGTCATGCACAGAAAGTTCTTTTCTAAAGCGAGCCCACAACTTAGCAATGTTGTCGGGCGCGGTGTCGTCCCAATCACAATTGGAAAGCCAAAGCTCTTTTATAAGTAGTTTGGCGTACAAAACGACAGGAGCTACGAATCCCATTACGTCCCATATCCGTGCCACACACGACAGGATAATGCGTTTAGTACAAGTTTGCGGGGTCGAACTACTTTTCAAACTAAACGTATCAGATGCGGGCGACCAGCTTAAACCAAGCACCTTGTGCGTATCACTTTCATCGAATTCCTTAACCGAAGACAATCGGTGCGACGGTGGAATCGACTCTAACGCAGTTTGCGAGTTGCTCGTCCATTTCACGAGATCAAATTGACCAGCCTTCATGAGACTTATAACTTGAGCGGCCGTCTCGACAGCCTCGGCCTCGCTATCTACACTATACACGAAGTCGTCCATGTATAAGCCAGTCTCAATGGTGGCTCTCGCTTTCGGAAATGCATCGCCCTCGTCAGCGGCCAACTGCTTGACGGTGCGAAGTGCGTGAAAAGGGCTAGATTTAAGCCCGAAGCAAACACGATTAAACTCGTAAACCATTAAAGGTTCTTGCGGTGAAAATCTATACAAAAATCGTTGAAACCTACGATCGGGTTTGCGCACTTCAAGGCACAAAAACATTTGTCGAATATCTGCAGAGAGTGCAACAGCGAATAAGCGAAAATTTACAATTATGTCAAATAAATTACCTTGAAGATTTTGACCACAATACAAAATGTCATTAAGCGACACGGAAGTGCTAGTCTTAGCACTGCCATCTAAAACTACGCGGAGTTTAGTAGTAAGCTTATCTTCTCTAATAACTCCGTGGTGCGGGATAACGTACGAAGGCTGGGTCTCGTCAGTGTCCGCAGGCGCAGGTGAGATGTAACCTTTATCTAAATATTCGTTAACAACCTCATCATAGGCTTGCTTTAACTTTGGAGACGCCTGCATCCTTCGTTCTAAACAAAGAAAGCGTCTTTCAGCGGATGCACGGGAGTCACCGAGCGAAAAAATATCTCCCTTGAAAGGGAGCGCGACAACATAACGACCCTGCTCATCACGAGTAGTCGTGCGACAATAAATCTCCTCAGCCATCTTGTCATCAGGGCTTAGGATTGGTGGGACATTGACCTCTTCAATCTCCCAAAACTTGCGGATGGCAGACTCCAGTGGCGGCTCGACGGTGCAACAGAACGAGGCAGTCGAGTGACTAAAACTATCTATAGAAGCGGGTGCGGAACCAATTATAACAAAGCCCAGAACTGTTTCCAGGGCGTGCGGAGCGGGGTACGTCGGTCCCCCTTGAACCTTACGTGATAACTGGAGGTGCGGGAGAATCGAAGCGCCGATCAATATATCGACGACTCCAGGAACAGCGTAAGTCTCATCAGTTAAAGGCAAGTCTTTAAATTTCGTTAATAAAGACGTGTCAACTGGGACGGTAGGCAACTGTTCAGTTATTTTATCTGTAACGAGCGAATCCATGTCAAACCAAATATTATTATTAAAACGAGATCCAAACCTTGTTTTAATGGTGCCATGAACAGCTGACTGCAAACCCCCAAACCCTTTCACCACTGAATGGGTTGAACGCTTATCAACATTGAAACCAAGACGTTGGCAACAATCTTGAGTAATAAAATTACTTTGCGAAGCGCCATCTAATAGCGCTCGAACAATGTGCGGTTTACCTAATGCATCAACAATAACAACGCGAGCGGTCGCAAGACACACAGTAGTGAGTGCAGCGCTAGCGGAGAACGAACACAAGGTGACGTCATTCGCAGCGGTCTCCGGGCCGGCCGGAGCGCGCGCGAGCGCGGGCGGCGGCCGTGGCGCAGGCTGCCGTGTGTCACCGCTCGACGGGCCAACTGTGCTCACATTGGATGCGGCATTACTATTCTCGAAATGAAGCAAAGTGTGGTGTCTCGCTTGACATTTGCGACAACCATTTCCACTATTACATAAAACAACGCGGTGTTTAGTACCGAGACAATTAAAACAAAAATTATTAGCGCGAACAAATTTATAACGATCACTAGGCGACAATTTTAGGAAACCAGGACACTTGTACAGTTGCGAATGATGAGTATTACACAAAGAGCAAACAGGTGATTGTACATGTGCTGGTGCGGTATTAACATAAGTATGAGTTGACCTCAGTGACCTCGATGAGGCATCTATTTTGCGTTCAGAAGTAACAACCTTCTTCGCGCCTTCATGTTTCGATGAAGAGCGTTGCAATACTTTTATATGCTCGCGAACAAAACTTTCTAAGTCTTCGAACTTAGGAATTTTATTGCCGCGATGATCCGACTCAAACAAACGAATGGTTTCGGAATCTAATTTCTTTAAACCCATATACAAAAATACGAAGTCGCAGAGGTCATCGATCTTTAGGTTCTTTACGGCGCGAACAGCTGACGCGAAAGTATCTAGAAATTTCTCTAAGTTTTGATCGTTACATGCCGTAATAGATTTCAAATCAAACATCTGATCTAAATAGGCGTTAGCTACCGATCTTTTATCCTCATACTTAGCTTTCAAAGTATTTAAAATTAAATTATAATTCTCGGCACTAAACGTAATTCCAGCGCAAACGGTTATAGCTTTACCAGTCAATTTTTCAACGAGATAATGCAATTTTTCGTGATCTGTCAACGAATCGTTCTTATCTATTGTATTCTCAAAACTATCTATAAATAGATACCAATTGCGAATGTTACCATCAAATTCGGGTATTTGAATTGGTGGCAACTTAGGTCGGTCGCGAGTGGGGTTGGGTCGGTCAGACGGTTTCTCCAAACTCCTAGCGACGCGCTTGATACGACAATACAAATCGTCAAACGACGACAAGGCCTGATAACTCACTGAGTAATCGGGATCCAAATTTAACTCTAAAACGTTGATGTCATGTAATACAGACTCGAAATCCGCGCGCAAACTATCCAAGTTTTCTATAGAACACAAGAACGAATCTCTAATAGCCAAATCAGAGGTTTTAAGTGCATTGTCACAAATCGATTGTACGCGAGAGTAAATCATTTCTTTTTTAGCGTATAAAAGTTTCAATTGAACTTTACCGGTCCTATCAACCTTTGGGGACATGTTTACAATTAAATCTCAAACTAAAGTACGGTAAACAACAAATATGAAATGACTTAATCTTAGCGGTACAGAGCAGCGACGCGGCGCGAGCGATATTCCGTAGGTAGGCAGGTACCTACAACTGCGAATGCACGCTTGAACAAACGCGCATAGCAACAAGATCGTACCTACGCGATGGTCGCTGTCTAGGTTCAACTATTATTTCAGGGATTAAGTATTGCGTAATATCTATTCAAATTAAAATACTTTCGTATGAATTTGAATGAGATGCGAGGTAGGTACAACCACGTATCTACCCACGTAGGTATTAGGTAAATACGATTCGAGCTGCGGCGAACGAACAACTTAATTGAAAAAAGAATAAACAAAAGCCAAATGCGTTAGGTATTACACTGTGCCTATGCACTAGGGTGTCTAGGATACCTAAGATCTAAACCTAGCCTGCCTAGATGCGGGGTTTTCTACTAAAATAACTAGGCATTCAGGTGCGGTGCGTTTATTCTCAATAGAACAATAACAAATTGCGAACTACGGCTAAGAATCCGGTTCGATCAGGACCATAGAATGGTGGCGCGATTGGCCACGTGAGCTAGTGGACTGTATTATGCGGGGATGAAGATAACTGTTCCATTGACGCTTTACACACAAACAAGACAGGTGACCGGGTTGCCGCGGATGTGATCCAGGCAATGAATGCAGCCCGAGAAATTAGGAGAGGATGCACTAACCTTCACGACACCACGTGTTTTCATCGCAGCCGGTACACGGATCTTCTCTTCCTTGCTCAGGAGCTGCCGTCCACATCACTAAATCACTTGAGGGACACACGAGAGGCACAATCCGATCGGTAAAGGTCTATGAAGCGGTTAAAATGCAACAAATATTATTCATTTCTGAGAGACGCGCGCGCGGTCCGCCTTTACGCTGGCTAGTTCAAAAAGGGAGTGAGTGTCTATATATCACAAATGGCGGACGGAAACTATATCTAGTACTATACTATGGTTAGTGCGGGAGGGGAGATGGGTATAGAAGGAGTGTGTTTCCGCGTCAAAAAACAGATTCTACATCGGCGCAACCATATGGTATGAATAAAATGTTCTGAATTTGGGACGAGTTTATTGCCTTTAAGCTTTGAGCAATATAGTTTAATATAATATTCACAAATGAGTAATAGACTACTTTATCTAACCTATAATTTCGACAACCAGGTAGAGGTCGACGTAGACGTATGTCAATCAAATCCAAATGTCTTCGATTTCACCGGTTTCGGGTACTCTTGACATGTCAAGAGTACCCGAAACAGGTGAAAGTAGAAGAAGTGAAAGAGGTATGTCAGGATCGTGGCAACTGGAAAACCTACTGTTCTGTATCTGCCTACCCCACTGGAAAAGGTGCGTGACTATATGTATGTATAATTTTCGTAGGTATTATGTTACTGAAAACAAGGGGATAAATAACAATACAACCAGTTTGTGCTGTCATTAAAACACCGAAATTAAAAATAAATATTAATATTATTCAAGAATCAACGGAATGACTTGTTCTTTTAAGTGTTTGTCCTTAGACGGTCGGTCCCGAACCCTGGACCGGGCCGAATTTCAGACCTATCCAGCCAATTATTGATTGAAAAGCAATAGTCTAAAAATTATCCAGAGATCTCAGAATTCAGTGACATCACCGAGTCATTATTCCGGATATAAAGGCCTGTTCCTTATCAAATTATAGGAATCTCGGGTCTACCAGGATGGTCGAGTTTGAATTAGGAAACATTAAGGTGAAGTTCAACGCTTACTACGATTAATTTCAGTCACAGAGATAGTCTTGAAAGTGGGGTGACCATATGGAGCAGATTTACCCGGATAACAAACGTTTGTATTATATTAAAATAACACACTAATGATACATCATAAAATCTGCCTAATAGGTAAATACAACTGCAAAGGTAGTGAAAAAATCTCTATGGCAGATAAACCTTGCTCAATTGTTTTGATAATAACAATTGATACGCTCATATTCAAACGTGATATTCTTGTTACCCCTTCAACTATGCAGAATTATTAAGAGTATTTTCACATTAATGGTACAATTTTATTTGACTTAACCTCTTAGATGCTCACCATAGTATGAACGTGCCTGTTTTATCTGATATGTACCTAAATATATTAGAATTAACCGCTTTCCTGAAAAAAAAGGGTCGTCACGTGAATTGTAAACGGTTAAAACTCGCAACTATACTATAGATTTAGTGACTTAATTACGGAATTTACCACTATCATTGGTCACTACTTCATTCGCCAATATCGATAAACACAAATAATTTCATGATTGGAACAAGAGTATTAGTTTTTACACTTACTAATATTCTTGAAAAAACTGTGAAAACCAATGCTTCTTTTTTTCATTTATTAATAGGTATGTTAATTTTGCGCGCATTGGTCTATGACATTCATTAAAGGTAACCATAAAAGTTCCGGAAATTAAATGTAAACAAAAACCCGGACTGTAAAAGTATTTTACATTGATATTTATAATTATAGTACATTGATATGCCTGGTAATTCTAAATTTTAAATTTAAAAAAAAACTATCCCGTTCCTTTAGGGATGCATGGCGCTCCTACTCACAACACATGACACTGGTAGTTTGTCCTGTAAGCCAAACTCGTACATAATTACACGTCTCAGTCGGACGTTTTGAGGCTCCGAGCCCTAATCTCGAGGGGACCGACTACGTAATTAAGCTTAACACTTCGAGCAAGAGACGTGTACTGTACCTAGTTAGGTAGTTTGAGTTTGGAAGGTAATGTTTCTGAGTGAACACTTCTTAATGAAATTTATTTTCATTTTAATACTAGCTACTAAAACCAAATTATGAAAGTAGTAGAAGGAATCCCTTTTTTTCGAACGGGCATCCCTTGTCTTGTCCTATTGAACCTTTTTGGGGTTACTATTATCTATTAGGTACTACTTATTACTTGCACCTTTTTCTCATCTCACACGATTTTCTCTGCAATTTTGGGGACTTCCAACCTGCCATGTCACTGTAACGAGTGTTATAGTCAGGGTCTATCAAGCTGGCAGGTGCTCCGCTAGTTCTGACGGTAGAATTAAAGCCAGACACGTCATGTGTGTGTATAACCAATTTGATTTTGACATAACTACTGCATAATGTCCTCGATGGGATTCAAACGAGGAGGAAATTCATGACGCATGACGAATTTGTGCCAGCTCAGTAGTAGACTCTCTTAGTAGAGTTGGGTATCCCCAACACTCTCAAGGCTCCACATTGAACTATCCAATATTTAGATACTCTTTGGTTACTAAAATTTCAGGTTTACAAACTTTTTCCAACACAAATACCAATACTTTAAGACATCGAGCGTCGAATACTTCCCGCCGAACTCCTCTTAAAATTTTCAATCTACATTCAACAATGAAATTGTTTTCTCTTAAAATCGAAAACATGCGAAATTGCAGAGCGCTTCCAATAATCGATATCTGTAAAAAGATCAAATAGGCATACAGAAAAAAATGAGAAAGATATCGCCTCGAACGGCAACGCAATAGGAAATCTTATGAAGGACGATTAGGGTATAAATTTGCTTGAAGCGCTACAGATATAGATAAAGAAAATTGGATCTTATAGTAATGTCGTTTGGGTGTAAATTTCAGCGGGTAGAATTCCTGATTCAATAACGCTGAGAGGTAAGGTCAGACACAGACGGATTGAATTGTGTGTCGTGAGGCTTTCCAAGGCTGGCTGTGCAGGAATGAGAATATTTGCCACAAAGCTGACATCTTGCTCTCAAAGTGTCTTGGGACTAATTCCGATGTTTGAGGTCCTTTTGTTGAAATGTTTTTCAGTGTAATTCGTTTTAAAATTTTATTTTGATGACTTCTTTGTTGTGTGTTAGCAAAAAAGTTGAACCATTCGTGCCTTAGAGAAGACAAATGGCGGTAAACTGGCTAAACTTTCAAATGGCCTTTATATGATTGAGTGTTATTGCGTAGGGAAAGTTGCTATAGGTAATAACAGGGTAAAATTAAGGGTATAACTTGCACCCATAAAAAGGCAATTTTATAGCATAAATGTTTTGAATATCTTGTTATGTCCTTGGAACGATGTTAATAATTCAATAAATTCAATATTAGTCTAACACTTTCATTGTTTTGAGTTGCCGATATTTCGGCGCTGTTGCAAGCACCATGATCACGGAGGAACATGATCATGGTGCTTGCAACAGCGTCGAAATATCGGAAACTCAAAACAATGAAACATGGTAAATATTCCGTTTATTTTGATACTGATGTGAGTGACCATGATAGTTAAAATTAGTCTAACATGTGTATAACAATTTTATAAATACTAAAAAGTACTTCAGAGTGTAAAATGTGTTCTCTGGAACTTACTAAATATGAACTTATTGAAATCACAATCAAAAGGTTGAGGCAAAAATAGGCTATAATAAATTTTGACTTCGAAGCGAAACTCGTAAGGAGAATATGAGATAACCCTAACCAAATATTTAGTTGTAGGCAACATAAAATTGCTATATTTTGTATCCATAGGCAAATTGAAATAGAAAATAAATAACTACAGCACACAACCTTTCCATTTTACTGTGAATAAGAGCATTGTACCGTCAACCTTTCTTCGCATACATTTCACCTTATCAAAGTCATACATTACCCGGCGGCTCGGCCCAATAGATCCCTTCCGATCTCATTACCCTCGTTTGTTCCGATCGTTTTATGTTACATTGCTCTATTTACACCATCTATCCAAGAAGCCCTGGGTATTAGGCCAGTAATAACTTTGCACTAAAATAAGTGTATTGTAAAGTCAAATTTATTAAAATATCGTTATGGTAATTTTAACCCTAATAAAGCGCACAAAATTATATCACTTTTAATATTTATTTGGTGTGTTACCAGTTTCTATTTGAGCGTACCCCTGTCTTTAATTACAGATTGCCGAATAGTTCTAAATTATTGTATTTTTAAGTTCGTTTGCACGACGAACCTTCTTTTTATCAAATTCTTTTCATTATCTTAACTGGACCAATTAACATGGGAACACCCTAAATGGTCTTTGACGAGAGAAAAAGCTGTTCTTAAAGCTATTATCAGTAATTACTCGAAGGTCATGGTTACTATAAAAACCTTTAAAAGCGGTTCGTTATATTGCAGCTCCAGTGAAGTTACCTCTTTCTTTGTATTTTTTTATTTCCCTTAATAAAAATTCGCTTTATATCGTCAGATTACCACTCATGAGTTGCCAGCTTCAAAATGAGTGGGAAAAAATGGGACAAGAGTAATATGGTATATTACCTCCATTGTCATAAACCAAGGTCGGCTTGGGGAAGTACCTACGTCTCATGTAGTAGTATTTTCGGAAAGATTAAAAAATGTTACAAAAGATTAATATAATAATCAACAAAGCTTTAACTAGTGAATACGAAATAACTTATGAACCATACATTTATATTTGTAGCCCATGCACTTTTCGTACGACCGCGATGAGTACCTTCACTTCAAGATCCAACCCTTGCAAATGGGTGAATTAAAAAAGGGTTTCTTTGTCCTTTTTTGAAGGCTTAATTACCCTCATACGCACAATGGGATCACAAAACAATATTTTATGGTACGCCTGGTGTTAAGCTCCCCGCTTTGTTTTATGTTGGTTGGGTAACTCTCTTGGTTGTTTGCAACCAGAGGCAAATAGATATTAGCTTTCACTTCACTTGAGACAATATTTTATCAGCATCACAAAAAACCAACTACCCTTGGAAATGAAATTTAAATAACTTTTAAATAAGTACAGTGAGAGAGCTAACAGCTTTTGATTATCAATGACGCTAAATGATTGATAATAGTAATGTTAGCTGCAATGACCGCTAGTTAGAGGCATCTTGGATTGGAACATAGTTTAACGTTTGGTGGCTTTATTAGAATGAAACTAAAAAAAAAGTCATTGAGCTGATACGTTGAGGTAGCCTGATGTACAATTATATTTGCTACATAGCTATAATTATTTAACGGCTACTAGTAAACATAGGGGTCTAATTATAACTACATTTACATGTATTTACAAAGCATTATTTAATACAAAAGATTCGCTTTTATTCAACTGCTCTCAAAGGTAACTATCTAAACAAAGGCTTAAGTTGGACCTAACCTGCTGGTATTTTACAACGTTATTCATCAACAAATACTTGGTCAACATATGTCAATAAAACTAAAAACCTTTGAAACCAAAATATTCCAAAGTAACGCTTACACCTGTTGAAATTTAAAATAAGCCTATTTAAGTAATTGCTTGTAGGTGGTGAGCTATTTGCCTGACACGAGTTGGCTGGATCGACCGGCAAAGTATCCTGCAAATGGTCCAATTTATGAGAGTGCCGCAGTGTCTCACCACGCAAAAAGGAAAAGTGTTTTGTATTGTCCTCTCCTCTACCTCGTATGCTAAATATAAATAGCTATACGAAAACATACTAATTTCCTAAGCGTTTATTCACCAAACTTACTAGATAAGCTTTGTGTATGTTTGAGAAAAAAGCAAAAGTATATAATAAAAGCTTGAAATACTAAATACCTAGCAATTCAATTTACTATGCATACACATTGCCATGCTAGAATATCATTTTAAAGATCCATATAACTACTCATGATCAAAATAAATCCATTTCATCCACAAGTAGGTATATACTCGTGTATCCAATAGCTAGGCTGAAATAATTACGGCACAACAAAAGCGTCGACCTAATTCAATTATTCTTTAGTGTCGAGTGCTTCGCGAGGCGGATTGCAACTGCTAGTGACAACTGTTTTATAGTGCGAGGCTGGAGAGCTGCCGCGGTTTCAAGCGGCGTTTTATTTTTGGAAATACGGTGTTTAATCAAAAACAATTACAGTTAGACACAAATCATTTTTATAGCTAGCGTTTTTTCTATCTTCTATAGTTTCTGTATCTCCTGTTTTTAATTATTTCAATTATTACAATGGTGACAGTCAGCTTTCACGGTCTGCCTAAAGGACCAGGGACTGTAGGTAGAAGGAAACACGTGAGTTGGTAATGAATTCCAGGCCTTAATGGTGCGACCAAGAAAAGAGTCACTGAACCGCTTGGTTCTTGGCTCGGTACATCTAAGCCCTGCACGTGTTGTCCTGTGTAGGAAAGGGGAGGGTGGGACTAATTGAAAGTAAAGTAAAAGTACTTTTCTAGTCAAGTTTGATCTGATGCTGACTGGACAAGTCTTCCTCGTAGTCATATTATTAAAAATAGCTGACCCACAAAAGCTATCGCTTGAAAAATAATATGTGCTTGTACAAACATTAAACCTAATTAACGTTGATTCAAGCAAATAAGTTATCCTGTAACTCCAAAACATACGTGAACAGACTGAGCTGCGCTGTGTGAGCTCAAAGAACGGCTGGCTTGTATATTATGTTCAACAGTCCTTTGGGTACGTTTCCATCGTAATTAAAATTTCATTAAATCTTCATTTCATTTGTACTGTTCCTGGTAAATACAACCACATTCAGAATAGGTACCAGCTGCAGCAAAGGAAATTTGGTTTTGTGTAGTATTTGTTAATTTATATATATATATATATATATATATATATAAGAACTAGAACTAGCTAGAACTGGCCGTGCAACCAAGAAATGTTCTCATAGCTTCGCTTCAATTTCGCTGATAGGTTCACTTCCATTTTACTGATGGGTTGTTGTGACTATAGCAGCGTCGATCTCGTTACGAAAACAAATCGAATATTGTTATTTGGTTACCAGTTTTGTGTGATGTGGTGTGGCGTTCGACAATGTTTGAAGGTCTAAATCTAAATATTAATTAATAATATTTGCATTATCGTTTAACAAACTCTATCTTGTTGGCGATGAAGCCATCCATTAAATGTAATCAAATTGTTATTTTAATAATATTATTTTTATGGTTTACAATAAATAAATAAATATCTTATATTATACTTATGTATGGCAATCAGCAGTACGTCATACAATATTTAATTATTTATATCATAATTACATTAACTTAGGCCAGGGGTCGAAGTGAAACAATATTGGATACTTCAGAAGGTTAATTATTACGGTTTCTCAGAAAAATCTTATTTTAATTACACACATTTTTGCACACTAATCGCCATCCTCAAATCGTAAGTCTAAGAGTGAGTGTGTGAACAACTGTCCTATCTGCATTCATACATCTCGCTCGAACTCCTGTTCCTCATGTGTTGCCGTCCTACATTAACACAAAGAGGTAAAGTTTATGATGTTGTAGGGCTAATTTCTGGATATGCTGAACCGATTTTAAAAATCCTCTTACCAATAAAAAGCCACTTTATTAATGAATGTCATAGGGTTTATACCATCACGCTATGTTTATTATGTTTACTTGCTCCAATAAAGATTATTATTATTACAATTATTATCGGGGAGGGTCAGCAGCGGGAACGGGATCAGAAGTCCACGCGGGCACCGCCGCAGGGAATAGCTAGTTGTTTATAAACGCAAATAGTATTTGTTGCATTGCGCGCTTGTGTACTTTAATGAACTGCGAAAGAAAGGAATGATAGACTCTCAGTATTACGCCGCTTACAATCAGACAACCCGCACGTTTTTATAGCCATATTTCTTACTAAAACCTTTATCTGACTATTGCTTACCGAGCAAGACCGACTGTCCAGCAATAAGTCTCTCCTCAGAAGGAGGCGCCCGCGTAATGAGCTTTGTGGATTTATTGCACACACACACACACATGTGACACTGATTTATACACACAGAGACACATTTGCCGCATGTGTACTGTCAGGGTAAGAAAAGGTTCGAAACCTTTGTTGGCATTTGCTTGCAATTTATAAGTCTAGCTAACGTTTCATTTTAAACGATACAGAAATATTGATATTTCATACATTTCCAAAATAAAATTTCCAAAATATTGAAACTGACAATTACCTATATAAATAGTAATAAATATAAATTATAGTAAACTGAAGTTCCGTGAACAGAAGAAAGACGCAGCCGTTCCTTCAATATTATCAAATCGTGCTAAATTGTCTTTAATTTGCATCAAGACTGTTTGCATTTGACAATGATAGCCATACCTTCGATTTTAACCACTTCACAGAATCGTTGGTTCTACTACATTTTACTGGTAAATTGTTTACTAAATACTTTGGTTTCAAAATATATTTAAAGTTTAATACTGACTATAGTTTTCCTGCCCGACTGTACACATGTAGATACACATTCACAAAGTCACACATACACACACACACACTCATAGACATTAATACCGTTGACGTCTAGCCATGGTGTAGGTATGTAGGTCAGGGTTGGCTCGCACTCAAGTGGTTTTATACGCACACTTTACTTGCACAGCAATCTTTTACTTTAGACATAAAAGAAAAGATAAAAGACGACCGCAAGTTGTTTTAAGGTAAGTTTTACATTTTGTCTTCATTTGTTTAAATAAATTGGATCTATTTGCTTAAGAAATAGAGTTTATTTTATTATAAGTGATGTTGTTCAGCTTGATTACCTCACAGTATTATAC
This sequence comes from Eilema griseolum, assembly GCA_963662185.1. NCBI lineage: Eukaryota > Metazoa > Arthropoda > Insecta > Lepidoptera > Erebidae > Eilema > Eilema griseolum. The sequence continues at coordinate 464,521 of OY759252.1, forward strand.
ACTCTGTGACGATAAGTGAATGACTCTTTCGTATAAAAAGAACGGTGTTTGAGGTCTGTTTACCACATCTATATGATAATAAGTCATATCCGCAAAAGTATCATAAACCATATTTTCCTGAAGGCGACAGTTTTACGATGTTTTTATCTAAAAGAAAATACATGGATATTTTTATCTACCAAGAATGAAATGAAGGAGTTGGTGGTAATATTTTTTGTTTAAAAATTGCATAATAGTGTACCGACTTGAATTGAATAGGTTATTATTTTGTATTAATATAGGCATAATGTTTGCTTGAAAATGAAAAATGAAAAAGACATTAATTTATCGCAGGCTTATAAGTTCCCGGTTAATGGCAATAGGCTCGACACCTATTACATTGGGACCTAGACATAAACTGGCGAAATGTGAGTGCTAGCACTTCTACTTACCTCTTCGGGGATATTGGCGTGAGTTTATGTTATGTATATATTAACTTAAAAAATAAGAATCGTGTTATTAACAGAAATTACTTATATTATATTTCCGCTTACTTTTTTAGTTAAGTCAAATTGTTAGTGTTAGGTAATTATTATTATTTTTTATCCAAACTTTATATTAAACATTTGTACGCCGGCTTACTTAAATATGGCTAAACATGTTGGACATAATTGTTAGCATTAACATCTTGCATACACATGTATGCATGTATATTCACATGTTTAAAAAAATAAATATGATATCGTAAGGCCAACTCCTTAGCTACTAAGCTAGTGATACTTTTTTTACGTTTTACCCTCGTAAGTTTAATTTGTTACGAGTTTAATGTTAAAGTTTGTTGTTTGTTTACGTTCTGGCTAAACTTAGAAATACTTCAAATCGCGAATCGGTAGAAATGGCCTACCACGGTTACGTCACCTCGTACTCGTACGTCAACTAAGGTTTAATGATTTGGGGCAACTCCACGGACGTGAATAGAGTCTTCATTGCCCAAAAAAAGTGTCTTAGAGCTATGTGTGGAGCTGCACCATGGCATTCGTGTAAGTCTCTTTTCTCACAATTGAATATCCTTACCCTTCCTTGCATGTACACTTACGAAGTTGCGAAGTTTGTTAGGCAATATCCGAGTTTCTTTTCGAAGGCACATGAGGTTTATCCGAGGAGCACCAGAAATCAGGATAGAATTGTTTTACCCGGAGTCCCGAATACAGCTTTATACCTAAAAAACTGTTTTGCGATGTGTAGTAATATTTATAATGCTATATCGAAAAGTTTCAAGCAACTGCCAACCTCTAAATTCCTGAAAGAATTGAAAGCATGGCTCCTAAAAAAATGCTTTCATACGATAGAGGAATTCGAAAAGTGCAAGGGTAAACTATGAGTATTTTTAGCACATTATTGAGTCAACCCATTTACGACATTATTAATTTATCGCAATATATTGACATCTACCATTCTTCACAATTTTAATGACTTGTTTGTTTCATTTTATGTTTTGACATTAATTATGTGACTAATATTTAGAATTTCAATTGACTTATGGGACAAGTGCTGAACTAATGTTATTTAATGATTGTATTCGATATATGTCTAATTAAATGTTTGTATGCGATAAAATGGTAAATGTGCCGCACAAAACTACTGGACCTGACATCTTTGTAACCATATTTAGGCAAATAAATGAATTTGAATTTGAAAAAGGTCTATTTGGCTAGTAGAAATATCTATGTATCAGTAATTGTGTAATGGTGGCTTTTCACATGGCTATTTGTGTTCACTGTTGGGCGTTTGTTGATTTGGCAAAATATTTAACGTATATGCAAACATATGCAAATATAGACAAACAAAAAGTATTCACTTCATAGAGGTGTCACATGTGAATAGTCACATTTTGTCTACTGCTAAAAGGTACTTTACTGGCCGTAAAGATTAAAAGAAAAACGAAATAACTTGTCAATTGTACATATTTGGTATTGGTCATATTTGTGAAGTAGGTAATAAGGCAAATGTCAAATACACTGTCCACATTTGGAAATTGTTTGTCAAACATGTCAAATACACAAATTTGAATGAGTACCATGTGTAGTGCCACCATAATAATAAACATATAGTTAATGGTGACACTGGATTCGATTCCCTGCATAATTAATCAGCACATAAACCAACACCAGGGACAAATACCATCAGATCTCACCGAACATTATCTCATTAACTTTAAAAATAAATTCATTGTCATAATGTGTTATGACTGAAAATTTGATAATTTAATTATTACTCAACGGTAGGTAACGTATACAGCTTCCCATTATGGTAATATGGTTGCAATATGTAATTATGTAAATTTGTGTATGTGTTATGTAGATATCATTTATAAATCATAACCCTCCTTGGACTTTTCAGTAGTCGGGTAGGTAATAATATTTAATAAAAAAAATCGGTATTAATTCACGTACTACTGTGGGAATTTTGCTGTCTGACCATACCGCATGCCTCTTCATAAGAAAGAACTAGGTAAGACCAAGTCCTTGAAGGTTTGGTTTGCACGAAAAACTAATCTGGCCAGTATTGCTTAATCTGGATAGTGAAATATATTACGGTTGTTAAATCACCTCTGCATATTACGTGATTACACATCTTATAATAATTATGTAATGTTTTATTATCTTTTATTTACAGGTAAGATCATTACTTCAGTGTGTGGGCGGCGGGACTTATTTACGGTAAATTAGTGAATAATATTAAGTATAATAGGAGATATACATATAAGAGCACCTATTGCAATAGATATTTAACATCTAATCAGTTCTCCGTGATCATGGTGCTTGAACCAGTGAAATATTGTAAGCTCGACACAATACAACATGGTAAATATTATGATAGGTCTAATACTATTGCAATAGAGATACTAATAAAAGAGACAATAGACACATTTTTTTATCAGGTATATTTTTTAGCAAATAAATTAAAATGAAAATTAAATACGTACGTATATATGCGTCCTTTATGCAGTGGATTACAAAAATATATGTGTTAATACACCAGACGTCTGATTATTTATATTAATTAGTTATGGGAATTAAGCTAAAACTTAAAATAGGCCACGGTAACCACTTTCCATCATGAGGACCGTGTGCTTGTCCCCTTTTGCAGCTCTTTGTAAAATATAATTTTCTCCACTGTTTCAAAGATAGCAAGTTTGTAATAAAAATGCGTTCAAGTGCGAACTTTCGCTGAACCTTATCGGTTACGCGTCATTAAGTTTGATAGTCCAGTGGTTTTAGTGATAGCTGGCGACGCAACGTGACTAACTTATGGACCACAAAATTGGGTTCGTAACCTATTATTTATGAGGTTCCAAGATTAATTGTGATAGTGAAATAGCTAGTTGACGACAATATGTTGAACATTGGAAGCAAATGAAAAACAACAACGGAAGGTATATAAATAATTTATAAACTTAAACCACAGATACAGATGTGAGTGTTTTAGTTTTCTACCTACTAAGTTAATCTACTGATGGTAAAGAAATATTATTTTATAACAATTGAAGAATACATCATATAACATATACACAATTCTAACCTACCTACAACTTCCTTCTCTAACGGGGCCGTTTTATAATCTTCGATAAATTAAACTTAAGCGAGGTGAAAGTGTTGTTAAACAAAGATTAATTAGGCAGTACTTTAATTAACGATTTATTAACTAAAGATAATTGTTGAGGAGCCCTTTGATCCCGGGATTGTGACGTCACGTCGATATCAAAATTGTTTTAGCACATTTTAAATTAAACTTTTAACAGGAAATACTTCTTATTATTAGCGAAGAGGCTTGAACCTTGCAGGTATTCTTAGTAATTTAATAGAGACACAAAGATTCGCCTCGAAGGTGCCCTTGTAGTAACTTAAGTTTATGATTGTGTGTGGTAGTTTCGTTTGATTTGAAGAGGTAACCGAGTAGAGGGACGTCTCATAAGAGACGGTCTTGAGCTGATCGGGGTGCGAGGGATATTATCTCTCACATAATCTCACCTCCGGTAACCTGCGGCCCACACAGACGGTTCAAGTCCGACATAACCTCCCCCACCGACGCCAGTGGGGGTATACGTGGGGATTTTGCGCACATACAAAAAAAAGAGGTAACCGAGTAGTACATTGCAAGATTAAGCTATAAAATGACTGCACTGAAACCTGTGATACTACATTTAGGTCATTGTTACATTTTTTAATATATATTTGTCAAAATAATGCCATTATCAAGAATGGAAAGTTAAGTTATTAAGCTCAATCGTTCGAATGATATATGACGTGTAATGAATATCCTTATGAATTAGTGTGTTACTGTCCAGGTAGGTCTTGGGACACACTACAGACATTGAGACGTACCTTGAAGTACAGGTTAAGCGGTCGATCGTTTTGGTTACCATACGAACATCTGTGGTATTCGTAATAGGTAGTTCAGCTAACTACCACAAAACCTCGATGTCGCCTGTGGATTGTGGAGGGCAGACGGTTTTCACTTCGGTGATGGGGTCGTGTCTACCCCGGTGGCTTCCCTGGGGAGATTAAGGGATTCTTGAAAAATATCCAAAGTTCAGTTATTTCATAGTTTGAACTACAAAACTCGGGAAAAGACTTGGTAAATAAAAAAATATTATACTATCTTTCTGAAACTATAATTATTTCACTATTAATTACCTCTTAGCTTTGTATTTCCGCTTTTCCCGGAATTTCAGCAGCAATGAATTAAAAAACTATAGTCTCGTAAATTGCAAGTGGTACACATTATTCTCGCGAAAACCTGTACAAATGAAACTTACTAATAATATATAGTTTTAATACACTGCACCTGCAGCTTCCCGTAAACATCCTGTGTAAGTGTAAATCCTAGCACCACCCCTTGTAATTTGTTGTTTTGTTCCCGAGCCTGACAGGACCACCGCGGGGGTGAGATCAGCCCCACAAGCGCGGGGACGGGGTAAAATGTGTTTATGTCTTGCTGTAAATTATAGCCGCAGGAGTTCAGGAAAAAGGCTCTTTTTGTTAAAATAAGGGCTGTACATTTAAAAGTTTTATTTTATTTTAGTTGTTCGGGGAGGATGGGGTGGGGGTGGCCATTAAGGGAGTATCGGCTGTATGTGCCTGTGGTTGATGTATTAATACCAATTAGGTAGAAGAGTTTAAAGACAAGCAATGTATCCTATATACTTGTAGGGACTTAATATCGTAATTAGGAAAGTTTGTGAAATTGTTTGGATATTACTTCGTGGCGTAGCGGTAGAGCATTCGACTGCTATGCAGGGGCGAGGGTTCGATTCCCGCTCAGTGCAAATATTTGTATGCATGAATGTCTATATTTGCATTGGTCTGGGTGTTTCTATGTATAATATGTATGTATTTACAAACGAGGTCTCGGGTTCGATCCCAGATTTTACCATGGCACACACCAATGACTTTTCGATGCTTTTCGAAGTTATGTGTGTATTTATCGCATTTTTATAAGCGCCCGGTTAATGGCAATAGGTTCGCCACCTATTACATTGGGACCTAAACATAAACTGGCGAAATGTGGGTGCTAGCACTTTGGGGATATAGGCGTGAGTTTATGTATGTATGTATGTATTTACAAAAAAAAGTATCTAAGATGTTTATCCGCATACTAGATCCCATAACACAAGCTAGTTAAGCTATGCTTACCATGGGTCTAGATAGCGTTGTGTAGAATGTCGTGGAATATTTATTTATTATTTGTTACTCAATTAGCATTTAGTATACGGATAGATTATATTTTGAAGTAATACATAGGCAATTTTTATTTCTAAAATAGGTCCACGAGGGAGGAGTTTTACCAAACAAATTTAATATATTGCAATGAATCGTAGATAATAAAGCTACTGCAATATATCAGAATGAACATTAGATACTTCGCCACTTAAATAACAAGTTTCTACGGTTAGTCAGATTGTAATCTAACCTAATGAATGCTAGCTAGATAAGCCGTATACTATAATAGCTTGCATTGCGAATAGTGCAACAAAAACGCAGCAGATGCTATTTTCTTGGTATAGTTTTTTCCGGATTATACTAGGACGACTAGCGTCTATGGTCCTCGCAATCCTTGTTGAAGGATTCGAATGTGACCAGGACTAATGCAAAGACTGATAACTGGCCTCTATAGTTATGCATCAGACAGATTTAATATTTGATTCGATGACATAAAGTTTTTATTGCTGATGAGAAAAATATTGACAGCCTCTGTGGCGTGGTGGTAGTGAACGCGACGTATACGCAGAAGGTACGGGTTCGATCCCTGTTCAGTGTAAATATTTGTATGCATAAATATGGGTATTTGCATTGGTTTAGTCGTGACTCGGAGAGCATGTTAAGCTGAGCTGAGCTGTGGCAGAGGTAACGGTAGTTGGAGCCATCAAAAGTCCGACTAGTCTAACTACTGAGCTTCAATATCACTAAGTAATTGGACGTGGAGGCCAGATGACAGTCGCTTCTCGGAAAAGTATCGAAGTTAAGCCAAATTCTCAGTTAGACTGGTGAAGCAAACCCCAGAATCCGAGGTGAAAGATTCTTATTAACGTTAAGATGAAGAAGAATGATGACAAAAGTATTGATTATTGTCAATTAGCCTATCACAATCAACTACTTGGCATAAGCCTTTCAAAATATTGGGATGCTTTGGCCTACTGTTTCCACGCTGGCTAGACGGGTCGGTTTTATTTCGAGTTTTCCTTCTCTCGCAGTAATTTCGTCTACGTATTTTTCCATTAGTCGCCTCTGATAACACCCTCCGGATGAGAGGGGGTGGTGATACTTATATTCTTTCTCCGTCACCACACAGATTGGTTTGGTGACCAAGTCCAATCAACACCAAGTTGATCACTTAAAGCAAGATCTTATCTTAAGGCTGACTACGCATTGGAAGCATCTATAAAAAAGATATGGTCATCAGCTTCATCCTCAGTCCGCCGCTTCGTAACGAGACTCCATCTGGATTCAGTAGTCGTAAAATACTGCTGAAGTAAACATAAATTTGGATTGCTAGAGATTGAATTTGATTGGTGGTCAAATTCATGCGGTTATTATATTAACATTATCATTGTGCATGTCATTTTATCTTTTTATTTGTGTTTTTTTAAGAAGTTGTCTGCAGCATCGCGTACATCTTAAATCCCGTTCTTACAAATAATACAGGATATTGCAGAGGTGGCTTATGTATTATTCCAGAGTATAATCTATCTATGTAATAAATTTTAGCAAGATCGTTCAACCATTTGATCGTGATTGAGTAATAAGCATCCAAACATCTTCACAAACTTCATACAAAAAACTTCACAAAATTTCACATTGATAACATCAGTAGTATAAGATAGGAGAGGATTTAGTGAATTTATATTTTAATAATTTAAAACATAGAATTTCATTTCGAAAACCTGACTTAAAAAAAAAACAAATAAATATCGCTCTCTATAACATTCTCAAACCTTTTAAATCCAAAGAGTGGTGATAAATGTCCAAAGTTGCTCACACCCATAGCCGAAAGACGTATGTGTACAGATGTGTACCGCGACAGTACGTATAGCGCGTCGCTGTCCCTCCGCGAAACTTTTAGTGAGGGAACTTGACTCCAGACTCTTTACAGTGAATTAACATAGTTTTATGAAAGTCAACTTAAGTCAGTTCATATTTTGTATTACAATGTTTTCTTTAGTAAACTTTTATAGGTTTACATTCAAGCTTGTTATAATTATTTAGCTTATCCTGGATCATACTAGGACGACTGGCGTCTATATTCCTCGCAATACCAGGTGAAGAACTTGGATGTGACCGGGACAGTGTACGCAGTGCACACAGTATACATCGGATATATATAAGGAATAGGGAACAGGGTATGTTCTCTATCCCATTATCTAAACTTATTACATACATAGATTTATTTTCCAGCTATTCTAAAACCAGTAAAATACTCATAATGGAAGGATTCAATCAATTACCTACATATGTCGTACTGGTTACCTACTATTCGAATTCATCTGATATTCGACATAGGTATTTGGTCAGATCCTACAATATCGGAGTGTGAATTATTAGCATAACTAACAAAATAACACGACTCGTTGGTTTGCAAACGTTTTAGTTGTTTTCCGACAAGTTAGTCATCCAGCAGCATATTATATTTCTACTTCATCACGTGCTATTCTCTAAGTAAACCACAAAAAACTAAAGTGGAAATAATAGTACGTGAATAAAATGCAAAGTACAATCAAGTGCAGCAGACCTTGGCGCGTCGCCACTTACAGTATTTTCCGATTGAAACTGTACAGTCGCTGCCAACAGTCTGACGTAGTTTTTTCATTCTCAGTGATTAATGAGTGGCCTGATTAAATTTGCGCCAGACGACAGCTGTCTCAGCGATTGCGCTGTCTTATTACTCCCTGCTTAAAAGCAGTCCTTTGGAACCGAATAGAGAACCGTTTTATTAGCGCTTTATGGAATTTATGAGCACGAATATTGACTGCCTTGGTGCAGTGGCAGGAACTGCGTCTATGTTGTATAAGGTCTAAAATAGATTTATTGGACGTCCAAATTATTGGGTATCTAAAAGGTAAAAAAATAATTTAAAAAGGCTATAGGCAAAGTAGCGACGACCCTTTATAACAAAATATGAAATTAGAAGTGAAACTATGATTATTTCCTACATCAATGATAAAGAGTTGTACTGTATGCATAAATATTAAAAATTCTGGACAGCAGCACCGAATCTGTAATATGTCCATCGAATCACAACAAAAGAATACATTATGCCTATCAGTGGCAAAATATTTAAAATTAAATTTAAAATTTAAAAGAAACCAGTTTCATGGCAATATTAGAATCAAATCCCCATCATCAATCAAGCTACACGCACCAAAAAAAAGCAATTTCGACTTAAACAAACGGTCGGTACAAAGCCAAGAATATCATCTCATCTAAGTTATATAATTTATCTTCTTAACAATACTAAGTATAGGCTTTAAAATGAAAGGAAATTTTACACAAATCAAAAAGACATTTGTATTTTATTACCCTCATGCAAATAAATGTCATTACCGCACCAAACTAACTAGTCACAAAAAACACTGAATTTCGAATTAGGTCTCGAAATCGGCAATCGGCAAAACAATCAGCTATATCCGTCGGCTATTAGTCCGGTGTGGGCTGAAGGGTGGGGAGGCAATTAATCTTTGCCGGAAGAGGAGTGGGGGTCGCAAAACCTGTCGGTAACACGCCCGGACGATCAACGCAACTAAAGATATTCGACATATGAATTTTGTACGTGAGTGTACTTTATCGACGTGTGACGTACGGTTGGGATGTGTGTGTGACGTATGTTTTTGTGTGAGTTATTTTTACGGGATATGCGTGAAGTACGGTGATGATTTATTGTGTTATCGATGGCTTAGGTCTTGCATCAAGGCCCGGGTGCGCTTTCTATCGGTAACCAGGACCGACAGTCACCCATCCTAAGATTGACCAGTAGTATTGCTCTTTCTATCAGCTAGGTAGTTCCACAACACCTATTTCAAAATCCTCTCATCTCACCTGCTAAAGTCACATTTACTTACACAAACTTACTTGATATTAACTTATCAATTACTAAGCTGGTAACACACACGGCACGCGCAAGGGTACGTGTCGGAACAAATTTTGGAATATTATTATTTTAGTTATAAATGAATATCAAGTTTGAGGTCTCCGAAATGTGTGTTTAATATCACCTTCACCACAATTGCTGAGACACAATTTAATATACGACGAATAGCTTCTAACTCGACTGTAGTACTTACTTTGTAATAAAATTTCTAATGTTTATCAAAGGCGTATATTATATCCAAGGTAATATTCAGGTCGGGACAAAATAAGGTAAAATACATATATTGTCTTTATTTCACTTTATGATACTGTATCAAAAATATGCTGCGTACATTTTGTCTTATCTAGGGTTTTGCATTGAAAAATAATCAACTTTAAAAATCTGATTATAACCTTAAAAACTGTATTTAAAAATAGATATGCTCTTCCGATCAGATCATGCATTTTTTACCATTTAGGTGGCAAACAAGCACATGGCCCAACTGATGGAAAGTGGTTACCGGGGCCTATGGACGTACAAAACCAAAGGAGTAACACTTGCGCTACCAATCCTGTAAGCACAGAAAATTTCTGTGCCGTCAGTATAAAAGACAAAGCAGGACAAGCTTTTGGTCTTCCCACTGACAGCACAAAAACTCTCCACTGAGCTCTGGCCACCCTACTCACCTTAATACCCAATATCACACGGTCGTGAATCCTATATTCCAACCAGTACAACATCGTTCAACTGAGTGTTATGCAGTTGGCGAGATTATTTCGGCCACAAAAAACAGAATATATTAATAAAACACCGTCCGATGAACATAAAAAGTGAGTTAATTCACATTTTATCTTGATTTTGTACGCAATTTATTCAGAATCGGGAATCGAAGCCGTGTTCGGAATAGTAATAAGGCGACGGGTGCTTGATTTACGGTCACTGAGCATGACACGCTGATTCTGTTTGATATGTTATTCATTTTGGTGGATAAAGGGGACATATTTTATTTTTATCAAAGATAAATTAAGTCGTGAATAAATTCTCTATCGCAAATAATTTCCTCATAAAAATGTGTTGCAAAGAGGTTTCGCTAAAATAATGAACTGTCAAGACTCGAACTTTTTTGCTTTTACTTCCTCTTGGTTTTAAGATTACCTAAGATATATCCCTCACACTATATTACCTACATGAAAAAATAGAAATATTAGTATTGTAATTTTTTGAATACGTTCACAAATACACTGGCTACCCTAGTTTAACTATTTAGGTCAACCCAATATCCACAATAATGTTCTATTTGTCTCCAAATCCAATATCTAACTCCTAAAAAGAAATATAGTGACGTCATCTAAAAGTTTCTACGCCGCTACGTAACTGCTACGAGAAAGCTACGGAACAGCTACACGTAATCCAGCGCTACGCACTTTGTTCTTGTTATCTTGTTTACTTTTATTAATACAGATCTATTGCTTTCATTGAACTTTTCTTGTCTTGCTTGCGTCTTGTGGAGCAAAGACTTTGCTCATTATAAGTTTGGTGAAGGTAGTATTGCTTCGGAAGTAGATTGGTATATATTATAATGATTGAACTTTGCTCGTAGTATTTGTTAAAAGAAAGGCAAGATATTCACTATTACTGCCCATAAACAATGATTTTTAACCCAGTATAATTCCAGCTTAGTGTGATTTTAGTCGGTTTCGGGTCTGACAAAAAATTACCTATTTTTCCTAATGTGGCTTATCTTGGCTTTTACGGTAGTGACAACTATCTGACAGCCCGCTCCCTCCATACTAAGAAACAAGCGTAGCTAGAACCTTACCTGTGAGTCAGCACGTCTATCGGTCAAGTATCTCTGAAGATCAAGGGGGTTATACCCCATCTAATAATTTAATATCTGAGCACTCTTCAATAGTTAGTCACAATAACAATAACCAGTGTTACTTGTTTAGGTGTTACTGGACGAGAACACACCTATTTTTGGTTTATAATACTGATGATTTTACCTAAAAAAAGTTTTTTTTAAAAATCTTTGAAGTATTTTTTCTTTCAAACTCAACATTTTCTCGTACACCGATGTTTTAAATACATAATTAATCAGACGTTCGGAGCCCTGCTTATTCACTTTGACGTGGAAATACCGAAAAAAATGTTGCACAAGCCCGTTAATAGCTATTAATTTTAATTGGACTCCGATGGGGAACCCCCGCACCCATTTATTTAATGTTGGATGGTGGAACCACGCTGGGATTACCCGAGATGCAATGTAATTAGAAAACAAATTAAAAGAGTATCATAGTGATATATTGCATTGAAATAATTATATTTTGGGACTTTTTAGGAGGTTTTATACGGTCTTGCTAACAGAGAGGTGGAGTTCAAGCCAATTTTACTAGCTAATTACCAGTCGTGGTTGTGGTCGAGGGTTTATCTATCAGAGGTCAGACGTCAGTCACTTCCATAACAGCCGTACATACGCATAAGTAGTAAGTAGACTTAGTGGCCCCTCGTGAAGCCTTGAATGCAACTAAATAACTTCCACTGGTTTCATCGCTAGTAGAATATCATTTGCGTTACCCTCTGTGGCGTAGTAGTAAAACGTTTGACTAAGTCACGGGTTCGATTCCGGCTCGATGTTAATTATCACATATATCAGGATTGTTTTGGTTATTTCTATGTATATCATAGTTTAATTTGGGTGTATATGGAGGTATGCAATATGTTCTAGAATATTTACTTTTTCTGGAACCTATAGTATGAAAATTACGCAATATGTTCATATTTTGAGTGGACCCAAAGTTTTGAACCAACCTAGCCGTATTTATAGTAGCTTCGAATAAAGCCTTTATCGTGAAATAGATTGTTCTACATAGAGTCAAGTTGTCACCCACAACCGCCGTAGGAAGTATGAAGTTCAGTTGATTTACGCGCGCTATCCTAGAGCCGTGATTTGTAGAGCCATCCCGAACGGTGTTTAATCAAAGATAGAGTCGGGCATTGACGGCGGATATAAATGCGATCGGATGATATAGAAATCAATGGTAGTTCATTTCCTTTGCAATGTAGAGTTTAGTATTGTGGTAGAATTGAATGAATTAATAAATCTATTTTATTTGTAAGTAAATACTTCTACGATGATTTATGAATGACTTAATTACGTCATGAGGATGTATAGTGAACTATTTTTGATATACATAATTATAATGACTCCAATGATGATGAATGAATAAGTGATACAAATGATATTTTTGAAGTTTCTAAAATATCATTTATATCACTTAACCAAAATTACTAATGTCCCTCTGTAAAGCTAAATTGCTTGTGTTAGTAGTGGGTTCACGTCAATAATGGCTCTAATTTGAACCCAGCCCCTCTATATCGTAACGAAATCTCTTTAATTATTAAATTAAGGACGGAGAGTGAACTTAAAATATAGAATCGAATTTAGTGGGTTTTTAGTATATTTTGTTATAGCTCAACACTAGAAGGGAGTACGGCAAATCCATTTCTTCCCGTATATCTAAAAGTTTATTCTAAACCTGACAGCCCATTTGACGGCAATAGGCTCACCCTCTATTACGTAGGATCGAAAATCATACATGGGTACTAATATGCCTTTGCCTAAGCGGGGATTTACAGGCAAGAATATATGTCTATATTTAAAAAAGCAGGCATCGAACACAAACCGTAAATACGGCAAATCCATTTCTTCCCGTATATCTAAAAGTTTATTCTAAACCTGACAGCCCATTTGACGGCAATAGGCTCACCCTCTATTACGTAGGATCGAAAATCATACATGGGTACTAATATGCCTTTGCCTAAGCGGGGATTTACAGGCAAGAATATATGTCTATATTTAAAAAAGCAGGCATCGAACACAAACCGTAAATTTATCCCTGGAACTAATATGACATGAGTGCTAAAACATGAATATAAAATCGAAACTCGTAGCAGAGCCTACACGTGCTACGGTAATAACGTAGCACGAGCTACTTGCGCCGTAGCGCGTTAAATCTGTGCTACGACGAACAAAGTTCTTTACTTTAATTTCCAAAATGGGTTTTGTTTTACGGTGTTTTAATTAGGGGTTCTTTTTAATGGAATTGAGAGGAGAGCCATTAATTAGGTCGTTAATTAACTCTTTTGACTAGTCCGTGAGAAACTTTAAATTAAGTACTTAGTTACTTAGATTTATTTGGATGGGAGAAATGTGTAGACAGTGGTGTATAAATACTCACATTTCACTAAATTTTAGTCGCACAGTTTCGGAATCCAGTCTTTTGAGGTTCTGTAACACTAGTTTTTCCATTTTTCGTGCTATACCTCGGGACAAATATCTTGGACCTAACACGCGAGACAATGAGGTCCTGGTATCGCGGATTGTATTGTAATAATCTATGCTTGGTGAATTTGAGGTCGTCCATCACCATAACACCCCATGGTAGCCTCAAAAGACGCCCAAGAACTGGGCACTATATACTAGTGTATTTTTGAGCACATTTCAGGTTTAAGATATATGCCCCAAGGTATACGCTATGAACTTTGTAAATATAATCTCAATGCTTCGCAGATTCATTAGCTGCACTGCCCACAGTGCCAAAGACAGGCCGCCCGCCTCTTAAAAATATTTATACAAATCTCTAGACTAAATCTGGTGATCTTCCGGTAATCTCGGTGAATTTTGATGGATTCTTAAAACACTTTGAAACTTGAACAACACCCTAATACCTACAAACAAATATAGATATAACACAGAGTGAAAAACCGAAACAAAACCCGTTTTTATTCCCAAAAACTCCGAGTACTCTAAATCAAAACTACGCGCGTGGGCGTCGTGTAATGTGCTCTATAAAATATGCCGGGCGCGTATTAACGAACCCTCTTTATGGCAACTAGTTTACTTTTTAATGGTATGCGGACTACAGACTATACGCTCGACCCTTTTGAGGCTTTTAATAAATAAGGCATATGTATAAGTAAATTAAATGAAATTATTTTTAACTTCTGTTAAGATTTTATGATTGTGTAATCCAGTACACCTGCTCTCAGAATTGGAGGGTCAACAGCAGTCACATCCGTAAATGTCAGAGTATTTCAAATTGTGAGGAGAAGCAGTAAGAGCGAAGTCCCGGTCGACTCTTAAATGCAACCTTTGTATATAACCGGGATTGGTGCTCGGATGAAGGAGACGAGAAGCTATTTTAATTTGTTATAGATATGATTGTGCTTTTAAAAACACTTATCCTAATTATATTACAAATCTGAAAGCTTATATGAAATATCCCTCTGACGATGAAATTCATCTCTGTCTAACCCTCCGGGGATAAAGGCTTGATTATATGTATGTACCTAAATGGATGGATGTTTGTCACTGTATCATGGAAATGCCGCTCAACGTATCTTATAATCAGCTCGGCGAACCTTGATCCCTATGACAGTTCATACTAGTGACGGGTCGTGTCGATATATCGCAACTTTTTATAGGCAAAGGCGTGACTTGCATTCAGCCACATCGATAAACATGTTTTTAAAATATAATCTACATTACTATAATTATAATGCTTGTTATATTTACAAGTATCCGTGTATTTGTATATGGGGTTGCCAATATTCCGATGCAGAGGTAACATGGTCGGACTGTATAATTTTAATGTGAATTAAAATTTTAGTTATAGCAACACTATCTGATCTGTCACTACGCTAGTACTGTCAGTTCGCTACGCCAGTACGAGTGCTAACGCCTTGTATGCGCCACGTGTTTTCTTGTGTCAACGGAATCCTTTGTTTGTTACTATTGTTGTTTTCTGTTTTTGTTATTGTTGCTGTTTTGTGTTTGTTGGTGTTTCAAAATGCCGAAAAGACTGAGAAAAACTGTACTCAACAGTGAAACGCGGGAGTTTGTTGTACGCTTGCGTGACTATTTTGCTCGCGAACTACAAAATGGCGGACCTTTGTTGCCACTTGACAACGTACGCGACCGTGTTGCTGATGCTTTGGGAATTGGCAAAGCTACCGTTTCCCGAATTACAAAGGAGAAGTTCGGCGAATCGTCGATGGAGGAGAACAAATTATCAACTCCAAAGAAGAAAAAACATAATAGGGCACGACCCGTAACTAACCCCGATGATTTCGACATGGCAGCGATACGAAACCATATTTACGGCTATTATTTTCGAGGTGAACTGCCGACTTGCACAAAATTATTAGCGTCGCTGAAATCGGCTGATTTATTTAAAGGTGGATTCACTTCTCTCAGACAAGTTATAAAAAAATGTGGATTTCGTTATGGGAAGTGTGACAAAAGAAAAGTGATAATGGAGCGGAAGGACATTGGATTGATGAGGTGTGATTTTCTACGACAAATAAAAAACATCGAGAACTGGGACAAGGTGGTTTATCTGGACGAAACGTGGCTCAACGCCAATCACTCAGTCTCCAAAACATGGACAGACGACACAGAGAAATCCTGTACCAAAGCACCAGAAGGCAAGGGCCAGCGTTTGATTATCTGCCACGCTGGCACAGCCAAAGGTTTTGTACCTAACTGCTTGTGGGCCTTCAAATCCGTGAAAACAAGTGATTATCACGAAGAGATGAATTTTGAGAATTTCAAGAAATGGTTCACAAAACTATTAGACAATTTAAACGAGCCCCACTACATTTTAATGGACAACGCCCCATACCACTCTGTGCAAATTAATAAAGCGCCTACCGCGAACAACAATAAAGGCGAAATAATAGAGTGGCTGCAAAACAATGGTGTGGCAGCTAATACTCAAATGCTGAAAAAGGAATTAGTTAGATTGTTGAACCTTCATAAACAGCAAACAAAGAAGAAATATTTCTTGGATGAGATGGCAAAATCAAAAGGGCACACCGTGATTCGGCTACCGCCCTACCACTGCCAATATAATGCAATCGAAATGATATGGGCGCAGATCAAAGGTGGGTTGATTTGTATTTATTTTAACATGTTTTTATTTAGGTCACTGGTGACTGTCTAGTCGGCTAGTACTATTTAAAGCTATTTTATTTCACTAGCAAATTGCATTTTTATTTTTATCCATGTGCTTATATCAATTACACACTTTTAACGTACAAAATTATGTACTTATAATGTACTTACCCCGATCTCGCTCTTTGACTTTGCATCATTTTCAATCTAAACCATTATTGTTTCAGGTTGTGCAGCCAGGCTTAACACCACTCCACCATTCACAGCTAATAAAATGCTTACGTTGCTACAAGAGGCATGTAGTCAAGTGACTCCGGACAATTGGAGGAAAGTGGTTGAAAAGACGAAAAAGCTATGCTTAGATGATTGGAATCGAGACGTGCGATACGACAATATAGTAGACCAGCCGTTGATCATAAACATAGGAGAAAGCAGCTGCAGTTCGGATTCCGAGTCTGAGACGCAATCGGTGACACCATTGTCAGATTCAGATTAATGTATATTAAAAAATCATAAATAAACCGCTTTTGTTTTATTTGAGTAGGTATATACAATAAATTTGTTAAATCTCCTTTATTTTATTATCGCAAACAACTTAAATGATTATAAATCTGACACTAAGAGCGTAGGTGCTCTATTGATGTATTTTGTACACTCGTTTCCATTTTCGATATTTGTTTATCGATACTTTTCCGCACTAGTCGATATCTTCCAAACGGAGTAACTTTTGCAGGACGTCAACGTAAAGTCTGATTGAGATAATTTCTTGTAAGTGTTAATAATTATTATAATTCCAACGGGATATTATTGTAATTGCATATATCTGCCTAAAATTAATAAATATCATTTTTAGACACCGCCAATTCGATTATAATATAACGGTGACGCTACTACAAGGTTGTGTCGTGGGAATAGCTGTCAGTGTCATAGGGATCAAGGTTCGCCGAGCTGATTATAATAAAATTTATTATAGTTTATCAGTTGTTTTTTATCCTAATGCGGTCAATATTTCACGCGGACGGACCTAAGGGTAACAACTATATCACTTTTTCGATTAAGAAATTGATATTAAGCAGACCTAAACATAAACTGGCGAAATGTGGGTGTTAGCACCTCTGCCTACCCCTTCGAGGATATAGGCGTGAGTTTATGTTATGTTTATGTCATTAAGCAGAAAAATATAGTCGGCAAAATTTACATGCCTATTAATATACTACACATTCATATACATTACTACTAATATACTAATACACTCGAGAGCAATGAATCCGGGTCACTTAAAGAATCCTAAAAATCTCGGAAACTAAAAATGCTAGGTTAATGCAATAAATTGTATTTAATAGACAATGTAATACTCCTTAAATGAAGGTATTAAAACTTCTTAGTTATTGTAAAGTTATATCATAAAAAAATCAAATTTGAAAAAGGGCCACTTTCGAAGATGGAACTACGAAATTACAGCATTTGGTGTTGCTTTTGTTTGTAATCTGTCATTTATGTGGGTACATAAACCATGTTGATAGTGCTCTATATTCATTAATCAAGCTGAAATTATGTCGCTTACGCCTGAAGAATGCACCAGAATACTTACAATGCTGGAAACCGGCCGGAGTCAGCGCGATACAGCCAGGACTGTCGGTGTGTCGCTGTCAACAGTACAAAGAGTTCTCCGACGTTACGAAGAAACTGGTTCTAACCTACGCAGACCAGGAACGGGCAGAACCAGGTGTACCACAGCACGAGAAGACCGATACTTGGTGAACACCATGCTTCGAAATCGCTTTCTCACAGGAACTGAACTCACCAATCAGTTTCGACGCCTCGGAGGAAGTAACCCAAGTGCATGGACAGTAAGACGTCGGCTTGCTGAATCTAACTTAAAACCCCTTAGACCTGCAAACGGCCCTAAACTGGAGCGTGGGCATCGTATTTCGAGACTAAGTTATGCCCAGAGCCACGTAAATTGGAGTATTGAAGATTGGTCAAAAGTTATGTTCTCCGACGAATCAAAATTTATGCTCTACAAGCACGATGGAAGACACAGAGTGTATCGAAGACCAGGGGAAAGATTCAAGCAAGCATGCATCGAAGAAAAAGTAGCCTACGGTGGTGGGTCTGTACTTGTGTGGGCCGGAATTTCTTCTGAAAGTCGCACAGAGCTGGTGATCATAGAAAACGGCTCTTTAACTAGCGTAAGATATGTGGAAGAAATCCTCAATGATCACGTTGGTCCATTTATGGTCAATTTAGGTGAGGATGCTATATTTATGCATGACAATGCCAGACCTCATACAGGTAGGATTGTGAATGACTACCTTCAAGAGATGAACATTACTCGTATGGAGTGGCCAGCGCGCAGCCCGGATATCAACCCGATCGAGCATGCTTGGGACGAGCTAGGCAGATGCGTAAAACAACGAAACCCTCCCCCAATCACGCTTCGTGAGCTCAAAATTGCTCTCACAGAGGAATGGGAGAATATTCCCCAAAATCGTATAAGGAACTTGGTGTACAGCATGCCAAACCGCGTAAACGCAGTAATGGAAGCACGAGGAGGCAATACGAAGTATTAAAATTCAAGAAAATCGTAATAAAGTTCAAAAATTTCATGTTTCCTATTTTTGTTTTAAGGAGAGATCAGCAGCTTTTTTCTTTATGTAATTTTGTGTTAATAAAATGTATGGTGACTCATATTTTTTTTACTTTCATTTAAGGAGTATTACATTGTCTATTAAATACAATTTATTGCATTAACCTATCATTTTTAGTTTCCGAGATTTTTAACATTCTTTAAGTGACCCGGATTCATTGCTCTCGAGTGTATAATATACTACTAATATACTACACATTCATTACATTAGTACATTCATATACTATTTCGGGAATATACCTGCGTATGCGGAAACAAAAAACATTACATTACATTTACATATAATCACGCCTTTATCCCCGAAGGGTTAGGCAGAGGGTGAATTAACACCCACATTTCACCACTCATTGTTTTCGGCCCCACGTAATAGGAGGTGAGCCTATTGCCGTCTTCCGGGTACTATAGTTGACTCGAGCCTTGTAACTGTGCTTGAATCTGGGCTGTATACTTATATATCTGTCTAATGTTCAACAGCCCTATCCCTTAGTCCCCTTTTACGATACCACATGGTAAGAGATGAAGTGTTCCAAATTCTACTCTGTCGGGAAAAATGTATTTCCTGATTCAGAAACCTTTATTCCGATATGACAAAGATGTCGAGAGTGTTGAGCACTTCATTATATTTGTGACGTGACAATAGCATAAAGGTAGCCATTGTTGGACGCAAAAAATTACTCACCAGCTCCAAAATAATGTTTCTTTCAAGAAACGGGGCCTTATTTTTAGGATAGAGAAGAAATATTATTTTGGTGCTATTGTAATGTTAAGATTACCTTTAAAATACCTTTTAGAGTTATTTCTGTTCAGTTCATTTACCTTTATAAGGTGATTTTTTGTTGTGCTTTTAAGTGATTTAAAAGATTCTATAAAACCTAAGTGATGATTTTAAAAGTCTTAAATATTATTTAATTTCAACCCTTGAAAGTGAGTTATTGTGTGTGGATCCAGACACTCAATTATATTAAACCTATGTATTCCCAAAAAGTAGCTGTAATATCTTTAATGGTATTATTGCACATTCGACAAGACAACGTGCAGGGCTTAAATATCACCCGCACACGGTGCAGACTACCCAATCAAGAACCAAGTGGTTAGGAGATTTTTCCTTTGTCGCATCATTAAGACCTGGAATTCATTACCAGCTCACGTGTTTCCTGCTTCCTATTGTCCTAAGTCTTTTAAGCGATGCGTGATAAAGCATACGATGAGACCATCACCCTTTTTTCTATGACTTTGCTTTCAGCTTACCATCAGGTCAATTGAAGTCTGATTGATATATAAAAAATAAATTAAACCGAATATAGGAACAAGCCGCTCTTCATTTTTGTGGAAAAAACTAATATACTACTTACCAAGTAACTTGTATGTCATAGAATATATTATTTACTTACATCAATAAAAGACTATTACTACTCAAACAACCAAAGACTTTATTACTAATTTAAAGACAGTTGTCCCAGTGGCAATCGTCTTACTGACCCCCTTTACCTCACACTCCTCTCATTTTCCCAGACTTTTATTAGACTGCCTCCCTTCCCTCTCAGCTACCCTCTCATTCGAATTTCATTTCGTTAACTCAAACTTAAGATTCCAGTCCCATGAATATGTTAAGATACTTGCGTGATACACATACAAAGCAGCCATCCAATATCGAGAGATATAACAAGAAAATGCCGTACCTCGTAAACCGAACAAGTGACCTTTGCCAGCCGCCGGCACCGGACCAAACCGGCCCGGTAACTTTGTAACCGGACCAATAAAACGACTGACATAAAATCGGAACGTAAAATTTGCTGTTACGTACGTCCCTTCACGACTGGGCTATTTGGGTATTCGGGCGGACGAATGGTCTATGTGATGTGTGTCAAATATTTATACATGTATGTTTCTTTTATATATCACTTAGGTGGCAGACAAGTACACAGCCCACCTGATAGAAAGTGGCTACCGTGACTTATATCACATGGTGAATGTAAGTAATGGAGACCCTCTATTCTGAAACTTTGCTTTCAGCTTACCATCGGCAAGGCGAAGTCTAATTGACGTGTCCTGTATAAAAGTCGGTAGCTTAGTGGTTAAGGAATCGGCCTTACGGTCGAGAGGAACCGGGTTCTAATCCTGGCCATTACACTTCCGACGTGAGCCCACTCCTAATACAAGCAATTTAGCTTAGCTGGAGGAGTTAGAGGGAATATTAGTTATTTCAGTTCTAATATTCTTATTAAAAAAAAACTTGTACAACATCAGGGCAATCACACTCGCGTTGCCGACCCTGTAAGAACAAAGACGTTCTGCGCCGTTAGTTTAGAAGAGAAAGCAGGACAAACATTTAGTCTTCCTACTGACAGCACAAAATCGATCCTACTCAACGTCATGAACACAACACGAGGTTATTATGGCCGCGCTATTCTGTAGGGCGCACGTACTTTCCTAGTTGGTATGCTTAATTAGGACGGGAATACTGGCATGTACCTACCTATCTCCTTGTATTATAATATGTTATATATGTATTTGTTATAAATGTATATATTCAGCTTGTTATACAAGAAAGGAGACCCAAAAGACATCAGCAACTACCGACCGATAAGTCTTTTACCTAGTATTTATAAACTTTTCGCCACAATAATAAATCAAAGAATTAGTAAAACACTGGAAGAAAATCAGCCTATTGAACAAGCAGGATTTAGAAGAAATTTTTCCACTATAGACCACATACACACTTTGGAACTGATAATTGAAAAATATGAAGAACAACAGAGACCGCTGTATATCATATTCATTGATTACCAGAAAGCCTTTGACACAATCTCACACGAAAGTATATGGAACACGCTAAAAGCTCAAAATGTAAAGCAACAATACATAACAATACTCAAACACCTATATAGTAATTGCTCAAGTAGAGTCAAACTGGAAACCATTGGCCCAAAGTTTCCAGTCAAGAGAGGAGTCAGGCAAGGAGATCCCTTATCCCCAAAAATTTTCATCGCGATATTGGAATCTATCATAAGCAAATTAGACTGGGAAAATTGTGGTTTATATATCCAAGGTAAATACCTAAACCATTTACGATTTGCGGATGACTTGGTTTTATTATCTGAATCGAGCCTACAGTTGCAATATATGATAGATACTCTACATACAGCGAGCTGCAAAGTGGGATTAGAAATGAATATCGCAAAGACCAAACTCATGACTAACTTCAAAAAATTAAAAGTAACTATCGAAAATGTACCATTAGATTATGTGGATCAGTATATATATTTAGGAAAACAAATTGGATTCCACAGAGAAAGCAATGAACTGGAAGTAGAGAGAAGAGTGAAACAAACTTGGAAAAAGTATTGGAGTTATAAGGAAATATTTAAAAGCAAAATGCCTATCAAATTGAAGAAAAAAATCATGGACTCGTGTCTCATTCCTTGTCTGACATATGCATGTCAAACGTGGAAGTATACTAACAAAGTAAAGAATAAAATAAACACATGTCAGCGAGGAATGGAACGCAGTATGTTAAGTATCAAGAAAATACAAAAAGTAAACCACAATAAAATACGGTCAAAAACAAAAGCAATAGATGCTCTCAAATACAGCCAAACGTTGAAGTGGAAATGGGCCGGTCATGTGGCTCGCCTTAAAGATAGTAGATGGACCAAAAAAGTTACGTCATGGAAAGGCCCACCGGGCATACGACGTAGAGGAAGACCGTTCACTAGATGGGACGACGATATTAAAAAAATTGCTGGCCCAGAATGGCAACAAATAGCCCAAGACAGAGAGAAATGGAAAGCTTTGGAGGAGGCCTTTACCTGAGGGGGGTTCCAGTACAGTAAAATGCTACTGCCTATGTATATACCTACTTATAATATCATTTTTTTATAAGTGAAATCGGTATTGGTTTCTCATTCTTTTGTTAATTAAGTTTAGGTAAGAAACAACATTGTAAGTTAATTTGTTAAACTGGAAATATAAGGCTTTTTATTTTTATTTTATTTTATTTATTTATATTCAGCTTACATTGCTATTCTAATCGTTTTTTTTTAATAAAGTAGTTTATCTGGTCAACGGAGACGACAGCCTCTCTCGCCCGAAGGCAGACGTTGCCACTTGCGGTCAATTGCGGCCGAGGCAGTGGCCTTGAAGGTGACTGCTCCGAGGCTCTCCACGTATACCTCTGACTAGTAGAAGGGAAGTGGCTCTCGGGATTGGGGCTTCAAATGGCTCCATGAAATGTGGATCCGCATGAAATTAGACATAAGATATATTTCTAGAATAGCATATAGGCTACTTATTATCTCGGGTATAATGAAGTAATTTGTATTACAATAATGTTATGCATGTATAACTATTTTTAATTCAATTAAATTAATTAGTTTCTGTCACAATAACGAAACTATCGCATAAAATAAGCCTGGATTATAGTACGGGTCGCGGGATTTCAGATTTAATCCCGGCCTGCAGTAAAAGCTATTAAATACTGTCTCCTAGTGATGATGATTAAAATAGTTGCAAATCTCGAAATGTTAGCTATAGCTTATGATATCTATATATTTTTTAATAAATAGAGACAAATTCATACTGTCTAAGTAATGCTGTAGATGAAGCTCTTGAAATGTGTAAGGACAGAAGCAGATGGGGGATAGTCCCTGCCTACCGTGGGAGGAGAAAGCCATCAGACTTATTATACCCTTTGTTCCGGTTTGAACGCAACTCTTACAGCTCGAATCCTGGGGTCCGCTCGCTAATTCTCGTTCCTTTAGGTTAGCTTATACGGGCCTTATGGAACTAAGTTCGGACTTCCCTACTCCGAAAAGAAAACCCAGCACACTTCACCAGCAGAAACTGTAGCGGGATTAGGCTGACTAAGGCCCCGAAGATCTTGATTGGGTTCTAAGGACATCCTAATACATTCTTGGAGATGCAAGTATTAGGAACCGTGCTCTCGGAGCGGGTTGAGAACTATTGCGATGAATACGTGAAGTGCGTATCAGTCCCATTCGTCTATGGTGAAGGATGGGGGTCATGCAACAACAAGTACACGAGTAAATTGCCAGCTGGAATTCATTACCAGCTCACGTGTTTCCTTCTTCTTACAGTCTCGGGTACTTTAAGCAGGGCGTGAAAAAGCATCTGATGAAGCTGTCAAGCTAAGTATCACCATTTTCTCATGGTGTATGTGAGTAATGGAGATCATCTTTTCTGAGACTTTGCCTTCAGCTTGCCATCGGGCAAACCGAAGTCCAATTGACGTGTCCTATATAAAAAAATAAGATCAGTTACCGGATGCTGCTTTCTTGCTTCGTGATGCTGGTGGCCACTAATTGTTCCAGGTGTCAGGATATGTAACGTATATTTTTTCACTAGCACTTTGCTTTGAAGATCAGAGCGAGACTAAATTGTATGAGAATCTCCCGTTATCGATCTACCCACATACCATGGAATGTTACAAGTATTGGGGGTACTTGTAAAATGACATAGTATAATAGTTCACTAAGATTTGCCTAGCTAAACTATTGAATTGATACCCGCCACATTATGTATAAATATCTCTTTTTGCTTAAATTTTTAATTTCAGGACCACAAAAATCCATTCCGTCCAACCCTTCGCAATTAAATCTTAAATAAAAATACTTGCAAAATTCCGCCAGTAGTACCCGTCCGACCCTAAACTTTAGGGTTCAAGTGCTCTCAATTGTTTATAGGGCATGCTAATTAGCGGTTGGCCTCCGACCACCTCTGGGAGGTCCTGAGGTGCTTGAAGCCTCTGTCAATAGGGATAACAAACACTTGGTGGATAAAACACGGTTAATGGTTTAGTGGAAAGTTGTCGCAAAGTGGATAGTGCGGTACTTGGAGTTCAGATACGTTCAACATGCTGAGAAAGGTTAAGTCGGGTACCGATTGGAGAGAAGGTTCTATGCATATTTCAGTTAGTAAAATATATTATACTATTTATCGCCATACGAACACTAATTCTAGTATTAACCATATGGATAAATTTTAAGTAAAGAATGTCTCTGGACTCCTAAGTGTATGTACACCCGTATTCCTACTATTCCTGGTTAATTCATCTTGGTTTACGGAAGCGACTGCCAACTCCCAATAATTCTAGCGCAAATTTTCTCGAGACTGCAGGACTGAAGAAAGGTCATGCGGAAGGGGTTTTCATAAAAGCCAAAACAAACCAATCCCAAAAAAGGAGATTACTGATAGCGTTATTATATTCAATATCAGCGTAAGAATACCTACTTATGTTTCACTAAATACAAACAGTTTATTTAAAACGACTACCTATTCTATTAACACCAAAATGTCCATATATTTTTCCTCACAAACCCTTTTTCTATCTTTTTATTGAAGCGGTGAACAGTTGGTGGGTGACGATAGCGCAATCCGACAGCCACCGCGGCCGGCGCCGGTCTAAGCTGGCTTAGCTCGACCGTGTATGTTGGCGTTCACACCACGCCGCCTCCGCTGGTTCGATACTATTATATGCCATTTATAGTGTTGACTGACGCTACTTGGTGAAATTTGCTACTTTTGTTAAACATTTTGAATTGGTGTTAACGGGAATTAACGCGATCATGGTAAAGGTACATACATACCGTTGATTTGCCTGACGTTTCGACCGCCAGGTTACTCCCGTGCACGCCCGCTGTCTTTGAGTTGGTGATGCCAAAACACCGATAGCATTATTGTACATCATGGAACACGATAGTATTATATTGAATTACGTTTTTAAAAACTTTGAATAAGTCGTGAGTTGAAATCCTTTAGTCGCATTATGTCCAATTCGCAAAATGTCCAACTGTCCAATTCTCAATAGGTCCAGTTCGCAATTGGTCCAGTTCGCAGTTGGTCCAGTTCGCAATTGGTCCAATTCGCAATTGGTCCAGTTCCTAATTAGGGATCCTCCTTGATTACGAGAAGCGTTTTATTTTGTAAACGTGTATTTATATATTGTTGTGTGTGAGTATATGGATATGTGAGCTATGTCAACGGGCTCCTATTTCTTCTTGCATTACACAAGATACCTAACACGAAGGGCAAATGGTAAATTACCCTTCTAACCTATATCTATCCGTGTCGGGGCGCGCGATTTATGGTTTAAGAACGTTATGAGACTGAAGCGTCAAAAACGCCTCCCGTAATCAAGCACGACTCCTATTTTACAAACTGGGCCAATTGCGAATTGGACATTCTGAGAATTGGGCGTTGTGAGAATTGGACAATTTGCGAATTGGACGTTGTGAGAATTGGACAATTTGAGCCCGCTGGACATTTTGCGAATTGGACATAATGCGACTAAAGCGATTTATTGATTGATAAGTGATTTGATTCAATATACTACTTTTTGGTAAAAGCGTTTTTAGGAAGACAATTTGTTGGTACAATATTCTGCATTAATATAATTTAGAAGTGATAAGGTTTGGATATGGAAACTATCCTAAAACAATATGAAAATAATGTGTATTGTGGTGACTATAATTGTACCTTTTCGTGAAACTACAATGAATTGCTGAGGTGGAAACCAATATGCTGTTCCAGACAATAAATCTACCTCTGTACGAAATTTCATCCAGATCCATTCAATTACTCTAGCGAGATTCAGTAACAAACTAACCATACATCCATTCAAACTTTTGCATTTAAAATGAATCATAACATCACATACAATTAAACGAGAAATATTTTATAATTCGCTTGATTGATGACGTCATTGTACATTGAAATGCTCTTACTGGACAATGTTCAATACTGGATGCGAATTAATACGCAAACCAATTGTGGGCCTTTTAAAGCTTTAACATGTATTTTAATGCGTTTAATATGGAAGCTTACGTGATGGTGAAATTTTGAATTTTAATTATATAGTTATAATGAGTAATTTTGGTTATGATTTTTATAATTGACTAGCTGATGCCCGTGGCTGAACCCGTGTGGGTATCGTCTTTTGAGTTGAGCCAGCGTTATAACTGAGGGATAACCCCTACATACCCAATATGCGCAAAAAATCGTAAGAATCGGTGAAGTAAGGAGTAGTTTGCAGACAAGCACTGTGACACGAGAATTTTATGTATATAGATATTTTTTGAAATCAGCGACTCTGCCGGTGTGGATTTTGTACTTCGTTATTACAATCCACAATACCTAAAAAAAATATCTACTATTCTATACTGACACATAAATTAAAAATCATTATTTTTGTTACAGGTAATATTCCAAAAGCCTGCAGAAATCCTCTGCACTCAAAGGTTTGTCAATTATTGACCTCTTTTTTCATGGTACCGGCTCTGGAGTCTAAAAATTGTCGAGTAAATAAAATAATGTTTATTTAGAAACAGGTAGAAACAGTGTGTTTTGTTTTACCGATTCTAAAACAATATTCATCAATGCTATCCTCCACATCGGCAATTGTTTTCGTTGGCCGATTTCGTTGTCAGATCTTTTTTATTTGAGTTTTTTTTAACCATGTTTAGATTGATTAAGAAATAGAAAAAAATGAATCGGTTCAGGGAGATTCGAACCCGCGATCTACAGGGGGGACGCTTGGACCGCCGTCGTCGTAAGACGGATATACCTATGTTTAGAAGAATGAAGTTTTTTTTTTTTAAATAATAATACATTTATTTTAATACAATATGTCAAAACTACTAATCAAATTACCCGCCCCTGATGGCTCCCGGTGCAAAAGTGCCCATAACACTTGCTGCGTTGCCACGTTGGATGGCAAAGGACAGCCTTTGGACCAGGAACGACCCGGAACGAGTGTCACCCGTCGCCTCTGTCCGATTTCTTTAATAAGGCTTTTAGCTTCCTTAGCCCAACTCCCCAGAGTCTCCACCGCTATTGGCACGAACTGGTATAGCGGTTCCAAGTCGGCGTACTTAAGCGTACTTAAGCCTTTAGAAGAATTTGAATTGTTTTGGGCGAAGGTTCCGTGGCTTAGTGGTCAGAGCATTCCCCCTGTAAGGGAAAGATTGCGGGTTTGAATCCTGCCTGAACCGATTCAATTTTTTCTATTTAAAAATACATTTTGAATGAAATTTTAAAATGCTTTAAAATTTCATTCAAAATGTTTGGATTTCAACAACAATCAGAATTCTAAATAATATACATATTTGAAAATAAATAAATTTTTGGAAGTCATGCATGGAAAGATTTCAGAGTACAATTGAGGGTTTAGTTATCTTTCCCCTCTTTAAACATTACAAACCACACCTCAGAGATTTCAAACTAGGTAAATAAGGTTAAGTGTAAGGTATATAATTACTTTCTTTCCTGCTAACCTCTTCAGCTAAACTAAATTTCATTAGGTGATAGTGAGTTCTCTTTGATAGTGTAATGGCCAGGGTTCGAACCAATTTCAGTCAAATAATTAAACCACAATAACCACTAAACTACTGACAGGGTTCGAACACATATCTTCACATCTGGGAGGTCACTTTAACCACCTACCTTCAAATAGTGTATTTTTCGTAATATAAAATCTTGGTTGTATAAAAAAATGATTTATATGAAAAAATAATAATATTCTTTATAAAATATATCAATAATTAAAACCTTAAGTACCAAACATTGTGTAAGACGCTTTTCTTCAAAACATTTTCCTCTCACAATATCAGCAAGAAAATAATTAACGGCCAAAAGCACAAATACCCAAAACTTGAGTCAAATATCGAGGGGTGTTTTAAAGAAAATGTTAAGAGATTACGACACCTGGCCCTGAAGTAATCCCTCCCGCAGGAACAAACAAACAAAGGAAGAACAGCTCAAATGTTTAAGGAAATCCTTAAAAATTCAAAAGCTTTTCTTTGTAATTATACCTTTACAAACAACGATACGGTACCGACATTCTAACGATATTTTTTTGACCATTAATCGTTTAATGTCAAAACTCGTACATGTTTCTCAACGTATGGATTCCAGGTCAAGTTTATGTAAACGACACTATGTAAAAAATGTATTTTGGGTAAATCATAGCGCTTGTGTATTGCCCAGAGGTTGATTGTAATATGAAAATAGCTTACTGTTTACGGAAACGAGATCAGAATTTCACGGTGCCGAAACCGCGGGCAACGTTGTCGCACTTGATATCGAAGTTTATAAAAAACCTAATAAATGGTAGTCCTAAAGTACGAAAACGCGACTTATGTTAGAGCGGAAGTACGCCAAATTGAAACAGTTAAATTATTCGAATACTAAATACTAATACAAACAAACCATATCTAAGAATTAAGTGCCTGCTTCATGTCGTTGGTACTAAATAGCCTCGTTTACCGCAGCTGAAGTTTGGCACCGAACGCGATTTGTTCAGCCCCAAAGTCCGCGTTAGGTTTTACACCATCCGGAACGATGTTCGCCATATCGGCGACGAGGGATCGCGGCGGATTTTGTCTTGTTACATAAGTTAGATGCAGTTTGTGCTAATGTGATTTGAAATGTTTCGAATTCAACTGTTAGCCGTTTGTTGTATTTCTGTAAATATTTTAAGATATGTTATGAAATTGTTTTGAAGAATCTAGTAGCATATTACTTGTATTATTAATAAATATATAGAATGAAACTTGAAACCCCTGTGGTGCGTGGTTCCTTCCTAGGCAAAAAATCAACTATCCTATCCATCTTTATCATATACTGGCAGTTTCAGCTAAATCAATTTGTATGATATCCTTAGTATGGTACTAATACCTGATCACGATATATGTATGGTAATAGGAATAGGTAGGTATAAATATTTAACTTTGCTGTCTGTTTGCTCCTATGGTAGGTACTCTCATAAATTACTTAGTTTACTATTTCCGGATAATGTAAAACAGGATAGTAATTTCGTTTAACCGAAGGTCGCTCTCTGGGGAAGCTATGACTACAGATTCTAATAGGCAAATCTTTTTTTTAGATTTTACCTTGCGTAATTGTAAACTGCAGTTAAGGTCTCAGGAATAAGGCTCACCAATACAAATAAATGCTGCTGTGATAGCCATCAGCTTATCAAACTCATCAAACACAAGATAGTTTCTACACCATCCGCAATATTCCATTTTCGAAAGCAATATATGAAGGAATAGTTTCAAATTTAGTTAGTGGCAGTTGCCCGTGCTATCCCAAGATATTGGAGTTAATGGTCGAGTTCCGACAATCCAATCTCGGATCCAATCGCTCCACGACGCCAGTGTTTCAGCTGATTGAAACTCGCGCGGGCACAGAACGATCTCCAATATACTTCGGCATTGTGTTGTAACTCACTATTGGTTTTGGTGATTAAATTTTGATAGACAATATTAGAAACGTAGGTATTGTAAGAGAAAGTGATTTTTTTATACCACTTAAGTGGCAGACAAGCACACGGCCCACCTGATGGAAAGTGGTTACCGTGGTCTATGGATGTGTGTAACACCAAAGGAGCCACAGATTTACTGTGCCGTCAGTGTAGAAAACAAAACAGGACAAGCCTTTAGTCTTCCCACAGACAGCATGAATTCGCTAGTAAGCTCTGGCTACGCTGCTCACCGCTGGGAATTATATGATATTGTGTTATGCTTCTCAAAGACAACATCAATGTCTGTAGAGCTCAAGTCTACCTAATTTGTAATTGTACCTGTCAATAGACCAATGAGGCTAAGTACGGGGTAGTTCCTTATTGGTAATAGGTCCTATAAGAGCAGAGATAAACTAATAACTAGTAAAGCGAATCTGGGATTGGTTAGGTAGTGATAGTTAAGAGCCTGGGCTCAGCTGTCTAACTTCTTCTTTATTGCACATACTGAAAACATACTTGTACTTTGAAAAACTACAATTGTGTTTAAATAGTGCCTATAAGCCTCACTTCCGACAACCAAAAACGACCCACAGGCACGGCGTTTTAGTCGGTGCGATTCTGACATAACCTTTTCCCATCGACTCCAGCAGGGAAGGGAGGGAGTGGAGTATCCGTGGAGATTATTCGCACGTAAGTGTGTTTTCAATTTTTCGCACACATTCAGAGAATAAATACGTCAGCATAATAATTGTCCCCAAACATACCTTGAATTACCAGATAAATCCGCTAATAAAACTGTCAAATTTAAAAAGTATTCTTCACTGGGATGGCTAAAATGTCTTCAAGAAGTTTTTCCCCGAAGTCGTTTTAGTCCAAACCCACACAAGATTCATTGCGGACGATTTGTAGCCGCACCTACGTCAGCGGACCGGGACACAATGCGGGCACATTTTAGTGGACCAATAAGTTGTAAGAAGGGACTATTTACTGGCGAGCTCCAGTCGGCCGGAACAGACTTGGATTGTGCTTGCCTATGGAGTGGATTTTATTAGAGAAACCAGAACGATTATGTAAAGAAAGTGTACTTGAAATCTAGGTACAGTACTTAAGCAACGATTTTCATTACTAAAATAACTTCTTTTTTCGATTTTGGTATGAACACTTATGAAACCGTAAAACGGACGAATACGGATCAAAGAGTAAACGGGTAAAAAGTCTTACAGGGTCGGTATGAGAGTGATTCCCCTAATGTTGCACACGTCCATAGGCCACCGTAACCACTTTTCTTCAGGTGGGCCGTGTTTGTCTGCCTAAATGGTATAAAAGAAAAGAAAAATAAAATGGACATATACAGTTATTTTCTCTTAAATGAAACTGTGGATTAAATCAATATAGGTTAGGTTTAAACTAGGCGTGAACTGGAGTTTGTAACCAATTGGAAACAATTGCTTAGAAGTCAAAAGAAAGTGTTACTGGTACAGGGTACGATGGGGTTGCCATATCTGTACAGGTAAAAACTCCCAAAATAGGTAGGTTAAATATTTAGTAAGATACTTGATTTTTTAAAACGAATTCTAGCCTGATTTATTTAGTAATAGTTCATTATTTTCACAGAGCCCGACATTTTTATTGCTTTTAAACAGTGATGGTCACCGGGAGACATACATTAATGTTAACGGAAATCAACGCGATCATGATTGACGTTTGACGTTTACATGATAAAGTTGTGACTTTAAGTGTTTCCGTTCCCTACCCACGAAAATTTTTTCCGAAATGAACCCAAAGTCATTTCTGGAGTCTACTCACGAAAATAAATTTAATTCTTTTTTCCGTAGTCTACCCAAAACATGATCCGATCTCAACCATCTGTCATTTACCTACAACTTATAACTTTCTAGGTACAGAAAAAGATTCAGGGCACGCCGTAGTAACGGCGGTAAGACCCATCATGGGGGAGTGGCTAGAGAGGCCACACGGCAGCCTCTCGTACCGTCTGACGCAGATGATCACCGAGCACGGATGCTTCGGAAAGTATCTGCGTCGGATGCAGAAAGAGCCAACGTCCGAGTGCCATCACTGCGACGCGAGCGAGGACTCAGGTCCGCACACGCTCACCGAGTGTCCGGCGTGGGAGACGCCGAGGCGGGAGCTTGTGGCGGCCCTGGGAGTGAGGGTTCTCACGCTCTCCACCTTGCTCGCGGCGATGGTTCGCTGCGCGGATGCGTGGGCGGCCGGCGCCTCCTTCTGCGAGCAAGTAATGCTCGTGAAGGAGGAGGCGGGGCGAGAGCGGCAGCGGGAGCGACGAAGGATCGCTAGACAAGCTGCCCGCGCACGAAGGCAACTCGGGCGTCGGAGGTCGATGAACGACCTCCGCCCCCCATGAGCGCCGGCCTGGGGGTGACAGGTGAAGCCGCCTGTCACCCTGGCAGAAGCAGGCCACGGCGGCGGCGCGCGTGGCGCGCCTCCCCGTTTCCGGGGACGAGTTGGGGACTCTGTGGTCCCCACACCCGAGAAGAGGGCCAGATCGTGAGAGATGGCCCTGGGTCGGCCGGGGTGCGAGGGATATGCCTGTCAACCTCACCTTCGGCAACCGAAACGACCCACAGGCGGCGTGCGTTTTAGTCGGTTCGAGTCCGACATAACCTCCTCCACCGGCTCCGGTGGGGAGGTATCCGTGGGGATTTTGCGCACGTAAAAAAAAAAAAAAAAAAAAAGGTACAGAAAAAGAAAAAACTTGGGCTAACAGAAAAATTCAAAGGAAATATTAGCTATTTAATTTATTTACAAACTTTATAAAATTTCGATCACTCTTATATCGTGTTTTTCGTCTGTTTAACGTCTTTTTAAATAAAATACATTTGAATATTTACCCCTCAGAACACATTCATAAGTACAGTCGAGCACATAAACGCAGCATCCATTACAATGCCATCGCGGGCCCATCAAAACTCATATCGGTAAATACCAAAAACCGAAATAAAACACAATTTAACCGTCATAATGTGATCGTCGTGTATTTTACGCGCGCCGTAAACCCTGCAATGCTGCCTGTGCCGTGTCGCTAAACCGTAAATCGCTATAAAACCGTAAAGTTACGTTTGGGCGTGCTGCTCATATGTCGTTATTTATTGCCTTCTGTTTACTATATTGTTTTTATATTGTTCTAGAGTATATATGGATAGTAGTAGTATTTGGTTTCAATTTTCCACTATCTTCTGTTTGAATGTATTCGTAATTCTTCGAATTTCGAATAATTCACGTTCGATCGAAGTGTTCGCCGCCTGAGCTGCAGGTCCACTAGTGGTGTTATTTTGGCGTGTTGAAATGAATTTTTACCATGCCGGGGATACATCATCGGCACTGCGTCGTCGACGTCGTGGAGGGTCACATGCGTGCAAATGGTCTCATTACCATGGAAGGCGGACACTGAGCTCCGAGGGCACCTTAGCCTCGAATGCAATCAGGAAAATACGTCTCCATGTAGATGATGATGACGACATCTTAACCAGTCTTATTCAATTCAATTCAATTCATTTATTTGCTTCGAATATGGTTACATTATAGGTCTTAAAAGCTAGTGAATACAGCATATTCTGCCCCGTAGAGCGTGCAAATTTTAATGTCATTATCTTTACAAGCATAGTGTTTCAAAATGAGATTATATTCAAAATTATTAATATATTCGATTTTCTTATCATTTTATTTTCAATGTCAATATTACAGGCATAATGTCAAACAATAAATTATTCAGTTGTAAGTTTTAATGTCAGCAGGTACTTAAGCATAATGTTAAATATATATTTATCCGTCTATAATATTGTGGTATTCTTATCGTCAAGGTGTTTTTGTATACTGTAATACATTAGATAAAATAATGCAAGAACAATTCTGGTAGAATTTAATACACGGGCCAACCTAGCTCTTTCCGTGGGTGTATGTCAACGTATTTATCATACATCAGTCGTTCAAACCAAAATAAAGCAAATATAGAAAAAAGAAGGTAGGATGGGTTTCAAGTCGATCCAAAGAAAGGATGGGTGAGCGGGTTCAAGCTTGGACTCAAGCAAAGTGCAAACCGACCATACAACCTGGATAGACTGATAGATATCAGTCTCATAAAATTATAGACAAAAATATTGACTTGTAAATAAATCTAAACTCATCAAACAATATTGGAACTAATAATAAGTAATCGAAGGGAGTGCCAGTATCCGTCATGTGGACACAATGGCGAGGTCGACAATCTCGACAAGTGACATCCACTCACAAGTGTCAGTCACTACCATCAATCATCCCCCCGCCCGCATTGAAAAAATGCCACGAGACTATGACGTACTGGGCCATTTTTTAAAAGGGATTTAGTTCAGTTTCATCAGTCTGTTCAGTAAGCCGCGGCATGGTTCCCGGCAGAGTAGAATTTGGACCACCCCATCTCTTCCCATACGCTATCGTACAAGGCGACTAAGGAATAGGGCTGTTTAACATCAGAGAGATATATACAGCCCAGACTACGGCACAGTTACAAGGCTCAAGTCAACTATAGTACCCAGCAATTAGCTCACCTCCTATTTCGTGGGGCCGAAAACAATGATTGGTGAAATGTGGGTGTTAATTCACTTCTGCCTAACTCTTCGGGGATAAAGGCGCGATTATATATATGTTATGTATTCATCAGTCTGAAATTTTCTTAATTTAATATTTATGATAGAAATGCTTTTGACGGTTAGAGGACATTGGGCAAAAGTAGGTGCTTCAAAAAAAAAACAAATAAATTGCGATATTTTAACGGACTTAAAAACGACTCGGTTTTTTTTTACTGTAATTTACAAAATTAGTACTGAACTAATTAGAAAAAGTATTGGTGTTTTTATGACGATTTTTTTACGTGCGCAAAATCCCCATGGATACCCCCCTCCAAAGCCGGTGGAAGCGGTCATGTCGGAATCGAACCACCTGTGGGTTGTTTTTGGTTGCCGAAGGTGAGGTTGACAGGCATATCCCTCGCACCCCGGCCGACCCAGGGCCATGTCTCACGATCTGGCCCTCTCTTCGAGTGTGGGGACTATAGAGTCCCCAACTCGTCCCCGGAAACGGGGAGGCACGCGAGGCGCGCCACCGCCGCGGCCTGCTTCTGCTTGGGTGACTGACGGCTCCACCAGTCACCCCCAGGCCTGCGTTCATGGGGGGCGGAGACCGTTCATCGACCTCTGACGCCCGAGTCACCTTCATGTGTTTTTGACGATATAATTGTAAGTAGTTTCATTATTATAGTATGGAAGAATGTTTTTTATTATCTCCAGGAGTCCATTTATCTAAATTATAGAACGAAGAATTATTATTATCCACATAATCATATACTTACTAATTGAAACACATTTCAAATAAAGAAGTTTAAAATATATTTATTTATTTAACCAACTACTTATTCATTTAAATAAACCAGCAAAGATAATAGTTAAATATATTTCAGTTATGGCAATACAACCAAAACTGTATTCACCACCGACAAGCGATCCGTTAATAAACACTTGAAATGAAATACATTTATCATCTGGCAATCATCGGCACTTTAGTATGATACATAATTTACACTTATTACAATTAAAACATACTTTATATTAATTACAAAAGGTTTACATTCGCTTGCCTTCAAAATTCTCAAATTAAACTGTAGCAAAAATTTTGCGATACAAATTCCGATTTTATGACGTAGGAATAAAGTTTAAACTTGCTTGTGTTGATAATGCAAGAGACATAATTGGCGTTTTGTATAACCGAATTTTGTTGCCAAATTCCTACGGATATGTGCGAGATAACCGGTTTTGGTCGGTTAAACCCGCATCGGATCGGATAAGCCGCGTAATAGAGGATATAAATTTTGTTTGCGATATCTGATATATGGTGGTGTGGCTTCGTATTTAGTGGATTCATACCGGTTTTTCAATTAGAGAAAAATCAGAATTATGAATACAATTTTTAGAAGGTGATGCGACCAAACATAGTCGCGATAGTGGTAAGTGTTTACCGTCTCCTCTGAATATTTGAACAGTAGGTAGCTGTTATCACTCGTAGTATATATTATACATACATACATATATATATATATATATTCAGGCCTTTTTCCCCAGAGGGTAAGGCAGAGGTAAATTAACACCCACATTTCACCAATCGTTGTATTCAGTCCCACGTAATAGCCTATAGCCGTCTTCCGGACACTATTGTTCTGAGGCTTAGTCTTGGCTGCATTTATCTCTCTACGATGTTAAACAACCCTATCCCTTAGTCGCATTGTATTACTCCGCATGGAAAGAGATGGGGTGGTCCAAATTCTACTCTGCTGGGAACCAACGTTATGCTATTTACAAAATAAAATGGACAGGGAAAGCAAACAAATTGGAAAAATT
This sequence comes from Eilema griseolum, assembly GCA_963662185.1. Taxonomy (NCBI): domain Eukaryota; kingdom Metazoa; phylum Arthropoda; class Insecta; order Lepidoptera; family Erebidae; genus Eilema; species Eilema griseolum. Next base: position 501,393 of record OY759252.1, read on the forward strand.
TAGTACTCACCACTCTCAGAGTGGGGGGTGCCAGACGTCTTTCGGTCCCTTAAAAGTATTCGAGGATCACTGTAGGTTGCTGGCTGTGTGCTTAGCTTCATATGCAAGCGGGACTGTTACTCAGAAATAATGAAAATAATTTTAAATTATAGAAAAAAGCTAAGCATACTCTTATTCTAAAATATGTTCAATAATCTTCATTCATCTTAATTACATAATCAAATCCTTTAGCTACAACAAACAATTAAACACCTCACCTAACATTACCCAACTTCCTCCATTAATTCCTGCACCTGTGCTGTTACCGAACCAATTACACTACTCTAACAACACACAAAATGGATTATGCAAATAATTCACACACGATTTGACCTCACAGCTAACTGCGGCCAACTTAGACCAACTGGGACCAACTCGAGTCAAACAGAGACCAACTAATTCCAGCCAACGCCAACTTAAGTTGACATTGCACAAATGTGAGATTCAACTAATCTTCGACAAGTTTAATTAGGATATATAACTTGTATTTGGTTTTCATTATTGTAACATCGTACCTATTATAGGTATTTAAACTATCATGGTCACTCACATCAGTATCAAAATAATCGGGATATTTACCATGTTTCATTGTTTTGAGTTTCCGATATTTCGGCGCTGTTGCAAGTACAATAAAACATGGTAAATATTTCGATTATTTTGATACTGATCGTACCTATTATTCTTTGTTTTCAATATCTATACTTTTATTCGCATCAAAGTTGTCAGTCCATCACGTAAGAGTACAATCAGCATTGGATCGAGCTTGACGCACATGGTACTCAAAATGATCTTAATGCCTTGGTTTTCCGCCCTTCCCGTTGACTGATTGTTCCAATATTTGGTACACGTCTTTGCTTCGGACTATAATACAATTTAAATCTATAAAACAGTTTGATTTACTCTTAATACCTTGATATTAAGATCTTTTTGAGACTTTGTAGTCAAGATCGTTTTGATGCTGACTACTTAACTGAGATGAACGACCTGCTCCTCTAGACAAGTATCAATTCGTTAGCGACGAATATACGTGATTTGACATTTATGACATATGCGTTTACAACTGTCAAATACGTCAAACCACATACATTTGTCATTCTATTCTACAATACGCCGGCAACGAATTGGCAATTGCCTAGGGGCTGTTCATTGAATGCTGATGCTTATAAATCAGTCTAGGCGTCCAATTAACTGACTAATTTAACCAGTTGACTGCGTTGGAGTTAGTGAGGAATTTCCACGCCGTTATATTTTTAATTTTTTTATACAACTTAGATGGTAGACACGCATACGACCTGATGGAAAGTAGTTACCGTGACTTATGAACGTATGCAGCACCAGGGGAGTCACACCCGTGCTACCGACCCTGTAAGAACGGAGACTTTCTGTGCCGTCAGTGCAGAAGAAACAATCAGGACAAGTCTTTAGTCTTCCCACTGACAGCACAAAAACTCTCCAGTAAGCTCTGGCTACCCTACTCACCGCCGGGAACACAACATGAGGTTATTATAGCCGCGGTATTCTGTAGGGTGGAGAAACTTCCCCAGTCGGACTACTCAATTAGGACGTTATGGTGCGAAACGAAAAGAAGTGTCGAACCACTTGTTCCAGAATGCTATTTCTTGTTTAAGCTACTCATAGCCTTAGCACAACACTAATACCTTAACAATACATCGGAACAAGCACAATATCCGCATGTGGCACTTACCGGTGCCGCCAACAGATGGCGCTGTCCGCGACGTGTGGCCAACAATGAAACAATGGCCGTGACAAATTGAGCTCGTGACGGTCTGAACTATAGAACACTCGTTGGGTGATGAATGTTTAATGACCGTGAGGACTAATTATATTATTGGACTTCTGCCTGGGCAGGTTTATATTGTTGAATGAAATTTGAAGCATTTAATATGCTAACTATTCAAAATCGATTAACATAGGAAAAATTAAAACGTTACAGACGGAATTCGAACCCGCGATCTTTCCCTTACGGGGGAACGCTCTGACCACTAAGCCACCGAACCTTCGCTTGAAACTATCCAAATTCTTCTATTCATATATCTGTCTTATGGCAAGTGGTATAAAAAAATAGTGACTTCCTGTAGAGCAGACGACTAATTAATACAAGTTGCTCATGACCAATGAGCGTGCATATTCCTTGGGCAGAATACTGCCATTGTCATTTGACGTGGCAGTGTCGCCAGGCTTCTGGTCTCCCTTTCAATTGACGTCGATGCGGCTGAATTAATTAACGCTTCAGACTGTAGGTTTTTTTATATATAAGATACGTCAATATGACATCAGCTTGAAACCAGTCTCAGGAAAGAGGAAAAAATAAATACAATGAAAATAAAATTGTTACATTATATAGGCAAAAAACAAGTAAATAATCTTATAAATAATTATCTATCGCTTCCTGTATATAATTCAAGTTCAATTCACAGGCAGTAGTAAACAAGGTTACCAAAATGATTATCTAAATAAGACCGTCCAAATTATTCAAATCGATCATTAACAAACTAAGTAGACCGGACTGGAACTGAATAATGAATGTCGGCAGTGCTCCTAGCATGAAAATTCATCGTAATCGTATCGTAAACGTATCGAGAGAACGGAGGATTGCGATTGGCTGGCTTCACACACACACAGATTCACAGTAGGCAGGCAGCCAATCACATTGTTCCGTTCTCTCGTTCTGTTTACGATTCGACTACGATAGTTATTCGTGTTAGGAGTACAGATCGAAGTGTTTGAAATTCGAAAATCGAATATTTCATACCATATTGAGTTCTGAGGAGATTAAAGAACCCCGATTTATGTAAATAGACTACTAGAGGTTCCATTACCACAAATGTCAATTTTTGGGGTCGTTCATCAACTCGCTAGCGTGTGTGAGTTAGCATTGTTCAATTTTTTTTGTCAACCGTCAACTCGCGTGGATATAAAAGTGGATGCAGTCAAATAAAAAGGGATCGAAACAAACATTGAAATTAAAATAACTTATACTTTATCGATCGATGAGATTGATTATTTTTTTTAATTTATCTAAATTTATTATAACGTTTTTGTAGCTAACTGTTAAGTTAACACAAATACGTTAAGTTTTCACAATCGAGCCAGTCGACGACCAAAAAAAAATATAAAAAATCGGAAAGTGCCAACTCGCGTGCGCTAGCGAGTTGATGAATGACCCAATTTTTGTCATTAGAGTAGGCAGAATGGAACTACCCATATCCATGGATACAAATATTTGCACTGAGCGGGCATCCAACCCGCGCCTCCTGTATAGCGGCCGCGTTCACTACCGCCACGCCACAGAGGCTATCCGGAATGTAATAACCAAGTTGTAATATTTATAACTTTATTATTTATGATGTCTATAATTGGCTGAAACATTTCTGTTGAATCACCGGGTACCTTAATAAAGAGAAGCTTACCAACTTTCGCTGGAGTCTACTTAAGCGCCACACTCAGAGCCGCCATTAAAATATTTACTTAATAGCGGGAATATTTAATAACGGTCATAATAATACTGTGCTCGAAAGCTCGATTATAGAAGCTCAAGCTGTGGAATGAACTCGCTCCAACTTACTGCAATATGGGGTCCTTCAACAAGGGCATTATATGGTTTTTTCAGGATCGACAGCTCGAGTTTAGCATGCGGTTGCATACGTCTATAGGCTACAATAACCATTTTCTATCAGGTGGGCCGCGTCTGTCACGTATATGGTATGAAGAAATATGTTTTCGAACTTTATTTTTGCGTGGTTTCCGGTAGAGTAGAAATTGGGCCACCTTATCTCTTCCCATGCGGAGTCATACAAGGCGACTAAGGGATCGGGCTGTTTTCATTTAACATGGTATTAGTTCCGGTGTTTTGGGGCCCGGAATCTACTCTTTCTCTTGATATAATTTATCTTAGTTTCCGAGGGAGGGACCCCCTAGCTCGTGAAAAAAGCCTAGTCCAGAGCCTTGTTTGTTAATCAGTAAGTACACCACTGGGTTGCGGGTGAGATTTTTCTTAGTTCCTAGGTCTTGGTAGGACTCATACAACCAGTATGTACTAGAATATTTATTTAAATAAAAAATGGAGTCACGTGGCAACCCACGACCCTCAGATGGCGTGCGTTTTAGTTCAACTTCAACATTACCTCCCCCATCGGCTTCGGCGAGAGGGGTATGCGTGTAGATTTCTCGCACGATAAAATGACCCTCTTTGCCTTCAGCTGAGTTGAGACTTTGCCTTCAGCTTACCATCAGGCAAGGCGAAGTCTAATTGACGTGTCATATATAAAAAAAAGATAAAAAAAAAGGTACAGTCGCGTTCATAACTCCCTTCGTATACCTCCAATAACCTTATTTATTTACTATTAATGCGGAGACTCTCAAACGGCGCCTAAAGTTGCAGTCTCCCTCTTTTCTCCATTTCATGTTTGTGTATATTGTATAGTTAGCATAGTTTTGTATAAATTTTATAAGTAATTGCATAGATTTTTTTTGTATATTATGAAACGAATGGCTATTAATGATACAATATGCCCTTATTAACTTTACGTATTAACTTTATTAACACTGGATGGCGTGTAGCACTGCATACAATTTTAGTTTCAAATTGTCCAGGCACTTATATAGCATATTGTACATTAACTGCTTATATAAAAAGCCGGGTAAGTGCGAGTGAGCTACATAAACCTTAGTATATTTTATATGCAAGCTCCTTTTGCGAGCAAGTAATGCTCGTGAAGATGACGGCGGAACGGGCGCGAAGGAGACTCACAATCCGCGCTGCTCACGAGGGAAGGCGGCTCGGGCGTCGGAGGTCGCAAAATGACCTCCGTCTCACCTCCGGCAATCTGCGGCACACATAGACAGCGTGCGTTTTAGTCGGTTCACGTCCGACATAACCTCCCCCACCGGCGTCGGTGGTGGGGATCCGTGGGGACTTTACGCACATTAAAAAATATTTTTGTTGTCTTAGAAGTTTTATTTTTGCACAGTTCCAAGACGTAATAGACCTAAGTATATCGTATGAATTTCAACTTGATACTTCCACGCATTCCTGAGAAAAAGTTCTTGACAGACAGACAGGCGGACAATGAAGTAATCCAATAAAGGATCCGTTTTTTATCCTTTTGAGGCACGGAACTCTAAAAGTACTTGATCAAACATGCTACAATATACCACATAGGGTAAACCGCACGAACGGCGATGAAGCCCGATTATATATCGCGAAATAATTAAATGTAGCTTTTGGGTTCCTTCATATAGCCTTATTCATTCCTTAATTAACGTGTGTTTAAGCCGGTTGGGTCGAGGGGTCCGGCCATTATTATTTACAGAGAATGTACGAACCGACAAATTAACTCTTCTCGAAACCTTAAAAAAACACAAATAATTAATATTATGCTTAAACATGAAAGTTTGTGAAGATGTTTGGATTAAAGTCGCACCCATAAAAGTCGAACCAAACCAGAAAAATAGAATGAGCCAGCGAACGTCGGGTCCGCGGCTGATGGTGATATTTTATATTCATTAATCCGGCACCAAACCAAAAAGAAGTTAAAATTAGACTTCCATAAATAAGTTCCTTTTTGCAAAAAAAAAAAATACTTGTATCGTTTTAGATAGATATTTATTTAAATTGATTCAGGCGGACTGCTCGGAGTATTGAGCCACCGAACCTTGCCTGAAGCCATCCAATTTATTTTATCCAACATTCAACTTATTCAATTTGAATAGTTAGCATACTAAATGTTTTAAAATTTCATTTAAATATTACTCGTAATAGCCGAAATTTCTAGTATTTTCCCTAAACTAAATTACTCATGTTAGGAGTACGTTCTCATCGGTAGCGTAATAACCAGGACTTGAATCTTGTGACATTGCAATCGCGAGTCTGAATCTTTGAACAATAAGCTACTAAAAATAGAAAACGGTGAATACAGATGTGTAAGCGTGAACATGAATATAAAAAACAAACAAGTGACCAACTTTAAACTTTCGCATCGCATGATATACCTACAATTATATTTATGGAAATTAACGCGATCATGATCGCGTTAATTCTCGTAAACATTATTGGAAACAAGTGACTGCCAAAATTTAATACGAAATCACGAAATCGAATCCCTACAAATTTTCCTTTTTCGTCGACTCAAACGAACAAAAGTATTAAAATTATTAATCCTATAATGCCATCGTAAGTGTACATTTGATCTAATAAATTTGTAAATTTATTCTCACATCAGTTAACATAAAGAATTATATTGAAATAAGTCCTCAGTTAAATATTATTCGTGCCTCACGCTCGCCCGCGAGGTTTTGCTCAAAGAAATTAATCTTTCTCCAAATAAAATGAACGAAAACAAGAAATGAAAAAAATAAGAATTATTGCCAGACTAGAAAATATTATGTGTTTCAAGCAATTTTCTTCAAAAGATACAAGTTTAATATTTTATAGAGAAACAAATTTTATTACACCATTATGAAAAAATTGTTGAGACAGATACTTTTTAATCTGTAAGACACTTTTCGTTATATTTTTTCTTGTCATCTTCAATTTATAATAAATTACAATTTGACTTCAATATCTTTTGTTTTTCTTTGTGTTAACATCGTAATTTTCTTAAACGTTTCGTATTCCACTACAATAATCGCAGCAAAAACTGATACAGTATTATAATCAGGTTGTTATAAGTAGGCTTATCTTCTTTTTCTTCTGCTTCATCCACCATGCCGCGGCGGCAGTGCGTGCTGCGCGTCTCCCCGTTTCCGGGAACGAGTTGGGGACTCTATGGTCTCCACACCCGAGGAGAGCCAGATCGAGAGAGATGGCATAGGACATACCTATCAAACTGACCTTCAGCAACCAACACGCCGACGCCGTGCGTTTTAATCGGTTCCACCCCGACATAACCCCTCCCACCGAATAGGAGTTTATAGGTATTTTATAAAAACACTTTTTACAAAATACCTATATACTCCTATTCCACTTATTAGTCATCACATCACCATTAGCCGGTGGTACTGTTAAACTTTAAAATACCGACGGTACCACCAGGCACTTCACCAGTGGTACCGTCTGTAGTGACACTTACTCTCTTTGACTTCTTAACCTCTCAATGTCTTCACTTCTGACATTTTGACAGTTACCTGCAAAAGAAAAATAAATACTATAAGGAAAACAAAAGTATCATTATAAAATCCACTTTCAACGTTACAAATGATGCTTTTGTCAAATAAATTAGATTTAATGCTCGGATAAGGCAATGTAGCTAGTTGTCATTTGATTACTTTGAATTATGGTGAGACGCTTGCTGTGGTTACTTTAACAATGAAATATTACTTCTACGCCATTTTACTGATTTTGGTGGAATGTTTTTGAGATAGTAAAGAAATTATTAAAATCCATAATAGGAAAACGATGAACTGGCCAAAATGGTCTTGGTTGTGGCCTTTGCGGTGTACTGGTAGAATGTTCAACTACTATGGAGGGGACGCGAGTTTGACTCCTGTTCTTTCACGTTACGTGTAGGCTACAAGGCTATGTATCGTGCCGGGACATAATATACCTACGGCTAAACCTATAAAGGGACTTTGTTCAATAAAACTACCAACCGTTGGCTACAATAAACCAACGGGAATTACCACTGCACAGCTCCCGACAGCCATATATAGCCAAGTTACGCTTAGACAAAGTTTTCTTTAGTGATCTAACGGAATGATGCTGGAGTGAATGAAGTGTTCAATGAGACTTCATATGACATTACAATTTATATTTATTGAGCATATATTTCGGTATCCATGACCATGGTGCTTGTAAGCAATGCTGGAATTAAGTTTCCCGGTGAGTGTTATATTATTATCGTTAAAGAGACTTTACGTTTGAGATTCTCCGCACGCCAATCCAAAGCGAGCATCTTGGAGCCCGAGTTCCTCATATGCAAGATGGCATTATTTTTATTTTTTTATACAACTTTGGGAGCAGACAAGCACACGGCTCCCATGATGGACGCCACAATCATCATTCAGAACTAATTCAAGTAAATAAAATAAACAAATAATAGATACTATTAGTGGCTGAGGGGGAAATTTTTCAAAGCGGAAGCCGGTTGGAAAAACCTTCAGCTCGATGTAGTTTGTCATATTTTATGCGAACCATTGGGAGGAATCAGTTCATTGGGACCCCTCGCCACTGGATACTAGTAACTGCCTGGATACCATCAACGCTCTTATTATTGAAACTACTAAGTCGTGCATTAGATGTCTTAGTTTGGGTTTCAACTAATAGATGGCGCTAAATTGTCTATATTTCTTAACAAAGAACAAAATACAAACAATAAACTTCTTCAACACAAGATCTGGACACTTGGTTCCCAGTTAATTTATGTCATATACTATAAAACAGTCCAAATTTCAACAAACTAAATCTAAATGTTTTTACAAGCAACACGGCAACACTAAACAGAAAATGGTTAGTGTTGCCATAAACATAAAATTTACGGTTTTATGACACTTGTTGGTACTTGGGGGACATTCACAAATATAGCCTTGTAAATATAAATAAGTTTGGGCATAAAATGCGTGTCGCAGGAAGTCGTCACAGCCTCGCGTCTATTTAATTTTTCTTTTGCAAATGAAAGATGTGATTTCCATACGATACGGAACATAAATTTATTTCTAAAGCTGCTCAGTTATGTTTGTGCCTCCATTTCAGATTATAATTAATTAAATTAAATATGAACGAAATAAAAAATGATTTTGCTAACATTCGTTCAGTTTTGAAATATAATGTTCTAATATAGTTCTCTGAGTTACTTGCTGGTCTCTTCTCAGTAGAACTAAGCTACTGAACCAGCGAAAGTATATTTATTTATTTATTTATTTATTTATTTAATTTAGTAGGACAGCCATTGGTTAATACATACAAAAACTTTGTCACTCGATACAACACATTATTCCCTACATGATGTTTAACCTTTTAAGGCAGCCACAGCATTCACAATATTATTACATCACTGACACATCAAATTAATTGTCTACTCTTATATTTTATATAAATATCAGTATTATATTAAATATATTAAATATCAGTAAATTAAAAATAAGTCAATAAATTATATATACATCAAAACAAAAACAAAAACAAAAACAAAACATTATTTTTTATATAAATCAAGTCAAAATCAAATTAAAATCAGATTAGGTAAAGCAAACAATAAGTTATAATTAGAAACACAGATTAAATAATAATTAAAATTAATTCGTGAATAAATTAAAAGCTTTGTAACGAAATTAAAATTAAATTGTGAAGTCAAATTAAATTATGCCTTAAGATTAAATTATGAGTTAAAATAAAATAATGAATTAAATTTACATTTCGAATCAAAATTAAAAAATGAATTAAAATTAAATAATGAATTAAAATAAAATTATGAATTAAAATTAAATTGTGAAATTAATTGAATTATGAAATAGCCAAAATTGGGAATTAAAACTAAATCACGAATTCAAATTAAATTAAAAACAAATCATGAATTAAAATCAAATCAAAACATGAACTAAAATCAAAATTAAATTCTCCTAAGTCAATTTTAGTTTTGCAATTCTTTTAAAGGCATATAAAGAATCATGGTGGATATCCATTGACGCACCGCAGCTATTAAGTAATCGACTCATTCGTGGAACAATTGATTTTTTACCAAATTCTGTTCTCCTGAAAGGGGCTGTAAGAGGAGCAACAGCTCTCCTTGGGTACCTTGAGGGTACAGTCAGCGAGAACCTACCCAGTAGCTGTGGGCAGTCCATTAGTCCCCTGAAGATTTTGTACAGAAACATTATGTCCAAGTAGTCTCTCCTCTTCTCAAGAGATTGTATACCAAAGTGTTTTAGCCTCTCGTTATACGAGCCCAAAGCATGGTTTAATTCAACACTATGGCACAAATGCCATAAGAACCGCTTTTGCACCCTCTCCAGCCTCAAAGAGTGTACAGCATAGTGCGGCCTCCATATTTGACTACAATATTCTAAAATACTGCGTACTAAATTGTTGTACAACAAAATCTTTGTGGATGGCCTTCGAAATGCCCTTCCATTACGAATCACAAAACCTAGCATTCTCGAAGCACTCCTAATAGTTTGTTCTATATGTGGCACAAAAGTCAGTTTGCTGTCAAGGACCACACCCAGGTCCCTCACGGTCTTGACCTCCTCTACATTACTTTGCTGAATGCAATAGGTCGATGCAATAGGAGACAGCTTCCTAGTAAACCGTACACAGCGGCATTTCTTGGGGTTCAGCTGCATGCCATTCACAGCGCACCATCTTATCACCTGATCTAAATCACTCTGCAATTCGGTTACATGGACAGGAGTGGTAATTTCTTTGGCAATTTTTAAATCATCGGCATACATATAAGGCACAGAGTAGTTCAAGCACGCAGGTAGATCATTTATGTAGATGTTGAAAAGAATAGGGCCCAAGTGAGACCCCTGCGGGACACCAGATGCTATCTCAAACGATTTAGATCTATAACCATTTACCACTACATAAAACCTCCGAAGACTCAGATACGACTTCAGCCACGACAAGAGATGGCCAGTGAAACCGTACCTAGATAACTTTTGCAGAAGTGATTCATGGGGGACTCTGTCGAAGGCTTTACTGAAATCTGTGTAAATAACATCCATCTGCCCCCCACGGTCGAGAACACTGGTTACATCATCAACAAAAGTTGCCAGGTTAGTGCATGTTGAGCGAGAACTCACAAAACCGTGTTGGCAATCAGCAAGGAAAGACCTAAAATGTCTTAGTATAACCGGACACACCATTGATTCGAAGATCTTGGCCATAGTAGATAATAGAGATATTGGCCGGTAGTTATCCACAGAATTGTCTTCATTACCCTTGTGTACGGGTACCACCTTAGCCTGTTTCCATTCCGTGGGAAATTGTCCCCGCCGCAGTGACGTGCCATAGATCAGCCATAGGGGAGCCGTCAGAGCCTTTGCACATTTTTTTATAAATATAGGCGCTATGTCATCTGGGCCAGCTCCTTTATTGATATTCAGCTCACGTAGCTTCCGATATATCGCTGACGGTTGCAAGTCGAAATCTGATAACACCTGAGAAGAGTCAGGGATGATTTCCAAGTACTCAATGGAAGTTATTGGCTGCGCATCTGCACTATATACCGATGCGAAATAATTCGCAAACATATCACAGATTTCTGTGCCATCTGTAGAGGTTTGAGGTCCACTTGTCATTGTTCCTGGGTAGGAACCCATATTACCTCGCCTACTCTTCACGTATGACCAGAAGCATTTTGAATTTTGTGCAATATTATTCTCAGCTGATGCAATATATTCATTATATGAGTCAACAGCCAGCCTCTTACACTGCCCATTGAGGATCTGCAAGTCGAGGTAATCCCTCGCATTGCCATATCTTTTAAATTTTCGATACAGTTTTTTCTTTTCTTTTAATACAGTTGTAAGTTTTTTGTTAAACCATGGAGGGTGTTTAGGCCTTCCAATAGTCACTTTCGGCACAAACTGTTCCATTGTAGTCTGCAAGATGGAGTATAGCTTCGCTACCATTGTGTCCACATCAGATTGAGAGTCCAATGTTGTTTTCCAATCAATTGAATTCAGGTGTTCATTTATTTGATCATAATTGGCCCTCGCAAAATTGTATCTCTTATTAGTTCGACACTGTTTAAGCTTTTCAGATATCGCAAGGGAAACACTAAAAGCTAGAGGGGGGTGAAGTGGGTCCACCTTGGTAAGTGCATGAGCTGCATGAAGCGAACATTCAATAGATTCATCCAACAGAACCAAATCTAAAATTTTTTTTTGACTGTTTAAGACATTATTATATTGTTGCAAGTTATTGACATGTATGAAATCTATTACATGTTGTATTTTTTGGGATCCTGAACTAAGTGCGGATGACCCATTTATTGTAGTCCAATCAATTTCCCTCATATTAAAGTCCCCCACGATACAAGGTAACACATTAGCTTGTTCAATAACACTATTACAATTGTTCACAAATACTTCCACCAATCTTTTATTGACAGGTGGGCTCAGATATATTGAACAGAAAGCCAGGGTGATGGACTTACTACCATCACTTTTTTCAATTATAACCCATAAGTCTTCACATTCAGTTTCCCACCGTTGAACACGCTGAGGATTATGTTCCTTAAGGACAGCCACCAAGACCCCACCACCTTCCTTTTTGTCCCAAGACTTAAGATCCCTATCTCTCCTAAATACAGTATATCTATCGTCAAAAAGTTCTGCATCATATATATGATCCTGCAACCATGATTCCGTAAAGACAACAACATCATAATTATTACAACATAAATTTTGATAGAAATTTTGTGTCTTAGTTTTAAGTCCTCTTACATTTTGATAATATACAGTTAATGAAGTGAATCTTATTAGTATAAATCACATTAGCATTGTCTACCTTTTTAATATACATAATAAAAAAATACAAATACACTACTTCAGCTTAGTTAAAGCTTCATTATTCCTAATTAATACTTGATCAGATCCCTCAGCCTTACGAACAAACACACGCCCATTTCGAACCCAGACGAATCTGTAGCCAAGTTCTTTTGCCTTGAGTCTTGCAGCCGCATGTAAGGCCTTATTTGTGGGTGACAGGTGTTCCGCCACAAAAATAGGATCCTTATTGCCAGTGATGCCCAGGTGACCGTGATTTAACTTTTCGTTCGGATTAGCGCGGTTGAATGTCATGACTGATGCCAAAAAGTTGTCCCGGAAATTCTGGGAGTTGAACTGTGCAACAACTCCTCTGGGTCTTGATGTTGAGTTATTTATTTTTGCAATGCGGGTGCAGTGTCTTAAGTTCTCAGCGCCTACAGTGCAACCAATAGCATCTCCGAGTTTCTTAACAATGGAGATAAGATTTTCTGTTTTAGATTCTTTCAGTCCCTGAACCTCGATGTTACACGCTCTGGAGTGTTGATCAAGTAAGTTGAGTTGATTTTTCAGCTCGTGAATAGATGATTGTAGGTTTTTGTTTTGTTCCTCAAGAAAGGTTAGCCGTTCCGAACTAGCATTATGACTTTTTATAATATCTTCATATTTAGCGTTGATGAAGGACATAGAATCCTTGACTTCCTGAAGGTCACTTTGAATGGATTGTAGTTTCTCTCCAATAGCCATGGTCAGGGAAGCCTTTATTTGCTTAACATGCAATGACATTTCCTCGCGCAAGATTTCTCTTATTACTTCACGTAAATCATCTTTTGTTAGTTGTCGTTGCTGATGGCTGTCTGGAGACAACGATGGGGCAGGCCGTTTTTTTTTCGTTGGTTGACTGCCATGCGAGTCTGTAGTTGTAGGGCTCGCATTTATTGGCATCGTATCTCCTTTACGCCTTGGGACCCGACATAACTGACATACCCAATCTCCAGAAGATATCGTTTTATCTAGCTTCATATCCATACATTTCAAATGAAATTTTCGCCTGCATTTTGAACACAACAGGTGCTCCTCATTATCTAATTCCTTTTTGCAACATTCAGGCAGCATAGTGACCCCTGATATAACGGCACCAAGAAATAAAGTGTTACTGTAGATTGATATTATTATTCTTGCAGGCGCTTACTAGAAAATTCGGAGCTCATTAATTAATTATTTTATGAATCAATATTTAAGTCAAAAACTCTATAATATCTTCCAAAATTATCCATATATTGCTGCCAGATACAAAAAGTATTATTATTGACTTTTGGTATTGGGGTTCGAACTCGGTAGCCTTAAACTATAAATAGTTAAAAATATAAAGAGAACGTCTTTCGCAACCAGACCAACAATGATGTTGGCGTAAATACCAATTAGCGTTTCAGATTGGTGTACCCGACCAAGAATCAATTCTATAGATTTCAGTCGATATACTTATATATACAAGTCTTTTGTTTATCACTAATCGATTTCACACACAGTTTGAATATTAACGGTTTTTATTTTAAGTTTTTCGTTGATTATTCCCGTATACCACACCACTTATCTGAGTTGTTTATGCAATCACATACAGTTTTGAATTCCACGTACGTTGATGTAAAGCACTAATGAAAAAACTAACTTTTAACCACGTTTTTGCACATAGATTGCAGAGGTAGAATTATAACGGGTCACCCTTATTCGCACACGATAGTCACTAATAATTTTACAATGGTTTATTTATATTACTTATGATTTGTATAATATTTCTTAACATCTTATATATAAACTTGAACTCCTCCGAAACGGCTTGACCGATTCTCATGAAATTTTGTGAGCATAATGAGTAGGTCTGAGAATCGGCCAACATCTATTTTTCATACCCCTTAGTGATAAGGGTTGTCCACCCTTAGCATTATATGGCAAAACAACGTTTGCCGGGACAGCTAGTAATTGTATAATTTTGACGTACATATGTGTTCTTTATGTGCCTAAACTGAATACGTATATACATACATACATACTATCACGCCTTTATCCCTGGAGGGTTAGGCAGAGGTGAATTAACACCCACATTTCACCAATAATTGTATTCGGTCCCACGTAATAGGGGGTGAGCCTATTGCCGTATTCCGGGCACTATTGTTGACTCGAGTCATGCATCTGAGGCTGAATCTGGACTGTATATATCTTTCTGATGTTAAACGCCCTATCCCTTAGTCGCCCTGTACGACACCGCATGGGAAGAGATGGGGTGGCCCTAATTCTACTCTGCCGGAAACCACGCGGCACTGAATAAATGAAATTGATTATTTGATAGATTTAAAAAAAAATACGGTTTGAATTATTGCATTGTTACAAACTCTAGCTTATTATTGCAGCCAAATTTTCTGATTTTAAAAGTATTTTCTTCTATTAAAATTGGTCAAATTATCTACTTTTGACCGACTCGCTCGACAACATTAGTTTTCACTAAATTAACACTACAAGCAGTATGTCTTCACGAGGCGATGTGGTTGCATCAGTATCCTTTAGTCGGCGGTGGCGCGCCTAGCGCGCCTCCCCGTTTCCGGGGTCGAGTTGGGGACTCTGTAGTCCCCACACCCGAGACGAGGGCCAGATCGCGAGAGATGGCCCTGGGTCGGCCGGGGTGCGAGGGATATGCCTGTCAACCTCACCTTCGGCAACCAAAACGACCCACAGGCGGCGTGCGTTTTAGTCTGTTCGAGTCCGACATAACTTCCTCCACCGGCTCCGGTGGGGAGGTATCCGTGAGGATTTTGCGCACGTAAAAAAAAAAAGTATCCTTTAGTAAAAAAAACTATAGTCAAGAGTAGTTTGAATTAATTAAGTAGGTTTTAATAACTGGTTCAGGTAAATCTCAGTTACATTGCGATAAAAAGGTAGATAACCTTAAGTCTTCACTGATGGGACCAGGGACAGACGGAAATATTGTTAAGGTAAAAGTAATTTATAGGTTCTTTCCTTTTACTTTTCCTTTGACACAATTTATAATTATCTAAACATTATTATTTATGCAGAATGTACGTTTCATCAAACAATCTGATTTCACCAAATCACCATTCCCTAAATGTTTTGACAATTGGGGCGTGCTAAACCGTCTACTGAATTTATTCGCCATCAGCAAACCATATCAACGATCGAGATATACAATGAAAAATTACAGCTGGAACACAACCAAATACCACCTTTACCGCTCCAGAAATAAAAGCCAAAATTCTTTTGACGCTTACAACGCTTAAGGCATTCGCGTAAATATTCAAAAGACATCAATTCACATGCCAGGTGGAGGTACAATCAATCTCTGATTTTCCATGATGAAATTGTATCTGTCCCGTTCTCTCACGTGGAGTGATTGCATGAGTGAGCAGTATAGGTTATTGATGTTTAAATAATCGAAGCTAGTTGTTTTGCAAACAATGTAAGTACGTTATAATTCTATGTGTAAGTACATTTTAGTATTGTTTTGGAGTTGACTTAACGAATGCTAAATGATATTTTAAATAATAATTATCAGTTTATTTTTCTTTTTTACACCACTTAGGTGACAGACAAGCGCACGGCCCACCTGATGGAAAGTGGTTACAGTGGCCTATGGACGTGTGTAACACCAGAGAAGCCACACTCGCACTGCTGACCCTGTAAGCACAGAGTTTCTGTGCCGTCAGTGTAAAGGACAAAGCAGGACAAGCTTTTAGTCATCCCACTGACAGCACATATTCTCCAGTGAGCTGTGGCTACGCTACTCACCGCCGGGAACACAACACGAAGTTATTATAACCGCGGTATTCTGTAGGGTGGAGGTACTTCCCCAGTTGGACTACTCAATTTGGCGGAAATACCACCTTGTCCTACCTCCTTATATTAATTATTTGCTTTTCTTAAAATTATTAACATGGTAGGATTATTTCAGTTTTTACGGAAGCAACTATCCTCAAAACCCGACAGGAAATACTGCTCCAGAATCTCATTCATCAATCAGTAAGAGTACCAGCTTGTAGATAATGAAAAAATCGTCGTTGTAAATTTTATTGACGCTTCTAAACTACAATTAAAATTTCCATTTCCTAAATATGTACAGTAACTACATAAGTACATTACGATATATTTCATACTAGATGCGCAAATAACATAAACGCCGGACTCAAATACCTTTAATCTTCACAAATAGCTTCTCACCCGAGATTCGAACCCAAACTTAGTGGAGGGACGCTTAATCCATACAAATGGCGTTTCCATTCTATTTGAAGATGAAACCAATCGTAAACTATCTATTAAACCGTTTTGTATCTCTCGAAGCGATAGGGCGAAAGGAATTTGGTGATCAACATTGGAACGGCCGGCCCGGCCGGGGAAGTACCCCGGTCATAAAGAAAACCATGGTAAAATTACATTTACATAGTTTTGTTAGTCAGACGACCTCCTGTGGTGTGGTGGTAAAATATTCAACTTTTTTTGTTTCCGCTTAGTGCAAATGGTGTGGTGGTGATTTTTGTATATTATATGTCTGTATTTAGAAAAACTGCACTGACGGCACAGAAACTCACTGTGATACAGAGTCGGTAGCACGAGTGTGACTCCCCTGGTGTTGCACACATCACTTTTTATCGTGCGAAAAATCCCCACGATCCTGCCGGAGTCGGTGGGGAAGGCTATGTCGGATTTAAACCAACTAAAACGCACGCCGTCTAAGGGTCTTAGGTTGCCGGAGGCATAGCCCTCTAACCCCCGACACAGAAGTGGTTACCGTAGCCTATGGAAGTGTGCAACACCAGGGGCGTTACACGTGTACAGTGAATTACCAGGCACATTTCACCAATCATTGAATTTGATCCCACATAATAGGGGGTGAGACTCGTCTTACGGGCGCTATTGTTGACTCAAGCCATGCATCTGAGACTTTGTCTGGACTGTATATTTCTGTCTGATATTAAACACCCCTATCCCTTAGTCGCCTTGTATGACACCGCATGGGAAGAGATGGGGTGGTCTAAAACTAAGAAGAGCAATAAATTATAATTTGGCAAGCTAAATATTTTTACATAATTTTTCATCAATCCTGTTAAAAATCTGTGCCACAAATCTGTTGAAACAAAGCCCCCAACTTATTCTATCCATCAAACAAAACAGACAGCTGTACACACAATATGCGCCAACTTTGGCTTCTAAAATATCATTCATCAAACGCACATGTCCCAACTCGCCCAACATGGCCGCACATCTGCGGTTCGCTTTTTATACAATTTTCCCAACGCTTTGGTTCCATTTATTTTTGCCGGAGAGCGAACTGGGTCGTGGATCGTGTAAATTGCCCTGTTGGCTGATTTTCGTTATTCCTGTGACCCTACTGTGGAAACAAAGGAATTAAGTATCGATTTGTGTTTGTTATGTGTGTGCATAACATATGTAACATCATGCCTGCTATTCCGAGTTATCCAACCCTTCTGAAGTTGGTTTCAAGAGGTGTAAATTAATACCTATGTTTGAATTTGCCAATGTTGAGATAGATCACCTTTTTTCCTATCAAGGGAGCCTATCGTCGTATATCAGGCATTGGTTTTACCCTCTCCACTGAGGTTGAGTCATCTGCACTGTACCATCCTAGTAATTACCAGTTTGCGTCTCAAGTCGCAATTTTACATTGGGACACCCGGGGTCTACTTATCGATATTTTTTCTAGCCTAGTAATACCTAGCTTATTTTTCTGCAACGTAATACTATTATTTATTATGTGGTACCGGTCCTAATGTGGCATATTTACCTACTTATTATAGAAACAATTTGGTAGTAGGTACGAGTATATTCCTACCGATTTCATAAGATTGTACATGCCTTTACAATAAATTTACTTATAAAACTAAGAACCAACTTCTTCATTTTAAATATCTAATTAAAACTAAACTTACAAACATATTTAGACAATGAAAGAGTTTGACCAAATCCGAGATTAATACGCAAGGATAACAGAAAAGTGCTATATAACAAATAGTTTACAATCGTCTTTTATATATGTTTAATACCACTTAGATAACAGACAAGCCAGTGGTTACCGTGACCTATGGACGAGTGCAACACCAATGGCGTTACACATTTAATTTTCAAAACAGAACCGATAAAAGTAATCTAGCATCAAATTTACTTTGTGAGGTCTCCCGCCCTTATAAAGGGTCACCAGATTTGCATTTAAATAGAATTCACGCGACACAGTGTGCCTGAGAGAGTACCTATATTGAACCTCTGCGTAACCTTTATAAAACCTACCTACCTAAAGTATTGTTATATTGTACAGAGAAAGAAAAGGCTGATTCGTACAGAAATCATTCACTTACAAAACTCGTAAATGGATTAAAAACTAGATTTTAAAGGCTCTCGAGTTACTTTATCAATGAGATTAAACGAAGAACTTGCAGAGAATGGCAGCGACTTGAATTACAAAGAATATAAAATACATCTTTCAACTTTGGCAACAAACAAACTAAGTAGCTTTCCAATTAGATTTTATGACTCTGCAGTCCGGAGCAACGGCTGAACTTATTGCACAAGCTTCTGAAAAGATATAATATTAAAATTTTCTGAAATGGTCGCAAATTAAACGGGTGTCCAGGAGCAGTAAAAATTCAGGCGTTTACTGAAAATTGCATCACATAAAAGTAACAAAAATCAGGCAATAAAGTTTGACACTAAAAACGCCTTTTCACTGCGCTCGTTTTGAACTCTTTCAGCATGCGAAGATGAAATTGGATTTCTATTTTTGGCAGCATCAAAGACTACCAACACCGCTCGTTAAACTAGACTATACCGTTCTCACAACCTATAGGAATGCACACAATAAATAGTCTAATTGAAGAGAAATAAGGTTTAGAACCTATTCTATAAATTTTAATCGTTTTTGCGTGATTGAATAACAAAAAATAAAAACTGGACTAGCGTTCAGATGAAGAATGCTCATGCCTTGTGTACTCAGTAATTTCACACAAGCAAATAAAATCTGGCGAAAGATTGGCATTCAGACCAACGTCATCTAATACAATGACATTTAAACGAATAAACGCAATCATGAAACGCGAAAGTTTAAGTTAGTAGCGCCATCTAGCCGTGAGCACCGAAAGATTACCAAAACTTACGAGGACCTACGACTCCTACGAGTTGTTATCCCATCGATATTGTTGTTGGAATGAATAATAAATAAATAAATATTCTACAACATTCTAGACCCAAAGTAAGCATATTGCATAATGCGAATTAGCATACTTAGACACTTTTTTTTTGAAGATATACTCGTACCTACAATATCTATCATATAAAATTCTTGTGTCATAGTTTTAGTGTTTATACTCCTCCGAAACGGCTTGACTGATTTTGATGAAATTTTATATGTATATTCACTAGGTATGAGAATATATTTATAACTAATTTTTACACCTCTAAGTGTTAAGGGTGGTTCACCCCAATAATTTTTTTTTACTTTTTGGACAACTTTTTATTTGCTATTTTTTATGTGGAATTGAAAAATTCATTTAGTCCTAATTTTTTACCCTCCTACCACGGACCTTTATGTTTTGATAGCATTTTATATTTTTCAACCCCGATCGATAGCTGATCAAGAAATAACACTCGTATGGCAAAACAACGTTTGCTGGTTCAGCTAATTATTATACATAGATGCACACAGACTGATAGAAATATAATATACTTATTCATGTAAAACAAAATATTTAGAAATCGAACCCACGCTTCCTACGTAACTGTCAAATACTCTACCGCTAGGCTGTCCGGGAATGGATAATATAAAAGTGAATATAAGACCACATTCAACAAAATCATATCTATATCATATCATTTTATCTCCAATAAGCTGCTAGGTTATTCAATGCTATAATAAAATACAGTACGAAGCTCGCTGTTCACCGCAAATGTGGTACAGGCCAGAGATGGATAGCATTTTCAATTCGCAGAATGCAGATGCAATTTTAGATATATTCGTATTTATGAGAGGATCAAACTACCCGCATCTCGGCGGTGGACTTTTAGTGAGAAATTAAAACAATTTGTATGCGGTTTGCCCAGAAATAAACATTGACCTACTAAAATGTGTGTTTCAGCTAAAACCCTAGGGTATTCTTTATCGCAACATTAAGGCCTGGAATTAATTACCAGCTTATGTGTTTTCTTCTTCCCACAGTCTCGGGTCCTTTAAGCGGGGCGTGAAAAAGCATAAGACGAGGCCGTCAAGCTGAGTGTCACCATAGTCTTTTCTGAGAGTTTGCCTTCAGCTTATCAACAGGCGCGGCGAAGTCTAATTGACGTGTCCTGTATAAAAAAACTAATATTTATAGAGGATATTCGGATTTGGTGACTTTGCAAGTATGTAAGATAGCCTCCGTGGCGTGGCGGTAGTGAACGCGACTGCTACGCAGGAGGCGCGGGTTCGATCCCCGCTCAGTGCAAATATTTGCATGCATGAATATGGGTATTTGCATTGGTCTGGGTGTTTCTATGTATAATATGTATGTATTTACAAAAAAAAAAAGTATTTAAGTATGTTTATCCGTATTCTAGATTCCATAACACAAGCTAGTTAAACTATGCTTACCATGGGTCTAGATAGCGTTGTGTAGAATGTTGTAGAATATTAAAAAAAAAATATGTATGTAATCTTTTTTTTATATACCACTTAGGTGGCAGACAAGCTCACGGCCCACCTTATGGGAAGTGGTTACCGTGGCCTATGGACGGTTGCAACACCAGAGGTGTTCCACTCGCACTGCCGACCATGAAGAAACCTTCTGATAGCCCTCATGAAGAACCCCATATTGTAGGTGTTTGGGAAAACCGCAGCAGCACCATAAAAAATCTCCATTTGAAAGCTATTTTATTTCATATGGACATGGGTTATTTATCATGTGCCTACCTATATACTGCTAGTCTCGTTATCAGTGCGACTATAGCGCCATCTAATCTTTAGAATATATTACAATCAAGGTATTTCGGTGAAGGTCAAAGGACTGTCTGATTGTAATCTATACCTAAAAGTAAATATTGTTGTGTCATTATGGTACATAATTTATGTAAATGTCTTTCTCAAAGCAATTTCCGGTCGAAAGGTGCTATCTGCGGGCTATCTTTTCTAATAAAAATGATACCTTCCTTAAAATTGTCCTTAATGAAATGACACTTAGGCGCACGACCCGTCTGCACTTCGCTATAATAAGTTATTTGAATAACGGCAAATAGCCCAGTCATTGTTATTCAAAACCCATCCTTAATAGTGTTCAAAAATTGGTTAATAAATCAAGAATATACTGTCGAAAGTTTACACGAATTTTGATATCATAACATTGAATTTTGATTGAAAATGTTATTGTGATTCATTACTGTTATAGTTTGACTAACACTACTTCCAACATTTTGGTTGCTTTTCAATATAGACTAAGATATTGGTGTCTCGTGTCTTAGCTGTTCGTTAAACATACAGCCCATTTAATAGTGTCTAGAGTTTACGAGAATAGATTCACCCACGGTTAGCAAAATATAGATCTTAGACCACTGTCTACCTCTTCAAGAAGCGTGAATATACTGGGTTATCAGAGTACGTCTCATTGAATCGCAAGGAATAGCAAAAAGTGACTTCGGTCGCTAACGAGATTCTAACGAGCGCTGTGGCAGGTTTTAAGTGATTCTCGGATTCTTATTTTAATATCCGCTGGTGGGTGTAATGTGTTTTCTTTTTCCTAAATTTAAGCTGGTTTAATCGGAGAAGAAACTGGAAAATTAAACAATACATTGTAATGAGAATAGAAAGATCTTTTTAACAACCTTTATTTATTTTTTTCTCCAAAAGAGTGCTTTTTAATTTTACTATTTTACTTAGGTGATTTATTCAAATAGCCTAGTGGTATGGGTAATGGACTGCTGAGACGAGATCTCGGGTTCGATCCCAGGTTTTACCATGGCACACACCAATGACTTTTCGATGCTTTTCGAAGTTTTCTGTGTATTTATCACAGGTTTATAAGTGCCCGGTTAATGGCAATAGGCTCGCCACCTATTACATTGGGACCTAAACATAAACTGGCGAAATGTGGGTGCTAGCACCTCTGCCTACCCCTTCGGGGATATAGACGTAAGTTTATGTTTATGTTATGTTTATGATTTATTCAAAGTGTTGCATTACTTCTATTCACAATATGCTTAACGTAGAAAAGACCTTCATTTCTTGTGATATATGTAAAATAATGTAGCCATGTGGTTTTCGGCAGAGTAGAATTAGGGCCACCTCATCTCTTCCCATGCGGTGTCATACAAGGCGGCTAAAGGATATGGCTGTTTAACATCAGACAGATATATGCAACCCAGACTCAGCCTCAGATGCATGGCTGGAGTCAACATAAGTGCCCGAAATACGGCAATAGGTTCACCTCCTATTACGTGGGACTGGATACAACTATTGGTAAAATGTGTGTGTTAATTCACCTCTACCTAACCCTTCAGGGATAAAGGTGTGATTATATATTATGTTTGTACAATTGACTAAACTTAGTGTATTTATCTAGTATACAATGTAAATAAAACTGTATATACTATGCAGTACATTAGAAGTCTGATAATTATAATTTTTACACCACATAGGTGGCAGACAATCACACGACACACTTGGTGGGAAGCTGTTACCTATGGATGTTTGCAGCACCAGGTGTATCACACTCATGCTGCCCACTTTATAAGACCCTTCTTATATGTGATGCGGGTGAGAATGAACGTGAGAACTAAATTGCCTTAAAATTTCATCCCAATTGACCTGTAAGCGAGCTTCTAACTTCTCAACTTATCAAGAACATGAATAAAGGACTTAAAAATGTAAAATTTACACAAAGAGCCGAGCTCCAATATGTGCAACTAACTTTTATATTCTCCCACGTACTTTAGTCGCTCTTTTTACTTTTTGTGGAAAGTTCTGTGGAATTTTCGAGAACAATAATAACATCCGTCTAATACCAACGATTACCTGACCGATTTATATTTACGATAGCTTCGTTAAATTAACATAACATAACACAAACTCACACCTATATCCCTGAAGGCAGAGGTGCTAGCACCCACATTTCGCCAGTTTATGTTTAGGTCCCAATGTAATAGGTGGCGAGCCTATTGCCATTAACCGGGCACTTAAAAACCTGCAATAAATTCGAAAAGCATCGGAAAGTCATTGGTGTGTGCCATGGTAAAACCTGGGAGCGAACCCGAGACCTCGTCTCAGCACTTCATTACCCATACCACTAGGCTACCGCGTTAAATTGCTATGCATGAAAGTTCACTTTAGTCAATAACGTCAGTGTTTATAAATATATTAGGTACTTGACCAGTTCTATGGAATATAAACATAAGTACAGTTTAATCTAGCTCAAATAAGAAATTTCTATGCATAGTAAAAATATATCTAGAACTGTATAGAACCCATAATACAAATTATTACCCATTATGCAAAGTAATCTTATGGAGGCTTGGTATAAGCACAGATAACATAATACTTAAGTACTTTGACGGCCTCTGTGGCGTAGTGATAGAATGTTCGACTGCTACGCAGGAGGCGCAGGGTTCGATTCCCGGCGGTAAGACCCATCATGGGGGAGTGGCTAGAGAGGCCACACGGCAGCCTCTCGTACCGTCTGACGCAGATGATCACCGAGCACGGATGCTTCGGAAAGTATCTGCGTCGGATGCAGAAAGAGCCAACGTCCGAGTGCCATCACTGCGACGCGAGCGAGAACTCAGGTCCGCACACGCTCACCGAGTGTCCGGCGCCGAGGCGGGAGCTTGTGGCGGCCCTGGGAGTGAGGGTTCTCACGCTCTCCACCTTGCTCGCTCGGTATCCGTGGGGATTTTAAACACACGTAAAAAAAAAAAAAAATAAGGGTTCGATTCCCGCTCAGTGCAAATATTTGTATGCATGAATATATATATTTGCATTGGTCTGGGTGTTTCTATGTATGATGTGTATGTATTTACAAAAAAAATAGTATCTAAGTATGTTTATCCGCATTTTAGATTCCATAACACGAGGTAATTAAGCTATGCTTACTTTTTTTTTTTTACGTGCGCAAAATCCCCACGGATACCTCCCCACCGGAGCCGGTGGAGGAGGTTATGTCGGACTCGAACCGACTAAAACGCACGTCGCCTGTGGGTCGTTTTGATTGCCGAAGGTGAGGTTGACAGGCATATCCCTCGCACCCCGGCCGACCCAGGGCCATCTCTCACGATCTGGCCCTCTTCTCGGGTGTGGGGACTACATAGTCCCCAACTCGACCCCGGAAACGGGGAGGCGCGCCTGGCGCGCCACCGCTGCGGCCTGCTTCTGCCAGGGTGACAGGCGGCTCCACCTGTCACCCCTGCTTACCTTGGGACTATTTAAAAAAAAAAGAAGTATAGGACAGAAACTAGTTTATATACTTACCCCTGTCCTCACCCACACAATATTACTTGTAGTTGGTTAATCTAATTAGTTACTTAATCTTAATTTCAACAAATAAAAATCCTACTAAAACCAGTTTAAACCAGTTTTCGTTTATCAAAATTGTTGCCATAGTAACCGTATAGCGTCTTAAGTAAACAGTAGCGCCACTGCGGAAATGCTGCACACTACTTGGTCTCTTAGCTATCTTCTTAGTTTACGTAATATGCAATAGATGGCGTAGATAACAATTTTCTTCCATTGAATATTGAGTTTTGTTCAATTTCTGTTTTTCATAAATAAAACAGACTTAATTTTATTTCATTAGACTAGCGGGTCTAAAAAGGTCACTTTGATGGAATCATATTATTAGGATAATAATATGAGTCATATTGAAGATCGTAAAAAGGTACCTACAAAACCGTAAAATGGTTCACAAACTATGAATTGCTTTGATGTCAATTAGCAGATTCGAAAGCGGCAACATCTTCAATTCCTTTTGCTTGTCTTAATAAATACACTATAATATAAATAAAAAAGGATTAATGAACGTTTTGTATTATGTTTTGTCCACAAATTAACCATTATTACTTAACTTAAACCATTATTTTATGAGCTGGGCTACAGCACCATCTAGCGAAAAAATGAGTAATTCCTGTAATTCGATGTTAAGCACGAGAGTACATCACAGATAACATAATTCTAATGCCAAGCTGCTGATGCTAACAGATAATTGCAACACTAATACTATGACTCCTACATAAGTACTTAAGTACTTATGTAGGAGGTGGGACACGGCGGTATTTCCGCCCGATTGAGCAGTCCGACTGGGGAAGTACCTCCGCCCTACAGAATATCGCGGTTATAATAACTTCGTGTTGTGTTCCCAGCGGTGAGTAGGGTAGCCAGAGCTCACTGGAGAATTTGTGCTGTCAGTGGGAAGACTAAAGGCTTGTCCTGATTTGTCTCCTACTGACGGCACAGAAACTCTGTACTTACAGGGTTGGCAGCGCGACTGTGACTCCTCTGGTGTTACAGACGTCCATAGGCCACGGTAACTACTTTCCATCAGGTGGGCCGTGTGCTTGTCTGCCAACTAAGTGGTATAAAAAAAAAATGATTTCCTTCTTATCATTTTATTTCCGATAATTCTATGGTGGGTAATTGATATTTTATCGTTTTATTGTTTTAATAACACATATTCTACAAATTAACATACATGGTTTGTAAAAACCTTAGAGTATACATAAGAATGTATACTCTAAGGTAAAAACACTCCAGAAAAAAAACTCGTTGCAACACGATCCTTATTTTTAGCATTATATTTATTATGGAATCTGCTTGGTAAACGAATTGTAATTCTTCTCAGGATAAGTGACCATTTTACGAATTTTAAAGGAATCGATCGAGATCTACTGGCAATTCATAAAGTTACTCGTTTTTCTAAATTGGTTAAGTACCTACCTACTTACAAGCTCGGTAGACATTTTGTAGATATGTGGGTAGATACAGAAATTTATTGTTAACTATCTTTTTTAGTCATATTACATATTATTAGTAGGTATCTTAATTACCCTGGGTACTTAGATATTTGCTGTACTTAATGAAAATAAAAGTATTGACTACAGATTGGCTTATACAAAAATATTAGAGCTCTTCATAACATAAGTTATTCCACTAATGTTTTTGACTAGACTTACAAAGAGTTCTTAAAAATTGATAACTAGTAATCTGAAGCACATACTTAGCGACGAAACAAGATTTTGCGAAAGTCAGTTGAAAAAAAAAAACTAGTTTCCCAAACTTGCAGCTAGGTGGCGCTAGTCGAATACCATAAAAGTCAGCTTACTTTGTCGCGTTCCAGCAGTATGTGAAAAAGAAATCTAAAATTGTAATGTAATACAACACCAAAATAATTACTAACCTTTTTTGAAGTGGAATATAATGTATCAATAAATTAATTAATGTCTTACCTACCAGAATTAATTTAGGTACCTAGGTACCTACCCACCTATTTAACGTTTTAATCATTTATTGGTGGTCATCAAATCAGAATTTTTCAAGCTACTTTTGTTGTTGACTTCGAGCTGTATTACTACGAGGACAAACAAGAATACAGTCCACCTCATGGAAAGTGATTACTGTTAATAACTTCTGCGTGCTTCACTAAAGACATCTGTGCTAAAAAGGTAACTAAACAATCTTGTAGCAACTTTTTATAAAACACATAAAAGAAATAAATAAAATATATATTTTACAACATTACACGCAACGCTATCTTGAATCATGGTAAGCATAGCTTAACTAGCTTGTGTTAAGGAATCTAGGGGTGCGCATTGTCTTACATAACTTTTTAACTCCTATCATCGGAGGTCAGAAAATGGTTCTCATACCATTTAAAATTATTATGATCGTTATTCATAAAAAAAATTAAAACTAAATATTAAAAAACATAATCATTTAAATTCATAATATCACAAGTGTGTTATAAACACTTAGTTTTTATTAAAATTTGTTTTAATATATTTGTTTATACTAATGATCGAAACTCATAATCATTCGAATAAATAATTATAATAAATAACGAATAAATAATATTAATAAATCTGATTTATTCTTTTGCACATTATTTAATGCGTCATTCTTCAATTTCTTTATTGTGCTGTGTACCTACATTGGTAAAAAAATAAAAGGTATGATAAAACTAGCATACATAAAATAGAAGGTAAAGTTAAAAATACGACTCCAGTGAAAATCAAATGGCTACCAGAAACGAGATGATACCAGACAAGTAAGTTAGGTTAGTTTAGAACTGTGACCACGACAACGCTAGAAACTATTTTTTGTTAGAAAAGTAGACAGAGTTTATGCAAAAAGACACAAAAAAGAAATACCTAGTAACATTATTAGTTAAAGCAATCAATCACTTCCATCTCAACACTTATCTGTTCGAGATTTTGGTATCATTTACAGTAGTATTAAAATAATATTACAAAAAAAAACAATTTTATGCAAAAATCTGTTATGGGTGTCGTATCTACCCCACAAAGTAAAAATAAATATCCTTCGATAGACTTGAACTGATGCAAAGGTGGATAAATAATTAGTTATTGTTAAATACTTACAGATTATTCTTATATGTATATGTATAAATAAAATAGTATGAAAAATAAAATTATGAAGAGTGATGATTATGAACACAAATCGGTAGTAAGAAATTAATAGGATTAAAAATTTTATGTGAGCCAATATGGACCCTGAATCTAGAATGCAGATAAACGTACTTTTTTTTTACGTGCGCAAAATCCCCACGGATACCTCCCCACCGGAAGCGGTGGAGGAGGTTATGTCGGACTCGAACCGACTAAAACGCACGCCACCTGTGGGTCGCTTTGGTTGCCAAGGTGAGGTTGACAGGCATATCCCTGGCCCTCTTCTCTGGTGTGGGGATTACAGAGTCACCACCGCGGCCTGCTTCTGCCAGGGTGACAGGCGGCTCCACCTGTCACTCCCAGGCCGGCGCTCATGGGGGGCGGAGGTCGTTCATCGACCTAGATAAACGTACTTAGATACTTTTATATAATATACTAGGCTAACTAAGTAACTAAGTTGTGGTTCGATTTGCAGTTCCTAGTCTTTCAAATTAGTTTCTAAAGAATTATATTATTTAACTGAGTTGTTAGTTATATTAAAAAGACACATCGAATTTCGTTACGTTTTAACCAAATGGAGTTTTGACCCTACTGAACATTTCACTAAAAAGTCTCAAAAGGATCTTAATTCCAAGCTATTAAGAGCAAAACCAACCTTTTTTATTGATTTAAATTACATTATTGTCCGCATTTAAGGTGTGTACCAAATATCTGAACAAGCAGTCAACAGGAAGGGAGGAAACCAAGGCATTGATATCATTATAAGTAAATGCCTACTTCGTTCGTCAAGATCGATCTACTGACTGTAAGTACTGTCACTACACATATTCTGTGTACACACAACAATGTATGTTATTAAAGGGAATTTCGTCAAATATTTTTTGTTCGCTATACAATAGTGCTTTTTGATATATATATTTAGGTTAAACTAAGTTTATGTCGGTACTTTTAAATTTATTAACTCTTACAAGCACTTTGCTAACGAGTCTGAACATACCTACTTTATAATTTTAAGAGAAACGAGATGCTACCAGACAAGCAGGTTAGGTTAGTTTAGAACTGTGACCACGACAACGTCAGAAACTAATTTTTGTTTGAAAAGTAGACAGAGTTTATGCAAAAAGAGACACAAAAAAGATATAGTAACAACATTATTAATTAAAGCAATATGATAATAGAATGTTATGAAGAAAAAAGATCTGAAAAAAGTAATTACGGATTTTTTTAAATTTAATAATAATTTATTGTTCAACATACAAACTGTGACAATATTGTATACATATAACATGGGTAACACACATTGGTACCACCACTTCCATCTCAACACTTATCTGTTCCAGATTTTGGTATCATTTACAGTAAAACTAAAATAATATTTAAAAAAAAGTTTTTATATGTGAACTAAAGAAAACGAAACAATTTTATGCAAAAATCTGTTACAGGTGTCGTATCTACCCCACAAAGTAAAAATAAATATCCTTCGATAGACTTGAACTGATGCAAAGGTGTATAAGTAATTAGTTACTGTTAAATATTTACATATTATTCTTAGTAATTCAGCCCAATAACTGCACAAAATTTTAGACATACGTAAAATACGACATCCTGGTTCTCGGTAGTAACAGTATTAATAAAAAATTATAATCACTAACTGTTATGAGTTCCGATGATAGTAATAAAAATGTATGAATAAATAAAGTATGAAAAATAAAATTATGAAGAGTGATGATTATGAACACAAATCGGTATTTTTTTTAAACCACTTAGTTGGCAGACAAGCACACTGCCCACCTGATGGAAAGTAGTTACCGTCGCCTATGGACGTCTGTAACACCAGAGGAGTCACAGTTGCGCTGCCAACCCTGTAAGTACAGAGTTTCTGTGCCGTCAGTAGAAGACAAATCAGGACAAGCCTTTAGTCTTCCCACTGACGGCACAAATTCTCCAGTGAGCTCTGGCTACCCTACTCACCGCTGGGAACACAATACGAAGTTATTATAACCGCGGTATTCTGTAGGGCGGAGGTACTTCCCCAGTCGGACTGCTCAATCGGGCGGATATACCGCCGTGTCCTACCTCCTGCCAAAAGTAAGAAAGTAGTAAGAAAAATAATAATAGGATTATAAATTTTCGACAATATGGACCCTGAATCTAGAAAGCGGATAAACGTACTTAGATACTTTTATATAATAAACTAGGCTGACTAAGTAACTAAGTTGTGGTTCGATTTGCAGTTCCTAGTCTTTCAAATTTGTTTCTAAAGAATTATATTATTTAACTGAGTTGTTAGTTATATTAAAAAGACACATCAAGATAGGTTACGTTTTAACCAAATGGAGTTTTGACGCTACTGAACATTTCACTAAAAAGTCTCAAAATGATCTTAATTCTAAACTATTAAGATCAAATTATATCTTTTTTATTGATTTAAATTGCGTTATTGTCCGCATTTAAGGTGTGTACCAAATATCTGAATAAGCAGTCAACAGGAAGGGAGGAAACCAAGGCATTGATATCATTTTAAGTAAGTGCCTACTGCATTCGTCAAGATCGATCTACTGACTGTAAGTACTGTTACTACAAATCTTCTGTGTACACACAACAATGTATGTTTTTAAGGGGAATTTCGTCAAATAATTCTTGTTCGCTATGCAATAGTGCTTTTTGAAATATATATGTTTAGGTTAAACTAAGTTTATGTCGGCACTTTTAAATTTATTAACTCTTACAAGCACTTTGCTAACGAGTCTGAACATACCTACTTTATAATTTTAAGAGAAATGAGATGCTACCAGACAAGCAGGTTAGGTTAGTTTAGGACTGTGACCACAACAGCGCCAGAAACTATTTTTTGTTAGAAAAGTGGACAGAGTTTATGCAAAAAGACACACAAAAAAGATATAGTAACAAAGATCTGAAAAAAGTAATTATGGATTTTTTTTAATTTAATAATAATTTATTGTTCAACATACAAACTGTGACAATATTGTAGACATATAACATGGTAACACATTGGTATCACTTCCATCTCAACACTTATCTGTACCAGACTTTGGTATCATTTACAGTAATACTAAAATAATATTACAAAAAAATGTTTTTATATGTGAACTAAAGAAAACGAAACAATTTTATGCAAAAATCTGTTATAGGTGTCGTATCTACCCCACAAAGTAAAAATATTATACTTCGATAGACTTGAACTGATGCAAAGGTGGATAAGTGATTAGTTATTGTTAAATATTTACAGATTATTCTTAATAATTCAGCCCAATAACTGCACAAATTTTTAGACCTACGTAAAATACGACATCCTGGTTCTTGGTAGTAACAGTATTAATTAAAAAATTATAATCACTAACTGTTATGAGTTCCGATGATAGTAATAAAAATGTATGAATAAATAAAGTATGAAAAATAAAATTATGAAGAGTGATGATTATGAACACAAGTCGGTAGTAAGAAAAATAATAATAGGATTATAAATTTTCGACAATATGGACCCTGAATCTAGAAAGCGGATAAACGTACTTAGATACTTTTAGATAATAAACTAGGCTAACTAAGTAACTAAGTTGTGGTTCGATTTCAGTTCCTAGTCTTTCAAATTCGTTTCTAAAGAATTATATTATTTAACTGAGTTATTAATTATATTGAAAAGACACATCAAGATTGTTTAAAGTTTAACCAAATGGAGTTTTGACCCTACTGAACATTTCACTAAAAAGTCTCAAAATGATCTTAATTCCAAACTATTAAGAGCAAAACCAACCTTTTTTATTGATTTAAATTACATTATTGTCCGCATTTAAGGTGTGTACCAAATATCTGAACAAGCAGTCAACAGGAAGGGAGGAAACCAAGGCATTGATATCATTATAAGTAAATGCCTACTTCGTTCGTCAAGATCGATCTACTGACTGTAAGTACTGTTACTACACATATTCTGTGTGTACACAACAACACAGTTTTTGAAAGTGAATTTCGTCAAATATTTTTTGTTCGCTATACAATAGTGCTTTTTGATATAAATATTTAGGTTAAACTAAGTTTATGTCGGTACTTTTAAATTTATTAACTCTTACAAGCACTTTGCTAACGAGTCTGAACATATCTACTTTATAATTTTAAGAGAAACGAGATGCTACCAGACAAGCAGGTTAGGTAGGTTTAGAACTGTGACCACGACAACGCCAGAAACTAATTTTTGTTTGAAAAGTAGACAGAGTTTATGCAAAAAGAGACACAAAAAAGATATAGTAACAACATTATTAATTAAAGCAATATGATAATAGAATGTTATGAAGAAAAAAGATCTGAAAAAAGTAATTACGGATTTTTTTAAATTTAATAATAATTTATTGTTCAACATACAAACTGTGACAATATTGTATACATATGACATGGGTAACACACATTGGTACCACTTTCATCTCAACACTTATCTGTTCCAGATTTTGTATCATTTACAGTAAAACTAAAATAATATTTAAAAAAAAGTTTTTATATGTGAACTAAAGAAAACGAAACAATTTTATGCAAAAATCTGTTACAGGTGTCGTATCTACCCCACAAAGTAAAAATAAATATCCTTCGATAGACTTGAACTGATGCAAAGGTGGATAAGTAATTAGTTACTGTTAAATATTTACAGATTATTCTTAATAATTCAGCCCAATAACTGCACAAAATTTTAGACCTACGTAAAATACGACATCCTGGTTCTTGGCAGTAACAGTGTTAATAAAAAAATTATAATCACTAACTGTTATGAGTTATGATGATAGCAATAAAAATGTATAAAATAGAATGATAAATAAAATTATGAAGAGTGATGATTATGAACACAAATCGGTAATAAGAAAAATAATAGGATAAAACAATTATTGAGCCAATATAGACCCGGAATCTAGAATGCGGATAAACGTACTTTTATATAATAATCTAGGCTAACTAAGTAACTAAGTTGTGGTTCGATTTCAGTTCATACTCTTTCAAATTAGTTTCTAAAGAATTATATTATTTAACTGAGTTGTTAGTTATATTAAAAAGACACATCAAGATCGGTTACGTTTTAACCAAATGGAGTTTTGACGCTACTGAACATTTAACTAAAAAGTCTCAAAATGATCTTAATTCCAAACTATTATGAGCAAATCAAACTTTTATTATTATTTTAAATTGCATTATTGTCCGCATTTAAGGTGTGTACCAAATATCTGAATAAGCAGTCAACGGGAAGGGAGGAAACCAAGGCATTGATATCATTTTAAGTAAATGCCTACTTCGTTCGTCAAGATCGATCTACTGACTGTAAGTACTGTCACTACACATCTTCTGTGTACACACTACAATGTATGTTTTTAAGGGGAATTTCGTCAAATATTTTTTGTTCGCAATGCAATAGTGCTTCTTGAAATATATATTTAGGTTAAACTAAGTTTATGTCGGTACTTTTAAATTTATTAACTCCTACAAGCACTTTGCTAACGAGTCTGAACATACTTTATAATTTGAAGCTATTTTAATGAAAAACCCAGAGAAGTAATGAAACTTTTCCTCCTTTCTAAGTATGAGCTCTTAAAACTGCACTTCTTAACTAGGATGGCTATCAGACCGCTCACTGCCGGATTAAACTAAATATAAGCGGATACAAGTAGTGTTAACCTCTTCATATTTTGTAATTAGGATGTTATTAGTGTCACTTTCAAATGCTGAGTAAGTTAGAATGTTTGTTATTAACGCTGTGCTGTTGAACTTAGAGAGGTTGTGTAGTGTTCTCCTTTAAATTATTCAAAGAAAATAATAACTCTTTGGTTACATTTTACTAGCGGTTGCCCGCGGCTTCGGACGCTTGTAATATTGATCTCGTTACCACAACAACCCATGGGAAAGAAATAAAATCTTAAAGTTATTTAAAATTTTATCTATTCATGTCCCAAATTTCAACCAGATCCGTTCAGCCATTAGAGCGTGATTGAGTGACAAACATCCAAACATTTTCACAAACTTTCAAATTTGTAATATTAGTTGCATACACAACCTATAACAGCAACTGGATGTATTAGGTCTTACTTAAATCATTGGGGCGCAAGAAATACAAAGCGTTTTTTCCACTTATATATTCCACCACCTACCCGCTTCTTTCATTACACAGCTAAGGGTAGCCAGAGCTCACTGATGGAGAGTTTTTGTGCTGTCAGTGGGAAGACCAAAGGCTTGTCCTGATTTTGGTTCTATACTGACGGCACAGAAACTCTCTGTTCTAACAGGATTAGCAGCACGGGTGTGACTCCCCTGGTGTTACACGCGTTCATAGGTCACAGTAACCACCTTCTATCAGGTGGACTGTGTGATTGTTTGCCACCTGAGTTGTATAAAAAAATCTTTCGAAGCTTTCTCTGACTGTCAGTAAACCTTTCATGCAAGCCCGCAGTTTAAAGTGCCACTTGTACTTGTAAGAATTAACCCGGCTACCTAAGAAGCGCATGTCGGTAACACTTTTGCAAAAGAGGAGGTACATAGAAAACAACTGGGATTTTACCTTCAGCTTACCATCAGGCAAGGCGAAGTCCAATTGACGTGTCCTATATAAAAAAAAAAAAAAAAAAAAAAAAAAAAAACAACATAAAAGTACTTTTGCTTGTGTTAAGAAGTACGATATATTGATGTAAGTCTCGTTACATACATTAAACCATGTGCCCGTCTCGGAACTTGATCTCATATTGGCGCAGTATTTGGTTCCTTGTCACATTACAGTTAAAATAGATATTACTTTTATAAACTTCCTTAAGTACAAACCATCCAACTTTCTCATTCCATTTGGGGTAAGCTTTCAAATGTCCACCGTGTCGCCGTAACGAAGAAATATAATATACTTTTAAAACATAAATATACAGCGCGCCATAAACTCTGACAATTCTTAAAGTGGATTGTGGGTACCGAGGATTAAAATTTACAATGAAGCTCAAAACTTTACCGTTGGGAGAGAGAAAGAGAGAGTATCATAAATACATACTTCGTTTAAAACTAGCCTTACTCTTTACTTGGCTGAGCGTAAATTCTTGGAAAGGTTTACAACATTTTTTTTTGCACATGTACCTGCTGATATAGTTAGAAACTAAACATTAACTTGAATATGATAACTAGTAAAAAATATATTATGTATCATATTCTTCACTTTTCATTGTTTTTTCTTCTTTATTTGGGTAAACAAACAGAAACACAATATAATATTTACTTAAAATAGCATACATACGTAGTGTTATAAATGTGTTCACTACAACATTTACCACAGCTTAGTAGGGTAGTATTAAAAAAAGAAGCCGAATGCGTTATGACCAAAGAGAATAACTAATTTAGAATTTCGATAATTTTAGTTCTAAAGATACTAGATCGCGTTGCCGCAATATATATCGAATTGAAATTTCATAATTCATTTCTACAAAGTTATCTTGTATACCCATCTAGAACCACGTGAAACGGTTTCTGTATTAATGCACACCCAAATCTATATCCTATAGGTAATATTCTAGATTTGAGACTGACATGGTCATTCACATTACTAGTCCTATGTTTATTATTTTTACTGAGTAACCGATATTTCGGTGCTCAGTACACCAGATCAGATCATGGCGCTTGTATCAGTGCCGAAATATCGGTTACTCAATAAACATGATATAAATCCCAGCAAGTTTTACACTAGTAATATTCTAGATGATTGCAAAATCCATAAGACTTGTTTTAAGTGTGATCGAATATAAGCCTTAGAGTAAACAAAGTATAATTCAAATTACCTAATGTTTAATGCAATTATAAGCAATACAATGATAATGCAATTATAAGGATAAGTAATGATCTTTGTGAGAATTGATGAAGTTTTATATTATTTCATTATTTCGATGATTTTCGAAGTTATGTGTGTATTTATCGCAGGTTTATAAGTCCCGGTTAATGGCAATAGGCTCGCCACCTATTACATTGGGACCTAAACATAAACTGGCGAAATATGGGTGCTAGCACCTCTGCCTACCCCTTCGGGGATATAGGCGTGAGTTTATGTTTATGTTATGTTTATATTATTTTATTGATTAATTTAATTATTTTTTTAACAGTGGGCGCTGGATCGCTCGAGAAGATTAGCAGGTAATTTATTTAATTTATATGTTAATCGCACATCATGTGCTCGTTATAAATATGAGTTATGTGATACGTGATCAAGAAGGTTAATTGCTGCCCTCCCTTTGTGACCTCAGCTCAGTTTTGACATGAGATGGTGGAGGGATTATGCATTTTTGTTCCAAAGTTTCTCCCGCACGGCTTTATAATTCTGCTGTTACAAGCCGCAGTTTTATCTATAGTCTGTACCTACTAATATTTTAAAGTTAAAGAGTTTGTTTGTTCGATCTTGCTGATTTCAGAAACGACTGGTGCGATTTAAAATTTAACCCTCTTTCCTGAGGCTTTGCCTTTAACTTACCATCAGGCGAGGTGAAGTCAAGTTGGAATGTCCTAGATAAAAAAAAGTATTATTTAGTAGTGTTGAATAGTCCTTTTATCAAGGTAGGTTATAGGCTTTATAACTTCACACTACTGCTCAAGGGAGCGTAGCAGTAATCATAAATACACTCGAGAGCAATGAATCCGGGTCACTTAAAGAATCCTAAAAATCTCGGAAACTAAAAATGCTAGGTTAATGCAATAAATTGTATTTAATAGACAATGTAATACTCCTTAAATGAAGGTATTAAAACTTCTTAGTTATTGTAAAGTTATATCATAAAAAAATCAAATTTGAAAAAGGGCCACTTTCGAAGATGGAACTACGAAATTACAGCATTTGGTGTTGCTTTTGTTTGTAATCTGTCATTTATGTGGGTACATAAACCATGTTGATAGTGCTCTATATTCATTAATCAAGCTGAAATTATGTCGCTTACGCCTGAAGAATGCACCAGAATACTTACAATGCTGGAAACCGGCCGGAGTCAGCGCGATACAGCCAGGACTGTCGGTGTGTCGCTGTCAACAGTACAAAGAGTTCTCCGACGTTACGAAGAAACTGGTTCTAACCTACGCAGACCAGGAACGGGCAGAACCAGGTGTACCACAGCACGAGAAGACCGATACTTGGTGAACACCATGCTTCGAAATCGCTTTCTCACAGGAACTGAACTCACCAATCAGTTTCGACGCCTCGGAGGAAGTAACCCAAGTGCATGGACAGTAAGACGTCGGCTTGCTGAATCTAACTTAAAACCCCTTAGACCTGCAAACGGCCCTAAACTGGAGCGTGGGCATCGTATTTCGAGACTAAGTTATGCCCAGAGCCACGTAAATTGGAGTATTGAAGATTGGTCAAAAGTTATGTTCTCCGACGAATCAAAATTTATGCTCTACAAGCACGATGGAAGACACAGAGTGTATCGAAGACCAGGGGAAAGATTCAAGCAAGCATGCATCGAAGAAAAAGTAGCCTACGGTGGTGGGTCTGTACTTGTGTGGGCCGGAATTTCTTCTGAAAGTCGCACAGAGCTGGTGATCATAGAAAACGGCTCTTTAACTAGCGTAAGATATGTGGAAGAAATCCTCAATGATCACGTTGGTCCATTTATGGTCAATTTAGGTGAGGATGCTATATTTATGCATGACAATGCCAGACCTCATACAGGTAGGATTGTGAATGACTACCTTCAAGAGATGAACATTACTCGTATGGAGTGGCCAGCGCGCAGCCCGGATATCAACCCGATCGAGCATGCTTGGGACGAGCTAGGCAGATGCGTAAAACAACGAAACCCTCCCCCAATCACGCTTCGTGAGCTCAAAATTGCTCTCACAGAGGAATGGGAGAATATTCCCCAAAATCGTATAAGGAACTTGGTGTACAGCATGCCAAACCGCGTAAACGCAGTAATGGAAGCACGAGGAGGCAATACGAAGTATTAAAATTCAAGAAAATCGTAATAAAGTTCAAAAATTTCATGTTTCCTATTTTTGTTTTAAGGAGAGATCAGCAGTTTTTTTCTTTATGTAATTTTGTGTTAATAAAATGTATGGTGACTCATATTTTTTTTACTTTCATTTAAGGAGTATTACATTGTCTATTAAATACAATTTATTGCATTAACCTATCATTTTTAGTTTCCGAGATTTTTAACATTCTTTAAGTGACCCGGATTCATTGCTCTCGAGTGTATTACTAATCCGGCTGATTTAGGGGAAAATTGGTAATACGAGTATTATATGGCTTATATGAGTGAAACGGCGTTCCGAAGTAAGTATACCACGGGTGAAACCAAAGCGTGTCTGCTAGTAATATCATGTATTTTTGTTTGTTTGTTTGTAATCGATAGACTCCGAAACTGATAAACCCACTTAATCATTATTTCACCACAACAAATCTTCCTTTTTTTTGTTATTCAGGCAAAAACATAGGCTTCTTTTTTGTACCGATGCTCTAACGATAATGGGATCAGGATTAACGCGGAAGGAACTGCAGTATGAAGATAGTCTATCATAAGCTTTTAGCACTAAACCAACACATCTGTAATCCTGAAGTAAAAATGTGAAAATAATCCTAAAAGTTTTCACACTACTCGCATTCGCATCGCAATGTAAATATCTAGTCTATATCAGTGGCTACTATAAATCTGTGAGATTTACGTCATAGACTAGTTCATCTTCTAAAAGGAGGATAAAGGGCCCTACCAACTACCAACACTTGGGACCCAATTCAACCTCATCAGCTGATCGCGTCACCTGGACCTCGGTTCTGCTAAAGCAAAGTCACTCCACGGTCACTGTTAAATAATCATTTAATTTCAGACTTTAAAGCAATGCCATTAAAGTTTAAAATTAAAAGGCTATTTGCAGACTAGATGACAAATTGCAATAAAACTCTTTTCGTAGAACTTTTGACTTTATGCTTATATAAATATGGTACAAAATTTAATGGCATTTTTTGCAGTGAATGACAGTGGTTTTGCTATAGTGGAATCAAGGGTCTACGAACAAGGCTCTGACGCAAGCTTTTCTTTCAGGGTTGGAAGGTTTGATTACAGTCGCGCTCATAAAAACCAAAGTAGTTAAATTAATAAGCGGACTTCAGGTTCCCAAGTATGAAATCTTAAGCTTGGAGGGTGATGATTTTCCAACGACTAATACTAAAAAAGCAGTCGTGTACCGCTCCTGAAAGCAGTTATCTGCCACTTAATAATCCAGTTAATAAAACTGTGTATTTATTTGTTACAGTTAAAGCGGTAAAACAACAACAGTCAAGATGGCAGCATTCGTGGCCAAGCAGATGGTGGGCAATAAACTCAGCGCTGTTAAAGGTATGGTCTTCTTTTCAATACATCATTTAAATGTAATTAATTGTCCTGACTGAAGGTTTAATCATGCATACATACATATATAAAATCACGCCTATATCCCTAGAGGGTTAGGCAGAGGTGAATTAACACCCACATTTCACCAATCATTGAATTCGGTCACACAAACGTAATAGGGGGTGAGTCCGGTCACTGCTATTGACTCAAGCTATGCATCTGAGGCTGAGTCTGGGCTGTATATATCTGTCTGATGTTCAACAGCCCTATCCCTTAGTCGACTTGTACGACATCGCATGGGAAGACATGGGGTGGTCTAAATTCTTTAGTAACCACGGATTAATCAATCAGTCTAAACCGTTGGGTAAACAAACTTTGACATTTTGTAAGTTTCGTTTTAATACTCTTTATAAGTACCTACAGAGAAAATTATTTTTGACTTTCATTTTCAATTTTGGTAACTACATAATATAAAGGAAGGATTTTGAAAATAACACCTCTAAAGGAGTACAATAGAATATGGACGATTATATGGAGACCCGTAATATCATGGATAGCCATGGTCATATGACACTTCCTTTAAGCAAAGAGTAAATATATGCTAGGGAACGTGGCATACGACTACAGCTATCCTTGATATTTTTCTTGTCTAATATTTTCAGAGCGTGCTTTTTCAGTAGTCGGGCTTGAGGTTTTCATTTGAGAAACAAGAAAATTTATATTATGCTTGCTTCTAATTAAAATTAAATGGACAAGTTTATATTTTAAATAGAAATTATTAAAATTTTGATAAAACGTTTTGTCTAAATTTTACCTTAAGTGAGTTGACAATTTATATGGGGAGTTCGTCTCTTCCTATGCATATTTGCTGCCTTAGTATTACAAAAAAAAATCATCCCCCGCACACTTAAGATGTGAAATGAACTCCCTGCTTCGGTTTTCCTAACGCCTACAATATGGAGTTCTTTGAGAGGGGCATTAGAAGGTTTCTTCAGAGTCGTCAGCGCGAGTGTAACGCCTCTGGTGTTACACATGTCTGTAGACCAAGGTAACCCTTCAGGTGGGCCACGTGCTTTGTCAGGTTGTCAGGTAGCACCTAAGTGGTATAAAAAAACGATCTCACATAATATATTGTCGATATCTCCTCGTAACTAATGTAGTTTGTTTATGATGAAAGTATGTGCAGAATAATTCATACATTTTAGTTTTGAACCAATTACCTCTCAATTGGGATTATTCCCGTTGGTCAATACCCTGTTGATAACACTATTAACTAATGGGATAGTTTTGTTCTACTGATTAACAGTGTTGACTGACGCGACATTTGATTTCCAATACTAGCTGGACATACATACATACATATACTCACGCCTTTATCCCTGGAGGGTTAGGCAGAGGTGAATTAACATCCACATTTCATCATTAATTGGATTCGGTCCCACGTAATAGGGGCCTGAGCCTATTGCCATATTCCGGGCACTATTGTTGACTCGATCCATGCATCTGAGGCTGAGTGTGGGCTGTCTATATCTGTCTGATGTTAAACTATAAACTACTATAAACAAAAATACTAGCTGGAACAATAAAAAAATCAATTAAGACAGGAAAATATTTGAATCAGATCAGGCGGTATTCGAACCCACGATCTTTCCCTTACGGGGGAATGCTCTGACTACTGAGCCACTAAACTCTGCGCGAAATCATCCAAATCTTCCTATACATATCCGTCTTACGGCGACGACGTGACGGCCTGAACTGATTCAATTTTTTCCTATCTTAAATCTATTTGATCAGTTAGCAAACGAAATGCTTTAAAATTTCATACAAAACAAATACAATGTCGCATTGGTCAACACTGTTAACCACAAGAACAAAACATTCCCTGTAGTTAACAGTGTTATTTTTTTTTATACCACTTAGGTGGCAAGTGGCAAAGTGGTTACCGTGGCCTATGGATCTGTGTAACACCAGAGAAGCCACACACGCGCTGCCGACCCTGTAAGCTACGGGGTCGGCAGTAAAATACCTGTAAAATGTGGGGTATTAACCAACATTACCGTTGGTTAACACGCAATTAAGACCCCGCAAACCAAATATAACCCCTTAATCCTCATACAACTTCTACTCCTAAACAATTTCTCCCCCACAATTTACTAACAAGATATCCGGCACCTGCTAAAAATAATTACAATTAATTATAAAATCCGTTGCAATAAATTTTTCAAGTTGTGCGTCCATTAAGGAGACAATAATTAAAGTTTCTAGGTTGTGGAAGTGCGCCGAAGTTCCGACATCATCACAACTAGATAACGACGGCGGGGCGGGAACGTGACGGGATATTATTTGGCCAATCACAACTTGCTGTGTTGTGATCTGCAGGGATCATTTTGTCGGTATAGTTTTATTTCTTGCGATTCTTCGGTTGCAAGTTGTGATTTGGGATCGTTGAACGCGGTAAGGGGTGGCTGTTGTTTTTGACACCTTATGTGACTGTCTAAAAAAAGTGTATTGATTTCAGATTTTGTGTCTCAGTTGTGGCAGGTTCAAATCCTGTCATAGAGTATACTTTTACCGATCTATATTTATAAGAAAAGTGCTAGCAGCTAGTAGTTTGTATGTTTGTCGGCCGGGGTGCGAGGGATATGCCTGTCAACCTCACCTTCGGCAACCAAAACGACCCACAGGCGGCGTGCGTTTTAGTCGGTTCGAGTCCGACATAACCTCCTCCACCGGCTCCGGTGGGGAGGTATCCGAGGGGATTTTACGCACGTAAAAAAAAAAGAAAAAAAGTAGTTTGTATGCACACCAGTATTTTACAAGTTTGGTATAAAACTTCGAATTTATTTTTTTACTAGGAGATAGGACACTACAGTATTTCCGCCCCAATTGAGCAGTCCGACTGGGGATGTCCCTCCACCCTACAGAGTACCGCGGCCATAATAATCTCGTGTTGTGTTCCCGGCGGTGAGTAGGGTAGTCAGAGCTCACTGGAGAGTTATTGTACTGTCAGTGGGAAGACCAAAGGCTTGTCCTGATTTTGTGTTTTGCACTAATGGCACTGAAACTTTCTGATCTTTTCGGGTCATCATCACACGTTCATAGGTCATAGTAACCACTTTCCATCAGGTGGGCCGTATGCTTGTCAGCCACCTAAGTAAGTTGTATATATTTTTTTTAATTAATTATCTGCAGAATTCTACACAGTGCTATTTAAACCCGTACTAAGCATAGCTTAACTAGCTTGTGTTATAGGATCTAGAACGCGGGTACAAAAAAAAAATTAAATACATTTTTGAAAATAAGTACAAATTATACATAGAAACACCCATAACAATGCAAACACATGTTCTCATATTCATGCATAGAAACATTTGGACTGAGTGGGAATCGAACTCACGCCACCTACGGGGTAGTCGAATATTTATTTGTTGGTATCAACGTAAAGTAACATTTAACTAACAGTTTTTTTTTTATTTATAACTCAGAAATCATATAAGAATAATTAATCAGACTGACTGTACAAGCGGCACCTTTAATGTTACATAGGCTCTCAAAGAATCACTAAACACTCAATTTCCCTGGGGCCTGTTGCCAGCAGCGTCGGCTGAGCTGATTTGCTTATTATACTAATGGTGGTGATTGCCAGAACAATACATCACCATTGCTTTGAGCTTGTCAAAGGACCTATAAATTATTGAGAAACAAGTTCCTTGGAGACTAGATACGCTTATCATTTCTAAGAATATTGAAAGAACAGTGGTTTCTTTTTTACGTGTCTATGGAGAAAAAGGAAATACATTCCCACTTAAAGTGATAGCGTCAGTCCTGGTTGCATCCAATGCTAGTACTTTGGAGCCCGGGAGACATGCTCTAAATGGTAGACAGACCACCAAATATTTCGACTATTGTCCATAGAATGTGACACCGTGCACCCTAGAACGAATAAATATAGGTAAGGTGAGATTGGCTATGGTC
Organism: Eilema griseolum; assembly: GCA_963662185.1. Lineage (NCBI taxonomy): Eukaryota > Metazoa > Arthropoda > Insecta > Lepidoptera > Erebidae > Eilema > Eilema griseolum. The sequence continues at coordinate 544,838 of OY759252.1, forward strand.
TCGCAGAGATCTCCGCATTTTTTTTTTAATAATGCACGAAGAAATAGAATGATCCTCTTGCGACAGCTCTTGAGTGTACGTTTTGGCGGCAGATCTATTTTTTTTTATACCACTTAGGTGGCAGAAAGCACACGACCCACCTGATGGAAAGTGGTTACCGTGGCCCATGGACGTATGCAACACCAGGGGTGTTACACTCGCGCTGCCGACCATGAAGAAACCTTTTGATGGCCCTCTTGAAGAACCCCATATTGTAGGTACTTGGGAAAACCGCAGCAGGGAGGTCATTCCACATGTTAAGTGATCATTTTACTGAGAAACGTTATTATTTTGGCGACAGATAAATCGCACTCGATGTTTCTACGATATAGTATTGAATAAGGGGGTTAAATAAAAGAAAAAATATCTATACATATTGCAAATTCCATTTATTGACATAAAATATATTACTTATATACAAATTTCATCACAAAAATAATACATTAAAATGTGTACATACTTCTTACATTTAAATTATTGCCTGTTAAAATTAGAATACTAAAGATTTATATAATATTATTAGGGGAGTCTGGTTAAGAACCGTTTGTGCTGATATTTAATAAATAAGACCTACTTTTAAAAGTATTAAACTAGTGTTACAATACTAAAATCCTTTACTAAACTTACAGTAGATACTTATTTCTAAATAAAAATATGGAAGACTTCGTTTCATTAAAATTCTCAAGAATCCTTTGTTGATCACAAAAACATAGATGATTCTTTCATTACAATAATATACAGGAACTAATTACTCCTAATGTAAGTACTTTTCTAAGATGTCAACTCAATTACTCACTTCCAAGCAATATTCCTTATTACAAAAAAGGCTGACCAGGACCCTCTTGCTTACTCCCCCTTTAACCTCTGGGTTATAGCTGTCTTTGTCGCACTCCTTGATGTAAGCTTCTTCTATGCGCTCGCCGTTGCCTAGAGTAAGTAATTGTCTTCGAATTTTCGCTTTCATGATTCGTTCCGCACTGCTCCGCATGAATGGTACCTCGTTAGGCTTGTCCTCCCCCTTCGTCGGTGAATGGAAGAGCTTTTTGCCAATTGGTAGCCGCTTCGGTTTGCTTTTCGGTGAATCTGTATCCATCTGTAACGATAGTTAAATTAATATAGGTTCGAATTGACAGCTTTCGTTGGAATCGTTTGGGTTTATTGAGAGGTAATTTAAAGAGTAGACAGATATTTAGGATCATTTGAACTATATGGCAATGGCGGTTACAACTTAATGACATACAGGACTGACCGAAATGACAGGACTGGTGTTACACTAGTCCATAGGCCATGGTAACCACTTTTCATGTGCTTGTCTGCCACTTGAGTGGTATATAAAAGTATTCGTATGTCAATGAGAATTTGATTTCAACTGAATTGAATTATTCAGTCTGCAGGAGATATGACTTTTTCGAGTACCTTGGTGATTTCAAAACTATCTAAGCCAATCTAAGGAGTATTTTGCTTTAAGGAAAAACTTAATGAAGCTTAATTTTAAATCATATCAACGAAATCGGGGAATTTCAAAATACTTTAACAAATTAAGATATGCACACTTGCACAGGTAAAAGTACCTGTTGCTCAAATTAGATAACGGATTAAATACAAAAACGACTATACAATAGATGCCTAACTGTTATGAAAATGTTGTTAGAAATGCCACAATTTACAAATAATGACCACTAAAGTAGGACAAACTACCTGCATCGACGGCGTTAGTAAACGTACCTTTATATTGTGTGGGCTCAAGGATCTTGGCAAAAAATCTTAGTGGCCAACCTGCATCGGTATGCCGTTTTATGAGAAATTGTCCAAAGTTCGCGCCAAATTTTTGGGAAAAGTACGGCAGATAAGCAATTACGGAGTATCTTAGGGGAAAAGATGTCAATCTTGCAATAATTAAATTATTGATCTGAGTTAGTACAGGTGTGACTTTACATAGTTTCTTCATGTTAATCCTAATAATCATAACCTAGCGTTAACGAAGGAAACCATAATTGTATGAAATCTCAAGAGGAAAAAATTAAGCTACATATAGAAAAACATAAGAAAAATATAGCCCATTAAAATAAATATACTTTTCTACATATATAATAAACAAAACAATTCTTATCTAATGTTTAAACTGTTAATATTAGTAATATTTACCTATTTGTTTAAATGATCATAACAAAACGTATTATGAACATTCCAAAACCAAATATTTACTGAACTAACACATTAGAAACCTAAAAATCTTCCGTTTTTAATTTTTCAACCAGAAGTAGTATTAAACGTCTCCAAGATTAAATTACATTATTCGAATGCTAAAAAACTAGGAAATAAATAAAAAATAACACGAAAATAAATAAAAACTTACCTTTTCACACTTAGTTTCATCCTCCAACTGTATAGCATTGTTCATTATATTGTTAGCTATCAACGCACTCAAACTTTCATGTGTTATCACTTTCACTGGCGTTAACATTACGTTCTCCATCTTTTAAGTAAAGTTCCAATCTCACAGACACAGAAGGAGCAAGGTTGATGCGACTGCGCACTAAGGTCGTCAGAACAAGAATAATGTAGTCTAGACGCTCGTAAATCCACATAGTGTGTTATTCAAAAGTGTTGTGGTAGGGTGGGGTCCGCTATTGACCAATCACGACCCGCATTGACCACCGCCGGCCATTCCTGATTGGTGGATAACACTGCCAGCCAAAACATTTTGTTCTATTGTTTAAAAAAGCGGGAGATTGTACAACAATCATTGTCATCTTTATCATAAAATGTTTTGTTCTTTACTCTTATCTAATCTCAAATCTTTAACAATATCTTTTAGAATTGAGTTTTGTCTCCTATTTAAGCGTGTCATTTTATTCTTTTAAACTAATGAGACCCATTTTTGGTTTTGCCTGTGGTATTTTTCGAAATCTTTATCAATTTTCTAAGAACGTATGGAAATTTACCGGCTGTGTTGACTTTTATGATTACTGCTCCGCTCCCTTGAGTAGTGTCGAAACGATATACCTATAGGTAGCTTATAACCTTACTCGATAAACGAACAATTTAACACAAAAATAATGTTTCAAACTTAACTAGTAATTCTTGAGATAAGCACATTTAAACAAATAAACTTTTCAGGTTTATAATCTTATACTTAATAAAATAATAACTTAGATTTTATTGAGAAATGTAAACATACAATACACTACTGAAGATTTTATTTGCAGTTCCCAGTGGAGTAGAATAGAGGCCACTCCATCTTTTCCTTTGGGTATCGTAGAAGGCAACGAAGGGATAGGACTGTTCTCTATCGGACAGTAAACATCAGGCCATGACAAATAGCCCTTTTGGTGGCAATCGGCTCGCCCCCAGTTACATGGCACCGAAACTCATAATTGTTGAACTGTGGATGTTAATAAACCTTTACCGATCCCTTCGGAGATTAACAAGCGTGGTTATAATGTACTGTTGCCCGCGGTTCCCCACGTGTGAAATTTTGATCCAGTAAACATTTTTTTTTGTGCGGGTATTCCCACGGATACCAACCATCGAACTTCGGAAAGGAGAGAAGCCAAATATCGCTCAACTGCACCAGTAGGGGTGAAGTGGTGACAGGCACCCGTACCTACCTGATCTGCACTGTGCCCTATCTGGTTATCTGAGTCTTTAGCCAGAGGAGAAACACAGAGCTCCGAGCTGAACGCTATTAGAGACCAGAATGGAAGTATTGTAAAAGGTGAGGAATGTGTGTTAAAAAGATGGCAGGACTATTTTGAAAGCTTGTTTGAAAGAGAGAATGGTGTACATGTACTAACCTCGGTGATGGATGACTATGTTGATGCTGATAAAAGTGGTATTAGTATGAATGAAGTTGTGAGTGCATTAAGAAGTATGAAAGCTGGTAAAGCAGCGGGATATGATAAGGTGACAGTCGAGATGCTGAAGGCTGGACAGGGCCTTGTAGCAAGTCAGTTGTGTCGCCTTTTCAACATATGTTGGGTTAGCGGTCGTGTACTAAGTGATTGGTGTAAGGCCGTTATAGTCCCGCTTTACAAAGGAAAGGGCTCGCATCAAGACTGCAAAAACTACAGGGGCATTAGCCTACTCAGCGTCCCCGGCAAACTGTATGCGAAAGTGTTGATTGAGAGAGTTATGAAAGAAACCGATGAGAAAATATGGGATGCACAAGCGGGTTTTACAAAGGGAATGGGATGTACGGATCAGGTCTTGTCGTTACGAAGTATAGCCGAGAAATTTTTGGCCAAAAGTCAAAAGGTCGGAAAAGGCCTATGACAAAGTGGTGAGGAATGAACTTTGGCCGGTACTTTCTATGTATGGAGTGAGCAGCAACCTTATTCGAGCTGTGAAGTCTCTCTATGAGGACTCCAGAGCTTGCGTGAGGATACATGGGTCATACACTGAATGGTTTAGTATCCAAAAGGGGGTTAGACCAGGATGTGTAGCGTCACCATGGCTGTTTAACTTATTCATGGACAGATGTTTGCAAGATTTGAAAGATAAAGAATGTGGTTTAAGAATGAAGAATTTACTCGTCAAATGTCTTCTCTATGTTGATGATTAGGTTTTACTTGTCTTCGGTAGATGAGTTGCAGGCGATGGTAACAACTATGCATGAAGCTTTTGAGAGGAAGGGAATGAAAGTGAATGTTAGTAAGACAAAAGTTATGATTTTTGAAAGAGATGAATGCGTGACAGAGTCTAGGATTTGTATAGATGGAGAAAAAGTGGAACAAGTGAATGAGTTCATATATTTGGGAACATTGTTTACGAGAGATGGAAAGCATGAAGAAGATGTTCAAAGGAGAGTGATGGCTGGAAATAGAGTGAATGGGGCACTACACAACTTTATGAGCAGCCGGAAAGTGTCCGAAAAGGCACGACTGGCTGTACATGGAGGAGTATTGGTGCCGACTCTTATGTATGGTAGTGAAAGTTGGGTGTGGCAGAAAAAGCGTCAGAGTAGAGTGAATGCAGTAGAAATGCGTGCGTTGCGAAATATGTGTGGCTTGACCTTGAAAGATAGAGTGAGAAATAGCGTGATAAGAGAACGATGTGGAGTGATAGAAGATGTAGTGATGAGAATTGAGAGAGGAATGTTGAGATGGTTTGGTCATGTTGAGAGAATGAATGAAAGAAGACTAACGAAACAGGTGTATGAGGCGAGTGTGGATGGTACCGTCGGAAGGGGAAGACTTAGGCGCACATACCTGGACCAAATCGGGGAAGTTTTAGAAAAGGGGCAGGTCAGGAGTACTATAAACCGACGAGCATGCATGAAGAATGTAATGAGAGTGAATGAAGCGAGAGTAGTATGTCAGGATCGTAGCAAATGGAGATCCGTGATCTCGGCCTACCCCTATGGGAGCCAGGCGTGATTTTATGTATGTATGTATGTATACTTTGAGCTTGTCAAAGGACCTATAAATTATTGAGAAACAAATTCCTTGGAGACTAGACGCTTATCATTTCTAAGAATATTTAAAGAAAAGCGGTTTCTTTTCTGTGTCTGTAGAGGAAAAGGAAATACATTCTCACTTGAAGTGACAGCGTCAGTCCTGGTTGCATCCAATTACTAGACTTTGGAGCTCTCGAGTCTACGTTTTGGCGGCAGATCTATATTTTACTGAGAAACGTTATTATTTTGGCGACAGACAAATCGCACTTGATGTTTCTACGATATATGTAGTATTGAATAAGAGGGTTAAATAAAAGAAAAAATGTATACACATATTGCAAATTCCATTTATTGACATAAAATATATTACTTATATACAAATTTCATCACAAAAATAATACATTAAAATACGTACATACTTCTTACATTTAAATTATTGCCTGTTAAAATTAGAATATTAAAGATTTATATAATATTATTAGGGGAGTCTGGTTAATAACCGTTTGTGCTGATATTTAATAAATAAGACCTACTTTTAAAAGTATTAAACTAGTGTTACAATACTAAAATCCTTTACTAAACTTACAGTAGATACTTATTTCTAAATAAAAATATGGAAGACTTCGTTTCATTAAAATTCTCAAGAATCCTTTGTTGATCACAAAAAACATAGATGATTCTCCTAAAAATCTAATAGTGTATTTACAAGAGATACATTACAATAATATACAGGAACTAATTACTCCTAATGTAAGTACTTTTCTAAAATGTCAACTCAATTACTCACTTCCAAGCAATATTCCTTATTACAAAAAAGGCTGACCAGGACCCTCTTTCTTACTCCCCCTTTAACCTCTGGGCTATAGCTGTCTTTATCGCACTCCTTGATGTAAGCTTCTTCTATGCGCTCGCCGTTGCCTAGAGTAAGTAATTGTCTTCGAATTTTCGCTTTCATGATTCGTTCCGCACTGCTCCGCATGAATGGTACCTCGTTAGGCTTGTCCTCCCCCTTCGTCGGTGAATGGAAGAGTTTTTTGCCAATTGGTAGCCGCTTCGGTTTGCTTTTCGGTGAATCTGTCTCCATCTGTAACGATAGTTAAATTAATATAGGTTCGAATTGACAGCTTTCGCTGGGATCGTTTAGGTTTATTGAGAGGTAATTTAAAGAGTAGACAAATATTTAGGATCATTTGAACTATATGCCAATGGCGGTTACAACTTAATGACGTACAGGAGTGACCGAAATGACAGGACTGGTGTTACACTCGTCCATAGGCCATGGTAACCACTTTTCATGTGCTTGTCTGCTACTTGAGTGGTATAAAAAGTACTCGTATGTCAATGAGAATTTGATTTCAAATGAATTGAATTATTCAGTCTGCAGGAGATTTGACTTTTTCGAGTACCTTGGTGATAAAATCGATAATAAGACACAAAACTATTCTTACCTAATGTTTAAGCAGTTAATATTAGTAATAGTGACCTATTTGTTTAAATTTTCATAACAAAATGTATTATGAACATATCAAAACCAAATATTTACTAACTAAAAACTAACTAATTAAAAAGGGAAGATATATTTTTAGGTTTCTAATGTGTTAGACATTAGAAACCTAAAAATATATCTTCCCTTTTTAATTTTTCAACCAAAAGTAGTATTAAACGTTTCCAAGATTAAATTATTCGAATGCTAAAAAACTAGAAAATAAATAAAAATAACATGAAATGAAAATAAATAAAAACTTACCTTTTGACACTTAGTTTCATCCTCCAACTGCATAGCATTGTTAATTATATTGTTAGCTATCAACGCACTCAAACTTTCACGCGTTATCACTTTCACTGGAGTTAACATTACGTTCTCCATCTTTTAAGTAAAGTTCCAATCTCACAGACACAGAAGAAGCAAGGTTGATGCGACTGCGCACTACGGACGTCAGAACAAGACTAATGTTGTCAAGACTCTCGAAAATCCACATAGTGTATTATTCAAAAGTGTTGTGGTAGGGTGGGGTCCGCTACTGACCAATCACGACCCGCATTGACCACCGCCGGCCATTCCTGATTGGTGGATAACACTGCCGCCAAAACATTTTGTTCTATTGTTTAAAAATCGGGAGATTGTACAACAATCATTGTCATCTTTATCATCAAATGTTTTGTTCTTTACTTTTATCTAATCTCAAATCTTTAACAATATCTTTTAGAATTGAGTTTTGTCTCCTATTTAAGCGTGTCATTTTATTCTTTTAAACTAATGAGACCCATTTTTGGTTTTGCCTGTGGTATTTTTCGAAATCTTAATCAGTTTCCTAACAACGTATGGAAATTTACCGGCTTTGTTGGCTTTTATGATTACTGCTCTGCTCCCTTGAGTAGTGTCGTAACGATATACCTATAGCTTATAACCTTACTCGATAAACGAACTATTTAACACAAAAATAATGTTTTAAACTTAACTAGTAATTCTTGAGATAAGCACATTTAAACAAATAAACTTTTCAGGTTTACAATCTTATACTTAATAAAATAATAACTTAGATTTTATCGAGAAATGTAAACATACAATACACTACTGAAGATTTTATTTGCAGTTCCCAGTGGAGTAGAATAGAGGCCACTCCATTTTTCCTTTGGGTATCGTAGAAGGCAACGAAGGGATAGGGCTGTTCTCTATCGGACAGTAAACATCAGGCCATGACAAATAGCCCTTTTGACGGCAATTGGCTCGCTCCCAGTTACATGGCACCGAAACTCATAATTGTTGAACCTTTACCGATCCCTTGGGAGATTAACAAGCGTGGTTATATTGTACTGTTGCCCGCGGTTCTCCACGTGTGAAATTTTGATCCAGTAAACATTTCTTTTTTGTGCGGGTATTCCCACGGATACCAACCATCGAACTTCGGAAAGAAGAGAATCCAAACGTCCCTCAACTGCACCAGTAGGGGTGAAGTGGTGACAGGCACCCGTACCTACCTGATCTGCACTGTGCCCTATCTGGTTATCTGAGTCTTTAGCCAGAGGAGAAACACAGAGCTCCGAGCTGAACGCTATTAGAGACCAGAATGGAAGTATTGTAAAAGGTGAGGAATGTGTGTTAAAAAGATGGCAGGACTATTTTGAAAGCTTGTTTGAAAGAGAGAATGGTAAGTGAGAATGGTAGGGGAGTGGAGAATGGCAAAATTTAGGAATCCGCTTTGTGTTTGGCCTTCGCAAATACGACCATGTCACGCAATATCGCAAAAGACTGAACTGGCTCCCTATTCGACAGCGCCGTAACCTTCACATCCTAACTCTTCTCTATAACATACTTCATAATCCTAATGCTCCAACTTATTTGCGGGAACGCTTTGAGTATCTTGTACCCAGGGGCAAACCCTGTTGTCTTTCTTCCTCTCTTCTGCTTCGCACACCTGCACACACTTCTTGCTGCTACGATGGATCGTTCACGGTGCAGGCTGTGCGTCTTTGGAACGCACTAACTCACACCATTCGCGGTAGTAATACCCTGGACGTCTTTAGGAGAAGAACAAGGGAACATTTCCTATCACAGTAATGTAGTTTGAATATATTTATGTGTCTATATGTATGCATTGTGTTTATTTATGTATGTATGTATATTTGTATGTATGTATGTAGGTGTAATATGTATGCTGTGTATGTATGTTTATGTGTATATATATATGTACCTGTTTAGGTAGGTACCCTTCTTTTATCTGAAAATTAATGTACACTTCACGTCCCTTTATTAGTTTAACTGCTTCTCTGCTACTCAAAGGTTTGCTGGTAGAGAACTCATACTGAGTTAAGCTCGCCTTTGTACATATTTCTTATATATTTATTTTGTGTTTGACCTCTGTACTGTTTGTGTGCAATAAAGAATTAAGAATTAAGAATGGTGTACATGTACTAACCTCGGTGATGGATGACTATGTTGATGCTGATAAAAGTGGTATTAGTATGAATGAAGTTGTGAGTGCATTAAGAAGTATGAGAGCTGGTAAAGCAGCGGGATATGATAAGGTGACAGTCGAGATGCTGAAGGCTGGACAGGGCCTTGTAGCAAGTCAGTTGTGCCGCCTTTTCAACATATGTTGGGTTAGCGGTCGTGTACCAAGTGATTGGTGTAAGGCCGTTATAGTTCCGCTTTGCAAAGGAAAGGGCTCGCATCAAGACTGCAAAAACTACAGGGGCATTAGTCTACTCAGCGTCCCCGGCAAACTGTATGCGAAAGTGTTGATTGAGAGAGTTATGAAAGAAACCGTTGAGAAAATATATTATGGGATGCACAAGCGGGTTTTAGAAAGGGAATGGGATGTACGGATCAGGTCTTTTCATTGCGAAGCATAGCCGAGAAATTTTTGGCCAAGAGTCAAAAGGTATATTGTGCATTTGTGGATTTGGAAAAGGCCTATGACAAAGTGGTGAGGAATGAACTTTGGTCGATGCTGTCTATGTATGGGGTGGGCAGCATCCTTATTCGCGCTGTGAAGTCTCTCTATGAGGACTCCATAGCTTGCGTGAGGATACATGGGTCATACACTGAATGGTTTAGTATCCAAAAGGGGGCTAGACCGGGATGTGTAGCGTCACCATGGCTGTTTAACTTATTCATGGACAGTTGTTTGCAAGATTTGAAAGATAAAGAATGCGGTTTAAGAATGAAGAATTTACTCGTCAAATGTCTTCTCTATGTTGATGATTAGGTTTTACTTGCGTCTTCGGTAGATGAGTTGCAGGAGATGGTAACAACTATGCATGAAGCTTTTGAGAGGAAGGGAATGAAAGTGAATGTTAGTAAGACAAAAGTTATGGTTTTTGAAAGAGATGAATGCGTGACAGAGTGTAGGATTTGTATAGATGGAGAAAAAGTGGAACAAGTGAATGAGTTCATATATTTGGGAACATTGTTTACGAGAGATGGAAAGCATGAAGAAGATGTTCAAAGGAGAGTGATGGCTGGAAATAGAGTGAATGGGGCACTACACAACTTTATGAGCAGCCGTAAAGTGTCCGAAAAGGCACGACTGGCTGTACATGGAGGAGTATTGGTGCCGACTCTTATGTATGGTAGTGAAAGTTGGATGTGGCAGAAAAAGCATCAGAGTAGAGTGAATGCAGTAGAAATACGTGCGTTGCAAAGTATGTGTGACTTACTTGACCTTGAAAGATAGAGTGAGAAATAGCGTGATAAGAGAACGATGTGGTGTGATAGAAGATGTAGTGATGAGAATTGAGAGAGGAATGTTGAGATGGTTTGGTCATGTTGAGAGAATGAATGAAAGAAGACTAACGAAACAGGTGTATGAGGCAAGTGTGGATGGTACCGTCGGAAGGGGAAGACCTAGGCGCACTTACCTGGACCAAATCGGGGAAGTTTTAGAAAAGGGGCAGGTCAGGAGTACTATAAACCGACGAGCATGCATGAAGAATGTAATGAGAGAGAATGAAGCGAGAGTAGTATGTCAGGATCGTAGCAAATGGAGATCCGTGATCTCTGCCTACCCCTATGGGAGACAGGCGTGATTTTATGTATGTATGTATGTATGCTTTGAGCTTGTCAAAGGACGTAGAGGAAAAGGAAATACATTTACACTTAAAGTGACAGCGTCAGTCCTGGTTGCATCCAATGCTAGTACTTTGGAGCCCGGGAGACATGCTTTAAATGGTAGACAGACCACCAAATATTTCGACTAATGTTCATAGAATGTGATACCGTGCGCCCTGGCACGAATAAATATAGGTAAGGTGAGATTGGCTATGGTCTCGCAGAGATCTCTGAATTTTTTTTTAAATAATGCACGAAGAAATAGCCTCTTGCGACATCTCTTGAGTCTACGTTTTGGCCGCAGATCTATATTTTACTGAGAAACGTTATTATTTTGATTAAGGGGGTTAAATAAAAGAAAAAATATATATACATATTGCAAATTCCATTTAATGACGTAAAATATATTACTTATATACAAATTTCATCACAAAAATAATACATTAAAATGTGTACATACTTCTTACATTTAAATTATTGCCTGTTAAAATTAGAATACTAAAGATTTATATAATATTATTAGGGAGTCTGGTTAAGAACCGTTTGTGCTGATATTTAATAAATAAGACCTACTTTTAAAAGTATTAAACTAGTTTTACAATACTAAAATCCTTTACTAAACTTACAGTACATACTTATTTCTAAATAAAAATATGGAAGACTTCGTTTCATTAAAATTCTCAATAATCCTTTGTTGATCACAAAAAACATAGATGATTCTCCTAAAAATCTAATAGTGTATTTACAAGAGATACATTCCAATAATATACAGTAACTAATTACTCCTAATGTAAGTACTTTTCTAAGATGTCAACTCAATTACTCACTTCCAAGCAATATTCCTTATTACAAAAAAGGCTGACCAGGACCCTCTTTCTTACTCCCCCTTTAACCTCTGGGCTATAGCTGTCTTTATCGCACTCCTTGATGTAAGCTTCTTCTATGCGCTCGCCGTTGCCTAGAGTAAGTAATTGTCTTCGAATTTTCGCTTTCATGATTCGTTCCGCACTGCTCCGCATGAATGGTACCTCGTTAGGCTTGTCCTCGCCCTTCGTCGGTGAATGGAAGAGTTTTTTGCCAATTGGTAGCCGCTTCGGTTTGCTTTTCGGTGAATCTGTCTCCATCTGTAACGATAGTTAAATTAATATAGGTTCGAATTGCGACTTTTGCTGGGACCGTTTAGGTTTATTGAGAGGTAATTTGAAGAGTAGACAAATATTTAGGATCATTTGAACTATATGCCAATGGCGGTTACAACTTAATGACGTACAGGACTGACCGAAATGACAGGACTGGTGTTACACTCGTCCATAGGCCAAGGTAACCACTTTTCATGTGCTTATCTGCTACTTGAGTGGAATAAAAAAGTACTCATATGTCAATGAGAATTTCATTTCAACTGAATTGAATTATTCAGTCTGCAGGAGATGTGACCTTGGTGATAAAATCGATAATAAGACACAACACTGTTCTTATCTTATTAGTAATATTGACCTATTTGTTTAAATTATCATAACAAAATGTGTTATGAACATATCAAAACCAAATATTTACTAAACTAACACATTAGAAACCTAAAAATATATCTTCCCTTTTTAATTTTTCAACCAAAAGTAGTATTAAACGTTTCCAAGATTAAATTATTCGAATGCTAAAAAACTAGAAAATAAATAAAAATAACATGAAAATAAATAAAAACTTACCTTTTCACACTTAGTTTCATCCTCCAACTGCATAGCATTGTTCATTATATTGTTAGCTATCAACGCACTCAAACTTTCACGCGTTATCACTTTCACTTGCGTTAACATTACGTTCTCCATCTTTTAAGTAAAGTTCCAATCTCACAGACACAGAAGGAGCAAGGTTGATGCGACTGCGCACTAAGGTCGTCAGAACAAGACTAATGTAGTCTAGACGCTCGTAAATCCACATAGTGTGTTATTCAAAAGTGTTGTGGTAGGGTGGGGTCCGCTACTGACCAATCACGACCTGCATTGTCCACCGCCGGCCATTCCTGATTGGTGGATAACACTGCCAGCCAAAACATTTTGTTCTATTGTTTAAAAAAGCGGGAGATTGTACAACAATCATTGTCATCCTTATCATAAAATGTTTTGTGCTTTACTCTTATCTAATCTCAAATCTTTAACAATATCTTTTAGAATTGAGTTTTGTCTCCTATTTAAGCGTGTCATTTTATTCTTTTAAACTAATGAGACCCATTTTTGGTTCGGCCTGTGGTATTTTTCCAAATCTTAATCAATTTTCTAAGAACGTATGCAAATTTACCGGCTTTGTTGACTTTTATGATTACTGTTCCGCTCCCTTGAGTAGTGTCGCAACGATATACCTATAGCTTATAGCGTTACTCGATAAACGAACTATTTTACACAAAAATAATGTTTCAAACTTAACTAGTAATTCTTGAGATAAGCACATTTAAACAAATAAACTTTTCAGGTTAATAATCTTTTACTTAAAAGCTTAGATTTTATTGAGAAATGTAAACATATAATACACTACTGAAGAATTTATTTGAAGTTCCCAGTGGAGTAGAATAGAGGCCACTCCATTTTTCCTTTGGGTATCGTAGAAGGCAACGAAGGGATAGGGCTGTTCTCTATCGGACAGTAAACATCAGGCTATGACAAATAGCCCTTTTGGCGGCAATCGCCTCGCCCCCAGTTACATGGCACCGAAATCATAATTATTGAAATGTGGATGTTACTACACCTTTACCGATCAGTTGAGATTATAAAGCGTGGTTATAATGTACTTTTGCCCGCGGCTTCACTCGTGTGAAACGTTGATCCAGTAATTTTTTTTTGTGTGGGAGTTCCCTCTGAAACAAACCATCGAACTTCGGAAAGGGGGGAAGGCAAACGTCGCTCAACTGCACCAGTGGGGGTGCAGTGGTGACAGGCACCCGTACCTGCCTGATCTGCATTGTGCCCTATGGTAGTCCGGTTATATTTATAATAAAGTGCATACTTGGTTGCGCCGAGTAGAAACTGTATTCTTGACGTGGAAACACACCCTTTCTATACCCATCTCCCCGCCCGCACTAACCATAGTGTAGTTCGTCCATCCGCCATTTTGTGATATAGACACTCAGTCTCGCTTTGAACTAGCCAGCGTAAAGGCGATCTCGCGCGCGCGTCTCTCAGAAATGAATAATATTTGTTGTATTTTAACCGCCTCATAGACCTTTACCGATCGGATGGTGCCTCTCGTGTGTTCCTCAAGGGATCTAGTGACGCTGACGGCAGCTCCTGAGCAAGGAAGAGAAGATCCGTGTACCGGCTGCGATGAAAAACACGTGGGTCGTGAAGGTTAGTGCATCCTCTCCTAATTTCTCGGGCTGCATTCACTGCCTGGATCGAATCCGCGGCAGCCCGGCCACCTGTCTTGTTTTGTGTGTAAAGTGTCAATAGAACAGTTATCTGCTTCCCCGCAATACAGTCCACTCGCACACGTTGGCCCACGCGCCACCATTTTGGTCCGGATCGAGCCGGATTCTTAGCCGTAGTTCGTATTTTGTTATTATTCTAATGGGAATGAGCGCACCGCACCTAAGTGCCTGGTTATTTTAGTAGAAAACCCCGCATCCAGACACTTAGGCTTAGAATTTGTTGTCCGTTCGCCGCTGGCTCGCATTGTACCTACCTAATACATAAATGGGTTAGGTATCATATCAACACTTAATCGTAGTTCGCAATTTTCGCATCGCACCTAAGTGCCTGGTTATTTTAGTAGAAAACCCCGCATCCAGACATTTAGGCTTAGATCTTAGGTATACTCAGACACCCTAGTGCATAGGCACAGTGTAATACCTAACGCATTTGGCTTTGTTTTGTTTTTTTCAATTACGTTGTTCTCGGCTCACGTCGTATTTGCCTAGTACCTGCGTGGGTAGACACGTGGCTGTGCCTACCTCGCTCGCATCTCATCCCAATTCATACGAAAGTATTTTAATTTGAATAGATATTACGCAATACTTAATCTCGGAAATAATAGTTGAATCTAGACAGCGACCATCGCGTGGGTGCGACCTTGTTGCTATGCGCGTTTGTTCAAGCGTGCATTCACAGTTGTAAGCACCTACCTACCTACATAGTTAACGCTCGCGCCGCCTCGCTGCTCTGTACCGCTAGGATTAAGTCATTTCATATTTATTGTTTACCGCACTTTAGTTTGAGATTTAATTGTAAACATGTCCCCAAAGGTTGATAGGACCGGTAAGGTTCAATTGAAACTTTTAAACGCTAAAAAAGAAATGATTTACTCTCGCGTACAATCGATTTATGATAATGCACTTAAAACCTCTGATTTGGTCATCAGAGATTCGTTCTTGTGTTCTATAGAAAACTTAGATAGTCTACGCGCGGATTTCGAAACCTTAGTACATGACATCAACGTTTTAGAGTTGAATTTGAATCCCGATTACTCAGTGAGTTATCAGGCCTTGTCGTCGTTTGACGATTTGTATTGTCGTATCAAACGCGTCGCTAGGAGTTTGGAGAAACCGGCTGACCTACCCAACCCCACTCGCGACCGACCTAAGTTGCCACCAATTCAAATACCCGAATTTGATGGTAACATTCGCAATTGGTGTCTATTTATAGATAGTTTTGAGAATACAATAGATAAGAACGATTCGTTGACAGATCACGAAAAATTGCATTATCTCGTTGAAAAATTGACTGGTAAAGCTATAACCGTTTGCGCTGGAATTACGTTTAGTGCCGAGAATTATAATTTAATTTTAAATACTTTGAAAGCTAGGTATGAGGATAAAAGATCGGTAGCTAACGCCTATTTAGATCAGATGTTTGATTTGAAATCTATTACGGCATGTAACGATCAAAACTTAGAGAAATTTCTAGATACTTTCGCGTCAGCTGTTCGCGCCGTAAAGAACCTAAAGGTCGATGACCTCTGCGACTTCGTATTTTTGTATATGGGTTTAAGGAAATTAGATTCCGAAACCATTCGTTTGTTTGAGTCGGATCATCGCGGCAATAGGATTCCTAAGTTCGAAGACTTAGAAAGTTTTGTTCGCGAGCATATAAAGGTATTGCAACGCTCTTCATCGAAACATGAAGGCGCGAAGATGGTTGTTGATTCTGCACGCAAAGTAGATGCGTCATCGAAGTCACTGAGGTCAACTCATACTTATGTTAGTACCGCACCAGCACATGTACAATCACCTGTTTGCTCTTTGTGTAGTACTCATCATTCGCAACTGTACAGGTGTCCTGGTTTTCTAAAGTTGTCGCCTAGTGATCGTTATAAATTTGTTCGCGCTAATAATTTTTGTTTTAATTGTCTCGGTACTAAACACCGCGTTGTTTTATGTAATAGTAGAAATAGTTGTCGCAAATGTCAAGCGAGACACCACACTTTGCTTCATTTTGAGAATAGTAATGCCGCATCCAATGTGAGCACGGTTGGCTCGTCGAGCGGTGACACACGGCGGCCTGCGCCGCAGCCGCAGCCCGCGCTCGCGCGCGCTCCGGCCCGCCCGGTGACCGCCGCGGATGACGTCACCTTGTGTTCGTTCTCCGCTAGTGCTGCACTCACTACTGTGTGTCTTGCGACCGCTCGCGTTGTTATTGTTGATGCATTAGGTAAGCCGCGCATTGTTCGAGCGCTGTTAGATGGCGCTTCGCAAAGTAATTTCATTACTCAAGATTGTTGTCGGCGTCTTGGTTTCAATGTTGATAAGCGTTCAACCCGCTCAGTGGTGAAGGGTTTTGGAAGCCTACAGTCAGCTGTTCGTGGCACCGTTAAAACAAGGTTTAGATCTCGTTTTAATAATAATATTTGGTTTGACATGGATTCGCTCGTTATAGATAGAATAGCTGAACAGTTGCCTACCGTCCCGGTTGACACGTCTTTATTAACGAAATTTAAAGACTTGCCTTTAGCAGATGAGACTTACGCTGTTCCTGGAGTCGTCGATATATTGATCGGCGCTTCGATTCTCCCGCACCTCCAGTTATCACGTAAGGTTCAAGGGGGACCGACGTACCCCGCTCCGCACGCACTGGAAACAGTTCTTGGTTTTGTTATAATTGGTTCCGCACCCGCTTCTATGGATAGTTTTAGTCACTCGACTGCTTCGTTCTGTTGCACCGTCGAGCCGCCACTGGAGTCTACCATCCGCAAGTTTTCGCTCGGTGGCTCCCGTGTATCCGCTGAAAAACGCTTTCTTGGTTTGGAACGAAAGATGCAGGCGTCCCCAAAGTCGAAGCGGGCCTATGATGAGGTTGTTAACGAATATTTAGATAAAGGTTACGTCTCACCTGCGCCTGCGGACACTGGCGGGACCCAGCCTTCGTACATTATCCCGCACCGCGGAGTTATTAGAGAAGATAAGCTTACTACTAAAACTCCGTGTAGTTTTGGATGGCAGTGCTAAGACTAGCACTTCCGTGTCGCTTAATGGCATAATTGTAAATTTTCGCATTAATATTAGTAATTTTTAGCTTTTAGGACTCAACAGTCGCTTTGTGTTGGGCCCACTCTTCGCCCCATCGTTGGGACACATTCGTCGCTAATAGAGTGGCAAAAATTCAATCTGAATTGGCGCCACATAATCTCTTTCACGTTGCTGGCACCGACAACCCAGCCGATTGTCTCTCTCGTGGATTGCTTCCTTCGCAAATTTTAGATCACCCGTTATGGTTTAGTGGACCGTCCTGGATTCATGCCGCGTTAGATGGGTGGCCAGTTAGTCAATTCAATCCCACTACGGTTTCCGAACCACCCGAGGAGAAGAAGCACTCGCTTGTTGTATCGGTCCCACGTGAAGAGACCCTTATTTGTTGTTGGCTAATCGCGTCTCGTCTTGGTCGAGACTGTTGCGTTGTGTTGTTTGTTCGCCTCTGCCTTCTGCCTAGCCAGCAGTAGGCACGAGCTCCAATCTAGGTTTATATTTTAGTTGTTATTTCCCAAACCTAGATTTAGATTAGACTTTAGATTTTTTCGCATTTGTCGTTTCGAAGGTAACCCTTCAAGCCGGGGGGAATGGTTGCGCCGAGTAGAAACTGTATTCTTGACGTGGAAACACACCCTTTCTATACCCATCTCCCCGCCCGCACTAACCATAGTGTAGTTCGTCCATCCGCCATTTTGTGATATAGACACTCAGTCTCGCTTTGAACTAGCCAGCGTAAAGGCGATCTCGCGCGCGCGTCTCTCAGAAATGAATAATATTTGTTGTATTTTAACCGCCTCATAGACCTTTACCGATCGGATGGTGCCTCTCGTGTGTTCCTCAAGGGATCTAGTGACGCTGACGGCAGCTCCTGAGCAAGGAAGAGAAGATCCGTGTACCGGCTGCGATGAAAAACACGTGGGTCGTGAAGGTTAGTGCATCCTCTCCTAATTTCTCGGGCTGCATTCACTGCCTGGATCGAATCCGCGGCAGCCCGGCCACCTGTCTTGTTTTGTGTGTAAAGTGTCAATAGAACAGTTATCTGCTTCCCCGCAATACAGTCCACTCGCACACGTTGGCCCACGCGCCACCAATACTAATTGCTTAAACATTTAATTTATAAATTAACAAATATTTTACAAGTTTGGTTAAAGACTTCTAATCTATGTTTTTACTAGTAGGTAGGACACGACGATATATCCGTCCCAATTGAGTAGTCCAACTCGGGTACCTCCACGAACGAACCTCAAAGACAGGAGTACTTCCACCTTACAGAATACCGCGGCCACTTTCCATTAGGTGGGCCGTATGCTTGTCTGCCACCTTAGCTGTATATTTTTTTAAATTAATTTTCTACAGAATTCTACACAGCGCTATTTAAACCCGTACTAAGCATAGCTTAACTAGCTTGTGTTATAGGATCGAGAACGCGGGTACAAAAAAATAATTAAATACATTTTTGTAAATAAGTACAAATTATACATAGAAACACCCATAGCGATGCAAACACACGTACTCGTATTCACGCATACAAACATTTGGACTGAGCGGGAATCGAACTCACGCCACCTACGGGGTAGTCGAATATTTATTTGTTGGTATCAACGAAAAGTAACATTTAACTAGGTAACAGTTTTTTTTTAATTTATAACTCAGAAATCATATAAGAATTATTAATCAGACTGTGACTGTACAAGCAGCGCCTTTAATGTTACAAAGGCTCTCAAAGAATCACTAAACACTCAATTTCCCTGGGGCCTGTTGCCAGCAGCGTCGGCTTGGAGCTGATTTGCTTATTATACTAATGGTGGTGATCGCCAGAACAATACATCACCATTGCTTTGAGCTTGTCAAAGGACCTATAAATTATTGAGAAACAAGTTCCTTGGAGACTAGATACGCTTATCATTTCTAAGAATATAGAAAGAACAGTGGTTTCTTTTCTACGTGTCTATGGAGAAAAAGGAAATACATTCCCACTTAAAGTGATAGCGTCAGTCCTGGTTGCATCCAATGCTAGTACTTTGGAGCCCGGGAGACATGCTCTAAATGGTAGACAGACCACCAAATATTTTACTGAGAAACGTTATTATTTTGACGACAGATAAATCGCACTCGATGTTTCTACGATATAGTATTGAATAAGGGGGTTAAATAAAAAAAAAAATATATACATATTGCAAATTCCATTTATTGATGTAAAATATATTTCTTATATACAAATTTCATCACAAAAATAATACATTAAAATGTGTACATACTTCTTACATTTAAATTATTGCCTGTTAAAATTAGAATACTAAAGATTTATATAATATTATTAGGGGAGTCTGGTTAAGAACCGTTTGTGCTGATATTTAATAAATAAGACCTACTTTTAAAAGTATTAAACTAGTGTTACAATACTAAAATCCTTTACTAAACTTACAGTACATACTTATTTCTAAATAAAAATATGGAAGACTTCGTTTCATTAAAATTCTAAGAATCCTTTGCTGATCACAAAAACATAGATGATTCTCCTAAAAATCTAATAGGGTATTTACAAGGTATACATTGCAATAATATACAGGAACTAATTACTCCTAATGTAAGTACTTTTCTAAGATGTCAACTCAATTACTCACTTCCAAGCAATATTCCTTATTACAAAAAAGGCTGACCAGGACCCTCTTTCTTACTCCCCCTTTAACCTCTGGGCTATAGCTGTCTTTATCGCACTCCTTGATGTAAGCTTCTTCTATGCGCTCGCCGTTGCCTAGAGTAAGTAATTGTCTTCGAATTTTCGCTTTCATGATTCGTTCCGCACTGCTCCGCATGAATGGTACCTCGTTAGGCATGAATGGTACCTCGTTAGGCTTGTCCTCCCCCTTCGTCGGTGAATGGAAGAGTTTTTTGCCAATTGGTAGCCGCTTCGGTTTGCTTTTCGGTGAATCTGTCTCCATCTGTAACGATAGTTAAATTAATATAGGTTCGAATTGCGACTTTTGCTGGGACCGTTTAGGTTTATTGAGAGGTAATTTGAAGAGTAGACAAATATTTAGGATCATTTGAACTATATGCCAATGGCGGTTACAACTAAATGACGTACAGGAGTGACCGAAATGACAGGACTGGTGTTACACTCGTCCATAGGCCATGGTAGCCACTTTTCATGTGCTTGTCTGCTACTTGAGTGGTATAAAAAGTACTCGTATGTCAATGAGAATTTGATTTCAACTGAATTGAATTATTCAGTCTGCAGGAGATTTGACTTTTTCGAGTACCTTGGTGATAAAATCGATAATAAGACACAAAACTATTCTTACCTAATGTTTAAGCAGTTAATATTAGTAATATTGACCTATTTGTTTAAATTTTCATACCAAAATGTATTATGAACATATCAAAACCAAATATTTACTAAACTAACACATTAGAAACCTAAAAATATATCTTCCCTTTTTAATTTTTCAGCCAAAAGTAGTATTAAACGTTTCCAAGATTAAATTATTCGAATGCTAAAAAACTAGAAAATAAATAAAAATAACACGAAAATAAATAAAAACTTACCTTTTCACACTTAGTTTCATCCTCCAATTGCATAGCATTGTTCATTATATTGTTAGCTATCAACGCACTCAAACTTTCACGCGTTATCACTTTCACTGGCGTTAACATTACGTTCTCCATCTTTTAAGTAAAGTTCCAATCTCACAGACACAGAAGGAGCAAGGTTGATGCGACTGCGCACTAAGGTCGTCAGAACAAGACTAATGTAGTCTAGACGCTCGTAAATCCACATAGTGTGTTATTCAAAAGTGTTGTGGTAGGGTGGGGTCCGCTATTGACCAATCACGACCCGCATTGACCATCGCCGGCCATTCCTGATTGGTGGATAACACTGCCAGCCAAAACATTTTGTTCTATTGTTTAAAAAAGCGGGAGATTGTACAACAATCATTGTCATCTTTATCATAAAATGTTTTGTTCTTTACTCTTATCTAATCTCAAATCTTTAACAATATCTTTTAGAATTGAGTTTTGTCTCCTATTTAAGCGTGTCATTTTATTCTTTTAAACTAATGACACCCATTTTTGGTTTTGCCTGTGGTATTTTTCGAAATCATAATCAGTTTTCTAAGAACGTATGGAAATTTACCGGCTTTGTTGGCTTTTATGATTACTGCTCCGCTCCCTTGAGTAGTGTCGTAACGATATACCTATAGCTTATAACCTTACTCGATAAACGAACTATTTAACACAAAAATAATGTTTCAAACTTAACTAGTAATTCTTGAGATAAGCACATTTAAACAAATAAACTTTTCAGGTTTATAATCTTATACATACTTAATGAAATAATAACTTCGATTTTATTGAGAAATGTAAACATACAATATACTACTGAAGATTTTATTTGCAGTTCCCAGTGGAGTAGAATAAAGGCCACTCCATCTTTTCCTTTGGGTATCGTAGAAGGCAACGAAGGGATAGGGCTGTTCTCTATCGGACAGTAAACATCAGGCCATGACAAATAGCCCTTTTGGCGGCAATCGGCTCGCCCCCAGTTACATGGCACCGAAACTCATAATTGTTGAACTGTGGATGTTAATAAACCTTTACCGATCCCTTCGGAGATTAACAAGCGTGGTTATAATGTACCTACTGTTGCCCGCGGTTCCCCACGTGTGAAATTTTGATCCAGTAAACATTTTTTTTTGTGCGGGTATTCCCACGGATACCAACCATCGAACTTCGGAAAGGAGATAAGCCAAACGTCGCTCAACTGCACCAGTAGGGGTGAAGTGGTGACAGGCACCCGTACCTACCTGATCTGCACTGTGTCCTATCTGGATAGCTGAGTCTTAAGCCAGAGGAGAAACTCAGAGCTCCGAGCTGAACGCTATTAGAGACCAGAATGGAAGTATTTTAAAAGGTGAGGAATGTGTGTTAAAAAGATGGCAGGACTATTTTGAAAGCTTGTTTGAAAGAGAGAATGGTGTACATGTACTAACCTCGGTGATGGATGACTATGTTGATGCTGATAAAAGTGGTATTAGTATGAATGAAGTTGTGAGTGCATTAAGAAGTATGAAAGCTGGTAAAGCAGCGGGATATGATAAGGTGACAGTCGAGATGCTGAAGGCTGGACAGGGCCTTGTAGCAAGTCAGTTGTGCCGCCTTTTCAACATATGTTGGGTTAGCGGTCGTGTACCAAGTGATTGGTGTAAGGCCGTTATAGTTCCACTTTACAAAGGAAACGGCTCGCATCAAGACTGCAAAAACTACAGGGCCATTAGCCTACTCAGCGTCCCCGGCAAACTGTATGCGAAAGTGTTGATTGAGAGAGTTATGAAAGAAACCGATGAGAAAATATGGGATGCACAAGCGGGTTTTAGAAAGGGAATGGGATGTACGGATCAGGTTTTTTCATTGCGAAACATAGCCGAGAAATTTTTGGCCAAGAGTCAAAAGGTCTATTGCGCATTTGTGGATTTGGAAAAGGTCTATGACAAAGTGGTGAGGAATGAACTTTGGTCGGTACTGTATAAGTATGGAGTGAGCAGCAACCTTATTCGAGCTGTGAAGTCTCTCTATGAGGACTCCAGAGCTCCAGAGGATACATGTGTCATACACTGAATGGTTTAGTATCCAAAAGGGGGTTAGACCGGGATGTGTAGCGTCACCATGGCTGTTTAACTTATTCATGGACAGATGTTTGCAAGATTTGAAAGATAAAGAATGTGGTTTAAGAATGAAGAATTTACTCTTCAAATGTCTTCTCTATGTTGATGATTAGGTTTTACTTGCGTCTTCGGTAGATGAGTTGCAGGAGATGGTAACAACTATACATGAAGCTTTTGAGAGGAAGGGAATGAAAGTGAATGTTAGTAAGACAAAAGTTATGGTTTTTGAAAGAGATGAATGCGTGACAGAGTGTAGGATTTGTATAGATGGAGAAAAAGTGGAACAAGTGAATGAGTTCATATATTTAGGAACATTGTTTACGAGAGATGGAAAGCATGAAGATGATGTTCAAAGGAGAGTGATGGCTGGACATAGAGTGAATGGGGCACTACACAACTTTATGAGCAGCCGGAAAGTGTCCGAAAAGGCACGACTGGCTGTACATGGAGGAGTATTGGTGCCGACTCTTATGTATGGTAGTGAAAGTTGGGTGTGGCAGAAAAAGCATCAGAGTAGAGTGAATGCAGTAGAAATGCGTGCGTTGCGGAGTATATGTGGCTTGACCTTGAAAGATAGAGTGAGAAATAGCGTGATAAGAGAACGATGTGGAGTGATAGAAGATGTAGTGATGAGAATTGAGAGAGGAATGTTGAGATGGTTTGGTCATGTTGAGAGAATGAATGAAAGAAGACTAACGAAACAGGTGTATGAGGCGAGTGTGGATGGTACCGTCGGAAGGGGAAGACTTAGGCGCACATACCTGGACCATATCGGGGAAGTTTTAGAAAAGGGGCAGGTCAGGAGTACTATAAACCGACGAGCATGCATGAAGAAAGTAATGAGAGTGAATGAAGCGAGAGTAGTATGTCAGGATCGTAGCAAATGGAGATCCGTGATCTCGGCCTACCCCTATGGGAGCCAGGCGTGATTTTATGTATGTATGTATACTTTGAGCTTGTCAAAGGACCTATAAATTATTGAGAAACAAATTCCTTGGAGACTAGACGCTTATCATTTCTAAGAATACTTAAAGAACAGTGGTTTCTTTTCTGTGTCTGTAGAGGAAAAGGAAATACATTCCCACTTAAAGTGACAGCGTCAGTCCTGGTTGCATCCAATGCTAGTACTTTGGAGCCCGGGAGACATGCTTTAAATGGTAGACAGACCACCAAATATTTCGACTAATGTCCATAGAATGTGACACCGTGCGCCCTGGCACGAATAAATATAGGTAAGGTGAGATTGGCTATGGTCTCACAGAGATCTCTGAAATTTTTTTTAAGGCTATTTCTTCGTACATTAACGAAGAAATAGCCTCTTGCGACATCTCTTGAGTCTACGTTTTGGCGGCAGATCTATATTTTACTGAGAAACGTTATTATTTTGGCGACAGATAAATCGCACTTGATGTTTCTACGGTATAGTATTGAATAAGGGGGTTAAATAAAAGAAAAAATATATTTACATATTGCAAATTCCATTTATTGACATAAAATATATATACAAATTTCATCACAAAAATAATACATTAAAATGTGTACATACTTCTTACATTTAAATTATTGCCTGTTAAAATTAAAATACTAAAGATTTATATAATATTATTAGGGGAGTCTGGTTGAGAACCGTTTGTGCTGATATTTAATAAATAAGACCTACTTTTAAAAGTATTAAACTAGTGTTACAATACTAAAATCCTTTACTAAACTTACAGTAGATACTTATTTCTAAATAAAAATATGGAAGACTTCGTTTCATTAAAACTCTCAAGAATCCTTTGTTGATCACAAAAAACATAGATGATTCTCCTAAAAATCTAATAGTGTATTTACAAGAGATACATTACAATAATATACAGGAACTAGTTACTCCTAATGTAAGTACTTTTCTAAAATGTCAACTCAATTACTCACTTCCAAGCAATATTCCTTATTACAAAAAAGGCTGACCAGGACCCTCTTTCTTACTCCCCCTTTAACCTCTGGGCTATAGCTGTCTTTGTCGCACTCCTTGATGTAAGCTTCTTCTATGCGCTCGCCGTTGCCTAGAGTAAGTAATTGTCTTCGAATTTTCGCTTTCATGATTCGTTCCGCACTGCTCCGCATGAATGGTACCTCGTTAGGCTTGTCCTCTCCCTTCGTCGGTGAATGGAAGAGTTTTTTGCCAATTGGTAGCCGCTTCGGTTTGCTTTTCGGTGAATCTGTCTCCATCTGTAACGATAGTTAAATTAATATAGGTTCGAATTGCGACTTTTGCTGGGACCGTTTAGGTTTATTGAGAGGTAATTTAAAGAGTAGACAAATATTTAGGATCATTTGAACTATATGCCAATGGCGGTTACAACTAAATGACGTACAGGAGTGACCGAAATGACAGGACTGGTGTTACACTCGTCCATAGGCCATGGTAGCCACTTTTCATGTGCTTGTCTGCTACTTGAGTGGTATAAAAAGTACTCGTATGTCAATGAGAATTTGATTTCAACAGAATTGAATTATTCAGTCTGCAGGAGATTTGACTTTTTCGAGTACCTTGGTGATAAAATCGATAATAAGACACAAAACTATTCTTACCTAATGTTTAAGCAGTTAATATTAGTAATATTGACCTGTTTGTTTAAATTTTCATACCAAAATGTATTATGAACATATCAAAACCAAATATTTACTAAACTAACACATTAGAAACCTAATAATATATCTTCCCTTTTTAATTTTTCAGCCAAAAGTAGTATTAAACGTTTCCAACATTAAATTATTCGAATGCTAAAAAACTAGAAAATAAATAAAAATAACACGAAAATAAATAAAAACTTACCTTTTCACACTTAGTTTCATCCTCCAATTGCATAGCATTGTTCATTATATTGTTAGCTATCAACGCACTCAAACTTTCACGCGTTATCACTTTCACTGGCGTTAACATTACGTTCTCCATCTTTTAAGTAAAGTTCCAATCTCACAGACACAGAAGGAGCAAGGTTGATGCGACTGCGCACTAAGGTCGTCAGAACAAGACTAATGTAGTCTAGACGCTCGTAAATCCACATAGTGTGTTATTCAAAAGTGTTGTGGTAGGGTGGGGTCCGCTATTGACCAATCACGACCCGCATTGACCACCGCCGGCCATTCCTGATTGGTGGATAACACTGCCAGCCAAAATATTTTGTTCTATTGTTTAAAAAAGCGGGAGATTGTACAACAATCATTGTCATCTTTATCATAAAATGTTTTGTTCTTTACTCTTATCTAATCTCAAATCTTTAACAATATCTTTTAGAATTGAGTTTTGTCTCCTATTTAAGCGTTTCATTTTATTCTTTTAAACTAATGAGACCCATTTTTGGTTTTGCTTGTGGTATTTTTCGAAATCTTAATCAGTTTTCTAAGAACGTATGGAAATTTACCGGCTTTGTTGGCTTTTATGATTACTGCTCCGCTCCCTTGAGTAGTGTCGTAACGATATACCTATAGCTTATAACCTTACTCGATAAACGAACTATTTAACACAAAAATAATGTTTCAAACTTAACTAGTAATTCTTGAGATAAGCACATTTAAACAAATAAACTTTTCAGGTTTATAATCTTATACTTAATGAAATAATAACTTTGATTTTATTGAGAAATGTAAACATACAATATACTACTGAAGATTTTATTTGCAGTTCCCAGTGGAGTAGAATACAGGCCACTCCATCTTTTCCTTTGGGTATCGTAGAAGGCAACGAAGGGATAGGGCTGTTCTCTATCGGACAGTAAACATCAGGCCATGACAAACAGCCCTTTTGGCGGCAATCGGCTCGCCCCCAGTTACATGGCACCGAAACTCATAATTGTTGAACTGTGGATGTTAATAAACCTTTACCGATCCCTTCGGAGATTAACAAGCGCGGTTATAATGCACTGTTGCCCGCGGCCCCACTCGTGAAATTTTGATCCAGTAAATATTTTTCTTATCGAAACGATATTTCAGCACAAGCGCCAAACAAACTATTGACCAACCCTATGTACCTGTCTCATGCGTTTAAAAATGATTTGATTTGATACAAAAAGAAATAAAAACCCGTGGTAAATATCCCGGTGAGCTTAACACCATTAATGTAAATGACGATAATACAGGGTTTTGCCTTGTTTAGAAGCCTGTATTTCCAACATCAGTTCAGTTCAGTTCAGTTTCAAACAGTTATTTGTAATATTGTCTCAAGGCATATATTCGTAAAAAACCTTTATCTAAATGGTAGTTCCAAGACACCTAAAAATAATTTAGTAAAAAATATAAAGCAATTCCTAGAACCCGCGTGCAAGGGCGGCAACCCGGTGGTCTACTCATTATACAGGGTGTATTTTTGAAACGGGGCAGTAAGGGCAAGTACCTTAACCGTTGCAGTTACAGCAAAACGTTCTTAGAAGACTTTCCCTAACTTTTTGACATATTTTGAACTGCATTCACAGATTTTGTAAAAAACTTACAGTTGGCAAAAAAAATGCAAAAAGTCCAAAAATTTTTTTTTTATGCCAATCGATTCTATTTCATGTGGGGATCAAAAAACTCTATAAGACCATTTTAGCTTTCAGTACTAGGAAATACAGAAATCGCCAAAAACGTTTCCCATACATTTCGGCAACAGAAACAAATTTCTACGATGGTCTAACTTTTTGTTATGGCCAGGAAGTGGGTAGAATTGACTGTAAAGTAAATAAAAATAATTTTACCCTCAAATTTCGAATTTGATTCGAAAATCTGTGTGTTATACTTAGTTTCAGCTGAGAAACTTCGTATGAGTTATTAATTAAGGATTTTCGCTAAAATGTCTTCTAATCGTGAAAAAATTGACTTATTAGAAGCGTATTTTGTCAATAATCGAAATGCGGGAGCTGCATTAGTGTGGTACCGCAATAAGTATCCGTTGCGGCATGTGCCAACAAGAAAGGTTATTACAAATCTTTTGAAAAACCTGGAATTGCAGGGTTCTTTCAAAAGAAAGCGGCAGCCTCGTGTGGACATGGACATGGAGATTGCGGTTCTGACTTATGTCGAAGCATATCCAGAAGTATCGTCCAGGCAAGTCGCCCTTGAAGTAGGTGTATCCCACTCCCTTGTGATAAAGATATGGAAGAAATACGGCTACAAGACCATCGTAGAAATTTGTTTCTGTTGCCGAAATGTATGGGAAACGTTTTTGGCGATTTCTCTCTTTCCTAGTACTGAAAGCTAAAATGGTCTCATAGAGTTTTTTGATCCCCACATGAAATAGAATCGATTGGCATAAAAAAAAAATTTTTGGACTTTTTGCATTTTTTTTACCAACTGTAAGTTTTTTACAAAATCTGTGAATGCAGTTCAAAATATGTCAAAAAGTTAGGGAAGGTCTTCTAAGAACGTTTTGCTGTAACTGCAACGGTTAAGGTACTTGCCCTTACTGCCCCGTTTCAAAAATACACCCTGTATATCAAATTGACGAACTTTAGATACATATTCTACTAATAAATATATCTTTATGTATAAACTTTCTACCCTTAAATTCATCTTTGTAGGGGTAATATTCTGAAATGACGTCAAGTACATTAATCAGCGTTGTGCAAAATTTCAAAAATAAAATTTGGGATTATTTTTGTATTTTTGTATAACAATTCTTGAAGTAGGTAATGAGCACAAAACTTCTCATTTATTATGCCACATTGGTGACAGAAAAGCACCCGGCCCACTTGATGGGATGTGGTTACTATTGCCTATGGACGTGTAACCTTATAATTATTACGCCTTTATCCCCAGAGGGATAGGCAGAGGCCAATTAACACCCACATTTCACCAATCATTGAATTCAGTACCACGTAATAATTGCCGTCTTCCGGACACTATTGTCTGGGCTGTATATATCTGTCTGATGTCAAACAACCCTATACCTTAGTCACGACGACACCGTGTGTACGACACGGCATGGGAAGAGATGGGGTGGTCCAAATTCTGCTATGCCGGGAACCACGCGGCACTATGCCGGGAACCACGCGTCACCATGCCCTTCTTGAAGAACCCCATATTGTAGTCGCTGGGGTAAATGACAGCAGGGAGTTCATCCCACACCACTGCTTTATACCTACTCGATTAGAAACATTTATCATATTGTTTTTCAAAATATCACACCTAATATTTCCATGAGAAGTGGTTTTTATATTATCTATTATGCAGATGACGTCTCCATGCAAATAATGTTATTACTTGACTTGACAAGGTATGTACCGTACCACAAGTTTTTTTTTTTAAAAAGTGGGAGAATTTACAACAATCATTGTCATCCTTATCATCAAATGTATTGTTCTTTACTCTTATCTAATCTCAAACTTATAAACAATATCTTTTAGAATTTTACTTTGTTGCCTATTTAAGCGTGTTATTTTAGTTTTTTAAACTATTATTATTTACTCATTGAGACCCATTTTGATTTTACCTGTACCTTTATCAATTTTCTAATAACGTATGTAAACATCAGTATCAGAATAAACGGGATATTTACCATATTTCATTATTTTGAGTTTGGTGCTTGCAACAGCGCCGAAATATCGGAAACTCAAAATAATGAAACATGGTAAATATCCCGTTTATTCTGATACTGATGTCAGTGACCATGATAGTTTAAATACCTATAACGTATGTAAATTTACCGGTTCTCTATTTTTATTCCTACGATTTTATGTCATAATTTAACATTGCATATTGTTACTTGTCCTAACATTATTTACGCATAATACTCATTTGCCATAAGTTTTTTAATCATAATTTTTTAAATCCTATTTACTATAAGCGTAATATTTTATAAGCATACTATCCCAACGCATAAGTTTACTTAAGCATAACGACGCATAACCATAACTATTATAAGCATACAAATTATATTCCGAATAATTAACTACAAAATACCTATATGTGAAGTATAGGTACGTCGGCGTCTGATTTTTTCTTGCGTTAACACAAGAAACCTAACGCGAAGGGTGAATGGCGGAGGTCTCTGCGAGACCTCTTCTAACCTAACCTACATCAATCCGTGTCGGGGCGCGCGGTGTCCACGAGCTCGCTTCGCTCGCTCCCGCGGCGGCGGTGTCGGTAGAATATTCGTAAAGTACGTTTCCTTTATTCTTTTTGATCATTATCTCAAATAACTATTAGACAAATAAACAATATGTTTTACAACTTTATGCATATCAATGTGCACTCTGCTTACAGGGTCGGCAGCGCGAGTGTGGCTTTTCTGGTGTTACACACGCTCATAGGCCACGGTAACCACTTTCCATCAGGTGGGCCGTGTGCTTGTCTGCCACCTAAGTGGTATAAAAAAAAAATATTTTGAAAAATTTCATTCTACAGTTTTTATTTTTGAAGTAAGACGCGTGAAATTCAATTTCAAGGTCTCTTGTGGTTTGCATTCACAGTTAAGCCCAGCAGGTGGCGTTTTGTCCACTTTTTTATCCAAAATTGATTTCCATGCAAAGTCGCTTTTATATTATCTATCATGTAGATGACGTTTCCATGCAAATAATGTTATTACCTGACTTCACGGGGTATTTATTTCACTTGAAACTTTGAGTCCTATTTTATATTCTTGTAAATATTAGTTTATTATGTTTATAATGAATAAAATAGCGCTAATCTTTCTGTGTACTAAATTTAATTTGGCTACCATCAAAAATAACGAACTTTCATCCCTTATTTAAATCCTTTCAACCTCCTTTTTCACCATAAACGGAGGTAGCCTATGTCCTTTCCTGTGAATAAATTACAAAATGTAGTGAGTAAAGAGTAAATTGCGCCAGAAAGACTATTATTTAAATCATAAACAAGTTTGGGAATGAGCTATTTGCTCAACTATGCTACTCAAGTAAATTATTATATTTAGACTAACTAGATTTAGTAAATGTCTGTAAATGGACCAAAAAAATGCCCGCTGAGTTTATTTTCCGGGGTTTTCTCTGGTCGGATTCACGTTTCGAACCGGTGAGCCTTTTGCTAAACTAGTCTTTCATATTTAAGGCAGCTCGAGCGTCGGAAGTCTCAGAATGACTCCCCCCCCCCCCCCTCCCCATGAGGACAGGCCTGGGGTTACAGGCAGTACCGCCTGTCACCCTAACACAAGAGGGGTGCAAGGTTATACGTCTGCTAACAACACTTCCGGTAACCAACAACGACCCACAGACAGACGACATAGTTCGGTCTAATAACCTTTCCCACCGATTCTGGCAGGGAGCGGGGGAGAGGGTACACGTGGGGATCATTCGCACGAAAAAAACTGGGTACCAGCGTGAAAGTTGTCCATGAAAAGGCGTTCTTCCTCTACTTACCTACTTATCTACCATAAGACCTTGTTAGTTATGACTATCTCTCGTGCGGTATCAGTACTGTAGTAGAGACATGGAGTACAGGCACATGGCGGATTCAAAAAATGATGCAAACACTAAGTATAAAAATACTATCATAGGTAGCTACTTACTCGCGTGAAAAAATAATACGTTATTATCATTAATAGCAGCGTTTTACCTGAAATAAAACGCATATTAAAATACTTACCTCACCGGAAGCTTTACTATTGAGAGAGCGTATCCATTTCCGTCGATTTCCTACCAGTTTTTAGTACTTTTATTGACTTGTTCAGTGGCGACGCCTGGCGGCACGTCCGGAATTTTAGTTTCCTAAAATATGTCGGGTGATTTTTATGTCATTGGCTCAATATTTTCACCAGGCAGAGGTAAAAATTAAAGCTTCCGGTGAGGTAAGTATTTTAATATGCGTTTTATTTCAGGTAAAACGCTGCTATTAAACTACTTGACCGTCACCGGAAGCTTTACTATTGAGAGTCTGTTTGTTATCGCCTGGTGTCGCCACTTTAAACTAACGCCAATGTGATGTGGTAAAATAAATTAAAATACTATTGTAATATTTTAATTAAATGTATTTTTGTTGTATAATAGTGAAATGTAGAACATATAAAGTATTTTTCATTTATTTATTTATATTTTTATTTAATCAGCATTAATCTACAGGCTTAAATAAGTGTGTGACATTTGAATCAACATCATGAGTTGGTAACACTTCTCGTCTATAAAACTTCTGGAATGTATTTGCTGAACGCCAGTTACCCCTCGATAAAATTTCTTCAAGAGAATGATTCATCGACCAACTTTTAGATGCTACCGCCGATCGAGTACTTCCAGCGGGGGCGTTGATGCCAGCTTCCTTGAATAAGGTTTTTATCCAATTCGCAATCACTGTACGAGAAGCGGGTTTTGGTACTCCTCTAACTGTAATAAATAGGTTGAATGACCTTGCAGTAACACGTCTTTCGTTTAATAATGTTATAGTTCTATCTATCCAGAACATAGGATCTAGATTACGGTTACATGTATTAGGGAGTAATTTCCAGCCAGACTGCCTGTGATCACTGTTATCAGTTTTGGATCCAAAATGAGGCCAAAATATTATATTTTCGTCTGTTTTTATACAATGATTACCATCTATACGCAGTAATGTAAGATCATGTATTCTTCTACCAGAGCAAAGCAGAAGCAAAATGGCAGCATGGCGTGATATTTGAAAGTTGTTATCTAAGTCCATGTTATAATTAGTTAAGTATGCAATTAATTTATTAACGTCCCAAATATGTGGCTTAGGTGAAATCGGCTTTTTCAAGGCGATGGATTTTAATATATGTTTTACAAGAACATGCGAACTTAATAGACTTGATGTTTCAGGATTACATAGCGTAGAAACCACAGATTTATGTAACAGAATGGTATTGTAAGATAAATTATCAATTAAACATAGGTCTGACAAAAATCTTGCTAATTGTGAACCGGTGGGATTTTTAGTATCAACTTCCTTAGATTTAGACCATGAAACCCAACGCTTCCAAGCCACCTCATAAGTTTTTAAAGTAGAATTTCGCCAGGAATTCCTAAGCAGTGATTGCTGTTCAGTGCTCCATGTATCTATCGCCTCAGACCACCCCCACATTTCCAGACCTCCAGGACAAGATTCTCCACCTGTGGTGGAGGCAATCCTGTCGAGGTGTCGACTAGATGTTTCTGCAGATTTTTCAGAGTTAATGGCGCTGTGAGTGATCGAGTTTTGAGGTCTGCGCGCCAAAACACCTTCTTCCACCGAGGGGCTACTATTAGAAATATGCCCGTCGACTGATTTAGATGTGTTAATACTTTCGGTATGAGGAAAGGCGGTGAAAACACCCACGCGAGAGGATAGTTCCATGGGACACTGAATGCATCGTGAAATAGGGCTTGATGGTCTTTCAGGTCTCGAGATACATAGTTGTAAACCACATGTGCTGTGTTGGAAGCAAATAGGTCTATTATCGGTGTGCCCCACTTTGCAAACACCATTTTCACACTGGCTGGTCGCAAGTGCCATTCTGGGGGTTGACGAAAGCGTGATAAGTGATCGGCATGGTTGTTGTATTTGCCCGGGAGATGGTGTATGCTGAAGTGTATTTGATGTTGATCCAGTAAATGCAGTATTTGATACGTGATTTGTACTAAAGGTAGAGATTTCGTACCTCCTTCCTTCCGAAGGTAAGTGACAGCTGTCCTGTTGTCGCATTGTATGAGGATGGAGCTGTTGCGAAGTATATGAGCCTGGCTCTGGAGAGCATGTAATATCGCCAACAACTCTTTTTGATTGCAATGTAGTGTTTGTTCCTCTAGAGACCATGTGCCTGACAGGGCTACGTTGTTGAGTTGTGCTCCCCAAGCCTGATCTGATGCATCTGTCGTTAGAAAGTGCACCGGTGGCGGGTAGTGTAACGGTGTTGATGTCTGACAATTTTTCGCCCACCAATTTAATTCTTTGCATACATTTTGAGGCAACTGGAATACTTTCGTTGATAGAACCGGCAACGAGCCCATGAACATAATTAGTTGCCGATGATTTAATCGACCTCGAGGAATAACAAAGCTTGCAAAGTTTAATAGCCCTATTATTTTTTCTACCTCTTTTCGAGTTATTTTCTTTCGTTCGAGAACATCTTTTGTCTTTTTGATTATAAGGGAGATTTTTTCTTTCGGTAGGGATTTCGTATTGTCCCAAGGATTCCACACTATGCCTAAATAATGTATGTTCTTCTGGGGTATAAGAGCCGACTTGTCGAAGTTTATTTGCCACCCTAAATTCTGTAGCATTTTTACTGTTAGTTTGGCATGGTCTCGTAGTACGTGTGGATTTTGGTGAGCTATTAGATAATCGTCCAGATACACAACGATTCTTAAATTCCACCGTTCTCGTAATATTTGAGCTACCCAATTTGTCAGTATCGAGAAAGTTTTGGGTGCTGAGCTTAGTCCAAATGGTAGGCAGGTCATTTCTAGCAGTTTCTGTTGGTATATTAGACGCAGGAAGCGTCTGTGTGACTTTGCTATTTTTAAATGAAAATACGCTTGTGAAAGGTCCACTTTGCATAACCAGTCCCGAGGTTGTAGGAAGCTTGGTATGCGATACATGTTTATTAAATGAAACGGTTCGGATTTTACATAACTGTTCAGAGCTTTGAGATTGAATATCGGACGAGCAGACCCGTCGGGCTTTGGTACTAGAAACAGAGGGGAAATGAAACTTGGTGAATGTGGTACCACTTTTAAAATGCTCTGCATTTTCATTTTGTCTATGATAACAGACATTTCGTTTGAAACTGGAGTTTGAAATGGACCTTTGATTAAGTCTGGCAATGCAAGAGGAGGTTTTTGAAAGAACGGTATGTGATATCCTTGAATCAGTTTCATAATTATATCGGGAGCTCCCATTTCCTTCCATTGGGACTGAAAGTATGTTAACTGGCCTGCCTGGAAATGATAAGAGTCATTGTTTGTGTCTCTTATCTGTTTGGTGACCTTTAGAACCTCTTTGAGGGTTTGAGCGCCCTCGGCTACTTCCATGGCCGGGCCGCGAGCCTCGGTTGTGAAATGATCGTCTATAATTACTGTGATCATTAGTAGAATGTGAGTAATAGCCACCCCGCGAGGGTGGGTTATTTTTGGTGTTCATGTACTCAGGTGGGCCTGGTTCATGAGAATTATAGTAAGTTCCACGCGATGGAACCGATGTTCGTTGTACGCCTTGCCCCCGCGAGAGGCGGCGATTAGGTGTTCTGAATTTTATTTCAGTAACATTTTCGGTTTTAATGGGCCAGAAGGCCTTGCGTACACCACCTGCCTTTTCCAACGTATTTGTGAAGGCGACAGGCTCAAAAATGCAAGCAGACGTTGGCGGTATTTTGTTGAGCGCAGTTTTTACCAAAGGCTCTTTAATTTTCCTAGAAATAGCCTCGCGGCGCATTTCTATACATTCGGCTCTGTGGCCGCAAACCATTTGCAACAAATCCGAAGATATTTTGTTATAATCGCCCTTTTGAAACAACTCCACCACCTTTTCACTTAGATTATCTAAATTTACATTTGTATCTTTAGCCCAGCAAAGAAGATCGCGTATACTATCTTGCAATGATTCTTTTTGTTTTAGAATGCAATATGTTAATGCCGCAAATGTTTTATCAGCATATGTGAGGTGACGTAATGTATCATACGTTTTTATTTCCTCATTAGCCTCTAAATCTACGAACCCCGGCGTATGATTGTATAATTTTTGTGTATCGGCGTATCTTACTTCAGACCAAGACGAAGTACCCAATCTTTGTACATCGAGTAACATCTTTAAATAAGGTTCTGGAGTTTTTGGAACTGCGGGTTCCTTTAATTTTGTTTCAATGTTAAATGTAAATGCTGGATTATAATTTTGAGACTGATCATCAAAAGACTGTTCGCTAATGGCGTGATGGTCTGCATATAGTTCCCCACTGACCGCCGAACAAACTGATACTGCATCATGGCCATTCACATCCTGATTCATAATTAGATTGCGTAGTTCACCTACCTCCTTAAAAAGTTTATCCATCCTCCGGCTGGAATATCGGGCGCGTTTACCTTTCTTGCGGCGAGAACGATGCGACTTCTTGCCTCTTTTGTTTGAACAAGATGAATTCGAACTCGAAAAGCTGCTACTTGTACTACTGCTGCTCGAGCTGCTTCTAGTCCTTTTCCTACTAGGCCCGGCCACAGTCTGGGGTACAGTATTTGAAATATTTTGATCACTCATATCTGTAAAATAAGTCTGATCAAAATCTAACAACGTAATTACTTCGAAAAAAGCTACTAGCGTTAGCTGAAAACAACACAATATGTACTATCTTAACTGGTAAATTATCTTTTGTAGTGATTCGAACGGAAAATCCGTTAAAATATTAATCACATACAATTTTATTTTATATATGAATAAGGAGGGTAAGTAAGTATTACTTACGGTGTCCTCACAAATCTATTTGAATAATTCAAACAATTTAATAAAGTTGATTTTATTATTTACTTACTTGAGGGTATTTATTCTGGATTTGAATAAATTTAATTTTAAATTATTAATTATCGGTTAGTTGACGAGCACAGCTCCAACTAAAACGATGTTGTTTCGACGGAATACGAAACGCCAATGACATAAAAATCACCCGACATATTTTAGGAAACTAAAATTCCGGACGTGCCGCCAGGCGTCGCCACTGAACAAGTCAATAAAAGTACTAAAAACTGGTAGGAAATCGACGGAAATGGATACGCTCTCTCAATAGTAAAGCTTCCGGTGACGGTCAAGTAGTTTAATATAGATGAATTATGAATTGAACAGCCGCTTGAATCCAGGTAGAGTACAATTTGGACCACCCCATCTATTTCCATGCGGCGTCGTACTAGGTGACTAAGGGATAGGGCTGTTTAACATCAGACAGATATATACAGCCCAGACTCAGCCTCAGATGCATGGCTCGAGTAAACAATAGTGCCCGGAAGACGGCAACATCTAAATTGATGAAATGTAGATGTTAATTCTCCTTTGCCTAACCCTCGAAGGATAAAGGCATCATTATATGTATGTATGTAATAATTATATTATTATTTATATCAATAATAGTAGTAGTAACTAACGAAGGCCACAATACAGGCAAACGACTGGGTACCTACTTGTTCTACTCGCGTTGCCGCACTCGTCGTTCACGTTAGACAACGCCTTACCCTCATTCCTGAGATATCCTATTTAGCTTCTTATCACGTGAGCTGAAGTTATATTGACAACAGTTACAAAGGTGATTCATCATTCTCATGTCGATTCACCAGTAACATTCAAAGTTGGCACTTTGGAGCCCTAGGTTCGCTTGTTGTTTTGATTGGTATATCAACTATTCCACCGTCGAAGGGACTGCCGTCTTAATTCCCAAACCCGAGAGGAAAACCTGCCTCGTGTGAGGTTGATTTAAGCCCCAAAGGTGTTAAAAGGACCCTGTTCATAGTGTGCACTAATATGACTTCTTCTTCATCCCAGTCGCGTCTGAAACTTTCACCCCGGTGTCTGGGGTCCGCTTTTTCCAATCTGTCTGAACATCGATGTTTTTCGTAAAGCCACTGCCATCTGATCTCCAAAACTCAATGGCGTTATCGACGTATTGCAGTTGAACCAGTTGTTGGACTGTTTAGGTCTCCAACAACTCGCAATGACTGCCAAGATACAACAATCAGGACCAACGACATACTGTGCTCTCTGAGGCAGAACCAAACCAATGCAAATAACCATAATCGTGCGAACAAATATTTTAACAGAGCGGGAATCTAACCGGCGCCTCCAGAGTCGCAGTCGCGTTCACAGCCACCACTGAGGCTGTCCAACATGACAATTCAATGCTTTATTTCTGTTTCAGGTATGTCTGCCGTCTCTAGTGCAGGACTTCTTAATAAGTAAATACATGTAAGTAGCATTTATAGATGGATAGATAATTCTTTATTGTACACCAATAGACTACACTAAAACTTGTAGGTTTGTATCAATTTTAAACTGGCTCCCATCAAAAATAACAAACTTTCATTTAATAAGTAGCATTTATATGTGGGAAAGCTTCTAGAAAATTCCTAATACTCCTTTCATCTATAGCGCTAAAGACATCTATGCTATACTATACCTACTAATTACAGATCCAGAACCTCTCGATCTTTGGACCGACTTCTCGACCACTAGCCCGAGATCCAGCAATGGTGGATAGAATGGTGTAAAATTTATGGAAATCTCGATTATGTTTCCATATTCTATCATTGATGAATATTAAAATATCAAGGAATGTAAAATAAATAATATAACAAATTGTAATGCCGTCACAGGTCAAATTTTATTAATTCATTTAGCTAAGTTTTTCATGTCAATAAAAGTGAAAAAAAAAACGACACATTTGTGTCTTTCAACTTATAAAATAGACAGAAGAATACTTAACATAAATTTCTAATTATAAATCAAATTCAATTGGTTAAAATGATTACAATTCAAATTTTATTTTTGTATTTTTTACAATCTTTTGTTTTTTTTTGTTTTGTAAAACAATTTGCATTAGAATTACATTTTTTTAAATTATTCTATGTCATGTTGACGATGCAATACAATAACATGAGTTACATCGTACGTTTAAAATATTATATACAAGGTTGATACACGATTAACACTCATATAAGTCAATTAACACCACGCATATACTATGCACCAATTCATAGGGGTAAGGTATAACACCAATCGTAGACACTTACCCAATAGTGGACACTTTCGAAAAAACCCATTATTTTGAGAAAAGTAACCATTTGGTTCACATGACCATAAACTTAAAAGACGCCTAATGGCATCTATCAGGCAACTTAAAAAATTCGCAACACTGTAAGTAAAATTGTTTCTTTAGATTTTTGTTAAGGAAGCTGATTTTAACAGATGTGAAATTTTATTCGTTAATAATGATTATAACCGATATGTCTAAATTTCAAGCAAATTTAAATGATTTTCCACTGTTGGTACTTATGACAAAGTGTATTTAATAATTGTACTAATAGTAAAATTATGTTAGTTTATAAAGATTTTATCTGGAAAAGTCTAATTGTTGCTGTATTAGTTAAAAACGGTATTTAACGATCATTCTTTGATAAACATATATAATTTTCTAGAGTGAAGTTTGATTTGCATTTAAAGTGTACGCCATTGGAGCTTTTACTTTACACCCTTACTATTAGATAATTGTAGAGGTTTTTATAAAATTTCATTCAATATATACATACAGATATGTTAGATACACGATAATGTCAATAAGTCAAAAAATATCCAATAGCTAAATTATTGTTTGCATTTAAAACGTTTTTGGTGTAAGACCAGGACATGGCACTTTCGGCAGGTGGTTCTAGGGAACTCTCTCAGGGTGTATCAACCCCGTATAGTGCTTATTCAACATTGAATACCTTGTTTTCGGTACTTTGCATAAACTTTACCATAAAATCCCTGAATTGTGGGCTATAGGAGGACAACGATGGTGTATAAGATGATATTGGTGTCGGGTTGTGAGAAGTCGGTGAAATCAGCGTCGGATTGTATGAAGGCATTGAAATAGGCGTTGGGTTGTATACAGGCGGTGAAATAGGTGTTGGGTTGTTTGATGTCCGTGACTGCAGGTTGTATGGAGTTAGGGATTGCATATTGAATAACGAAAATGATGCCTGATTACATAGTGTGAATGATTGTGCATCATGAGATGTCAAAGGCTGGGTGTTCCATATCATCATTGTCTGTTGACTGTTTGGCAAACACAGAGAACTTGGGCTCCATGAAGGGCACGGGCTATACATAGTACGTGGTGCACTTGATGCGGCTGGACTACATTGATTACATATATCGTACGGAGTGCTCGCTGATTTGACAGCTGTCAATCGATGCAGACTAGACAACAGGTTGTCACAGACACTTGGTTTCCTGACACCGTGGATAAGAGTTGTTACATTGCCTTTTTTCGCTGTTTTCGGACGTTCAATGGCCTTACTGAACGGTCTACTGACGTTATTATCATCTTCTGAGTCTATAAAGCTGACCTGTTTTGGGATGCTATGGAGGTTGTGGTATAACACCAGTTCATCCTTCAAGAATATTTTTTTGATAAAAACTGATAGGTTGTTCAACGAGTTCTCGAGTTCGAATTTTTTGTTGTATGTTTGGTATTTGCACAAGAGCTTCTTTAAACACATACTGTGTACTTTGCAATATTTTCGAATGATGTCACTTGTAGCGAGGACGTCCTCGGTACTTACTCCGTTGTGCACTCTTAGATCAAGGAATCCTTCGAGTGTAAAAACGCGATCCTCGAAAGACATAGTGTTGTGGTTATAGGGGCTGGTTTTGTTACTGTTGCTCGCCCCGTACAAGTTGGGGTAGTGGCTCATCTGGAGATCTGAAGTCTGTGGTTTTCCGGCCAGTAGCTCGAATTCGAAGAGACGACTATGAAATCGTTGCTCAGGCATCAGCGTTTTTTCCTGAAAAAGTAAAAGAAAATTATATAAATAATGTGTTATATTATTCGCGACTTTAGCAAAACAAAAAAATGGCCTTAGTCGCATCATGTATGTTTCGTTGTGACTACCAAGCGACTGCACCTTGTTATTGATAAAAAGAAAGATACCCATCGAACTTCCTCCTTTTTTAAAGTCCGTTAATTATATCTCGTAAGATATATCTCGTAATATTTGTAATGTTACTTCTAACAACGAGATACAACAATACAAATAAATAAATGTAAATAGATAAATAAACCGTTTTTCTTTCCTTACAAACTTAGTGTACAACTAATTCTTATTAGAAAAGGTCAATAAAAAGTTTTATTTATTTTTAGTTAAATGCTGTAACGACCTCTGTATACTTCTGTTCAAAACAAACGATTAATAAAAAATATTTAAATAAATTAAGTTGCTGTTTGTCTTTATAACCCTTCATGAAGAACTCCTCCGGCTTTTACCTCTCCGAAGAAAATAATTAGGTGGATGGATTGTTTTTTTTTATCTACCAATTAGGTGGCAGGCAAGCACACGGCTCACCTGATGGAAAGTGGTTACCGTGGCCTATGGACGTGTGCAAAACCAAGAAAATAGAAAATTTCTGTGCCGTCAGTGTAAATAACAAAGCAAGCTTTTGGTCTTCCCACTGACAGCACCAAAACTGTCCAGTAAACTCTAACTACCCTTATCAGTTGCTGCAGGGGAGACAGTCGTAAACATATCTGTCGCACCTCGGCTGACCTACAACCAGCCCTGGGTGCGAGACGACCGTCTTCGAAGTGGGAATCCATGTACCTATCTTGCCCCCGAATATAAGAACTTGAGCCACCGTATTAAGGAATCTGGCCCCCTAGACGAGGGGAGACTTTTTTTATACGACTTAGTTGGGAGACAAGCACATGGCCCACCTGATGAGAAGTGGTTACTGTGCAACACCAGGGGCATTACCTAACTGGCTGTTCGTTGCTTGGCTCATTATAGAATAGAATTATGCAAATGCTTTACATGCCTATAGGCGCTATAGGAATTTTTGCAATAATTTATTGCAAAAGTTAAAATCCTCTTATGATCGTGCCCAATTCGAAAAAGCTAAGGGAAATATAAAGGCTACTTGGGAAGTGATCAAAACCGTTACTGATACTGGCAGGCGAAACACGCAACCAAATGAACTTTTGAACTTACGCAGTAATCCCAAGGACTCTGTTAACTTAGTCAATGTGTATTTTGTTGATATTGGGAAGACTCTGGCAGCCAGGATTCAGGCTGGTACATGGACAAATACTTCTCAGGAATCTTTTATTATTCCGGATAGAAACATCTTGGGAAACTCTATGGCTCTGCCCGATATCACCTCCTCGGAACTGGATGAGATCATTCTGAGTCTCAGGGACAACTGTGCGGTGGGATACGATGGTATTTCTACTTCAGTAATAAAATCTCTGAGGCTTCACTTGAATTCACCATTGAAGTATGTTATTAATCTTTCTCTTTCCATGGGTACCTTTCCTAACGTTTTCAAAAGGGCTCTTGTATATCCTGTGCATAAAAGTGGGGACAGAAATCAAGTCGTCAATTATCGCCCAATCTCGGTTTTGACAGTGTTGTCAAAGATTTTTGAGAAGTATATTAACACGAAACTGTTAAACTATCTTGATGAATTCGATATAGTCGCCCCTAATCAATATGGTTTTGTCAAGGGAAAGTCTACGGAGGATGCCGTAATGGACCTCACAGAGACATCAATAAAAAATATTGATAAGAGACTTAAGACTATGGCAATTTTCTTGGATCTCTCAAAGGCGTTTGACACGGTTTCTGTTCCCATTCTTCTGGACAGGTTAGAGGCTGTTGGTGTGCGGGGAGTGGTCCATGACATTTTCAGGAGGTATTTGACTGGGCGATCTCAATGTGTGAAGATTGGTAACTATGTGAGTGATGAGGAAACCATATCTTACGGCGTTCCACAAGTCAGTGTGTTGGGTCCGACTCTTTTCATTGTATATATCAATGACTTGTGTCGGTTAACAATCCCGAACTGCAAAATTATTGCTTATGCAGATGACACAGCATTGGTTGTCCACGGTAGAAGCTGGAATCTTGTCCATGAACATGCCGAAAAAGCACTTAACTCGGTTATGTCTTGGCTGACTGTCAGTCTTCTCACACTGAATATCGATAAAACTGGATATGTGAATTTCTTTCCA
This sequence comes from Eilema griseolum, assembly GCA_963662185.1. NCBI lineage: Eukaryota > Metazoa > Arthropoda > Insecta > Lepidoptera > Erebidae > Eilema > Eilema griseolum. The sequence continues at coordinate 587,576 of OY759252.1, forward strand.
CCTGGCTCACCATCGCAACTCAATCTTGCTGTAAAAGTTCACACCTGTGTTTATGCTGGTGGGGTCTGTTGCTGCCCCTCCCTTAAACAAACTTCCCAAATAAAGTATCTGGGTGTTCAGATAGATTCATGTTTTCGCTGGACTAAACAAATAGACACCTTGACTTCACGCATTAGAAAACTTCATTTTCAAAAAACTGAGATCCTCTGCTGATGGAGGTACTCTGAAATTAGTGTACTACACATTATGTCAATCCATAATATCCTACTGCATTCCAGTGTGGGGCGGTGCTGGTTCTACCATTATGCTTAGGATTGAAAGAGCGCAAAGAGCTGTTCTTAAGGTCCTTGCAGGAAAACCTCGAAGATACTCGACAAGTTTGCTATATAACGAGTGCTCTGTACTGACTGTTAGACAGCTTTTTGTGTTTCAGTCTACACTACGTAGGCATGCCCTGCTTCCCTATGTACAATCTGCCAAGCTTAGAAAGGATCGCGTCTGCGAAATTCAGCCACACAGAAGTGCGGTGGCGAGTAAGAGCTTTTTTGTAAGCAGTTGTCGCCTTTATAATCGCATCAACAAACTCATCTACATTTATCCTCTACCTGCTAAGGAATGTAAATTTTCCCTTAAACGATGGCTCCTGACTTTGGACTACCGGGAAACTGAAAATCTTTTGGAAGTCTCAGTTTAATGTACACATTGAGTACTACTCTGCCACATATATACAGACACACACACAAACACAAACACACACACACACACACACACACACACACACACACACACACGCACACACACACACACACACGTTGTGATTTGGTAATTTGTAATTTTGTAATTTTTATATCAATTAATTGTATTGTGACAATTGCGAATTTAATTTAATTTAACTTTGTAACCCAATTTACATTAATTCCCACTAATAATTGTAAAATGAACCTATAAAATGTTGGAAGGCTGGTACCTGTGATACAATGTTTTAATACATTAGTACAGGCGCCAATATTTCACTTAACAATATTATCTCTGAACTGTTTTTATGATAATGTGAAAATGCTGTACGTACTCTTATTTGTTTAAGAAAATAAATCATTCATTCATTCACTTAAAAAATTATGAATGTGTGTAACTGACTAAAAAAGTATCAACCCAAGTGGCATACGACCACGGTTATCCTTGATATTTTTTTTTTTGATACTTTTCAGTAGTCGGGTTTTAATTTTAAATTTATTTTTTTAATCGCGGTAGCCTAGTGGTATGGGTAATGGAATGCTGAGACGAGGTCTCAGATCCGATCCCAGGCTTTACCATGGAACACACCAATGACTTTTCGATGCTTTTCGAAGTTGTAAGTGTATTTATCGCAGGTTTATAAGTGCCCGGTGAATGGCAATTGGCTCGTTACCTTTTACATTGGGACCTGAACATAAACTGGCGAAATGTGGGTGCTAGCACCTCTGCCTACCCCTTCGGGGATATATAGTCGTGAGTTTATGATGATGATGACTTATTTTTTTTTTAAATATTATTTTGGGTATCAATCGATAAATATCAATAGGTATAATATATACATATGTGAAATGTGCTAACTAAGCCCTTAAAGATGATACCAAACACGACATTTACCTCAAATTTATTTTTTATCACAGCACTTTATGACCGCTAGAGCCGAAATTCCTAACACCCCTTTCATCTATAGCGCTGAAGACATCTCCATTGCAATGCGGTCGGGTTGACCCATACCCACTAATTACAGATCCAGAACCTCTCGATCTTTGGACCGACTTCTCGACCACTCGCCCGAGGTCCAGCAATGGTGGATAGAATGGTGTAAAATTTATGGAAATCTCGAAAAGGTTCCCATATTCTTTCATTGATGAATATTGAAATACCAAGGAATGTAAAATAAATAAAATAAATTATAATGCCGTCACAGCTCAGATTTTATTAATTCATTTCGCAAATTTTTCATGTCAATAAAAGTAAAAAAAACGACATATTTTTGTCTTTCAACTTATAAAATGGACAGAAGAATACTTAATATAAACTTCTAATTATAAATCAAATTCAATTGGTTAAAATAATTACAATTCAATTTTTTTTTGTTTTTTTTTTCAATCTTTTGATTTTTATTGGTTTGTATAACAATTGCATTAGAATTACATTTTTTTTTAAATTATTCTATGTCATGTTGACGATGCAATACAATAACATGTGTTACATCGTACGCTTAAGAATATTATATACAAGGTTGATACACGATTAACACTCATATAAGTCAATTAACACCACGCATACTATGCACCAATTCAGAGGAATAAGGTAAACCACCAATCGTAGACACTTACCCAATAGTGGACACTTTCGAAAAAAAACCATTATTTTGAGAAAAGTAATCATTTGGTTCGCATGACTATGAACTTAAAAGACGCCTAATGGCATACATAAGACAACTTAGAAAATTCGCAACACTGTAAGTAAAATTGTTTCTTAAGATTTTTGTTAAGGAAGCTGATTTTAACAGATGTGAAATTTTATTTGTTTATAATGATTATTACCAATGTGTCTAAATTTCAAGCAAATTTAAATAATTGTCCACTATTGGTACTAACGACAAAGTGTATATAACAATTGTACTTATAGTAAAAATATGTTAATTTTTAAAGATTTCACCTGTAAAAGTCTAAATATTGCTGTAATAGTTAAAAACTGTATTTAACGATCATACTTTGATAAACATATATAATTTTCTAGAGTGAAGTTTGATTTGCCCTTAAAGTGTACGCCATTGGAGCTTTTACCTTACACCCTTACTAATAAATAATTGTAGGTTGTTATAAATTTCACTCGATATATATACGTACAAACATGTTAAATACACGATATGTCAATAAACCAAGAAATATCAAATAGCTAAATTATTGTTTGCATTTAAAACGTTTCTGGCGTAAGACCAGGACATGGCATTTTGGGCAGGTGGTTCTAAGGAACTCTCCCAGGGTGTATCAACCTCGTATAGTGCTTATTCAACATTGAATAACTTATTTTCGGTACTTTGCATAAACTTTACCATAAAATCTCTGAATTGTGGGCTATAGGAGGACAACGATGGTGTATAAGATGATACTGGTGTCGGGTTGTGAGAAGGCGGTGAAATCAGCGTCGAATTGTATGAAGGCGGTGAAATAAGCGTTGGGTTGTATGCAGGCGGTGAAATAGGCGTCGGGTTGTTTGATGTCGGTGACTGCAGGTTGTATGGAGTTAGGAATTGCGGATTGAATAACAAAGGCTGGGGGTTCCATATCATCATTGTCTGTTGACTGTTTGGCAAACATAGAGAACTTGGGCTCCATGGAGGACACGGGCTATACATAGTACGTGTTGTACTTGATTCGGCTGCTGCACATCGAAAACATAATATTTCGTACGGAGTTCTCGCTGATTTGACAACTGGCAATCGATGCAGACTAGACAACAGGTTGTCACAGACACTTGGTTTCCTGACACCTTGGATGGGAGTTGTTCTATTGCCTTTTTTCGCTGATTTCGGACGTTCAACGGCCTTACTGAACGGTCTACTGATGTTATTATCATCTTCTGAGTCTATAAAACTGAACTGCTTTGGGATGCTATGGAGGTTGTGGTATAACACCAGTTCATCCTTCAAGAATAATTTTTTGATATAAATTGATAGATTGTTCAAAGAGTTCTCGAGTCCGCATTTTTTGTTGTATGTTTGGTATTTGCACAAGAGCTTCTTTAAAGACATACCGTGCACTTTGCAATATTTACGAATGATGTCACTTGTAGCGAGGACGTCCTCGGTACTTACTCCGTTGTGCACTCTTAGATCAAGGAATCCTTCGAGTGTAAAAACGCGATCCTCGAAAGACATAGTGTTATGGTTATAGGGGCTGGTTTTGTTACTGTTGCTCGCCCCGTACAAGTTGGGGTAGTGGCTCATCTGGAAATCTGAAGTCGGTGGTTTTCCGGCCAGTAGCTCGAATTCGGGGAGACGACTATGAAATCGTTGCTCAGGTATCAGCGTTTTTTCCTGAAAAAGAAAAATAGAATTATATAAATAATGTGTTATATTATTTGCAACTATAGCAAAGCAAAATGGCCTAAGTCGCATCATGTATATTTCGTTGTGACTACCAAGCGACTGCACCTTGTTATTGATAAAAAAAAGACATACGACCACGACGTATGTCACTTAATTACGATGTACGACTTTTCAGTAGTCCGAGTTTTAATTTTAAACTTATATTTTTATTAATATTATTTTGGGTATCAATCGATAAATATCAATATTTATAATACCAAACACCACATTTATCTCAAATTTATTTTTTAACACAGCACTTTATGACCGTTAGAGGGCGCCACATTAGATTCAGTGACACTTTATATAACGCTGTGATACATACATAGCCTCTCCAAATCATAACCCTACTTTTGCTCCACTGTAGTCGGGTAAATAAGTGTCTATCTCATACATTCCTCATTCTAGTCCACGACACACCGGTCACCAGGCACCCTGCAGGTCTAAGGTTTCAACTAACCAGTGCCTCCAACCGATGGTAATAATTACAGACTTGCTTAAACTCGTTGGCCTGTCCGCCAAGCGCCCAGACGATGAAGGCGCGCCTCACCGTTGTGTTGGAGTAGGCAGGGGTGGTGTCCTCCAGTAGAGAGTGCCCGCCGTCTCCCTCTGACAGCACGCTGAACGGACTCCTCCTCACAGTCGGGTAGTGACTCATCTATTTAGAAGAAAGAATTTTATAGTCACATAAGGAACAACTACCCCCCACTTCCAGATAAGTGGCTATATATGTAGATTACTAGCTGACCTACCCCGGCGTCACACGTGGCATATTCTGAATCCTCATAGCATCCTTAGCCCGTAGTTTTTTAGTTTTCAATTACGAATGGAAATCTGCCGGATTTGGTGATATTTATAATCACTGCTCCGCTCCCTTAGGTAGTAACAAGATGATATATAGCTTAAAACATTCGTCATTCATGCGTATAAATATTTGTGCTGAACGGGCATCGAACCTGCGCCCGCTGCGGAGCAATCGAGCGTTCTATTACTACGCCGCAGAGCCGTCGAACGTGAGGGTACGACATACGTTGACGGTTGTCATAAACCTCAAAATACGTGTAAATCCCATACACTCATCATTCTCTTCTACAAAACGCCGGCCAGCGAATTGCCGCTTGTCTTAAGGGGACTGATGTCCATGAAGAAGAGGGAGGGGAAATTCTCATTCTACCCACATCCGTCTTAGGGCGATGTAAGACTAAGGCCTATTGAAAATCTACCTACTAAAATAAAGTACTCGTGTTTGTGACCAAACTACTGCGAAAAAGCTTCACCGATTTCTATGGATTTTTATGAATATACTTGAAAGATCTGAGAACAAGTTGGAAGCTATTTTTAGTTGCGATAACCGACATCAAGATATTATCCGTTTTTAGGGTACATTAATTTATAATTGAAACGAATATACACCTATTTAAATTAACAATTAAAACAAACGTTAAACCATCTTAAAAATATTTTACCCGAAATTACTTCACTCGATACGGAGGTCATGCAGGTAAATATAAAATAAAGACTGTTCCCCAACAATGGTATTCTTTTTAATTACGAAAGTTAAAAATGATATCGCAAAATATTTTGCATTTTTGACGGGTGGCCATAAAAACATAAAAATGGTTTCCGCATTCACGACAATAGCAGCAAATGTGCAGTTTTCATTGTTTTAGTATCGATACCTGTGAGCTGTAACAACTACAATAGACATTCAAACGGGGTGTTATGTTTTTAATCTCCACAGTACAAAAATAATATAGTAAATTATTTGCAATTTGACCCTTTCTTAATTCTATGCGAAAGTGTTTTTTTTAAACAACTTAGGTGGCAAACAAGCACACGGCCCACCGGATGGTAAGTCGTTACTATGACCTATGAACGTGTGTAACACCAATGGAGTCACATCCGTGCTGCTGACCCTGTAAGAACAGAGATTTTGTGCCGTCAGTGTAGAGGACAAAGCAGGATAAGCTTTTGGTCATCCCACTGACAGCACAAAAACTCTCCAGTGAGCTCTGGCGACCCTAATCACCGCCGGGAACACAACACGAAATTATTATAACCGCGGTATTCTGCAGGGCGGAGGTACTTCCCCAGTCGGACTGCTCAATTGGGCGGAAATACCGCCGTGTCCTACCTCCATTTAAAATGTTTCTTATTCTTCCTTGAAGTAAAGCTACAATTATATTTTATTGGGCCTTTTATGATCTTAACACATTACAAAATGTTCATAATACCTACCGTTAAAACGACGAAGTTTTAAATAACAAAGTTATGTACCGAGGGTACATAGCATTGATTCAAAACCTCGAAAAATAAATTTTTATCACGAACCCGCGGCTTATGATGTGTAGACGGGGCTCCTATTTCTTCATGTATTAAGTAAGTAAATCATTTATTGCTCGAAACACGATATGTTACAATGGTGTTACAAAACAAATTATTACAAGGTAACATATATACATAATCAACTATCACCAATCAATATAATTTGGTTAGTAATCGCTATCCAGTTACGATTCCTTTTTTTTAAATAATTATCCATGCCTACATAAATATGTTACTAAGTCGTTAATAGCGTAAACTACAGATTTATTGAAAAAAAATATTTTTTTTGTATTTCGAACTTCTGAACGTTGAATTTTCGGTATTTTAAACGTTTGATGTGTACAAATTTCAGTCTTTCGCTCATCAACCGTATGCCATTAGCTATTTTGTACTTTGGAATTATGAAATTAAACCAGGATTGTACCCCTCATCACTTTATAATTGATGTCATATACCTACGCGATACCTAACATATTCGAGATTTTTCAAAGACGGTATTATTTTAAAAACTGAACAGCTGATTGTATTCTAGAGATCTTTGGATCCAAACTGACCTCACCTGCAAGCTAGTACACCTACAGATTGACGGACGGACTCTGACGCAGTCTGCCCTCTTGGGGTTAGGAGGTCAAACGGCAGTAATTCTACGAAAAGCCGATATGAAGTTAAAATATAAACGGATCCAGAGTGCAACTTTCGACACTATGAGATGAGGACAATGATTATGAAAAAAAATAATTAAAAAATAAATACCTTAAATTTTCAATCAATCTTGTACAATGAACACTTTGTATAAAACTATACTGTAATAATTATTATAATTTTTTGAGTACAATAATACTCATTTACATTTCCTTGTATATAATGGCAGCCGCGCAAAAGGCGAGCGTTGTCTAAAACATCACTACAAAGTGGCCGACTTGGTAATCATTTTGCTGTGTACCTTCAATATTTAAATTATCATTAACTATAGATAAATAATTGCGTCGTTCGGAAATTTGAATCAATTAAACAACACATTTCACAAAATGATACTATTTACTAACGCAGTATCTACATTTAGGTATATATCTTTTTTAATAGTACTATTATTTATTATTACAGTTATTAGAGTTTACTATTTTGAACAAGCACACGGCCCACCTGATGGAAAGTGGTTATCGTGACCTATGGACGTCTGTAACACCAGAGGAGTCACAGTCGTGCTGCCAACCCTGTAAGTACAGAGTTTCTGTGCCGTCAGTAGAAGACAAAGCAGGACAAGCCTTTAGTCTTCCCACTGACAGCACAAATTCTCCAGTGAGCTCTGGCTACCCTATTCACCGCTGGGAACACAACACGAAGTTATTATAGCCGCGGTATTCTGTAGGGCGGAGGTACTTCCCCAGTCGGACTACTCAATCGGGCGGAAATACCGCCGTGTTCTTCCTTATGACAGCCTCTGTGGCGTAGCGGTAGTGAACGAGACTGCTACGCAGGCGCCTCCTGCGTGGGTTCAATTCCCGCTCAGAGGCTCAGTGTTGTTTGCAGGAATAATGTATATTTGCATCCGTCTGTGCGCTTCAATGTATGATATGTATGTGTTTAGAAAAAAAAGATTCTATGTATGTTTATACTAATTCTAGATTCTATAACACGAGCTAGTTAAGCTATGCTTACCATGGCTAAGCTAGATAGCGTTGTATAGAATGTTGAGAATATTTATTTAATTATTTATCTATACAGGGTGTATTTTTGAAACGGGGCAGTAAGGGCAAGTACCTTAACCGTTGCAGTTACAGCAAAACGTTCTTAGAAGACCTTCCCTAACTTTTTGACATATTTTGAACTGCATTCACAGATTTTGTAAAAAACTTACAGTTGGCAAAAAAAATGCAAAAAGTCCAAAAATTTTTTTTATGCCAATCGATTCTATTTCATGTGGGGATCAAAAAACTCTATGAGACCATTTTAGCTTTCAGTACTAGGAAAGACAGAAATCGCCAAAAACGTTGCCCATACATTTCGTACGGAAATATGATAAATCAACTCGAAACTCATAGGTCAGGTAAAATTTTGAACTTTTTTAAATAAATAAAACCATTTAAACATTTAAGAAATTGGTTTATGAAATAAATTGCCTAAAATGATTTCCATTTTCACGAATACATAAGTCTATCCTTTTTTGCACTGAACGAATGGCGGCCAATAATGTTCTGGGATGAATATTACGTAAAATGGTCATTAATGCATCCTTGAGCTCTTGAACACTGGCGTACGTCGTCTTATACACCTCGTTTTTCACGAAGCCCCATAAAAAAAATCAAGTGGTGTTAGATCGGGGCTACGAGGTGGCCACTGTGTTGGACCATGTGTACCGAATAGGCGGCTCAAATTGGAACGTGAAAGGTGACTGTTATGTGGCGGAGCACCATCTTGTTGAAAATGAACTTTTCGCAATTCCGACTTCGCGATATACGCACACGTACTGCGCGGATTTTGATGCGTTTTTATTTATTAGACTTCCGAATTCTGACTTAAAATCTTACGTTTTTTTATTGCAATCGGTTGAGTAGACTGGTGCTATTATAAAATTGTAACCTATTAGCGTTTGTGTTCTGGACATTATTAAAAAATAACTTTAAAAAAAAATATTTCTTGATTATGGACAGACGTACTCGTACATACAAGTCTTTAATTAATACAAATTAGCATTGTTGCATATAAATCGGAAATCAGAACGTAAACTGTGTCAAATGATACAAAGTGTATTGGCAATTATATACCTAGTGTTAATAGTGGCCGACTTGTGATATTTTAAAAACCCCTGATTCGCGTGTCAATTTATTTCTAACCAGAAGCAGAAATTTCGTACTTCTAGATTGGAAAATAATGTACTTGCCATACAACCGTTATTCGCCTATTTTAACATCTTAGTTGTGAAATTTTAGATTATATTATTAAATATATACATTCTTTTAAAACACACAATTATGTAATATTGCCCGCTTCTAGCCTTGAAAATAACATACTTTTAAATAAACTTCCGTATGTTATTTTACATCTAAGTGGCAAAATTTCCAAAAATCCTTCCTTATTTGATTAACGGACGAGGTTCTGGTGCAGGCTTTCCTCTCGCAATTGGGGGTCAGACGACAGTCGCTCCTGTAAAAGTCAAATCAAATCATAATAGGTGTATATGAATACGACATACCTCATCGTCAGCGTCTACTGAATAGTCCGCATGACTCTCCTCACAGCTGCTTAGCGATGGTTCATCGAAGTTGATCTCGAATGACGTCTCCGCGGTACTAGTTCCAGGCGTCTAGAAAATAAATTGCAGCTGTAGTAGTTCGTCATAAGACATAAGACCTATTGATATTTTGTAAATGTGAAAGTTTCTTTGGATGGTTGCTTGGACGGAATTTGTCACAGAGATAGATTATAGCCTGGAATAATATACAGAATAGTTTTTCATCCCAGGACGTCACTAAAGAAGTATTTCTGTGAACCTGGTACTTTTGAAACTTCAAGCAACTTTATCAAGCTATCAGTACAGAACGTCGACAAATTCGAAAGAAATATTGATTATGAGTGACCCAAATATACTAGGCTAAAAATTGCAAAACTTTAAACTAATATTAATGAATCTGTATCGTTTAAACAAAATGAATATGACATGATTGCACATAATAGGAGACAATACGCAAAGATAAGCTCAGAGGGCGCCACTAGCACATACAGTGAATTAACTTTGTAAATATATACGTTAAAAATAAATAAAATAAAATATATAAAGGTATAATATTTAAAAACTTACCATTATATAGATTTCTTCGTCGATCTCCTCATAATCGAAATCAGGTTTTCTCATCATTTTAGAAGATAGCTATTAACAGCTTATGCTTATTTTAACTCGTGCACACACACGAAATAAATAAAAGCAAAAATGAGCAGAAAAATGGAAGAGAAGTAAAAATTGCGACTGTGATTTTAGTTCTAAGCAGTCGGACTGTAGCAACAGCAAAGCGGAACTAAACTAAATTTTTGCCCGCTTGCCTTTTAAAGCCTGCGTGTACGCATCCCTTAATGATACTTAAGGGGGAAGCTCCTCCACCGTCTTCTTGTTTCTAGTAGAAAATACAAAATTGAACTGTATGTACTGGATCTTAAGTCCTAAAGTTGTTTAGCTTGAATAGGATGAGTATATCTGCACTGCTCTAACTATTGTTGGGTGATACTGATAACTAATCCCTTTTTCTTTTTAACAGAAATATTTTCTGTGTGTAATTATCAAAGTGATATGTCATATACATAATAAATAAATACTGTATAAGAGGAAGAATAAGGATCACGGGATAAATAAGAAGAAACTAGTGTTACCAGGGGCGTTACACTCGCCCTGCCGACCATGAAGAAACCTTGTGATGCCCTCTTGAAGATTCCCATATTGTAGGCGCTTGGGAAAACCGCAGCAGGGGAGGTCATTCCACAGTTAGAGTGTGCGTGGGATGAAGTTTCTTTCATACCGTACAGTGCGCACCGTCTCAGGTCGCAATGAGTAAGGATGAATTCCCTGCCTATGGATAATAGAATGTAGCTTTGGGCATCATGTCAAACAATTCTTCTGATATCATAGAAAATATTATAATATTATTAATAATAATAATATTATTATTCAAATATATTATATAATATATTTGCACTGAGCGGGAATCGAACCCGTGCCACCTGCGTAGCAGTCGCGGTCACTACCGCTACGCCACAGAGGCAGTCAGAGAGTTGTGTGAAGGTTCCTCTGAAGATGATGATGGCGTTATTGTTTTGTAATGTTTTATTATTGTTAAATCCCTTCGACAAGGCGTTAGTACATAGGAAATCACTTTGTTATTAAGAACTGTTGTTCCACCATTAGTGTTCATTAGTTAACGACCAGAACACAAACTAAAATATATTGTTTCCTTTTTAACTATCCAGAAATAGAACTCGTGTTTTATTATTTATATAGAACATGTTAATATGACTTCACCTCTCCAGGTGGTAAATTAAAGAGCAATGAAAGAGAGAAATTTTAGAAACTAACAATTAAAAATCACTAGCTCAATAATATTATAATAATTTACTATAAATCAATTGAATTGATACAAGAAAGGTGAGTATCTGTGACAAGAAAGGAGAGGAAGCTCGTGAAATGTCTTAGGATATAACTGTTCTCTGCCTACCCATATATGTAACGCGTTAAAACAATAAAGCTTTCTTGATAGGTAGTCCAGGTTAAAAAATACTCGGCTGACCAACAAAAGGGAAATGATTAGTTTTGGTATAGCTCATGAATATTTCTAATGTGTATATCTAAACATACCACGCTGAGATTTGTAGGTAACGTCTTTTTTCTAGAGAAAAACCATCTCACTATACAAGGGAAGTTCCCAAAATCTGGTGGGTACTTCTACCTGCAAAGATCAAGCAATAAATAAATAAATTGCAAGCTTAACATTATAATCTGTAATCTTTTGATTGAGACAATGAGCGCCGCGGTGGCCGAGTGAAAGAACTAAAATATTTTTATGGCTTCGACTATCATAAATACATTGTTTCGCATTGAATGATATCTTCTTACGGAATATGAAGGATGAAAGAATATTTTCTGTAGAACTGGGGATTATAAAGTATTGATTTAGTTCAGGTAAGCTTCGTGGATTATGCGCTAGAAAGACTGTTTGGCGAAATATGCGGGTAATTTAAATATAATACGCCATGATATATGGCCTCCTATCTCCGGTGTTTGGGGTTCCCCACCGGGGCCGGTGGGAGAGGTTATATCGGAATCGAACCGACCAAAACGCACGATGCCTGTGGGTTGTTTTAGGTTGCCGAAAATGAGGTTAATAGGCATATCCCTCGCACCCCGGCCGACCCAAGGCCATCTCTCTCGATCTGGCCCTCTCCTCGGATGTGGGGACCACAGAATCACCAACTCGTCCCCGAGGTGCACCGCCGCCGCAGCCTTCTTCTGCCAGGGTGACAGGTGGCTCCACCCGTCACCCTCAGGCCTGCGCTCATGGAAGGCGGAGGATCAACCTCCGACGCTCGAGTCGCCTTCGTACGCGGGGAGCTTGGCTTGCGTTCTTTCGTCACCCCCGCTGCCGCTCCCGCCCCGCCTCCTCCTTCACGAGCATTACTTGCTCGCAGAAGGAAGCCAAGCCCACTTAGAAACCAGTAAATCTGTTAATAATTCGATGCAGGACAAAATTCTGGCGAAGGAATTGGACCCCAGGCTTCATAGCATAAATGTTAATATCTATGTATGTAATGATAGTTAGTATGTATATAATGGTGACCCTCTTTTATGAGACTTTACTTTTAGCTAACCATTAGGCGAGACGAAGCCTAATTGACGTGTCCTATGTTAAAGAAAACTTTGAACGCAACTTTTCAATCGCTATGAGGATAATAAATATGGAGGCTCTCCGCGGTAGCCTAGTGGTATGAGTAATAGACTGCTGAGACGAGGTCTCGGGTTCGATCCCAGGTTTTACCATGGCACACACCAATGACTTTTCGATACTTTTCGAAGTTATGTGTATATTTATCGCAGGTTCATAAGTGCCCGATTAATGGCAATAAGCTCGCCACCTATTACATTGGGACCTAAACATAAACTGGCGAAATGTGGGTGCTAGCACCTCTGCCTACCCCTTCGTGGATATAGGCGTGAGTTTATGTATGTATGTACTAAAAGTATGTAGAACATAACAGAATGGATTTTACCAATGAACATAAACGCGTTTAATTCGTTTGCCGTTCACAGACAAAAGCTTTCGAAGTCTATGTCTGCTTATTTGACTGGAGATATCTGTTTATATAGAGATACTTGTTTTTAATTTTATGGTCGATGTTTTAAGCACTCTCGGCTATCGAAAGAAAGAAAGCATTTATTCAAGAACACACAATGTAGCCAATAGTGCCTGTAGCCTTATTTCATTTACGTTTCTGTTAGACCCGTATCAAATAGTAAGCAAATTTATTTTCAGGCGCTTAACATATTATTTTACTTCTCTAATGCATCCAGCCTGCAAGAAGTTTCTTTTGGCCAAAATCTCAAAGACCGACAAATGGCCGTGGCATTTTGTATTTTTGCCTACTATAATTTATGTTCCTACATTTTATCCGTTCGATTGTGACAACTCTTTGATGAGCTTTGGTTCTGGTCTATAATAAGAGGTAGCAATGCCTACATACATACATACATATAATCACGCCGTTATCCCCAGTGGGTTAGGCAAAGGTGAATTAACACCCACATTTTACCTATCACTGTATACGGTAATAGGGGTGAGCCTATTGCCGTATTCCAGGCAATATTGCTGACTCGAGCCATGTATCTGAGTCTGAGTCTGGTCTGTATATATCTATCTGATGTTAAACATCCGTATTGCATGCATTGACATGCATATTATACACACACACACACAAAAGAAAAAAAAAGATTATATTGAAGTAGAATACACTTTATAATCCATCAAAATATAATTTAATTAAGTAATATGTTATTATGTATTACCAAAACAATTGGCAGCCTAAAGCTAAACTAAACCACTCCAGTACTGCTACAGATCCTTGTCTCCTCAGCCCTCCTGGACAAGTGGCAATTCGTGGATTGACACGTATTCTGACGTTTACGACGGTCGTCAACGTGTGTCAGTCCCGTACATTGATTAATCTATTCCATCGTATTCTAAAAACGTATTTTACCAATTGCCTAGAAGAGCAGTAGATCCTCCCTTTGTATTGGCGGAGTATATTATCATCCCGTTACAGTACCTACTCTAAACTGGGTAACGTTACAACAATCAAAAAATTAAATACTATAAAATTATAAAAAAACAAGAAGCTCGACTGCTGTCTAAAAGAGAAAAGAAGAAAATGGTGACCCTCTTTCCTGAGACTTTGCCTTTAGCTTACTATCAGGCGAGGTAGCCCTCCCGCAAAATCAGTCCTTAGAGACCCCAGCCACTCCACGTGGTGAGCATTGAAGTCCCCCAAGAATACTAAAACAGCAGTGGGGTACTGCTCAATTACACTGTCCGCCGACTGTTGCAGGTGCTCAAACAGATGAGTTGTGCCCAGGTCACCGCAATGAGATCTGTAAAGGCACGCATAGATACGGGCATCTATACGTACCCATAGAGTTGACAGGTCCCTGTCCTCAAGACCATGAAGCCGGCGGCAGCGAATATCATCCCGGACGTACAAGCATACCCCGGCGCGACTCAAAAAGTTTTGCTCGAGTTTGTACCCGGGGTACATTAGGTAGGCTGTATCGGCCGGGCATGATATTTGCGTCTCCGTTAGAAAAAGCAAAGTTGGCTGCGCGGTCTCTAAGTGGAGATGGATCGCGTTATGGTTGGAGTGTAGGGCCCTGATGTTGCATAAATCCACATTTATTGTGGATGATGGTGCCGCTGTGGTAACGTATCCTTTGCCTTTTCTAATTTTCATATTTGAGAATGAGGAGGGGGGGGGGGGGGAAGGTTAAGAGAGATTATGAAACCCCAGCATAGAAGACAAAGCAAGGCGTCTTGCTCCTACAGACAAGCTGGGGTTGTGTGACTGGCTGGCGCGGTGGGCGGAAGGACCCTCGGTCCCCTCCCAGATACTGAAGCCAAGTCCACTCCGGTCTCCTCCTCCGACACGGCTACAGCACGGAACTTTACACAGGCTGCTGGTTCAGCTTCCTGGGGTGGAGATTAAGTAATCCCCAGGTACGGGAACCGTACAACCTGCGGGCGGCCAGCGGATAACCATTTCACCATGTCTCCCTGACGCCCCCATCAGTCAGCGGGATCAATTTAAGCCTTCGGTCTTCCCACTGACAACATACAACCTCTCCAGTGAGCTCTGGTTACCCTTCTCACCGCTGGCAACACAACACAAGGTTATTATAGCCAGGGTATTCTGTAGGGCGGAGGTACTTACCCAGACGGACTACTCAATTTTGAACGGGAGATACCGTCATGTCCTACCTCCAATACGTCATGTCCTACCTCCAATAAATCAAGTTTTCAACAAGATAATCTAATAAAACCTTAATACTTCAGGATTAATCTCTGGTCACTATACAGCCCACCGAGTCTAATAAACGACTGGGTATACTACCTACTTGTTCTACTCGCGTTGCCGCACTCGTTGTTCACGTTAGACAACGCCTTACCCTCATTCCTGAGATATCCTATTTAGCTTCTTATCACGTGAGCTGAAGTTATATTGACAACAGTTACAAAGGTGATTCATCATTCTCATGTCGATTCACCAGTAACATCCAAAGTTGGCACTTTGGAGCCCTATTGAATGATAGATGGCGCTGACCGTCATGTTAAGAACTAGCTCCGCGTTTAAAAATAACAAAAAATGGAATTCCTTACAAAATTAATCGCAAAACAGTTTTAAAATGAAGTTTTAGGCGGCTGTGAGCAGTGAAATTGTTATCCAGAAGAACCGTGCAGAAATACGTTGAAGAACTCAAACGGTTATTCTACCGTACGAATGAATACATGACTTTGCAAATTTAATGCTTTCGTGACTTCAGTATATGTGTTGGGTATTGTGCGTAGTGATATCAACGTGTATTGGACAATGCAAACCTAAACAGCGTGACACGTAAGTGAACAAAGACTTATAACATAATCACTAAATTTCAAAGTTCGTTTTTTCTTCAAGTCCATTTAAAAAGGTAAATATTAAGTCTAGTCTAGCCATCTAGTTTGAGTCACATGAACTATTTACATAACTAGACAACTTATGGCGCAAGCGCAACCGTGATTATAATACGACAATCAGTCTATGTTGGCGGCGACATCTAGTATGCTAAAGGGAAACTTAGGATTTCTGAAAGCAATCCTTGTATTGACACGTAATTCGTAAGTTACGGTGGCTGATCGAGGAACGCACTGACTGCGGAGACGAAGGATTTGGGTTCAAGCCCAAGTTACCCAAATCACTTTTTGACATTAAATTGACTATAGTTCGTTCGCGATAAGAATGCAGTAAGTCATCGTTGTCCTTCGACTTAGCTCCGCCCCCTAACCAATCAAATCTTGTGAAATTATAAGGTCAAGTTCACAATGTCCAGTTGAAGACATTGCTTCGAACGCAACGGTTGTGTCCTGTCATTTGTTTTAACTGATTTAAATTTTTTAAAATGAATACCTCACCAATTCGTAAAAATAAAAGTGGTTCGTTAATTTGTAGTGGAGACAGAAAAGTAATTTACAATGTTTTTAAGTATTTTAAACAGTGTGATTTACATGTCACTGTTGACAACTTAGTACAAAAAACGTCAGCTGCCTGCGGTGTGTCCGAGAGAACAGTTTATAACATTCTTAGTGAAAAAAAGGAAAACAATACATTGAAATCGCCAGTGAAAAAAAGGGCCCGGAAGTCTATTGTTGATAAATTCGATGAATTAGACAAATGTGCAATAAGGAGAAAAGTACACTCAATATATTTTAATAATGAATACCCGATATTAAATAAAATTATGACAATGTGTGAAGCTGATGAAGATGTTCCAACGTTTAAACGTACCACACTTCATAAAATAATGCATGAGCTGGGATTTGAATTTAATAAACAGGATAATAGAACATTATTGATGGAAAGAGAAGACATTGTTTTGTGGCGGCGTAAATATCTCAGGCAAATCAAAGAACACAGAAAAGCAAATAAAACCATATACTTTCTTGACGAAACATAGGTAAACGCCAGACATGTTAAATCAAAAGCATGGTTGGATACAACTATAAAAAACAAGAGACATGCTTTTCAAGACGGTTTGTCTACCGGTCCAAGAGTACCTACTGGAAAGGGAAAAAGGTTAATTGTTTTACACATTGGTAGCGACAAAGGATTTGTGGAAGGAGGTCTATTAGTTTTTGAGTCAAAATCAACAAAAGATTATCATGAGGAGATGGACGGTGACAGATTCCTTGAGTAGTTCGAAAACATAGTGCCTAAGCTAGAACCAGGGAGCATTGTTGTCATAAACAACGCTCACTATCATTCTGTCAAACACGAGAAATTACCAACAACCTCTTGGAATAAACAACAAATAATAGACTGGCTAAAAAGCAAAGGGATACTCATGGACATGAGTTATTTAAAAAAAGAATTGTTGAAGAAAGCCGCAGAAATCGTCCCCCAATATGATAAATATTTGATTGATGAAATGGCTAGAAGTAATGGCATTGAAATTGTCCGTTTACCTCCATACCACTGCAAACTGAACCCCATTGAGTTGGTGTGGGCCCAAATAAAAAAATATATTGCAGCAAACAATACAACTTTTAAGCTTACTGACGTAAAAAATATATTTTATGACGCAATTACCTTAGTAGACGCTGATCGATGGAAGAAATGCTGCGAACATGTCGCACAAGAAGAAAATATCATGTGGGATTTAGATGACGTCATGGAAATCGCTGCAGAAAATTCTTTTATCATAAATACTAACGAGGATAGTAGTGATAGTGATTAAAATATGATATTTTACTAATTTTTTATTTACTTATATAAATTTATGAGATTTAACATTTTTAAATATACTTTTTTTGAATTTTAACACCACTGTGAATACACCCTATGCACTGATGACTCACTGCATTCTTAACGCGAACGAACTATAATTTGTGTTGGATGGACAACATGGAAGGTGATAACATTACATTGCGTAGTAGACGACTATTAAGAAAAAAATTGGACAATAATAGTGAGTGTAAACTGAACATATCATATCATAGTCAACCTAATATAAGTAGTCCTCTCTGTAGTAAAGAATTAATTGAATTAAAGGATACATTGAACAGTCTTAATTTAGAGCTACAATCCGCGTATACAGAGGTGGAGAACTTGAATATCGAGAATACTATGTTGAAATCAAAAATAAATGATTACCAGAAAAAAATAAAACGTAATAAGTCGATTGGTTTGAATGAATCACTTGATTTGGGAACAGGTACTCGTACACCTTTAAAATGTTATTCGCCACAGTATCATCGACGTCTAATGTACACAAATATGAAAATAGGACTACCCAGAACGTCTTCGCGTGAACTGGTATGGAGTGCAATAAAGCGCCAGAATCAAGGATGTTCCTACTAACCTGAAAACATTTTGACAACTCGTAGTGAAGATTTTTCGGTTACAAATCCTTATGAAATACTAAATCAACGACCAGGTTTGGGACTTAGGGGTTGCAAGGATATGGCGACATTGGTAGATTGTCAGAATGATGCAGATTTGCAACATCAATCATCACCCATTGACGGCGGTGTGTGTTCGACTGAGGAGCCGCCTCAAGGATGTGCTACAGTCACAGGTGAGGTGAAGACTCCGATGAGTGACGACAAATGCAATCGAAAACAGTTGCAATGTAAAACAAAGGGTCACAATCTTTGATGATGAAAGTGGGTCCAATGTGAGGAAACTTTTACAGGCCCATCTCGGGGATGACTTTATTGTTACTGCTATTATAAAGCCGGGGGCACCGATCTCTGAGATAATAAGTTCTTGTGTACCTATATGTAAGAATTATACCAAAACAGATTATGTTATCATTTTGAGTGGAGCACACGATAGTAACCCGATGGCGTTTCAGTCGTATTTGTATTATGTGCTTAGTAAAATATATCACACAAATGTTTTAATTACAGAAGTTAGTAGAAATATATATTTGAATGTAAATAAATTAAATAATCTTCTAAATCATATATGGTATTGCTGTAGTAATGCACATTTCTTAGAAAATTGTGAATACTTTAATAAATTTTACATAAGAAGTATATTCCATAGGGATATATTGCGACTACAATATAAGTTACATTACATAAGGTTACAGGTTACATAAGGTACAATATAAGCTTTACTGGTGGTAGAAACTTGGTGGCACAAATTTGTCTCAAGTTTCGACCGGGTAGGTACCACCGTGCACTATTGCGAAAAACCCTCCATAGCAATTCAATCTCGGTTGGATTGTGTTCAGGGGTCAGCATGTGCATAGCCGGGCAGAGGTGGTGGTTGTCGCAGCACTAGTGGGACCAGTGGGTCTTGGCGTAGTCTAGTGGGGATGGCGCGGGGCGATGCGCCGAACAGGGAGACCTGTAGAAACGGTGGTGCCGCTGGCCGCCCGCGGTATAGTACAGGGGCCCAACTGGGGTTAACCACCTTGGGAGGCTGCCTCACCAGGCCGCGCATAATCCCGATATGGTTCGTCGTGCCGGTTGGTGACCGGATTTGGGAGCCCGGCGACCATACTCGGGGGGGTACGGGGGCCCTTCCGTTCGGCGCGTCGGCTCTCGCCATGCCTCACATTCATAGATAAAACCAATATCCCGCGCTTTGTCACACGGTGCTGCGGCGGCAATCACTTCTTTTTTCACGCCTTCTCCCACCTAAACTCATGGCAGCGCAATTTACAGAAAAAGGCAACACAGCGGCTCGTCACACTCCCAAAAGCTTGCTATTTGAGGTGGAGTCCACTAACATCTGTGGGCTCCATGCAAACCTCAACGCCGTCCACCAACACCTAGAGACGGCGAAACCTGCCATGTTTTTTCTAACGGAGACGCAAATACACCGCCCTGACGACACGACCTACTTGCTCTACCCTGGCTATGTTCTTGAGGAAAGTTTTCGTGCAAAAGCCGGGGTGTGCGTGTTTGTTAGGGCGGATGTTTGCTGTCGCCGTTTGCGCTGCCTAGAGGACCCATCCTTCTCCGTCCTTTGGGTACACGTAGACCATGGCCCTACGAGTCAGATCTATGTGTGCCTCTACCGTTCCCATACAGGAGATGCTGAGACAACTCGACTCTTTGAATATCTGAGTCAGGCGGCAGATGATGCGCAGGAGCGATTTCCGAATGCCGAAATGGTATTTTTGGGGGATTTTAACGCCCACCACGAGATCTGGTTGGGCTCCTCCAAAACAGACCATGCGGGAAGAGCCGCCCACGCATTTGCTCTGGCGCACGGCCTGACCCAATTGGTGCACGAGGTCACTAGGATACCAAGAAGGTCGGGCCAAGCACCTTCTCTGCTAGACCTTCTGCTGACGAGTGATCCGGACCGGTACAGTGTATCGGTGCGAGCCGCTTTAGGCAACTCTGACCACTGCCTGGTCTGCTCCACGGTGCCTATTATAGCGCCCCCACGACCCATGCAGGGGAAGCGGCGTCTCTGGCACTACTCGTCAGCGGACTGGGATGGACTTCGTGACTATTTTGCGTCCATCCCGTGGGTTGAGCGCTGCTTTGAAGGTAAGAACCCATCGGATTGTGCTACTGCTGTCGCCGGTGAGATCGGTCTGGGTATGGAATACTATATCTCATACACCGATGTCACCGGTGACCGCGGGGTGCGCCCTTGGTTCGGGCGCGAGTGCGCGGAAGCTGTTGAACAAAAACAGTCTGCGTACCGCGCTTGGGTAAGGGCGCGCGCCACGCGCCATCCCAATCTGGGCCACTTCAAGGCGGCGTACAACAGAGCCACAAAGGTCTGTAGAAGGGCCTATGTCAGAGCGGATGCCCTGCGCATAGCGCGGCTTGGTCACGAGCTAGTGATGCATCCCACGGGAAGCCGTGGCTACTGGCGACTGGCTAAAGCCGTGCAAGCCAACTTCTGTCAGCCTTCGCTGCCTCCGCTGCGAAACCCTGATGGATCCCTGGCCCATGAGCCGCAAGAGAAGGCAAATCTGCTGGCTAATCTCTTTGCGGCCAACTCCCGAATCGATGATTGTGGTACGCAGCCACCAACACTACCCGACAGTGACCACGCGATGCCTGATATCCATATCAGGCAACGCGATATCCGTGCAGTGCTGCAATCACTCGATGTCCGGAAAGCCAGTGGTCCGGATGGTATTCCAGTGGTAGTTTTGAAAAAATGTGCAGCGGAGTTGTCTCCAATGCTTACGCGCCTGTACCGGCTATCCTACAGTTCGGGTACAGTGCCTTTGCCTTGGAAAGAGGCGAATGTTCAGCCGATTCCCAAGAGGGGGGATCGCTCGGAGCCAGCCAACTATCGACCCATAGCCGTCACCTCAGTGCTGTGCAAAGTGTTCGAGCACATAATTAACAAACAGCTCATGCGGCACCTAGAGGATCACTCCTTAATTAATGACCGGCAATATGGCTTCAGACCGAAACGGTCAACGGGTGATCTTCTAGCATACGTTACCCATCTTTGGGGTGAGGCTATGGACAAGCACGGTGAGTCACTGGCAATTAGTCTTGACATCGCCAAAGCTTTCGATAGAGTCTGGCACAAATCGCTTCTTTCTAAGCTACCTGCCTTTGGTCTGCCTTCTAGGCTGTGCAACTGGGTTGCAAGCTTCCTGCAGGGGCGCCGTATTCGCGTCCTTTGTGACGGACGAGCTTCGGAGTTTCTGCAGGTTAATGCTGGCGTGCCCCAGGGGTCCGTCTTATCACCCACTCTCTTTCTTCTGCATATCAACGACATGCTGTCTACCGGCAATGTTCATTGTTATGCAGACGATAGCAATTTACATGGGAGTTATCATGGACATCCAGCGGCCAAGCAGTCAGATATCGCAGAGAAAAGGCAGCTTCTTGTCACTGAGCTTGACGGGGTCCTGAATCACATTTCTCAATGGGGCTCTGAGAACCTGGTTGAGTTCAATGCCAAGAAGACGCAGGCATGTGCGTTTACAGCAAAAGTATCTTCTTTCCTTCCCCTCCCCACTCTTCAGAGCACGCCACTGCCGCTGCAGGACAATCTCAATATCCTAGGTATGGATGTTCGCTGCAACCTGAATAACAAAAACTACATCGAAAGCATCATCAAAACAGCCTCACGAAAACTCGGAGTCCTGAACAGAGTGAGACGATTTTTCACGCCGGAGCAGCGGTGTCTTCTATACAAGACACAAATTCGCTCCTGTGTGGAGTACTGCTCGCATCTCTGGGATGGTTCAGCAAAGTACTTACTAGATGCTCTCGACAGGTTGCAGCGACGTGCGGTCCGCATCATTGGGAATCCCGAGATCACGAACACACTAGAACCTTTACAGCTGCGTAGAGATGTTGCGTCCATGGCTGTATTTTACCGTCTGTACCATGGGGAGTGTTCTGATGAGCTCTTCCAATTAGTCCCACCCTCCCCTTTCCTACACAGGACAACGCGTGCAGGTCTTAGATGTCATCCGCACACGGTGCAAAACATCCGATCAAGAACCAAGCGGTTCGGAGACTCTTTCCTCTGTCGCACCATTAAGGCCTGGAATTCATTACCAGCTCACGTGTTTCCTTCTTCCTACAGTCCCGGGTCCTTTAAGCGGGGCGTGAAAAAGCATATGATAAGGCCGTCAAGCTGAGTGTCACCATTGTCACACGGTATGTGTAAGTAATGGTGACCCTCTTTTCTGGGATTTTGCCTTCAGCTTACCATCAGGCAAGGCGAAGTCCAATTGACGTGTCCTATATAAAAAAAAAAAAAAAAAAAATAAGTACAGTTATTTTAATTACAGGCATGAGTTGAATAATATTGCTTGTACATGCCGAAGTATAATAAAGAATTATCGTAGTACGTATACTTAGACTCATGTTGTGAATTGAATTTTGCTGATGCTATCACACAGACTGAACCTGACGATGTCAGTACAGGGAGAGCCGACGATTTTTTCGTGAATAATAATTATTGTACTTCGTAGGATGTGCATGATGATACAATACGAGAAAATGGGTTCTCTAGTAATATTTCAATGAAAATATTTTATCAGAATGTTTGCGGCTTGAACTCGAAAAGGGATGAATTTGAGCTTTATATAAAATCGTTCATAAAACCAGACTATATATGTTTATACATATATAGTCTGGTTTTATGAACGATTTTCTAAACCAGGTGTCGGCTCCCTTGTTTTGTTTGAGCGGGTACAATAATGTTACGTACAACAACAGCGTTGGGAAGACTCGAGGTGGTAGTCTTATTCTAGGAAAGGCAAATAGAGAGTGCAATGTATGTTCACATGTAATGATCTGTATGCTCGGGATTCTTTCGAGATATGCTGTGTAAAGGATGTAGATAGTGGATTATATATATGTAGTCTTTATCGAACGCCTGAGGACAGGAACTTTGATATATTTGTGCAGCGTCTGGAGAAGGTTCTGGAATATTTTTTCAACAGGAAGGCTTTAATTTGTGGGGATTTTAATGTGAATTTACTCAAGGAACATGAACATCGCACTGAATTTTTGGGATTGTTACGATGTTTTAATTTTTAGGTTCTTGTGCAAAATGTTACTTTCATCCGAAACAGTAGAACATCCTGTGTTGATAATTTCTTGACCAATGTGAACGATCAGAGTATACATGAAATAAATGTGGATCACAACGGTTTATCGGACGGACATGCTGGTATTATGTGTGAGTTATCGCTAGCAAAATTAACAGATAGAAAATGTGCACGGAATGCAACACTAATTGTTGTGTGTAGAAAAAAGATTATTTAATAAAAGAAGTCATGAAATATTTGAAAAATTCATATTGAACGCTGAATGGTCATCAATGGCAATAAACACTTTTCTTTATAAATTTAATAATATATTTAAAAGTAGCTTTAGGAAAAAATCAGAAACATAAATAATGGTGGGAAACATGCTTGTATTCCATGGGCAACAAAAGGTATAAGAGTTTCTAGCAAAATGAAACGATTTCTTTGCATGCATAATGGAAATTGTATTAATGATAGTGTTCTAACTTATAGAAAAACTATGTAAGTTTATTCAGAAGGGTTATTAAGGCGGCAAAAAGAAATGCTGTAGTTAGGCAATTGCAAAACGTTCGTAGGGAAATCTGGCAAGTTGTTAATCGCCATAGAAACAAAACTAGTGAAAAAGCGTTTAAGAACTTTAGTATTAATAATAATAATATGGAAAAGGTTGAGGACCCCGGAGAGGTTGCACGTATATTTGCTGAACAGTCTATTAATAATAATAAACATACTACAAATGACAGGCAAAACAATGATTCAAATACTTTTCTTCAAGATAGTGGTCGCGGGATCATAAAGGACATGGTCTTTTCTTCTATTACACCGGAGGAAGTTGGAAAGTTAGTGCGAGGAATGGTTAACAAGACTTCAAGTGGTTATGACGAAATACCCATTACAGTAATTAAACACCATTTAAAGGTATTAGCTTTCCCACTATCATGCTTTTTCAATCAATGTTGCGAAGCTGGTATTTTTCCTGAACATTTGAAATTAGCCAAAGTGGTTCCGATTCACGAAAAGAGCTATGCGATGGATCCAAAGAATTACAGACCCATATCTGTCTTGCCAACCCTATCTAAAATTTTTGAAAAATTAATAAAAACTTGTCTGGTGTCCCATCTCAATATAAATCAAATTATAAACAGGCAACAGTTCGGGTATCAAAGGTTTGTAGGCACTTCAGATGCTATAAATAGTTTAACCAATGAAGTAATAGGAAGAATTAATGAAAAACAGAAGGTTGCTGCAATATTTTTGGACCTAAGTTCTGCATTTGATACTGTTGACCACGCGTTGCTGCTTAAAAAACTGGACGTGAGAGGCAGGGCCCTGCAGCTATTTGACTCATGTTTGGGCAAAAGGACGATGTATGTTGAAATTAAATCAATTGATAAAAATGGTTGTCAACGGGTATATAGATCCAAGGTACATAACGTGATGACTGGTGTCCCACAAGGATCGATACTTGGAGCTGTGCTTTTCCTTGTTTTTATGAACCATATGATAGATTACACGAAGCGATGGAACGCGGATGCTCAACTGGTAGTTTTTGCAGTTGATACAAATGCAGTAGTCAGTGCCGGTAGTGTGGAATTATTGAGCTGTAAAATAAATACGTTGCTGACTGATTTTCAGAATTGGTTTGCAGCTAATAGCTTAATAATAAATAGGAAGAAAGCAAGCGTTATGGTATTTAAAATTATATCACGTAATTGCAACACCATAAATATTATGCTAAACGGTGATAGGGTAGATTCTGTAGATACTGTTAAAATTCTGGGCGTTCACATTGATTCGTTACTAAATTGGAAAGATAAACTGGATGCCATTGATGGATCAATTTTATCTGCTTGCTTTTCTGTAAGATGTTTAAGAGATGAAGTCAGTGTTGACCACCTAAAGATGGTGTATTTTGCATTAGTTGAGTCCAGGTTAAGGTACAGCAATCAGGTTTGGGGTAATAGCTTTAAATATAACTGTAAAAAGGCATTTATAATGCAGAAAAGGGCTAAAAGAACAATAGTCCGTATTCCACAGTGGGAATCTTGTAGGGAGTATTTTAAAAACCTGTCCATACTTACCGAGGCTTGCCTCTATATATTAAATGGTTTTAAATGATTTTGCAAAACACAAGGGATTATGAAACGGCAGATGAAAGAGTAACACGTGAAAGCACTCGAAGGAACCATTTCAAAGCTACATTGAATCCGAGAATTAACTTCGTGATACATAGTGCGAAACATCAAGCAATAAAACTATTTAATAGTCTGCCTTTTTTTTTTTACGTGCGCAAAATCCCCACGGATACCTCCCCACCGGAGCCGGTGGAGGAGGTTATGTCGGACACGAACCGACTAAAACGCACGCCACCTGTGGGTCGTTTTGGTTGCCGAAGGTGAGGTTGACAGGCATATCCCTCGCACAGGCATATCCCTCGCAGTCTGCCTAATGACTTAAAGCTTGATGTCTATAAAACCTATTCCTCTAAGAAAAAGTTAAAGTCCTTGCTTTTGGAAAAGTGTTACTACACAGTGGAAGAATTTGTGAATGATGACTAAAATGTTTTTGTGACTAAATGTAAAGTTGTAAGTAATTATACCTAAAATTTTATTTTATTTTATTTCATTTTGACGTTATAGTGTATTTTCATTGATTGTATGTATTTATCAGTTAAAATTGACATTTCAATACAAGCTATGTTTGTTTAGAAATAAATAAATTGAATTGAAATTGAAATTGAATTGGTTTCTCAACTATTCCGCTGCCAAAGGGACTGCCGTCTTAACTCCCAACCCCGAGAGGAAAACTTGGCTCGAGTGAGGTTGATTTGAGCCCCAAAGGTGTTAACAGGACCCTGTTCATACTGTGCACTAATATGACTTCTTCTTCATCCCAGTTGCGTCTGAAGTTTTCAACCCGGATTCTGGGATTCGCTTTTTCCAATCTGGCTGAACTTCGATGTTTTTCGTAAAGCCACTGCCATCTGATCTCCAAAATTCATTGGCATTATCGACGCATTGCAGTTGGAACAGTTGTTGGACTGTTTAGGGCTCCAACAATTCGCAACGACTGCCATAGATACAGCAACTGGGACCAACGACATAATGTGCTCTCTGAGGCACAACCGAACCAATGCAAATAACCATAATCGTGCGTACAAATATTTTAACTGAGCGGGAATCTAACCGGCGCCTCCAGAGTCGCAGTCGCGTTCACAGCCACCACTGAGGCTGTCCAAGATGACTATTCAATGCTTTATTTCTGTTTCAGGTATGTCTGCTGTCTCTAGTGCAGGACTTCTTAATAAGTAAATAAATGTAAGTAGCATTTTTAGATAGATATATAATTCTTTATAGTACACCAATAAAATTACAGTAAAACTTGTAGGTGTATATCAATTTTAAACTGGCTCCCATCAAAAATAACAAACTTTCATATTAAATGAAAGTTTGTTATTTTTAAGTAGCATTTATATGAGGGAAAGCTTCTAGAAAATTCCTAACACCCCTTTCATCTATAGCGCTAAAGACATCTTTGCTATACTATACCTACTAATTACAGATCCAGAACCTCTCGATCTTTGGACCGACTTCTCGACCACTAGCCTGAGATCCAGAAATGGTGGATAGAATGGTGTATAATTTATGGAAATCTCAAATATTCTACCATTGATGAATATTGAAATACCACGGAAGGTAAAATAAATAAAATAACAAATTATAATGCCGTCACAGCCCAGATTTTATTAATTCATTTCGCAAATTTTTCATGTCAATAAAAATAAAATAAAAACGACACATTTGTCTTTCGACTTATAAAATAGACACAGAAGAATACTTAATAAATTTCTAATTATAAATCAAATTCAATTGGTTAAAATTATTACAATTCAAATTTTATTTTTGTATTTCTTACAATCTTTTGCTTTTTTTTGTTTTGTAAAACAATTTGCATTAGAATTACATTTTTTTAAATTATTCTATGTCATGTTGGCGATGCAATACAATAACATGAGGTACATCGTACGCTTAAAAATATTATATACAAGGTTGATACACGATTAACACTCATAGAAGTCAATTAACACCACGCATACTATGCACCAATTCATAGGGGTAAGGTAAAACACCAATCGTAGACACTTACCCAATAGTGGACACTTTCGAAAAAACCCATTATTTTGAGAAAAGTAACCATTTGGTTTACATGACCATAAACTTAAAAGACGCTTAATGGCATCTATCAGGCAACTTAAAAAATTCACAACACTGTAAGTAAAATTGTTTCTTAAGATTTTTGTTAAGGAAGCTGATTTTAACAGGTGTGAAATTTTATTTGTTAATAATGATTATTACCAATATGTCTAAATTTCAAGCAAATTTAAATGATTGTCCACAATTGGTACTTACGACAAAGTGTATATAATAATTGTACTAATAGTAAAATTATGTTAGTTTATAAAGATTTTATCTGGAAAGGTCTAATTGTTGCTGTATTAGTTAAAAACGGTATTTAACGATCATTCTTTGATAAACATATATAATTTTCTAGAGTGAAGTTTGATGTGCATTTAAAGTGTACGCCATTGGAGCTTTTACCTTACACCCTTACTATTAGATAATTGTAGAGGTTTTTATACAATTTCATTCAATATATACGTACAGATATGTTAGTTACACGATAATGTCAATAAGTCAAAAAAATATCCAATAGCTAAATTATTGTTTGCATTTAAAACGTTTTTGGTGTAAGACCAGGACATGGCACTTTCGGCAGGTGGTTCTAGGGAACTCCCCCAGGGTGTATCAACCCCGTATAGTGCTTATTCAACATTGAATAACTTGTTTTCGGTACTTTGTATAAACTTTACCATAAAATCCCTGAATTGTGGGCTATAGGAGGACAACGATGGTGTATAAGATGATATGGGTATCGGGTTGTGAGAAGTCGGTGAAATCAGCGTCGGATTGTATGAAGGCATTGAAAAAGGCGTTGAGTTGTATACAGGAGGTGAAATAGGCGTTGGGTTGTTTGATGTCCGTGACTGCAGGTTGTATGGAGTTAGGGATTGCATATTGAATAACGAAAATGATGCCTGATTACATAGTGTGATTGATTGAGCATCATGAGATGACAAAGGCTGGTGGTTCCATATCATCATTGTCTGTTGACTGTTTGGCAAACACAGAGAACTTGGGCTCCATGGAGGACACGGGCTATACATAGTACGTGGTGCACTTGACGCGGCTTGACTACATTGATTACAAATATCGTTCGGAGTGCTCACTGATTTGACAACTGTCAATTGATGCAGACTAGACAACAGGTTGTCACAGACACTTGGTTTCCTGACACCTTGGATAAGAGTTGTTCCATTGCCTTTTTTCGCTGATTTCGGACGTTCAACGGCCTTACTGAACGGTCTACTGATGTTATTATCATCTTCCGAGTCTATAAAACTGAACTGCTTTGGGATGCTATGGAGGTTGTGGTATAACACCAGTTCATCCTTTAAGAATAATTTTTTGATATAAATTGATAGATTGTTCAAAGAGTTCTCGAGTCCGCATTTTTTGTTGTATGTTTGGTATTTGCACAAGACCTTCTTTAAACACATACCGTGCACTTTGCAATATTTTCGAATGATGTCACTTGTAGCGAGGACGTCCTCGGTACTTACTCCGTTGTGCACTCTTAGATCAAGGAATCCTTCGAGTGTAAAAATGCGATCCTCGAGAGACATAATGTAATAGTTGTAAGGTCTGGTGTTGTTACTGTTGCTCGTCCCGTGCAAGTTGGGGTAGTGGCTCATCTGGAAATCTGAAGTCGGTTGTTTTCCGGCCAGTAGCTCGAATTCGGGGAGACGACTATGAAATTGTTGCTCAGGCATTAGCGTTTTTTCCTGAAAAAGAAAAAGAAAATTATATAAATAATGTGTTATATTTTTGCAACTATAGCAAAACAAAAAAAATGGCCTTAGTCGCATCATGTATGTTTCGTTGTGACTACCAAGCGACTGCACCTTGTTATTGATAAAAAAAGATACCAGAACTTCTACCACTTGGATGGCAGGCAAGCACACGGCCCACCTGATGAGAAGTGGTTACCGTGCAACACCAGGGGCGTTACCTAACTGGCTGTTCGTTGCTTGGCTTATTATAGAATAGAATGATGAATGTGTGTAACTGACTAAACAAGCATCAACCCAGAAAATATCAAGGATAGCCGTGGTCGTATGCCACTTTTCCTTAGACTGTATTGTTTTATTGACTAAGTTGACTAAGGCAAGGCGAAGTCTAATTGACGTGTTCTATAAAAAAAATAATTAAAAAATTAAGTGACATACGACCAAGGCTTTACTTGATAATGATCCTTTTTGATACTTTTCAGTAGTCGAGTTTTAAATTTAACCTTTTTTTTTTTATTAATATTATTTTGAGTATCAATCGATAAATATCAATATCAATATTATTAATACCAAACACGACATTTATCTAAAATTTATTTTTTAACACAGCACTTTATGACCACTAGAGGGCGCCACATTAGATTTAGGGACACGTTATATAGCCTATAATCAGCGGACGACTAAGATGCTTGTTGCTCTTGGGGACCTATGAGCTGTGAACACACATAGCCTCTCAAAATCATAACCCTCCTTTTGCTCCACTGTAGTCGGGTAAATAAGTGTCTATCTCATACATTCATCATTCTAGTCCTTAACACGCTGGTCACCAGGCACCCTGCAGGTCTAAGGTTTCAACTTACCAGTGCCTCCAACCGATGATAATAATTACAGACTTGCTTAAACTCGTTGGCCTGTCCGCCAAGCGCCCAGGCGATGAAGGCGCGCCTCACCGTTGTGTTGGAGTAGACAGACGTGGTGTCCTCCAATAAAGAGTGCCCGCCGTCTCCCTCTGACAACACGCTGAACGGACTCCTCCTCACAGTCGGGTCGGGACTCATCTATTTAGAAGAAAGTATTTTATAGTCACATAAGGAACAACTACAGAAAAAAATTCTACCACCCCTCACCCCCAGATAAGTGGCTATATACATAGAATACTAGCTGATCTACCCCGGCGTCACACGTGGCATATTCTGAATCCTCATATCACCCTTAGCCCGTAATTTTTTAGTTTTCAATTACGTATGGAAATCTGCCGGATTTGGTGATATTTATAATCACTGCTCCGCTCCCTTAGGTAGTAACGAGATGATATATACCTTAGAACATTCGTCGATAAACGGACTATTAAATACAAAAAGAATTATTCAATTCGATATAATAGTTCATGAGATTTACCCGTTCAAATAAACAAACAAACTCTTCAGCTTCACAATATTATTATACAGAGTATGTATATCTAGAATAGAATAGATTGTTCAGTGTATAAAAAACCTATAACCTAAAATGAGAATGAACATATTTATTTACTTACATACTTTTATTTTATAAAAACATACATATTACATGCATATAGGAACACTATTGCAAATTGACATATTCATGCATATAAATATTTGTGCTGAACGGGCATCGAACCTGCGCCCCCTGCGGAGCAGTCGAGCGTTCTATCTCTACGCCACAGAGCCGTCGAACGTGTGGGAACGATATATGGGAATCAGGCGCGACCAATCCGTAGCTTCGCGGCAGTAGCTAAGGCTAGCATTTTTATAATGTACGTGGCCCGTACAGACTTATACATGCACACTTTTATTTGCGCTGAACGAGTATCGAACCTGCGGCTGCGCCCCTGCGGAGCAGTCGAGCGTTCTATTGGTACGCCACAGAGCCGTCGAACGGTTGTCATAAACCTCAAAATATGTAAATCCCATACATTCATCATTCTATTCTACAATACGCCGGCCAGCGAATTGCCACTTGTCTTAAGGGGACTGAGATGTCCATGAAGAAGAGAAAGGGGAAATTCTCATTCTACCCACATCCGTCTTAGGGTAATGAAAGACTAAGGTCTGTTGAAAATCTACCTACTAAAATAAAGTACTCGTGTCACAGTGTTTGTACCCATACCACTGCGAAAAAGCTTGACCGATTTCTATGGATTTTTATGAATATACTTGAAAGATCTGAGAACAGGTTGGAGGCTACTTTTAGTTGCGATAACCGACATCCATTTGGGAGAAGCCATGATTAATAGCTAGTTATTATCCGTTTTTAGGCCACATTAATTTATAATTGAAACAAATATAAATAATACAATAAACAATTAAAACAAAAGTTAAACCATCTTAAAAATTATTTTACCCGAAATTACTTCACTCGATACGGAGGACATGCAGGTAGATATAAAATAAAGACTGTTCCCCAACAATGGTATTCTTTTTAATTACCTACGAAAGTTGAAAATGACATCGCAAAATATTTTGCATTTTTGACGGGTGGCCATAAAAACATAAAAATGGTTTCCGCATTCACGACAATAGCAGCAAATGTGCTGTTTTCATTGTTTTACTATCGATACCTGTGAGCTGTAACAACTACAATAGACATTCAAACGGCGGTGTTATGGTTTTAATCTTTCTACAAAGAAACTCCACAGTACAAAAATAAGATAGTAAATTATTTGCAATTTGACCCTTTCTTAATTCTATGCGAAAGTGTTTCTTATTCTTCCTTGAAGTAAAGTTTCAATTATATTTTATTGGGCCTTTTATGATCTTAGCACATTACAGAATGTTCATGATACCTACAGTTAAAACGACAAAGTTTAAAATTACTAAGTTATGTACCGAGGGTACATAGCATTGGTTAAATTTCTCGAAATTTAATATTCACTCGAAAATCCAATTTTTATCACAAACCCGCGGTTTATGATTTGTAGACGTCCTATTTCTTCATGTATTATTACAAGGTAACATATATAAATAATCTACTATCACCGATCAATATAATTTGGTTAGTAATCACTATCCAGTTATTAGTTATTTCTTTAATAACTACCCATGCCTACATAAATTTATATATTACTAAGTCGTTAATAGCGTAAACTGCAGATTTATTGAATAAAATATTTTTTGTATTTCGAACTTCTAAACGTTGAATTTTCGGTATTTTAAACGTTTGATGTGTACGAATTTCAATCTTTCGTTCATCAACCGTATGCCATTCGCTATTTTGTAATTTGGAATTATGATATAAAACCAGGATGGTACCCCTCATCACTTTAAAATTGATGTCATATACCTACACGACACCTAACATATTCAAGATTTTCCAAAGACGGTACTATTTTATAAACTGAACAGCTGATTGTATTCTAGAGATCTTTGGCGCCAAACTGCCCTCACCTGCAAGCTAGGTACACCTACAGATGGACGGACGGACTCTGACGCAGTCTGCCCTCTTGGGGTTAGGAGGTCAAACGGCAGTAATTCTACGAAAAGCCGATATGAAGTTAAAATATAAACGGATCCAGAGTGCAACTTTCGACACTATAAGATGAGGACAATGATTACGAAAACAAATATATTAAAAAATAAATACCTTAAATTTTCAATCAATCTTGTACAATGAACACTTTGTATAAAAATATACTGTAATAATTATTATAAATTTTTGAGTACAATAATACTCATATATATTTACTTGTATATAATAGCAGCTTCGCAAAAGGCGAGCGTTGTCTAAAACATCATTACAAAGTGGCCGACTAGCTAAAGCATTTTGCTGTGTACCTTCAATATTTAAATTATCATTAACTATAGATAAATAATTGTGTCGTTCGGAAATTTGAATCAATTAAACAACACATTTCACATAATGATACTATTTACTAACGCAATATCTACATTTAGGTATATATCTTTTTTTAATAGTACTATTATTTATTATTACAGTTATTAGAGTTTACCATCTTGAACTATAACTATTTATGTCTTACGACAGCCTCTGTGGCGTACCGGTAGTGAACGCGACTGCTACGCAGGCGCCTCCTGCGTGGGTTCAATTCCCGCTCAGTGTCAATATTTGTTTGCAGGAATAATGTATATTTGCATTGGTCTGTGTGCTTCAATGTATGATATGTATGTATTTAGAAAAAAAAAGATTCTATGTATGTTTATCCGAATTCTAGATTCTATAACACAAGCTAGTTAAGCTATGCTTACCATGGCTAAGCTAGACAGCGTTGTGTAGAATGTTGAGAATATTTATTTATTTATTTATCTATATATTGTACACTATTATATAATTATAATTTGCAAATGTATGTTCGCGATAGACGCACAAGTACTGCGCGGATTTTGATGCGTTCTTATTTATTAGAAAGGTCTTGGTCTGACTTAAAATCTTACGTTTTTTTATTGCAATCGGTTGAGTAGACTGGTGCTATTATAAAATTGTAACCTATTAGCGTTTGTGTTCTGGACATTATTAAAAAGTAACTTTAAAAAAATCTTGATTATGGACAGACGTACTAACGTTTAACTTATTTTACCTCTAAGAGGAAAAATTTCCAAAAATTCTTTCTTATTTGATTAACGGACGAGGTTCGGGTGCAGGCTTTCCTCTCGCAATTGGGGGTCAGACGACAGTCGCTCCCGTAAAAGTCAAACCAAATCATAATAGGTGTATACGAATACGACATACCTCATCGTCTGCGTCTCCTGAATAGTCCGTATGGCTCTCCTCACAGCTGCTTAGCGATAGTTCATCGAAGTTGATCTCAAATGATGTCTCCGCGGTACTAGTTCCAGGCGTCTAGAAAATAAATTGCAGCTGTAGTAGTTCGTCATAGAACTATAAATATCCTCATTCCTATTGATCTACACTAATATTATAAAGAGGAAAGATTTGTACCTATTTTTGTATGTTTGTAATGAATAGGCTCAAAAAGTACTGGGCCGATTTAAAAATTCTTTCACCAATAGAATGCTACATTCTTCCAATTTGACATAGGCTACATTTCATTTTGAAAAAATTGGTAAAATTTGAACAATGTAACCGAAGGTGTAGAAAAATGAGTCTTAAAATGTCTTTCGTCGAATGCGCTGCCGAAACTATTAGCGATAGAACAAAATAATGTACAACAATATTGAAGAACATCATAATGTCTACAAAAAACTCCACAGTAGCATATGTCCAACTATTGTAGTTATGTCACTACAACAACTTTTTTCATTTTAAACATTAATGAAAATGCTAACCAAATTCGAACCATGCTATTTATGTGTTTATGACCCCGTGCGAAGCCGGGACGGGCTGCTATATATTATAAATGTGAAAGTTTGTTTGGATGGATGCTTAGACGGAATTTTTGGCACAGAGATAGATTATAGCCTGGAATAATATACAGAATAGTTTTTCATCCCAGGACGTCACTAAAGAAGTATTTCTGTGAGCCTGGTACTTTTTGTATGGATTACCAGCCTCACAGAAACTTCAAGCAACTTTATCAAGCTATCTTTATCAGTACAGAACGTATATAAGACGAATTCGAAAGAAATATTGATTATGAGAGATCCAAATATACTAGGCTAAAAATTGCAAAACTTTTAACTAATATGCATCAACGGAGACTCTCAAACGGCGCAAATATACCAATTTAACTGATATAATACTAATTATATTTTGAGCCGTTTGGAGTCGAAACGTTGGGTCCGTGGGGTCCAAGCGCGCGCGCACTATTCAAAGAAATAGCGAAGCGACTAATCGACGCTTCCCGTGACCATAAGGCTGGCCTTTACCTCGCTCAAAGAATTTGCATCGCCATTCAGCGTGGTAATGCCGCCAGCCTCTTGGGCACGGTACCAGTAGAGATCGATGGGGAGGAATTTTTCGATGCCTAAAATTACAGTCTCCCTCTTTTTCTCTATTCCATTTTTGCACATATTGTATAGTTAGCATAGTTTTATATTAATTTGTAAGTAATTGTATATTATAATAGAATATTTTACGTACCTAAATTTCTGATGGTAATATATTAATAAATCTGTATCGTTTAAACAAAATGATTATGACATGATTGCACACAATAGGAGACAATACGCAAAGATAAGCTCAGAGGGCGCCACTAGCACATACAGTGAACTAACTTTGTAAATATATACGTTAAAAATAAATAAAATAAAACATATAAAGGTATACCTTATTTTTTTTTATATTTAAAAAACTTACCATTATATAGATTTCTTCGTCGATCTCCTCATAATCGAAATCAGGTTTTCTCATCATTTTAGAAGATAGCTATTAACAGCTTATGCTTATTTTAACTCGTGCACACACACGAAATAAATAAAAGCAAAAATGAGAAGAAAAATGGAAGACAAGTAAAAATTGTAACTGTGATTTTAGTTCTAAGTAGTCGGACTGTAGCAAGAGCAAAGCGGAACTAAACAACATTTTTGCCCAC
Organism: Eilema griseolum; assembly: GCA_963662185.1. Lineage (NCBI taxonomy): Eukaryota > Metazoa > Arthropoda > Insecta > Lepidoptera > Erebidae > Eilema > Eilema griseolum. Next base: position 623,646 of record OY759252.1, read on the forward strand.
TTGCCTTTTAAAGCCTGCGTGTACGCATCCCTTAATGATACTGAAGCTCCTCCCCCCGTTTTCTTGTTTTGAATAGAAAGTACAAAATTAAACTGTATGTGCTGGGCCTTAAGTCCTAAAGTTGTTTAGCTAGAATTGGATGAGTATATCTGCACTGCTCTAACTATTGTTGGGTGATACTGATAACTAATCCCTTTTTCTTTTTTACAGAAATGTTTTCTTTAAAAAATTTTTTTATTAAATACTGTATAAGGGGAAGAATAAGGACCACGGGATAAATAGGAAGAATCTAGTGTTACCAGGGGCGTTACACTCGCCCTGCCGACCATGAAGAAACCTTGTGATGCCCCTCTTAAAGATTCCCATATTGTAGGCGCTTGGGAAAACCGCAGCAGGGGAGGTCATTCCACAGCTAGAGTGTGCGTGGGATGAAGTTTCTTTCATACCGCACAGTGCGCACCGTCTCAGTAGGTCACAATGTGTGAGGATGAATTCCCTGCCTATGGATAATAGAATGTAGCTGTGGACATCATGTCAAGCAATTCTTCTGAGCACAAACCATTGTATAGACGGTAGAACACACACAGCGAGGCAAAGTCCCTCCTAAGGCTGAGGAGTTACGCGAGTGTGACTCCCCTGGTGTTACACACGTTCATAGGTCACAGTAACCAATTTCCATCGGGTGGGCCGTGTGTTTGTCTGACAAACTCAGAGTTCCTGGTGCAAAGGCTGGCCATTGCAATCCAGGGAGGAAATAAGGCGAGCGTGATGGGCACTTTTGCGCCGGGAACGTTCAGGGGCGGGTTATTTAATTAATTTATTAACTCATTTGTATTGACTTAATGTATACATTAAGTCGTACATACATATACATTAAGGAAGCTAAAAGCCTTATTAAAGAAATCGGACAGAGGCTCATCGAGGCGACCGGTGACACTCGTTCCGGGTCGTTCCTGGTCCAAAGGCTGTCCATTGCCATCCAACGTGGCAACGCAGCAAGTGTTATGGGCACTTTTGCACCGGGAGCGATCAGGGGCGGGTTATTTGATTAGTAGATTTGACATATTGTATTGTAACAAATGTATTCGATGTAAAATAAATAAATAAAATTCAGATGATTATAAATGATCCGATAATACATACATACATACATATAATCACGTCTTTATCCCCGGAGGGTTAGACAGAGGTAAATTAACATTCCCACGTAACAGGGTGTGAGCCTATTGCCGTCTTTCGGGCACTATTGTTGACTCAAGCCATGCATCTGAGGCTGATTCTGGTGCTATACAGCTCTATCCCTTAGTGGCCTTGTACGACATCGCTTGGGAAGAGATGGAATGGTCCAAATTCTACTTTGCCGAGAACCACGCGTCAGATATTATCAGATTATCTGATAATATCATCCGATAATCTCATCTGCAAGACTGTACACTTGCTAATTGGTGGATGGTTATCCTCTAAGGGGTTGGAAGTCAGACGGGAGTCACTTTCATTAAGTAGGCCTTATTAATAAACCAAAGTAGAACAGCGGAATAGCTAACTTAATGAATTAGCTATAATTAGTTAATGTTGAAGTACTGCTGATCATTATTTCTTATTTTATAATTTATAATTAATTATTTTTTAATGGTCAGATGGCAGTCGCTTCACGGAAAATATCGAAGTTCAACCGCATCACAGTTAGAATGGAAAGCCCACCCCAGCAGAGTTATAAATAAATAAATAAATAAATATTCTACAACTTTCTACACACCGCTATCTAGACCCATGGTAAGCATAGCTTAACTAGCTTGTGTTATGGAATCTAGAATGCGGATAAACATACTTAGATACTTTTTTTGTAAATAAAAACATATTATACATAGATACATCCAGACCAATGCAAATATACATATTCTAGCATACACAATTTTTACACTGAGCTGGAATCGAACCAGCGCCTAATACGTAGCAGTCGCGGTCACTACCGCTACGCCACAGAGGCTGTGAAAGAGTTGTCAAAAAGTTGGGTAAAGGCTCCTCTGATGATGATGATGGCGTTATTGTTTTGTAATGTTTTATTATTGTTAAATCCCTTCGACAAGGCGTTAGCACATAGGTAATCACTGTGTTATTAAGAACTGTTGTTCCACCATTAGTGTTCATTAGTTAACGACAAGTAAACAAACTAAAATATGTTGTTTCCTCTTTAATTACCCAGACACAGAACTCCTGTTTTATTATTTTATATAAAATACGTTAATTGGACTTCACCTCTCCAGATGGTAAATTTAAGGCAAATGAATGAGGGACATTTTAGACATAACATTACATAAACTTACGCCTATATCCCCGAAGGGGTAGGCAGAGGTGCTAGCATCCACATTCGCCTGTTTATGTTAAGATCCCAATGTAATAAGGTGGCGAGCCTATTGCCATTACCCGGGCACTTATAAACCTGCGATAAATACACACATAACTTCGACAAGCATCGACAAGTCATTGATGTGTGCCATGGTAAAACCTGGGATCAAACCCGAGACCTCGTCTCAGCAGTCCATTACCCATACCACTAGGCTACCGGGGGTTTTTTTTTATACATTATAGACACTAACAATTAAAACCACGAGCTCAATAATATAATAATTTAATATTAATCAATTGAATTGATACAAGAAAGGCGAGTGTCTCAAGGAAGCTCGTGAAGTGTCTTAGGATGTAACTGTTCTCTGCCTACCCATATATGTAACGCGATAAAACAATAATGCTTTCTTGATAGGTAGTCCGGGTTAAAAAATACTCGGTTGACCAACAAAAGGGAAATGATTTGTTTTGGTATAGCTCATGAATATTTGTAATGGGTGTATCTAAACATACCACGCTGAGATTTATAGGTAACGTCTTTTATCTAGAGACAAACCATCTCACTATACAAGGGAAGTTCCCAAAATCTGGTGGGTACTTCTACCTGCAAAGATGAAGCAATAAATAAATAAATTGCAAGCTTAACATTATAATCTGTAATCTTTTGACTGAGACAATGAGCGCCGCGGTGGCCGAGTGAAAGAACTAAAATATTTTTATGGCTTCGACTATCGACTATCATAAATACATTGTTTCGCATTGAATGATATCTTCTTACGGAATATGAAGGATGAAAGAATATATTCTGTAGAACTGGGGATTATAAAGTATTGTTTTAGTTCAGGTAAGCTTCGTGGATTAAGCGCTAGAAAGGCTGTTTGGCGAAATATGCGGGTAATTTAAATATAATACGCCATAATATATGGCCTCCGGTGTTTGGACTCTTACTATGATCTTTACAGCTAAGCCAAGCCCTTTTTTATGTGTGCATAATCCCCACGAATTACTTACTCGCAGAAGGAAGCCAAGTCCACTTACATGCCAGTAAACCTGTTAATAATTCGAAGCAGGACGAAATTCTGGCGAAGGAGGCTCGAAAGTACAAATGATAGTAGTATGTATATAATGGTGACCCTCTTTTATGAGACTTTACCTTTAGCTTGCCATCAGGCGAGGCGAAGTCAAATTGACGCGTGCTATGTTAAAAAAAAACTTTTCAATCGCTATGAGGATAATAAATATGGCGTTTCTCCTCGATAGCCTAGTGGTACAGGTAATGGACTGCTGAGACGAGGTCTCGGGTTTGATCCCAGGTTTTACCATGGCACACACCAATGACTTTTCGATGTATTTCGTAGTTATGTGTGTATTTAATTCAGGGTTATAAGTGTCCGGTTAATGGCAACAAGCACGCCACCTATTACATCGGGACCTAAACATAAACTGGCGAAATGTGGGTGCTAGCACCTCTGCCTACCCCTTCAGGGATATAGGCGTGAATTTATGTATTTATGTTATGTTATATCCTAATAAAGTTTGACGATACTTATGTAGAATAATAATATTATAAAGAGGAAAGATTTATATTTTTGTATGTAACGAATAAATTCAAAAGTACTGAACCGATTTTAATAATTCTTTTTTTATTAGAAAGCTATATTCTTTGTGAGTAACATAAGCTACGTTTTTCCTGATATTCCCATGGGATCAGGATTTACGCGGGTGAAACTGCGGCGCGGTGCTAGTGTAGAATTAAATTGATAGTATGATAGATATATCGGATTGAACAATTCAATGGTTCCCGGCAGAGTAGAATTTGGAACACCCCATCTCTTCCCATGTGGTGTCGTACAAGGCGACTAAGGGATAGGGCTGTTTAACATCGGACAGACAAATACAGCTCAGACGCAGCCTCAGATGCATGGCTCGAGTCAACAATAGTGCCCGAAATACAGCAATAGGTTCACCCCCTATTACGTGGGACTGAATACAACTATTGGTGAAATGTGGGTGATAATTCCCCTCTGCCTATCCCTCCGGGGATAAAGGCGTGATTATATGTATGTATGTAAATGATTACCTGCACCTATCACCCCCATCGGATTGTTCCATAAAACATTTATTTTTATTTTAATGTTTTATGAATTGTTCTAATCTTAAATACACTCACCCCTGACATGTGACAGAATACATAATTGGTGAAATGTGGGTGTTAATTCACCTATGCCCAACCTTTCGGGGATTAAGATGTGATTATTTGTATGTGCGTATGTAATATAAACATCCTATCAACCGTGCTGCAAACCAACTAACTTGGTCCACATATCATCCGCGTGGGCTGAGTATTCATGGATCTGATTATTCGTCTTTTATTTAACCATTATTTCATCAACTACATTGGTCGAAGCGAAAGAGCGTCGAGGTATGTCTACGCCGCCATGTTAGGCTGAGATTGTGTTGTATGTATAGACAGAATAGCGATCGTCGGCGACTTCACACGTATGGACCCGTTTAGGTATGGAGTTCAGTAAAATCCGTTCTTAGCGGATGTCCACACCCTATAAGCAACTCACCTGCCAAATTTCATGTTTGTAGGTGTTATAGTTTCTGAGATATCTTTTATAAATAAAGATTGACAGCTGTCACCTATATACACAACACATCCCCAGATAAATCGACATTCAGAACTCAAAGAATCAAAGATGTGTGTATCTAATTTAATCTGGCTCCCATCAAAAAGAACAAACTTTCATTTAATAAGTAGCATTTATATGTGGGAAAGCTTCTAGAAAATTCCTAACACCCCTTCCATCTATAGCGCTAAAGACATCTATGTTATACTATACCTACTAATTACATCCAGAAATGTAACCAGAACCTCTCGATCTTTGGACCGACTTCTCGACTACTAGCCCGAGATCCAGCAATGGTTGATAGAATGGTGTATAATTTAAGGAAATCTCGAATAGGTTCCCATATTTTAATGAATAATTGATGAATATTGAAATACCAACAAAGATGAATATTGAAATACCAAGGAATGTAAAATAAATAACAAATTACAGTGCCGTGACAGCTCAGATTTTATTAATTCATTTAGCAAAGTTTTTTCATGTCAACTTATGTTGAACTTATAAAATAGACAGAAGAATTACTTAAATAAGCTTCTAATTATAAATCAAATTCAATTGGTTATAATAATTACAATTCAAATATTTTTTTTGTATTTTTTTCAATCTTTTGATTTTATTGTTTTGTATAACAATTTGCATTTTTCTAAATTATTCTATGTCATGTTGACGATGCAATACAATAACATGAGGTAAGTAAGTACATCGTACGCTTAAAAAAATTATATACAAGGTTGATACACGATTAACACTCATATAAGTCAATTAACACCATGCATACTATGCACCGATTCAGAGGAATAAGGTAAACCACCAATCGTAGACACTTACCCAATAGAGGACACTTTCGAAAAAAACCCATTATTTTGAGAAAAGTAACCATTTGGTTCGCATGACTATGAACTTAAAAGACGCCTAATGGCATACATAAGACAACTTAGAAAATTCGCAACACTGTAAGTAAAAATTATTGTTTGCATTTAAAACGTTTTTGCTCTAAGACTAGGACATGGCACTTTAAGCAGGTGGTTCTAGGGAAGTCTCCCAGGGTGTATCAACCCCGGACAGTGCTTATTCAACATTGAATAACTTACTATTGGCATTTTGCATAAACTTTACCATAAAATCCATGAATTGTGGGCTATAGGATTGTGGTGGCGTATAAGATGGTATTGGTGTCGAGTTGTGAGAAGGCGGTGAAATCAGCGTCGGATTGTATGAAGACGGTGAAATAGGCGTTGGGTTGTTTGATATCGGTGACTGCAGGTTGTATGAAGTAAGAGATTGCGAATTGAATAACGAATATGATGCCTGATTACATAATGTGAATGATTGTGCATCATGAGATGACAAAGGCTGGGGGTTCCATATCATCATTGTCTGTTGACTGTTTGGCAAAGACAGAGAACTTGGGCTCCATGGAGGCCACGGGCTATACATAGTACGTGGTGTACTTGATGCGGCTGGACTAAATTGATTACAAGGATCGTATGGAGTGCTCGCTGATTTGACCGCTGTCAATCGATGCAGACTAGACAACAGGTTGTCACAGACACTTGGTTTCCTGACACCGTGGATAAAAGTTGTTCCATTGCCTTTTTTTGCTGATTTCGGGCGTTCAACGGCCTTACTAAACGGTCTACTGACGTTATTATCATTTTCTGAGTCTATAAAACTGAACTGCTTTGGGATGCTATGGAGATTGTGGTATAACACCAGTTCATCCTTTAAGAATGATTTTTTGATATAAATTGAAAGATTGTTCAAAGAGTTCTCGAGTTGGCATTTTTTGTTGTATGTTTGGTATTTGCACAAGAGCTTCTTTAAACACATACCGTGTACTTTGCAATATTTTCGAACGATGTCACTTGTCGCGAGGACGTCCTCGGTGCTTACTCCGTTGTGCACTCTTAGATCAAGGAATCCTTCGAGTATAAAAACGCGATCCTCGAAAGACATAGTGTTACGGTTGTAAGGGCTGGTGTTGTTACTGTTGCTCGTCCCGTGCAAGTTGGGATAGTGGCTCATTTGAAAATCTGAAGTCGATGGTTTTCCGGCCAATAGCTCGAATTCGGGGAGACGACTATGAAATAGTTGCTTAAGCATCTGCGTTTTTTCCTGAAAAAGAAAAAGAAAATTATATGAATAATGTGTTTTATTTTTTGCAACTATAGCAAAACAAAAAAATGGCCGCCGTGGTATCATGTATGTTTCTTTGTGACTACCAAGCAACTGCACCTTGTTATTGATAAAAAAAGATACCTTGAAACTACCTGATGGAAAGTGGTTACCGTGGCCTATGGACGTGTGCAAAACCAAGAGTCTCATTCGCGCTGCCAACCATGTAACCACAAAGAATTTCTGTGCCGTCAGTGTAAAAAACAAAGCATGACAAGCTTTTGGTCTTCCCACTGACAACACCAAAACTGTCCAGTGAGCTCTGGCTACCCTTATCAGTTGTCGCAGGGGAGATAGTCGTAAACATGTGTCTCGCACCTCGGCTGACCTAGGACCATCCCTGCGTGCGAGACGACCCTCTTCGACGTGGGAATCCATGTACCCATCTTGCCCCCGGATATAAGAACTTGAGCCACTGTATTAAGGAACCTGGCCCCCTAGACGAAGGGGGACTTTTGTTTTACGACTTAGTTGGGAGACAAGCACACGGCCCACCTGATGGGAAGTGGTTACCGTGCAACACCAGGGGCGTTACCTAACTGGCTATTCGTAGCTTGGCTTATTATAGAATAGAAAGAAGAATGTGTGCAACTGACTAAAAAAGTATCAACCCAGAAAATATCAAGGATAGCCGTGGTCGTGTGCCACTTTTTCCTAGACTGTACTGTTTTGTTGACTTAGTGGGATACGACCACGGCTATCCGTGATATTTTCGTTTTTAATACTTTTTAAGGTATATATCTTTTTTTAATAGTACTATTATTTATTATTACAGTTATTAGAGTTTACTATCTTGATCTATAACTATTTATGTCTTAGGACAGCCTCTGTGGCGTAGCGGTAGTGAACGCGACTGCTACGCAGGCGCCTCCTGCGTAGGTTCAATTCCCGCTCAGTGTCAATATTTGTTTGCAGGAATAATGTATATTTGCATTGGTCTGTGTGTTTCAATGCATGATATTATGTATGTATTTAGAAAAAAAAGGTTCTATGTATGTTCATACCAATTCTAGATTCTATAACACAAGCTAGTTAAGCAATGCTTACCATGGCTAAGCTAGATAGCGTTGTGTAGAATGTTGAGAATATTTATTTAATTATTTGTCTATATATTGTACACTATTATATAATTGTAATCTATTAGCGTTTGTGTTCTGGACATTATTAAAAAGTAACATTAAAAAATATATATTTCTTGATTATGGACAGACGTACTCGTACATACAAGTCTTTAATTAATATAAATTAGCATGGTTGCCTATAAATCGGTCAGAACGTAAACTATGTCAAATTGGCAATTATATACCTAGTGTTAATAGTGGCCGGGGAAAGATTTGTAAAATAATGTTTTTCGAACTTTACCCTAACTTGTGATATTTTGAAAACCTCTGATACACATGTCAATTTATTTCTAACCAGAAGCAGAAATTTCGTACTTCTAAATTTGAAAATATTGAACTTGCCATACAACCGTTATTCGCCTATTTTAACACCTTAGTAGTGAAATTTTAAATTATACTAGATTATATAAATATACATTCATTTTTAAAAACACAAGTATATAATATTGTCTGCCTTGAAATTATCAGACTTTTACATAAACTTTCGTATCTTATTTTACCGCCGTTCAATCAATCAATATCATTCAGGCCGCTAGTCGAACGGCCCTGTTTCGTAAAGAGGTTAGGCAGTTGATTGCCCGGCTGCTTAATCAGCCATTCAATCATGAATATTCATTTATTTTTAAAACGACACAATAATATTGTCTGCTTCTAGCATTGAAAATAACATACTTTTAAATAAACTTTCGTATCTTATTTTACTCTAAGTGGCAAAATTTCCAAAAATCCTTCCTTATTTGATTAACGGACGAGGTTCTAGTGCAGGCTTTCCTCTCGCAATTGGGGGTCAGACGACAGCCGCTCCCGTGAAAATAAAACCAAGTATACGAATACGACATACCTCATCGTCTGCGACACCTGAATAGTCCGCAGGGCTCTCCTCACAGCTGCTAAGCGATAGTTCATCGAAGTTGATCTCAAATAACGTCTCCATACTAGTTCCAGGCGTCTAGAAAATAAATGGCAGCTGTAGTAATTTGTCATAGGACTATAAATTTCTTAATTCCTATTGATATATTATAAATGTAAACTTTTCTTTGGATTCGGCACAGAGATAGATTATAGCCTGGAATAATATACAAAATAGTTTTTCATCCCAGGACGTCACTAAAGAAGTATTTCTGTAAGCCTAGTACTTTTTACATGAGTTACTAAGCTCACTGAAACGTCGGTACTAATACGTCAGAACATTGCAGTAGGTATAATTACCATTACACGTACACACTTATATTTACGTTAAAAATAAATAAAATAAAATATATATAGGTACAATAATTAAAAAAACTTACCATTATATAGATTTCTTCGTCGATCTCCTCATAATCGAAATCAGGTTTTCTCATCATTCTAGCAGATAACTATTAAAAACTTATGCTTATTTTAACTCGTGCACACACACGAAATAAATAAAAGCAAAAATGAGAAGAGAAATTGAAGAGAAGTAAAAATTGCGACTGTGATTTTACTCCTAAGCAGTCGGACTGTAGCAAGTGCAAAGCGGAACTAAACTTAATTTTTGTCCACTTGCCTTTTAAACGTTTCTATTCTATTCTATTCTAATCTAAAGCCTGCGTGTACGCATCCCCTAATGATACTAAAGGGGGAAGCTCCTCCCCCCGGCTTATTGTTTTTAATAGAAAATACAAAATTGAACTGTATGTACTTGGCCATAAGACCTAAAGTTGTTTAAATAGAGTAGTATAATGAGTATATCTGCACTGCTCTAACTATTGTTGGGTGATACTGAAAATTGCAATCGATGTGATATGTCTGTAATTATCAAAGTAATATGTCAAACGACGTTTTATAACACATTTGCGAGGAAATTAATAAAACTCGGATTTTCTTATACTCACGAATAAATCTTTAATCACTTGTTAAAGTAGTAATAAAATTTAAAAGTAACGAGGTGCGCGCATCAGCGCTTGCGCCAAAGGCACTAAAAACAGCTATACCTACACACAAACATTTTTTGCTTGTAATGGTTGTAATTTAATGTCCAAATTAATAAATTTAAAGAAAGTGGGCTTTTGTGATATCAAGTCAAGTGCACTTTTGCACCGGGAGCGATTAGGGATGGGTTATTCGATTAGTACAAATAAAAAATATTATTACGTAATAATTAAATATATAAAAAAATAATATTTATAAGATGTTTAGATTAATAATATGATGACACTGTATGAAGATTTAAATGTTAATTTATTATATTGTATTTCCCAAAGTTAATTTGTTGTTGACCACTTTTTTGCTACAAAAAAACCTTTGACAAGATTCAAAATAATACCATTCGTTTTTAGATGAAGCATCTTGAGAAAACTGGGGACTGCTGATAGAAGTGTAAACAGTCTGAATAAAAACTAGTGCTTGTACTTTGTGAACTATGTATGGATGTTGCAGCCAACTAGCTTAATCAATCGTTCAATCAATTAATATCATTCAGGCCGCTAGCTGAACGGCGCTGTTTTGTAAAAAGGTTAGGCAGTTGATTGCCCGGCTGCTTAATCAGTCGTTCAATCAATCAATATCATTCAGGCCGCTAGTTGAACTGCGCTGTTTTGTAAAGAGGTTAGGCAGTTGATCGGGTAATCAACTGCCTTACCTCTTAATCAGATCAAAAACAAAGAGGTAGGACACGATGGTGTTTCCGTTCCATTGACCAGTTCGACTGTGGAAGTAAGTCTTATTGACGTGCCCTATATTAAAAAAATGAACCCACTATTAAATCACTATGAGAATAATGAAAATGGCGTCTCTCCGTGGCGTTTTTTGAATTAGCAAGTTATTTTTTACATACCACTTGATGGCAGACAAGCGCACGGCTCACCTGATGGGGAGTGGTAACCGTGGTCTATGGACGTGTGCAACACCGTTACACTGTTGTCTGCCAAACTCAGCGTTCCTGGTGATGATCTGATAATATCATCTGATCATCTTATGTGCAAGACTGTACACTTGCTAATTGATGGATGGCTATCCTCTTAGGGGTTGGAAGTCAGACGGGAGTCACTTTCATTAAGTAGGCCTTATTAATAAACCAAAGCAGAACAGCGGAATTGCTATTTTAGTGCATCAGGTATAATTAGTTAATGTTGAAGTACTGCTGATCATTATTTCTTATATTATAATTTATAATTAATTATTTTTTAATGGTCAGATGGCAGTCGCTTCACGGAAAATATCGAAGTTCAACCGCATCACAGTTAGAATGGCAAGCCGATCCCAGCAGAGTTATAAACAAGTAAATAAATATTCTACAACTTTCTACACAACGCTATCTAGACCCATGGTAAGCATAGCTTAACTAGCTTGTGTTATGAAATCTAGAATGCGGATACATATACTTAGCTACCTTTTTTTGTAAATACGTACATATTATACCATATACAGACCAATGCAAATAACCATATTCTAGTATACAAAATATTTGCACTGAGCGGGAATCGAACCAGCGCCTCCTGCGTAGCAGTCGCGGTCACCACCGCTACGCCACAGAGGCTTTTAAAGAGTTGTCAAAAAGTTGCGTAAAGGCTCCTCTGATGATGATGATGGCATTATTGTTTTGTAATGTTTTATTATTGTTAAATCCCTTCGACAAGGCATTAGCACATAGGTAATCACTGTGTTTTTAAGAACTGTTGTTCCACCATTAGTGTTCATTTGTTAACGACCAGTAAACAAACTAAAATATATTGTTTCTTTTTTAATTATCCAGAAATAAAACTCCTGTTTTATTATTTAAATAGACTGTTCACGTTAATATGACTTCACCTCTCCAGGTGGTAAATTAAAGAGCAATGAATGAGGGACATTATAGAAACTAACAATTATAATCACTAGCTCAATAATATTATAATAATTTACTGTAAATCAATTGAATTGATACAAGAAAGGTGAGTGTCTCAAGGAAGCTCGTGATGTGTCTTAGGATATAACTGTTCTCTGCCTACCCATATATGTAACGTGTTAAAACAATAAAGCTTTCTTGATAGGTAGTCCAGGTTACAAAATACTCGGCTGACCAACAAAAGGGAAACGATTAGTTTTGGTAAAGCTCATGAATATTTGTAATGGGTGTATCTAAACATACCACGTTGAGATTTGTAGGTAACATCTTTTATCTAGAGACAAACCATCTCACTATACCAGGGAAGTTCCCAAAATCTAGTGGGTACTTCTACCTGCAAAGATGAAGCAATAAAAAAATAAATTGCGAGCTTAACATTATAATCTTTAATCTTTTGACTGAGACAATGAGCGCCGCAGTGGCCGAGTAAAAGAACTAAAATATTTATTTTTATGGCTTCGACTATCATAAATACATTGTTTCGCATTGAATGATATCTTCTTACGGAATATGAAGGATGAAAGAATATATTCTGTAGAACTGGGGATTATAAAGTATTGTTTTAGTTCAGGTAAGCTTCGTGGATTATGCGCTAGAAAGGCTGTTTGGCGAAATATGCGGGTAATTTAAATATAATACGCCATAATATATGGCCTCCGGTGTTTGGACTCTTACTATGATCTTCACAGCTAAGCCAAGCCCTTTCTTATGTGTGCAAAATCCCCACGAATTACTTACTCGCAGAAGGAAGCCAAGTCCACTTACAAGCCAGTTAACCTGTTAATAATTCGAAGCTGGACGAAATTCTGGCGAAGGAGTTGAACCCAAGGCTCCAAAGTACAAATGATAGTAGTATGTATATAATGGTGACCCTCTTTTATGAGACTTTACCTTTGGCTTACCATCAGGCGAGTCGAAGCCAAATTGACGCGTCCTATGTTAAAAAAAAACTTTTCAATCGCTGTGAGGATAATAAATATGTCGTCTCTCCTCAATAGCCTAGTGGTACAGGTAATGGACTGCTGAGACGAGGTCTCGGGTTTGATCCCAGGTTTTACCATGGCGACTTTTCGATGTATTGCGTAGTGATGTGTGTATTTAATTATGTTTATAAGTGCCCGGTTAATGGCAACAGGCACGCCACATCTTACATTGGGACCTAAACATAAACTGGCAAAATGTGGGTGCTAGCACTCTCACTCTCTGCCTACCCCTTTAGGGATATAGGCGTGAATTTATGTATTTATGTTATGTTATATCCTAATAACATTTGACGATACTTATGTAGAATAATAATATTATAAAGAGGAGAGATTTATATTTGCGTATGTAACGAATAAACTCAAAAAGTACTGGACCGATTTTAATAATTCTTTTTTTATTAGGAAGCTATATTCTTTGTGAGTAACATAAGCTACTATTTTCCTGATATTCCCATGGGATCAGGATTTACGCGGGTGAAACTGCGGCGCAGTGCTAGTGTAGAATTAAATTGATAGTATGATAGATATATCGGATTGAACAATTCAATGGTTCCCGGCAGAGTAGAATTTGGAACACCCCATCTCTTCCCATGTGGTGTCGTACAAGGCGACTAAGGGATAGGGCTGTTTAACATCGGACAGATAAATAAAGCTCAGACGCAGCCTCAGATGCATGGCTCGAGTCAACAATAGTGCCCGAAATACGGCAATAGGTTCACCCCATATTACGTGGGACCGAATACAACTATTGGTGAAATGTGGGTGATAATTCACCTCTGCCTATCCCTCCGGGGATAAAGGCGTGATTATATGTATGTATGTAAATGATTACCTGCACCTATCACCCGCATCGGATTGTTCCATAAAACATTTATTTTATCTTAATGTTTTATGAATTGTTCTAATCTTAAATACACTCACCCCTTACATGTGACAGAATACATAATTGATGAAATGTGGGTGTTAATTCACCTATGCCCAACCTTTCGGGGATTAAGATGTGATTATATGTATGTGCGTATGTAATATAAACATCCTATCAACCGTGCTGCAAACCAACTAACTTGGTCCACATATCATCCGCGTGGACTGAGTATTCATGGATCTGATTATTCGTCTTTTATTTAACCATTATTTCATCACCTACATTGGTGGAAGCGAAAGAGCGTCGAGGTATGTCTACGCCGCCATGTTAGGCTGAGATTGTGTTGTATGTATAGACAGAATAGCGATCGTCGGCGACTTCACACGTATGGACCCGTTTAGGGATGGAGTTCAGTAAATCCGTTCTTAGCGGATGTCCACACCCTATAAGCAACTCACCTGCCAAATTTCATGTTTGTAGGTGTTATAGTTTCTGAGATATCTTTTATAAATAAAGATTGACAGCTATCACCTATATACACAACGCATCCTCAGATAAATCGACATTCAGAACTCAAAGAATCAAAGATGTGTGTATCTAATTTAATCTGGCTCCCATCAAAAATAACAAACTTTCATTTAATAAGTAGCATTTATATGTGGGAAAGCTTCTAGAAAATTCCTAACACCCCTTTCATCTATAGCGCTAAAGACATCTATGCTATACTATACCTACTAATTACATCCAGAAATGTAACCAGAACCTCTCGATCTTTGGACCGACTTCTCGACCATTAGCCCGAGATCCAGCAATGGTGTAAAATTTAAGGAAATCTCGAATAGGTTCCCATATTCTACCATTGATGAATATTGAAATACCAAGGAATGTAAAATAAATAAAATAACAAATTAAAATGCCGTCACAGCTCAGATTTTATTAATTCATTTAGCAAAGTTTTGTCATGCCAACTTATAAAATAGACAGAAGAATTACTTAAATAAGCTTCTAATTATAAATCAAATTCAATTGGTTAAAATAATTACAATTCAATTTTTATTTTTTTTGTATTTTTTTCAATCTTTTGATTTTATTGTTTTGTATAACAATTTGCATTAAAATTACATTTTTCTAAATTATTCTATGTCATGTTGACGATGCAATACAATAACATGAGTTACATCGTACGCTTAAAAATATTATAAACAAGGTTGATACACGATTAACACTCATATAAGTCAATTAACGCCATGCATATCTACTATGCACCGATTCAAAGGAATAAGGTAAACCACCAATCGTAGACACTTACCCAATAGTGGACACTTTCGAAAAATAACCATTATTATGAGAAAAGTAACCTTGTGGTTCACATGACTATGAACTTAAAAGACGCCTAATGGCATACATAAGACAACTTAGAAAATTCGCAACACTGTAAGTAAAATTGTTTCTTAAGATTTTTGTTAAGGAAACTGTTTTTAACAGGTGTGAAATTTTATTTGTTAATAATGATTATTACCAATATGCCTAAATTTCAAGCAAATTTAAAAGATTGACTACTATTGGTACTTACGACAAAGTGTATATAATAATTGTACTAATGTTTTTGGTCTCAGACCAGGACATGTCACTTTAGGCAGGTGGTTCTAGGGAACTCTCCCAGGGTGTATCAACCCCCTATAGTGCTTATTCAACATTGAACTACTTATATTTGGCATTTTGCATAAACTTTACCATAAAATCCCTGAATTGTGGGCTATAGGATGGTGGTGGTGTATAAGATGGTATTGGTGTCGAGTTGTGAGAAGTCGGTGAAATCAGCGTCGGATTGTATGAAGACCGTGAAATAGGCGTTGGGTTGTTTGATGTCGGTGACTGCAGGTTGTATGAAGTAAGAGATTGCGAATTGAATAACGAATATGATGCCTGATTACATAATGTGAATGATTGTGCATCATGAGATGACAAAGGCTGGGGGTTCCATATCATCATTGTCTGTTGACTGTTTGGCAAAGACAGAGAACTTGGGCTCCATGGAGGCCACGGGCTATACATAGTACGTGGTTTACTTGATGCGGCTGGACTAAATTGATTACAAGGATCGTATGGAGTGCTCGCTGATTTGACCGCTGTCAATCGATGCAGACTAGACAACAGGTTGTCACAGACACTTGGTTTCTTGACACCTTGGATAAAAGTTGTTCCATTGCCTTTTTACGCTGATTTCGGGCGTTCAACGGCCTTACTAAACGGTCTACTGACGTTATTATCATTTTCTGAGTCTATAAAACTGAACTGCTTTGGGATGCTATGGAGATTGTGGTATAACACCAGTTCATCCTTTAAGAATATTTTTTTGATATAAATTGAAAGATTGTTCAAAGAGTTCTCGTGTTCGCATTTTTTGTTGTATGTTTGGTATTTGCACAAGAGTTTCTTTAAACACATACCGTGCACTTTGCAATATTTTCGAATGATGTCACTTGTAGCAAGGACGTCCTCGGTGCTTACCCCGTTGTGCACTCTTAGATCAAGGAATCCTTCGAGTATAGAAACGCGATCCTCGAAAGACATAGTGTTACGGTTGTAAGGGCTGGTGTTGTTACTGTTGCTCGTTCCGTGCAAGTTAGGGTAGTGGCTCATCTGGAAATCTGAAGTCGATGGTTTTCCGGCCAATAGCTCGAATTCGGGGAGACGACTATGAAATTGTTGCTCAGGCATCTGCGTTCTTTCCTGAAAAAGAAAAAGAAAATTATATGAATAATGTGTTTTATTTTTTGCAACTATAGCAAAACAAAAAAATGGCCACAGTGGTATCATGTATGTTTCTTTGTGACTACCAAGCGACTGCACCTTGTTATTGATAAAAAAAAAGATACCTTGAAACCTTGAAACTACCTGATGGAAAGTGGTTACCGTGGCCTATGGACGTGTGCAAAACCAAGAGTCTCATTCGCGCTGCCAACCATGTAACCACAGAGAATTTCTGTGCCGTCAGTGTAAAAAAGAAAGCATGACAAGCTTTTGGTCTTCCCACTGACAGCACCAAAACTGTCCAGTGAGCTCTGGCTATCCTTATCAGTTGTCGCAGGGGAGATAGTCGTAAACATGTGTCTCACACCTCGGCTGACCTAGGACCATCCCTGGGTGCGAGACGACCCTCTTCGACGTGGGAATCCATGTACCTATCTTGCCCCCGGATATAAGAACTTGAGCCACTGTATTAAGGAACCTGGCCCCCTAGACGAAGGGGGACTTTTGTTATACGACTTAGTTGGGAGACAAGCACATGGCCCACCTGATGGGAAGTGGTTACCGTGCAACACCAGGGGCATTACCTAACTGGCTGTTCGTTGCTTGGCTTATTATAGAATAGAAAGAAGAATGTGTGCAACTGACTAAAAAAGTATCAACCCAGAAAATATCAAGGATAGCCATGGTCGTGTGCCACTTTTTCCTAGACTGTACTGTTTTGTTGACTTAGTGGGATACGACCACGGCTATTCGTGATATTTTCGTTTTTAATACTTTTTAAGGTATATATCTTTTTTTAATAGTACTATTATTTATTATTACAGTTATTAGAGTTTACTATCTTGAACTATAACTATTTATGTCTTAGGACAGCCTCTGTGGCGTAGCGGTAGTGAACGCGACTGCTGCGCAGGCGCCTCCTGCGTAGGTTCAATTCCCGCTCAGTGTCAATATTTGTTTGCAGGAATAATGTATATTTGCATTGGTCTGTGTGTTTCAATGCATGATATGTGTGTATTTAGAAAAAAAAGGTTCTATGTATGTTCATACGAATTCTAGATTCTATAACACAAGCTAGTTGAGCTATGCTTACCATGGCTAAGCTAGATAGCGTTGTGTAGAATGTTGAGAATATTTATTTAATTATTTGTCTATATATTGCACACTATTATATAATTGTAATTTGCAAATATATGTTCGCGATAGACGCACAAGCACTGCGGGGTTTTTGATGCGTTTTTATTTATTAGAAAGGTCTTGGTCTGACTTAAAATCTTACGTTTTTTTATTGCAATCGGTTGAGTAGACTGGTGCTATTATAAAATTGTAACCTATTAGCGTTTGTGTTCTGGACATTATTAAAAAGTAACTTGAAAAAAATCTTGATTATGGACAGACGTACTCGTACATACAAGTCTTTAATTAATACAAATTAGCATTGTTGCATATAAATCGGAAATCAGAACGTAAACTGTGTCAAATGATACAAAGTGTATTGGCAATTATATACCTAGTGTTAATAGTGGCCTTGTGATATTTTGAAAACCCCTGATTCGCGTGTCAATTTATTTCTAACCAGAAGCAGAAATTTCGTACTTCTAGATTGAAAAATAATGAACTTGCCATACAACCGTTATTCGCCTATTTGAACATCTTAGTTGTGAAATTTTAGATTATATTATTTGGTTGCGCCGAAGTGGAAACTGTATTTTTGACACGGAAACACACTCCTTTTATACCCGTCTCCTCTCCCGCACTAATCATAGATATGGCTTCCGTCCGCCATTTGTGAAATATAGACACTCACTCCCGCTTTGAACTAGCCAGCGTAGGGACGGATCGCGAGCGCGTCTCTCAGAAATGAATAATATTTGTTGTATTTTAACCGCCTCATAGACCTTTACCGATCGGATGGTGCCTCTCGTGTGTTCCTCAAGGGATCTAGTGACGCTGACGGCAGCTCCTGAGCAAGGAAGAGAAGATCCGTGTACCGGCTGCGATGAAAAACACGTGGGTCGTGAAGGTTAGTGCATCCTCTCCTAATTTCTCGGGCTGCATTCACTGCCTGGATCGAATCCGCGGCAGCCCGGCCACCTGTCTTGTTTTGTGTGTAAAGTGTCAATAGAACAGTTATCTGCTTCTCCGCAATACAGTCCACTCGCGCACGTTGGCCCAAGCGCCACCATTTTTTTGGTCCGGATCGAGCCGGATTCTTAGCCGTAGTTCGTATTTTGTTATTATTCTAATGGGAATGAGCGCACCGCACCTAAGTGCCTGGTTATTTTAGTAGAAAACCCCGCATCCAGACACTTAGGCTTAGAATTTGTTGTCCGTTCGCCGCTGGCTCGCATTGTACCTACCTAATACATAAATAGGTTAGGTATCATATCAACACTTAATCGTAGTTCGCAATTTTCGCATCGCACCTAAGTGCCTGGTTATTTTAGTAGAAAACCCCGCATCCAGACATTTAGGCTTAGATCTTAGGTATACTCAGACACCCTAGTGCATAGGCACAGTGTAATACCTAACGCATTTGGCTTTGTTTTGTTTTTTTCAATTACGCTGTTCTCGGCTCACGTCGTATTTGCCTAGTACCTGCGTGGGTAGACACGTGGCTGTGCCTACCTCGCTCGCATCTCATCCCAATTCATACGAAAGTATTTTAATTTGAATAGATATTACGCAATACTTAATCTCGGAAATAATAGTTGAATCTAGACAGCGACCATCGCGTAGGTACGACCTTGTTGCTATGCGCGTTTGTTCAAGCGTGCATTCACAGTTGTAAGCACCTACCTACCTACATAGTTAACGCTCGCGCCGCCTCGCTGCTCTGTACCGCTAGGATTAAGTCATTTCATACTTATTGTTTACCGCACTTTAGTTTGAGATTTAATTGTAAACATGTCCCCAAAGGTTGATAAGACCGGTAAGGTTCAATTGAAACTTTTATACGCTAAAAAAGAAATGATTTACTCTCGCGTACAATCGATTTATGATAGTGCACTTAAAACCTCTGATTTGGTCATCAGAGATTCGTTCTTGTGTTCTATAGAAAACTTAGATAGTCTACGCGCGGATTTCGAAACCTTAGTGCATGACATCAACGTTTTAGAGTTGAATTTGGATCCCGATTACTCAGTGAGTTATCAAGCCTTGTCGTCGTTTGACGATTTGTATTGTCGTATCAAGCGCGTCGCGAGGAGTTTGGAGAAGCCGTCTGACCGACCCAACCCCACTCGCGACCGACCTAAGTTGCCACCAATTCAAATACCCGAATTTGATGGTAACATTCGCAATTGGTGTCGATTTATAGATAGTTTTGAGAATACAATAGATAAGAACGATTCGTTGACAGATCACGAAAAATTGCATTATCTTGTTGAAAAATTGACTGGTAAAGCTATAACCGTTTGCGCTGGAATTACGTTTAGTGCCGGGAATTATAATTTAATTTTAAATACTTTGAAAGCTAAGTATGAGGATAAAAGATCGGTAGCTAACGCCTATTTGGATCAGATGTTTGATTTGAAATCTATTACGGCATGTAACGATCAAAACTTAGAGAAATTTCTAGACACTTTCGCGTCAGCTGTTCGCGCTGTAAAGAACCTAAAGATTGATGACCTCTGCGACTTCGTATTTTTGTATATGGGTTTAAGGAAATTAGATTCCGAAACCATTCGTTTGTTTGAGTCGGATCATCGCGGCAATAAAATTCCTAAGTTCGAAGACTTAGAAGGTTTTGTTCGCGAGCATATAAAAATATTACAACGCTCTTCATCGAAACATGAAGGCGCGAAGACAGTTGTTAGTCCCGCGCGCAAAATAGATGCGTCATCGAGGTCACTGAGGTCAACCCATACTTATGTTAATACCGCACCAGCACGTGTACAATCACCTGTTTGCTCTTTGTGTAGTACTCATCACTCGCAACTGTACAAGTGTCCTGGTTTCCTAAAATTGTCGCCTAGTGATCGTTATAAATTTGTTCGCGCTAATAATCTTTGTTTTAATTGTCTCGGTACTAAACACCGCGTTGTTTTATGTAATAGTAGAAATAGTTGTCGCAAATGTCAAGCGAGACACCACACTTTGCTTCATTTTGAGAATAGTAATGCCGCATCCAATGTGAGCACGGTTGGCTCGTCGAGCGGTGACACACGGCAGCCTGCGCCGCAGCCGCAGCCCGCGCTCGCGCGCGCTCCGGCCCGCCCGGTGACCGCCGCTGATGACGTCACCTTGTGTTCGTTCTCCGCTAGTGCTGCACTCACTACTGTGTGTCTTGCGACCGCTCGCGTTGTTATTGTTGATGCATTAGGTAAGCCGCGCATTGTTCGAGCGCTGTTAGATGGCGCTTCGCAAAGTAATTTTATTACTCAAGATTGTTGTCGGCGTCTTGGTTTCAATGTTGATAAGCGTTCAACCCGCTCAGTGGTGAAGGGTTTTGGAAGCTTACAGTCAGCTGTTCGTGGCACCGTTAAAACAAGGTTTAGATCTCGTTTTAATAATAATATTTGGTTTGACATGGATTCGCTCGTTATAGATAGAATAGCTGAACAGTTGCCTACCGTCCCGGTTGACACGTCTTTATTAACGAAATTTAAAGACTTGCCTTTAGCAGATGAGACTTACGCTGTTCCTGGAGTCGTCGATATATTGATCGGCGCTTCGATTCTCCCGCACCTCCAGTTATCACGTAAGGTTCAAGGGGGACCGACGTACCCCGCTCCGCACGCACTGGAAACAGTTCTTGGTTTTGTTATAATTGGTTCCGCACCCGCTTCTATGGATAGTTTTAGTCACTCGACTGCTTCGTTCTGTTGCACCGTCGAGCCGCCACTGGAGTCTACCATCCGCAAGTTTTCGCTCGGTGGCTCCCGTGTATCCGCTGAAAAACGCTTTCTTTGTTTGGAACGAAAGATGCAGGCGTCCCCAAAGTCGAAGCGGGCCTATGATGAGGTTGTTAACGAATATTTAGATAAAGGTTACATCTCACCTGCGCCTGCGGACACTGGCGGGACCCAGCCTTCGTACATTATCCCGCACCGCGGAGTTATTAGAGAAGATAAGCTTACTACTAAAACTCCGCGTAGTTTTGGATGGCAGTGCTAAGACTAGCACTTCCGTGTCGCTTAATGACATTTTGTATTGTGGTCGGAATCTTTAAGGTAATTTATTTGACATAATTGTAAATTTTCGCATTAATATTAGTAGAATTTTAGCTTTTAGGACTCAACAGTCGCTTTGTGTTGGGCCCACTCTTCGCCCCATCGTTGGGACACATTCGTCGCTAATAGAGTGGCAAAATTCAATCTGAATTGGCGCCACATAATCTCTTTCACGTTGCTGGCACCGACAACCCAGCCGATTGTCTCTCTCGTGGATTGCTTCCTTCGCAAATTTTGGATCACCCGTTGTGGTTTGGTGGACCGTCCTGGATTCATGCCGCGTTAGATGGGTGGCCAGTTAGTCAATTCAATCCCACTACGGTTTCCGAACCACCCGAGGAGAAGAAGCACTCGCTTGTTGTATCGGTCCCACGTGAAGAGACCCTTATTTTGTTGTTGGCTAATCGCGTCTCGTCTTGGTCGAGACTGTTGCGTTGTGTTGTTTGTTCGCCTCTGCCCGCTGCCTAGCCAGCAGTAGGCACGAGCTCCAATCTAGGTTTATATTTTAGTTGTTATTTCCCAAACCTAGATTTAGATTAGACTTTAGATTTGTTTCGCATTTGTCGTTTCGAAGGTAACCCTTCAAGCCGGGGGGAATGGTTGCGCCGAAGTGGAAACTGTATTTTTGACACGGAAACACACTCCTTTTATACCCGTCTCCTCTCCCGCACTAATCATAGATATGGCTTCCGTCCGCCATTTGTGAAATATAGACACTCACTCCCGCTTTGAACTAGCCAGCGTAGGGACGGATCGCGAGCGCGTCTCTCAGAAATGAATAATATTTGTTGTATTTTAACCGCCTCATAGACCTTTACCGATCGGATGGTGCCTCTCGTGTGTTCCTCAAGGGATCTAGTGACGCTGACGGCAGCTCCTGAGCAAGGAAGAGAAGATCCGTGTACCGGCTGCGATGAAAAACACGTGGGTCGTGAAGGTTAGTGCATCCTCTCCTAATTTCTCGGGCTGCATTCACTGCCTGGATCGAATCCGCGGCAGCCCGGCCACCTGTCTTGTTTTGTGTGTAAAGTGTCAATAGAACAGTTATCTGCTTCTCCGCAATACAGTCCACTCGCGCACGTTGGCCCAAGCGCCACCATTATTAATTATATACATTTTTTTAAAAACACACAATCATGTAATATTGTCCGCTTCTAGCCTTGAAAATAACATACTTTTAAATAAACTTCCGTATGTTATTTTACATCTAAGTGGCAAAATTTCCAAAAATCCTTCCTTATTTGATTAACGGACGAGGTTCTGGTGCAGGCTTTCCTCTCGCAATTGGGGGTCAGACGACAGTCGCTCCCGTAAAAGTCAAACCAAAACATAATAGGTGTATATGAATACGACATACCTCATCGTCTGCGTCTCCTGAATAGTCCGCATGGCTCTCCTCACAGCTGCTTATCGATGGTTTATCGAAGTTGATCTCGAATGACGTCTCCGCGGTACTAGTTCCAGGCGTCTAGAAAATAAATTGCAGCTGTAGTAGTTCGTCATAGGACTATAAATATCCTCATTCCTATTGATATTTAGTAAATGTGAAAGTTTCTTTGGATGGTTGCTTGGACGGAATTTGGCACAGAGATAGATTAAAGCCTGGAATAATATACAGAATAGTTTTTCATCCCAGGACGTCACTAAAGAAGTATTTCTGTGAACATGGTACTTTTGAAACTTCAAGCAACTTTATCAAGCTATCTTTATCAGTACAGAACGCATATAAGACAAATTCGAAAGAAATATTGATTATGAGAGACCCAAATATATTAGGCAAAAATTGCAAAACTTTAAACTAATATTAATAAATCTGTATCGTTTAAACAAAATGAATATGACATGATTGCACACAATAGGAGACAATACGCAAAGATAAGCTCAGAGGGCGCCACTAGCACATACAGTGAACTAACTTTGTACATATATACGTTAAAAATAAATAAAATAAAATATATAAAGGTATAATATTTAAAAACTTACCATTATATAGATTTCTTCGTCGATCTCCTTATAATCGAAATCAGGTTTTCTCATCATTTTAGAAGATAGCTATTAACAGCTTATGCTTATTTTAACTCGTGCACACACACGAAATAAATAAAAGCAAAAATGAGCAGAAAAATGGAAGAGAAGTAAAAATTGCGACTGTGATTTTAGTTCTAAGCAGTCGGACTGTGGCAAGAGCAAAGCGGAACTAAACAACATTTCTGCCCACTTGCCTTTTAAAGCCTGCGTGTACGCATCCCTTAATGATACTGAAGCTCCTCCCCCCGTTTTCTTGTTTTGAATAGAAAGTACAAAATTAAACTGTATGTACTGGGCCTTAAGTCCTAAAGTTGTTTAACTAGAATTGGATGAGTATATCTGCACTGCTCTAACTATTGTTGGGTGATACTGATAACTAATCCCTTTTTCTTTTTAACAGAAATGTTTACTTTAAGAAATTTAATTTTAATTAAATACTGTATAAGGGGAACAATAAGGATCACGGGATAAATAGGAAGGAACTAGTGTTACCAGGGGCGTTACACTCTCCTGCCGACCATGAAGAAACCTTGTGATGCCCCTCTTGAAGATTCCCATGTTGTAGGCGCTTGGGAAAACCACAGCAGGGAGGTCATTCCACAGCTAGAGTGTGCGTGGGATGAAGTTTATTTCATACTGCACAGTGCGTACCGTCTTATGTCGCAATGTGTGAGGATGAATTCCCTGCCTATGGATAATAGAATGTAGCTGTGGACATCATGTCAAACAATTCTTCTGAGCACAAACCATTGTATAGACGGTAGAACACACACAGCGAGGCAAAGTCCCTCCGAAGGCTGAGGAGTACCGCGAGTGTGACTCTCCTGGTGTTACACACGTTCATAGGTCACAGTAACCAATTTCCATCGGGTGGGCCGTGTGTTTGTCTGACAAACTCAGAGTTCCTGGTGCAAAGGCCATTGCAATCCACGGAGGAAACACGGCAAGCGTGATGGGCACTTTTGCGCCGAGAACGGTCAGGGGCGGGTTATATGATTAATTAATTAACTCATTTGTATTGACTTAATGTATACATTATTTGGTAATTCAGATGATTATAAATGATCCGATAGTACATACAAACATACATATAATCACGTCTTTATCCCCGGAGGGTTAGGCAGAGGTGAATTAACAACAACATTTCACAAACCATTGAATTCGGTCCCACGTAACAGGGTGTGAGCCTATTGCCGTCTTTCGGGCACTATTGTTGACTCAAGCCATGCATCTGAGGCTGATTCTGGTGCTATACAGCTCTATCCCTTAGTGGCCTTGTACGACATCGCTTGGGAAGAGATGGAATGGTCCAAATTCTACTTTGCCGAGAACCACGCGTCAGATGATATTATCAGATAATCTGATAATATCATCTGACGAAGGACGGCAAAGATATTCTCATCTCCAAGACTATACACTTGCTAATTGATGGATGGTTATCCTCTAAGGGGTTGGAAGTCAGACGGGAGTCACTTTCATTAAGTAGGCCTTATTAATAAACCAAAGCAGAACAGCGGAATAGCTAACTTAATGAATTAGCTATAATTAGTTAATGTTGAAGTACTGCTGATCATTATTTCTTATTTTATAATTTATAATTAATTATTTTTTAATGGTCAGATGGCAGTCGCTTCACGGAAAATATCGAAGTTGAACCGCATCACAGTTAGAATGGCAAGCCGACCCCAGCAGAGTTATAAATAAGTAAATAAATATTCTACAACTTTCTACACAAAACGCTATCTAGACCCATGGTAAGCATAGCTTAACTAGCTTGTGTTATGGAATCTAGAATGCGGATACATATACTTAGCTACATCTTTTTTGTAAATACATACATATTATACCATATACAGACCAATGCAAATAACCATATTCTAGCATACAAAATATTTGCACTGAGCGGGAATCGAACCAGCGCCTCCTGCGTAGCAGTCGCGTTCACTACCGCTACGCCACAGAGGCTGTCAAAGAGTTGTCAAAAAGTTGGGTAAAGGCTCCTCTGATGATGATGATGATGGCGTTATTGTTTGGTAATGTTGTATTATTGTTAAATCCCTTCGACAAGGCGTTAGCACATAGGTAATCACTGTGTTATTAAGAACTGTTGTTCCACCATTAGTGTTCATTAGTTAACGGCCAGTAAACAAACTAAAATATATTGTTTCCTCTTTAATTATCCAGACACAGAACTCCTGTTTTATTGTTTTATTATTTTATATAAAACACGTCAATTGGACTTCACCTCTCCAGATGGTAAATTGAAGGAAAATGAATGACGGACATTATAGACATAACATTACATAAACTTACGCCAATATCCCCGAAGGGGTAGGCAGAGGTGCTAGCATCCACATTCGCCAGTTTATGTTAAGATCCCAATGTAATAAAGTGGCGAGCCTATTGCCATTACCCGGGCATTTATAAACCTGCGATAAATACATACATAACTTCGACAAGCATCGACAAGTCATTGATGTGTGCCATGGTAAAACCTGGGATCAAAACCGAGACCTCGTCTCAGCAGTCCATTACCCATACCACTAGGCTACCGTGGGTTTTTTTTTTATACATTATAGACACTAACAATTAAACCCACGAGCTCAATAATATGATAATTTAATATAAATCAATTGAATTGATACAAGAAAGGCGAGTGTCTCAAGGAAGCTCGTGAAGTGTCTTAGGATGTAACTGTTCTCTGCCTACCCATATATGTAACGCGATAAAACAATAAAGCTTTCTTGATAGGTAGTCCGGGTTAAAAAATACTCGGTTGACCAACAAAAGGGAAATGATTTGTTTTGGTATAGCTCATGAATATTTGTAATGGGTGTATCTAAACATACCACGCTGAGATTTATAGGTAACGTCTTTTATCTAGAGACAAACCATCTCACTATACAAGGGAAGTTCCCAAAATCTGGTGGGTACTTCTACCTGCAGAGATGAAGCAATAAATAAATAAATTGCAAGCTTAACATTATAATCTGTAATCTTTTGACTGAGACAATGAGCGCCGCGGTGGCCGAGTGAAAGAACTAAAATATTTTTATGGCTTCGACTATCGACTATCATAAATACATTGTTTCGCATTGAATGATATCTTCTTACGGAACATGAAGGAAGAAAGAATATATTCTGTAGAACTGGGGATTATAAAATATTGTTTTAGTTCAGGTAAGCTTCGTGGAATATGCGCTAGAAAGGCTGTTTGGCGAAATATGCGGGTAATTTAAATATAATACGCCATAATATATGGCCTCTGGTGTTTGGACTCTTACTATGATGTTCACAGCTAAGCCAAGCCCTTTTTTATGTGTGCATAATCCCCACGAATTACTTACTCGCCGAAGGAAGCCAAGTCCACTTACAAGCCAGTAAACCTGTTAATAATTCGAAGCAGGACGAAATTCTGGCGAAGGAGGCTCGAAAGTACAAATGATAGTAGTATGTATATAATGGTGACCCTCTTTTATGAGACTTTACCTTTAGCTTACCATCAGGCGAGGCGAAGTCAAATTGACGTGTCCTATATAAAAAAATAAAAAAATATAAAAGTACTGGACCGATTTTAATAATTCTTTTTTATTAGAAAGCTACATTCTTTGTGAGTAACATAAGCTACTTTTTTCCTGATATTCCCATGGGATCAGGATTTACGCGGATGAAACTTAGTGTAGAATTAAATTGATAGTATGATAGATATATCGGATTGAACAATTCAATGGTTCCCGGCAGAGTAGAATTTGGACCACCCCATCTCTTCCCATGTGGTGTCGTACAAGGCGACTAAGGGATAGGGCTGTTTAACATCGGACAGATAAATACAGCTCAGACGCAGCCTCAGATGCATGGCTCGATTCAACAATAGTGCCCGAAATACGGCATTAGGTTTTTCACCCCCTATTACGTAGGACCGAATACAACTATTGATGAAATGTGGGTGATAATTCACCTCTGCCTATCCCTCCGGGGATAAAGGCGTGATTATATGTATGTATGTAAATGATTACCTTCACCTATCACCCCCATCGGATTGTTCCATAAAACATTTATTTTTATCTTAATGTTTTATGAATTGTTCTAATCTTAAATACACTCACCCCTTACATGTGACAGAATACATAATTGGTGAAATGTGGGTGTTAAGTCACCTATGCCCAACCTTTCGGGGATTAAGATGAGATTATTTGTATGTGCGTATGTAATATAAACATCCTATCAACCGTGCTGCAAACCAACTAACTTGGTCCACATATCATCCGCGTGGACTGAGTATTCATGGATCTGATTATTCAGCTTTTATTTAACCATTATTTCATCAACTACATTGGTGGAAGCGAAAGAGCGTCGAGGTATGTCTACGCCGCCATGTTAGGCTGAGATTGTGTTGTATGTATAGACAGAATAGCGATCGTCGGCGACTTCACACGTATGGACCCGTTTAGGGATGGAGTTCAGTAAATCCGTTCTTAGCGGATGTCCACACCCTATAAGCAACTCACCTGCCAAATTTCATGTTTGTAGGTGTTATAGTTTCTGAGATATCTTTTATAAATAAAGATTGACAGCTATCACCTATATACACTACACATCCCCAGATAAATCGACATTCAGAACTCAAAGAATCAAAGATGTGTGTATCTAATTTAATCTGGCTCCCATCAAAAATAACAAACTTTCATTTAATAATTAGCATTTATATGTGGGAAAGCTTCTAGAAAATTCCTAACACCCCTTCCATCTATAGCGCTAAAGACATCTATGCTATACTATACCTACTAATTACATCCAGAAATGTAACCAGAACCTCTCGATCTTTGGACCGACTTCTCGACTACTAGCCCGAGATCCAGCAATGGTGGATAGAATGGTGTATAATTTAAGGAAATCTCGAATAGGTTCCCATATTCAAATGAATAATTGATGAATATTGAAATACCAACAAAGATGAATATTGAAATACCAAGGAATGTAAAATAAATAACAAATTACAGTGCCGTGACAGCTCAGATTTTATTAATTCATTTAGCAAAGTTTTTTCATGTCAACTTATGTTGAACTTATAAAATAGACAGAAGAATTACTTAAATAAGCTTCTAATTATAAATCAAATTCAATTGGTTATAATAATTACAATTCAAATATTTTTTTTTGTATTTTTGTCAATCTTTTGATTTTATTGTTTTGTATAACAATTTGCATTAGAATTACATTTTTCTAAATTATTCTATGTCATGTTGACGATGCAATACAATAACATGAGGTACATCTTACGCTTAAGAATATTATATACAAGGTTGATACACGATTAACACCATGCATACTATGCACCGATTCAGAGGAATAAGGTAAACCACCAATCGTAGACACTTACCCAATAGAGGACACTTTCGAAAAAAACCTATTATTTTGAGAAAAGTAACCATTTGGTTCGCATGACTATGAACTTAAAAGACGCCTAACGGCATACATAAGACAACTTAGAAAATTCGCAACACTGTAAGTAAAAATTATTGTTTGCATTTAAAACGTTTTTGGTCTAAGATTAGGACATGGCACTTTAGGCAGGTGGTTCTAGGGAACTCTCCCAGGGTGTATCAACCCCGGACAGTGCTTATTCAACATTGAATAACTTATTTTTGGCATTTTGCATAAACTTTACCATAAAATCCATGAATTGAGGGCTATAGGATTGTGGTGGCGTATAAGATGGTATTGGTGTGAATGATTGTGCATCATGAGATGACAAAGGCTGGGGGTTCCATATCATCATTGTCTGTTGACTGTTTGGCAAAGACAGAGAACTTGGGCTCCATGGAGGCCACGGGCTATACATAGTACGTGGTGTACTAGATGCGGCTGGACTAAATTGATGACAAGGATCGTATGGAGTGCTCGCTGATTTGATCGCTGTCAATCGATGCAGACTAGACAACAGGTTGTCACAGACACTTGGTTTCCTGACACCTTGGATAAAAGTTGTTCCATTGCCTTTTTTCGCTGATTTCGGGCGTTCAACGGCCTTACTAAACGGTCTACTGGCGTTATTATCATTTTCTGAGTCTATAAAACTGAACTGCTTTGGGATGCTGTGGAGGTTGTGGTATAACACCAGTTCATCCTTTAAGAATAATTTTTTGATATAAATTGAAAGATTGTTCAAAGAGTTCTCGAGTTCGCATTTTTTGTTGTATGTTTGGTATTTGCACAAGAGCTTCTTTAAACACATACCGTGCACTTTGCAATATTTTCGAATGATGTCACTTGTCGCGAGGACGTCCTCGGTGCTTACTCCATTGTGCACTCTTAGATCAAGGAATCCTTCTAGTATAAAAACGCGATCCTCGAAAGACATAGTGTTACGGTTGTAAGGGCTGGTGTTGTTACTGTTGCTCTTCCCGTGCAAGTTGGGGTAGTGGCTCATCTGGAAATCTGAAGTTGATGGTTTTCCGGCCAATAGCTCGAATTCGGGGAGACGACTGTGAAATCGTTGCTCAGGCATCTGCGTTTTTTTCTGAAAAAGAAAATTATATGAATAATGTGTTTTATTTTTTGCAACTATAGCAAAACAAAAAATGGCCACAGTGGTATCATGTATATTTCTTTGTGACTACCAAGCGACTGCAACTTGTTATTGATAAAAAAAGATACCTTGAAACCTTGAAACTACCTGATGGAAAGTGGTTACCGTGGCCTATGGACGTGTGCAAAACCAAGAGTCTCATTCGCGCTGCCAACCATGTAACCACAGAGAATTTCTGTGCCGTCAGTGTAAAAAACAAAGCATGACAAGTTTTTGGTCTTCCTACTGACAGCACCAAAACTGTCTAGTGAGCTCCCTTATCAGCTTATCAGTTGTCGCAGGGGAGATAGTCGTAAACATGTGTCTCGCACCTCGGCTGACCTAGGACCATCCCTGCGTGCGAGACGACCCTCTTCGACGTGGGAATCCATGTACCTATCTTGCCCCCGGTTATAAGAACTTGAGCCACTGTATTAAGGAACCTGGGCCCCTTGACGAAGGGGGACTTTTGTTATACGACTTAGTTGGGAGACAAGCACATGGCCCACCTGATGGGAAGTGGTTACCGTGCAACACCAGGGGCGCTACCTAACTGGCTGTTCGTTGCTTGGCTTATTATAGAATAGAAAGAAGAATGTGTGCAGCTGACTAAAAAAGTATCAACCCAGAAAATATTAAGGATAGCCGTGGTCGTGTGCCACTTTTTCCTAGACTGTACTGTTTTGTTGACTTAGTGGGATACGACCACGGCTATCCGTGATATTTTCGTTTTTAATACTTTTTAAGGTATATATCTTTTTTTAATAGTACTATTATTTATTATTACAGTTATTAGAGTTTACTATCTTGATCTATAACTATTTATGTCTTAGGACAGCCTCTGTGGCGTAGCGGTAGTGAACGCGACTGCTACGCAGGCGCCTCCTGCGTAGATTCAATTCCCGCTCAGTGTCAATATTTGTTTGCAGGAATAATGTATATTTGCATTGGTCATTTAGAAAAAAAAGGTTCTATGTATGTTCACACGAATTCTAGATTCTATAACACAAGCTAGTTAAGCAATGCTTACCATGGCTAAGCTAGATAGCGTTGTGTAGAATGTTGAGAATATTTATTTAATTATTTGTCTATATATTGTACACTATTATATAATTATAATTTGCAAATGTATGTTCGCGATAGACGCACAAGCACTGCGCGGATTTTGATGCGTTCTTATTTATTAGAAAGGTCTTGGTCTGACTTAAAATCTTACGTTTTTTTATTGCAATCGGTTGAGTAGACTGGTGCTATTATAAAATTGTAACCTATTAGCGTTTGTGTTCTGGGCATTATTAAAAAGTAACATTAAAAAATATATATTTCTTGATTATGGACAGACGTACTCGTACATACAAGTCTTTAATTAATATAAATTAGCATGGTTGCCTATAAATCGGTCAGAACGTAAACTATGTCAAATTGGCAATTATATACCTAGTGTTAATAGTGGCCGGGGAAAGATTTGTAAAATAATGTTTTTCGAACTTTACCCTAACTTGTGATATTTTGAAAACCTCTGATACACATGTCAATTTATTTCTAACCAGAAGCAGAAATTTCGTACTTCTAAATTTGAAAATATTGAACTTGCCATACAACCGTTATTCGCCTATTTTAACACCTTAGTAGTGAAATTTTAAATTATACTAGATTATATAAATATACATTCATTTTTAAAAACACAAGTATATAATATTGTCTGCCTTGAAATTATCAGACTTTTACATAAACTTTCGTATCTTATTTTACCGCCGTTCCATCAATCAATATCATTCAGGCCGCTAGTCGAACGGCCCTGTTTCGTAAAGAGGTTAGGCAGTTGATTGCCCGGCTGCTTAATCGGCCATTCAATCATGAATATTCATTTATTTTTAAAACGACACAAGTGTATAATATTGTCAACCTTGAAAATAACATACTTTTAAATAAACTTTCGTATCTTATTTTACTCTAAGTGGCAAAATTTCCAAAAATCCTTCCTTATTTGATTAACGGACGAGGTTCTAGTGCAGGCTTTTCTCTCGCAATTGGGGGTCAGACGACAGCCGCTCCCGTGAAAATCAAACCAAGTATACGAATACGACATACCTCATCGTCTGCGACTCCTGAATAGTCCGCAGGGCTCTCCTCACAGCTGCTAAGCGATAGTTCATCGAAGTTGATCTCAAATAACGTCTCCATACTAGTTCCAGGCGTCTAGAAAATAAA
Source organism: Eilema griseolum (assembly GCA_963662185.1). Lineage (NCBI taxonomy): Eukaryota > Metazoa > Arthropoda > Insecta > Lepidoptera > Erebidae > Eilema > Eilema griseolum. The sequence continues at coordinate 656,351 of OY759252.1, forward strand.
TGGCAGCTGTAGTAATTTGTCATAGGACTATAAATTTCTTAATTCCTATTGATATATTATAAATGTAAACTTTTCTTTGGATTCGGCACAGAGATAGATTATAGCCTGGAATAATATACAAAATAGTTTTTCATCCCAGGACGTCACTAAAGAAGTATTTCTGTGAGCCTGGTACTTTTTACATGAGTTACTAAGCTCACCGAAACGTCGGTACTAATACGCCAGAACATTGCAGTAGGTGTAATTACCATTACACGTACACACTTATATTTACGTTAAAAATAAATAAAATAAAATATATATAGGTACAATAATTAAAAAAACTTACCATTATATAGATTTCTTCGTCGATCTCCTCATAATCGAAATCAGGTTTTCTCATCATTCTAGCAGATAACTATTAAAACTTTTGCTTATTTTACCTCGTGCACACACACGAAATAAATAAAAGCAAAAATGAGAAGAGAAATTGAAGAGAAGTAAAAATTGCGACTGTGATTTTACTCCTAAGCAGTCGGACTGTAGCAAGTGCAAAGTGGAACTAAACTAAATTTTTGTCCACTTGCCTTTTAAACGTTTCTATTCTATTCTATTCTAATCTAAAGCCTGCGTGTACGCATCCCCTAATGATACTAAAGGGGGAAGCTCCTCCCCCCGGCTTATTGTTTTTAATAGAAAATACAAAATTGGACTGTATGTATTTGGCCATAAGACCTAAAGTTGTTTAAATAGAGTAGTATAATGAGTATATCTGCACTGCTCTAACTATTGCTGGGTGATACTGAAAATTGCAATCGATGTGATATGTCTGTAATTATCAAAGTAATATGTCAAACGACGTTTTATAACACATTTGCGAGGAAATTAATAAAACTCGGATTTTCTTATACTCACGAATAAATCTTTAATCACTTGTTAAAGTAGTAATAAAATTTAAAAGTAACGATGTGCGCGCATCAGCGCTTGCGCCAAAGGCACTAAAAACAACTATACCTAGACACAAACATTTTTTGCTTGTAATGGTTGTAATTTAATGTCCAAATTAATAAATTTAAAGAATGTGGGCTTTTGTGATATCAAGTCAAGTGCACTTTTGCACCGGGAGCGATTAGGGATGGGTTATTCGATTAGTACAAATAAAAAATATTATTACGTAATAATTAAATATATAAAAAAATAATATTTATAAGATGTTTAGATTAATAATATGATGACACTGTATGAAGATTTAAATGTTAATTTATTATATTGTATTCCCCAAAGTTAATTGTTGTTGTTGACCACTTTTTTGCTACAAAAAAACCTTTGACAAGATTCAAAATAATACCATTCGTTTTTAGATGAAGCATCTTGAGAAAACTGGGGACTGCTGATAGAAGTGTAAACAGTCTGAATAAAAACTAGTGCTTGTACTTTGTGAACAATGTATGGATGTGCAGTCAACTAGCTTAATCAATCGTTCAATCAATTAATATCATTCAGGCCGCTAGTTGAACTACGCTGTTTTGTAAAGAGGTTAGGCAGTTGATCGGGCAATCAACTGCCTTACCTCTTAATCAGATAAAAAACAAAGAGGTAGGACACGATGGTGTTTCCGTTCCATTGACCAGTTCGACTGTGGAAGTAAGTCTAATTGACGTGTCCTATATTAAAAAAAAAATGAGCTCACTTTTAAATCACTATGAGAATAATGAATATAGCGTCTCTCCGTGGCGTTTTCTGAATTAGCAAGTTATTTATTATAACACTTGGTGGCAGACAAGCGCACGGCTCACCTGATAGTGGTAACCGGGGTCTATGGACGTGTGCAACACCGGGGGCGTTACACTGTTGTCTGCCAAACTCAGCGTTCCTGGTGATGATCTGATAATATCATCTGATCACCTCATGTGCAAGACTGTACACTTGCTAATTGATGGACGGTTATCCTCTTAGGGGTTGGAAGTCAGACGGGAGTCACTTTCATTAAGAACAGCGAAATCAGCTATAATTAGTTAATGTTGAAGTACTGCTGATCATTATTTCTTATTTCATAATCAATAATTAATTATTTTTTAATGGTCAGATGGCAGTCGCTTCACGGAAAATATCGAAGTTCAACCGCAACACAGTTAGAATGGCAAGCCGACCCCAGCAGAGTTATAAACAAGTAAATAAATATTCTACAACTTTCTACACAACGCTATCTAGACCCATGGTAAGCATAGCTTAACTAGCTTGTGTTATGAAATCTAGAATGCGGATACATATACTTAGCTACTTCTTTTTTGTAAATACATACATATTATACCATATACAGACCAATGCAAATAACCATATTCTAGTATACAAAATATTTGCACTGAGCGGGAATCGAACCAGCGCCTCCTGCGTAGCAGTCGCGGTCACCACTGCTACGCCACAGAGGCTGTCAAAGAGTTGTCAAAAAGTTGTGTAAAGGCTCCTCTGATGATGATGATGGCGTTATTGTGTTGTAATGTATTATTATTGTAAAATCCCTTCGGCAAGGCGTTAGCACATAGGTAGTCACTGTGTTATTAAGAACTGTTGTTCCACCATTAGTGTTCATTTGTTAACGACCAGTAAACAAACTAAAATATGTTGTTTCCTTTTTAATTATCCTGAAATAGAACTCCTGTTTTATTATTTATATAGAACATGTTAATATGACTTCACCTCTCCAGTAATATTTTAATAATTTACTATACATCAATTTAATTTATACAAGAAAGGTGAGTGTATCAAGGAAGCACGTGATGTGTCTTAGGGTATAACTGTTCTCTGCCTACCCATATATGTAACGTGTTAAAACAATAAAGATTTCTTGATAGGTAGTCCGGGTTAAAAAATACTCGGCTGACCAACGAAAGGGAAACGATTAGTTTTGGTATAGCTCATGAATATTTGTAATGGGTGTATCTAAACATACCACATTGAGATTTGTAGGTAACGTCTTTTATCTAGAGACAAACCATCTCACTATACAAGGGAAGTTCCCAAAATCTGGTGGGTACTTCTACCTGCAAAGATGAAGCAATAAAAAAATAAATTGCAAGCTTAACATTATAATCTGTAATCTTTTCACAGAGACAATGAGCGCCACGGTGGCCGAGTGAAAGAACTAAAATATTTATTTTTATGGCTTCGACTATCATAAATACATTTTTTCGCATTGAATGATATCTTCTTACGGAATATGAAGGATGAAAGAATATTTTCCGTAGAACTGGGGATTATAAAGTATTGTTTTAGTTCAGGTAAGCTTCGTGGATTATGCGCTAGAAAGGCTGTTTGGCGAAATATGCGGGGAAATTTAAATATAATACGCCATAATATATGGCCTCCGGTGTTTGGGGTCCTACTTTGATTTGCAAAGCTAAGCCAAGCCCTTTTTTTCTCTCCACTGATAAACCCCCCCCCCCCACCGGAGCCGGGGAGAGAGTTATATCGGAATCGAACCTACGAAAACGCACGAAGCCTGTGGGTCGTTTTAGGTTGCCGAAAGTGAGGTTAATAGGCATATCCCTCGCACTCCGGCCGACCCAAGGCCATCTCTGTCGATCTGACCCTCTCCTAATATCTATGTATGTAATGATAGTTAGTATGTATATAATGGTGACCCTCTTTTATGAGACTTTACCTTCAGCTAACCATCAGGCGAGACGAAGTCTAATTGACGTGTCCTACCATATTGCGCCAAAGGTTTATAATAAAATACCAGATGCATTAAAAGAATGTAATATAAACATATTTAAAATAAAGTTAAAAAAGTTATTAAGCAGAAAATGTTACTATGATTTAAGTGAATTTCTAGAGGATACAACTCTGAATCAATTGACATTTTGATCATAATAATATCTATAATTTGACATTCGAATAATTTTAACTCTTTTTTGACATGATAATATGGACATATGTTATGAGAATAATTAAATTTGACAATTATTAATTTTAGGATTTGACATTTATAATCACATTGATAATTGATTTTTTATTTTTTATGATTGCATGCTTGATTCTTTTAATTATTATATTTATATCTATTGTGTCACAAATTAATTATTGACTGTTTGAATATTCACATACCACACAAAAGTGGTAGAATGTACTAGGAAACATTATTTTAATTATAAGACCACACTTGTTGTACCTGCATTCTGTGAATGAATAAATGAATATGAATATGAATATGTTGAAGAAAACTTCGAATGCAACTTTTCAATCGCTATGAGGATAATAAATACGGAGTCTCTCCGCGGTAGCCTAGTGGTATGAGTAATGGACTGCTGAGACGAAGTCTCGGGTTCGATCCCAGGTTTTACCATGGCAAACACCAATGACTTTTCAATACTTTTCGAAGTTATGTGTGTATTTATCGCAGGTTTATAAGTGCCCGATTAATGGCTATAGGTTCGCCACCTATTACATTGGGACCTAAACATAAACTGGCGAAATGTGGGTGCTAGCACCTCTGCCTACCCCTTCGTGAATATAGGCGTGTGTTTATGTATGCATGTATGTACTAAAAGTATGTAGAACATAACAAAATGGATTTTACCTCATAAACTCATAAACTCACGCCTATATCCCCGAAGGGGTAGGCAAAGGTGCTAACACCCACATTTCGCCAGTTTATGTTTGGGTCCCAATGTAATAGGTGGCGAGCCTATTGCCATTAACCGGGCACTTATAAACCTGCGATAAATACACACATAACTTCGAAAAGCATCGAAAAGTCATTGGTGTGTGCCATGGTGAAACCTGGGATCGAACCCGAGACCTCGTCTCAGCAGTCCATTACCCAAACAACTAGGCTACCGCCTATTTACTACCTACCACTTATTTGACTGGAGATATCTGTTTATATAGAGATACTTGGCTAGCGAAAGAAAGAAAGCATTTATTCAAGAACACACAATGTAGCCAATAGTGCCTGTAGCCTTATTTCATTTAAGTTTCTGTTAGACCCGTATCAAATAGTAAGCAAATTTATTTTCAGGCGCTTAACATATTATTTTACTTCTTTAATGCATCCAGCCTGCAAGAAGTTTCTTTTGGCCAAAATCTATAATAAGAGGTAGCAATGCCTACATACATACATACATATAATCACGCCTTTATCCCCGGAGGGTTAGGCAAAGGTGAATTAACACCCACATTTTACCTATCACTGTATACGGTAATAGGGGTGAGCCTATTGCCGTATTCCAGGCAATATTGCTGACTCGAGCCATGTATCTGAGTCTGAGTCTGGTCTGTATATATCTATCTGATGTTAAACATCCGTATTGCATGCATTGACATGCATATTATACACACACACACAAACACAAAAGAAAAAAAAAGATTATATTGAAGTAGAATACACTTTATAATCCATCAAAATATAATTTAATTAAGTAATATGTTATTATGTATTACCAAAACAATTGGCAGCCTAAAGCTAAACTTAACCACTCGAGTACTTCTACCGATCCATGTCTCCTCAGCTCTCCTGGACAAGTGGCAATTCGTGCATGACACGTATTCTGACGTTCACGACGGTCGTCAACGTGTTTCAGTCCCGTACATTGATTAATCTATTCCATCGTATTCTACAAACGTATTTTACCAATTGCCTAGAAGAGCAGTAGATCCTCCCTTTGTATTGGCGGAGTATATTATCATCCCGTTACAGTACCTACTCTAAACTGGGTAACGTTACTACAATCAAAAAATTAATTACTATAAAATTATTAAAAAACAAAAAGCTCAACTGCTGTCTAAAAGAGAAAAGAAGAAAATGGTGACCCTCTTTCCTGAGACTTTGCCTTTAGCTTCCCTCCCGCAAAATAAGTCCTTGGAGACCCCAGCCACTCCACGTAGTGAGCGTTGAAGTCCCCCAAGAATACTAAATCCGCAGTGGGGTATTGCTCAATTACACTGTCCGCCGACTGTTGCAGTTGCTCAAACAGATGAGTTGTGCCCAGGTCACCGCAATGAGATCTGTAAAGGCACGCATAGATACGGGCATCTATACGTACCCATAGAGTTGACAGGTCCCTGTCCTCAAGACCATGAAGCCGGCGGCAGCAAAATTTCATCCCAGACGTACAGGCATACCCCGGCGCGACTCAAAAAGTTGTGCTCGAGTTTGTACCCGGGTACATTAGGTAGGCTGTATCGGCCGGGCATGATATTTGCGTCTCCGTTAGAAACAGCAAAGTTGGCAGCGCGGTCTCTAAGTGGAGATGGATCGCGTTAAGGTTGGAGTGTAGGGCCCTGATGTTGCATAAATCCACATTTATTGTGGATGATGGTGCCGCTGTGGTAACGTATCCTTTGCCTTTTCTAATTTTCATATTTGAGAATGGGGGTGGGGGGGGGGAGGGGCGAAGGTAAAGAGAGATTATGAAACCCCAGTATAGAAGACAAAGCAAGGCGTCTTGCTCCTACAGACAAGCTGGGGTTGTGTGACTGGCTGGCGCGGTGGGCGGAAGGACCCTCGGTCCCCTCCTAGATACTGAAGCCAAGTCCACTCCGGTCTCCTCCTCCGACACGGCTACAGCACCGGGTACTTTACACAGGCTGCTGCTACAACCTCCTGGGGCGGAGATTAAGTAATCCCCAGGTTCGGGAACCGTACACCCTGCGGGCGGCCAAAGAAAAACCGTTTCACAGGGTCTCCCTGACCACCGCGCCAACGTTTTACGCCCCCACCAGGCAGCGGGATCAATTTAAGCCTTCGGTCTTCCCACTGACAGCACAAAACCTCTCCTGTGAGCTCTGGTTACCCTTCTCACCGTTGGCAACACAATACAAGGTTATTATAGCCGGGGTATTCTGCAGGGTGGAGGTACTTACCCAGACGGACTACTAAATTTTGGACGGGAGATACCGTCATGTCCTATCTCCAATAAATCATGCTTTCAACAAGATAATCTAATAAAACCTTAATACTTCAGGATTAATCTCTGGTCACTATACAGCCCACCGAGTCTAATAAACGACTGGGTACCTACTTGTTCTACTCGCGTTGCCGCACTCGTCGTTCACGTTAGACAACGCCTTACCTTCATTCCTGAGATATCCTATTTAGCTTCTTATCACGTGAGCTGAAGTTATATTGACAACAGTTACAAAGGTGATTCATCATTCTCATGTCGATTCACCAGTAACATCCAAAGTTGGCACTTTGGAGCCCTAGGTTCGAATGTTGTTTTGATTGAATGATAGATGGCGCTGACCGTCAAGTTAAGAACTAGCTCCGCGTTTAAAAATAACAAAAAATGGAATTCCTTACAAAATTAATCGCAAAACAGTTTTAAAATGAAGTTTTAGGCGGCTGTGAGCAGTGAAATTGTTATCCAGAAGAACCGTGCAGAAATACGTTGAAGAACTCGAACGGTTATTCTACCGTACGAATGAATACATGACTTTGCAAATTTAATGCTTTCGTGACTTCAGTATGTGTGTTGGGTATTGTGCGTAGTGATATCAACGTGTATTGGACAATGCAAACCTAAACAGCACTAAATTTCAAAGTTCGTTTTTTCTTCAAGTCCATTTAAAAAGGTAAACATTAAGTCTAGTCTAGCCATCTAGTTTGAGTCACATGAACTATTTACAAAACTGATAGACAACTTATGGCGCAAGCGCAACCGTGATTATAATATGGCAATCAGTCTATGTTGGCGGCGACATCTAGTATGCTAAAGGAAAACTTAGGATTTCTGAAAGCAACCGTGGCTGATCGAGGAACGCACTCACTGCGGAGACGAAGGTTTTGGGTTCAAGCCCAATTTACCCAAATCACTTTTTGACATTAAATTGACTTTAATTTGTGTTGGATGGACAACATGGAAGGTGATAACATTACATTGCGTAGTAGACGACTAATAAGAAAAAAATTGGACAATAATAGCGAGTGTAAACTGAACATATCATATCATAGTCAACCTAATATGAATAGTCCTCTCTGTAGTAAAGAATTAATTGAATTAAAGGATACATTAAACAGTCTTAATTTAGAGCTACAATCCGCGTATACAGAGGTGGAGAACTTGATTATCGAGAATACTATGTTGAAATCAAAAATAAATGATTACCAGAAAAAAATAAAACTTAATAAGTCGATTGGTTTGAATGAATCACTTGATTTGGGAACAGGTACTCGTACACCTTTAAAATTTTATTCGCCACAGTATCATCGACGTCTAATGTACACAAATATGAAAATAGGACTACCCAGAACGTCTTCGCGTGAACTGGTATGGAGTGCAATAAAGCGCCAGAATCAAGGATGTTCCTACTAACCTGAAAACATTTTGACAACTCGTAGTGAAGATTTTTCGGTTACAAATCCATATGAAATACTAAATCAACGACCAGGTTTGGGACTTAGGGGTTGCAAGGACATGGCGACATTGGTAGATTGTCAGAATGATGCAGATTTGCAACATCAATCATCACCCATTGACGGCGGTGTGTGTTCGACTGAGGAGCCGCCTCAAGGAGGTGCTACAGTCACAGGTGAGGTGAAGACTCCGATGAGTGACGACAAATGCAATCGATAACAGTTGCAATGTAAAACAAAGTCTAGGGTCATAATCTTTTTTTCTATATTAAATTGCAAATTCTTAGCTTCTAATTTTATAAACAAATATCGTCATAATATGTGTGACGTTATTGCATGCCAATCTGGCTGAAATATGGTGGAACCTAAATGTATTTGCTTGTGACCTGTGTACCCATATATCGCAATAAATTGATTTGATTTGATTTGATTTGATTTGAAAGTGGGTCCAATGTGAGGAAACTTTTATAGGTCCATCTCGGGGATGACTTTATTGTTACTGCTATTATAAAGCCGGGGGCACCGATCTCTGAGATAATAAGTTCTTGTGTACCTATATGTAAGAATTATACCAAAACAGATTATGTTATCATTTTGAGTGGAGCACATGATAGTAACCCGATGGCGTTTCAGTCGCATTTGTATTATGTGCTTAGTAAAATATATCACACAAATGTTTTAATTACAGAAGTTAGTAGAAATATATATTTGAATGTAAATAAATTAAATAATCTTCTAAATCATATATGGTATTGCTGTAGTAATGCACATTTCTTAGAAAATTGTGAATACTTTAATAAATTTTAAATAAGAAGTATATTCCATAGGGATATATTGCGACTACAATATAAGTACAGTTATTTTAATTACAGGCATGAGTTGAATAATATTGCTTGTACATGCCGGAGTATAATAAAGAATTATCGTAGTACGTATACTTAGACTCATGTTGTGAATTGAATTTTGCTGATGTTATCACACAGACTGAACCTGACGATGTCAGTACAGGGAGAGCCTACTTCGCAGGATGTGCATGATGATACAATACAATACTCTAGTAATATTTCAATGAAAATATTTTATCAGAATGTTTGCGGCTTGAACTCGAAAAGGGATGAATTTGAGCTTTATACAAAATCGTTCATAAAACCAGCATATAGTCTGGTTTTATGAATGATTTTCTAAACCAGGTGTTGGCTCCCTTGTTTTGTTTGAGCGGGTACAATAATGTTGCGTACAACAACAGCGTTGGGAAGACTCGAGGTGGTAGTCTTATTCTAGGAAAGGCAAATAGAGAGTGCAATGTATGTTCACATGTAATGATCTGTATGCTCGGGATTCTTTCGAGATATGCTGTGTAAAGGATGTAGATAGTGGATTATATATATGTAGTCTTTATCGAACGCCTGAGGACAGGAACTTTGATGTATTTGTGCAGCGTCTGGAGAAGGTTCTGGAATATTTTTTCAACAGGAAGGCATTAATTTGTGGGGATTTTAATGTGAATTTACTCAAGGAACATGAACATCGCACTGAATTTTTGGGATTGTTACGATGTTTTGATTTTTAGGTTCTTGTGCAAAATGTTACTTTCATCCGAAACAGTAGAACATCCTGTGTTGATAATTTCTTGACCAATGTGAACGATCAGAGTATACATGAAATAAATGTGGATCACAACGGTTTATCGGACGGGCATGCTGGTATTATGTGTGAGTTATCGCTAGCAAAATTAACAGATAGAAAATGTGCACGGAATGCAACAATTAGGGTAGAAAAAAGAGTATGTAATAGAAGAAGTCATGAAACATTTGAAAAATTCATATTGAACGCTGAATGGTCATCAATGGCAATAAACACTTTTCTTTATAAATTTAATAATATATTTAAAAGTAGCTTTAGGAAAAAATCAGAAAAATAAATAATGGTGGGAAACATGCTTGTATTCCATGGGCAACAAAAGGTATAAGAGTTTCTAGCAAAATGAAACGATTTCTTTGCATGCATAATGGAAATTGTATTAATGATAGTGTTCTAACTTATAGAAAAACTATGTAAGTTTATTCAGAAGGGTTATTAAGGCGGCAAAAAGAAATGCTGTAGTTAGGCAATTGCAAAACGTTCGTAGGGAAATCTGGCAAGTTGTTAATCGCCATAGAAACAAAACTAGTGAAAAAGCGTTTAAGAACTTTAGTATTAATAATAATAATATGGAAAAGGTTGAGGACCCCGGAGAGGTTGCACGTATATTTGCTGAACAGTCTATTAATAATAATAAACATACTACAAATGACAGGCAAAACAATGATTCAAATACTTTTCTTCAAGATAGTGGTCGCGGGATCATAAAGGACATGGTCTTTTCTTCTATTACACCGGAGGAAGTTGGAAAGTTAGTGCGAGGAATGGTTAACAAGACTTCAAGTGGTTATGACGAAATACCCATTACAGTAATTAAACACCATTTAAAGGTATTAGCTTTCCCACTATCATGCTTTTTCAATCAATGTTGCGAAGCTGGTATTTTTCCTGAACATTTGAAATTAGCCAAAGTGGTTCCGATTCACGAAAAGAGCTATGCGATGGATCCAAAGAATTACAGACCCATATCTGTCTTGCCAACCCTATCTAAAATTTTTGAAAAATTAATAAAAACTTGTCTGGTGTCCCATCTCAATATAAATCAAATTATAAACAGGCAACAGTTCGGGTATCAAAGGTTTGTAGGCACTTCAGATGCTATAAATAGTTTAACCAATGAAGTAATAGGAAGAATTAATGAAAAACAGAAGGTTGCTGCAATATTTTTGGACCTAAGTTCTGCATTTGATACTGTTGACCACGCGTTGCTGCTTAAAAAACTGGACGTGAGAGGCAGGGCCCTGCAGCTATTTGAATCATGTTTGGGCAATAGGACGATGTATGTGGAAATTAAATCAATTGATAAAAATGGTTGTCAACGGGTATATAGATCCAAGGTACATAACGTGATGACTGGTGTCCCACAAGGATCGATCCTTGGAGCTGTGCTTTTCCTTGTTTTTATGAACCATATGATAGATTACACGAAGCGATGGAACGCGGATGCTCAACTGGTAGTTTTTGCAGATGATACAAATGCAGTAGTCAGTGCCGGTAGTATGGAATTGTTGAGCTGTAAAATAAATACGTTGCTGACTGATTTTCAGAATTGATTTGCAGCTAATAGCTTAATAATAAATAGGAAGAAAGCAAGCGTTATGGTATTTAAAATTATATCACGTAATTGCAACACTATAAATATTATGCTAAACGGTGATAGGGTAGATTCTGTAGATACTGTTAAAATTCTGGGCGTTCACATTGATTCGTTACTAAATTGGAAAGATAAACTGGATGCCATTGATGGATCAATTTTATCTGCTTGCTTTTCTGTAAGAAGTTTAAGAGATGAAGTCAGTGTTGACCACCTAAAGATGGTGTATTTTGCATTAGTTGAGTCCAGGTTAAGGTACAGAATTCAGCTTTGGGGTAATAGCTTTAAATATAACTGTAAAAAGGCATTTATAATGCAGAAAAGGGCTAAAAGAACAATAGTCCGTATTCCACAGTGGGAATCTTGTAGGGAGTATTTTAAAAACCTGTCCATACTAACCGTGGCTTGCCTCTATATATTAATGGTTTTAAGTGATTTTGCAAAACACAAGGGATTATGAAACGGCAGATGAAAGAGTAACACGTGAAAGCACTCGAAGGAACCATTTCAAAGCTACATTGAATCCGAGAATTAACTTCGTGATACATAGTGTGAAACATCAAGCAATAAAACTATTTAATAGTCTGCCTAATGACTTAAAGCTTGATGTCTATAAAACCTATTCCTCTAAGAAAAAGTTAAAGTCCTTGCTTTTGGAAAAGTGTTACTACACAGTGGAAGAATTTGTGAATGATGACTAAAATGTTTTTGTGACTAAATGTAAAGTTGTAAGTAATTGTACCTAAAATTTTATTTTATTTTATTTTATTTTATTTCATTTTGACGTTATAGTGTATTTTCATTGATTGTATGTATTTATCAGTTAAAATTGACATTTCAATACAAGCTATGTTTGTTTAGAAATAAATAAATTGAATTGAAATTGAAATTGAATTGGTTTCTCAACTATTCCGCTGCCAAAGGGACTACCGTCTTAACTCCCAACCCCGAGAGGAAAACTTGGCTCGAGTGAGGTTGATTTGAGCCCCAAAGGTGTTAACAGGACCCTGTTCATAGTGTGCACTAATATGACTTCTTCTTCATCCCAGTTGCGTCTGAAGTTTTCACCCCGGATTCTGGGATCCGCTTTTTCCAATCTGGCTGAACTTCGATGTTTTTCGTAAAGCCACTGCCATCTGATCTCCAAAATTCATTGGCGTTATCGACGCATTGCAGTTGGAACAGTTGTTGGACTGTTTAGGGCTCCAACAATTCGCAACGACTGCCATAGATACAGCAACCGGGACCAACGACATAATGTGCTCTCTGAGGCACAACCGAACCAATGCAAATAACCATAATCGTGCGTACAAATATTTTAACTGAGCGGGTATCTAACCGGCGCCTCCAGAGTCGCAGTCGCGTTCACAGCCACCACTGAGGCTGTCCAAGATGACTATTCAATGCTTTATTTCTGTTTCAGGTATGTCTGCTGTCTCTAGTGCAGGACTTCTTAATAAGTAAATAAATGTAAGTAGCATTTATAGATAGATATATAATTCTTTATAGTACACCAATAAAATTACAGTAAAACTTGTAGGTGTATATCAATTTTAAACTGGCTCCCATCAAAAATAACAAACTTTCATATTAAATGAAAGTTTGTTATTTTTAAGTAGCATTTAAATGAGGGAAAGCTTCTAGAAAAGTCCTAACACCCCTTTCATCTATAGCGCTAAAAACATCTTTGCTATACTATACCTACTAATTACAGATCCAGAACCTCTCGATCTTTGGACCGACTTCTCGACCACTAGCCTGAGATCCAGAAATGGTGGATAGAATGGTGTATAATTTATGGAAATCTCGAATATTCTACCATTGATGAATATTGAAATACCACGGAAGGTAAAATAAATAAAATAACAAATTATAATGCCGTCACAGCCCAGATTTTATTAATTCATTTCGCAAATTTTTCATGTCAATAAAAGTAAAATAAAAACGACACATTTGTCTTTCGACTTATAAAATAGACACAGAAGAATACTTAATAAATTTCTAATTATAAATCAAATTCAATTGGTTAAAATGATTACAATTCAAATTTTATTTTTGTATTTTTTACAATCTTTTGCTTTTTTTTTTGTTTTTTAAAACAATTTGCATTAGAATTACATTTTTTTAAATTATTCTATGTCATGTTGACGATGCAATACAATAACATGAGGTACATCGTACGCTTAAAAATATTATATACAAGGTTGATACACGATTAACACTCATAGAAGTCAATTAACACCACGCATACTATGCACCAATTCATAGGGGTAAGGTAAAACACCAATCGTAGACACTTACCCAATAGTGGACACTTTCGAAAAAACCCATTATTTTGAGAAAAGTAACCATTTGGTTTACATGACCATAAACTTAAAAGACGCCTAATGGCATCTATCAGGCAACTTAAAAAATTCACAACACTGTAAGTAAAATTGTTTCTTAAGATTTTTGTTAAGGAAGCTGATTTTAACAGGTGTGAAATTTTATTTGTTAATAATGATTATTACCAATATGTCTAAATTTCAAGCAAATTTAAATGATTGTCCACAATTGGTACTTACGACAAAGTGTATATAATAATTGTACTAATAGTAAAATTATGTTAGTTTATAAAGATTTTATCTGGAAAGGTCTAATTGTTGCTGTATTAGTTAAAAACGGTATTTAACGATCATTCTTTGATAAACATATATAATTTTCTAGAGTGAAGTTTGATGTGCATTTAAAGTGTACGCCATTGGAGCTTTTACCTTACACCCGTACTATTAGATAATTGTAGAGGTTTTTATACAATTTCATTCAATATATACGTACAGATATGTTAGTTACACGATAATGTCAATAAGTCAAAAAAATATCCAATAGCTAAATTATTGTTTGCATTTAAAACGTTTTTGGTGTAAGACCAGGACATGGCACTTTCGGCAGGTGGTTCTAGGGAACTCTCCCAGGGTGTATCAACCCCGTATAGTGCTTATTCAACATTGAATAACTTGTTTTCGGTACTTTGTATAAACTTTACCATAAAATCTCTGAATTGTGGGCTATAGGAGGACAACGATGGTGTATAAGATGATATGGGTATCGGGTTGTGAGAAGTCGGTGAAATCAGCGTCGGATTGTATGAAGGCATTGAAATAGGCGTTGAGTTGTATACAGGAGGTGAAATAGGCGTTGGGTTGTTTGATGTCCGTGACTGCAGGTTGTATGGAGTTAGGGATTGCATATTGAATAACGAAAATGATGCCTGATTACATAGTGTGATTGATTGAGCATCATGAGATGACAAAGGCTGGTGGTTCCATATCATCATTGTCTGTTGACTGTTCGGCAAACACAGAGAACTTGGGCTCCATGGAGGACACGGGCTATACATAGTACGTGGTGTACTTGACGCGGCTTGACTACATTGATTACAAATATCGTTCGGAGTGCTCACTGATTTGACAACTGTCAATTGATGCAGACTAGACAACAGGTTGTCACAGACACTTGGTTTCCTGACACCTTGGATAAGAGTTGTTCCATTGCCTTTTTTCGCTGATTTCGGACGTTCAACGGCCTTACTGAACGGTCTACTGATGTTATTATCATCTTCCGAGTCTATAAAACTGAACTGCTTTGGGATGCTATGGAGGTTGTGGTATAACACCAGTTCATCCTTTAAGAATAATTTTTTGATATAAATTGATAGATTGTTCAAAGAGTTCTCGAGTCCGCATTTTTTGTTGTATGTTTGGTATTTGCACAAGACCTTCTTTAAACACATACCGTGCACTTTGCAATATTTTCGAATGATGTCACTTGTAGCGAGGACGTCCTCGGTACTTACTCCGTTGTGCACTCTTAGATCAAGGAATCCTTCGAGTGTAAAAATGCGATCCTCGAGAGACATAATGTAATAGTTGTAAGGTCTGGTGTTGTTACTGTTGCTCGTCCCGTGCAAGTTGGGGTAGTGGCTCATCTGGAAATCTGAAGTCGGTTGTTTTCCGGCCAGTAGCTCGAATTCGGGGAGACGACTATGAAATTGTTGCTCAGGCATTAGCGTTTTTTCCTGAAAAAGAAAAAGAAAATTATATAAATAATGTGTTATATTTTTGCAACTATAGCAAAACAAAAAAAATGGCCTTAGTCGCATCATGTATGTTTCGTTGTGACTACCAAGCGACTGCACCTTGTTATTGATAAAAAAAGATACCAGAACTTCTACCACTTGGATGGCAGGCAAGCACACGGCCCACCTGATGAGAAGTGGTTACCGTGCAACACCAGGGGCGTTACCTAACTGGCTGTTCGTTGCTTGGCTTATTATAGAATAGAATGATGAATGTGTGTACCTGACTAAACAAGCATCAACCCAGAAAATATCAAGGATAGCCGTGGTCGTATGCCACTTTTCCTTAGACTGTATTGTTTTATTGACTAAGTTGACTAAGGCAAGGCGAAGTCTAATTGACGTGTTCTATAAAAAAAATAATTAAAATATTAAGTGACATACGACCAAGGCTTTACTTGATAATGATCCTTTTTGATACTTTTCAGTAGTCGAGTTTTAATTTTAAACTTATTTTTTTTTTATATTATTTTGAGTATCAATCGATAAATATCAATATCAATATTAATAATACCAAACACCACATTTATCTCAAATTATTTTCTTAACACAGCACTATATGACCGCTAGAGGGCGCCACATTAGATTCAGTTACTCGTTATATAGCCTATAACCAGCGGACGACTAAGATGCTTCATGCTCTTGGGGACCTATGAGCTGTGATACATACATAGCCTTTCAAAATCAAAACCCTCCTTTTGCTCCACTGTAGTTGGGTAAATAAGTGTCTATCTCATACATTCATCATTCTAGTCCTTAACACGCCGGTCACCAGGCACCCTGCAGGTCTAAGGTTTCAACTTACCAGTGCCTCCAACCGATGATAATAATTACAGACTTGCTTAAACTCGTTGGCCTGTCCGCCAAGCGCCCAGGCGATGAAGGCGCGCCTCACCGTTGTGTTGGAGTAGACAGGCGTGGTGTCCTCCAATAAAGAGTGCCCGCCGTCTCCCTCTGACAACACGCTGAACGGACTCGTCCTCACAGTCGGGTCGGGACTCATCTATTTAGAAGAAAGTATTTTATAGTCACATAAGGAACAACTATAGAAAAAAATTCTACCACCCCCCACCCCCAGATAAGTGGCTATATACATAGAATACTAGCTGACCTACCCCGGCGTCACACGTGGCATATTCTGAATCCTCAAATCACCCTTAGCCCGTAATTTTTTAGTTTTCAATTACGTATGGAAATCTGCCGGATTTGGTTATATTTATAATCACTGCTCCGCTTCCTTAGGTAGTAACGAGATGATATATACCTTAGAACATTTGTCGATAAACGGACTATTAAATACAAAAAGAATTATTCAATTCGATGTAGTAGTTCATGAGATTTACCCGTTCAAATAAACAAACAAACTCTTCAGCTTCACAATATTATTATACAGAGTATGTATATCTAGAATAGAATAGATTGTTCAGTGTATAAAAACCTATAACCTAAAATGAGAATGAACATACTTATTTACTTACATACTTTCATTTTATAAATACACACATATTACATGCATATAGGAACACTTTTGCAAATTGACATATTCATGCATATAAATATTTGTGCTGAACGGGCATCGAACCTGCGCCCCCTGCGGAGCAGTCGAGCGTTCTATCTCTACGCCACAGAGCCGTCGAACGTGTGGGAACGATATATGGGAATCAGGCGCGACCAATCCGTAGCTTCGCGGCAGTAGCTAAGGCTAGCATTTTTATAATGTACGTGGCCCGTACAGACTTATACATGCACACTTTTATTTGCGCTGAACGAGTATCGAACCTGCGGCTGCGCCCCTGCGGAGCAGTCGAGCGTTCTATTGGTACGCCACAGAGCCGTCGAACGGTTGTCATAAACCTCAAAATATGTAAATCCCATACATTCATCATTCTATTCTACAATACGCCGGCCAGCGAACTGCCACTTGTCTTAAGGGGACTGAGATGTCCATGAAGAAGAGAAAGGGGAAATTCTCATTCTACCTACATCCGTCTTAGAGCGATGTAAGACTAAGGCCTATTGAAAATCTACCTACTAAAATAAAGTACTCGTGTCACGGTGTTTGTAACCAAACTACTGCGAAAAAGCTTGACCAATTTCTATGGGTTTTTATGAATATACTTGAAAGATCTGAGAACAAGTCGGAGGCTACTTTTAGTTGCGATAACCGACATCCATTCGAGAGAAGCCATGATTAATAGCTAGTTTTTATCTAGATCAAAATATTATCCGTTTTTAGGCCACATTAATTTATAATTGAAACGAATATACACCTAATACAATAAACAATTAAAACAAAAGTTAAATCATCTTAAAAATGATTTTACCCGAAATTACTTCACTCGATACGGAGGCCATGCAGGTAGATATAAAATAAAGACTATTCCCCAACAATGGTATTCTTTTTAATTACGAAAGTTGAAAATGATATCGTAAAATATTTTGCATTTTTGACGGGTGGCCATAAAAACATAAAAATGGTATATATAACGCATTCACGACAATAGCAGCAAATGTGCTGTTTTCATTGTTTTACTATCGATACCTGTGAGCTGTAACAACTACAATAGACATTCAAACGGCGGTGTTATGGTTTTAATCTGTCTACAAAGAAACTCCACAGTACAAAAATAAGATAGTAAATTATTTGCAATTTGACCCTTTCTTAATTCTATGCGAAAGTGTTTCTTATTCTTCCTTGAAGTAAAGTTTCAATTATATTTTATTGGGCCTTTTATGATCTTAACACATTACAGAATGTTCATAATACCTACAGTTAAAACGACAAAGTTTAAAATTACTAAGTTATGTACCGAGGGTACATAGCATTGGTTAAATTTCTCGAAATTTAATTTTCACTCGAAAATCCAATTTTTATCACGAACCCGCGGTTTATGATTATGTAGACGTCCTATTTCTTCATGTATTATTACAAGGTAACATATATAAATAATCTACTATCACCGATCAATATAATTTGGTTAGTAATCACTATCCAGTTATTAGTTATTTCTTTAATAACTACCCATGCCTACATAAATTTATATATTACTAATTCGTTAATAGCGTAAACTGCAGATTTATTGAATAAAATATTTTTTGTATTTCGAACTTCTAAACGTTGAATTTTCGGTATTTTAAACGTTTGATGTGTACGAATTTCAATCTTTCGTTCATCAACCGTATGCCATTCGCTATTTTGTAATTTGGAATTATGATATAAAACCAGGATGGTACCCCTCATCACTTTAAAATTGATGTCATATACCTACACGACACCTAACATATTCAAGATTTTCCAAAGACGGTACTATTTTATAAACTGAACAGCTGATTGTATTCTAGAGATCTTTGGCGCCGAACTGCCTTCACCTGCAAGCTAGGTACACCTACAGATGGACGGACGGACTCTGACGCAGTCTGCCCTCTTGGGGTTAGGAGGTCAAACGGCAGTAATTCTACGAAAAGCCGATATGAAGTTAAAATATAAACGGATCCAGAGTGCAGACACTATAAGATGAGGACAATGATTACGAAAACAAATATATAAAAAAATAAATACCTTAAATTTTCAATCAATCTTGTACAATGAACACTTTGTATAAAAATATACTGTAATAATTATTATAAATTTTTGAGTACAATAATACTCATATATATTTACTTGTATATAATAGCAGCTTCGCAAAAGGCGAGCGTTGTCTAAAACATCATTACAAAGTGGCCGACTAGCTAAAGCATTTTGCTGTGTACCTTCAATATTTAAATTATCATTAACTATAGATAAATAATTGTGTCGTTCGGAAATTTGAATCAATTAAACAACACATTTCACATAATGATACTATTTACTAACGCAATATCTACATTTAGGTATATATCTTTTTTTAATAGTACTATTATTTATTATTACAGTTATTAGAGTTTACCATCTTGAACTATAACTATTTATGTCTTACGACAGCCTCTGTGGCGTACCGGTAGTGAACGCGACTGCTACGCAGGCGCCTCCTGCGTGGGTTCAATTCCCGCTCAGTGTCAATATTTGTTTGCAGGAATAATGTTTATTTGCATTGGTCTGTGTGCTTCAATGTATGATATGTATGTATTTAGAAAAAAAAAGATTCTATGTATGTTTATCCGAATTCTAGATTCTATAACACAAGCTAGTTAAGCAATGCTTACCATGGCTAAGCTAGATAGCGTTGTGTAGAATGTTGAGAATATTTATTAAATTATTTATCTATATATTGTACACTATTATATAATTATAATTTGCAAATGTATGTTCGCGATAGACGCACAAGTACTGCGCGGATTTTGATGCGTTCTTATTTATTAGAAAGGTCTTGGTCTGACTTAAAATCTTACGTTTTTTTATTGCAATCGGTTGAGTAGACTGGTGCTATTATAAAATTGTAATCTATTAGCGTTTGTGTTCTGGACATTATTAAAAAGTAACTTTAAAAAAATCTTGATTATGGACAGACGTACTAACGTTTAACTTATTTTACCTCTAAGAGGAAAAATTTCCAAAAATTCTTTCTTATTTGATTAACGGACGAGGTTCTGGTGCAGGCTTTACTCTCGCAGTTGGGGGTCAGACGACAGTCGCTCCTGTAAAAGTCAAATCAAATCATAATAGGTGTATATGAATACGACATACCTCATCGTCAGCGTCTCCTGAATAGTCCGTATGGCTCTCCTCACAGCTGCTTAGCGATAGTTCATCGAAGTTGATCTCAAATGACGTCTCCGCGGTACTAGTTCCAGGCGTCTAGAAAATAAATTGCAGCTGTAGTAGTTCGTCATAGGACTATAAATATCCTCATTCCTATTGATATTTTGTAAATGTGAAAGTTTCTTTGGATGGATGCTTGGACGGAATTTGGCACAGAGATAGATTATAGCCTGGAATAACATACAGAATAGTTTTTCATCCCAGGACGTCACTAAAGAAGTATTTCTGTGAGCCTGGTACTTTTTGTATGGATTACCAGGCTCACAGAAACTTCAAGCAACTTTATCAAGCTATCTTTATCAGTACAGAACGTATATAAGACGAATTCGAAAGAAATATTGATTATGAGAGACCCAAATATACTAGGCTAAAAATTTCAAAACCTTAAACTAATATTAATAAATCTGTATCGTTTAAACAAAATGAATATGACATGATTGCACACAATAGGAGACAATACGCAAAGATAAGCTCACAGGGCGCCACTAGCACATACCTACAGTGAACTAACTTTGTAAATATATACGTTAAAAATAAATAAAATAAAATATATAAAGGTATAATATATAAAAAACTTACCATTATATAGATTTCTTCGTCGATCTCCTCATAATCGAAATCAGGTTTTCGCATCATTTTAGAAGATAGGTATTAACAGCTTATGCTTATTTTAACTCGTGCACACACACGAAATAAATAAAAGCAAAAATGAGAAGAAAAATGGAAGAGAAGTAAAAATTGCGACTGTGATTTTAGTTCTAAGCAGTCGGACTGTAGCAAGACCAAAGCGGAACTAAACAACATTTTTGCCCACTTACCTTTTAAAGACTGCGTGTACGCATCCCTTAATGATACTGAAGCTCCTCCCTCCGTTTTCTTGTTTTGAATAGAAAGTACAAAATTAAACTGTATGTGCTGGGCCTTAAGTCCAAAAGTTGTTTAGCTAGAATTGGATGAGTATATCTGCACTGCTCTAACTATTGTTGGGTGATACTGATAACAAATCCCTTTTTCTTTTTAACAGAAATGTTTTCTTTAAGAAATTTAATTTTAATTAAATACTGTATAAGGGAAAGAATAAGGATCACGGGATAAATAGGAAGAAACTAGTGTTACCAGTGGCGTTACACTCGCCCTGCCGACCAGGAAGAAACCTTGTGATGCCCGTCTTGAAGATTCCCATGATGTAGGCGCTTGGGAAAACCGCAGCAGGGGAGGTCATTCCACAGCTAGAGTGTGCGTGGGATGAAGTTTATTTCATACTGCACAGTGCGCACCGTCTCATGTCGCAATGTGTGAGGATGAATTCCCTGACTATGGATAATAATGAGAATAAGAATGTAGCTGTGGACATCATGTCAAACAATTTTTCTGAGCACAAATCATTGTATAGACGGTAGAACACACACAGCGAAGCAAAGTCCCTCCTAAGGCTGAAGAGTTCCACATCGCCTGCAAGTAATGGTGACCCTCTTTTCTGAGACTTTGCCTTCAGCTTATCATAAGGCAAGGCGAAGTCTTATTGACGTGTTCTATATAAAACAAAAAAAAAGTATGGGATTGTTGAGCAGCCTCAACGCCCGACTTTGTACCGAGTCGAAGGTTATAAGTTATATGTAGATACATTATTCACAATAAGTGAAGTATGTATTGCAGGAGGCAGGACACGGCGGTATTCCAGTCCCAATTGAGCAGGGAAAGGACCTACGCCCTACTGAATACCGCGGCCATAATAACCTCGTATTTTTTCCCAGCGGTGAGTAGGGTAGCCAGAGCTTACTGGAGAGTTTTTGTGCTGTCAGTGGGAAGACCAACAGCTTGTCCTGCTTTGTCTTATACACTGACGGCACAGCAACTCTGTGCTAACAGGGTTGGTAGCGCGAGTGTGACTCCCCTGGTGTTACACACGTTCATAGGTCACAGTAACCACTTTCCATCGGGTGGGCCGCGTGTATGTCTGACAAACTCAGTGTTCCTGGTGCAAAGGCGGGCCATTGCAATCTAGGAAGGAAAATATTAATGTATACATTATTTGGTAATTCAGATGATTATAAATGATCCGATAATACATACATACATACATACATACATATAATCACGACTTTATCCCCGGAGGGTTAGGCAGAGGTGAATTAACAACAACATTTCACCAACCATTGAATTAGGTGCTACGTAACAGGGTGTGAGCCTATTGCCGTCTTTCGGGCACTATTGTTGACCAAGCCATGCATCTAAGGCTGAGTCTGGTAGTAAACAGCTCTATCCCTTAGTGGCCTCGTATGTACGACATCGCTTGGGAAGAGATGGGATGGTCCAAATTCTACTCAGAGATTATATCAGATAATCTGATAATATCATCCGATAATCTCATCTGCAAGACTGTACACTTGCTAATTGATGGACGGTTATCTTCTCAGGGGTTGGAAGTCAGACGGGAGTCACTTTCATTGAGTAGGCCTTATTAATAAACCAAAGCAGAACAGCGGAATTGCTAATTTAATGAATCAACTATAGTTAGTTAATGTTGAAGTACTGCTGATCATTATTTCTTATTTTATAATTTATAATTAATTATTTTTTAATGGTCATATGGCAGTCGCTTCACGGAAAATATCGAAGTTCAACCGCATCACAGTTAGAATGGCAAGCCGACCCCAGCAGAGTTATTAATAAGTAAATAAATATTCTACAATTTTCTACACAACTCTATCTAGACCCATGGTTAGCATAGCTTAACTAGCTTGTGTTATGGAATCTAGAATGCGTATACATATACTTAGCTACTTCTTTTTCGTAAATACATACATATTATACCATATACAGACCAATGCAAATAACAATATTCTAGCATACAAAATATTTGCACTGAGCGGGAATCGAACCAGCGCCTCCTGCGCAGCAGTCGCGTTCACTGCCGCTACGCCACAGAGGCTGTCAAAGAGTTGTCAAAAAGTTGGGTAAAGGCTCCTCTGATGATGATGATGATAGCGTTATTGTTTTGTAATGTTTTATTATTGTTAAATCCCTTCGACAAGGCGTTAGCACATAGGTAATCGCTGTGTTATTAAGAACTGTTGTTCCACCATTAGTGTTCATTTGTTAACGACCAGTAAACAAACTAAAATATGTTGTTTCCTCTTTAATTATCCAGACACAGAACTCCTGTTTTATTATTTTATATAAAATACGTTAATTGGACTTCACCTCTCCAGATGGTAAATTTAAGGCAAATGAATGAGGGTCATTACAGACATAACATTACATAAACTTACGCCTATATTCCCGAAGGGGTAGGCAGAGGTGCTAGCATCCACATTCGCCTGTTTTATATATTAAGATCCCAATGTAATAAGGTGCGAGCCTATTGCCATTACCCGGGCATTTATAAACCTGCGATAAATACACACATAACTTCGACAAGTCATTGATGTGTGCCATGGTAAAACCTGGGATCAAACCCGAGACCTCGTCTCAGCAGTCCATTACCCATACCACTAGGCTACCGCAGGTTTTTTATACATTATAGACACTAACAATTAAAACCACGAGCTCAATAATATAATAATTTAATATTAATCAATTGAATTGATACAAGAAAGGCGAGTGTCTCAAGGAAGCTCGTGAAGGGTCTTAGGATGTAACTATTCTCTGCCTACCCATATATGTAACGCGTTAAAACAATAAAGCTTTCTTGATAGGTATTCCGGGTTAAAAAATACTCGGTTGACCAACAAAAGGGAGTTGATTTATTTTGATTTAGCTAATGAATATTTCTAATGTGTATTTCTAAACATACCACGCTGAGATTTGTAGGTAACGTCTTTTATCTAGAGACAAACCATCTCACTATACAAGGGAAGTTCCCAAAATCTGGTGGGTACTTCTACCTGCAAAGATGAAGCAATAAAAAAATAAATTGCAAGCTTAACATTATAATCTGTAATCTTTTGACTGAGACAATGAGCACCGCGGTGGCCGAGTGAAAGAACTAAAATATTTTTATGGCTTCGACTATCATAAATACATTGTTTCGCATTGAATGATATCTTCTTACGGAACATGAAGGATGAAAGAATATTTTCTGTAGAACTGGGGATTATAAAGTATTGTTTTAGATCAGGTAAGCTTCGTGGATTATGCGCTAGAAAGGCTGTTTGGCAAAATATGCGGGTAATTTAAATATAATACGGCATAATATATGGCCTCCGGTGTTTGGACTCTTACTATGATCTTCACAGCTAAGCCAAGCCCTTTTTTATGTGTGCAAAATCCTCACAAATTACTTACTCGCAGAAGGAAGCCAAGTCCACATACAAGCCAGTAAACCTGTTAATAATTCGAAGCAGGACGAAATTCTGGCGAAGGAGTTGTACCCAAGGCTCCAAAGTACAAATGATAGTAGTATGTATATAATGGTGACCCTCTTTTATGAGACTTAACCTTTGGCTTACCATCAGGCGAGTCGAAGACAAATTGACGCGTCCTATGTTAAAAAAAACTTTTCAATCGCTCTGAGGATAATAAATGTGGCGTCTCTCCTCGATAGCCTAGTGGTACAGGTAATGGACTGCTGAGACGAGGTCTCGGGTTTGATCCCAGGTTTTACCATGGCACACACCAATGACTTTTTGATGTATTTCGTAGTTATGTGTGTATTTAATTCAGGTTTATAAGTGTCCGGTTAATGGCAACAGGCACGCCACCTATTACATTGGGACCTAACCATAAACTGGCGAAATGTGGGTGCTAGCACCTCTGCCTACCCCTTCAGGGATATAGGCGTGAATTTATGTTTTTATGTTATGTTATATCCTAATAAAGTTTGACGATACTTATGTAGAATAATAATATTATAAAGAGGAAAGATTTATATTTTTGTATGTAACGAATAAATTCAAAAGTACTGAACCGATTTTAATAATTCTTTTTTTATTAGAAAGCTATATTCTTTGTGAGTAACATAAGCTACTATTTTCCTGATATTCCCATGGGATCAGGATTTACGCGGGTGAAACTGCGGCGCGGTGCTAGTGTAGAATTAAATTGATAGTATGATAGATATATCGGATTGAACAATTCAATGGTTCCCGGCAGAGTAGAATTTGGAACACCCCATCTCTTCCCATGTGGTGTCGTACAAGGCGACTAAGGGATAGGGCTGTTTAACATCGGACAGACAAATACAGCTCAGACGCAGCCTCAGATGCATGGCTCGAGTCAACAATAGTGCCCGAAATACAGCAATAGGTTCACCCCCTATTACGTGGGACTGAATACAACTATTGGTGAAATGTGGGTGATAATTCCCCTCTGCCTATCCCTCCGGGGATAAAGGCGTGATTATATGTATGTATGTAAATGATTATCTGCACCTATCACCCCCATCGGATTGTTCCATAAAACATTTATTTTTATCTTAATGTTTTATGAATTGTTCTAATCTTAAATACACTCACCCCTTACATGTGACTAGAATACATAATTGATGAAATGTGGGTGTTAATTCACCTATGCCCAACCTTTCGGGGATTAAGATGTGATTATATGTATGTGCGTATGTAATATAAACATCCTAACTTGGTCCACATATCATCCGCGTGGGCTGAGTATTCATGGATCTGATTATTCGTCTTTTATTTAACCATTATTTCATCAACTACATTGGTGGAAGCGAAAGAGCGTCGAGGTATGTCTACACCGCCATGTTAGGCTGAGATTGTGTTGTATGTATAGACAGAATAGCGATCGTCGGCGACTTCACACGTATGAACACGTTTAGGGATGGAGTTCAGTAAATCCGTTCTTAGCGGATGTCCACACCCTATAAGCAACTCACCTGCCAAATTTCATGTTTGTAGGTGTTATAGTTTCTGAGATATCTTTTATAAATAAAGATTGACAGCTATTACCTATATATCCCCAGATAAATCGACATTCAGAACTCAAAGAATCAAAGATGTGTGTATCTAATTTAATCTGGCTCCCATCAAAAATAACAAACTTTCATTTAATAAGTAGCATTTATATGTGGGAAAGCTTCTAGAAAATTCCTAACACCCCTTTCATCTATAGCGCTAAAGACATCTATGCTATACTATACCTACTAATTACATCCAGAAATGTAACCAGAACCTCTCAATCTTTGGACCGACTTCTCGACCATTAGCCCGAGATCCAGCAATGGTGTAAAATTTAAGGAAATCTCGAATAGGTTCCCATATTCTACCATTGATGAATATTGAAATACCAAGGAATGTAAAATAAATAAAATAACAAATTAAAATGCCGTCACAGCTCAGATTTTATTAATTCATTTAGCAAAGTTTTGTCATGTCAACTTATGTTCAACTTATAAAATAGACAGAAGAATTACTTAAATAAGCTTCTAATTATAAATCAAATTCAATTGGTTAAAATAATTACAATTCAATTTTTATTTTTTTTGTATTTTTTTCAATCTTTTGATTTTATTGTTTTGTATAACAATTTGCATTAAAATTACATTTTTCTAAATTATTCTATGTCATGTTGACGATGCAATACAATAACATGAGTTACATCGTACGCTTAAAAATATTATAAACAAGGTTGATACATGATTAACACTCATATAAGTCAATTAACACCATGCATACTATGCACCGATTCAAAGGAATAAGGTAAACCACCAATCGTAGACACTTACCCAATAGTGGACACTTTCGAAAAATAACCATTATTATGAGAAAAGTAACCATGTGGTTCACATGACTATGAACTTAAAAGACGCCTAATGGCATATATAAGACAACTTAGAAAATTCGCAACACTGTAAGTAAAATTGTTTCTTAAGATTTTTGTTAAGGAAACTGTTTTTAACAGGTGTGAAATTTTATTTGTTAATAATGATTATTACCAATATGCCTAAATTTCAAGCAAATTTAAAAGATTGACTACTATTGGTACTTACGACAAAGTGTATATAATAATTATACTAATGTTTTTGGTCTCAGACCAGGACATGTCACTTTAGGCAGGTGGTTCTAAGGAACTCTCCCAGGGTGTATCAACCCCCTATAGTGCTTATTCAACATTGGATAACTTATTTTTGGCATTTTGCATAAACTTTTCCATAAAATCCCTGAATTGTGGGCTATAGGTTGGTGGTGGTGTATAAGATGGTATTGGTGTCGAGTTGTGAGAAGTCGGTGAAATCAGCGTCGGATTGTATGAAGACGGTGCAATATGCGTTGAGTTGTTTGATGTCGGTGACTGCAGGTTGTATGAAGTTAGAGATTGCGAATTGAATAACGAATATGATGCCTGATTACATAGTGTGAGTGATTGTGCATCATGAGATGACAAAGGCTGGGGGTTCCATATCATCATTGTCTGTTGACTGTTTGGCAAAGACAGAGAACTTGGGCTCCATGGAGGCCACGGGCTATACATAGTACGTGGTGTACTTGATGCGGCTGGACTAAATTGATGACAAGGATCGTATGGAGTGCTCGCTGATTTGACCGCTGTCAATCGATGCAGACTAGACAACAGGTTGTCACAGACACTTGGTTTCCTGACACCTTGGATAAAAGTTGTTCCATTGCCTTTTTTCGCTGATTTCGGGCGTTCAACGGCCTTACTAAACGGTCTACTGACGTTATTATCATTTTCTGAGTCTATAAAACTGAACTGCTTTGGGATGCTGTGGAGGTTGTGGTATAACACCAGTTCATCCTTTAAGAATAATTTTTTGATATAAATTGAAAGATTGTTCAAAGAGTTCTCGAGTTCGCATTTTTTGTTGTATGTTTGGTATTTGCACAAGACCTTCTTTAAACACATACCGTGCACTTTGCAATATTTTCGAATTATGTCACTTGTAGCGAGGACGTCCTCGGTGCTTACTCCGTTGTGCACTCTTAGATCAAGGAATCCTTCGAGTATAAAAAAGCGATCCTCGAAAGACATAGTGTTACGGTTGTAAGGGCTGGTGTTGTTACTGTTGCTCTTCCCGTGCAAGTTGGGGTAGTGGCTCATCTGGAAATCTGAAGTCGATGGTTTTCCGGCCAATAGCTCGAATTCGGGGAGACGACTATGAAATAGTTGCACAGGCATCTGCGTGTTTTCCTGAAAAAGAAAAAGAAAATTATATGAATAATGTGTTTTAATTTTTGCAACTATAGCAAAACAAAAAAATGGCCACAGTGGTATCATGTATGTTTCTTTGTGACTACCAAGCGACTGCACCTTGTTATTGATAAAAAGAGATACCTTGAAACCTTGAAACTACCTGATGGAAAGTGGTTACCGTGGCCTATGGACGTGTGCAAAACCAAGAGTCTCATTCGCGCTGCCAACCATGTAACCACAGAGAATTTCTGTGCCGTCAGTGTAAAAAACAAAGCATGACAAGCTTTTGGTTTTCCCACTGACAGCACCTAAACTGTCCAGTGAGCTCTGGCTACCCTTATCAGTTGTCGCAGAGGAGATAGTCGTAAACATGTGTCTCGCACTTCGGCTGACCTAGGACCATCCCTGCGTGCGAGACGACCCTCTTCGACGTGGGAATCCATGTACCTATCTTGCCCCGGATATAAGAACTTGAACCACTGTATTAAGGAACCTGGCCCCTAGACGAAGGGGTACTTTTGTTATACGACTTAGTTGGGAGACAAGCACATGGCCCACCTGATGGGAAGTGGTTACCGTGCAACACCAAGGGCATTACCTAACTGGCTGTTCGTTGCTTGGCTTATTATAGAATAGAAAGAAGAATGTGTGCAACTGACTAAAAAAGTATCAACCCAGAAAATATCAAGGATAGCCGTGGTCGTGTGCCACTTTTTCCTAGACTGTACTGTTTTGTTGACTTAGTGGGATACGACCACGGCTATCCGTGATATTTTCGTTTTTAATACTTTTTAAGGTAAATATCTTTTTTTAATAGTACTATTATTTATTATTACAGTTATTGGAGTTTACTATCTTGATCTATAACTATTTATGTCTTAGGACAGCCTCTGCGGCGTAGCGGTAGTGAACGCGACTGCTACGCTGGCGCCTCCTGCGTAGGTTCGATTCCCGCTCAGTGTCAATATTTGTTTGCAGGAATAATGTATATTTGCATCGATCTGTGTGCTTCAATGTATGATATGTATGTATTTAGAAAAAAAAAAGATTCTATAACACAAGCTAGTTCAGCTATGCTTACCATGGCTAAGCTAGATAACGTTGTGTAGAATGTTGAGAATATTTATTTATCTATATATTGTACACTATTATATAATTGTAAATTGGAAATGTATGTTCGCGATAGACGCACAAGTACTGCGCGGATTTTGATGCGTTCTTATTTATTAGAAAGGTCTTGGTCTGACTTAAAATCTTACGTTTTTTTATTGCAATCGGTTGAGTAGACTGGTGCTATTATAAAATTGTAATCTATTAGCGTTTGTGTTCTGGACATTATTAAAAAGGAACTTTAAAAAAAAAATTGTTCATGGACAGTCGTACATACAAGTCTTTAATTAATATAAATTAGCATGGTTGCCTATAAATCGGTCAGAACGTAAACTGTGTCAAATTGGCAATTAAATACCTAGTGTCAATAGTGGCCGGGGAAAGATTTGTAAAATAATCTTTTTCGAACTTTACCCTTACTTGTGATATTTTGAAAAACCCTGATACACGTGTCAATTTATTTCTAACCAGAAGCAGAAACTTCGTACGTTCTAAATTTGAAAATAATGAACTTGCCATACAACCGTTATTCGCCTATTTTAACACCTTAGTAGTGAAATTTTAAAATATACTAGATTATATATATATACATATATTTTTAAAAACACAAGTATATAATATTGTCTGCCTTGAAATTATCAGACCTTTACATAAACTTTCGTATCTTATTTTACCGCCGTTCAATCAATCCATATCATTCAGGCCGCTAGTCGAACGGCCCTGTTTCGTAAAGAGGTTAGGCAGTTGATTGCCCGGCTGCTTAATCGGCCATTCAATCATGAATATTCATTTATTTTTAAAACGACACAAGTTTATAATATTGTCAGCCTTGAAAATAACATACTTTTAAATAAGTTTTCGTATCTTATTTTACTCTAAGTGGCAAAATTTCCAAAAATCCTTCCTTATTTGATTAACGGACGAGGTTCTAGTGCAGGCTTTCCTCTCGCAATTGGGGGTCAGACGACAGCCGCTCCCGTGAAAATCAAACCAAGTATACGAATACGACATACCTCATCGTCTGCGACTCCTGAATAGTCCGCAGGGCTCTCCTCACAGCTGCTAAGCGATAGTTCATCGAAGTTGATCTCAAATAACGTCTCCATACTAGTTCCAGGCGTCTAGAAAACAAATGGCAGCTATAGTAATTTGTCATAGGACTATAAATTTCTTAATTCCTATTGATATATTATAAATGTAAACTTTTCTTTGGATTCGGCACAGAGATAGATTATAGCCTGGAATAATATACAAAATAGTTTTTCATCCCAGGACGTCACTAAAGAAGTATTTCTGTAAGCCTGGTACTTTTTACATGAGTTACTAAGCTCACCGAAAAGTCGGTACTAATACGCCAGAACATTGCAGTAGGTATAATTACCATTACACGTACACACTTATATTTACGTTAAAAATAAATAAAATAAAATATATATAGGTACAATAATTAAAAAAACTTACCATTATATAGATTTCTTCGTCGATCTCCTCATAATCGAAATCAGGTTTTCTCATCATTCTAGCAGATAACTATTAAAAACTTTTGCTTATTTTAACTCGTGCACACACACGAAATAAATAAAAGCAAAAATGAGAAGAGAAATTAAAGAGATGTAAAAATTGCGACTTTTGATTTTACTCCTAAGCAGTCGGACTGTAGCAAGTGCAAAGCGGAACTAAACTAAATTTTTGTCCACTTGCCTTTTAAACGTTTCTATTCTATTCTATTCTATTCTAAAGCCTGCGTGTACGCATCCCCTAATGATACTAAAGGGGGAAGCTCCTCCCCCCGGCTTCTTGTTTTTAATAGAAAATACAAAATTGAACTGTATGTACTTGGCCATAAGACCTAAAGTTGTTTAAATAGAGTAGTATAATGAGTATATCTGCACTGCTCTAACTATTGTTGGGTGATACTGAAAATTGCAATCGATGTGATATGTCTGTAATTATCAAAGTAATATGTCATACGACGTTTTATAACACATTTGCGAGGAAATTAATAAAACTCGGATTTTCTTATACTTACGAATAAATGTTTAATCACTTGTTAAAGTAGTAATAAAATTTAAAAGTAACGAGGTGCGCGCGTCAGCGCTTGCGCCAAAGGCACTAAAAACCGCTATACCTACACACAAACATTTTTTGCTTGTAATGGTTGGTTAATTTGGACATTACCAAATTAATAAATTTAAAGAATGTGGGCTTTTGTGATATCAAGTCAAGTGCACTTTTGCACCGGGAGCGATTAGGGATGGGTTATTCGATTAGTACAAATAAAAATTATTATTACGTAATAATTAAATATATAAAAAAAAAATTTTTATAAGATGTTTAGATTAATAATATGAGGACACTGTATGAAGATTTAAATGTTAATTTATTATATTGTATTTCCCAAAGTTAATTGTTGTTGTTGACCACTTTTGTGCTACAAAAAAACCTTTGACAAGATTTAAAATAATACCATTCGTTTTTAGATGAAGCATCTTGAGAAAACTGGGGACTGCTGATAGAAGTGTAAACAGTCTGAATAAAAACTAGTGCTTGTACTTTGTGAACTATGTATGGATGTTGCAGCCAACTAGCTTAATCAATCGTTCAATCAATTAATATCATTCAGGCCGCTAGTTGAACTGCGCTCTTTTGTAAAGAGGTTAGGCAGTTGATCGGGCAATCAACTACCTTACCTCTTAATCAGATCAAAAACAAAGAGGTAGGACACGATGGTGTTTCCGTTCCATTGACCAGTTCGACTGTGGAAGTAAGTCTAATTGACGTGTCCTATATTAAAAAAATGAACTCACTTTTAAATCACTATGAGAATAATGAATATAGCGTCTCTCCGTGGCGTTTTCTGAATTAGCAAGTTATTTTTTATAACACATGGTGGCAGACAAGCGCACGGCTCACCTGATGGGGAGTGGTAACCGTGGTCTATGGACGTGTGCAACACCGTTACACTGTTGTCTGCCAAACTCAGCGTTCCTGGTGATGATCTGATAATATCATCTGATCACCTCATGTGCAAGACTGTACACTTGCTAATTGATGGACGGTTATCCTCTTAGGGGTTGGAAGTCAGACGGGAGTCACTTTCATTAAGTAGGCCTTATTAATAAACCAAAGCAGAACAGCGGAATTGCTAATTTAGTGCATCAGCTATAATTAGTTAATGTTGAAGTACTGCTGATCATTATTTCTTATTTCATAATTTATAATTAATTATTTTTTAATGGTCAGATGGCAGTCGCTTCACGGAAAATATCGAAGTTCAACCGCATCACAGTTAGAATGGCAAGCCCATCCCAGCAGAGTTATAAACAAGTAAATAAATATTCTACAACTTTCTACACAACGCTATCTAGACCCATGGTAAGCATAGCTTAACTAGCTTGTGTTATGAAATCTAGAATGCGGATACATATACTTAGCTACTTCTTTTTTGTAAATACATACATATTATACCATATACAGACCAATGCAAATAACCATATTCTAGTTTACAAAATATTTGCACTGAGCGGGAATCGAACCAGCGCCTCCTGCGTAGCAGTCGCGGTCACCACTGCTACGCCACAGAGGCTGTCAAAGAGTTGTCAAAAAGTTGTGTAAAGGCTCCTCTGATGATGATGATGGCGTTATTGTGTTGTAATGTTTTATTATTGTAAAATCCCTTCGACAAGGCGTTAGCACATAGGTAATCACTGTGTTATTAAGAACTGTTGTTCCACCATTAGTGTTCATTTGTTAACGACCAGTAAACAAACTAAAATATGTTGTTTCCTTTTTAATTATCCTGAAATAGAACTCCTGTTTTATTATTTACATAGAACATGTTAATATGACTTCACCTCTCCAGGTGGTAAATTAAAGAGCAATGAATGAGGGACATTATAAAAACTAACAATTAACAATCACTAGCTCAATAATATTTTAATAATTTACTATAAATCAATTTAATTTGTACAAGAAAGGTGAGTGTATCAAGGAAGCACGTGATGTGTCTTAGGGTATAACTGTTCTCTGCCTACCCATATATGTAACGTGTTAAAACAATAAAGATTTCTTGATAGGTAGTCCGGGTTAAAAAATACTCGGCTGACCAACAAAAGGGAAACGATTAGTTTTGGTATAGCTCATGAATATTTGTAATGGGTGTATCTAAACATACCACATTGAGATTTGTAGGTAACGTCTTTTTTCTAGAGACAAACCATCTCACTATACAAGGGAAGTTCCCAAAATCTGGTGGGTACTTCTACCTGCAAAGATGAAGCAATAAAAAAATAAATTGCAAGCTTAACATTATAATTTGTAATCTTTTCACTGAGACAATGAGCGCCACGGTGGCCGAGTGAAAGAACTAAAATATTTATTTTTATGGCTTCGACTATCATAAATACATTTTTTCGCATTGAATGATATCTTCTTACGGAATATGAAGGATGAAAGAATATTTTCTGTGGAACTGGGGATTATAAAGTATTGTTTTAGTTCAGGTAAGCTTCGTGGATTATGCGCTAGAAAGGCTGTTTGGCGAAATATGCGGGTAATTTAAATACAATACGCCATTATATATGGCCTCCGGTGTTTGGGGTCCTACTTTGATTTGCAAAGCTAAGCCAAGCCCTTTTTTTCTCCACTGATAACCCCCCCCCCCCCCACCGGAGCCGGTGGGAGAGGTTATATCGGAATCGAACCTACGAAACCGCACGAAGCCTGTGGGTCGTTTTAGGTTGCCGAAAGTGAGGTTAATAGGCATATCCCTCGCACCCCGGCCGACCCAAGGCCATCTCTGTCGATCTGACCCTCTCCTAATATCTATGTATGTAATGATAGTTAGTATGTATATAATGGTGACCCTCTTTTATGAGACTTTACCTTCAGCTAACCATCAGGTGAGACGAAGTCTAATTGACGTGTCCTACCATATTGCGCCAAAGGTTTATAATAAAATACCAGATGCATTACATAAAAGAATGTAATATAAACATATTTAAAATGAAGTTAAAAAGTTATTAAGCAGAAAATGTTACTATGATTTAAGTGAATTTCTAGAGGATACAACTCTGAATCAATTGACATTTTGATCATAATAATATCTATAATTTGACATTCGAATAATTTTAACTCTTTTTTGACATGTTAATATGGACATATGTTATGAGAATAATTGAATTTGACAATTATTAATTTTAAGATTTAACATTTATAATCACATTGATAATTGATTTTTTATTTTTATTTTTTATGATTGTATGCTTGATTCTTTTAACTATTATATTATTTATATCTATTGTGTCACAAATTAATTATTGACTGTTTGAATATTCACATACCACACAAAAGTGGTAGAATGTACTTGGAAACATTATTTTAATTATAAGACCACACTTGTTGTACCTGCATTCTGTGAATGAATAAATGAATATGAATATGAATATGTTGAAGAAAACTTTGAATGCAACTTTTCAATCGCTATGAAGATAATAAATGGAGTTTCTCCGCGGTAGCCTAGTGGTATGAGTAATGGACTGCTGAGACGAGGTCTCGGGTTTGATCCCAGGTTTTACCATGGTACACACCAATGACTTTTCGATACTTTTCGAAGTTATGTGTATATTTATCGCAGGTTCATAAGTGCCCCATTAATGGCAATAGGCTCGCCACCTATTATATACCTAAACATAAACTGGCGAAATGTGGGTGCCAGCACCTTTGCCTACCCCTTCGTGGATATAGGCGTGAGTTTATGTATGTATGTATGTACTAAAAGTATGTAGAACATAACAGAATGGATTTTACCAATGAACATAAACGCGTTTAATTCGTTTGCCGTTCACTGACGAAAGCTTTCGAAGTCTATGTCTGCTTATTTGACTGGAGATATCTGTTTATATAAAGATACTTGTTTTTAATTTTATGGTCGATGTTTTAAGCACTCTCGGCTTCAGAAAGAAAGAAAGAAAGCATTAATTCAAGAACACACAATGTAGCCAATAGTGCCTGTAGCCTTATTTCATTTAAGTTTCTGTTAGACCCGTATCAAATAGTAAGCAAATTAATTTTCAGGCGCTTAGGATATTATTTTACTTCTATGCATCCAGCCTGCAAGAAGTTTCTTTTGACCAAAATCTCAAAGACGGACAAATGGCTGTGGCATTCTGTATCTTTGCCTACTATAATCACTCACGACGAATCCGTTCTAGATTTTGTTCCTGCGTACGAATAGTTTTATAAGTAAGGTTAGTTTCGGGCGTATGCGGTCCCAATATTTTATTTTACACTTAGGTGGTAGACCGACACGCGGCCCTCCTGATGGGAAGTGGTTACCGCGGCCTATGAACGTATGCTTCACCAGGGGCGTTACACTCGTACTGCCGACCCTTCTATTGCCCTTCTTGAAGAACCCCATATTGTAGTCGCTTGGGTCAAAGGTCCTTCATCGCAATATTTTGCCTGTATATTGAAAACTCGTGGTTCCTGGCAGAGTAGAATACCCGACACCAGGCGACTAAAGGACTTAATATCAGACAGATTTACAGCCCAGACTCAGCCTCAGATGTGTGGCTTGAGTCAACAATAGTGCGCCGAAGACGGCAATAGGCTCTCCCCCTATTTTGTGGGACTGAATGTAATGATTGGTAAAATGTGGGTGTTAATTCATATCTGCCTAACTTTCCGGGGATAAAGGCGTGATTATATATCCACATTAAGTTTCATGTAATTTATATGATCTAATTTATTTAATATTCCCGGATCAATACAGATCTTCTATTTATTTTATTTATATAATAAATACATAATAATTATATAAGGGAAAGATCGCGGGTCAAATCCCGCCTGAGACGATTCAATTTTTTCTATATATTAATCTATTAGAATAGTTGGCATACTAAATACTTTAAAATTTCATTCAATAGTTTGAGCGGAGTCATTACCAATCAAAGTTTATAAAAGATTGCAACGTCATTCATTGGTTCCGATAGTTCGGACGAATATCGCTAGATGGCATCCACCGTCTCCGTAATACGGATATATGTATGGGAGAATTTAGATGGTTTCGGGCGAAGGTTCCGTGGCTTAGTGGTCAAAGCGTTCCCCCTGTAAGGGAAAGATCGCGGGTTCGAATTCTGTCTGAATCGATTCAATTATTTCTATTTCTTAATCGATTTTAATAGTTACAATATATATAGAATAATGTAAAGAGCAAAAATAATACGAGTCAATCATATAATTATTAGAAAAATAAATCATAATTACAATTTAATAACTTCAATTATAGGTGATATTGGATTAATAATAATACCATTGGAAGATTAATTACTAATCAACAAAAAAACAAAATGTTCTTGATTTGAAGTCGTTCCTTGAGCATGCAAATACGGCTGGATCTATAAAATTATATTGTACGTCTCCAACATACGATGAATGGAGCAACGCTAGCTAGAAATAGTACGACATGAGTTTACAGTGAATTATTTTGACGGTCCAGTGCATCAAAACGACCATGGACAACATCAAAAAGGATGTTAGTAGAACGGGTTCCAATAGGAACAGCATACTCCAACGGTCCAAAAAAAATTGTGCTCGAGTTTGTACCCGGGGTACATTAGGTAGGCTGTATCGGCCGGGCGTGATATTTGCGTCTCCGTTAGAAAAAGCAAACTAGGCTGCGCGGTCTCTAAGTGGAGATGGATCGCGTTTAGGTTGGAGTGTAGACCCCAGATGTTGCATATATCCACATTTATTGTGGATGATGGTGGCGCTGTGGTAACTTATCCTTTGCCTTTTCTAATTTTCATGTTGGCGATGAGGGGAGGGGGGGGGGGCGAAGGTAAAGAGAGATTTTGAGACCCCAGTGCAGAAGACAAAACAAGGCGTCCTGCTCCTACAGACAAGCTGGGGTTGTGTGGCTGGCTGGCGCGGTGGGTGGAAGGGGCCTCCGGTCCCCTCCCAGATACTGAAGCCGAGTCCACTCCAGTCTCCTCCTCCGGCACGGCTACAGCACCAGGAACTTTACACAGGCTGCTGGTTCAGCTTCCTGGGGTGGAGATTAAGTAATCCCCAGGTTCGGGAACCGTACAACCTGCGGGCGGCCAGAGAAAAACCGTTTCACCGGGTCTCCTTGACCACCGCGCCAACATTTTACGCCCCCACCAGTCAGCGGGATCAATTTAAGCCTTCGGTCTTCCCACTGACAACATACAACTTCTCCAGTGAGCTCTGGTTACTCTTCTCACCGCTGGCAACACAATACAAGGTTATTACAGCCAGAGTATTCTGTAGGGCGGAGGTACTTCCCCAGACGGACTACTCAATTTTCAACGGGAGATACCGTTTTCCTAGGAGGTAGGACACGGCGGTATTTCCGCCCGATTGAGCAGTCCGACTGGGTAAGTACCTCCGCCCTACAGAATATAGCGGTTATAATAACTTCGTGTTGTGTTCCCAGCGGTGAGTAGGGTAGCCAGAGCTCACTGGAGAATTTGTGCTATCAGTGGGAAGACTAAAGGCTTGTTCTGATTTGTCTTCTACTGACGGCACAGAAACTCTGTACTTACAAGGTTGGCAGCGCGACTGTGATTCCTCTGGTATTACAGACGTCCATAGGCCATGGTAACTACTTTCCATCAGGTGGGCCGTGTGCTGGTCTGTCAACTAAGTGGTATAAAAAAAAACCGTCATGTCCTACCTCCCATAAATCATGTTTTCAACCAGATAATCTAATAAAATCTTAATACTTCAGTATTAATCTCTGGTCACTACATAGCCCATCGATTCTAATAAACGACTGGGTACCTACTTGTTGTATTCGCGTTGCCGCACTCGTCGTTCACGTTAGACAACGCCTTACCCTCATTCCTGAGATATCCTATTTACCATCACGTGAGCTGAAGTCATATTGACAACAGTTACAAAGGTGATTCATCATTCTCATGTCGATTCACCAGTAACATCCAAAGTTGGCACTTTGGAGGCCTAGGTTCGCTTGTAGTTTTGATTGGTATCTCAACTATTCCGCTGCCGATGGGACTGCCGTCTTATCTCCCAACCCCGAGAGGAAAATCTGGCTCGAGTTGGTTGATTTGAGTTGAGGTTGATTTGAGCCCCAAAGGTCAGGACCCTGTTCATAGTGTGCACCAGTATGACTTCTTCTTCATCCCAGTCGCGTCTGCAGCTTTCACCCTGGTGTCTGGGGTCCGCTGTTTCCAATCTGGCTTGACTTCGATGTTTTTCGTAAAGCCACTGCCATCTGATCTCCAAAATTCATTGGCGTTATCGACGCATTGCAGTTCCAACAACTCGCAACGACTGCCATAGATACAGCAACCAGCACCGACGGCATAATGTGCTCTCTGAGGCACAACCAAACCAATGCAAATAACCATAATCGTGCGTACAAATATTTTAACTGAACGGGAATCTAACCGGCGCCTCCATAGTAGCAGTCGCATTCACAACCACCACTGAGGCTGTCCAACATGACAATTCAATGCTTTATTTCCGTTTCAGGTATGTCTGCTGTCTCTAGTGCAGGACTTCTTAATAAGTAAATAAATGTAAGTAGCATTTATAGATAGATAGATAATTCTTTATAGTACACCAATAGAATTACAGTAAAACTTGTAGGTGCATATCAATTTTAAACTGGCTCCCATCAAAAATAACAAACTTTCATTTAATAAGTAGCATTTATATGTGGTAAAGCTTCTAGAAAATTCCTAACACCCTTTTCATCTATAGCGCTAAAGACATCTATACTATACTATACCTACTAATTACATCCAGAAATGTATCCAGAACCTCTCGATCTTTGGACCGACTTCTCGACCACTAGCCCGAGATCCAGCAATGGTGGATGGAATGGTGTAAAATTTATGGAAATCTCGAATAGGTTCCCATATTCTACCATTGATGAATATTAAAATACCAAGGAATGTAAAATAAATAAAATTACAAATTATAATGCCGTCACAGCTCATATTTTATTAATTCATTTAGCAAAGTTTTGTCATGTCAACTTATGTTCAACTTATAAAATCGACAGAAGAATTACTTAAATAAGCTTCTAATTATAAATCAAATTCAATTGGTTAAAATAATAACAATTCATTTTTTTTTTTTTTGTA
Organism: Eilema griseolum; assembly: GCA_963662185.1. Lineage (NCBI taxonomy): Eukaryota > Metazoa > Arthropoda > Insecta > Lepidoptera > Erebidae > Eilema > Eilema griseolum. The sequence goes on from OY759252.1 coordinate 696,134, forward strand.
TTTTTTTCAATCTTTTGATTTTATTGTTTTGTATAACAATTTGCATTAGAATTACATTTTTCTAAATTATTCTATGTCATGTTGACGATGCAGTACAATAACATGAGGTACATCGTACGCTTAAAAATATTATATAAGACTATTATATAAGACATACTATATATAAGTCAATTAACACCATGCATACTATGCACCGATTCAGAGGAATAAGGTAAACCACCAATCGTAGACACTTACCCAATAGAGGACACTTTTGAAAAAAACCTATTATTTTGAGAAAAGTAACCATTTGGTTCGCATGACTATGAACTTAAAAGACGCCTAATGGCATACATAAGACAACTTGGAAAATTCGCAACACTGTAAGTAAAAATTATTGTTTGCATTTAAAACGTTTTTGGTCTAAGACTAGGACATGGCACTTTAGACAGGTGGTTCTTGGGAACTCTCCCAGGGTGTATCAACCCCGGACAGTGCTTATTCAACATTGAATAACTTATTTTTGGCATTTTGCATAAACTTTACCATAAAATCCATGAATTGTGGGCTATAGGATTGTGGTGGTGTATAAGATGGTATTGGTGTCGAGTTGTAAGAAGTCGGTGAAATCAGCGTCGGATTGTATGAAGACGGTGAAATAGGCGTTGAGTTGTTTGATGTCGGTGACTGCAGGTTGTATGAAGTTAGAGATTGCGAATTGAATAACGAATATGATGCCTGATTACATAGTGTGAGTGATTGTGCATCATGAGATGACAAAGGCTGGGGGTTCCATATCATCATTGTCTGTTGACTGTTTGGCAAAGACAGAGAACTTGGGCTCCATGGAGGCCACGGGCTATACATAGTACGTGGTGTACTTGATGCGGCTGGACTAAATTGATGACAAGGATCGTATGGAGTGCTCGCTGATTTGACCGCTGTCAATCGATGCAGACTAGACAACAGGTTGTCACAGACACTTGCTTTCCTGACACCTTGGATAAAAGTTGTTCCATTGCCTTTTTTCGCTGATTTCGGGCGTTCAACGGCCTTACTAAACGGTCTACTGACGTTATTATCATTTTCTGAGTCTATAAAACTGAACTGCTTTGGGATGCTGTGGAGGTTGTGGTATAACACCAGTTCATCCTTTAAGAATAATTTTTTGATATAAATTGAAAGATTGTTCAAAGAGTTCTCGAGTTCGCATTTTTTGTTGTATGTTTGGTATTTGCACAAGAGCTTCTTTAAACACATACCGTGCACTTTGCAATATTTTCGAATTATGTCACTTGTAGCGAGGACGTCCTCGGTGCTTACTCCGTTGTGCACTCTTAGATCAAGGAATCCTTCGAGTATAAAAAAGCGATTCTCGAAAGACATAGTGTCACGGTTGTAAGGGCTGGTGTTGTTACTGTTGCTCTTCCCGTGCAAGTTGGGGTAGTGGCTCATCTGGAAATCTGAAGTCGATGGTTTTCCGGCCAATAGCTCGAATTCGGGGAGACGACTATGAAATAGTTGCACAGGCATCTGCGTGTTTTCCTGAAAAAGAAAAAGAAAATTATATGAATAATGTGTTTTAATTTTTGCAACTATAGCAAAACAAAAAAATGGCCACAGTGGTATCATGTATGTTTCTTTGTGACTACCAAGCGACTGCACCTTGTTATTGATAAAAAGAGATACCTTGAAACCTTGAAACTACCTGATGGAAAGTGGTTACCGTGGCCTATGGACGTGTGCAAAACCAAGAGTCTCATTCGCGCTGCCAACCATGTAACCACAGAGAATTTCTGTGCCGTCAGTGTAAAAAACAAAGCATGACAAGCTTTTGGTTTTCCCACTGACAGCACCTAAACTGTCCAGTGAGCTCTGGCTACCCTTATCAGTTGTCGCAGAGGAGATAGTCGTAAACATGTGTCTCGCACTTCGGCTGACCTAGGACCATCCCTGCGTGCGAGACGACCCTCTTCGACGTGGGAATCCATGTACCTATCTTGCCCCGGATATAAGAACTTGAACCACTGTATTAAGGAACCTGGCCCCTAGACGAAGGGGTACTTTTGTTATACGACTTAGTTGGGAGACAAGCACATGGCCCACCTGATGGGAAGTGGTTACCGTGCAACACCAAGGGCATTACCTAACTGGCTGTTCGTTGCTTGGCTTATTATAGAATAGAAAGAAGAATGTGTGCAACTGACTAAAAAAGTATCAACCCAGAAAATATCAAGGATAGCCGTGGTCGTGTGCCACTTTTTCCTAGACTGTACTGTTTTGTTGACTTAGTGGGATACGACCACGGCTATCCGTGATATTTTCGTTTTTAATACTTTTTAAGGTAAATATCTATTTTTAATAGTACTATTATTTATTATTACAGTTATTGGAGTTTACTATCTTGATCTATAACTATTTATGTCTTAGGACAGCCTCTGCGGCGTAGCGGTAGTGAACGCGACTGCTACGCTGGCGCCTCCTGCGTAGGTTCGATTCCCGCTCAGTGTCAATATTTGTTTGCAGGAATAATGTATATTTGCATCGATCTGTGTGCTTCAATGTATGATATGTATGTATTTAGAAAAAAAAAAGATTCTATAACACAAGCTAGTTCAGCTATGCTTACCATGGCTAAGCTAGATAACGTTGTGTAGAATGTTGAGAATATTTATTTATCTATATATTGTACACTATTATATAATTGTAAATTGGAAATGTATGTTCGCGATAGACGCACAAGTACTGCGCGGATTTTGATGCGTTCTTATTTATTAGAAAGGTCTTGGTCTGACTTAAAATCTTACGTTTTTTTATTGCAATCGGTTGAGTAGACTGGTGCTATTATAAAATTGTAATCTATTAGCGTTTGTGTTCTGGACATTATTAAAAAGGAACTTTAAAAAAAAAATTGTTCATGGACAGTCGTACATACAAGTCTTTAATTAATATAAATTAGCATGGTTGCCTATAAATCGGTCAGAACGTAAACTGTGTCAAATTGGCAATTAAATACCTAGTGTCAATAGTGGCCGGGGAAAGATTTGTAAAATAATCTTTTTCGAACTTTACCCTTACTTGTGATATTTTGAAAAACCCTGATACACGTGTCAATTTATTTCTAACCAGAAGCAGAAACTTCGTACGTTCTAAATTTGAAAATAATGAACTTGCCATACAACCGTTATTCGCCTATTTTAACACCTTAGTAGTGAAATTTTAAAATATACTAGATTATATATATATACATATATTTTTAAAAACACAAGTATATAATATTGTCTGCCTTGAAATTATCAGACCTTTACATAAACTTTCGTATCTTATTTTACCGCCGTTCAATCAATCCATATCATTCAGGCCGCTAGTCGAACGGCCCTGTTTCGTAAAGAGGTTAGGCAGTTGATTGCCCGGCTGCTTAATCGGCCATTCAATCATGAATATTCATTTATTTTTAAAACGACACAAGTTTATAATATTGTCAGCCTTGAAAATAACATACTTTTAAATAAGTTTTCGTATCTTATTTTACTCTAAGTGGCTAAATTTCCAAAAATCCTTCCTTATTTGATTAACGGACGAGGTTCTAGTGCAGGCTTTCCTCTCGCAATTGGGGGTCAGACGACAGCTGCTCCCGTGAAAATCAAACCAAGTATACGAATACGACATACCTCCTCGTCTGCGACTCCTGAATAGTCCGCAGGGCTCTCCTCACAGCTGCTAAGCGATAGTTCATCGAAGTTGATCTCAAATAACGTCTCCATACTCGTTCCAGGCGTCTAGAAAATAAATGGCAGCTGTAGTAATTTGTCATAGGACTATAAATTTCTTAATTTCTATTGATATATTATAAATGTAAACTTTTCTTTGGATTCGGCACAGAGATAGATTATGGCCTGGAATAATATACAAAATAGTTTTTCATCCCAGGACGTCACTAAAGAAGTATTTCTGTGAGCCTGGTACTTTTTACATGAGTTACTAAGCTCACCGAAACGTCGGTACTAATACGCCAGAACATTGCAGTAGGTATAATTACCATTACACGTACACACTTATATATACGTTAAAAATAAATAAAATAAAATATATATAGGTACAATAATTAAAAAAACTTACCATTATATAGATTTCTTCGTCGATCTCCTCATAATCGAAATCAGGTTTTCTCATCATTCTAGCAGATAACTATTGAAAACTTATGCTTATTTTAACTCGTGCACACACACGAAATAAATAAAAGCAAAAATGAGAAGAGAAATGGCAGAGAAGTAAAAATTGCGACTGTGATTTTAGTCCTAAGCAGTCGAACTGTAGCAAGAGCAAAGCGGAACTAAACTAAATTTTTGTCCACTTGCCTTTTAAAGCCTGCGTGTACGCATCCCCTAATAATACTAAAGGGGGAAGCTCCTCCCCCCGTCTTCTTGTTTTTAATAGAAAATACAAAATTGAACTGTATGTACTTGGCCATAAGACCTAAAGTTGTTTAAATAGAGTAGGAGAATGAGTATATCTGCACTGCTCTAACTATTGTTGCGTGATACTGAAAATTGAAAATTGCAATCGATGTGATAGGTCTGTAATTATCAAAGTAATATGTCATACGACGTTTCATAACACATTTGCGAGGAAATTAATAAAACTCGGATTTTCTTATACTTACGAATAAATCTTTAATCACTTGTTAAAGTAGTAATAAAATTTAAAAGTAACGAGGTGCGCGCGTCAGCGCTTGCGCCAAAGGCACTAAAAACAGCTATACCTACACACAAACATTTTTTGCTTGTAATGGTTGTAATTTAATGTCCAAATGAATAAATTTCAAGAATGTGGGCTTTTCTGATATCAGGTCAAGTGTGATGAGCACTTTTGCACCGGGAGTGATCAGGGGTGGATTATTCGATTAGTACAAATAAAAATTATTATTACGGAATAATGAAATATATAAAAAATTAATATTTATAAGATGTTTAGATTAATAATATGGTGACACTGTATGAAGATTTAAATGTTAATTTATTATATTGTATTTCCCAAAGTTAATTGTTGTTGTTGACCACTTTTTTGCTACAAAAAAACCTTTGACAAGATTCAAAATAATACCATTCGTTTTTAGATGAAGCATCTTGAGAAAACTGGGGACTGCTGATAGAAGTGTAAACAGTCTGAATAAAAACTAGTGCTTGTACTTTGTGAACTATGTACGGATGTTGCAGCCAACTAGCTTAATCAATCGTTCAATCAATTAATATCATTTAAGCCGCTAGTTGAACGGCGCTGCTTTGTAAAAAGGTTAGGCAGTTGATTGCCCGGCTGCTTAATCAGTCGTTCAATCAATCAATATCATTCAGGCCGCTAGTTGAACTGCGCTGTTTTGTAAAGAGGTTAGGCAGTTGATCGGGCAATCAACTGCCTTACCTCTTAATCAGATCAAAAACAAAGAGGTAGGACACGATGGTGTTTCCGTTCCATTGACCAGTTCGACTGTGGAAGTAAGTCTTATTGACGTGCCCTATATTAAAAAAATGAACCCACTATTAAATCACTATGAGAATAATGAATATAGCGTCTCTCCGTGGCGTTTTTTGAATTAGCAAGTTATTTTTTACATACCACTTGATGGCAGACAAGCGCACGGCTCACCTGATGGGGAGTGGTAACCGTGGTCTATGGACGTGTGCAACACCGTTACACTGTTGTCTGCCAAACTCAGCGTTCCTGGTGATGATCTGATAATATCATCTGATCATCTTATGTGCAAGACTGTACACTTGCTAATTGATGGATGGCTATCCTCTTAGGGGTTGGAAGTCAGACGGGAGTCACTTTCATTAAGTAGGCCTTATTAATAAACCAAGGCAGAACAGCGGAATTGCTATTTTAGTGCATCAGCTATAATTAGTTAATGTTGAAGTACTGCTGATCATTATTTCTTATATTATAATTTTTAATTAATTATTTTTTAATGGTCAGATGGCAGTCGCTTCACGGAAAATATCGAAGTTCAACCGCATCACAGTTAGAATGGCAAGCCGATCCCAGCAGAGTTATAAACAAGTAAATAAATATTCTACAACTTTCTACACAACGCTATCTAGACCCATGGTAAGCATAGCTTAACTAGCTTGTGTTATGAAATCTAGAATGCGGATACATATACTTAGCTACCTTTTTTTGTAAATACATACATATTATACCATATACAGACCAATGCAAATAACCATATTCTAGTATACAAAATATTTGCACTGAGCGGGAATCGAACCAGCGCCTCCTGCGTAGCAGTCGTGGTCACCACCGCTACGCCACAGAGGCTTTTAAAGAGTTGTCAAAAAGTTGGGTAAAGGCTCCTCTGATGATGATGATGGCATTATTGTTTTGTAATGTTTTATTATTGTTAAATCCCTTCGACAAGGCATTAGCACATAGGTAATCACTGTGTTTTTAAGAACTGTTGTTCCACCATTAGTGTTCATTTGTTAACGACCAGTAAACAAACTAAAATATATTGTTTCTTTTTTAATTATCCAGAAATAAAACTCCTGTTTTATTATTTAAATAGACTGTTCACGTTAATATGACTTCACCTCTCCAGGTGGTAAATTAAAGAGCAATGAATGAGGGACATTATAGAAACTAACAATTATAATCACTAGCTCAATAATATTATAATAATTTACTGTAAATCAATTGAATTGATACAAGAAAGGTGAGTGTCTCAAGGAAGCTCGTGATGTGTCTTAGGATATAACTGTTCTCTGCCTACCCATATATGTAACGTGTTAAAACAATAAAGCTTTCTTGATAGGTAGTCCAGGTTACAAAATACTCGGCTGACCAACAAAAGGGAAACGATTAGTTTTGGTAAAGCTCATGAATATTTGTAATGGGTGTATCTAAACATACCACGTTGAGATTTGTAGGTAACATCTTTTATCTAGAGACAAACCATCTCACTATACCAGGGAAGTTCCCAAAATCTGGTGGGTACTTCTACCTGCAAAGATGAAGCAATAAAAAAATAAATTGCGAGCTTAACATTATAATCTGTAATCTTTTGACTGAGACAATGAGCGCCGCAGTGGCCGAGTAAAAGAACTAAAATATTTATTTTTATGGCTTCGACTATCATAAATACATTGTTTCGCATTGAATGATATCTTCTTACGGAATATGAAGGATGAAAGAATATTTTCTGTAGAACTGGGGATTATAAAGTATTGTTTTAGTTCAGGTAAGCTTCGTGGATTATGCGCTAGAAAGGCTGTTTGGCGAAATATGCGGGTAATTTAAATATAATACGCCATAATATATGGCCTCCGGTGTTTGGACTCTTACTATGATCTTCACAGCTAAGCCAAGCAATTTCTTACGTGTGCAAAATCCCCACGAATTACTTACTCGCAGAAGGAAGCCAAGTCCACTTACAAGCCAGTAAACCTGTTAATAATTCGAAGCAGGACGAAATTCTGGCGAAGGAGTTGGACCCAAGGCTCCAAAGTACAAATGATAGTAGTATGTATATAATGGTGACCCACTTTTATGAGACTTTACCTTTGGCTTACCATCAGGCGAGTCGAAGCCAAATTGACGGGTCATATGTTAAAAAAAAACTTTTCAATCGCTGTGAGGATAATAAATATGGCATCTCTCCTCAATAGCCTAGTGGTACAAGTAATGGACTGCTGAGACGAGGTCTCGGGTTTGATCCCAGGTTTTACCATGGCGACTTTTCGATGTATTGCGTAGTGATGTGTGTATTTAATTCTGTTTATAAGTGCCCGGTTAATGGCAACAGGCACGCCACTGTACTTGGGACCTAAACATAAACTGGCGAAATGTGGGTGCTAGCACCTCTGCCTACCCCTTCAGGGATATAGGCGTGAATTTATGTTCTTATGTTATATTATATCCTAATAAAGTTTGACGATACTTATGTAGAATAATAATATTATAAAGAGGAAAGATTTGTATTTTTGTATGTAACGAATAAACTCAAAAAGTACTGAACCGATTTTAATAATTCTTTTTTTATTAGAAAGCTACATTCTTTGTGAGTAACATAAGCTACTTTTTTCCTCCTGATATTCCCATGGGATCAGGATATACGCGGGTGAAACTGCGGCGCGGTGCTAGTGTAGAATTAAATTGATAGTATGATAGATATATCGGATTGAACAATTCAATGGTTCCCGGCACAGTAGAATTTGGACCACCCCATCTCTTCCCATGTGATGTCGTACAAGGCGACTAAGGGATAGAGCTGTTTAACATCGGACATATAAATACAGCTCAGACGCAGCCTCAGATGCATGGCTCGAGTTAACAATAGTGCCCGAAATACGGCAATAGGTTCACCCCATATTACGTGGGACCGAATACAACTATTGGTGAAATGTGGGTGATAATTCACCTCTGCCTATCCCTCCGGGGATAAAGGCGTGATTATATGTATGTATGTAAATGATTACCTGCACCTATCACCCCCATCGGATTGTTCCATAAAACATTTATTTTTATCTTAATGTTTTATGAATTGTTCTAATCTTAAATACACTCACCCCTTACATGTGACAGAATACATAAACACCTCAACAAAGTCTAGGGAACAAGATGACCCCAATTATTTTTTTTCGTGTAAATCTTGTTTTGCAAATAACTGGCAGCAAATAAATAAAAATAGAATAAAGTAGATTACAGAGTTGTTCGAAATTTAAAAATAAATTTAAATAAGTAATGATTTTCGAATATGGAGGGAAAACTTTTAAAAGTGTTTGATTGTGCAGTTTCTCTGAGGCAAAATAAAAATTATTTTTTTTGATTGTAAATAACGTTTATTATCAATAATACGTCTTTTACGTATGGTTTGTGCATTTTTGTTACTGTAGTCATCATGTCACGTCGTCATTTAAGTCGCGAAGAGATGTTAAGGGCTGTTGGTATGCTGCAAGCTGGACGAACTCAACGCGACGTAGCGGATGCTGTCAACACCCAACCAAGCGTAATTTGCAGATTATGGGCACGCTACAGGTCTACAGGGGATGTTGCCGAACGTCACAGGGGACGAAATAGGGTTACTACCCCGCGACAAGATCGTTTCTTGCAAAATTCCGCAAGGCGGCAACCCACGATTACTGCTCGTCAGTTGGTCGCAGGCCTCCAGTCTCAGCATCAAGTGGTTATTAGCGATCAAACTGTCAGAACAAGACTACACGAAGCCAATCTTTATGCTCGCAGACCGCTTAGGGTTCCAGCTCTTCGACGTGGAAATCGAGGTCGTCGCTTATTGGGGGCTAACGCACATTTACAGTGGACCGACCATCAATGGGCACGGGTTCTGTTTTCCGACGAATCTTGCTTCGGTTTTCATCCTGATTCGAGAAGAGTGCGTATATGGCGAGTTCCTGGACGTCGGAGTCGTCTCCAGAATCCGCAAGAAGTTCATCCTTACCAAGGTGGAACAATCATGGTATGGGCTGGAATTCGCCTTGGTGGAAGGACCGACCTCGTTTGGATACGGTGCAATTTGAATGCAAACCAATACATTCAGGAGGTTATACACCCCATGGTAATCCCTCATCGACAGCAGTTCGGTCAAGATTTTATGTTCATGCAAGATAATGCACCGTCACACACCGCGAGGGTAGTGGTCAATGCGTTAAGCGAGCACAATATGACGACGTTGGAATGGCCTGCTCAGTCTGCCGACCTCAATCCCATAGAGCATGCCTGGGATTTGCTTGGGAGAAGAGCTTTCAGTGATTCTTTGGAAAATCTGAACACTGAAGAACAACTTTTTTTACACCTTCGCAGTGTATGGAGCCATATTCCACAGACGATGATTGACAATCTCATACTAAGTATGCCACGCCGTTGTCGAGCTGTTGCTAATGCTTTAGGAGGTCCTACAGATTATTAAAAACGTTTAAAGTACGGTTAATTACTGTATTTCTTACTACCTCGTTATTTTTGTGCCTAATCATAGAAGGTTGTAATACTCAATATTGGCACTATTCAATTCTTTCATAATAAAAAAAATTGGTATGAAAATGTTTTTATTAAAATTAAAATTAAAAACGGTATAAAAATACCCTTCTATTGATATAAAACACTCACTATTACAAGAAAGGGTTTTTAAATAAAAACTAGAAATGTCCTTGTTCCCTAGACTTTGTTGATGTGTGTAATTGGTGAAATGTGGGTGTTAAGTCACCTATGCCCAACCTTTCGGGGAATAAGATGTGATTATTTGTATGTGCGTATGTAATATAAACATCCTATCAACCGTGCTGCAAACCAACTAACTTGGTCCACATATCATCCGCGTGGGCTGAGTATTCATGGATCTGATTATTCGTCTTTTATTTAACCATTAGCGAAAGAGCGTCGAGGTATGTCTACGCCGCCATGTTAGGCTGAGATTGTGTTGTATGTATAGACAGAATAGCGATCGTCGGCGACTTCACACGTATGGACCCGTTTAGGTATGGAGTTCAGTAAAATCCGTTCTTAGCGGATGTCCACACCCTATAAGCAACTCACCTGCCAAATTTCATGTTTGTAGGTGTTATAGTTTCTGAGATATCTTTTATAAATAAAGATTGACAGCTGTCACCTATATACACAACACATCCCCAGATAAATCGACATTCAGAACTCAAAGAATCAAAGATGTGTGTATCTAATTTAATCTGGCTCCCATCAAAAATAACAAACTTTCATTTAATAAGTAGCATTTATATGTGGGAAAGCTTCTAGAAAATTCCTAACACCCCTTCCATCTATAGCGCTAAAGACATCTATGCTATACTATACCTACTAATTACATTCAGAAATGTAACCAGAACCTCTCGAACTTTGGACCGACTTCTCGACTACTAGCCCGAGATCCAGCAATGGTGGATAGAATGGTGTATAATTTAAGGAAATCTCGAATAGGTTCCCATATTCAATTGAATAATTGATGAATATTGAAATACCAACAAAGATGAATATTGAAATACCAAGGAATGTAAAATAAATAACAAATTACAGTGCCGTGACAGCTTAGATTTTATTAATTCATTTAGCAAAGTTTTTTCATGTCAACTTATGTTGAACTTATAAAATAGACAGAAGAATTACTTAATTAAGCTTCTAATTATAAATCAAATTCAATTGGTTATAATAATTACAATTCAAATTTTTTTTTTGTATTTTTTTCAATCTTTTGATTTTATTGTTTTGTATAACAATTTGCATTAGAATTACATTTTTCTAAATTATTCTATGTCATGTTGACGATGCAATACAATAGCATGAGGTACATCGTACGCTTAAGAATATTATATACAAGGTTGATACACGATTAACACTCATATAAGTCAATTACATGAAAACCAGAAAAGGCAAGAGAACCGTTACCACAGCGGCACCATCATCCACAGTGAATGTGGATTTCTGCAACATCAGGGGCCTACACTCCAACCTTAACGCGGTCCATCTCCACTTGGAGACCGCGCAGCCTACCTTGCTTTTTCTGACGGAGACGCAAATATCATGCCCGGCCGATACAGCCTACCTAATGTACCCCGGGTACAAACTCGAGCAAAGCTTTATGAGTCGCGCCGGGGTATGCTTGTACGTCCGGGATGATATTTGCTGCCGCCGTCTCCATGGTCTTGAGGATAGGGACCTGTCAACTTTATGGGTACGCATAGATCACGGTGGCCACACCCGTATCTATGCGTGCCTTTACAGGTCCCATAGCGGTGACCTGGGCACGGCTCAATTGTTTCAGCATCTGCAGCGGTCGGCGGACAGCGTAATTGAGCAGTACCCCACTGCGGAATTAGTATTCTTGGGGGACTTCAACGCCCACCACGTGGAGTGGCTGGGGTCTCCTAGGACTGATTTTGCGGGAAGGGCTGCTCACGACTTCGCTCTAACTTATGGGCTCTCTCAACTGGTGCATTCTATCACTAGAACACCAGAAATTGAGACCCACAGAAGCTCTATACTGGACCTTCTGCTGACTACGCGCCCGGATGAATACTCCATAAGGGTGGAAGCACCTCTCGGTAATTCGGACCACAGCCTCGTCCGGGCGCAAGTGACACTCGCGCGGCCTGAACCACCGCGGCCACCTCAGTGGCGGCATGTGTGGCACTACAAGTCGGCAGACTGGGATGGACTGCGAGAATTCTTCGCGTCGTACCCGTGGAGGCAGCTTTGCTTCTCTTCTGATGATCCAAGCTCCTGTGCAACAGCAGTCGCTGACGCGATTCTAGTGGGTATGGAATGTTACATCCCCAACCGCTGGGTCGCGACAGGAGCGAGCAAACGCCCGTGGTTTAATAGGCCCTGCAGGGAAGCTAGAGACCGCAAGCAATCTGCATACAGGGCTTGGACCACGGCTCTTGCCAATAAGGATCCGAACATCGCTGAAGTGAAGCGGAAGTTGAATGCTGCCTCAAGGTCCAGTAAAAAGGCAACGTCTAGTGCGAAGTTTGAGTTCATCGGCAGAATTGGCGAGCGGCTTGCGCGCTACCCATCTGGCAGTCGTGCATTTTGGTCGCTTGCTAAAGCTGCTGAGGGAAACTTCTGCCAGTCTTGCCTTCCGCCGCTGCAAAAATCCGACGGTAGTCTGGCCCATGGCGCTAAGGAGAAGGCCAATCTTTTGGGTAATCTCTTTGCGTCAAACTCGACTATGAACGACGGGAACGCCGAACCACCCATCATCCCCAGCTGTGGTGCTTCGATGACCGAAATTAAAATCACACAACGGGTGGTCCGGCGCGAGCTTAAGTCCCTAGATGTTCGGAAGTCGAGTGGGCCGGACGGTATACCGGCGATGGTGCTTAAGCACTGTGCCCCCGAGCTGTGCCCTGTACTTACACGCCTTTTCGCACTCTCATACTCCGCGAGGCAGGTCCCGGCCTCGTGGAAGACTGCGTTCGTGCACCCTGTACCTAAGAAAGGTGACAGGACAGATCCGACCAATTACAGGCCTATCGCTATAACCTCCCTTCTCTCGAAGGTTATGGAGCGTGTTATTAATACACAGCTCCTGAGGTACCTTGAAGGAAACGATCTACTGAGCGACCGACAGTACGGTTTTCGCCACCGTCGCTCTACCGGTGACCTTCTTGTGTATCTCACAAACCGGTGTGCGCAAGCTATCGAGAGTCGCGGTGAGGCACTAGCGGTCAGCCTCGATGTAGCGAAGGCCTTCGATCGGGTCTGGCACAAAGGTCTTCTTACGAAGTTGCCATATTATGGACTCCCCGAGAGATTGTGCGAATGGATCTCCAGCTTTTTGTCCAACAGAAGCATCCAAGCCGTCGTCGACGGCAGCTGCTCGGACCGCATGAACATAAACGCTGGTGTCCCACAAGGCTCCGTGTTGTCTCCGACGCTGTTTCTGCTGCATATCAATGACATGCTGTCTGATGGCTCCATTCATTGTTATGCGGACGACAGTACCGGGGACACGTGTTACACGGGCCGTGCAAACATCCCTCAGTCCGAGGTGGAGAAGAGTCGCGAACAACTTGTGCCTGAAATCGAGACTACTCTCTCTGGAGTGTCCGATTGGGGTCGACTAAACCTGGTCCAATTCAACCCCACTAAGACACAAGTATGTGTATTCACCGCTAAGAAAACCCCATTCATTGTAGCGCCGCAATTCCTGGGCACACCGCTTACCATCTCCCCGAGTATCGGGATCCTTGGTGTCGATATCTCCAGTGACGTCCAATACCGAAGTCATTTGCAGGACAAGGTTAAGTTGGCATCAAGAAAGCTCGGAGTGCTCAACAGGGCAAAGCGGTATTTCACTGCGGGGCAGCAACTCCTTCTTTATAAAGCACAGGTCCGGCCTCACATGGAGTACTGCTGTCACCTTTTTGCTGGAGCGCCTGCATACCAGCTTGACCCCTTCGACTCGTTGCAAAGACGGGCATTGAGGCTGGTTGACAATCCCATACTCACAGGTAGAGTGGAACCTCTTAGCCTTAGGAGGGATTTTGCCTCACTGTGTGTGTTCTACCGCCTATACAATGGTTTGTGCTCAGATGAATTGTTTGACATGATGCCCGTAGCTACATTCTATCATCGCACCTCTCGCCATAGGCAGGGAATTCATCCCCACACATTGCGACCTGAGACGGTACGCACTGTGCGGTATGAAAGAAACTTCATCCCACGCACACTCAAGCTGTGGAATGACCTCCCTGCTGCGGTTTTCCCAAGCGCCTACAATATGGGGTTCTTCAAGAGGGGCATCAGAAGGTTTCTTCATGGTCGGCAGCGCGAGTGTGACACCCCTGGTGTTGCATACGTCCATAGGCCACGGTAACCGCTTCCCATCAGGTGGGCCGTGTGCTTGTCTGCCAACTAAGTGGTATAAAAAAAAAAAAAAAAAAAAATTAACACCATGCATACTATGCACCGATTCAGAGGAATAAGGTAAACCACCAATCGTAGACACTTACCCAATAGAGGACACTTTCGAATAAAACCTATTATTTTGAGAAAAGTAACCATTTGGTTCGCATGACTATGAACTTAAAAGACGCCTAACGGCATACATAAGACAACTTAGAAAATTCGCAACACTGTAAGTAAAAATGATTGTTTGCATTTAAAACGTTTTTGGTCTAAGATTAGGACATGGCACTTTAGGCAGGTGGTTCTAGGGAACTCTCCCAGGGTGTATCAACCCCGGACAGTGCTTATTCAACATTGAATAACTTATTTTTGGCATTTTGCATAAACTTTACCATAAAATCCATGAATTGAGGGCTATAGGATTGTGGTGGCGTATAAGATGGTATTGGTGTGAATGATTGTGCATTATGAGATGACAAAGGCTGGGGGTTCCATATCATCATTGTCTGTTGACTGTTTGGCAAACACAGAGAACTTGGGCTCCATGGAGGCCACGGGCTATACATAGTACGTGGTGTACTAGATGCGGCTGGACTAAATTGATGACAAGGATCGTATGGAGTGCTCGCTGATTTGATCGCTGTCAATCGATGCAGACTAGACAACAGGTTGTCACAGACACTTGGTTTCCTGACACCTTGGATAAAAGTTGTTTCATTGCCTTTTTTCGCTGATTTCGGCCGTTCAACGGCCTTACTAAACGGTCTACTGGCGTTATTATCATTTTCTGAGTCTATAAAACTGAACTGCTTTGGGATGCTGTGGAGGTTGTGGTATAACACCAGTTCATCCTTTAAGAATAATTTTTTGAAATAAATTGAAAGATTGTTCAAAGAGTTCTCGAGTTCGCATTTTTTGTTGTATGTTTGGTATTTGCACAAGAGCTTCTTTAAACACATACCGTGCACTTTGCAATATTTTCGAATTATGTCACTTGTAGCGAGGACGTCCTCGGTGCTTACTCCGTTGTGCACTCTTAGATCAAGGAATCCTTCTAGTATAAAAACGCGATCCTCGAAAGACATAGTGTTACGGTTGTAAGGGCTGGTGTTGTTACTGTTGCTCTTCCCGTGCAAGTTGGGGTAGTGGCTCATCTGGAAATCTGAAGTTGATGGTTTTCCGGCCAATAGCTCGAATTCGGGGAGACGACTGTGAAATCGTTGCTCAGGCATCTGCGTTTTTTTCTGAAAAAGAAAATTATATGAATAATGTGTTTTATTTTTTGCAACTATAGCAAAACAAAAAAATGGGCACAGTGGTATCATGTATATTTCTTTGTGACTACCAAGCGACTGCAACTTGTTATTGATAAAAAAAGATACCTTGAAACCTTGAAATTACCTGATGGAAAGTGGTTACCTTGGCCTATGGACGTGTGCAAAACCAAGAGTCTCATTCGCGCTGCCAACCATGTAACCACAGAAAATTTCTGTGCCGTCAGTGTAAAAAACAAAGCATGACAAGTTTTTGGTCTTCCTACTGACAGCACCAAAACTGTCTAGTGAGCTCCCATCCTCCTACTCTTATCAGTTGTCGCAGGGGAGATAGTCGTAAACATGTGTCTCGCACCTCGGCTGACCTAGGACCATCCCTGCGTGCGAGACGACCCTCTTCGACGTGGGAATCCATGTACCTATCTTGCCCCCGGATATAAGAACTTGAGCCACTGTATTAAGGAACCTGGCCCCTTTGACGAAGGGGGACTTTTGTTATACGACTTAGTTGGGAGACAAGCACATGGCCCACCTGATGGGAAGTGGTTACCGTGCAACACCAGGGGCGTTACCTAACTGGCTATTCGTTGCTTGGCTTATTATAGAATAGAAAGAAGAATGTGTGCAGCTGACTAAAAAAGTATCAACCCAAAAAATATCAAGGATAGCCATGGTCGTGTGCCACTTTTTCCTAGACTGTACTGTTTTGTTGACTTAGTGGGATACGACCACGGCTATCCGTGATATTTTCGTTTTTAATACTTTTTAAGGTATATATCTTTTTTTAATAGTACTATTATTTATTATTACAGTTATTAGAGTTTACTATCTTGATCTATAACTATTTATGTCTTAGGACAGCCTCTGTGGCATAGCGGTAGTGAACGCGACTGCTACGCAGGCGCCTCCTGCGTAGGTTCAATTCCCGCTCAGTGTCAATATTTGTTTGCAGGAATAATGTATATTTGCATTGGTCTGTGTGCTTCAATGTATGATATGTATGTATTTAGAAAAAAAAAGATTCTATGTATGTTTATACAAATTCTAGATTCTATAACACAAGCTAGTTAAGCTATGCTTACCATGGCTAAGCTAGATAGCGTTGTGTAGAATGTTGAGAATATTTATTTAATTATTTATCTATATATTGTACACTATTATATAATTATAATTTGCAAATGTATGTTCGCGATAGACGCACAAGTACTGCGCGGATTTTGATGCGTTCTTATTTATTAGAAAGGTCTTGGTCTGACTTAAAATCTTACGTTTTTTTATTGCAATCGGTTGAGTAGACTGGTGCTATTATAAAATTGTAACCTATTAGCGTTTGTGTTCTGGACATTATTAAAAAGTAACTTTAAAAAAATCTTGATTATGGACAGACGTACTCGTACATACAAGTCTTTAATTAATACAAATTAGCATTGTTGCATATAAATCGGAAATCAGAACGTAAACTGTGTCAAATGATACAAAGTGTATTGGCAATTATATACCTAGTGTTAATAGTGGCCGACTTGTGATATTTTGAAAACCCCTGATTCGCGTGTCAATTTATTTCTAACCAGAAGCAGAAATTTCGTACTTCTAGATTGAAAAATAATGAACTTGCCATACAACCGTTATTCGCCTATTTTAACATCTTAGTTGTGAAATTTTAGATTATATTATTAATTATATACATTTTTTTAAAAACACAATCATGTAATATTGTCCGCTTCTAGCCTTGAAAATAACATACTTTTAAATAAACTTCCGTAGGTATGTTATTTTACATCTAAGTGGCAAAATTTCCAAAAATCCTTCCTTATTTGATTAACGGACGAGGTTCTAGTGCAGGCTTTCCTCTCGCAATTGGGGGTCAGACGACAGTCGCTCCCGTAAAAGTCAAACCAAAACATAATAGGTGTATATGAATACGACATACCTCATCGTCTGCGTCTCCTGAATAGTCCGCATGGCTCTCCTCACAGCTGCTTATCGATGGTTTATCGAAGTTGATCTCGAATGACGTCTCCGCGGTACTAGTTCCAGGCGTCTAGAAAATAAATTGCAGCTGTAGTAGTTCGTCATAGGACTATAAATATCCTCATTCCTATTGATATTTTGTAAATGTGAAAGTTTCTTTGGAAGGATGCTTGGACGGAATTTGGCACAGAGATAGATTAAAGCCTGGAATAATATACAGAATAGTTTTTCATCCCAGGACGTCACTAAAGAAGTATTTCTGTGAACCTGGTACTTTTGAAACTTCAAGCAACTTTATCAAGCTATCTTTATCAGTACAGAACGCATATAAGACAAATTCGAAAGAAATATTGATTTTGAGAGACCCAAATATATTAGGCAAAAATTGCAAAACTTTAACCTAATATTAATAAATCTGTATCGTTTAAACAAAATGAATATGACATGATTGCACACAATAGGAGACAATACGCAAAGATAAGCTCAGAGGGCGCCACTAGCAAATATATACGTTACGCACTTGTAAATATATACGTTAAAAATAAATAAAATAAAATATTTAAAGGTATACCTAATATTTAAAAACTTACCATTATATAGATTTCTTCGTCGATCTCCTCATAATCGAAATCAGGTTTTCTCATCATTTTAGAAGATAGCTATTAACAGCTTATGCTTATTTTAACTCGTGCACACACACGAAATAAATAAAAGCAAAAATGAGAGGAAAAATGGAGGAGAAGTAAAAATTGCGACTGTGATTTTAGTCCTAAGCAGTCGGACTGTAGCAAGTGCAAAGCGGAACTAAACAAAAATTTTGCCCACTTGCCTTTTAAAGCCTGCGTGTACGCATCCCTTAATGATACTTAAGCAGGAAGCTCCTCCCCCGTCTTCTTGTTTCTAATAGAAAATTTAAAATTGAACTGTATGTACTGGGCCTTAAGTTCTAAAGTTGTTTAGCTAGAATAGGATGAGTATATCTGCACTGCTCTAACTATTGTTGGGTGATACTGATAACTAATCCCTTTTTCTTTTTAACAGAAATGTTTTCTTTAAGAAATTTTATTTTAATTAAATACTGCATAAGGGGAAGAATAAGGACCACGGGATAAATAGGAAGAAACAGGGGCGTTACACTCGCCCTGCCGACCATGAAGAAACCTTGTGATGCCCCTCTTGAAGATTCCCATGTTGTAGGCGCTTGGAAAACCGCAGCAGGGAGGTCATTCCACAGCTAGAGTGTGCGTGGGATGAAGTTTCTTTCATACCGCACAGTGCGCACCGTCTCAGTAGGTCGCAATGTGTGAGGATGAATTCCCTGCCTATGGATAATAGAATGTAGCTGTGGACATCATGTCAAACAATTCTTCTGAGCACAAACCATTGTATAGACGGTAGAACACACACAGCGAGGCAAAGTCCCTCCTAAGGCTGAGGAGTTCCGCGAGTGTGACTCCCCTGGTGTTACACACGTTCATAGGTCACAGTAACCAATTTCCATCGGGTGGGCCGTGTGTTTGTCTGACAAACTCAGAGTTCCTGGTGCAAAGGCCATTGCAATCCACGGAGGAAACACGGCAAGCGTGATGGGCACTTTTGCGCCGGGAACGGTCAGGGGCGGGTTATTTGATTAATTTATTAACTCATTTGTATTGACTTAATGTATACATTATTTTGGTAATTCAGATGATTATAAATGATCCGATAATACATACATACATACATATAATCACGTCTTTATCCCCGGAGGGTTAGGCAGAGGTGAATTAACAACAACATTTCACCAACCATTGCATTAGGTTCTACGTAACAGGGTGTGAGCCTATTGCCGTCTTTCGGGCACTATTGTTGACTCAAGCCATGCATCTGAGGCTGATTCTGGTGCTATACAGCTCTATCCCTTAGTGGCCTTGTACGACATCGCTTGGGAAGAGATGAAATGGTCCAAATCCTACTTTGCCGAGAACCAGCGTCAGATCATCTGACGAAGGACAGCAAAGATATTCTCATCTCCAAGACTGTACACTTGCTAATTGATGGATGGCTATCCTCTAAGGGGTTGGAAGTCAGACGGGAGTCACTTTCATTAAGTAGGCCTTATTAATAAACCAAAGTAGAACAGCGGAATAGCTAATGTAATGCATCAGTTATAATTAGTTAATGTTGAAGTACTGCTGATCATTATTTCTTATTTTATAATTTATAATTAATTATTTTTTAATGGTCAGATGGCAGCCGCTTCACGGAAAATATCGAAGTTGAACCGCATCACAGTTAGAATGGCAAGCCGATCCCAGCAGAGTTATTAATAAGTAAATAAATATTCTACATACCCATGGTAAGCATAGCTTAACTAGCTTGTGTTATGGAATCTAGAATGCGGATACATATACTTAGCTACATCTTTTTTGTAAATACATACATATTATACCATATACAGACCAATGCAAATAACCATATTCTAGCATACAAAATATTTGCACTGAGCGGGAATCGAACCAGCGCCTCCTGCGTAGCAGTCGCGGTCACCACCGCTACGCCACAGAGGCTGTCAAAGAGTTGTCACAAAGTTGGGTAATGGTTCCTCTGATGATGATGATGGCGTTATTGTTTTGTAATGTTTTATTATTGTTAAATCCCTTCGACAAGGCGTTAGCACATAGGTAGTCACTGTGTTATTAAGAACTGTTGTTCCACCATTAGTGCTCATTAGTTAACGACCAGTAAACAAACTAAAATATGTTGTTTCCTTTTTAATTATCCAGACACAGAACTCCTGTTTCATTATTTTATATAAAACACGTTAATTGGACTTCACCTCTCCAGATGGTAAATTTAAGGCAAATGAATGAGGGTCATTACAGACATAACATTACATAAACTTACGCCTATATTCCCGAAGGGGTAGGCAGAGGTGCTAGCATCTACATTCGCCTGTTTATGTTAAGATCCCAATGTAATAAGGTGCGAGCCTATTGCCATTACCCGGGCATTTATAAACCTGCGATAAATACACACATAACTTCGACAAGTATCGACAAGTCATTGATGAGTGCCATGGTAAAACCTGGGATCAAACCCGAGACCTCGTCTCAGCAGTCCATTACCCATACCACTAGGCTACTGTGGGTTTTATTTTATACATTATAGACACTAACAATTAAAACCACGAGCTCAATAATATAATAATTTAATATCAATCAATTGAATTGATACAAGAAAGGCGAGTGTCTCAAGGAAGCTCGTGAAGTGTCTTAGGATGTAACTGTTCTCTGCCTACCCATATATGTAACGCGTTAAAACAATAAAGCTTTCTTGATAGGTAGTCCGGGTTAAAAAATACTCGGTTGACCAACAAAAGGGAGTTGGTATTAGAATAAACGGGATATTTACCATGTTTCATTATTTTGAGTTTCCTATTTTTAATATCGGAAACTCAAAATAATGAAACATGGTAAATATCCCGTTTATTCTGATACTGATGTCAGTGACCATGATAGTTTAAAAAGGGAGTTGATTTGTTTTGATTTAGCTAATGAATATTTCTAATGTGTATATCTAAACATACCACGCTGAGATTTGTAGGTAACGTCTTTTATCTAGAGACAAACCATCTCACTATACAAGAGAAGTTCCCAAAATCTGGTGGGTACTTCTACCTGCAAAGATGAAGCAATAAAAAAATAAATTGCAAGCTTAACATTATAATCTGTAATCTTTTGACTGAGACAATGAGCGCCGCAGTGGCCGAGTAAAAGAACTAAAATATATATTTTTATGGCTTCGACTATCGACTATCATAAATACATTGTTTCGCATTGAATGATATCTTCTTACGGAATATGAAGGATGAAAGAATATTTTCTGTAGAACTGGGGATTATAAAGTATTGTTTTAGTTCAGGTAAGCTTTGTGGATTATGCGCTAGAAAGACTGTTTGGCGAAATATGCGGGTAATTTAAATATAATACGCCATAATATATGGCCTCCGGTGTTTGGACTCTTACTATGATCTTCACAGCTAAGCCAAGCCCTTTTTTATGTGTGCATAATCCCCACGAATTACTTACTCGCAGAAGGAAGCCAAGTCCACTTACAAGCCAGTTAACCTGTTAATAATTCGAAGCTGGACGAAATTCTGGCGAAGGAGTTGGACCCAAGGCTCCAAAGTACAAATGATAGTAGTATGTATATAATGGTGACCCTCTTTTATGAGACTTTACCTTTAGCTTACCATCAGGCGAGGCGAAGTCAAATTGACGCGTCCTATGTTAAAAAACTTTTCAATCGCTATGAGGATAATAAATATGGCGTCTCTCCTCGATAGCCTAGTGGTACAGGTAATGGACTGCTGAGACGAGGTCTCGGGTTTGATCCCAGGTTTTACCATGGCACACACCAATGACTTTTCGATGTATTTCGTAGTTATGTGTGTATTTAATTCAGGTTTATAAGTGTCCGGTTAATGGCAACAAGCACGCCACCTATTACATTGGGACCTAAACATAAACTGGCGAAATGTGGGTGCTAGCACCTCTGCCTACCCCTTCAGGGATATAGGCGTGAATTTATGTTTTTATGTTATGTTATATCCTAATAAAGCTTGACGATACTTATGTAAAATAATAATATTCTAAAGAGGAAAGATTTGTATTTTGTATGTAACGCACACGGTGCAAAACACCCGATCAAGAACCAAGCGGTTCGGAGACTCTTTCCTCTGTCGCACCATTAAGGCCTGGAATTCATTACCAGCTCACGTGTTTCCTTCTTCCTACAGTCCCGGGTCCTTTAAGCGGGGCGTGAAAAAGCATATGATGAGGCCGTCAAGCTGAGTGTCACCATTGTCACACGGTATGTGTAAGTAATGGTGACCCTCTTTTCTGGGACTTTGCCTTCAGCTTACCATCAGGCAAGGCGAAGTCCAATTGACGTGTCCTATATAAAAAAATAAAAAAATATAAAAGTACTGGACCGATTTTAATAATTCTTTTTTATTAGAAAGCTACATTCTTTGTGAGTACCATAAGCTACTTTTTTCCTGATATTCCCATGGGATCAGGATTTACGCGGATGAAACTTAGTGTAGAATTAAACTGATAGTATGATAGATATATCGGATTGAACAATTCAATGGTTCCCGGCACAGTAGAATTTGGACCACCCCATCTCTTCCCATGTGGTGACGTACAAGGCGACTAAGGGATAGGGCTGTTTAACATCGGACAGATAAATACAGCTCAGACGCAGCCTCAGATGCATGGCTCGAGTCAACAATAGTGCCCGAAATACGGCATTAGGTTTTTCACCCCCTATTACGTAGGACCGAATACAACTATTGATGAAATGTGGGTGATAATTCACCTCTGCCTATCCCTCCGGGGATAAAGGCGTGATTATATGTATGTATGTAAATGATTACCTTCACCTATCACCCCCATCGGATTGTTCCATAAAACATTTATTTTTATCTTAATGTTTTATGAATTGTTCTAATCTTAAATACACTCACCCCTTACATGTGACAGAATACATAATTGGTGAAATGTGGGTGTTAAGTCACCTATGCCCAACCTTTCGGGGATTAAGATGAGATTATTTGTATGTGCGTATGTAATATAAACATCCTATCAACCGTGCTGCAAACCAACTAACTTGGTCCACATATCATCCGCGTGGACTGAGTATTCATGGATCTGATTATTCAGCTTTTATTTAACCATTATTTCATCAACTACATTGGTGGAAGCGAAAGAGCGTCGAGGTATGTCTACGCCGCCATGTTAGGCTGAGATTGTGTTGTATGTATAGACAGAATAGCGATCGTCGGCGACTTCACACGTATGAACCCGTTTAGGGATGGAGTTCAGTAAATCCGTTCTTAGCGGATGTCCACACCCTATAAGCAACTCACCTGCCAAATTTCATGTTTGTAGGTGTTATAGTTTCTGAGATATCTTTTATAAATAAAGATTGACAGCTATCACCTATATACACAACACATCCCCAGATAAATCGACATTCAGAACTCAAAGAATCAAAGATGTGTGTATCTAATTTAATCTGGCTCCCATCAAAAATAACAAACTTTCATTTAATAAGTAGCATTTATATGTGGGAAAGCTTCTAGAAAATTCCTAACACCCCTTCCATCTATAGCGCTAAAGACATCTATGCTATACTATACCTACTAATTACATCCAGAAATGTAACCAGAACCTCTCGATCTTTGGACCGACTTCTCGACTACTAGCCCGAGATCCAGCAATGGTGGATAGAATGGTGTATAATTTAAGGAAATCTCGAATAGGTTCCCATATTCAAATGAATAATTGATGAATATTGAAATACCAACAAAGATGAATATTGAAATACCAAGGAATGTAAAATAAATAACAAATTACAGTGCCGTGACAGCTCAGATTTTATTAATTCATTTAGCAAAGTTTTTTCATGTCAACTTATGTTGAACTTATAAAATAGACAGAAGAATTACTTAAATAAGCTTCTAATTATAAATCAAATTCAATTGGTTATAATAATTACAATTCAAATATTTTTTTTTGTATTTTTGTCAATCTTTTGATTTTATTGTTTTGTATAACAATTTGCATTAGAATTACATTTTTCTAAATTATTCTATGTCATGTTGACGATGCAATACAATAACATGAGGTACATCTTACGCTTAAGAATATTATATACAAGGTTGATACACGATTAACACTCATATAAGTCAATTAACACCATGCATACTATGCACCGATTCAGAGGAATAAGGTAAACCACCAATCGTAGACACTTACCCAATAGAGGACACTTTCGAAAAAAACCTATTATTTTGAGAAAAGTAACCATTTGGTTCGCATGACTATGAACTTAAAAGACGCCTAACGGCATACATAAGACAACTTAGAAAATTCGCAACACTGTAAGTAAAAATTATTGTTTGCATTTAAAACGTTTTTGGTCTAAGATTAGGACATGGCACTTTAGGCAGGTGGTTCTAGGGAACTCTCCCAGGGTGTATCAACCCCGGACAGTGCTTATTCAACATTGAATAACTTATTTTTGGCATTTTGCATAAACTTTACCATAAAATCCATGAATTGAGGGCTATAGGATTGTGGTGGCGTATAAGATGGTATTGGTGTGAATGATTGTGCATCATGAGATGACAAAGGCTGGGGGTTCCATATCATCATTGTCTGTTGACTGTTTGGCAAAGACAGAGAACTTGGGCTCCATGGAGGCCACGGGCTATACATAGTACGTGGTGTACTAGATGCGGCTGGACTAAATTGATGACAAGGATCGTATGGAGTGCTCGCTGATTTGATCGCTGTCAATCGATGCAGACTAGACAACAGGTTGTCACAGACACTTGGTTTCCTGACACCTTGGATAAAAGTTGTTCCATTGCCTTTTTTCGCTGATTTCGGGCGTTCAACGGCCTTACTAAACGGTCTACTGGCGTTATTATCATTTTCTGAGTCTATAAAACTGAACTGCTTTGGGATGCTGTGGAGGTTGTGGTATAACACCAGTTCATCCTTTAAGAATAATTTTTTGATATAAATTGAAAGATTGTTCAAAGAGTTCTCGAGTTCGCATTTTTTGTTGTATGTTTGGTATTTGCACAAGAGCTTCTTTAAACACATACCGTGCACTTTGCAATATTTTCGAATGATGTCACTTGTCGCGAGGACGTCCTCGGTGCTTACTCCATTGTGCACTCTTAGATCAAGGAATCCTTCTAGTATAAAAACGCGATCCTCGAAAGACATAGTGTTACGGTTGTAAGGGCTGGTGTTGTTACTGTTGCTCTTCCCGTGCAAGTTGGGGTAGTGGCTCATCTGGAAATCTGAAGTTGATGGTTTTCCGGCCAATAGCTCGAATTCGGGGAGACGACTGTGAAATCGTTGCTCAGGCATCTGCGTTTTTTTCTGAAAAAGAAAATTATATGAATAATGTGTTTTATTTTTTGCAACTATAGCAAAACAAAAAATGACCACAGTGGTATCATGTATATTTCTTTGTGACTACCAAGCGACTGCAACTTGTTATTGATAAAAAAAGATACCTTGAAACCTTGAAACTACCTGATGGAAAGTGGTTACCGTGGCCTATGGATGTGTGCAAAACCAAGAGTCTCATTCGCGCTGCCAACCATGTAACCACAGAGAATTTCTGTGCCGTCAGTGTAAAAAACAAAGCATGACAAGTTTTTGGTCTTCCTACTGACAGCACCAAAACTGTCTAGTGAGTTCCCATCCTCCTACCCTTATCAGTTGTCGCAGGGGAGATAGTCGTAAACATGTGTCTCGCACCTCGGCTGACCTAGGACCATCCCTGCGTGCGAGACGACCCTCTTCGACGTGGGAATCCATGTACCTATCTTGCCCCCGGATATAAGAACTTGAGCCACTGTATTAAGGAACCTGGCCCCCTTGATGAAGGGGGACTTTTGTTATACGACTTAGTTGGGAGACAAGCACATGGCCCGCCTGATGGGAAGTGGTTACCGTGCAACACCAGGGGCGCTACCTAACTGGCTGTTCGTTGCTTGGCTTATTATAGAATAGAAAGAAGAATGTGTGCAGCTGACTAAAAAAGTATCAACCCAGAAAATATCAAGGATAGCCGTGGTCGTATGCCACTTTTTCCTAGACTGTACTGTTTTGTTGACTTAGTGGGATACGACCACGGCTATCCGTGATATTTTCGTTTTTAATACTTTTTAAGGTATATATCTTTTTTTAATAGTACTATTATTTATTATTACAGTTATTAGAGTTTACTATCTTGATCTATAACTATTTATGTCTTAGGACAGCCTCTGTGGCGTAGCGGTAGTGAACGCGACTGCTACGCAGGCGCCTCCTGCGTAGATTCAATTCCCGCTCAGTGTCAATATTTGTTTGCAGGAATAATGTATATTTGCATTGGTCATTTAGAAAAAAAAGGTTCTATGTATGTTCACACGAATTCTAGATTCTATAACACAAGCTAGTTAAGCAATGCTTACCATGGCTAAGCTAGATAGCGTTGTGTAGAATGTTGAGAATATTTATTTAATTATTTGTCTATATATTGTACACTATTATATAATTATAATTTGGAAATGTATGTTCGCGATAGACGCACAAGCACTGCGCGGATTTTGATGCGTTCTTATTTATTAGAAAGGTCTTGGTCTGACTTAAAATCTTACGTTTTTTTATTGCAATCGGTTGAGTAGACTGGTGTTATTATAAAATTGTAACCTATTAGCGTTTGTGTTCTGGGCATTATTAAAAAGTAACATTAAAAAATATATATTTCTTGATTATGGACAGACGTACTCGTACATACAAGTCTTTAATTAATATAAATTAGCATGGTTGCCTATAAATCGGTCAGAACGTAAACTATGTCAAATTGGCAATTATATACCTAGTGTTAATAGTGGCCGGGGAAAGATTTGTAAAATAATGTTTTTCGAACTTTACCCTTACTTGTGATATTTTGAAAACCTCTGATACACATGTCAATTTATTTCTAACCAGAAGCAGAAATTTCGTACTTCTAAATTTGAAAATATTGAACTTGCCATACAACCGTTATTCGCCTATTTTAACACCTTAGTAGTGAAATTTTAAATTATACTAGATTATATAAATATACATTCATTTTTAAAAACACAAGTATATAATATTGTCTGCCTTGAAATTATCAGACTTTTACATAAACTTTCGTATCTTATTTTACCGCCGTTCCATCAATCAATATCATTCAGGCCGCTAGTCGAACGGCCCTGTTTCGTAAAGAGGTTAGGCAGTTGATTGCCCGGCTGCTTAATCGGCCATTCAATCATGAATATTCATTTATTTTTAAAACGACACAAGTGTATAATATTGTCAGCCTTGAAAATAACATACTTTTAAATAAACTTTCGTATCTTATTTTACTCTAAGTGGCAAAATTTCCAAAAATCCTTCCTTATTTGATTAACGGACGAGGTTCTAGTGCAGGCTTTCCTCTCGCAATTGGGGGTCAGACGACAGCCGCTCCCGTGAAAATCAAACCAAGTATACGAATACGACATACCTCATCGTCTGCGACTCCTGAATAGTCCGCAGGGCTCTCCTCACAGCTGCTAAGCGATAGTTCATCGAAGTTGATCTCAAATAACGTCTCCATACTAGTTCCAGGCGTCTAGAAAATAAATGGCAGCTGTAGTAATTTGTCATAGGACTATAAATTTCTTAATTCCTATTGATATATTATAAATGTAAACTTTTCTTTGGATTCGGCACAGAGATAGATTATAGCCTGGAATAATATACAAAATAGTTTTTCATCCCAGGACGTCACTAAAGAAGTATTTCTGTAAGCCTGGTACTTTTTACATGAGTTACTAAGCTCACCGAAACGTCGGTACTAATACGCCAGAACATTGCAGTAGGTATAATTACCATTACACGTACACACTTATATATACGTTAAAAATAAATAAAATAAAATATATATAGGTACAATAATTAAAAAACTTACCATTATATAGATTTCTTCGTCGATCTCCTCATAATCGAAATCAGGTTTTCTCATCATTCTAGCAGATATCTATTAAAAACTTATGCTTATTTTAACTCGTGCACACACACGAAATAAATATACAAGCAAAAATGAGAAGGGAAATGGAAGAGAAGTTAAAATTGCGACTGTGATTTTACTCCTAAGCAGTCGGACTGTAGCAAGAGCAAAGCGGAACTAAACTAAATTTTTGTCCACTTGCCTTTTAAAGCCTGCGTGTACGCATCCCCTAATGATACTAAAGGGGAAGCTCCTGCTCCCGTCTTCTTATTTTTAATAGAAAATACAAAATTGAACTGTATGTACTTGGCTATAAGACCTAAAGTTGTTTAAATAGAGTAGGATAATGAGTATATCTGCACTGCTCTAACTATTGTTGGGTGATACTGAAAATTGAAAATTGCAATCGATGTGATATGTCTGTAATTATCAAAGTAATATGTCATACGACGTTTTATAACACATTTGCGAGGAAATTAATAAAACTCGGATTTTCTTATACTTACGAATAAATCTTTAATCACTTGTTAAAGTAGCAATAAAATTTAAAACTAACGATGTGCGCGCATCAGCGCT
This sequence comes from Eilema griseolum, assembly GCA_963662185.1. Lineage (NCBI taxonomy): Eukaryota > Metazoa > Arthropoda > Insecta > Lepidoptera > Erebidae > Eilema > Eilema griseolum. The sequence goes on from OY759252.1 coordinate 724,879, forward strand.
TGCGCCAAAGGCACTAAAAACAGCTATACCTACACACATACATTTTTTGCTTGTAATGGTTGTAATTTAATGTCCAAATTAATAAATTTAAAGAATGTAGGCTTTTCTGATATCAAGTCAAGTGTGATGAGCACTTTTGCACCGGGAGCGATCAGGGGTGGATTATTCGATTAGTACAAATAAAAATTATTATTATGTAAGAATTAAATATATAAAAAATAAATATTTATACGATGTTTAGATTAATAATATGATGACACTGTATGAAGATTTAAATGTTAATTTATTATATTGTATTTCCCAAAGTTAATTGTTGTTATTGACCACTTTTGTGCTACAAAAAAACCTTTGACAAGATTTAAATAATACCATTCGTTTTTAGATGAAGCATCTTGAGAAAACTGGGGACTGCTGATAGAAGTGTAAACAGTCTGAATAAAAACTAGTGCTTGTACTTTGTGAACTATGTATGGATGTTGCAGCCAACTAGCTTAATCAATCGTTCAATCAATTAATATCATTCAGGCCGCTAGTTGAACTGCGCTGTTTTGTAAAGAGGTTAGGCAGTTGATCGGGCAATCAACTGCCTTACCTCTTAATCAGATCAAAAACAAAGAGGTAGGACACGATGGTGTTTCCGTTCCATTGACCAGTTCGACTGTGGAAGTAAGTCTAATTGACGTGTCCTATATTAAAAAAAAAATAGCTCACTTTTAAATCACTATGAGAATAATGAATATAGCGTCTCTCCGTGGCGTTTTCTGAATTAGCAAGTTATTTTTTATAACACATGGTGGCAGACAAGCGCACGGCTCACCTGATGGGGAGTGGTAACCGTGGTCTATGGACGTGTGCAACACCGTTACACTGTTGTCTGCCAAACTCAGCGTTCCTGGTGATGATCTGATAATATCATCTGATCACCTCATGTGCAAGACTGTACACTTGCTAATTGATGGACGGTTATCCTCTTAGGGGTTGGAAGTCAGACGGGAGTCACTTTCATTAAGAACAGCGAAATCAGCTATAATTAGTTAATGTTGAAGTACTGCTGATCATTATTTCTTATTTCATAATCAATAATTAATTATTTTTTAATGGTCAAATGGCAGTCGGTTCACGGAAAATATCGAAGTTCAACCGCAACACAGTTAGAATGGCAAGCCGATCCCAGCAGAGTTATAAACAAGTAAATAAATATTCTACAACTTTCTACACAACGCTATCTAGACCCATGGTAAGCATAGCTTAACTAGCTTGTGATATGAAATCTAGAATGCGGATACATATACTTAGCTACTTCTTTTTTGTAAATACATATATATTATACCATATACAGACCAATGCAAATAACCATATTCTAGTATACAAAATATTTGCACTGAGCGGGAATCGAACCAGCGCCTCCTGCGTAGCAGTCGCGGTCACCACTGCTACGCCACAGAGGCTGTCAAAGAGTTGTCAAAAAGTTGTGTAAAGGCTCCTCTGATGATGATGATGGCGTTATTGTGTTGTAATGATTTATTATTGTTAAATCCCTTCGTCAAGGCGTTAGCACATAGGTAATCACTGTGTTATTAAGAACTGTTGTTCCACCATTAGTGTTCATTTGTTAACGACCAGTAAACAAACTAAAATATGTTGTTTCCTTTTTAATTATCCTGAAATAGAACTCCTGTTTTATTATTTATATAGAACATGTTAATATGAGTTCACCTCTCCAGATGGTAAATTAAAGAGCAATGAATGAGGGACATTATAAAAACTAACAATTAACAATCACTAGCTCAATAATATTTTAATAATTTACTATAAATCAATTTAATTTGTACAAGAAAGGTGAGTGTATCAAGGAAGCACGTGATGTGTCTTAGGGTATAACTGTTCTCTGCCTACCCATATATGTAACGTGTTAAAACAATAAAGATTTCTTGATAGGTAGTCCGGGTTAAAAAATACTCGGCTGACCAACAAAAGGGAAACGATTAGTTTTGGTATAGCTCATGAATATTTGTAATGGGTGTATCTAAACATACCACATTGAGATTTGTAGGTAACGTCTTTTTTCTAGAGACAAACCATCTCACTATACAAGGGAAGTTCCCAAAATCTGGTGGGTACTTCTACCTGCAAAGATGAAGCAATAAAAAAATAAATTGCAAGCTTAACATTATAATTTGTAATCTTTTCACTGAGACAATGAGCGCCACGGTGGCCGAGTGAAAGAACTAAAATATTTATTTTTATGGCTTCGACTATCATAAATACATTTTTTCGCATTGAATGATATCTTCTTACGGAATATGAAGGATGAAAGAATATTTTCTGTAGAACTGGGGATTATAAAGTATTGTTTTAGTTCAGGTAAGCTTCGTGGATTATGCGCTAGAAAGACTATTTGGCGAAATATGCGGGTAATTTAAATATAATACGCCATGATATTAGGCCTACGGTGTTTGGGGTCCTACTATGATCTTCACAGCTAAACCAAGCCCTTTTTTATGTGTGCAGAATCCCCACGAATTACTTACTCGCAGAAGGAAGCCAAGTCCACTTACAAGCCAGTTAACCTGTTAATAATTCGAAGCAGGACGAAATTCTGGCGAAGGAGTTGGACCCAAGGCTCCAAAGTACAAATGATAGTAGTATGTATATAATGGTGACCCTCTTTTATGAGACTTTACCTTTGGCTTACCATCAGGCGAGTCGAAGCCAAATTGACGCGTCCTATGTTAAAAAAAAACTTTTCAATCGCTGTGAGGATAATAAATATGGCGTCTCTCCTCAATAGCCTAGTGGTACAGGTAATGGACTGCTGAGACGAGGTCTCGGGTTTGATCCCAGGTTTTACCATGGCGACTTTTCGATGTATTGCGTAGTGATGTGTGTATTTAATTCTGTTTATAAGTGCCCGGTTAATGGCAACAGGCACGCCACATCTTACATTGGGACCTAAACATAAACTGGCGAAATGTGGGTGCTAGCACCTCTGCCTACCCCTTCAGGGATATAGGCGTGAATTTATGTATTTATGTTATGTTATATCCTAATAAAATTTGACGATACTTATGTAGAATAATAATACACTCGAGAGCAATGAATCCGGGTCACTTAAAGAATGTTAAAAATCTCGGAAACTAAAAATGATAGGTTAATGCAATAAATTGTATTTAATAGACAATGTAATACTCCTTAAATGAAAGTAAAAAAAATATGAGTCACCATACATTTTATTAACACAAAATTACATAAAGAAAAAAACTGCTGATCTCTCCTTAAAACAAAAATAGGAAACATGAAATTTTTGAACTTTATTACGATTTTCTTGAATTTTAATACTTCGTATTGCCTCCTCGTGCTTCCATTACTGCGTTTACGCGGTTTGGCATGCTGTACACCAAGTTCCTTATACGATTTTGGGGAATATTCTCCCATTCCTCTGTGAGAGCAATTTTGAGCTCACGAAGCGTGATTGGGGGAGGGTTTCGTTGTTTTACGCATCTGCCTAGCTCGTCCCAAGCATGCTCGATCGGGTTGATATCCGGGCTGCGCGCTGGCCACTCCATACGAGTAATGTTCATCTCTTGAAGGTAGTCATTCACAATCCTACCTGTATGAGGTCTGGCATTGTCATGCATAAATATAGCATCCTCACCTAAATTGACCATAAATGGACCAACGTGATCATTGAGGATTTCTTCCACATATCTTACGCTAGTTAAAGAGCCGTTTTCTATGATCACCAGCTCTGTGCGACTTTCAGAAGAAATTCCGGCCCACACAAGTACAGACCCACCACCGTAGGCTACTTTTTCTTCGATGCATGCTTGCTTGAATCTTTCCCCTGGTCTTCGATACACTCTGTGTCTTCCATCGTGCTTGTAGAGCATAAATTTTGATTCGTCGGAGAACATAACTTTTGACCAATCTTCAATACTCCAATTTACGTGGCTCTGGGCATAACTTAGTCTCGAAATACGATGCCCACGCTCCAGTTTAGGGCCGTTTGCAGGTCTAAGGGGTTTTAAGTTAGATTCAGCAAGCCGACGTCTTACTGTCCATGCACTTGGGTTACTTCCTCCGAGGCGTCGAAACTGATTGGTGAGTTCAGTTCCTGTGAGAAAGCGATTTCGAAGCATGGTGTTCACCAAGTATCGGTCTTCTCGTGCTGTGGTACACCTGGTTCTGCCCGTTCCTGGTCTGCGTAGGTTAGAACCAGTTTCTTCGTAACGTCGGAGAACTCTTTGTACTGTTGACAGCGACACACCGACAGTCCTGGCTGTATCGCGCTGACTCCGGCCGGTTTCCAGCATTGTAAGTATTCTGGTGCATTCTTCAGGCGTAAGCGACATAATTTCAGCTTGATTAATGAATATAGAGCACTATCAACATGGTTTATGTACCCACATAAATGACAGATTACAAACAAAAGCAACACCAAATGCTGTAATTTCGTAGTTCCATCTTCGAAAGTGGCCCTTTTTCAAATTTGATTTTTTTATGATATAACTTTACAATAACTAAGAAGTTTTAATACCTTCATTTAAGGAGTATTACATTGTCTATTAAATACAATTTATTGCATTAACCTAGCATTTTTAGTTTCCGAGATTTTTAGGATTCTTTAAGTGACCCGGATTCATTGCTCTCGAGTGTATTATAAAGAGGAGATATTTGTATTTTTGTATGTAACGAATAAACTCAAAAAGTACTGGATTGTTCCATAAAACATTTATTTTTATCTTAATGTTTTATGAATTGTTCTAATCTTAAATACACTCACCCCTGACATGTGACAGAATACATAATTGGTGAAATGTGGGTGTTAAGTCACCTATGCCCAACCTTTCGGGGATTAAGATGTGATTATTTGTATGTGCGTGTGTAATATAAACATCCTATCAACCGTGCTGCAAACCAACTAACTTGGTCCACATATCATCCGCGTGGGCTGAGTATTCATGGATCTGATTATTCGTCTTTTATTTAACCATTAGCGAAAGAACGTCGAGGTATGTCTACGCCGCCATGTTAGGCTGAGATTGTGTTGTATGTATAGACAGAATAGCGATCGTCGGCGACTTCACACGTATGGACCCGTTTAGGTATGGAGTTCAGTAAAAGCCGTTCTTAGCGGATATCCACACCCTATAAGCAACTCACCTACCAAATTTCATGTTTGTAGGTGTTATAGTTTCTGAGATATCTTTTATAAATAAAGATTGACATTGATCCCCAGATAAATCGACATTCAGAACTCAAAGAATCAAAGATGTGTGTTTCTAATTTAATCTGGCTCCCATCAAAAATAACAAACTTTCATTTAATAAGTAGCATTTATATGTGGGAAAGCTTCTAGAAAATTCCTAACACCCCTTTCATCTATAGCGCTAACCTCTCGATCTTTGGACCGACTTCTCGACCACTAGCCCGAGATCCAGCAATGGTGGATAGAATGGTGTATAATTTAAGGAAATCTCGAATAGGTTCCCATATTCAAATGAATAATTGATGAATATTGAAATACCAGCAAAGATGAATATTGAAATACCAAGGAATGTAAAATAAATAACAAATTACAGCTCAGATTTTATTAATTCATGTAGCAAAGTTTTTTCATGTCAACTTATGTTGAACTTATAAAATAGACAGAAGAATTACTTAAATAAGCTTCTAATTATAAATCAAATTCAATTGGTTATAATAATTACAATTCAAATAATTTTTTTGTATTTTTTTCAATCTTTTGATTTTATTGTTTTGTATAACAATTTGTATTAGAATTACATTTTTCTAAATTAATCTATATCATGTTGACGATGCAATACAATAACATGAGGTACATCGTACGCTTAAAAAAATTATATACAAGGTTGATACACGATTAACACTCATATAAGTTAATTAACACCATGCATACTATGCACCGATTCAGAGGAATAAGGTAAACCACCAATCGTAGACACTTACCCAATAGAGGACACTTTCGAAAAAAACCTATTATTTTGAGAAAAGTAACCATTTGGTTCGCATGACTATGAACTTAAAAGACGCCTAATGGCATACATAAGACAACTTAGAAAATTCGCAACACTGTAAGTAAAAAATATTGTTTGCATTTAAAACGTTTTTGCTCTAAGACTAGGACATGGCACTTTAGGCAGGTGGTTCTAGGGAAGTCTCCCAGGGTGTATCAACCCCGGACAGTGCTTATTCAACATTGAATAACTTACTATTGGCATTTTGAATAAACTTTACCATAAAATCCATGAATTGTGGGCTATAGGATTGTGGTGGCGTATAAGATGGTATTGGTGTCGAGTTGTGAGAAGTCGGTGAAATCAGCGTCGGATTGTATGAAGACGGTGAAATAGGCGTTGGGTTGTTTGATGTCGGTGACTGCAGGTTGTATGAAGTAAGAGATTGCGAATTGAATAACGAATATGATGCCTGATTACATAATGTGAATGATTGTGCATCATGAGATGACAAAGGCTGGGGGTTCCATATCATCATTGTCTGTTGACTGTTTGGCAAAGACAGAGAACTTGGGCTCCATGGAGGCCACGGGCTATACATAGTACGTGGTGTACTTGATGCGGCTGGACTAAATTGATTACAAGGATCGTATGGAGTGCTCGCTGATTTGACCGCTGTCAATCGATGCAGACTAGACAACAGGTTGTCACAGACACTTGGTTTCCTGACACCGTGGATAAAAGTTGTTCCATTGCCTTTTTTCGCTGATTTCGGGCGTTCAACGGCCTTACTAAACGGTCTACTGACGTTATTATCATTTTCAGAGTCTATAAAACTGAACTGCTTTGGGATGCTATGGAGGTTGTGGTATAACACCAGTTCATCCTTTAAGAATAATTTTTTGATATAAATTGAAAGATTGTTCAAAGAGTTCTCGAGTTCGCATTTTTTGTTGTATGTTTGGTATTTGCACAAGAGCTTCTTTAAACACATACCGTGCACTTTGCAATATTTTCGAATGATGTCACTTGTCGCGAGGACGTCCTCGGTGCTTACTCCGTTGTGCACTCTTAGATCAAGGAATCCTTCGAGTATAAAAACGCGATCCTCGAAAGACATAGTGTTACGGTTGTAAGGGCTGGTGTTGTTACTGTTGCTCGTCCCGTGCAAGTTAGGGTAGTGGCTAATCTGGAAATCTGAAGTCGATGGTTTTCCGGCCAATAGCTCGAATTCGGGGAGACGACTATGAAATCTTTGCTTAGGCATCTGCGTTTTTTCCTGAAAAAGAAAAAGACAATTATATGAATAATGTATTTTATTTTTTGCAACTATAACAAAACAAAAAAATGGCCACAGTGGTATCATATATGTTTCGTTGTGACTACCAAGCGACTGCAACTTGTTATTGATAAAAAAAAAGATACCTATGTAAGAGCCGTGTGCTTGCCTGCCACCTAAGTGGTAGTAGTACTACCACTTAGGTGGCAGGCAAGCATACGGCTCACCTGATGGAAAGTGGTTACCGTGGCCTATGGACGTGTGCAAAACCAAGAGTCTCATTCGCGCTGCCAACCATGTAACCACAGAGAATTTCTGTGCCGTCAGTGTAAAAAACAAAGCATGCCAAGCTTTTGGTCTTCCCACTGACAGCACCAAAACTGTCCAGTGAGCTCTGGCTACCCTTATCAGTTGCCGCAGGGGTGATAGTCGTAAACATGTGTCTCGCACCTCGGCTGACCTAGGACCATCCCTGCGTGCGAGACGACCCTCTTCGACGTGGGAATCCATGTACCTATCTTGCCCCCGGATATAAGAACTTGAGCCACTGTATTAAGGAACCTGGCCCCCTAGACGAAGGGGGACTTTTGTTATACGACTTAGTTGGGAGACAAGCACATGGCCCACCTGATGGGAAGTGGTTACCGTGCAACACCAGGGGCGCTACCTAACTGGCTGTTCGTTGCTTTGCTTATTATAGAATAGAAAGAAGAATGTGTGCAACTGACTAAAAAAGTATCAACCCAGAAAATATCAAGGATAGCCGTGGTCGTATGCCACTTTTTCCTAGACTGTACTGTTTTGTTGACTTAGTGGGATACGACCACGGCTATCCGTGATATTTTCGTTTTTAATACTTTTTAAGGTATCTTTTTTTAATAGAACTATTATTTATTATTACAGTTATTAGAGTTTACTATCTTGATCTATAACTATTTATGTCTAAGGACAGCCTCTGTGGCGTAGCGGTAGTGAACGCGACTGCTACGCAGGCGTAGGTTAAATTCCCGCTCAGTGTCAATATTTGTTTGCAGGAATAATGTATATTTGCATTGGTCTTTGTGTTTCAATGCATGATATGTATGTATTTAGAAAAAAAAGGTTCTATATATGTTCATACGAATTCTAGATTCTATAACACAAGCTAGTTAAGCAATGCTTACCATGGCTAAGCTAGATAGCGTTGTGTAGAATGTTGAGAATATTTATTTAATTATTTGTCTATATATTTTACACTATTATATAATTGTAATTTGCAAATGTATGTTCGCGATAGACGCACAAGCACTGCGCGGATTTTGATGCGTTTTTATTTTGATGCGTTTTTATTTTGATGCGTTTTTATTTATTAGAAAGGTCTTGGTCTGACTTAAAATCTTACGTTTTTTTATTGCAATCGGTTGAGTAGACTGGTGCTATTATAAAATTGTAACCTATTAGCGTTTGTGTTCTGGACATTATTAAAAAGTAACATTAAAAAATATGTATTTCTTGATTATGGACAGACGTACTCGTACATACAAGTCTTTAATTAATATAAATTAGCATGGTTGCCTGTAAATCGGTCAGAACGTAAACTATGTCAAATTGGCAATTATATACCTAGTGTTAATAGTGGCCGGGAAAATAATGTTTTTCGAACTTTACCCTTACTTGTGATATTTTGAAAACCTTTGATACACGTGTCAATTTATTTCTAACCAGAAGCAGAAATTTCGTACTTCTAAATTTGAAAATAATGAACTTGCCATACAACCGTTATTCGCCTATTTTAACACCTTAGTAGTGAAATCTTAAATTATACTAGATTATATAAATACACATTTATTTTTAAAAACACAAGTATATAATATTGTCTGCCTTGAAATTATCAGACTTTTACATAAACTTTCGTATCTTATTTTACCGCCGTTCCATCAATCAATATCATTCAGGCCGCTAGTCGAACGGCCCTGTTTCGTAAAGAGGTTAGGCAGTTGATTGCCCGGCTGCTTAATCGGCCATTCAATCATGAATATCCATTTATTTTTAAAACGACACAAGTGTATAATATTGCCTTGAAAATAACATACTTTTAAATAAACTTTCGTATCTTATTTTACTCTAAGTGGCAAAATTTCCAAAAATCCTTCCTTATTTGATTAACGGACGAGGTTCTAGTGCAGGCTTTCCTCTCGCAATTGGGGGTCAGACGACAGCCGCTCCCGTGAAAATCAAACCAAGTATACGAATACGACATACCTCATCGTCTGCGACTCCTGAATAGTCCGCAGGGCTCTCCTCACAGCTGCTAAGCGATAGTTCATCGAAGTTGATCTCAAATAACGTCTCCATACTAGTTCCAGGCGTCTAGAAAATAAATGGCAGCTGTAGCAATTTGTCATAGGACTATAAATTTCTTAATTCCTATTGATATATTATAAATGTAAACTTTTCTTTGGGTTCGGCACAGAGATAGATTATAGCCTGGAATAATATACAAAATAGTTTTTCATCCCAGGACGTCACTAAAGAAGTATTTCTGTAAGCCTGGTACTTTTTACATGAGTTACTAAGCTCACCGAAACGTCGGTACTAATACGCCAGAACATTGCAGTAGGTATAATTACCATTACACGTACACACTAATATTTACGTTAAAAATAAATAAAATAAAATATATATACGTACAATAATTAAAAAAACTTACCATTATATAGATTTCTTCGTCGATCTCCTCATAATCGAAATCAGGTTTTCTCATCATTCTAGCAGATAACTATTAAAAACTTTTGCTTATTTTAACTCGTGCACACACACGAAATAAATAAAAGCAAAAATGAGAAGAGAAATTGAAGAGAAGTAAAAATTGCGACTGTGATTTTACTCCTAAGCAGTCGGACTGTAGCAAGTGCAAAGCGGAACTAAACTAAATTTTTGTCCACTTGCCTTTTAAACGTTTCTATTCTATTCTATTCTATTCTAAAGCCTGCGTGTACGCATCCCCTAATGATACTAAAGGGGGAAGCTCCTCCCCCGTCTTCTTGTTTTTAATAGAAAATACAAAATTGAACTGTATGTACTTGGCCATAAGACCTAAAGTTGTTTAAATAGAGTAGTATAATGAGTATATCTGCACTGCTCTAACTATTGTTGGGTGATACTGAAAATTTAAAATTGCAATCGATGTGATATGTCTGTAATTATCAAAGTAATATGTCATACGACGTTTTATAACACATTTGCGAGGAAATTAATAAAACTCGGATTTTCTTATACTTACGAATAAATCTTTAATCACTTGTTAAAGTAGTAATAAAATTTAAAAGTAACGAGGTGCGCGCATCAGCGCTTGCGCCAAAGGCACTAAAAACAGCTATACCTACACACAAACATTTTTTGCTTGTAATGGTTGTAATTTAATGTCCAAATTAATAATTTTAAAGAATGTGGGCTTTTGTGATATCAAGTCAAGTGCACTATGCACCGGGAGCGATTAGGGATGGGTTTTTCAATAAGTACAAATAAAAATTATTATTACGTAATAATTAAATATATAAAAAATAAATATTTATAAGATGTTTAGATTAATAATATGATGACACTGTATGAAGATTTAAATGTTAATTTATTATATTGTATTTCCCAAAGTTGTTGTTGACCACTTTTGTGCCACAAAAAATCCTTTGACAAGATTTAAAATAATACCATTCGTTTTTAGATGAAGCATCTTGAGAAAACTGGGGACTGCTGATAGAAGTGTAAACAGTCTGAATAAAAACTAGTGCTTGTAATTTGTGAACTATGTATGGATGTTGCAGCCAACTAGCTTAATCAATCGTTCAATCAATTAATATCATTCAGGCCGCTAGCTGAACGGCGCTGTTTTGTAAAAAGGTTAGGCAATTGATTGCCCGGCTGCTTAATGAGTCGTTCAATCAATCAATATCATTCAGGCCGCTAGTTGAACTGCGCTGTTTTGTAAAGAGGTTAGGCAGTTGATCGGGCAATCAACTGCCTTACCTCTTAATCAGATCAAAAACAAAGAGGTAGGACACGATGGTGTTTCCGTTCCATTGACCAGTTCGACTGTGGAAGTAAGTCTAATTGACGTGTCCTATATTAAAAAAAAAATGAACTCACTTTTAAATCACTATGAGAATAATGAATTTGGCGTCTCTCCGTGGCATTTTCTGAATTAGCAAGTTATTTTTTATAACACATGGTGGCAGACAAGCGCACGGCTCACCTGATGGGGAGTGGTAACCGTGGTCTATGGACGTGTGCAACACCGTTACACTGTTGTCTGCCAAACTCAGCGTTCCTGGTGATGATCTGATAATATCATCTGATCACCTCATGTGCAAGACTGTACACTTGCTAATTGATGGACGGTTATCCTCTTAGGGGTTGAAAGTCAGACGGGAGTCACTTTCATTAAGAACAGCGAAATCAGCTATAATTAGTTAATGTTGAAGTACTGCTGATCATTATTTCTTATTTCATAATCAATAATTAATTATTTTTTAATGGTCAGATGGCAGTCGCTTCACGGAAAATATCGAAGTTCAACCGCAACACAGTTAGAATGGCAAGCCGACCCCAGCAGAGTTATAAACAAGTAAATAAATATTCTACAACTTTCTACACAACGCTATCTAGACCCATGGTAAGCATAGCTTAACTAGCTTGTGTTATGGAATCTAGAATGCGGATACATTTACTTAGCTACTTCTTTTTTGTAAATACATACATATTATACCACAAGACCAATGCAAATAACCATATTCTAGTATACAAAATATTTGCACTGAGCGGGAATCGAACCAGCGCCTCCTGCGTAGCAGTCGCCGTCACCACCGATACGCCACAGAGGCTGTCAAAGAGTTGTCAAAAAGTTGTGTAAAGGCTCCTCTGATGATGATGATGGCGTTATTGTTTTGTAATGTATTATTATTGTTAAATCCCTTCGACAAGGCGTTAGCACATAGGTAGTCACTGTGTTATTAAGAACTGTTGTTCCACCATTAGTGTTCATTAGTTAACGACCAGTAAACAAACTAAAATATGTTGTTTCCTTTTTAATTATCCTGAAATAGAACTCCTGTTTTATTATTTATATAGAACATGTTAATATGGCTTCACCTCTCCAGGTGGTAAATTAAAGAGCAATGAATGAGGGACATTATAAAAACTAACAATTAACAATCACTAGCTCAATAATATTATAATAATTTACTATAAATCAATTTAATTTATACAAGAAAGGCGAGTGTCTCAAGGAAGCTCGTGAAGTGTCTTAGGAAGTAACTGTTCTCTGCCTACCCATATATGTAACGCGATAAAACAATAAAGCTTTCTTGATAGGTAGTCCGGGTTAAAAAATACTCGGTTGACCAACAAAAGGGAGTTGATTTGTTTTGAGTTAGCTAATGAATATTTGTAATGTGTATATCTAAACATATCACGCGGAGATTTGTAGGTAACGTCTTTTTTCTAGAGACGAACCATCTCACTATACAAAGGAAGTTCCCAAAATCTGGTGGGTACTTCTACCTGGAAAGATGAAGCAATAAAAAAATAAATTGCAAACTTAACATTATAATCTGTAATCTTTTCACTGAGACAATGAGCGCCGCCGTGGCCGAGTGAAAGAACTAAAATATTTTTATGGCTTCGACTACCATAAACACATTGTTTGTATTGAATGATATCTTCTTACGGAATATGAAGGATGAAAGAATATTTTCTGTAGAACTGGGGATTATAAAGTATTGTTTTAGATCAGGTAAGCTTCGTGGATTATGCGCTAGAAAGGCTATTTGGCGAAATATGCGGGTAATTTAAATATAATACGCCATAATATATGGCCTCCGGTGTTTGGACTCTTACTATGATCTTCACAGCTAAGCCAAGCCCTTTTTATGTGTGCATAATCCCCACGAATTACTTACTCGCAGAAGGAAGCCAAGTCCACTTACAAGCCAGTAAACCTGTTAATAATTCGAAGCAAGACGGAATTCTGGCGAAGGAGGCTCGAAAGTACAAATGATAGTAGTATGTATATAATGGTGACCCTCTTTTATGAGACTTTACCTTTAGCTTACCATCAGGCGAGGCGAAGTCAAATTGACGCGTCCTATGTTAAAAAACTTTTCAATCGCTATGAGGATAATAAATATGGTGTCTCTCCTCGATAGCCTAGTGGTACAGGTAATGGACTGCTTAGACGAGGTCTCGGGTTTGATCCCAGGTTTTACCATGGCACACACCAATGACTTTTCGATGTATTTCGTAGTTATGTGTGTATTTAATTCAGGTTTATAAGTGTCCGGTTAATGGCAACAAGCACGCCACCTATTACATTGGGACCTAAACATAAACTGGCGAAATGTGGGTGCTAGCACCTCTGCCTACCCCTTCAGGGATATAGGCGTGAATTTATGTTTTTATGTTATGTTATATCCTAATAAAGCTTGACGATACTTATGTAAAATAATAATATTCTAAAGAGGAAAGATTTGTATTTTGTATGTAACGCACACGGTGCAAAACACCCGATCAAGAACCAAGCGGTTCGGAGACTCTTTCCTCTGTTGCACCATTAAGGCCTGGAATTCATTACCAGCTCACGTGTTTCCTTCTTCCTACAGTCCCGGGTCCTTTAAGCGGGGCGTGAAAAAGCATATGATGAGGCCGTCAAGCTGAGTGTCACCAGAGTCGCACGGTATGTGTAAGTAATGGTGACCCTCTTTTCTGGGACTTTGCCTTCAGCTTACCATCAGGCAAGGCGAAGTCCAATTGACGTGTCCTATATAAAAAAATAAAAAAATATAAAAGTACTGGACCGATTTTAATAATTCTTTTTTATTAGAAAGCTACATTCTTTGTGAGTAACATAAGCTACTTTTTTCCTGATATTCCCATGGGATCAGGATTTACGCGGATGAAACTTAGTGTAGAATTAAACTGATAGTATGATAGATATATCGGATTGAACAATTCAATGGTTCCCGGCAGAGTAGAATTTGGACCACCCCATCTCTTCCCATGTGGTGACGTACAAGGCGACTAAGGGATAGGGCTGTTTAACATCGGACAGATAAATACAGCTCAGACGCAGCCTCAGATGCATGGCTCGAGTCAACAATAGTGCCCGAAATACGGCATTAGGTTTTTCACCCCCTATTACGTAGGACCGAATACAACTATTGATGAAATGTGGGTGATAATTCACCTCTGCCTATCCCTCCGGGGATAAAGGCGTGATTATATGTATGTATGTAAATGATTACCTGCACCTATCACCCCCATCGGATTGTTCCATAAAACATTTATTTTTATCTTAATGTTTTATGAATTGTTCTAATCTTAAACACACTCACCCCTTACATGTGACAGAATACATAATTGGTGAAATGTGGGTGTTAAGTCACCTATGCCCAACCTTTCGGGGATTAAGATGAGATTATTTGTATGTGCGTATGTAATATAAACATCCTATCAACCGTGCTGCAAACCAACTAACTTGGTCCACATATCATCCGCGTGGACTGAGTATTCATGGATCTGATTATTCAGCTTTTATTTAACCATTATTTCATCAACTACATTGGTGGAAGCGAAAGAGCGTCGAGGTATGTCTACGCCGCCATGTTAGGCTGAGATTGTGTTGTATGTATAGACAGAATAGCGATCGTCGGCGACTTCACACGTATGAACCCGTTTAGGGATGGAGTTCAGTAAATCCGTTCTTAGCGGATGTCCACACCCTATAAGCAACTCACCTGCCAAATTTCATGTTTGTAGGTGTTATAGTTTCTGAGATATCTTTTATAAATAAAGATTGACAGCTATCACCTATATACACAACACATCCCCAGATAAATCGACATTCAGAACTCAAAGAATCAAAGATGTGTGTATCTAATTTAATCTGGCTCCCATCAAAAATAACAAACTTTCATTTAATAAGTAGCATTTATATGTGGGAAAGCTTCTAGAAAATTCCTAACACCCCTTCCATCTATAGCGCTAAAGACATCTATGCTATACTATACCTACTAATTACATCCAGAAATGTAACCAGAACCTCTCGATCTTTGGACCGACTTCTCGACTACTAGCCCGAGATCCAGCAATGGTGGATAGAATGGTGTATAATTTAAGGAAATCTCGAATAGGTTCCCATATTCAAATGAATAATTGATGAATATTGAAATACCAACAAAGATGAATATTGAAATACCAAGGAATGTAAAATAACATAACATAACATAAACTCACGCCTATATCCCCGAAGGGGTAGGCAGAGGTGCTAGCACCCACATTTCGCCAGTTTATGTTTAGGTCCCAATGTAATAGGTGGCGAGCCTATTGCCATTAACCGGGCACTTATAAACCTGCGATAAATACACACATAACTTCGAAAAGCATCGAAAAGTCATTGGTGTGTACCATGGTATAATAATTGAATGAAAATGTAAAATAAATAACAAATTACAGTGCCGTGACAGCTCAGATTTTATTAATTCATTTAGCAAAGTTTTTTCATGTCAACTTATGTTGAACTTATAAAATAGACAGAAGAATTACTTAAATAAGCTTCTAATTATAAATCAAATTCAATTGGTTATAATAATTACAATTCAAATTTTTTTTTTGTATTTTTGTCAATCTTTTGATTTTATTGTTTTGTATAACAATTTGCATTAGAATTACATTTTTCTAAATTATTCTATGTCATGTTGACGATGCAATACAATAACATGAGGTACATCTTACGCTTAAGAATATTATATACAAGGTTGATACACGATTAACACTCATATAAGTCAATTAACACCATGCATACTATGCACCGATTCAGAGGAATAAGGTAAACCACCAATCGTAGACACTTACCCAATAGAGGACACTTTCGAAAAAAACCTATTATTTTGAGAAAAGTAACCATTTGGTTCGCATGACTATGAACTTAAAAGACGCCTAACGGCATACATAAGACAACTTAGAAAATTCGCAACACTGTAAGTAAAAATTATTGTTTGCATTTAAAACGTTTTTGGTCTAAGATTAGGACATGGCACTTTAGGCAGGTGGTTCTAGGGAACTCTCCCAGGGTGTATCAACCCCGGACAGTGCTTATTCAACATTGAATAACTTATTTTTGGCATTTTGCATAAACTTTACCATAAAATCCATGAATTGAGGGCTATAGGATTGTGGTGGCGTATAAGATGGTATTGGTGTGAATGATTGTGCATCATGAGATGACAAAGGCTGGGGGTTCCATATCATCATTGTCTGTTGACTGTTTGGCAAAGACAGAGAACTTGGGCTCCATGGAGGCCACGGGCTATACATAGTACGTGGTGTACTAGATGCGGCTGGACTAAATTGATGACAAGGATCGTATGGAGTGCTCGCTGATTTGATCGCTGTCAATCGATGCAGACTAGACAACAGGTTGTCACAGACACTTGGTTTCCTGACACCTTGGATAAAAGTTGTTCCATTGCCTTTTTTCGCTGATTTCGGGCGTTCAACGGCCTTACTAAACGGTCTACTGGCGTTATTATCATTTTCTGAGTCTATAAAACTGAACTGCTTTGGGATGCTGTGGAGGTTGTGGTATAACACCAGTTCATCCTTTAAGAATAATTTTTTGATATAAATTGAAAGATTGTTCAAAGAGTTCTCGAGTTCGCATTTTTTGTTGTATGTTTGGTATTTGCACAAGAGCTTCTTTAAACACATACCGTGCACTTTGCAATATTTTCGAATGATGTCACTTGTCGCGAGGACGTCCTCGGTGCTTACTCCATTGTGCACTCTTAGATCAAGGAATCCTTCTAGTATAAAAACGCGATCCTCGAAAGACATAGTGTTACGGTTGTAAGGGCTGGTGTTGTTACTGTTGCTCTTCCCGTGCAAGTTGGGGTAGTGGCTCATCTGGAAATCTGAAGTTGATGGTTTTCCGGCCAATAGCTCGAATTCGGGGAGACGACTGTGAAATCGTTGCTCAGGCATCTGCGTTTTTTTCTGAAAAAGAAAATTATATGAATAATGTGTTTTATTTTTTGCAACTATAGCAAAACAAAAAATGACCACAGTGGTATCATGTATATTTCTTTGTGACTACCAAGCGACTGCAACTTGTTATTGATAAAAAAAGATACCTTGAAACCTTGAAACTACCTGATGGAAAGTGGTTACCGTGGCCTATGGATGTGTGCAAAACCAAGAGTCTCATTCGCGCTGCCAACCATGTAACCACAGAGAATTTCTGTGCCGTCAGTGTAAAAAACAAAGCATGACAAGTTTTTGGTCTTCCTACTGACAGCACCAAAACTGTCTAGTGAGTTCCCATCCTCCTACCCTTATCAGTTGTCGCAGGGGAGATAGTCGTAAACATGTGTCTCGCACCTCGGCTGACCTAGGACCATCCCTGCGTGCGAGACGACCCTCTTCGACGTGGGAATCCATGTACCTATCTTGCCCCCGGATATAAGAACTTGAGCCACTGTATTAAGGAACCTGGCCCCCTTGATGAAGGGGGACTTTTGTTATACGACTTAGTTGGGAGACAAGCACATGGCCCGCCTGATGGGAAGTGGTTACCGTGCAACACCAGGGGCGCTACCTAACTGGCTGTTCGTTGCTTGGCTTATTATAGAATAGAAAGAAGAATGTGTGCAGCTGACTAAAAAAGTATCAACCCAGAAAATATCAAGGATAGCCGTGGTCGTATGCCACTTTTTCCTAGACTGTACTGTTTTGTTGACTTAGTGGGATACGACCACGGCTATCCGTGATATTTTCGTTTTTAATACTTTTTAAGGTATATATCTTTTTTTAATAGTACTATTATTTATTATTACAGTTATTAGAGTTTACTATCTTGATCTATAACTATTTATGTCTTAGGACAGCCTCTGTGGCGTAGCGGTAGTGAACGCGACTGCTACGCAGGCGCCTCCTGCGTAGATTCAATTCCCGCTCAGTGTCAATATTTGTTTGCAGGAATAATGTATATTTGCATTGGTCATTTAGAAAAAAAAGGTTCTATGTATGTTCACACGAATTCTAGATTCTATAACACAAGCTAGTTAAGCAATGCTTACCATGGCTAAGCTAGATAGCGTTGTGTAGAATGTTGAGAATATTTATTTAATTATTTGTCTATATATTGTACACTATTATATAATTATAATTTGGAAATGTATGTTCGCGATAGACGCACAAGTACTGCGCGGATTTTGATGCGTTCTTATTTATTAGAAAGGTCTTGGTCTGACTTAAAATCTTACGTTTTTTTATTGCAATCGGTTGAGTAGACTGGTGCTATTATAAAATTGTAACCTATTAGCGTTTGTGTTCTGGGCATTATTAAAAAGTAACATTAAAAAATATATATTTCTTGATTATGGACAGACGTACTCGTACATACAAGTCTTTAATTCATATAAATTAGCATGGTTGCCTATAAATCGGTCAGAACGTAAACTATGTCAAATTGGCAATTATATACCTAGTGTTAATAGTGGCCGGGGAAAGATTTGTAAAATAATGTTTTTCGAACTTTACCCTTACTTGTGATATTTTGAAAACCTCTGATACACATGTCAATTTATTTCTAACCAGAAGCAGAAATTTCGTACTTCTAAATTTGAAAATATTGAACTTGCCATACAACCGTTATTCGCCTATTTTAACACCTTAGTAGTGAAATTTTAAATTATACTAGATTATATAAATATACATTCATTTTTAAAAACACAAGTATATAATATTGTCTGCCTTGAAATTATCAGACTTTTACATAAACTTTCGTATCTTATTTTACCGCCGTTCCATCAATCAATATCATTCAGGCCGCTAGTCGAACGGCCCTGTTTCGTAAAGAGGTTAGGCAGTTGATTGCCCGGCTGCTTAATCGGCCATTCAATCATGAATATTCATTTATTTTTAAAACGACACAAGTGTATAATATTGTCAGCCTTGAAAATAACATACTTTTAAATAAACTTTCGTATCTTATTTTACTCTAAGTGGCAAAATTTCCAAAAATCCTTCCTTATTTGATTAACGGACGAGGTTCTAGTGCAGGCTTTCCTCTCGCAATTGGGGGTCAGACGACAGCCGCTCCCGTGAAAATCAAACCAAGTATACGAATACGACATACCTCATCGTCTGCGACTCCTGAATAGTCCGCAGGGCTCTCCTCACAGCTGCTAAGCGATAGTTCATCGAAGTTGATCTCAAATAACGTCTCCATACTAGTTCCAGGCGTCTAGAAAATAAATGGCAGCTGTAGTAATTTGTCATAGGACTATAAATTTCTTAATTCCTATTGATATATTATAAATGTAAACTTTTCTTTGGATTCGGCACAGAGATAGATTATAGCCTGGAATAATATACAAAATAGTTTTTCATCCCAGGACGTCACTAAAGAAGTATTTCTGTAAGCCTGGTACTTTTTACATGAGTTACTAAGCTCACCGAAACGTCGGTACTAATACGCCAGAACATTGCAGTAGGTATAATTACCATTACACGTACACACTTATATATACGTTAAAAATAAATAAAATAAAATATATATAGGTACAATAATTAAAAAACTTACCATTATATAGATTTCTTCGTCGATCTCCTCATAATCGAAATCAGGTTTTCTCATCATTCTAGCAGATATCTATTAAAAACTTATGCTTATTTTAACTCGTGCACGCACACGAAATAAATATACAAGCAAAAATGAGAAGGGAAATGGAAGAGAAGTTAAAATTGCGACTGTGATTTTACTCCTAAGCAGTCGGACTGTAGCAAGAGCAAAGCGGAACTAAACTAAATTTTTGTCCACTTGCCTTTTAAAGCCTGCGTGTACGCATCCCCTAATGATACTAAAGGGGAAGCTCCTGCTCCCGTCTTCTTATTTTTAATAGAAAATACAAAATTGAACTGTATGTACTTGGCTATAAGACCTAAAGTTGTTTAAATAGAGTAGGATAATGAGTATATCTGCACTGCTCTAACTATTGTTGGGTGATACTGAAAATTGAAAATTGCAATCGATGTGATATGTCTGTAATTATCAAAGTAATATGTCATACGACGTTTTATAACACATTTGCGAGGAAATTAATAAAACTCGGATTTTCTTATACTTACGAATAAATCTTTAATCACTTGTTAAAGTAGCAATAAAATTTAAAACTAACGATGTGCGCGCATCAGCGCTTGCGCCAAAGGCACTAAAAACAGCTATACCTACACACATACATTTTTTGCTTGTAATGGTTGTAATTTAATGTCCAAATTAATAAATTTAAAGAATGTAGGCTTTTCTGATATCAAGTCAAGTGTGATGAGCACTTTTGCACCGGGAGCGATCAGGGGTGGATTATTCGATTAGTACAAATAAAAATTATTATTATGTAAGAATTAAATATATAAAAAATAAATATTTATACGATGTTTAGATTAATAATATGATGACACTGTATGAAGATTTAAATGTTAATTTATTATATTGTATTTCCCAAAGTTAATTGTTGTTATTGACCACTTTTGTGCTACAAAAAAACCTTTGACAAGATTTAAATAATACCATTCGTTTTTAGATGAAGCATCTTGAGAAAACTGGGGACTGCTGATAGAAGTGTAAACAGTCTGAATAAAAACTAGTGCTTGTACTTTGTGAACTATGTATGGATGTTGCAGCCAACTAGCTTAATCAATCGTTCAATCAATTAATATCATTCAGGCCGCTAGTTGAACTGCGCTGTTTTGTAAAGAGGTTAGGCAGTTGATCGGGCAATCAACTGCCTTACCTCTTAATCAGATCAAAAACAAAGAGGTAGGACACGATGGTGTTTCCGTTCCATTGACCAGTTCGACTGTGGAAGTAAGTCTAATTGACGTGTCCTATATTAAAAAAAAAATAGCTCACTTTTAAATCACTATGAGAATAATGAATATAGCGTCTCTCCGTGGCGTTTTCTGAATTAGCAAGTTATTTTTTATAACACATGGTGGCAGACAAGCGCACGGCTCACCTGATGGGGAGTGGTAACCGTGGTCTATGGACGTGTGCAACACCGTTACACTGTTGTCTGCCAAACTCAGCGTTCCTGGTGATGATCTGATAATATCATCTGATCACCTCATGTGCAAGACTGTACACTTGCTAATTGATGGACGGTTATCCTCTTAGGGGTTGGAAGTCAGACGGGAGTCACTTTCATTAAGAACAGCGAAATCAGCTATAATTAGTTAATGTTGAAGTACTGCTGATCATTATTTCTTATTTCATAATCAATAATTAATTATTTTTTAATGGTCAAATGGCAGTCGGTTCACGGAAAATATCGAAGTTCAACCGCAACACAGTTAGAATGGCAAGCCGATCCCAGCAGAGTTATAAACAAGTAAATAAATATTCTACAACTTTCTACACAACGCTATCTAGACCCATGGTAAGCATAGCTTAACTAGCTTGTGATATGAAATCTAGAATGCGGATACATATACTTAGCTACTTCTTTTTTGTAAATACATATATATTATACCATATACAGACCAATGCAAATAACCATATTCTAGTATACAAAATATTTGCACTGAGCGGGAATCGAACCAGCGCCTCCTGCGTAGCAGTCGCGGTCACCACTGCTACGCCACAGAGGCTGTCAAAGAGTTGTCAAAAAGTTGTGTAAAGGCTCCTCTGATGATGATGATGGCGTTATTGTGTTGTAATGATTTATTATTGTTAAATCCCTTCGTCAAGGCGTTAGCACATAGGTAATCACTGTGTTATTAAGAACTGTTGTTCCACCATTAGTGTTCATTTGTTAACGACCAGTAAACAAACTAAAATATGTTGTTTCCTTTTTAATTATCCTGAAATAGAACTCCTGTTTTATTATTTATATAGAACATGTTAATATGAGTTCACCTCTCCAGATGGTAAATTAAAGAGCAATGAATGAGGGACATTATAAAAACTAACAATTAACAATCACTAGCTCAATAATATTTTAATAATTTACTATAAATCAATTTAATTTGTACAAGAAAGGTGAGTGTATCAAGGAAGCACGTGATGTGTCTTAGGGTATAACTGTTCTCTGCCTACCCATATATGTAACGTGTTAAAACAATAAAGATTTCTTGATAGGTAGTCCGGGTTAAAAAATACTCGGCTGACCAACAAAAGGGAAACGATTAGTTTTGGTATAGCTCATGAATATTTGTAATGGGTGTATCTAAACATACCACATTGAGATTTGTAGGTAACGTCTTTTTTCTAGAGACAAACCATCTCACTATACAAGGGAAGTTCCCAAAATCTGGTGGGTACTTCTACCTGCAAAGATGAAGCAATAAAAAAATAAATTGCAAGCTTAACATTATAATTTGTAATCTTTTCACTGAGACAATGAGCGCCACGGTGGCCGAGTGAAAGAACTAAAATATTTATTTTTATGGCTTCGACTATCATAAATACATTTTTTCGCATTGAATGATATCTTCTTACGGAATATGAAGGATGAAAGAATATTTTCTGTAGAACTGGGGATTATAAAGTATTGTTTTAGTTCAGGTAAGCTTCGTGGATTATGCGCTAGAAAGACTATTTGGCGAAATATGCGGGTAATTTAAATATAATACGCCATGATATTAGGCCTACGGTGTTTGGGGTCCTACTATGATCTTCACAGCTAAGCCAAGCCCTTTTTTATGTGTGCAGAATCCCCACGAATTACTTACTCGCAGAAGGAAGCCAAGTCCACTTACAAGCCAGTTAACCTGTTAATAATTCGAAGCAGGACGAAATTCTGGCGAAGGAGTTGGACCCAAGGCTCCAAAGTACAAATGATAGTAGTATGTATATAATGGTGACCCTCTTTTATGAGACTTTACCTTTGGCTTACCATCAGGCGAGTCGAAGCCAAATTGACGCGTCCTATGTTAAAAAAAAACTTTTCAATCGCTGTGAGGATAATAAATATGGCGTCTCTCCTCAATAGCCTAGTGGTACAGGTAATGGACTGCTGAGACGAGGTCTCGGGTTTGATCCCAGGTTTTACCATGGCGACTTTTCGATGTATTGCGTAGTGATGTGTGTATTTAATTCTGTTTATAAGTGCCCGGTTAATGGCAACAGGCACGCCACATCTTACATTGGGACCTAAACATAAACTGGCGAAATGTGGGTGCTAGCACCTCTGCCTACCCCTTCAGGGATATAGGCGTGAATTTATGTATTTATGTTATGTTATATCCTAATAAAATTTGACGATACTTATGTAGAATAATAATACACTCGAGAGCAATGAATCCGGGTCACTTAAAGAATGTTAAAAATCTCGGAAACTAAAAATGATAGGTTAATGCAATAAATTGTATTTAATAGACAATGTAATACTCCTTAAATGAAAGTAAAAAAAATATGAGTCACCATACATTTTATTAACACAAAATTACATAAAGAAAAAAACTGCTGATCTCTCCTTAAAACAAAAATAGGAAACATGAAATTTTTGAACTTTATTACGATTTTCTTGAATTTTAATACTTCGTATTGCCTCCTCGTGCTTCCATTACTGCGTTTACGCGGTTTGGCATGCTGTACACCAAGTTCCTTATACGATTTTGGGGAATATTCTCCCATTCCTCTGTGAGAGCAATTTTGAGCTCACGAAGCGTGATTGGGGGAGGGTTTCGTTGTTTTACGCATCTGCCTAGCTCGTCCCAAGCATGCTCGATCGGGTTGATATCCGGGCTGCGCGCTGGCCACTCCATACGAGTAATGTTCATCTCTTGAAGGTAGTCATTCACAATCCTACCTGTATGAGGTCTGGCATTGTCATGCATAAATATAGCATCCTCACCTAAATTGACCATAAATGGACCAACGTGATCATTGAGGATTTCTTCCACATATCTTACGCTAGTTAAAGAGCCGTTTTCTATGATCACCAGCTCTGTGCGACTTTCAGAAGAAATTCCGGCCCACACAAGTACAGACCCACCACCGTAGGCTACTTTTTCTTCGATGCATGCTTGCTTGAATCTTTCCCCTGGTCTTCGATACACTCTGTGTCTTCCATCGTGCTTGTAGAGCATAAATTTTGATTCGTCGGAGAACATAACTTTTGACCAATCTTCAATACTCCAATTTACGTGGCTCTGGGCATAACTTAGTCTCGAAATACGATGCCCACGCTCCAGTTTAGGGCCGTTTGCAGGTCTAAGGGGTTTTAAGTTAGATTCAGCAAGCCGACGTCTTACTGTCCATGCACTTGGGTTACTTCCTCCGAGGCGTCGAAACTGATTGGTGAGTTCAGTTCCTGTGAGAAAGCGATTTCGAAGCATGGTGTTCACCAAGTATCGGTCTTCTCGTGCTGTGGTACACCTGGTTCTGCCCGTTCCTGGTCTGCGTAGGTTAGAACCAGTTTCTTCGTAACGTCGGAGAACTCTTTGTACTGTTGACAGCGACACACCGACAGTCCTGGCTGTATCGCGCTGACTCCGGCCGGTTTCCAGCATTGTAAGTATTCTGGTGCATTCTTCAGGCGTAAGCGACATAATTTCAGCTTGATTAATGAATATAGAGCACTATCAACATGGTTTATGTACCCACATAAATGACAGATTACAAACAAAAGCAACACCAAATGCTGTAATTTCGTAGTTCCATCTTCGAAAGTGGCCCTTTTTCAAATTTGATTTTTTTATGATATAACTTTACAATAACTAAGAAGTTTTAATACCTTCATTTAAGGAGTATTACATTGTCTATTAAATACAATTTATTGCATTAACCTAGCATTTTTAGTTTCCGAGATTTTTAGGATTCTTTAAGTGACCCGGATTCATTGCTCTCGAGTGTATTATAAAGAGGAGATATTTGTATTTTTGTATGTAACGAATAAACTCAAAAAGTACTGGATTGTTCCATAAAACATTTATTTTTATCTTAATGTTTTATGAATTGTTCTAATCTTAAATACACTCACCCCTGACATGTGACAGAATACATAATTGGTGAAATGTGGGTGTTAAGTCACCTATGCCCAACCTTTCGGGGATTAAGATGTGATTATTTGTATGTGCGTGTGTAATATAAACATCCTATCAACCGTGCTGCAAACCAACTAACTTGGTCCACATATCATCCGCGTGGGCTGAGTATTCATGGATCTGATTATTCGTCTTTTATTTAACCATTAGCGAAAGAACGTCGAGGTATGTCTACGCCGCCATGTTAGGCTGAGATTGTGTTGTATGTATAGACAGAATAGCGATCGTCGGCGACTTCACACGTATGGACCCGTTTAGGTATGGAGTTCAGTAAAAGCCGTTCTTAGCGGATATCCACACCCTATAAGCAACTCACCTACCAAATTTCATGTTTGTAGGTGTTATAGTTTCTGAGATATCTTTTATAAATAAAGATTGACATTGATCCCCAGATAAATCGACATTCAGAACTCAAAGAATCAAAGATGTGTGTTTCTAATTTAATCTGGCTCCCATCAAAAATAACAAACTTTCATTTAATAAGTAGCATTTATATGTGGGAAAGCTTCTAGAACATTCCTAACACCCCTTTCATCTATAGCGCTAACCTCTCGATCTTTGGACCGACTTCTCGACCACTAGCCCGAGATCCAGCAATGGTGGATAGAATGGTGTATAATTTAAGGAAATCTCGAATAGGTTCCCATATTCAAATGAATAATTGATGAATATTGAAATACCAGCAAAGATGAATATTGAAATACCAAGGAATGTAAAATAAATAACAAATTACAGCTCAGATTTTATTAATTCATGTAGCAAAGTTTTTTCATGTCAACTTATGTTGAACTTATAAAATAGACAGAAGAATTACTTAAATAAGCTTCTAATTATAAATCAAATTCAATTGGTTATAATAATTACAATTCAAATAATTTTTTTGTATTTTTTTCAATCTTTTGATTTTATTGTTTTGTATAACAATTTGTATTAGAATTACATTTTTCTAAATTAATCTATATCATGTTGACGATGCAATACAATAACATGAGGTACATCGTACGCTTAAAAAAATTATATACAAGGTTGATACACGATTAACACTCATATAAGTTAATTAACACCATGCATACTATGCACCGATTCAGAGGAATAAGGTAAACCACCAATCGTAGACACTTACCCAATAGAGGACACTTTCGAAAAAAACCTATTATTTTGAGAAAAGTAACCATTTGGTTCGCATGACTATGAACTTAAAAGACGCCTAATGGCATACATAAGACAACTTAGAAAATTCGCAACACTGTAAGTAAAAAATATTGTTTGCATTTAAAACGTTTTTGCTCTAAGACTAGGACATGGCACTTTAGGCAGGTGGTTCTAGGGAAGTCTCCCAGGGTGTATCAACCCCGGACAGTGCTTATTCAACATTGAATAACTTACTATTGGCATTTTGAATAAACTTTACCATAAAATCCATGAATTGTGGGCTATAGGATTGTGGTGGCGTATAAGATGGTATTGGTGTCGAGTTGTGAGAAGTCGGTGAAATCAGCGTCGGATTGTATGAAGACGGTGAAATAGGCGTTGGGTTGTTTGATGTCGGTGACTGCAGGTTGTATGAAGTAAGAGATTGCGAATTGAATAACGAATATGATGCCTGATTACATAATGTGAATGATTGTGCATCATGAGATGACAAAGGCTGGGGGTTCCATATCATCATTGTCTGTTGACTGTTTGGCAAAGACAGAGAACTTGGGCTCCATGGAGGCCACGGGCTATACATAGTACGTGGTGTACTTGATGCGGCTGGACTAAATTGATTACAAGGATCGTATGGAGTGCTCGCTGATTTGACCGCTGTCAATCGATGCAGACTAGACAACAGGTTGTCACAGACACTTGGTTTCCTGACACCGTGGATAAAAGTTGTTCCATTGCCTTTTTTCGCTGATTTCGGGCGTTCAACGGCCTTACTAAACGGTCTACTGACGTTATTATCATTTTCAGAGTCTATAAAACTGAACTGCTTTGGGATGCTATGGAGGTTGTGGTATAACACCAGTTCATCCTTTAAGAATAATTTTTTGATATAAATTGAAAGATTGTTCAAAGAGTTCTCGAGTTCGCATTTTTTGTTGTATGTTTGGTATTTGCACAAGAGCTTCTTTAAACACATACCGTGCACTTTGCAATATTTTCGAATGATGTCACTTGTCGCGAGGACGTCCTCGGTGCTTACTCCGTTGTGCACTCTTAGATCAAGGAATCCTTCGAGTATAAAAACGCGATCCTCGAAAGACATAGTGTTACGGTTGTAAGGGCTGGTGTTGTTACTGTTGCTCGTCCCGTGCAAGTTAGGGTAGTGGCTAATCTGGAAATCTGAAGTCGATGGTTTTCCGGCCAATAGCTCGAATTCGGGGAGACGACTATGAAATCTTTGCTTAGGCATCTGCGTTTTTTCCTGAAAAAGAAAAAGACAATTATATGAATAATGTATTTTATTTTTTGCAACTATAACAAAACAAAAAAATGGCCACAGTGGTATCATATATGTTTCGTTGTGACTACCAAGCGACTGCAACTTGTTATTGATAAAAAAAAAGATACCTATGTAAGAGCCGTGTGCTTGCCTGCCACCTAAGTGGTAGTAGTACTACCACTTAGGTGGCAGGCAAGCATACGGCTCACCTGATGGAAAGTGGTTACCGTGGCCTATGGACGTGTGCAAAACCAAGAGTCTCATTCGCGCTGCCAACCATGTAACCACAGAGAATTTCAGTGCCGTCAGTGTAAAAAACAAAGCATGCCAAGCTTTTGGTCTTCCCACTGACAGCACCAAAACTGTCCAGTGAGCTCTGGCTACCCTTATCAGTTGCCGCAGGGGTGATAGTCGTAAACATGTGTCTCGCACCTCGGCTGACCTAGGACCATCCCTGCGTGCGAGACGACCCTCTTCGACGTGGGAATCCATGTACCTATCTTGCCCCCGGATATAAGAACTTGAGCCACTGTATTAAGGAACCTGGCCCCCTAGACGAAGGGGGACTTTTGTTATACGACTTAGTTGGGAGACAAGCACATGGCCCACCTGATGGGAAGTGGTTACCGTGCAACACCAGGGGCGCTACCTAACTGGCTGTTCGTTGCTTTGCTTATTATAGAATAGAAAGAAGAATGTGTGCAACTGACTAAAAAAGTATCAACCCAGAAAATATCAAGGATAGCCGTGGTCGTATGCCACTTTTTCCTAGACTGTACTGTTTTGTTGACTTAGTGGGATACGACCACGGCTATCCGTGATATTTTCGTTTTTAATACTTTTTAAGGTATCTTTTTTTAATAGAACTATTATTTATTATTACAGTTATTAGAGTTTACTATCTTGATCTATAACTATTTATGTCTAAGGACAGCCTCTGTGGCGTAGCGGTAGTGAACGCGACTGCTACGCAGGCGTAGGTTAAATTCCCGCTCAGTGTCAATATTTGTTTGCAGGAATAATGTATATTTGCATTGGTCTTTGTGTTTCAATGCATGATATGTATGTATTTAGAAAAAAAAGGTTCTATATATGTTCATACGAATTCTAGATTCTATAACACAAGCTAGTTAAGCAATGCTTACCATGGCTAAGCTAGATAGCGTTGTGTAGAATGTTGAGAATATTTATTTAATTATTTGTCTATATATTTTACACTATTATATAATTGTAATTTGCAAATGTATGTTCGCGATAGACGCACAAGCACTGCGCGGATTTTGATGCGTTTTTATTTTGATGCGTTTTTATTTTGATGCGTTTTTATTTATTAGAAAGGTCTTGGTCTGACTTAAAATCTTACGTTTTTTTATTGCAATCGGTTGAGTAGACTGGTGCTATTATAAAATTGTAACCTATTAGCGTTTGTGTTCTGGACATTATTAAAAAGTAACATTAAAAAATATGTATTTCTTGATTATGGACAGACGTACTCGTACATACAAGTCTTTAATTAATATAAATTAGCATGGTTGCCTGTAAATCGGTCAGAACGTAAACTATGTCAAATTGGCAATTATATACCTAGTGTTAATAGTGGCCGGGAAAATAATGTTTTTCGAACTTTACCCTTACTTGTGATATTTTGAAAACCTTTGATACACGTGTCAATTTATTTCTAACCAGAAGCAGAAATTTCGTACTTCTAAATTTGAAAATAATGAACTTGCCATACAACCGTTATTCGCCTATTTTAACACCTTAGTAGTGAAATCTTAAATTATACTAGATTATATAAATACACATTTATTTTTAAAAACACAAGTATATAATATTGTCTGCCTTGAAATTATCAGACTTTTACATAAACTTTCGTATCTTATTTTACCGCCGTTCCATCAATCAATATCATTCAGGCCGCTAGTCGAACGGCCCTGTTTCGTAAAGAGGTTAGGCAGTTGATTGCCCGGCTGCTTAATCGGCCATTCAATCATGAATATCCATTTATTTTTAAAACGACACAAGTGTATAATATTGCCTTGAAAATAACATACTTTTAAATAAACTTTCGTATCTTATTTTACTCTAAGTGGCAAAATTTCCAAAAATCCTTCCTTATTTGATTAACGGACGAGGTTCTAGTGCAGGCTTTCCTCTCGCAATTGGGGGTCAGACGACAGCCGCTCCCGTGAAAATCAAACCAAGTATACGAATACGACATACCTCATCGTCTGCGACTCCTGAATAGTCCGCAGGGCTCTCCTCACAGCTGCTAAGCGATAGTTCATCGAAGTTGATCTCAAATAACGTCTCCATACTAGTTCCAGGCGTCTAGAAAATAAATGGCAGCTGTAGCAATTTGTCATAGGACTATAAATTTCTTAATTCCTATTGATATATTATAAATGTAAACTTTTCTTTGGGTTCGGCACAGAGATAGATTATAGCCTGGAATAATATACAAAATAGTTTTTCATCCCAGGACGTCACTAAAGAAGTATTTCTGTAAGCCTGGTACTTTTTACATGAGTTACTAAGCTCACCGAAACGTCGGTACTAATACGCCAGAACATTGCAGTAGGTATAATTACCATTACACGTACACACTAATATTTACGTTAAAAATAAATAAAATAAAATATATATACGTACAATAATTAAAAAAACTTACCATTATATAGATTTCTTCGTCGATCTCCTCATAATCGAAATCAGGTTTTCTCATCATTCTAGCAGATAACTATTAAAAACTTTTGCTTATTTTAACTCGTGCACACACACGAAATAAATAAAAGCAAAAATGAGAAGAGAAATTGAAGAGAAGTAAAAATTGCGACTGTGATTTTACTCCTAAGCAGTCGGACTGTAGCAAGTGCAAAGCGGAACTAAACTAAATTTTTGTCCACTTGCCTTTTAAACGTTTCTATTCTATTCTATTCTATTCTAAAGCCTGCGTGTACGCATCCCCTAATGATACTAAAGGGGGAAGCTCCTCCCCCGTCTTCTTGTTTTTAATAGAAAATACAAAATTGAACTGTATGTACTTGGCCATAAGACCTAAAGTTGTTTAAATAGAGTAGTATAATGAGTATATCTGCACTGCTCTAACTATTGTTGGGTGATACTGAAAATTTAAAATTGCAATCGATGTGATATGTCTGTAATTATCAAAGTAATATGTCATACGACGTTTTATAACACATTTGCGAGGAAATTAATAAAACTCGGATTTTCTTATACTTACGAATA
This sequence comes from Eilema griseolum, assembly GCA_963662185.1. Classification (NCBI taxonomy): domain Eukaryota; kingdom Metazoa; phylum Arthropoda; class Insecta; order Lepidoptera; family Erebidae; genus Eilema; species Eilema griseolum. Next base: position 755,888 of record OY759252.1, read on the forward strand.
AATCTTTAATCACTTGTTAAAGTAGTAATAAAATTTAAAAGTAACGAGGTGCGCGCATCAGCGCTTGCGCCAAAGGCACTAAAAACAGCTATACCTACACACAAACATTTTTTGCTTGTAATGGTTGTAATTTAATGTCCAAATTAATAATTTTAAAGAATGTGGGCTTTTGTGATATCAAGTCAAGTGCACTATGCACCGGGAGCGATTAGGGATGGGTTTTTCAATAAGTACAAATAAAAATTATTATTACGTAATAATTAAATATATAAAAAATAAATATTTATAAGATGTTTAGATTAATAATATGATGACACTGTATGAAGATTTAAATGTTAATTTATTATATTGTATTTCCCAAAGTTGTTGTTGACCACTTTTGTGCCACAAAAAAACCTTTGACAAGATTTAAAATAATACCATTCGTTTTTAGATGAAGCATCTTGAGAAAACTGGGGACTGCTGATAGAAGTGTAAACAGTCTGAATAAAAACTAGTGCTTGTAATTTGTGAACTATGTATGGATGTTGCAGCCAACTAGCTTAATCAATCGTTCAATCAATTAATATCATTCAGGCCGCTAGCTGAACGGCGCTGTTTTGTAAAAAGGTTAGGCAATTGATTGCCCGGCTGCTTAATGAGTCGTTCAATCAATCAATATCATTCAGGCCGCTAGTTGAACTGCGCTGTTTTGTAAAGAGGTTAGGCAGTTGATCGGGCAATCAACTGCCTTACCTCTTAATCAGATCAAAAACAAAGAGGTAGGACACGATGGTGTTTCCGTTCCATTGACCAGTTCGACTGTGGAAGTAAGTCTAATTGACGTGTCCTATATTAAAAAAAAAATGAACTCACTTTTAAATCACTATGAGAATAATGAATTTGGCGTCTCTCCGTGGCATTTTCTGAATTAGCAAGTTATTTTTTATAACACATGGTGGCAGACAAGCGCACGGCTCACCTGATGGGGAGTGGTAACCGTGGTCTATGGACGTGTGCAACACCGTTACACTGTTGTCTGCCAAACTCAGCGTTCCTGGTGATGATCTGATAATATCATCTGATCACCTCATGTGCAAGACTGTACACTTGCTAATTGATGGACGGTTATCCTCTTAGGGGTTGAAAGTCAGACGGGAGTCACTTTCATTAAGAACAGCGAAATCAGCTATAATTAGTTAATGTTGAAGTACTGCTGATCATTATTTCTTATTTCATAATCAATAATTAATTATTTTTTAATGGTCAGATGGCAGTCGCTTCACGGAAAATATCGAAGTTCAACCGCAACACAGTTAGAATGGCAAGCCGACCCCAGCAGAGTTATAAACAAGTAAATAAATATTCTACAACTTTCTACACAACGCTATCTAGACCCATGGTAAGCATAGCTTAACTAGCTTGTGTTATGGAATCTAGAATGCGGATACATTTACTTAGCTACTTCTTTTTTGTAAATACATACATATTATACCACAAGACCAATGCAAATAACCATATTCTAGTATACAAAATATTTGCACTGAGCGGGAATCGAACCAGCGCCTCCTGCGTAGCAGTCGCCGTCACCACCGATACGCCACAGAGGCTGTCAAAGAGTTGTCAAAAAGTTGTGTAAAGGCTCCTCTGATGATGATGATGGCGTTATTGTTTTGTAATGTATTATTATTGTTAAATCCCTTCGACAAGGCGTTAGCACATAGGTAGTCACTGTGTTATTAAGAACTGTTGTTCCACCATTAGTGTTCATTAGTTAACGACCAGTAAACAAACTAAAATATGTTGTTTCCTTTTTAATTATCCTGAAATAGAACTCCTGTTTTATTATTTATATAGAACATGTTAATATGGCTTCACCTCTCCAGGTGGTAAATTAAAGAGCAATGAATGAGGGACATTATAAAAACTAACAATTAACAATCACTAGCTCAATAATATTATAATAATTTACTATAAATCAATTTAATTTATACAAGAAAGGCGAGTGTCTCAAGGAAGCTCGTGAAGTGTCTTAGGAAGTAACTGTTCTCTGCCTACCCATATATGTAACGCGATAAAACAATAAAGCTTTCTTGATAGGTAGTCCGGGTTAAAAAATACTCGGTTGACCAACAAAAGGGAGTTGATTTGTTTTGAGTTAGCTAATGAATATTTGTAATGTGTATATCTAAACATATCACGCGGAGATTTGTAGGTAACGTCTTTTTTCTAGAGACGAACCATCTCACTATACAAAGGAAGTTCCCAAAATCTGGTGGGTACTTCTACCTGGAAAGATGAAGCAATAAAAAAATAAATTGCAAACTTAACATTATAATCTGTAATCTTTTCACTGAGACAATGAGCGCCGCCGTGGCCGAGTGAAAGAACTAAAATATTTTTATGGCTTCGACTACCATAAACACATTGTTTGTATTGAATGATATCTTCTTACGGAATATGAAGGATGAAAGAATATTTTCTGTAGAACTGGGGATTATAAAGTATTGTTTTAGATCAGGTAAGCTTCGTGGATTATGCGCTAGAAAGGCTATTTGGCGAAATATGCGGGTAATTTAAATATAATACGCCATAATATATGGCCTCCGGTGTTTGGACTCTTACTATGATCTTCACAGCTAAGCCAAGCCCTTTTTATGTGTGCATAATCCCCACGAATTACTTACTCGCAGAAGGAAGCCAAGTCCACTTACAAGCCAGTAAACCTGTTAATAATTCGAAGCAAGACGGAATTCTGGCGAAGGAGGCTCGAAAGTACAAATGATAGTAGTATGTATATAATGGTGACCCTCTTTTATGAGACTTTACCTTTAGCTTACCATCAGGCGAGGCGAAGTCAAATTGACGCGTCCTATGTTAAAAAACTTTTCAATCGCTATGAGGATAATAAATATGGTGTCTCTCCTCGATAGCCTAGTGGTACAGGTAATGGACTGCTTAGACGAGGTCTCGGGTTTGATCCCAGGTTTTACCATGGCACACACCAATGACTTTTCGATGTATTTCGTAGTTATGTGTGTATTTAATTCAGGTTTATAAGTGTCCGGTTAATGGCAACAAGCACGCCACCTATTACATTGGGACCTAAACATAAACTGGCGAAATGTGGGTGCTAGCACCTCTGCCTACCCCTTCAGGGATATAGGCGTGAATTTATGTTTTTATGTTATGTTATATCCTAATAAAGCTTGACGATACTTATGTAAAATAATAATATTCTAAAGAGGAAAGATTTGTATTTTGTATGTAACGCACACGGTGCAAAACACCCGATCAAGAACCAAGCGGTTCGGAGACTCTTTCCTCTGTTGCACCATTAAGGCCTGGAATTCATTACCAGCTCACGTGTTTCCTTCTTCCTACAGTCCCGGGTCCTTTAAGCGGGGCGTGAAAAAGCATATGATGAGGCCGTCAAGCTGAGTGTCACCAGAGTCGCACGGTATGTGTAAGTAATGGTGACCCTCTTTTCTGGGACTTTGCCTTCAGCTTACCATCAGGCAAGGCGAAGTCCAATTGACGTGTCCTATATAAAAAAATAAAAAAATATAAAAGTACTGGACCGATTTTAATAATTCTTTTTTATTAGAAAGCTACATTCTTTGTGAGTAACATAAGCTACTTTTTTCCTGATATTCCCATGGGATCAGGATTTACGCGGATGAAACTTAGTGTAGAATTAAACTGATAGTATGATAGATATATCGGATTGAACAATTCAATGGTTCCCGGCAGAGTAGAATTTGGACCACCCCATCTCTTCCCATGTGGTGACGTACAAGGCGACTAAGGGATAGGGCTGTTTAACATCGGACAGATAAATACAGCTCAGACGCAGCCTCAGATGCATGGCTCGAGTCAACAATAGTGCCCGAAATACGGCATTAGGTTTTTCACCCCCTATTACGTAGGACCGAATACAACTATTGATGAAATGTGGGTGATAATTCACCTCTGCCTATCCCTCCGGGGATAAAGGCGTGATTATATGTATGTATGTAAATGATTACCTGCACCTATCACCCCCATCGGATTGTTCCATAAAACATTTATTTTTATCTTAATGTTTTATGAATTGTTCTAATCTTAAATACACTCACCCCTTACATGTGACAGAATACATAATTGGTGAAATGTGGGTGTTAAGTCACCTATGCCCAACCTTTCGGGGATTAAGATGAGATTATTTGTATGTGCGTATGTAATATAAACATCCTATCAACCGTGCTGCAAACCAACTAACTTGGTCCACATATCATCCGCGTGGACTGAGTATTCATGGATCTGATTATTCAGCTTTTATTTAACCATTATTTCATCAACTACATTGGTGGAAGCGAAAGAGCGTCGAGGTATGTCTACGCCGCCATGTTAGGCTGAGATTGTGTTGTATGTATAGACAGAATAGCGATCGTCGGCGACTTCACACGTATGAACCCGTTTAGGGATGGAGTTCAGTAAATCCGTTCTTAGCGGATGTCCACACCCTATAAGCAACTCACCTGCCAAATTTCATGTTTGTAGGTGTTATAGTTTCTGAGATATCTTTTATAAATAAAGATTGACAGCTATCACCTATATACACAACACATCCCCAGATAAATCGACATTCAGAACTCAAAGAATCAAAGATGTGTGTATCTAATTTAATCTGGCTCCCATCAAAAATAACAAACTTTCATTTAATAAGTAGCATTTATATGTGGGAAAGCTTCTAGAAAATTCCTAACACCCCTTCCATCTATAGCGCTAAAGACATCTATGCTATACTATACCTACTAATTACATCCAGAAATGTAACCAGAACCTCTCGATCTTTGGACCGACTTCTCGACTACTAGCCCGAGATCCAGCAATGGTGGATAGAATGGTGTATAATTTAAGGAAATCTCGAATAGGTTCCCATATTCAAATGAATAATTGATGAATATTGAAATACCAACAAAGATGAATATTGAAATACCAAGGAATGTAAAATAACATAACATAACATAAACTCACGCCTATATCCCCGAAGGGGTAGGCAGAGGTGCTAGCACCCACATTTCGCCAGTTTATGTTTAGGTCCCAATGTAATAGGTGGCGAGCCTATTGCCATTAACCGGGCACTTATAAACCTGCGATAAATACACACATAACTTCGAAAAGCATCGAAAAGTCATTGGTGTGTACCATGGTATAATAATTGAATGAAAATGTAAAATAAATAACAAATTACAGTGCCGTGACAGCTCAGATTTTATTAATTCATTTAGCAAAGTTTTTTCATGTCAACTTATGTTGAACTTATAAAATAGACAGAAGAATTACTTAAATAAGCTTCTAATTATAAATCAAATTCAATTGGTTATAATAATTACAATTCAAATTTTTTTTTTTGTATTTTTGTCAATCTTTTGATTTTATTGTTTTGTATAACAATTTGCATTAGAATTACATTTTTCTAAATTATTCTATGTCATGTTGACGATGCAATACAATAACATGAGGTACATCTTACGCTTAAGAATATTATATACAAGGTTGATACACGATTAACACTCATATAAGTCAATTAACACCATGCATACTATGCACCGATTCAGAGGAATAAGGTAAACCACCAATCGTAGACACTTACCCAATAGAGGACACTTTCGAAAAAAACCTATTATTTTGAGAAAAGTAACCATTTGGTTCGCATGACTATGAACTTAAAAGACGCCTAACGGCATACATAAGACAACTTAGAAAATTCGCAACACTGTAAGTAAAAATTATTGTTTGCATTTAAAACGTTTTTGGTCTAAGATTAGGACATGGCACTTTAGGCAGGTGGTTCTAGGGAACTCTCCCAGGGTGTATCAACCCCGGACAGTGCTTATTCAACATTGAATAACTTATTTTTGGCATTTTGCATAAACTTTACCATAAAATCCATGAATTGAGGGCTATAGGATTGTGGTGGCGTATAAGATGGTATTGGTGTGAATGATTGTGCATCATGAGATGACAAAGGCTGGGGGTTCCATATCATCATTGTCTGTTGACTGTTTGGCAAAGACAGAGAACTTGGGCTCCATGGAGGCCACGGGCTATACATAGTACGTGGTGTACTAGATGCGGCTGGACTAAATTGATGACAAGGATCGTATGGAGTGCTCGCTGATTTGATCGCTGTCAATCGATGCAGACTAGACAACAGGTTGTCACAGACACTTGGTTTCCTGACACCTTGGATAAAAGTTGTTCCATTGCCTTTTTTCGCTGATTTCGGGCGTTCAACGGCCTTACTAAACGGTCTACTGGCGTTATTATCATTTTCTGAGTCTATAAAACTGAACTGCTTTGGGATGCTGTGGAGGTTGTGGTATAACACCAGTTCATCCTTTAAGAATAATTTTTTGATATAAATTGAAAGATTGTTCAAAGAGTTCTCGAGTTCGCATTTTTTGTTGTATGTTTGGTATTTGCACAAGAGCTTCTTTAAACACATACCGTGCACTTTGCAATATTTTCGAATGATGTCACTTGTCGCGAGGACGTCCTCGGTGCTTACTCCATTGTGCACTCTTAGATCAAGGAATCCTTCTAGTATAAAAACGCGATCCTCGAAAGACATAGTGTTACGGTTGTAAGGGCTGGTGTTGTTACTGTTGCTCTTCCCGTGCAAGTTGGGGTAGTGGCTCATCTGGAAATCTGAAGTTGATGGTTTTCCGGCCAATAGCTCGAATTCGGGGAGACGACTGTGAAATCGTTGCTCAGGCATCTGCGTTTTTTTCTGAAAAAGAAAATTATATGAATAATGTGTTTTATTTTTTGCAACTATAGCAAAACAAAAAATGACCACAGTGGTATCATGTATATTTCTTTGTGACTACCAAGCGACTGCAACTTGTTATTGATAAAAAAAGATACCTTGAAACCTTGAAACTACCTGATGGAAAGTGGTTACCGTGGCCTATGGATGTGTGCAAAACCAAGAGTCTCATTCGCGCTGCCAACCATGTAACCACAGAGAATTTCTGTGCCGTCAGTGTAAAAAACAAAGCATGACAAGTTTTTGGTCTTCCTACTGACAGCACCAAAACTGTCTAGTGAGTTCCCATCCTCCTACCCTTATCAGTTGTCGCAGGGGAGATAGTCGTAAACATGTGTCTCGCACCTCGGCTGACCTAGGACCATCCCTGCGTGCGAGACGACCCTCTTCGACGTGGGAATCCATGTACCTATCTTGCCCCCGGATATAAGAACTTGAGCCACTGTATTAAGGAACCTGGCCCCCTTGATGAAGGGGGACTTTTGTTATACGACTTAGTTGGGAGACAAGCACATGGCCCGCCTGATGGGAAGTGGTTACCGTGCAACACCAGGGGCGCTACCTAACTGGCTGTTCGTTGCTTGGCTTATTATAGAATAGAAAGAAGAATGTGTGCAGCTGACTAAAAAAGTATCAACCCAGAAAATATCAAGGATAGCCGTGGTCGTATGCCACTTTTTCCTAGACTGTACTGTTTTGTTGACTTAGTGGGATACGACCACGGCTATCCGTGATATTTTCGTTTTTAATACTTTTTAAGGTATATATCTTTTTTTAATAGTACTATTATTTATTATTACAGTTATTAGAGTTTACTATCTTGATCTATAACTATTTATGTCTTAGGACAGCCTCTGTGGCGTAGCGGTAGTGAACGCGACTGCTACGCAGGCGCCTCCTGCGTAGATTCAATTCCCGCTCAGTGTCAATATTTGTTTGCAGGAATAATGTATATTTGCATTGGTCATTTAGAAAAAAAAGGTTCTATGTATGTTCACACGAATTCTAGATTCTATAACACAAGCTAGTTAAGCAATGCTTACCATGGCTAAGCTAGATAGCGTTGTGTAGAATGTTGAGAATATTTATTTAATTATTTGTCTATATATTGTACACTATTATATAATTATAATTTGGAAATGTATGTTCGCGATAGACGCACAAGCACTGCGCGGATTTTGATGCGTTCTTATTTATTAGAAAGGTCTTGGTCTGACTTAAAATCTTACGTTTTTTTATTGCAATCGGTTGAGTAGACTGGTGCTATTATAAAATTGTAACCTATTAGCGTTTGTGTTCTGGACATTATTAAAAAGTAACTTTAAAAAAAATATATTTCTTGATTTAGGACAGACGTACTCGTATATACAAGTCTTTAATTAATATAAATTAGCATGGTTGCCTATAAATCGGTCAGAACGTAAACTATGTCAAATTGGCAATTATATACCTAGTGTTAATAGTGGCCGGGGAAAGATTTGTAAAATAATGTTTTTCGAACTTTACCCTTACTTGTGATATTTTGAAAACCTCTGATACACATGTCAATTTATTTCTAACCAGAAGCAGAAACTTCGTACGTTCTAAATTTGAAAATATTGAACTTGCCATACAACCGTTATTCGCCTATTTTAACACCTTAGTAGTGAAATTTTAAATTATACTAGATTATATAAATATACATTCATTTTTAAAAACACAAGTATATAATATTGTCTGCCTTGAAATTATCAGACTTTTACATAAATTTTCGTATCTTATTTTACCGCCGTTCCATCAATCAATATCATTCAGGCCGCTAGTCGAACGGCCCTGTTTCGTAAAGAGGTTAGGCAGTTGATTGCCCGGCTGCTTAATCAGCCATTCAATCATGAATATTCATTTATTTTTAAAACGACACAAGTGTATAATATTGTCTGCCTTGAAAATAACATACTTTTAAATAAACTTTCGTATCTTATTTTACTCTAAGTGGCAAAATTTCCAAAAATCCTTCCTTATTTGATTAACGGACGAGGTTCTAGTGCAGGCTTTCCTCTCGCAATTGGGGGTCAGACGACAGCCGCTCCCGTGAAAATCAAACCAAGTATACGAATACGACATACCTCATCGTCTGCGACTCCTGAATAGTCCGCAGGGCTCTCCTCACAGCTGCTAAGCGATAGTTCATCGAAGTTGATCTCAAATAACGTCTCCATACTAGTTCCAGGCGTCTAGAAAATAAATGGCAGCTGTAGTAATTTGTCACAGGACTATAAATTTCTTAATTCCTATTGATATATTATAAATGTAAACTTTTCTTTGGATTCGGCACAGAGATAGATTATAGCCTGGAATAATATACAAAATAGTTTTTCATCCCAGGACGTCACTAAAGAAGTATTTCTGTGAGCCTGGTACTTTTTACATGAGTTACTAAGCTCACCGAAACGTCGGTACTAATACGCCAGAACATTGCAGTAGGTATAATTACCATTACACGTACACACTTATATTTACGTTAAAAATAAATAAAATAAAATATATATAGGTACAATAATTAAAAAAACTTACCATTATATAGATTTCTTCGTCGATCTCCTCATAATCGAAATCAGGTTTTCTCATCATTCTAGCAGATAACTATTAAAAACTTATGCTTATTTTAACTCGTGCACACACACGAAATAAATAAAAGCAAAAATGAGAAGAGAAATTGAAGAGAAGTAAAAATTGCGACTGTGATTTTACTCCTAAGCAGTCGGACTGTAGCAAGTGCAAAGTGGAACTAAACTAAATTTTTGTCCACTTGCCTTTTAAACGTTTCTATTCTATTCTATTCTATTCTAAAGCCTGCGTGTACGCATCCCCTAATGATACTAAAGGGGGAAGCTCCTCCCCCCGTCTTCTTGTTTTTAATAGAAAATACAAAAATGAACTGTATGTACTTGGCCATAAGACCTAAAGTTGTTTAAATAGAGTAGTATAATGAGTATATCTGCACTGCTCTAACTATTATTGGGTGATACTTAAAATTGAAAATTGCAATCGATGTGATATGTCTGTAATTATCAAAGTAATATGTCATACGACGTTTTATAACACATTTGCGAGCAAATTAATAAAACTCGGATTTTCTTATACTTACGAATAAATCTTTAATCACTTGTTAAAGTAGTAATAAAATTTAAAAGTAACGAGGTGCGCGCATCAGCGCTTGCGTCAAAGGCACTAAAAACAGCTATACCTACACACAAACATTTTTTGCTTGTAATGGTTGTAATTTAATGTCCAAATTAATAAATTTAAAGAATGTGGGCTTTTGTGATATCAAGTCAAGTGCACTTTTGCACCGGGAGCGATTAGGGGTGGGTTATTCGATTAGTACAAATAAAAATTATTATTACGTAATAATTAATTATATAAAAAATAAATATTTACAAGATGTTGAGATTAATAATATAAAGTTGATCGGGCAATCAACTGCCTTACCTCTTAATCAGATCAAAAACAAAGAGGTAGGACACAATGATATTTCCGTTCCATTGACCAGTTCGAATGTGGAAGTAAGTCTAATTGACGTGTCCTATATTTAAAAAAAAATGAACTCACTTTTAAATCACTATGAGAATAATGAGTCTCTTCGTGGCGTTTTTTGAATTAGCAAGTTATTTTTTATAACACTTGGTGCAGACAAGCGCACGGCTCACCTGATGGGGAGTGGTAACCGTGGTCTATGGACGTGGGCAACACCGTTACACTGTTGTCTGCCAAACTCAGCGTTCCTGGTGATGATCTGATAATATCATCTGATCACCTCATGTGCAAGACTATACACTTGCTAATTGATGGACGGTTATCCTCTTAGGGGTTGGAAGTCAGACGGGAGTCACTTTCATTAAGTAGGCCTTATTAATAAACCTAAGCAGAACAGCGGAATTGCTAATTTAATGAATCAGCTATAATTAGTTAATGTTGAAGTACTGCTGATCATTATTTCTGATTTTATAATTTGTAATTAATTATTTTTTAATGGTCAGATGGCAGCCGCTTCACGGAAAATATCGAAGTTCAACCGCATCACAGTTAGAATGGCAAGCCGATCCCAGCAGAGTTATAAACAAGTAAATAAATATTCTACAACTTTCTACACAACGCTATCTAGACCCATGGTAAGCATAGCTTAACTAGCTTGTGTTATGAAATCTAGAATGCGGATACATATACTTAGCTACTTCTTTTTTGTAAATACATACATATTATACCATATACAGACCAATGCAAATAACCATATTCTTGTATACAAAATATTTGCACTGAGCGGGAATCGAACCAGCGCCTCCTGCATAGCAGTCGCGGTCACCACCGCTACGCCACAGAGGCTGTCAAAGAGTTGTCAAAAAGTTGGGTAAAGGCTCCTCTGATGATGATGATGGCGTTATTGTTTTGTAATGTTTTATTATTGTTAAATCCCTTCGACAAGGCGTTAGCACATAGGTAGTCACTGTGTTATTAAGAACTGTTGTTCCACCATAAGTGTTCATTTGTTAACGACCAGTAAACAAACTAAAATATATTGTTTCCTTTTTAATTATCCAGAAATAGAACTCCTGTTTTATTATTTATATAGAACATGTTAATATGACTTCACCTCTCCAGGTGGTAAATTAAAGAGCAATGAATGAGGGACATTATAACTAACAATTAAGAATCACTAGCTCAATAATATTATAATAATTTATTATAAATCAATTTAATTTATACTAGAAAGGTGAGTGTCTCAAGGAAGCACGTGATGTGTCTTAGGATATAACTGTTCTCTGCCTACCCATATATGTAACGTGTTAAAACAATAAAGTTTTCTTGGTAGGCAGTCCGGGTTAATAAATACTCGGCTGACCAACAAAAGGGAAACGATTAGTTTTGGTATAGCTCATGAATATTTGTAATGGGTGTATCTAAACATACCACGTTGAGATTTGTAGGTAACGTCTTTTATCTAGAGACAAACCATCTCACTATACAAGTGAAGTTCCCAAAATCTGGTGGGTACTTCTACCTGCAAAGATGAAGCAATAAAAAAATAAATTGCAAGCTTAACATTATAATTTGTAATCTTTTCACTGAGACAATGAGCGCCACGGTGGCCGAGTGAAAGAACTAAAATATTTATTTTTATGGCTTCGACTATCATAAATACATTGTTTCGCATTGAATGATATCTTCTTACGGAATATGAAGGATGAAAGAATGTTTTCTGTAAAACTGGGGATTATAAAGTATTGTTTTAGTTCAGGTAAGCTTCGTGGATTATGCGCTAGAAAGGCTGTTTGGCGAAATATGCGGGTAATTTAAATACAATAAGCCATTATATATGGCCTCCGGTGTTTGGGGGCCCTTTTTTTCTCCACTGATAACCCCCCCCCCCCCCCACCGGAGCCGGTGGGAGAGGTTATATCTGAATCGAACCTACGAAACCGCACGAAGCCTGTGGGTCGTTTTAGGTTGCCGAAAGTGAGGTTAATAGGCATATCCCTCGCACCCCGGCCGACCCAAGGCCATCTCTGTCGATCTGACCCTCTCCTAATATCTATGTATGTAATGATAGTTAGTATGTATATAATGGTGACCCTCTTTTATGAGACTTTACCTTCAGCTAACCATCAGGTGAGACGAAGTCTAATTGACGTGTCCTACCATATTGCGCCAAAGGTTTATAATAAAATACCAGATGCATTACATAAAAGAATGTAATATAAACATATTTAAAATGAAGTTAAAAAGTTATTAAGCAGAAAATGTTACTATGATTTAAGTGAATTTCTAGAGGATACAACTCTGAATCAATTGACATTTTGATCATAATAATATCTATAATTTGACATTCGAATAATTTTAACTCTTTTTTGACATGATAATATGGACATATGTTATAAGAATAATTAAATTTGACAATTATTAATTTTAAGATTTGACATTTATAATCACATTGATAATTGATTTTTTATTTTTATTTTTTGTGATTGCATGCTTGATTCTTTTAACTATTATATTTATATCTATGGTGTCACAAATTAATTATTGTCTGTTTGAATATTCACATACCACACAAATGTGGTAGAATGTACTAGGAAACATTATTTTAATTATAAGACCACACTTGTTGTACCTGCATTCTGTGAATGAATAAATGAATATGAATATGAATATGTTGAAGAAAACTTTGAATGCAACTTTTCAATCGCTATGAGGATAATAAATGGAGTTTCTCCGCGGTAGCCTAGTGGTCTGAGTAATGGACTGCTGAGACGAGGTCTCGGGTTCGATCCCAGGTTTTACCATGGCAAACACCAATGACTTTTTAATACTTTTCGAAGTTATGTGTGTATTTATCGCAGGTTCATAAGTGCCCGATTAATGGCAATAGGCTTGCCACCTATTACATTGGGACCTAAACATAAACTGGCGAAATGTGGGTGCTAGCACCTCTGCCTACCCCTTCGTGGATATAGGCGTGAGTTTATGTATGTATGTATGTACTAAAAGTATGTAGAACATAACAGAATAGAATTCACTAATGAACACAAACGGGTTTAATTCGTTTGCCGTTCACAGACGAAAGCTTTCGAAGTCTATGTCTGCTTATTTGACTAGAGATATCTGTTTATATAGAGATACTTGTTTTTAATTTTATGGTCGATGTTTTAAGCAGTCTCGGCTATAGAAAGAAAGCATTATTTCAAGAACACACACTGCACACTGTGATGTGTTCCCGGAGGGTTAGGCAAAGGTGAATTAACACCCACATTTTACCTGTCACTGTATACGGTGATAGTGCCGTATTCCAGGCCCTATTGCTGACTCGAGCCATGCATCTGAGTCTGAGTCTGGTCTGTATATATCTATCTGATGTTAAACACTCACACACACACACACACACACACAAAAGGAAAAAAAAGATTATATTGAAGTAGAATACACTTTATTATCCATCAAAATATAATTTACAAATGTAATTAAGTAATATTTTATTATGTATTATCAAAACCACTCCAGTACTTCTACAGATCCTTGTCTCCTCAGCCCTCCTGGACAAGTGGCAATTCGTGTATTGACACGTATTCTGACGTTTACGACAGTCGTCAACGTGTGTCAGTCCCGTACATTGATCAATATATTCCATTGTATTCTACAAACGTATTACCATTTGCCTAGAAGGGCAGTAGATCCTCCCTATGTATTGGCGGAGTTTATTATCATCCCGTTACAGTACCCACTCTAAGCTGGCTAATGTTGCTACAATGACAATTTTTTTACCAACAAATTATAAAAAGACCAAAAAATTACTGACTACTGTCTAAAAGAGAAAAAAAGAACATGGTGACCCTCTTTCCTGAGACTTTTCCTTTATTATATTATCAGGCGAGGTGAAGTCAAGTTTGATAGTAGGCGGTACCCATTTGCCAATCATAAACCAAAAGATTATTAATGGTACCACCTGTTATCAAAATTGTTTCGATTTGTAATTTCCTTCTAATTCCCTTCATTTTGATACTCTACTTCAAAAATTTGTTTTTTTTTTCTTGCATGCATTATAGGTCCAAAATTCCACCGCATAGTTTTTGTAGGCATTTTATGTACCCTGTGACACTCGAGAGATGAATACATTTTATTTGAGACCTGATTCATTGAACTTAATCCAGCCGTTACGCCTGTAAAAGGCTACAAAGATAACAAATGTAATACATATTTTACGGAAAAAAAAAAAAAAAAATTATATACCGTAACCGTAAAAAAAAACAAGCATTGTTACAGTAATTTTTGTTCTGTCAAACTATATAACAGTTTGTTGGCAGATGAAGCTCCCGGATTTATTCGTTAAATTTTCCGTTATTTATTTACCAAAATAATCCAAAACCATACATATACATAACAGTAATTGTTATGTTTATTCATATGCCTGAATAAAACAGTTTATTACATTATTGTTAATATAATAATAATTATTAGAATTCCCTCTCTGGTGCAGTCGGATAAAAAAAGTTCTAGTTACTAAAAGTATTCCCATTACCCCTTCAGCTAAGCCATGTAGGATCACAACCAGCATTCAAACCTAGGACCTATTTATTGTGAGACCGACTCCTTATCTACTAGCTGCCGATTCTTCGTTCGCTATCGTGGAGCTGTCAGTTTCACTGGTCGTGGTTGCACCTGAGTTACCACTTTCTCCTTCTGAGGATACCTCCTCTGCCAAGAGTTTCGTCAGCTCACGACGTATACGTTCTAGATTTAGTTGCTGTGGACAAAAATATTTATAAGTAAGGTTTGTTTCGGGCGTATGCGGCCCACCAATTTGTTTTTATACTTAGGTGGCAGACAGGCACGCGGCCCACCTGATGGGAAGTGGTTACCGCTGCCTATGAACGTATGCTTCACCAGGGGCGTTACACTCGTACTGCTGACCCTTCTATTGCCCTTCTTGAAGAACCCCATATTGTAGTCGCTTGGGTCAAAGGTCCTTTATCTCAGTATTTTGCCTGTACATTAAAAACTCGTGGTTCCCGGCAGAGTAGAATACCCGATACCAGGCGAGTAAGGGACTTAATATCAGACAGATTTACAGCCCTGACTCAGCCTCAGACGTGTGGCTTGAGTCAACAATAGTGCCCTGAAGACGGCAATAGGCTCCTCCCCTATTACGTGGGACCGAATTTAATAAGTGGTGAAATGTAGGTGTTAATTCATATCTGCCTAAGTCTCCGGGGATAAAGGCCTGATTATATATCCACATTAAATTTCATGTAATTTATTTAATATTCCCGGATCAATACAGATCTTAATTTTATTTTATTTTATTTATATAGGGACAACAAACAATTGTAAAACAGGCGAAGGTCCTATGGCTTAGTGGTCGAAGCGTTCCCACTGGAAGGAAAAGATCGCGGCTCGAATCCCGCCTGAGACGATTCAATTATTTCTATATCTTATTCGATTTTAATAGTTACAATAAATATAGAATAATTTAAAGTGACAGTACCTACAATATATATAATATTGTAACCTTCTACGTTACTCACGGATTAACAAGCTGGTGCCACGAGAGAGGTTCCATTACGCAGTACAAGTAAATACCTACCTAGTAATACAGAGTTGCAAAAATATATAAAAAAGTGATAATAAAATACCTAAATAAGTTCATTAGATTTCACTCATAAAAAAGTAATAATAAATTTCAAATTCATTCATAAAAAGTAATGACAAATAATTAATTAAGTGCATTATATAACATTAATTTAAATACATTAAATTATGATTAAATAAAAAATAACACGAGTCAATCATATTACATATTATAATTATTAGAAAAATTAAATCATAATTACAATTTAAATAACTTAAATTAAATATGAATCAATTCATTAATCGATTAATTACTAATTAAATTATATGTGTTATTGAATTAATGATAAAATACAATTGGAAGATTAATTACTTATCAACAAAAAAAAAAGATTTTAAGTCGTTCCTTGAGCATGAAAATACGGCTGTATCTATAAAATTATATCGTACGTCTCCAACATACGATCAATGGGGCAACGTTAGCTAGAAATAGTACGACATGAGTTTACAGTGAATTATTTTTAAGGTCCAGTGCATCAAAACGACCATGGACAACATCAAAAAAGATGTACTTTTGATAGAACGGTTTCCAAATAGGAACAACATACTCCAACGGTTCATTTAGGGACAATTCAGTATAAAAAAGTATACCTAGATCTATAACAACGAATGTTACACAGAGGCTGTAATTATAATTAATTTAATATCCAGATCTTACCAGTAAATACAATTGCACTTCAAAGTATTCATGCTGAACCACGGGTTTCTTCATGATTCCAACCAGATAATCTACCAAAACCTTAATACTTCAGTATTAATATCTGGTCACTATACAGGCCACTGAGTCTAATGTTTAAGTGAAGACGCCCTACACCTGCGTTAGCGCATCCCTTAGTGATGCCAAAATGAGAAAATCCCACCGCTATGTTCGTACAAATAGCTTTTTTGCTAACAATAACATCGCACTAAGAAAAGGCTGTACGAACACGAAATTGAACTCTATGAACAGCGCAAGTGAAACAATGAATATATCCGTACTACTCTAACTATTGTAAAGTGATAAATATTTATTTCAATTTTGACAGCGCGCCAGCGTCAGTGGTGGGGATATCCGTGAGGATGTTCCGCACGTTAAAGGAAGTTCTAAAAAGTAGTAAAGGAGCTATGAGGCAACAGATGAACCTACAGTGTTTCCTTCCTCCTACAGTCCCGGGTCCTTTAAGCGGGGCGTGAAAAAGCATATGATGAGGCCGTCAAGCTGAGTGTCACCATTGTCACACGGTATGTGTAAGTAATGGTGACCCTCTTTTCTGGGACTTTGCCTTCAGCTTACCATCAGGCAAGGCGAAGTCGAAATTGAGGTGTCCTATTTAAAAAAATAAATTAAAAAAATACGTACATACATACATATATCATGCCTGTCAAAATCATAACCCTCCTTTGGCTTCGTCTTAGTCGGGTAAAACTAATAACTAATGACATTTGTGACTGTGAATTGACTAACATATCACTTGCCATAGGGACGTATATATGTATAATAATACGTATCTTTTTTTATACCACTTAGGTGGCAGACAAGCACACGGCCCACCTGATGGGAAGTGGTTACCGTGGCCTATGGACGCATGCAACACCAGGGGTGTCACACTCGCGCTGCCAACCACTAAGAAACCTTCTGATGCTCTTCTTGAAAGTCAAATTATAGGTGCTTGGGAAAATTGCGGCAGGAAAATCTTCCTAATATAGGGAGATAGTAAAATAATTAGAATTCTTAAATGATTCTATAACGATATATTGAGAGTGTTTTCATATTATTATTTTCAATATCTACTTATTACTTTATATTAATGCTATTCGACTCCTATGATATAAAAATGTAGATATATTTTTATATAAACAATTATTTACATAATATACACGGAAATTATAGAAATAAATATATATATATAAAAAAGAATATATATCTAAATAATCCTGCAGGTTCAGGCGTCAAAGAATTCCTCGCCATCGATGTCAACCGGGAAGATATATATATAGATTTTATATATATTTTATACATAAATACATATAGCTGGTAGGCTTGACCTTGAAAGATAGAGTGAGAAATAGCATGATAAGAGAACGATGTGGAGTGATAGAAGATGTAGTGTCATCACGTCTTACACGAGGTAGTGTTCTCATGAATTGAGAGAGGAATGTTGAGATGGTTTGGTCATGTTGAGAAAATGAATGAAAGAAGACTAACGAAACAGGTGTATGAGGCGAGTG
Organism: Eilema griseolum; assembly: GCA_963662185.1. Lineage (NCBI taxonomy): Eukaryota > Metazoa > Arthropoda > Insecta > Lepidoptera > Erebidae > Eilema > Eilema griseolum. The sequence goes on from OY759252.1 coordinate 774,051, forward strand.
TGGATGGTACCGTCGGAAGGGAAAGACCTAGGCGCACATACCTGGACCAAATCGGGGAAGTTTTAGAAAAGGGGCAGGTCAGGAGTACTCTAAACCGACGAGCATGCATGAAGAATGTAATGAGAGTGAATGAAGCGAGAGTAGTATGTCAGGATCGTAGCAAGTGGAGATCCGTGATCTCTGCCTACCCTTATGGAAAACAGGCGTGATTTTATGTATGTATGTATGTTTGTATATATAAATATATATATAAAAAAAACATATAAACCACTTTTGATGCCTGGCATTAGTTTTATTCTCGGTCTGATACTCTTATCACTTTTATGAAACGGCATTAGCTAGGTATCCGGTAAATTAAAAAGAAAACAAATATCCCTTAGTCGTACAAGGCGACTAAGGGATAAGACTGTTTAACATCAGATAGATATTATATATACAGCCCAGACTCAGCCAGAGATGCATGGCTCGAGGCAACAATAGTGCCCGGAAAACGGCAATACGCTCACCCCCTATTACGTGGGACCGAATACAATGATGGTGAAATGTGGGTGTTAATTCACCTCTGCCTAACCCTCCGGGGATAAAGGCGTGATTATATGTATATATGTATGTAACAACTTAGTTTAATTTGCTCACTATCATCGTCATATATTGTCGTTAATGGATAGTCATAAATGATATAACAAAAGCTTTTAATAAAACTATTATTATGTTATGCTTTAATTAAGTAATTAATTAATTACAGTACAACAAATTGCAAAACGACCATTTTAACTAATTAATGTCGATGAAATTAGATGTCTGGGAAAGACACTTAATACTTTTACACTCTCTTCTACACCAAAGCTTGCACTTGTTAGTTCATACATATAATCACGCCTTTATCCCCGGAGGGTTAAGCAGAGGTCAATTAACACGTTTCATTATTCAAAAAGCATTTCCCAAAAAATCTGTTTTACGACAAGCTTAAAAAATCCTGTTTTACAAAAAGTTCTCTTTAATATAGAATTTTCGTACAGAAAATGTTCTAAAACAGGATTTCCCTTCTAAAGTAACTTCCATAATACACCACTTCGATAAATAAGTAGGTACCTGAAAATTTATAAAATATTCACTACACCCCAGTTATTGATATCGGTAAGCTCGTCACGTAATTCCCGTTCCCGTTCCCCACATTCCCGGCGTTTCTCGGCGGGATCGTTGCGATATTTGTCGACAGCGACGCATATTAACGCATTCTTTCCCAAGACAATGCTATATGAGATATCGATTTGCAGTTTAATGGCTGTTAATGGTTGTATAATGGTAGGTATTTGAGAGTTGTATAGTTGTGTTGATGCTCACCGAACCGTTGAATAGGTACTATACTGGTTTACATAATTAATAATTATGACTGTAATTAACAGGAGTTTGATACCTGTACTCCATGCTGGTAGGGCACTATCCTTTATAGGACACGGTATAGGAGGTAGGACACGGCGGTATTTCCGCCCAATTGAGCAGTCTGACTGGGGAAGTACCTCCGTTGTACAGAATTCCGCGGTTATAATAACTTCGTGTTGTGTTCCCAGCGGTGAGTAGGGTAGGCAAAGCTCACTGGAGAATTTGTGCTGTCAGTGAGATGACCAAAGGCTTGTCCTGCTTTGTCCTCTACACTGACGGCACAGAGACTCTGTGCTCACAGGGTTACGGCAACCACTTTCCATCAGGTGGGCCGTGGGCTTGTCTGCCACCTAAGTGGTATAAAAAAATACCGAGTAATACTTACTTTGCTTCGTTAAAACTCTAGAGTTAAAGCAAGTAACTATCTTTCCTCTTTTTTTTTTAAAATAATATTAGCAACTGCAATTGCTACTATTACCTCTAAACCTTACAGCTAAGCTAAATTGCTTATGCTAGGAGTGTGTTCACGTCTGTAGTGTATTGGTCAAGCTTTGAACCCGGGACCTCTCGATCATAAGGCCGACTCTTTGAGTTTCTTAACTTTTACGCGAGCAAATTGTGCTTAACTCCAATCTATATAAGAAAGCACATGTCAGCGCCTCCTCCGCCAAACCACTGTTATCTGCTGCAAGACAACCTTACCAATATTTTCTGTCATAATAAAACAATTTTTAACGGGTAAATTCACTAAAAGTGTGTTTGACCCAGAAGTCAGTACCTCAGCAGTAGCAGTCATAACCCTTGCGGCACCAATAGGTAAAATTAAAGTTAAGCAACTTGATGTCTGTTCGTATTAAGTGCGAAATGTGTTCAAAACCCAGAAATCTTATAGCTACATAAACCTGATATAAGTAAGTACTTAGGTACTTAAAAGCTTTTGTCAAGATTCATTAGCGTTTGGTTGGTTGGTTAGCGATGTTTAGAGTAATTTTGCATTCTGCGTAAATATGAACACTTCGCGTAATAATAATAAATATTCTACAACATTCTACACAACGAACGCTATCTATACCTGTACTAGGCATAGTTTAGCTAGCTCGTATTATGGAATATATAATGCGGATAAACATACTTAGGTACTTTTTTTTTTGTAAATACTTATATATATATATATATATTATCTCCCATATTAAACACCCAGACCATTGCAAATAGTCCTATTCATGCATACAAATATTTGCACTGAGCGGGAATCGAACCCGCGCCCTTTTCGTAGTAGTCGCACGATTTAGCACTACGCCTCAGAGGCCATCGTGGAAGTACATTTTTTTCTATACCAATTAGGTGGCAGACAAGCACACGGCCCACCTGATGGAAAGTTGTTACCGTGGCCTATGGGCGTGTGCAAAACCGAGAAAGTATTATAAATAAACAAATAATCTACAGATTTCAAAACACAATACGATAGCCAACTCAATCTCCCCGTGCCCATGGCTGCTATAAAAACCACGTTTAAAAAGGTAATAATGCAACAATACAAAAAAAAATTCGTTAATTTTTTGTCCCTGACACTTTCAGTTAAGCCCGTTGGTGGTATAATGGTCAGGATTCGAACTTAAGTCTTCACGATTGTAGGCCCGACTCCTTAACCACAAAACTATTAACACCTAGTTTTATTGAGACCATATCCTACTACCACATTACCTATTCATTTTACTAAACTTAATTACTTTTATCAGAAATAGTCTGACATTTACATTTGATTAGAACCCGCAATCTCACGATTCGAAGTCCTACACCTCACCAATTATACTACAACCTCAATCCTTTGTCCTCCAGATTCCTGCTATACCTCATAGCTACACACGAAGGGGTACCGTCCATAATAATGGAGCAATATCGTGTCGTGTAGGACCGGGCGGTATGCCCGCTCAGACACGGGCTCAATACGGGCTTAAATTAAAGGGTGGCTCCTGAATTTTTATGCCATTCTGGTATCGGTATTTAGTGATTAAAGGTATAATGATGCTGTGGGGATACGTCCATTAGAAAATAGTCGAATAGGTTAAACTTAATGCTTTATTTTTATGTAGGTACTTCATATAAAGCCTTCTTATTTCAGTATTGTTAGCGATTGTGTTATTATAGTAAACGGGCAAACGGGAGACGGGGCTGTTGCATCTGATTGGTGATTCGCGACCTGATCAGCACGGGAATCCATAGTGGGCAGCATACTCCAGGAAAACGTTGAAATAAATACACTGGCAATAAAATTACTCAAACAATACCTTTATTGTTTAATGTTGTTATAATAGTTAACGATTTAGAGCCAATGGGTTTGCGAATGATCATCTCGTGCCACGTCTGTCAACTACTGAATGCCTAGACACGACGTTCGCCCGCCATTCGCAGTTACCCGCTCTTCATTAATCATTAAAAAAGAACAGAAACGTTACCAATGATTGAAAAATAATTAAACAAATTACAACTCTCATTATTGAATAATGTCACACGCCGTTATAGTAATCTTGATTCCCGAATCATGGTAGGTCATATTGAGATTTTTTATTAAACCATTCTAAATTGTAGCTGAGCGTGGATATAGAAGTCAGTACGCTAGGTTCGTTCTTTATTATATGAAATTAAAAAATAATAGATTAAGTACTTTACAATAACTCTGTATGACGTTACATCTGGTTAGCTTTGGTATGAATTAAGAGTAGTAAAATATTAAAAACATTACTAAAATGTCATGGTATGAAGCAATTATAAAATAATGTTTACGGGAATTAACGCGATGATGGTATAGGTACATTTTTTTTTATACCACTTAGTTGGCAGACAAGCACATGGCCCACCTGATGGAAAGTGGTTACCGTGACCTATGGACGTCTGTACCACCAGAGGAGTCACAGTCGCGCTGCCAACCCATGTAAGTACAGAGTTTCTGTGCCGTCAGTAGAAGACAAAGCAGGACAAGCCTTTAGTCTTCTCACTGACAGCACAAATTCTCCAGTGAGCTCTGGCTACCCTACCGCTGGGAACATAACACGAAGTTATAACCGCGGTATTCTGTAGGGCGGAGGTACTACCCCAGTCGGACTGCTCAATCGGGCGGAAATACCACCGTGTTGTATATCATGGAACGCGAAAGTTTAATAGTAAGAATAAAATAATACTAAAACCCGACTACTGAAAAATTACGCTTCAAAAAATATAGTACTTACCCATAGAATGTACTGTTTTGCTTCAGTTAGTGGCATACGACCACGGCTATCCTTGATATTTTCTTGTTTAATACTTTTTAAAGCGTATTTTTTCAATAGTCGGGTTTTAGTTTTAAACTTGTTTTTTTATTTAAATTAATTTCAGGCAAGCAATAGGTATAATTTATATATATTTGAAATAATTAAGCCCTTTCATTTGATGCCAAACACGACATATTTATCTCAAATTTATTTTTTAACACAGTACTTTATGACCGCTAGAGGGCGCCACATTAGATTCAGTGACAAGTCATGTAACCCATAACCAGCGGATGATCAATACGCTTCTAACAAAACCTTATTTGTCCAGTTCTAATGTGTGGTTGAGGAGCTATGAGGGAACAGATAAACCTACATACATACATATAAAGCCTGTCAAAATCATAACTCTCCTTTAGCTTCGCTATAGTCGATCGAGTAGTAATTATTAAATTTGGAAACGTTAAACCGTTTCCGTGGTATGAAGACAGAACAAAACGATTTTTACAAAACTTACTGTTTGAAATATAGGCATATATATTTGTAAGTATACAATAGAGATACTTTATGGAAAAGAAATTAATTTTAATTGACAATAGCCCTATTCTTCTGTTACTAACACTCAAAGGTTTATTCTACTGCCTATTATTTTACGCACAATGGTTTTAAGCATTACTTTAACTGCAGACACATTATAACAGCCTGCTTAAAATAAATTCATTTCGAAGAACACATATTTCTGGCATTGTTTTTTAACAGAAGTATAGATAAAACTTCAAAATATGATTTGATTGTGCCATTCTTGTACTATGTGAATGTTCTGTCTAAGTATACTACCTGGAAACCTACCCTAACTGTTAAAACTGTCTTCAGTTAAAACTAAATCGTCTGCTTAGAGCTTTACCATTTCTTAAGAATTACAGAACAATACAACTATTGTTACTAAATATTGTTTTACGATAAGTCTGGCTCGGATTATAAAGAAATAATCGCGAGGCATGTTGGAGCTTTAACATTTTAAATAACAATAAAACGCTTCTTTGTTAAACTTGAAAAATAGATTCGGGGCGTGAACAGGTAATATTACGATAATAAAAGAGTACCTTTAAGAACTTCGGGGCCTAGACAACTTGCTAACAGACGAGGCTCTGAATATTGAGATGAAATAAATCCTGGATGATTGTTATTCTAGTATTTACCACTATTTTCAAAAAATAGTTACATAGTACAGATTAGATCTTAATTTAACCGAACTTTATTTAATGCAATTCGTACAATACCTATTTTAAACATATCCAAACTGATATTCATACTGCAGATACCTCAGTGGAATACGTCGAGAAATGCACCATATTCTTGTAAAGAAACATATTACTCGCTGCGTGTCTATGACAATTCCTTTGCCATATTTTCCGCAAAGAACTGATACTCTATTTCCTGTGTTCTTTATTTGATTCGTTCCGTATTGAACACATAAACCACTGCATTCATGTATATCCATACTATTTTATGGGGTATTTGTTTGAAAATATTCTTGTCTGTTAGTCGTCCTGCATGACACCGAAGGGGAAATAAGGTGTAACCCTAATAATGTATGTACGTGTATGGTCAAGGAAATAACTACACATTTACATGCACCGTCACATCTAAAGGTGTATAGGTACTACCTATATGTATGACCTCCGTGGCGTAGCGGTAGAGCATTCGACTGCTACGCAGGGGGCGCTGGCTCGATGCCCGCTCAGTGCAAATATTTTTATCCATGAATATGTATATTTGCATTGGTCTGGGTGTTTCTATGTATAATATGTATATATTTACAAAAAGAAAGGGATATAAGTATGTTTATCCGCATTCTAGATTCCATAACACAAGCTAGTTAAGCTATACTTACCATGGGTCTAGATAGCGTTGTGTAAAATGTCATGGAAGATTTATGTTTATATTTATTTATTTATACTTATTTCATTGGTTGTGTGTACACCCGGTATGTTCTCAGATGAATTGTTTGATATGATGCCCACAGCTACATTCTATCATCGCACCTCTCGCCATAGGCAGGGAATTCATCCTCACACATTGCTACCTGAGACGGTGCGCATTGTATGAAAGAAACTTCATCCCACGCACACTCAAGCCGTGGAATGACCTCCCTGCAGCGGTTTTCCCAAGCACCTAAAATATGGGGTTCTTCAAGAAGGGCATCAGAAGGTTTCTTCATAGTCAGCAGCGTAAATGTAACATCCCTGGTGTTGCATACGTCCATAGGCCACGGTAACCACTTCCCATCAGGTGGGATGTGTACTTGTCTGCCACCTAAGTGGAATAAAAATAAAAAAATGTTCAGTATTCAGGTTATAAATCATACACCTACCTGTTGCTTCGTCGACAAAAGCATCTAGACGATGAACATTATTTGATGCAGACGTTCACTGAATATAAGACAGTAGGACAAAGAGTAGGTACTAACTTCGGGGATATAGGCGTGAGTTTATGTTATATTACTAACTTATTGTATGAGAACGCCAAACAACTACCACTCATTCCTGTGACTTTAATCACCATCCAAAGGTTGCCTGGCAGAAATCGCTTAAAGCATTGTACTGATTCCGTCGTTATAGACTTTAGTAGTGACATATATTAATAGTGTACAATAACCTATGTTCAACCTGAGTAACGAATACGAAATCACTCAATCATGCGATGACACTTAGTAGGTATATCATAAGACCATCAAGAGATTGTTAAAAAAATAATAAATGAATATTCCACAACATTCCACACAACGCTATCTAGACCCATGGTAAGCACAGATTAACTAGCTTGTGTTATGGAATCTAGAATTCAGATAAACATACTTAGATACTATTTTTTGTAAATACATACACATCTATTATTATACATATTTATGCATACAAATATTTGCACTGAGCGGGAATCGAACCCGCGCCTCCTGCGTAGTAGTCGAACGTTCTGCCGTCACGCCACAGAGACCGTTTTCGATAGCATCCAAAGCTTTTATCTCACAGCCTAAGATCTGTTTTTTTTTATATAGGTCACGTCAATTAGATTTGCCTTGCCTGATGGTGAGCTGAAGGCAAAGTTTACTTCTTGTACTCCTTTGGTTTGACTTAAATGGCTTTTGTGGAAGCGACTGCCCAACCCGTTTAAGAAAACCTACGCCATAGTCATATACCATAACACTAGCTAGTTAAGCTATGCTAACCATGGGTCTAGATAGCATTGTGTAGAATACATAGGTTACACTAAAAGTTTCCGGAACTGGCCACTTACATAAACAATATTTAAAAATGTATTACAACATTTGAAAATAGAACTCTTTGGCTGTAGAATACAGTTTGTTTCATCTGACTGTATTTTCTTTTTACCTTGTGGCGCCATTTAAAAAATTGTGTGTCTGCATCAACATGGATTTAACTCGGGAAAATTTTCGTAGTATGATTTTCTACGATTTTAAGTGTAATTTGACGGCTCAACAGAGCATCGCTCGGCTTGAAACAGCTTTTGGCGATGAAGCTCCATGCAAGACGACTGTTTATAGCTGGTTTGCAGAATTCAAGCGTGGTCGTATCAATCTCAGTGACGAATCTCGCGATGGTCGGCCGTCCACCGCTGTGACCAACAAAAACATCGATGCTGTGCGCCGTATGATTGAAACAGACAGGCATGTGACCTAACATGAAATTCGCGCATCCTTAGAAATAGGCATGAGTCAAATACAATCAATCCTATACAAACATTTGGGTGTGAGAAAGCTGTGCTCGCGGTGGATCCCACATAACTTGACCGAGGATCAAAAAACGGACCGCGTCACTTGGTGCAGTGCCATGCTTACCAGATTCAACGAAGGTGCGTCAAATTTGGTGTGGGACATAGTAACAGGTGACGAAACATGGATTAATTGCTACGATCCCAAAACAAAGCAGCAATCGAGCGTATGGGTCTTTCAAGATGAGCCGAAACCAACCAAAGGGGCGCGCGTGAAAAGTGCATCTAAGCGGATGATTGCTTCTTTTTTTAATAAAACTGGACACGTGGCTACTGTTGCTTTAGGAAATCGTCGTACTGTGAATAGTAACTGGTACACGACCATTTGTTTACCGGAAGTTATTGACGAACTCCGTAAAAATAACCGTAAACGCCGTATCATCCTGCACCACGACAATGCTAGTTCTCACACGGCCAGACAGACAAACGACTTTTTGAAGGCGAAAAATGTAGAACTCATGAGTCATCCTGCATACAGTCCCGACCTGGCACCTTGTGACTTTTATCTGTTCCCAAAAATTAAGAACCAATTACGCGGCCAACGATTTTCATCACCAGAAGAGGCTGTCGAGGAGTATGAAAAACACGTTTCAGAGGTCACCACAGAGGAGTGGCACAAAAGTTTTCAAAACTGGTTTGATCGAATGAAAAAGTGCATAGACGCCAAGGGAGATTATTTTGAAAAACAATAAATTAATTTTGTACCTTTAATAGTATTTTTTCATATTCATTCCGGAAACTTATAGTGCGCCCCACGTATCGTAGAATATTTATTTATTTATAGTCTCGTCAGTCAACCCGCAAGTGTACCACCTTGACTGGGAAGGTCTATGTGAGCCCCATAAACCTAAACAAGTAACATAACTTAAACTAAACTATACATATGGCCAGTTCTCGAAAGCAAATGCTATGAAATTGAAACTTAACCTATAAATATAAAAAGATGTGTACATTTACAAAGACATATACATTTTAGATCCTTCCCGATATAAAAATTTATACGTGGACAATCCTTAGGTCATAAAAAAGGGCTTATTCGGATACAGACGGATATAACTCACGGTTTGCGAGCGGATAACGTCGGGTGCTAGGCGGATACGATCGGATATCTCGGATACTCGGGTATCATGGCTGACGAGATTTGTAAGGCAATTGTTGCCGTTCAAATAGGTGTTCATCTTTTTTCGATAGCTTACGTTGGAGAATTATATTCTTTTTGAGATATTGCGATGGAGAAAAGTGGAGAAACGCTTATCTGTCTACCTCGATGAACAGTTAGTACAGCGTGAAACATCCAGCCCTACACACCTTTTTTTTATACAACTTAGGTGGCAGACAAGCGCACGGCCCACCTGATGGGAAGAGGTTACCGTGGCCTATGGACGTGTGTAACACCAGAGGAGCCACACTCGCGCTGCCGACCCTGTAAGCATAAAGTTTCTGTGCCGTCAGTGTCGAGGACAAAGCAGGACAAACCATTAGTCATCCCACTGACAGCACAAATTCTCCTGTTATCTCTGGCCCCTACTTACCGCTGGGAACACAACACGAAGTTATTATAACCGCGATATTCTGTAGGGCGGAGGTACTTCCCCAGTCTGACTGCTCAATTGGACGGAAATACCGCCATTCCTACCTCCTATACCTACCTGGTAATAGGCACTAGTTTAACTGAACATTACTTTTAGGGATAGATAATTATATTCTGGTATAATATATACATATGTTTAACCCCGGGAAACTACTGAGTAGGAAATCAAACAAAAATAAACAGGTTTCCCACTTGGAAGCACTCTCCAAGTCTGTTTAATGGATAACAAAATAGTACAAACTTGAACTTATATACTAGTGGCGGAGGATCATAACACCGCTTTCTGAGCCACTAGAACTACAGCGCCATCGGTGATGCACTTGTGGAACTAAATGAATTAGTTACAAAAAATGCCACCGACGATGGCGTGACTTACACGTTGACAGTGTTTACTTAGCGTCGTTACTGATATTCCGTCCACCAAGGACATATTAGGACACTATGTCCTTAATGCATTGTACAAAAATAAAAAAGGACAATAGACTGTAAGTAAATAATAAAATATACATACAACAAAGCTCACCTAAGTCACATTGAACTTAACAGGCTAAATGTCTTATCTATAAAATAACTATGGCTGTGAACTCAACAGTATAAGCACCGATATTAAAATATTAACAAAGAATATAGTACTATTTATAAAGGTAAAACATAAACCATAATACAAATACCAACGCCAGTCTAAACCCCTTGAGGTCACGTCGTGTGAATCTTAAAGTATATAGTTTTTTAAGGAGGTAGGACACGGCGGTATTTCCGCCCAATTGAGCAGTCCGACTGGGAAAGTACCTCCGCCCTGCAGAATACCGCGGCTATAATAACTTCGTGTTGTGTTCCCAGCGGTGAGTAGGGTAGCCAGGGCTCACTGGAGAATTTGTGCTGTCAGTGGAAAGACTAAAGTCTTGTCCTGCTTTGTCATCTACACTGACGGCACAGAAACTCTGTACTTACAGGGTTCTGATGTTACAAACGTCCATAGGCCACGGTAAAAACTTTCCATCAGGTGGGCCGTGTGCTTGTCTGCCACCTAAGTAGTATAAATAAAATAAAAAAGTAACATTTATTGATTCTGTAATACACCGAAATGGCACCCCTATTCGGTAGCCTGGTCCTAATTTTATCCATACATAGCAATTGAACAAAATAATTTTGATATTTTCGGTTCTGTACAAAACGCCACTACCGGACCACCCATACCATAGCTAGACACACCAATCCAGTGCAACGGTCTCGCGCGCTCCATATTACACGCTAAGGTTAAATCACTACGCGCAAGTACAATATTAACCAACAGGCAAGACACACAACTTCGATGTTGACCTTTTGAAGGAAGATGTGCCCGCACGAAGACTTACTACGCGTGTAAGGCCATCCTGACCAGGGTGTTTCTCAATCACTCTGCCCAGTAGCCACTTACAAGGAGGCAAATCCTTAAAAGGAGGCATCGAAATACTCCCAGTTTCATAATTTTGATTTGGTTAACGCTCCACGTACGTAACGTACCTGGCTTAATAAAGTTGACATCTCTTCATAAGATGTAGCTTGCATGACTTGATCCCAGCCTCCCATAGTCCGCCGAAATTCGGAGCCTTTATAACGTTAAACGTGTTAACACTTCTGCGATATCCTTAGCCATTCCCGATTTTTTGGCTTGGAATAAAGTTTGGAGTTTCTTGGAGGCTCCCTGGAAGTTTGTACCGTTGTCGCTCCATATATCCTTACAGGGCCCACGTCTAGCCACGAATCTCTTATATGCCGCTAAAAACCCTGCAGTTGTCAAATCACTTACAACCTCCAGGTGTAGCGCCTTGGCCACCATGCATACGAATAAACAAATGTAATCCCTTATATGCATGATGGCCCCTACCTTTGGACGTACGTAATTCAATGGGACCCGCGTAATCTATTCCACTGTTACTAAAGGGTCTATTAGGTGTGACCCGCGCGGCCTGTAGCTGCCCCGTCAATTGGTGTTTGGACGCCGAGTTATAACGCAGACAAATTGGGCATTAACGTACGTAAGTTTTAACTCGCTCATTTACTCCTAATATATGGTACTTGGTACCCAAATAGTCCCGCATCAACTGTGGCCCACGTCACGAAGATGTGTCAATGGTGATTTTCGAGGCAATAAGATTGGATGCTTTCGATTAAAACTCAAAACAGAGCGCTCCAATCTACTGCCCACCCTCAAGATATTGGCAGAATCTTTTTAATGAATTCGGACCATTCCCCTTTATAGTTTTACTTTGTGGCAGGTTCCTGATTACCTCTTCAAAATGATATTCATGATATTCTTGGATAACATCTGAGTACTGAGTTTTCAATTCTGGTTTTCGACTGAGCTTATTTTTTAATCCTTGAAACCGTTTTATTGCTAAGTTCCTAGATCCTCCATATTTACAGCGGGGATCTTCATTTCAAAATGGTAAGTCAACATCATAACGTCCACTATTATTTCTTGTAGTAGTAGTTTTAAATATTTCTTCACACTTGATTTCTGCCTCTGTAAGTAGTTTTTTATTGTCGTTTGGCTCTTTTTCTAATGCTCAGAACCTTTTCAGCATTTCCTCTGCCTCCAGATGTACGTGCAAGACAGAAATATTTGATGAATAGTTAACTGCTGATTTTAATCCTTACTGTATCACCTGCGGAAATACGTCGGCTCCTAACAGGATATCCACTTGATTCGGTATTTGATATCGGGGATCGGCCAATTGAATATCTCCAACAAATAACTCTCCAGGCAGGCAACTTCCCTGACAGGTAAGATGGAGGTTATAAATTTGAGGACATAAGATTTTACCACCAATTCCACAGAAGGATCAACTGACTGAAGCCTTATCTCAATGATCGAACCAGATACCAGTGGATTACCTCCACCTACTCCAGATATAATTCCCTTAGCTGACTGTTTCTTCAGGCCCAAACGTTGGACAACACTCTCCGTAACAAAGGACGCTTGAGAGCCCTGGTGCAACCAAGCTCGTACTGTGTATCTAAGTCCAATTCTCGAAATAGTCCTGATCAGAACTGTGGATAATAACACTTGATTGTTTGCTGACCTCTTCAAAAAACCTTAGTTGGATCTTCTACTGGCACTGTATTTGTGAGCTCGGTAGTTGAGCCCGGTTCCACGTTCTGGTCATTAGTCTCTTGATCGCTCTCAGTATGTAAGAGAGTGTGATGTCTACGCTTGCAAATACGACAAGTAGTTGTGCACTTGCATACCCTGACAGAGTGATTGTAACCCAGACAGTTATTTGGTCCAACACAGTCTTTAATTCACATTTTAACTCCATGTATAATTCCTCAGTTAGATCATATGTTTCTTTGGTAGTATACAGCGAAGACAACACTTTTTCACTTTTCGTATTTTTCATTATTGTTATATGACTTTCATTAAATTGAGACCGAGTTATGGTCTCAATTTACAGTCTAGTTTCTACAATTTCTAGTATTGTTTCAATATACTGTAATGTGCGCCGATCTTTAGGGGTTTTCTTGTAATTAGTTTTTGCTTTAAACAATCTATTGTTAATATCATTTTGCAATTGAAGTAGTGAGATCAATGACGACATTTTAAATAGTTAGAAGCTCTGTAGACAATTAAAAGTTAATCGTTCTTTATTCTTACTTTTAACCAGTTTTAAGTTTCAACAATGTATTTTTTATAAGTTCGGATTTTATTTGAAATTTTACAAACTTTTAACAATGTAAACAGGAATGAAGTTTTCTAAGTTTATCTAATACAACACAACCAAATCTAAGTTTTCGGAACTAGTTCAGAAAATTTTACAAGTCAATGTAAACAAATGCGAAATTTTGTGTGTTTTGAACTTTTAATTTTATTCGATATCGGGCATAGGTTCCCCGTTTGAACAATATTTGCCTTAAAATTAACTAAGTCTAAGCATGCACAAGACAATTTTTTTTGTCCTTAGGTTGGTTACCTATGTTAAGTTTTCAAGATCTTGAATTTAAGGTTGAAATTGCGGTTATTTTTAACTCAAACTTTATACTGAACACTTTTTGATATTTAGATTCTATGGAAATACGGTTCACTTTGGCTTGACTGATAATTATTGACAACAGTACTCACAGTTTGGATCTTCACAATCACTCACTTCCGAATTATGCAGGTGCGATACCCTTTACGACTGTTCGCCACCTGTATCCAACACAGAGAACTCCTTCCCTCCACCTTGGTACAGTTTGCACACACTGCAGTATCCCTTCCTGCGCACCTCCCGTCACTGGTTCCACTTGTTAATGGCTTTTGTGAGGCTGATGTAACTCCCTTTGTAATCCTTACAACGTTGATGTTGATATGTAACACCTGAAATGCACTTTGACTACCATTGTCTAATTTTACCAATGATCCGGCTGAGTCAGAAGGACCATGTTTAACCCCGGGAAACTACTGGGTAGGAAATCGAACAAAAGTAAACAGGTTTCCCACTTGGAGCCACTCTCCAAGTCTGTTTAATGGATAACAAAATAGTACAAACTTTAACTTATATACTAGTGGCGGAAGATTTTAATACCGCCTTCTAGGCCACTAGAACTACAACGCCATCTGTGATTCACTTTGTGGTACTAAATGAATTAGTTACAAAAAATGCCACCGACGGCGTGACTTACACGTTGACAGTGTTTACTTAGGGTCGTTGCCGACAACATACTTTGCTTTTATCCGCGAAGAGTTAGGCAGAGGTGAATTAACACCTATATTTCACCAACCATTGAATTCATAAAATAATATAACAAACTCACGCCTATATTCCCGAAGGGGTAGGCAGAGGTGCTAGCACCCACATTTCGCCAGTTTATGTTTAGGTCCTAATGTAATAGGTGGTGAGCCTATTGCTATTAACCAGGCACTTATAAACCTGCGATAAATACACACATAACTTCGAAAAAGATCAAAAAGTCATTGGTGTGTGCCATGGTAAAACCTGGAATCGAACCCGAGACCTCGTCTCAGCAGTCCATTACCCACCACCAGGCTACCGCGGCTATATCTATTGAATTGAGTCTGGTATAATACGTAGACTAATCAATGAAATAGGTTTTCATTATTCATGGCCTTCAATATAATAATAATAATAATAATTCTGCAACATTCTACACAACGCTATCTAGACCCATTTTAAGAATAGTTTAACTAGCTTCTGTTATGGAATTTAGAATACGGATAAACATACTTAAATACTTTTTTTTGTAAATACATTCATATTATACATAGAAACACCCAGACCAATGCAAATACCTATATTCATGCATTCAAATATTTGTACTGAGCGGTGATCGAACCCGCGCCTCCTACGTAGCGGTCGCGTTCACTACCGCCACGCCACAGAGGCTGTCAAAATATGTTATTGGAATTTCACCTACTGTTATTTTTTAGCTCTAAGTTTTCCTAAAATGTTGAAATAAAATAAATAAAAAACCAACCGACAGCTATTTACTAAATGTTTTAGGGCAAAATGCACAGTACCATATAGACCTACCACGGAGGACAGAATATGATGAGTCCCACATTAAGCATAGGTTGTATATGGATTGAAGAGGGTCAGATCGTGAGAGATGGCCCTAGGTCGGCCGGGGTGCGAGGGATATGCCTGTCAACCTCACCTTCGGCAACCAAAGCGACCCACAGGCGGCGTGCGTTTTAGTCGGTTCGAGTCCGACATAACCTCCTCCACCGGCTCCGGTGGGGAGGTAACCGTGGGGATTGCACACGTAAAAAAATATTTTTTTTTTGTTGTAAAACACATCATAAATAAAAACACCCAGATCAATGCAACTAATTTATGTATACAAATAATTATTGAACATCGATCAAGGTAGGAAAAACTTTGAACCAGTTCAGGTGGGATTCGTACCCGCGATCTTACTCTTACAGGGGATTCCCCCTGAGCCACTGAACTTCGCCTGTAACAATCCATATCTAGTTCGTACTAGTATCGATAGATGGCTCCCAGTGTCGCCGGGGAAAGATCGTGGGTACAAATTCCGCATGAACAGATTCAAAATTTTTCTTATCCTAATCAAATTGAATAGTAAGCATACTATATGCTTTAAAATCTCATTCAATAGTATGAGCGGAGTTACCAAAAATCAATTTTCAAAAATGATTGTAATATCATTCGCTGGCGCCGATAGTTCATACGAGCATCGGTAGATGTCTCCCACAGTCGCCTTTGTAAAATTCAAATTCAAATTCACATTCAAATATATTTATTGTGAAAATGGGTTACAATGTGATGTTAATAATGATATAAAGTTTCTCCATTCTCCACCTCTAGGCATACAATAGGCAAAATTTTGTGTAATGTACTTAAATAACTAAACAAAATGTCAGAAATAAATTGAACAAATTAGGTACATGTCAACATGAGTGAGCGTCAAAAATGTATGGCTGCTCATAATCTAATATCATTATACAATGTAATCATAATCAACTGACTAGTCTTTGTCTTCCAAAAATTCAGTCACGCTATAATAGGTTTTGTCCAACAGAAATAACTTCAGCTCTTGTTTAAAGGACAATGGGCATTGCGGCCCATGAGCGGCCATCAATGAAATTAGTGTCATTTGAAAGGGGAGATCTTTGACAACAAATATTGTTCAAGGAGTACTATGAAATACCGTTTGGGAAAAAAAATATAGTTACAATACTATTATTAAAATACTATTTTTTTTTTCATTATTATTTATGTATCCTAATATTCAATACTTTTTCTATTATAGGTCTAAGAACCTTTGTTAAAATCGGTCGCGCCATGTTTCCCTCAACCAATCAGCGACGAGCGCCGCTCGCACTCGGCGACTCGGCGATTACCGTTATGCTCAAGCGCACAGCGCAGTCCATCGTTGACATTTGTCAATGCCACACATTTTGTGCATATCATGAGCCTCATGAAAATCGCGGTGCTTCGAGGATCTATACTAGATTTTGATAATATAGATGACATGGACCCAAATGAAGTATACATCCGATTAGGCGTTAGTCGAGACCAATTTATGAAAATTTTGGAACAAACTCCTTCATTGTCGAACGTATCAACACGCCCGAAAACATCTTTGGGATGCTACTTAATGAAACTGCGAAGCGGTGAAGCAAATGAAAGGCTGGCGACACTTTTTAATATGAGCCGTAGAACCCTAGAACGACATTTAACGTTCGCCAGAGACTCTCTTTTACTGGACTTCGTTCCCCGGCATCTTGGTTATGATCATCTCAATAGAATTGATGTAGCTAACCGAAACCTACAAGTTCCAAATGCAATTTTTGGAAATGCAAATGCCTTAAACAGAAAGGCAATTGTGATAGCAGACGCCACTTATATTTATATACAAAAGTCCGCAAACTATTTATTCCAAAAGCAATCATACAGTCTACACAAATACACGAATTTGTTGAAACCGTTTTTAATAGTGTGCTGCGATGGCCACATTTTAGATGCCTTTGGGCCATATTCAGCCATAGAATCAGATGCACAAATAATGAAAATATGATTGACGACGAAGGAAATCCTTTCCATTGGTTTTTTGTTCATTTTAGACCGTGGGTTTCGCGACGTAATCGACGACTTACATGCCTATGGTTATGAAGCTCACTTACCGAAAACAAAAAATCGAGACGAAGATCAATTGACGACAGAACAAGCGAATAAGTCTAGGTTGGTTACTATGTGCCGCTGGGTTGTTGAAGTTATAAATGGTTGGTTCAAACGCGATTTTAAACTATTCCGACAAGATTTTTTCAATCGCGCTTTGCCTCATATGATGACAGATTTTAGAATAGGTGCTGCATTATTGAATGCTTGCAGAGAACCATTGTCAGATAGCGTTCACGCTGAAACATTTATAGAAGTTATAAACCAAAGAATGAACCAACCAAATAACCTAGCAGAGTATGTCCTAGCCAACAACCTTAATCGTAGACGGTCTAGTTTCGATAGCATTACAGGAAACCAACCTAACATAAGTGATTTTCCTTTGCTGACTGAGGAGAATTTAACCATTTTTGCACTTGGTACATAACAAGTGAAGCTAGCCCGCAGCTATTATGCGGAGCATGTGCGGCAAGGTCTCTATAATATAGAAACGTATAGGGATCCCGATGTTACAGGCTTAGGCAGATACGGCATCGCAGCAACAAATGTTTGGCTGCTAAGATGTCGAATACAATCTAGACATACTAGGTCAAAAATATATTATTCGTACCTTATAGTTGATAGAGAGAAAAGCGGCAGAGAAGCCATAGAAAACTACTATTGCAGTTGTCTAAGCGGTAAGCGCACTCTTGGTTGCTGTGCCCACATTATGTGTGTAGTGTGGTATTTAGGGTGGGCGAGAAACCAAGAGGAAGAGATCCGTTTACCAGCTCATTTTTTAAACGATGTTATTGTAGACGACAATTGAATCCCATCATTTTCTTTTTTTAAAGGAATACTAGCATTATATACTAGCATTATATACGAGTATTGTATATGTATCTGTCAATAAATCGATGTATTTAATAACCAATAAACCTTTAGTTTTTTTTAATCCATCATTATCTTATACTTAGATATGCATTACGTTTTATCATGTACGTACTTTCGGTTTAATTAATTCGATTTTTTATATGATCAACGCTTATAACTTTTTATCTAAACAAGTTGCCGAAGTAATTTTTTGCAGTCTTAATATATACATAATTGTCGACTAAAAAATATATAGGACAGATGTGGCCGCCGATGGGACAAGCGCCATACATTTTTGCCCATTGTCCTTTATCCAAAACTCTTATATCTAAAATAGTCTTAGGTAGGCTATTGTAAATCCTAGGTGCCATACAGAAAACGCTAATGTCCATTAGTGTACTTTATGTTGATGACAACAAATTTTATGATTGTGGCGCTTACTCGTATAGCGCCAAATAAATCTAAATTGGTTCTAATAAACACTACTATTTCATAAATATAAATAAATGTACATATAACCAATTTCATAATAAAATACGTTTTCATATAAATTTCAAAAGTATTTATAATGTATCCAAAGAAGATATTGATACTCAGACATTATTGTACATCGGTTATTACTCTAGGTACATTCACAATGATACGTAAATCTATATTATGTATAATGGCCAATTTTCTCGCTAATGGCAGTTTGTTCCAGACAACCTTGAGCTGGATTACAAGGTAGCATTCGAGACGAGCCTACTAGCTTTGAGGTACAGTCAGCGACTGAATAATCTTGACTACAAAGTCTCAAAAATATTAAAACCAAGAGAGAAGGAGCCAATGCCCGAGTGCCATTACTGTGACGCGAGCGAGGACTCGGGGCTAAACACACTTACCAAGTGCCCGGCGCAGGAGACGCCGACTAATTTAGAATTTTGAGAAATACAAATTAGGATTTTTAATAAGTGTATGAAATGATATAACAGTAGTTCTAGTACTGATAAGAAGGAATACATTGATAATAGAAATGACGTAATCAAAAAGAATGTACAGAGATCTACTGATTAATCTGCATTTAGGTCCATTTGCTTGCTAGTCAGTGTGCCTGCTTAAATTAATAATGGCCGAGACAAATTCAGGCTTTTCTCCGAGGTTTAGGAGGCTGCAGTCGCCCCCGCGAAAGATATGTCAATTAAAAACAATAAATCTTCACCGGGCTATAAATGCAAACTTTGGACGCAACTAAAAAAGTGCAACATACATTTATAAAACGCAACGTAAGTTCCATGACTTAATCACGAATAGTCCCGAACTTTTATATAATTATGAATTCACACCGCGATAGTTTAAAAATAACAAGTGCAACATCATTCATTGGTTCCGGACGAACGTCGATAGATGGCTCCCACTGTCGCCGGAAAACGAATATATAGTAAGATTTGGATGGCTTCAGACGTGAATCAGTGGTTAGAGCATTCTCCCTAGAAGGGAAAGGTCGCGGGTCCGAATCCGCCAAAACCGTTTCAATAAGGTTTTTCATATAAATATTTTTGTATGTCACCATTATTCTCTGTATCTTTTCCCAACTCATCAGGGGTCGGTTATTCAGTCTAAGCGACAGCCGTCTGATCTCCGCAATCAACTGGTGATATCGATGTTCAGTATATAATATGTATTGCTTCATAATATTTTTTATTGCAAAATACATAACCGTTCATATAGAAACACGTTTATAACAAAATATTAAACATCCCTATCTACAATTCTAGAGACAAATTGTATTCAAATATTAATCTTTTAGAACCGCATATCTTTTTAATTTACGCCACCCACTTTCACCCCATTTTTTGTCCCCGTATCAACCCTAGAACAATTACGTCACCCAGTGATGCGCAAGGGCTGTCGCGTGGCGATAGCGACGCGTGGCCGCCCCCGGCCGCGGCAGCCCTGTATTTATGTAGTATTAATAATGTGCTCGATAGACAGTATTAGAAGGAAATAAAATTGTCTAAAAATGTTTTCTTAAAGTATATCGTAGGTAAGTTATTACTTAGAGATAACATAATATGCACCGTATTAATGTACGAATAACACGGAATTCAATCTAAAGAAAGACAGAATGTAGTTGAGTCTTTATTGTAACCGTGGACACTTGTGGTTTATTTCACTTACTAAGGAAAATCACATAATAAGAAACTGGGGACAATTTTTTTTTATATGATTTTCTTTTTTAGTTTATCAATTAAATAGTCTATCGCACTCCACTGCTGGACATAGGCCTTTTTTTTTTTATATAGGACACGTCAATTGGACTTCGCCTTGCCTGATGGTAAGCTGAAGGCAAAGTCCCAGAAAAGAGGGTCACCATTACTTACACATACCGTGTGACAATGGTGACACTCAGCTTGACGGCCTCATCATATGCTTTTTCACGCCCCGCTTAAAGGACCCGGGACTGTAGGAAGAAGGAAACACGTGAGCTGGTAATGAATTCCAGGCCTTAATGGTGCGACAGAGGAAAGAGTCTCCGAACCGCTTGGTTCTTGATCGGATGTTTTGCACAGTGTGTGGATGACATCTAAGACCTGCACGCTAAGGCCTCTCCCAATGTGCGCCTTTGCACCCGACACTCCGCCATTCGCATCCTGTCTATTCCACTTTAATATTTAAGTTTATAATCTATTTTAAATAAATAAATAAATATACCACAACATTCTACACAACGCTATCTAGACCCATGGTAAGCATAGCTTAACTAGCTTGTGTTATGGAATCTAGAATGCGGATAAACATACTTAGATACTTTTTTTTGGTAAATACATACACATCATACATAAAAACACCCAGACCAATGCAAATATACATATTCATGCGTACAAATATTTGCACTGAGCGGGAATCGAACCCGCGCCTCCTGCGTAGCAGTCGAACGATCAACCGCTACGCCACAGAGGTCGTCTTTTGTAATGTAACTAATAGAACGAAATGCCTCTAACTAATGAGTGAAGTTACTCATTCCTTTTATGGTTTATTTTATGCTGGATGCACATTTATCTCAATAATTCCCATCTCAGTTACCAGCACTTAACGCAAGCACTGAAAGAAAATAATTTACAAAAATCACGCCGTTGACCTCTTCACCACATGCAAAGGCTTAACAATTAATTATCAAACAATACACAACTAAACAGACCCTCAAGAAAAATGAGATAGCAAGGAGAAAGAGGTCCAATTACACTGCAAAGGCACTTCACACGTCAAACGCAGGACTCAAAGTGCGCGCGACGGAAATTGTCCCGCGCGCCGCCATCTTGTCGACCGGAATACCGCCAAATTATCAGCCTCTATGGTCCAGGCCTCTATGGATATTAAGTGATTTTTTTGGCATCGTCGAGTGTTTGATGGTTGGCGCCATGGTTATTTGAGCGTGATTTTTTGCAAATTGAATCGCGATATAGGGATCAATTCCTCTACAAAACAGTGAATAAATTATATTTGAGTAAAAATCAATTTTTCAAATCACAGATAGCATCTTATTTTTTTATTATCAAAGGGATGAAATCAATCAACTATTTTTAGACTGGCTTTTGTCAATCTGGAGTACTGATTACTGTTTTTTAATAAAACTGTCATTACAGCTAACTTTAGATAGATGAAACAAACATCTAGCATCTAGATAAGTTAGAGCAGTCTAGGTTATTCCATTGTCTTTAGACAAAAGTGGCAATCTGTTTGACTGATTGCGACACTTTCGAGTTCATCTTTATTCTTTTTATTTGGAAAATATTACCTCACTGGTTTGTATGTTTACCCAAGTTGAATTTTAAAATTGAAGTAGACTTCTTAGTGAGTTGAATTGTTGATGTTACAAATGCCATAACAGCAACAAATAATTTTAACAAAAACGTTTAACCGACTTTAAGAAACGAAATAGTGGCTCTGAAAAGCGGAAAATAAATGAATTTACAGATTTACTGATCTGTTAGATCGATGCCAGCCCGAGAGGACGTATTACAATTGATTGTATGACAATAGTTCAGACACAGCAAACAAAGTAGACACCGACTTCTAATAGATCAGTAAATCTGTCAATTCAGTTATGTTTTGCTTTTCATGGCCTCCATTTCGTTTATTCTTTTTTCCATTTTAATGTGCTATAAGTTTATATCTGGTCCATCTTCCATCGTTTGCTTAGTCAATCATCGCCATGAGAAGATAATTTTCAGAGGCAAATACTCAAATTAAATTATATAAAAGCAACAGAAACAGTACCTTTGCCTACATTTTGAGAATTTCCCTAAATCCCGTCATCCGACTCCCTCGTTCCTGTGATTTGTTTCTGATGCCCTGGAACAGGAACCACCTTTCAATTTCTAACAAAACAAAGTACATAAAAATCTGTTAGAAAATTACTTTTACAAACAACAATTTTGCCCCCTTAGTAGTGAAATTTTGAAAAAATGCTGCTACATGTGTTAATGGCTCTATTGAAGAAAATGCTTTCTACCAGAGTCACTTAGAACACGTACTGAAGACTGATGAAAGCCATTGTCTTGTGATAAAAGCCGTTGTTTCGTGCAACGGTGCAATTAATCCGTACGTGCTTTAAAGTATTATTAATAAGTTTATTTCATTAATTTTCACTAATAGATAGCGCCTAGACATATGTTTTGTTTTTGAAAATGAAATCACATTGATGCTGCTGATTGCTAATACAAAGTAAGCAGGCGCGTTTTCCTGTAATTGTAATTGAGAATTTCTAAGATATCTCCAGAATCTCAGCATCAGATCTGGATTTTATGGATATGGGACCACTCTGAAAGTACACCCTATCGAACACCGCAGTCAAGTCCGTTCATTTGGTTTTGATATCGCCTAACAAACATACATAAGAAAAGATACTCATCAAATTGAGAATCTCCTCCTTTTAAAGTCGGTTAAAAAGAACCCTTATCACTGTTCATAGCAACAAAAGCCTTGAAAGTACTCAACTGAAATACACTGGGCCCAAATATATTTAATCGAACCTTTGAATAAATGGAGCTTGGCCAATAAACACTGAGAGGCAATGGGCCGGAGTTTAGTTAATAAATAAAAGGGGCGATCTCGCTGCGACAAATCTTATTAGACGCCCTTTGATTACGCAAATCTCTGTTCTTAAGACGAGATTCGCGCCGCTAATATTGTTACTGCTGCGCCGTGCTGCGTTCAGGCGGACTGGCCACTGGAGATGGAATGATTATATTTTTAACTCATTTGAGTTAGAAAAGAATAAAAAAAAAAATCCAAAGATTTATATAAGAGACACCGACGACAACACGGCAATCACATGGCCCGTCTTCTTAGAATAGAATACCATTTTAGAGTTCAAGAAGACCACTTTAGCCGATAACGATAACCTTGTCCAAAAAGTAATTGGAAACAGGGTCACACAGACAACAGGTTCCTGGTGCAAAGTTTGGCCATGTATTGCAACATGGCGAATGGGATGAAAACCTTTGCACAAGGAACGGTCAGTGGCGGGTTATTGACAAAAATGTAGAATTACCGAATGTATATTTTTAGAATCGGTACCAATTACGTACTTACTAACGACTTATTAACTTTTACCAGTAGCTGTTTTAATCGTGTTAATGTATTTGTATTTGTATTTAATTGTATTTAGTCCGTTCATTTACTTGGCTTGAACTGATAACAAATTATTTTCTCTTCTTAAGGAACGGTACTAATGAAGAGCATTTTATTTTACTCGTTGCAAAATTTTATAGGTGCTCAGCTAGGGCTTGGTTGATCATCATGAAAAAAAATTTTCACATCACTCAATATCACATACCAGAAAAATCATAAAACAATTATTTTAAAAGGCAATACATTAGTTTTATATTCTTACTACCTTTAACAGCATTTCACAGCCTCCGTACAAGTTCGATTGCCACTCGCTACCTAACTAACCCAATTCAAACAGAGCACAACACTCGCTAGATTTATTAGGGTTAATGAAAACAAAAACCAACGCGTCGCTCGAGTCCGATTCGATTTGCTTATAATAAACGTTTTGTGAGTCTGTCTGTGCGCTGAGATCAGTCGCATTGAGACGTGTCTCGCTATTGTGAGAATATTATGCCAATTTATGTTCAAAAACCATTGAGAAACTTGGCAACACTGTGGCTGTTGTAGCTATGAATAAATATTAACAAACGGAGTGAATTGAAAGCAAAGTGAAGAGGCTATCTTAACAATCAATTTCAATAAAGAATAAAGTTCTACGTTTATTTAATTTATTCGGGAATTTT
Organism: Eilema griseolum; assembly: GCA_963662185.1. Lineage (NCBI taxonomy): Eukaryota > Metazoa > Arthropoda > Insecta > Lepidoptera > Erebidae > Eilema > Eilema griseolum. The sequence goes on from OY759252.1 coordinate 798,814, forward strand.
GAATGTAGAAAGTCTTTCACTCTTTGCTTGCGTCCTCTGACAGTTAGGGTTGATACCCATATGAAGTAATTGTGTGTCAACCTTTTGTTTAAATACCTATTATTTCTTGTATTTTAGTCCTCACTAGTCAAAGAGTCAGCTTTGGATAAATATTATAATACAAAGGTTGTGTTTTTTTTTTAAACACATACATATTATATAAAAATATCCAGACTAAAACAGAGTAGAAATCGATCCTGCGACTACTCACTTAGCAGTTAAACGTTCTACCGCAACGCAAAACGTGTCAAATCCAATGTCTTTTTGCACCTAGCATCTTCGACCAATAAGCGCACAGTATTTAATGAACTCACTTGACATAACTTCGACATACCATAAACCGGGAATTAACCTTACTTTTAACATCGACCATAAATATTTTTTCCAACACCAGAGTCATCCATTCCAGTGACGTGTAAAGAAAACTGCGGCACACGCACCGAACCTGCGACCCCTGTCGCCAGCTGATTAATTACAGTGCGATTAATCACAGGACATGAGTGATGGCGGCACGAACATCGCACTATAATACAGTCCTACTTACTATTTGTAGATTAATTCCCCACTAGTATTTGCTAAGAAATTGGGTTCATATGTACCACTATATGTTCATAATGTACGTCAGACTCGCCCGACCCCATGGCATTTGGTAACCAGACTTGTATCATGGTTTGTGTCAGACAAGCACACGGCCCACCTGGTGGAAATTGGTGACTGTGGCCTATGTACGTGTGTAACACCAGAAGAGTCACACTCGTGCTGTAAAACCTGTAAGTACAGTTTCTTTGCCGTCAGTGTAGAAGAAAAAGCAGGACAAGCCTTTTGTTTTCCTACTGAAAACACCAACTCTCCAATGAGCTCTGACTACCCTACTCACCGCTGGGAACACAACACGAAGTTATGAAGGCCGCGGTATTCTGTATATCATGGTTATTATAGTAAACTAATAAAAGGAGCCAAAAAAAAAATGTATTACCTTCAAAGAAATTATTCTTGCTAAACTCGATAAAGGAGGACATGCCACAATTTCAGCGTTAACAGAAAAAAAATCCTTAAGAACGATAGTTCCGCATGCTCCTCAAAAAATTTTGCCTCATACAAAAATCTTTACTTACCCCATATTCTGTTTTACCTCAAAACAGCTAAATAGGTGACCATTCTCATTTTAAAGCATAAGGATCAGACTTCTGCTTTTGTTCAGCGGCAAAGTTGAAGAAGACACAGAGCTTTATTTCGGAAAATTTCTGAGAACACAAAATATTTTCCGCGGCAACGGTGCACGGTAGTTAGAAATTCTCGTGTTATCCTTCAAATTTGCCAAAGAAATAACTAAAATCTATGAAGCTGAAAGTGAGGTGAGACTTTTTATAAGGAATGTATTTTGATATTTGGTGGTAAACTTGATAACCGACAGATAGGAATGTCTAAAGTTGCTTGTTCCCCGCACAAGGCTACGACGGGGAGAGTTTAAAATACCAATACCAAGATATTTGCACCGGGGTAGTAGGTACCTACCTAAGATAAATACAAGAAATACTACTCGTATTTCGCAATAAATAGTACGTGGTATCTTTATATTATTCTCTGCAGAAGTTTGAGATATGGAAATTATATCCATTGTGATTTGTATAAGTTGCATTGGACTAAGTCAAACTCAGTCAGTAATGTCTATTCTTATTTTAGTATTGAAGTTATCGGGATATTTACAATGTTGTATTGTTCTGAGTTGCCTATATTTCGACGCTGTTGCAAGCACCATGATCACGGAGGAACTGGAGTTTCAGCGGTGAACAGTGAAAAGTTTTTAGGAATAAATATATCAATCCAGTAGAGAGCCATTTTTGGGTGAGCGCAGACATTGCGACAGCAGTGGTTGTGTATATACGTGTAGTAAAAGAACTCGAAAGAGGGTAGATCGAAATATTTACTACTAATAAACTTTTTCACTATGATCATGGTGCTTGCAACAGCGCCGAAATATCGAAAGAAAAATACAACGTGGTAAATATCCCAATACCTTTGATGCTAATGTGAGTGACTGTGATAGTTTAAATACCTATATTATTGTCTATTCTGTGATATAACAATACATTATGTGAAGTGGTAAAAAGTAGGACTAGTCAAAGAAGGAAAATGACATGGTTGTGTCTCCATAACAATTCATAAAATCTGTTCCGATCAAAGTTGATGGGGACAACCACAAATTATAGGATTTATGTTATAGATTATGTTAACTCTAAATAAATGTCATTTCAAATATAAAATACCTAGGTACTAACTGATCCTTCCCGGCATTACGTGGGAAACAGTTTAGTTAACTAAAAAAATAACCTTTTTAGTAATATTAATAAGTTGACAAAGTTTAATAGCAATAAGATAAACAGAGATAAAATAGTGCAAAAAATACAAACTTCAAACTATTTATACTGTAGATTGATGGCACTTGGTGGAATTTGTTGTTACACATATTTATAACTCACTTGTACTTTTCCACTTTTCCAGAGTGTCGCAATGTTTCTAATAGGAATGTTCTTAAATGTCATTATAAACCTTTGAGGATGTCGTAAGGCGAAACCGGTCAGGTGTTATAAGTAATAAAGTAATGTGGAAAAGTACAAGTGAGTTATTAATATGTGTAACAAACTTCAAATCCTTTATTACTTTTTACTTAATAAAGAAGTAGTTGAGTTACCCCCTTATTGGTCGTTAACGTTACTTACAGTTACTTCCACGCCCAACAACGGCCAAAATAGACTTAGTTTGTAATTAGTGCTCCTACACAACTATAGTTCATCTACAAAAGAACTAACTCACGTGTCTAAACTAGGAAACAAGCATGGCGATATTACAGGCGCGTATCTCTCGGGTCTGCGGTTCTCGCCTTATTAAAAAGGGGCTGTATTCTCAACGAAACAAAAACCTTTTTTCGAAAAGAATTCACAATTCAGCTAGATTAAATACTATAAGCGTTTATTCACTGAACTCAAAACGAAAGGTTTTAGACAATATTCTTTCTAGAACGGGCGTACGAATCAGTAATTAGAAATCTAATGATTGAATCAAAGTGCAGTTCAAAAAGGAACTTGTATAATTGCTTTCATTGCTCCTACTACTACACATAACTTATACCATATAACTTATAAAGGGAATTATCTAAATTAAAATATAAATACCAAACAGAATATATAACCGATGTCAACCGGGAGGGTGGCCAGAAGGCTGGCGGCATTGCCACGTTGAATGGCAATACCAATCTTTTGAGCAAGAAATAAACCAGTCCTCTGGTCACGGGTAGCTTCAATTATATTCAATATTTATTGTCTGTCTGCTTTTCTAACGGATAAAAAAGGCAGATTCTTCCGAATAACCTTCAAAGTAGCTGGGTTTATTTTAACGAGTTTTCTAGAACTAATAGCTCTTGTTATATGGCTACTTTTATGTTATAAAAAGCTAGTACTTTTTCTCGTAAAGATGCAGACTGAAGTCCTCGTGGATGGAGCCGCGGGTACATCTAGTATAGTTAATGTACTGTCTCCATAGCCATTATGATGAAGATGCAACCCAATGGTGTATAATTTAAATCCCACTACTGTCGCAAATGCCAACTGGCTCGGAGGCGTGACGATCATTTTTACAAGCGTTAGATCAGCAGCCAGGCACGCGCGACCCTTTCACAGTGCATTATGCTTAGCGAGGTGATTGTACGGGCCAAGTTATAAGAGGTAGCCGTGACAGTAATAGAACATTTCTTTCTGAAATGCTCGTTTGGCTGAAGCTTCTCCTTCAATTGGATTTTGTTGGTGACAGTTTTGAAATACATTATGTATTCGAATTAATTTATCCCGAGTAGCTTTTGCTTTTACACGACCTCAAAAATATCAAAAATATAGATATATTTATTTTTAGTTGCATTTTGGAAGCTAAATAAGGTTTTATCATTTACGATCATGGATTTAACTATTCTTGGGACACAGAGTTTCCAATTAACAAGATTTTATGTAATTTCATTTTCATATGCATGTTTTTCACCGTGTCTTCATGGTTTTACTGATATTAATTAATACTGATGTGAAGAATGTCGTTGTGCACATAATTTTTTGTAACAATTATCCAATTTATTAAAGTGGAGGTATTCCCTCAGTAAAGATTTAGTAGTATAAAAATCACACAAATTAAACACACTTTATTTTAAACCGCTACTATCGTGGTTTGCACCACACACCAAGACAAGTAGAGAGCAATGCTAGTACAGCAATAAGTTAGAATTTTCCTAATAATAGTGGAATAAAGTGTAACGCAGAAATGCGCGATCCAGCCGAGGATAATGGCCGCTGAAATATGATGTGCGCGGCGAGCGTCGCTTTTGTTACTTTTAACATTTCAGCCGGAGTAAATAGAAATGTAGTTTTAGTTTTAAGAGATTAAACAACCAACTTACTTAGGTTCTAAGAGACGTCTCTTAGAGCTGTGGGGGGGGGGGGGGCAGGCACGTAGGCAAAGGCATATCAACAAACCAATAAAAACTAATAAGCAGACTCCGGACTTGCAAGTGTAAGCTTTAAATCCAATTATTATCCAAAAATCTATTAAAGTAAACTAAAAACAAACCATACCATAACGTACAGGCCATTGTAAATATACAAGGACCGTAAAAATACAAAATATTGTGAACATATATTTTATGACATACCTATTAAGGCAATTAGAGTAGGAAATAAAAAGAGAAGAATTATATGAGATTTCCAAACATGCAGGCAGGACGCGTCCATGTAGCTCATTTGCTCAGAGCATTTTCCCTGTACATGCAAACGGGACTGACTGCGGGTTCAAGTCCTGGATGTTCACCTTTTCCCATTTAAATCCACTTGACGATGTTTTATATTACTTTAAAGTGTTACAATATCTTGACCAAGTAATTATCTGACTGAACACACTTAGCGTTTCCACCCTGTATACATATAGATAAAACAATTCAGATACAAGTTATCTATTGTATGACACAACAATTCTTCCACAAACACCATACAACGTACAGCTTCAGTTATCTCCACACCCCATTTTCCTCACGCCCAAATTTACCCTATATTCTGATCTTCCCCACAATAATAATCATTCGCCGATTTAATGACTTCCAACCCCATTCCGTCCGATTCACTGCTGAGTACAACCTTCAGTGAATTTGAGAAGCAGTTTCCTACACATCTATGGAAAATAGAAGATACATATGTATCTCTTTCTTCATACATATGTATGAGACACTTTCCCGATTGTATGTCGAATTAATATGGATGTGTTAGTCCGGGAATGCCGTGTGAAGTGTAAGTGTGTACCAAACTGTGGTATTGTCTCTGTTTTATTTCGTATGGGACATTTAATTGCTGATTTTATTTGGGAGGCTTTAATGAAGGGTTGACCTGAATGTTTCTGTGTTGTAATAAGGATAATTTATGTTGTATGTTGTTGTTTTCTCGTGGAACTGTAGATACTGTTTTTTTTTTATTTGTAGGTATATCAAATAAAGAGAACTTCTCAGATCACGTTTTGGAATTAAGTGCATACAACTGCTTTCCAAGCATAGTTCATAGCTAAGATTGTTATTTTTTTTTTCTAATAAGAATATTTCCTTATTCTTGCTGGTCTGCTCGGAGAAGTTTCGTTAAGAAATAAGCAGTACCATTGTACTATTTCTAGACTATCTAATTTATCTTATGTTTGTTTCTGTAGGTGCACATAATTAAAATTAAACTTACAATAAAAAATATTATAATGTCATTTATATTATTATTTGAGAACCTATCTGGCTCGTATTTTTGAACACGACTGGTCAAATAACGAGTGTTTTGTTATGTTGCATGTGAATTTTTGAGTTACTCACGCTTTACTATATTTTGAAGAGGATAAGGAAATAAATGTTGAAAAGTTAAATAAACTAAAGTTAACCTAGGTAGGACCAAACTCAAACTAGAGTAAGCGTTAAATAGGAGTATGCAGCATTTCTTATGGTTCATAAAATTTCTCAAATTTTATATCTCTCACCTTCTTCTCCTCTTCTGAATCATGCTTCTAATAGCGTCTGGGCTGTATGTCTGTTTACTGTTTACTGTAATACTAGTAACAGAAACCTGATAGATCACAATATTCATACTTCCATCTATCTATCATCACTTCTACACATCGGAGACTCCCGGCCGCGCGGCGTCACTTCCGGTGGTGCGCGCGCTCGTCACAATTTCCGGGGGTCCATTAGGGATTTCCCCCAACATTTTACACTTACTTAACAAGCTTTTGCCTCAAGACAGTCCGACACACCTATTATTATTTATGTAGAGACTTACCCGTTTCATTCATTTACATGTTATGTTTTAGCTTAATATAAGCTATATACTTTAAAGCTCAGTGGTTGAGAAGTCGGCTTTACGATCGAAAGGTCCCGGGTTCGAGTACTGGCTATTACACTAACGACGTGAGCCCGCTCTTAACACAAGCAATTTTACTTAGCTGGAGGGGTTAGAGGGAATATTAGTAATTTCGGTTCTAATATTCTTTATGAAAAAAAGCTCGTCTTAAATAATTATCTTCATAGATAGTCCTCAAAGTTTGCGCCCTGGATCACGATGACCTCATATTTTTTTGATTGATATGTCAGCTGTTTCAAGAGCAACTGCCGTCTGACCTCCCATGAGAGTACATCCAGGAGCCGAGTTAGTAGTTACCTGCTCTAGCAGGTGAGGTTGATTTGGGCCCCTAAGGAGTGGTAGGGCCCTGTACTCCCGATATTGTTGTTGAGCTCGTCTATCGCCGACGCACCCCGTGCTACCATCAAAAGACGCCCAAAGACCGCTTACTTAGCAAATACTTACAGCTTATTTTGGGCCCAAGATATATGCCCCGAGGAATACAAGTGACTACTTCGAGTCAAGGTCTTTTTGCTACTATACCGAATATTTTTTCCATGTCCCACATTGAAGGTCAATGGTCAAGAATCGAAACTATATCTTATATGACTATATATCGAATACAAGTGGTTGAATAATAAAACTATAACAATTATTATTACTGGTTACACTCCCTCCTCTAAGATGAGATCTCCCTCATTAAGACGTATGTGCTGATCAATCTTGCGCGCGTCTCGGGCCACAACCCTTCATCACGAGAACATTCCGCCGAGGGCCCCATTGTGTTGTAATGATCTATTGCTCCTCGATGTGCCGATGGAACGACCATTGTGGGGGAAAACAATAATGTATGATGGGGTAAATTGTGATGTTTAATCAAATATTGTTCTGACATTAATATAAACAAACATAAACATTGTTTACTTAAACTTTCCCCCGAATACAGAATATTCGGGGTAAGTTAAGATAAGAAGTTGACACAACTAAATTCTGTATTTGGTACGGTATTCTACATACATACATATAATCTCGCCTTTATCCCCGGAGGGTTAGGCAGAGGTGCATTAACACCCACATTTCACCAATCATTGAATTCGGTCCCACGTTATAGGGGGTGAGCCTATTACCGTCGTCCAGGTACTATTGTAGACTCAAGCCATGCATCTGAGGCTGAGTGTGGGCTGTATATATCTGTATGATGTTAAACAGCCCTATCTCTTAGTCGCCTTGTACGACACCACGTACGGTATTCTAGGATTACTATAAGTACAGTGTCATCTAGAACCGAACTAAGCATAGTATGGTTCTATATTGTTCTAGAAGATGTACTTATAGTTTGTAGTATAAACAAAAAAATATTAGTAACCAAAATTACAAATATTCCCCAGCTAAGCTAAATTGTTTATGTTAATACTGAGCTCTTATTGACAGTGTAATAGCCAGGAAACGAACCTGGTACCTCTCCATAGTAAAGTCACTTCGTAAAACAACCAACGATGAATTGACAAAATAACCATTTTTAAAGACAGATGCCTACCCTGCGTCATTATACATGTGCAATATAACTTCCGAAATTAATCAATGCTCGTCCCGGAATTGAACTCAAATTCCGTCACAAGGGGCGCATACTTCTAAGACTAGTGCAGTGAGTAATTAAATAGTGTAAAGTCTTCGTCATGCTCGGTACTGCAAGTCATGCTCGAGTCATGTAGCGTCATGCAGAGCGCGAACAGTCACGGCGCCGTCGTTACGGGCCTCGTTGGCCAGCCACAATAGACTCTCTTAGATTAATTGATATGGGGTAGTGTTATGAATTAACCGCACTCGGTTAACCTATTTCATCACTGAATTATTCTTTGATAACTGTTTTGTAGTTAATCACTCAAGGGTTTAGAGATTAGGTAGTCATAGTTATGGACATACCCAGGGGGTAGGGGCAAGTGGGGCGCTTGCCTTGCCCGAAGTTTAGAATTTTAAATACATGACATCACACCCTCCCTTCCTCAATCCAATTTGACTTTACCCCATTCGTTAAAGAAAGCTGGGGACGTCCATAGTTAGGGGTAAGCAGAGACAACAGTCCGCCTCCAGCTTCTGTCCTTAATACTTTATGAACTTCCTCTACAGTCATTAAAACTTTTATCCGAACCGCTTTCGAATACTTTTGACTTACCCGTTTCTATTAATATTCGTCATGAATATTAAAAGACTAGCTGACCCACACTGGCTTCGCCCGTTGCATAAATTGACACTAATAACGATGAGAATAAGGGAATGTTTCCTGTAAGTGGAAATCGCTATCTCTAGGATTTTTAGTATTTTTACTCCAAGGATGATTGACAAATTCTACCCTGTATAGCTACGTTCCGATATAGTCCATAGTGACTTTTGGTCAGTTTAATTTCTATACGACGCCTTCTTACCCATAACCATTTGCAGGAAATTATTATACTGATAGGAAGTTGATTTATAAAGATTAGTGGTTATGGGGTCATCCTTACCACCAAGGTCAGTACATTACCAATATGAACCTCCTAACACATATAATTTAGCAATGCAGGTAATGGTATCACTCCATTTAGCACGCATATTTGTCTTCAAATAATATATGGAATGTTGCCAGATTTGAAAGAAAGAAAGATCCGTTTATTATACACACACACACACACACACTTACAAAACACATAAAAAATAAAATAAAATAAAATATCCACAATCGGCATATAAAAAAAACAAGTAAAAACATAAACAGTACGATACAAATAATTAGATATATAGGTATTTGTTGACATTTATGATCACTGCTCCGATCCCTTTAGTAGTAGCGTGATGATATATAGCCTGAAACCTTTGTCGATAAACGGACTATTTAACATTTAAAGATTTTTTAAATTCGAACCAGTAGTTTCCAAGGGCGTTCAAACTCTTCAGCTTTATAATATTAGTTTAGATAAGGTGATCTGCAAATTGCTTCCTGTCACTATTCCTGACCCACACATATATATTTTCTCAACTAAAAAGAAAACAAACAAAATCCTTTCTTAACCCTGAACAAATCGCCGCCACAAATCACTATACAAAACAAGGTGCGCGGTATAAAAAGCCGGTTGAACGCCGCGCCCGGATCTCCCTGACAGACACGGATGTCCAACATCCGTCACTGTTCGATGTATGGAAATTACGGGCTCGTGAACTTATTTGTTCGGTCCGGTACAAAGTGCTGCGCGAATGGGCACTTTGTAGCATTGCTTTTTTAAGTTATACTTCTTTTGAAATGGAAGGAACTTAGTGCATTTATAGGAGGAGACGGTAGTTCCAGATACGAATTAAAAATTAGTCACTTTTTTGACGGCAATTTGATTTTTAGGTAACATGATCAGGAAGGAATACAACACACGGTAGATTAGCTATTAATTAACTCTAGAATACTGTCTTTCGAGTCCTTTAATGAATCGACAGGCTCGAAAAAAATACAATAAATTTTGAACGCATCAATGTAGTACATTAAACACCTGGCCTATTTATAAATCAGTTATTGTAATACAAATAATTATAAAAGCCGGTCAAGTGCAAGTCGGACTCGAGCACCGAGGTTTCCTTAAAATACCTTAAAATATTTTGAATGCGTGGATTTAGAAGATTGATTTTTGCACAGTTTCAACGTTATAGACCTGAGTATGTGGTACGAAATTGAACTTGATACCTCCACGCATTCTTGAGAAAAAGGTATTGACAGACAGACAGACAGACGGACAACGAAGTGATTCTTTAAGGATTCCGATTTTTTCCTTTTGAGGTACGGAACATTTCACTAAGCATAAAAAGATGTTCACTTTTCCGATGTAAGTCTAGTTTCGATAAAGTAGTAGTAGTAGGAAATGCATTACAAGAGCTCGATATAAAGTCTTTTCATGCTTTTTAAGCGTTGAAAGATAAAATTGTCAAGACCTACAGTGTCAAGACAACTTCACCCGCAAAGACGGGTCACTTTGGCACACTTTACTCTCGGGGTGTGACTATCGTCTGAGCTCCCGTCAGACAGTGGGTCACTCCTGTAAAAACCATATATTGATTATTATCATTGCTAAGCCCCGATAATTTTATCAAGTCAATGCCACTGTCATGCCACAGGCACTGTAAAATTTTAGACTTCACACACATGTTGTAGAGTGAATGAAAAATGTAATTAACTTTATTACATTTAATTTTGGACTTTAGCCGTATTTGAATGAAGTTTAAAATTAATTAAAATAGCATTTTACATTGTCAGTGGTTTTGTTATGACATATACATAGTTGGACCGGCGTCCTGTTCTTTAAACGAAACCCTTGGGGATATTTAAACGTACAATAAATTTAATCATCCTCTAAAAATTTTTCATTCCAACTCGCCCACCAGCTCTAAACTCTATATCCGCCAATATCCGCTACCCAATAAATAACGCCTCAAGATTATCTTATATCCGCTGCTTTGCTCTATTTCCGGTGCATTGCGGATATCTGATGGAGAATAATATTCTAGGATGCTGAAGGCTGTTGTGTGTTCTATTTTATACCCAACAGTTTTTTTTTAAATAACCGAAGCTGATAATTAACCTCTTCAGCCAAGCTAAGTGCTGGTGTTAGGAGCAGATTCACATCGGTTGTGTAATGACGAGAGGACGAGGCCTCGAAAGTTAGAAGAGTACTGAGTAACGAGCAGATGTGGTAAAATAAATTTATTTTATACTAGCTGTAGCTCACGGCTCCGCTCGAGTGAATGTCAGTTATCGCGACCAAACATAGCCTAAGCTCAAGGTCGAATCTATATTCGCACAAAATGTCATCAAAATCAGATCAGCGGTTTAGGCGTGACGGACAGACAGAGTTAAGTACGCATTTATAATATTAGCATCCCGAGTCCCAGCTTCGCACGGGCAAAAAATTCTTAAAAATCCTTAACTAGATGGCGCTATTTTTAAGATTTTTATCTTAAAAATAACGTCATCTACAAAATACAAAATGAAAATATAAGAAAATTTAACGAGAGAAAGTTGTATCAGAGCTCAAAAGGCGCAGAATTTTTTGAATTTTAGAAGTGTTCACAAGCCAGCTGAATATTTTTATAAATATAGATAAATATTCTACAACATTCTACACAAAGCTGTCTAAACCCATACTAAACATAGCGTAACTAACTTGTGTTATGGAATCTAGAATACGAATAGATAGTACTTACATAGTCTTTTTTTTTAAATACATATTTATTATACATAGAAAACACCCAGACTAATGCAAAACGACATATTCATGCATATAAATATTTGTACTGATTGGTAATCGAACCCGCGCCCGCGACCTCTGCGTTGCATTCGAACGATCTACCGCTACAACACAGAGGTCTGAGAGATAATTATATGCAGACAATATTATAGATGATGGCAATAAAATGTGATGACAATGTGACTGGAAGTTTTCTACTTGAAATAAATTGATGCGCAGAAACACCCGATACATATCACTTTGGGAAAAGGCAACACAAAAATAATGCATTTGGTTTAAGACTGTTTACTGTCTATGTACGTGGACTAAAGTAAGTACCTTTAATCAAACAAACCAGCTAGACGTATGGTTTACGTTAAAAGCTGAAAGCGTCCAAACTGTGTCTACACTGTACTATAATTTATTTTAAATTAATTTGTATTTTGTAACAATAAAATTGACTGGTTTAATTTCGAGAAATATAATTCGTCTTGTCTTTTAAATTGGCCGTTGAGTTATGCTTATCCTAGTGCGCATTTTTTTTTAATTTCGCTAACTGAACTCCATAATTAATTTTGTATATATATTTTTTTTGTATAGGCTATCTCATTTTCGTTATCACTGAATTTCAGCTGTTCCTCTGTACATAAAGCTGAATATACTCCTAAAAATTTGAAATGCAACATTTTAGTGGAACACAATCTTCGCTATTCTCGTATCACTTGCCCCAACCAATCCTCACAAGAAACTCTCCTCACCACTCTCTATTGACATACGGATTGAACGTGAACTAATAGGGGGTAAGTTCGTTAGCGTCAGTATTGACAGCACAATTAACTTTATTTCACTTGGATAAAGGAGAGGACGACGCCAGAATTGAGTAGATGGATGGCTCAATTTGTTGGTTATAAAGTAATTAGGTGCTCCACTTCGGGGTGATTCGATTAAGTTGGTGGAAATGTTTCAGAACAATACAGACTCGAACAGTACATTTGAGATATACTCGTACATTTAGAGATGTCCAACTGGGGTAATATGAGTTTAGACTACGGAATAACCGCTTCGGATAAGTTGTACGGGCTACGTACATCATAGAAATGCAAGCTAGCATTTTTATGATGTACGTAGCCCGTACAACTCCAAGCAAAATCCGCGGTAATGGCATATTAAAAATAAAATAAAAATAAGTAAACAGTTCAACTTAATATCTTACGGGAATCGGGCGCGACCAAACCGTAGCTTCGCTGCATAACGCGTATTGTAATTACTTATTCTCATTTGTGATTTGTGATTACATTTTCGAACTAAAAACTTATGTGTCGGGAATCGAACCCCCTACATAAGCTATGTGTTCATTAGCCATCTTAGTTACATAAAATGAAGAATATGACCACTACAGCTACTGGAAAGCAACTGATATGTTGGAAAATATGTGTAAACACAAACATAACACCCAATAAATCACGATAATTAAAAAAAAGTATGTGAGCCACGCTGGCTGGCCGGTGAGGTTGTTTTTACCCTGAGGATCAGGATCACCTTGTGGATCCTGGTGGATTATGCGCTCCTCAAAGTTCTAGCATTAAGTTGAACATACGTTTTGGTTACTAAAGACGGAAATGTATATCCTATGGCTTCAGTTATGTATTTTCTAATTATTTTTTTTCTATTTTTTATACAACTTTGGTGGTGACCGTGGACTATGAACGCGTGCAATACCAGAGGAGTCAGACTCACGCTGCCAACCCTGTAAGAATAGGAGGAGTTTCTGTGCCGTCAGTGTAGTAGAAGACAAAACAGGACAAGCCTTTGGTCATCCCACTGACAGCACTGATATATGAAAACTGTATTACGCAACTCTGGTTTCATATTACAAGAAATAATCAATGTATTCTTTCTCCATTGTTCCACTATAGCCGTAGGTATCATATCCTTGGCCGATACACCCATAGCCCCTAATTACAAATCCAAACAAACCATTAACACTTACTAGGAAACCGTTTCCAATGTGTACACGTTCTCGAGGGGTCAGAACTGGACGAGTAGGGGATGAACGGGGCGAGGCAGGGGGTGAAAGGCGCGAGGAAGGGGCAAAGAGGGTCGAGGAATAAGAAAACGTATTTACCCCGGACCACTTGCGCTCCGACGTAAGTTTATACCTAAACGGTTGTAGGGCTGGCACTCCGCCGCGTCATCAAGCACACTTTTTTAGATGTATTTCTCATTTGATTTAGTAAAATTCTGACAAATTGGATTTCAACTGCATTATTCAAAATTCAAATAAATTTGATTTTTTTTAGATGTCTGTTACTCTGACTGAAATTTAAAAAAAAAAGACTCGCTCGAAATTTTTGCCGTTTTGGTTTATATAAAATTAAATTTCGAGTAAATATTCGTGTCAGCGTGTCGCGAGCTGGAAACTCAGAACTTTACAATATATAAACCTTTGATACAAATATACCATTTTTGTGGTTGATATTACTCAATTTCCTTTTCACTTCATCGTATTACGTTTTAGACTAACCAGATTTATTTGTAATTTTATCGTTTGTATAAAAAAGGCTTTAAAAGATAATAAATTTTCGAGCCATTTTGCATTTTATCTTCAAGCAGGATGTGAGCTTATTTCCTTCACATTCATTCCCAATCTCATTCTTTAAAATCACATGAATTTGAAACTACGGCAGTGTTATAAATTATTCTAAAATTAAAGTATTTTAGTCGAAATTCGTGGCAACCCTGGCGCGTCCATCAAAGGCCCGAGTTAAGTATATCAAATGAATTGTAAATGAAATCAGAAGCGAGTGGCCGGCGGTTTATCGCTCCACTCCGCGCCACTGCCCCGGCGCCCCGGTTGCCCCGGCGCCCCGGCTGCCCGCAGCCTCTAATGTAGGGATGTATTGATGACGCGGTACACCTGATTGTTATTCGAATCCAACATTCGGTTTGTATTCTTTTATACAACTCAGGTGGCAGACAAGCACGACCAACCTGATGGGGAGTGGTTACCGTGGCCTACATCAGTGGAGTCCCAACAGAGAGTTTCTGTGCCGTCAGTGCAGAATATAAATCCTTGTTTACCTGGAAACACAATACTAAGCTTTGATTTTGGTGGAAATTAAATGAATATTTAAATGGAAATAGAGTTGGGAACGCAATGGATAAGAAGAGTGTGTACAGAAGCTGTTTGGAATATAGTTGCCGGCACTACGGATGAACGGCTGGGTTGTTACTGATGTACCTATTTAGTAAAACATTACGGTGTTCAGCCAACCTTAACTGCAAGTCAGTATACCTACTTATTTAGGGAATACTCTCTGGTGCAAACGTTCCTTTTTTTAACACTATTTAGGTGGCAAACAAGCTCACGGCCCACCTGATGGAAAGTGGTTACCGCAGCCTATGGACGTGTGTAACACTAGAGGAGTCGCACTCGCGCTGCCTACCCTGTAAGCACAGAGTTTCTTTGCCATCAGTGTAGAAGACAAAGCAGAACAAGCCTTTAGTCTTCTCACTGACAGCGCCAACTCTCCAGTGAGCTCTGGCTACCGTACTCACCGCTAGGAACACAACACAAAGTTATTATGACCGCGATATTCTGTAGGCGGTTCCCCAGTCGGACTGCTCAATTGGACGGAAATACCGTCGTGTCCTACCTCCACCTACATACCTAACTACCTTAGTTGAAAGTGTTAATACACAATATAATAGTTTATTCTTTATTAATATGAGTATCCACATTAAGTGATCTAAATAGAGGAGAGAACTCCGTTTTAATAAAGAACTTGAAAAGATATGAGTCAACACAAGGATAAACACCAGCGATGAGGTACTTACCTCTGCTTAAAAATGTATCCAAGAGTACTTACTCCAGGAATCTTTAATACGAAATCATTTAACCAAATGAGATTACTTAACAACTTTGCAATCTACCTAACTATGAGCTGCTGCTATAATTTTACAGAATACATTACGTGCAAAATCGGCAAAAGAAATAAGTGCTCACTTTTCATATGAAGCGATATTAAAAGTATACCGACCTCCTTTTGCCAACTGTACTATATTTGTCTATTACGATTTCTTTATATATAATTTGATATAATACAATTTTTTTATATTTATTGTGTACAACTTATGCGGAGGAATTCCATGAAGCATTTTAGATTTAGTTTAATTTAATTGTATAGTCAAGCAGCTAACAAAGCCTTGGTTAGCTAAATAACCCGACCCGGGTCGTATCTGGTGCAATGGAGCCCGGCGGGTCTAAAAAGGACACATTGAGCGAGCCTGCTAAAAACTAGTAACTTTATGAATCTTTATTAGATCCTATAAAATTCTATAAATGGCCACTAATATGAACCGAATTACAATAATTCATGTACTAAGCAGATTCTAATTTCGTATAAATATTCCAGATTCCAATAAAGTGGCCTTTCTAGACCTGCAGAACACTGGCCGCATTTCCGCGCTAGATCGTAATAACTAACCTTTGCACCAGGTATGAGCCGGCGCGAGACTCGTCAGTTTTCTCCCTTATTATCCGACTTATACCTGCCACAATTTTTTTGCTTCTATGCCCCAACTGCCCATGGTCTCGATCGCAACTCGCACCACAATGTATTGCGGCTCCAAGGCTGCATACTTTTCATGCTTTTGCTAGCTGCATCTTCGGCCGCAGTCACAGTACTGACAGAGGTCGCGTTCAACAATTCCCATACTCAATTATACTAATTTATTGTTTTCTTTCTTTACAGGTAATGTTGATAGTATACGGCGCATACAAGATTTGAGATAAATGTAAGCATACCAACCTTATAGAAAACCAATAACAGTGAGCTGGAGCTGGGGAGGCTACCAAGGCTTCCTTCATAGGTAAAGACATTAAAAAAAAAACAACGAAAAAACAACGAAAAAAATTGCTAAATATGTAGTTATATTTCATGTGGTGAATGTTCTGATGAGCTCTTCCAATTAGTCCCATCCTCTCCTTTCAACACGTGTTTCAGGTGCAGGGCTTAGATGTCACCCGCACACGGTGCAGAATATCCAATCAAGAACGAAGCGATTCGGACTCTTTCATTTGTCACACCATTAAGGCCTGGAATTCATTACCAGCTCACGTGTTTCCTTCTTCCTACAGTCCTGGATCCTTTAAGCGGGGCGTGAAAAAGCATATGACGAGATCGACAATGTCACTATTGTAACACTACTACTAACTTTTCGTTCAGTTCCATCAGGCGAGGCGAAGTCTAATTAAAGTGTCCTATATAAAAAAGAATATTGTATTGGGATTTTTTGTACGTTTCCTTTATCCTACATTCCCGGGTTTCTGACGCGGGGCGTGAAATGAGATCACCATTCCATTGCTGATGTTTGCCATGATGATCCTCTTTCCTGAGACCTTGCCTTCAGCTTACCATCAGGCGCGGGCAATCATATTTACGTATCGTATACAAAAAGATATATATGCGACCGTGCTCCAGCTCGAACTGTGCTTGAGCTACACTCAGAGGTCTACATAAATCACTGCAAAAAGCCGCCATTTCTCTTCTAACTAGTTGTCATCCGTATTACAATCACGCGCCCAGAATCTTTTCCTTTGTCAAAAAACACTTACACACCAAAGCTTATGCTCCTCACCACGAGCTAGAGCGAGACAGTTACACTTCCGTCTTTGCGTTTTAGAAGCGACAATTTGCGCGTACAATCGCTGTAAGAGGTCCCTACTTTTATTTTTACGGTAATGCATACTTTCTTTGGCGGGACTTATTGGCGAGAGGCTTGAGTGAAGTGGACTATACTGGTTCGTTTTATGAAAAGCATAATTCGTGAACATTGCCCCTTTCAGGCTTTTACCTACTGAGCGATTGGTGCGGATTAAAAAAGTTTATACGACTTTTACATTATGATCACTCGCGACGGCTTTGTTTTAGCACTCGAACTGTGTAGGGTTGTACCTTGTGGAAAATAACTTTTTACAGGTCACTGATTATATTTTTATACCATTCAAACAGATGTGTAGCGCCATTTTAATCATTTACCTACGTTATTAGTTACTAGTTATTTGAGCTTCTACCTGACTACGGCGAAGACAAAGGAGGGTTATGATTTTGACAAGCTATGTATGTATGTAGGTTCATCTATTCCCTTATAGCTCCTGAACTAATTATTAGAACTGGACAAATCTGGTATCATTAGAAGTGTCTTAGTTGTCCGCTGGTTATAGGCTATATGACATATCACTGAATCTAATGTAGCGCCTTCTAGCGGTCATAAAGTACTGTCTAATAAATTTACTTTATATAAATATACCGTGTTTGGTGTCATCTGAAAGGGATTAAAAATAAAACCCGACTGCTGAAAAATCACGCTTCAAAAAGTATTAAACAAGAAAAGAAAGAAAAGCGAGGATAAATGTGGTCGTATGCCACTTACTCTAACAAAAAACAAAATAATACATGCGAGCGAAAAAGTGGCATACGACCACGGCTATCCTTGATATTTTCTTGTTTTATACTTTTTAAAGCGTGATTTTGCAGTAGTCGGGTTTTAGTTTATAACTTATTTTTTCATATACTATTTAAAAAGATGTGTAGTGCAGTTTTAATAAATTACGTACGTAATTATTAATTACTAGGAATTTGAGTTTTTACATTTTAATTCATAGTATTAAATAAAGATGCAATAAATGAATTTAAAACTAATAAATGTGTGATAGTTTTGAGTTATAATTAAATTGTACCATTAGTTTGTGATGTAGCTAGTTAGTAAAGTTGTTAGTTAGTTAACAGTTAGTTAGTAGCAGTTGTTTATCCTGTACCAACTATTTATTTCACATGAACATAAACATAAATAATAGCAGAGTGTATTCTCACCTCGTATATTCATAAATTAGATATAATTACATATAGGTACACTTCTTGAATTCTCGTAATCATCTTCCATTTCACAAGCGCCTACAATTTAATCTCTTCTCCAGATCAGACAGGACTGAGGACGCCTCACTTACACATAAAGACATAAGACACGTACACAGAGTAAGAGCAGTAGTTAGATAAGTAAGTTGGTAGATAGGTACGAAGAGAGCAGAATAGTGGGACGAGGAGAGTAGAGGTCACGTTCTCCCGACAGCAGCTGTAAGGAATTATTAAGAGAAGAAGAGAATTTATTAAGAGTAGCTACTCACCGACACTCGGGTCCGTACAATAACAATCGTTTCGACCAGCGGATATGTTATTATTTCTTTCGACCTTCGTTCAGTCATCGGGCAGCAATAGGGTAGACACAAATAATAAATAAGATACAGCGTCAATCAATCAATTGGCCGACCGCAGTCCACTGCTAAACATAGGCTATAATAACTTCGTGTTGTGTTCCCAACGGTGAGTAGGGTAGCCAGAGCTCACTGGAGAATTTGTGCTGTCAGTGGGATGACTAAAGGTTTGTCCTGCTTTATCCTCTACACTGACGGCGCAGAGACTTTGTGTGTGTGAGTGTGGCTTCTCTGGTGTTACAAACGTCCATAGGCCACGGTAACTACTTTCCATCAGGTGGGCTGTGCGCTTGTCTGCCACCTAAGTGGTATAAAAATAAAAGTAACACAGCATAACGATGTCTAAAAGAACAATATCGAATGACTTCTTTGCTCGTGGTGTCCGGCTTATAAATGCTTTTTGAAGAGAACTTTTATTCGACCAGTCACGTCTAGAGAACCATCTATCTTCCACAACTCGCCACTAGGGTTCGCTTCGACGCGCAAACTGTCTTATACACCTAGCTCCCCCCTATCGGATAAAACCTTAATTAACACCCACCTACGCCTTGAATCGTTACCCCAGCTCTAATAGTTCCGGCAATCGCTCACAGATGGCATTGCATCGTGCATAATAAAATATCACGTTACAGTTAATGGGAATTAACGCGATTATAGAATAGGTACATACCTTTGGTTTGTCTGACGTTTCGACCAGGTTACACCGGCCGTGGTCACAAGCCTTATTCTCTTCGGGTCTAAAAAGACTAAATACTCTATAAAATAAAGAAAAAAGAATAAAATTTCTCGTGTATTGTTTTGTCCACAAATTAACCATTATTACTTAACATAAACCATTATTTATATTAACTGAGCTACAGCACCATCTAGCGAAAAAAAGAGTAATTAAATGTAAAGCGCACAGATAACATAATACCACAGATAATATGTATAGTATGAATGTATTTACAAAAAAAAGTATCTAATTATGTTTATCCGCATTCTAGATTCCATAACACAAGCTAGTTAAGCTATGTTTACCATGGGTCTAAATAGCGTTGTGTAGAGTGTTGTAAAATATTATTTTTATTTATTTATTTAATACTAAAGCTAAGCTGTTGACGCTAACAGTTAATGGCAACACTTATACTTTGATTTCGTTCTTATAGTTTTATATCCGATAATTCTATGGTGGGTAATTGATATTTCATCGTTTTATTGTTTTAATAACACATATTCTACAAGTTACCCTACTTAGTTTGTAAAAAAAACACATGTAAAAAAGCTCGTAACAACGTGATCCTTATTTTTGGCGTGCGGCAATATTTACACGAAATTAGTATCTGCTTGGTAAACAAATTGTTGTAATTCTGCTCAGGATAAGTCACCATTTTATGAATTTTCAAGGAATCGATCGAGGTCTACTGGCAAAGCATAAAGTTACTAGTTTTTGGCGAAATTGCTCAATGTGGCCTTTTAGACCCGCTGGTCAGGCAAATCAAAGATATTGTATATTTATATCATGATCGCGTTAATTCCTGTTAACACTATTGTACAATACATTCTAAATTTATAGTTTATACAAATGTAACAACTGTGCTACAAATCGTTAATATAATTTGGTTTTTATTTTTATTATTGTAATTATTAACTAAGCCTTACAAACAAATTGCGTTTAAAAGAGCAAGAAGGTATATTTGACCGAAACTTTGTTGAATCCATCAAAACTTATATTTAGATCACCAGGTTCCACTCGTAGCCAGAGTAACATATTATAAAAATTAACTATTAACAATAAAGATCATTTACAAGATGCTAGTTAACAGTCACTAGTATCATCATAGAGTTATTTGACTACCACGGAGCAAGGAATCTACATTTCAACTTTTTCTCCTCCACTTTGCCATACTATGGTATCCCATACGAGAGGCCAGAAATCTAATAGTCTTAGAAACGTATTTGTACCTCCCCTCTCCCAATGAACGTATAACTTCAAATAAAGAATTCAATACCCACAATAATACTAAAAACACCGACTAAAAAGTGCTCATTTTGACCACAGCACACTCACAATATTGACATTCCTTTCACCCCTTACATTCCTTCCACAGCATCATGAAATTCCCCCCTCGCACCAACTTCACTGCGTACACCATCCTACTCAAGTGCACGAACTTCATGCGATAGGCGCACCCCGCATAGCATTAAGAGAGTTCATAATAGCGTATTAGCATTCAGTTCGACTCCAACTATTTCTTATTATGAAGTGCATTTGAATATTATATTAAAGATGACAAACAGGCGTTTTGTGGACGTATTTAGTCGATCATGGATGTCATTTAGAGTGGGTATAATCGTAATAACAATAAAAGGGTATTTCTAAGTAAACATTTGTGAAATTGCACAAACATTATAAACTTTAAACTCAGCTACTGCTGGACTGATTTAAAAAAATCTTTCTATAGGGTCATCATCACTCTTAGTACCTTTCCCTACTCAGTTGGGTTTGGCTTTCTAATGGTGAAGTGGCTGAAATTCGATATTCCATGAAACGACTGCCATCTGACTTCTACAACTAAATGGCGATATTTGTCGTTAAGATAAGACGGACTTTTGGAGGCTCCAACTACTCATATCGGCTGCTATAGATGCAACATGCTCTCCGAGGCATATTCACTAATACAAATATTTGCACTGATCGGGAATTGAAACCGCGCACCCTGCATAGAAGTCGCGTTCACTACCACCACGCTACAGAGACTGTCTTCTTTCAATTGAATATCATTAAACATTTCTCATGGGAACTTACCCTGATTAAACTGAGGGGTGATGAATGATACTTCTTCATCCAAATTTGCATCCATCCGCCCATTAATCTGCCTGTAGGCGAGGTTGGCATAGGCCTCAAAGAAGTATTTTGGGACCCTATTTTGCACCCAATGGCTAGCCCGCAATAGTGCGAAGCGGGCCCGTCATCTGTATGGGCGATGAACAGTCACACTAGGACAACACCTGCTCGTGGGAGGCTCTACTGTGGATGGATGGCTAACTAGAAGTACTTTGTAGCCTAAGCCCACCGCACCCGCCTAACTTAACTAAGGCCTTACGTCTTAACAGCAGACTCCTTTTTATTAGAGACCAAAAATTATTCTTCAAAATGTAAGATGAGTTAGCAAAACATATAGAACTATGTTTCCGTACATACCCTGAAGGGAAAAAATTGTGAATTATGTTTGAAAAAGATCACCTGTGCAGAATAAAAGTTTAGCTAAACCCTTTGATAATTAAAAGTCACTTATGTTTACTAGTAAATGAAATTTTTGTATTAGGTAATCAATATTTAAAAAATGATTTCATCGTGCCTGAGGGTAGATAGCTATTAATGAAATTGAAAATATTATAGATGCCAAAACATGCCAAATATATTCGTCAGTTTAACAGCCTCGATAGATGCTTTTCCGTGCTCTGCTTTGAGACCCAGGATTGTAAGAAAAAGGAACTCAATAAGTCGACAAGTTTATTACAATGAAATAAAAAGCGTCGGCAGCTTAGTGGTTAAAGAGTCAGCCTTACGATCGAGAGGTCCCGGGTTCGAATCCTGACCATTACACTACTGACAAGAACCCACTCTTAACACAAGCAATTTAGCATAGCTGGAGGGGTTAGAGGGAATGTTAGTAATTTCGGTTTTTAATTTCCGTATGATTTCGTTCAAATTATCAGTGCAGCATAGTTCCGTTGGCAGTTTGGTGAAAATCGTTGATATCATACATAAAATACTTTACTTCAATAGAGCGGTCTTATTTCTTATAATTTTTTAATATTATAATATAATTAATAAATTAGCGCCGTAAAAATATTCAAATAACTCCATGCTTGTTTTGACAATTAGAGCTACCTCCATAATTTATAGACTTGGGCATGTCAATAATTACTGGGATTCAAACCTACAACCACCTAAACGAGGGGTCTGTCACTTTAGTCACTATACAACTAAAAGCCGCGTGATTTCCGGCAGAGTAGAATTTGGACCACCCCATCTCTTCCCATGCGGTGTCGTACAAGGCGACTAAGGGATAAGACTGTTAAACTTCGACGACAGATATATACAACCCAGACTCAGCTCGAGGCAACAATAGTGCCCGATAAACGGCAATAGGCTCACCCCCTATTACGTGGAACCGAATACAATGATGGTGAAATGTGGGTGTTAATTCACCTCTGCCTAACCCTCCAGGGATAAAGGCGTGATTATATGTATGTGTGTATGTACAACCAAAATTTGGCTATAATATCCTTTATGTTACAAGATAATAATATCAAGAAGTCCAAATAACATGTAAATTACCCCATTAATACTACTTTACAAGAGCGTCTTACACTATCCATGTAACGGCGGTGTCCAACAAAGCCTTAAACGATTCCAACACGGAAACGGTAAAAAAATACGGAAGCAAAGTCGAGCGGTTTACAAAGCGCGTATTTCAACCGGCTCGTGTCAAATGCAAGGTATAATACTAAATTACTTAATGCATCGACCTATAAAAGATTTAACGCACCCACACACGCAGCAGGCCACGCCCCCTCGCCGCGTGGCCTTTGTTCTTACGCCCCCACACATGCGCACGGGGGCGCGCCGTCCATGTGTGCGTTAAGGGGGGGTGAAATACGCATCCAATTTTTCTTACTTACAATTTATATTTATCGTCATGCCGCTGTATTGGCGATTGACTTTTAGATTTTAACGATTATTTCATGTAAAAAGATACGACATAGATTTTTTTAAATCACTATTTTAGCAACAAGGTTAGGAAAGCGCTTACCATACCTTACTAGCGATGTTGAAATATCTGCTGCAATTGAAGCAATATATTTGATAGTCATAAGTGTTACTTTGTGACCTATATTAATAAAGACAAGATCAGTAGAAGGTAAAACCGCAAAGCGGACTCCAGACGCCGAGGTGAAAATCTCAAGTGCGCTCGAGATAACACTTTGCTGATGATAATGAGAAAAGATCTTTGATGTGGTTATTCGCTCTTTACGTATAGAGTGAAAACAGTAAGAGGCATGTAAAAATAAACCCAAGGGAAAAATGTGCTGACAAATTTAACTCGCAGCTACTTAAAGCCGATATTAAGTGAGAGGGTGGTACTCAGCCGTGAAGCCTATTCTTGTTTCGTTTCTACAGAGATAATCTTTGATTTACAAAATTGGTGCTATCGTCCCCAGAGAAACGAAGCTTTCTTCAAAAAATTTGCAAAAAAAAAACCTCAATAAAGATAATTACGATCATTATTAAAAGTACAATTTGACGGGAATCAATTTTACCATTTCCATTACGTCGACAATGGCGAAGCGATTTCCCTTGTGCGCCTCTTAAGTGCGGCGCCTGTGAGTGAGGGTGTGTGTGTGTGCGGGGTGGGGGTGCGCGCGGCTGTGTGCGTAAGCCCGAGTGGCGCACAGCGCTTAAATAGGCGTCCCTCGCCAGCCAGCCAGCATTGGCTCTACGCCACTCGCGTCGGCAGGACGCGTCTCTCCGTTCAATCATGTCATAGCTTCTTTCGTATTTCTCTCTCTTCTTCTTATAACGATACGTATCATGTATTTCTAATGTAGGTAAATTTGGTGCTCAATATTAAAATTAAATAGTATTTTTTATATACGAACTTTATGGGGACTTGTTAGTAGGTTGTAGGACATAGGTATATTATATATTTTGGTACGCGAAGTGTGATAGAAGAGCCGAGATGAACTTCATCGGTGAGTTACTTACTTCTTTTATGCTTTTTTTACTACATTTTTCCTTTTTACATCATAATTCATGGTGTTACTGTATTTTTTTCTATTCTCTGCATTATTTTATTACATACCTAAGTTTTAAAATTTCGCATCATTTTTGTTCGGCTTATTCTGTTCTTAAGTTCGCAGAGATTTATTTCAGGACGTTTATTCGTGAAATTTAATTCGTTCCTTACGGTTGTACTCGAAAGCTTTCTCCGTTGAATTATATTCGAACCACATCCGCAAATAATCTATATAACGTACGTACGCACGCGTTTTCAAATGTCCTTGGATTTCAAGCCCCTTCTCGGCAAATGACTCCGGTTTTCTCTGCAATGGAATTTCTTTTGGCTATTTTACTTCAACAAGAATCCTTTTGTAAACTTATGTAGCTAACATTTCTACCAGTCGGTGATGTCATTGGAGTTTTTGCGCACTTTAAATTATTTTGTAGCTCTTCTACGAAAAACGTAGCTTCGTAGATCGTCTACGAATATTGCTACGAATTAATACCGCTGATATTAATAAATTATTTATCACAAGTATTACTAACATTCATTAAACTGGAAAATCGTTAACTAGATATATTAGTAGCCCTTTCAAGAAGCCTGTGAGTAGACCCGGGATATAATGAGCACGGGTTGGAGCGCAGTACACGATTTGACCGACTTCTCTCAAGGTCGACTGGCACCATGCCAACTAGGTTGAGCCTTGCTCTGAAATACTTTGACAATGGGTGCAGAGCGTCTGAATAGTCAGATCTAGTACCGGTATAAATAATTTTGTTAGATATTTTGATATTTGCAAGAAAGATAATCTAATTTAGTTTGTCAGTTGACAAAGACAGTAAAATTATATTACAATTTTCACACAATTTAAGAATAAATGGTAAGCAATTGAAAATCCCAGAAATCTGGCGTGAGTAGAGTAAAGAAGAAAAAAAAACAAAGGGAGAGTAGAATAAAATATGTAAAAGAAGGTGAGGTAAGACCTCCAAAACTCTGAGTAAGTGTAAATGTACTGAAACAAACTGCTACTTAAATGTAAAGCAAGAGAGTGAGATTTTTTATTCAAAGTCCTGAATAAAATTATGAACGTAAGGCTCTATTCAAATCGTATAATTACATTCTCACTTTGATTATCACTGACTCAATTATCAGCAATTAGTCGTTAGAATAAAGTAATAGCTTCAATCGACCTTCTAATGAATAGGGGTGGAATAAAAACGCCCTTTGAGCGATATTTCGTATAACGTTTTAGGATAAAAACTCTAATTAATTTAATAAAATATGTTTTTAAAGTAAGGTGATGAATAATGCAAAGAGTGATGAATTTAATTTACTCTTGTAAGGTTTCAGTTAGCTTAAAAATTTAATAAGATATAAAAATTAATTTTCGTTTTAAACCATTGTCGTTGCGTAATATTTAAAGTTTACATAAAGTATTTTTGTACAAATACATCTTGGTTTTTTTTTTAATCCAGCGTACTTTACAATTCCAGGGCACTATATGCTGCTAGCGAGACTCAATAACATTTTATCTAACCCGGAAATCGAATTTACTAATTTTAAATCACGATTGTTGTACCACTGCGTTAACAAAGACGATGTCTAAAGATTTTTTCCTTATAGAACTACATACCAACACCAAAACCAGTATTACAACGCAGGGGCACGACAGGGCAATACTCGAAATGAAAACATTTCATCCAACCCTTTGTCTTGTAGAATGCAAACAAAATGGTTTAAAATACAAAATAGTTCGGTTAAGATTAAAATGCCACAATATTTCAGTTGTCAGCCACAATCATTCAATATCTGCTTAAAGTATTACACCAGCTCTACGAATATCCTATCAATACAATTCTATCACGTAGCGTGTGCTACGAGCCGTAGCAACTACAGGCTACGAACTCATAACTCGTAGCTATTTCTTCGAATGATACATAATTTAGTTAGAAAGACTGTAGTACTGACTTTCGTCGAATACTCGCTATTGAAAATCCTTTGAAAATGAATTACATTGTAGTTCGTTTTTTATTATATAGCTAAAGTAGTAAATGAGCCTTGTGGCTAGTAAGTATAGGTCTCGGGTATTAACACAGGTGTGCATTGCCAATAGAGAGTTAAATAAAGAATATGGGGTAATAAAAAGGGATTGTGTAATTCGACACTCACATAATCATAGGGAATTAAATTTAATTTCTTATTTGACAGCAATCGTTTCTGTAAAACCCAAGTCAACGACCTTTTATAGCACTACCAATTTTTTAAATGAAATAACAGATATTTGGCTCCTAACCCCTTCAGCTTGTCAAATGGCAGCAAGCAAAATTACCGTGCTCAACTAGATTTGCCATCTATTTCAATAAAACTTATTCCCAATAGATCCTATAATGTATTCCCGTCTACCCAGCTGTGTCGGCTCTTTGACCAACTATGGTAATAGCCACTGGTCAGACAGAAAACGCCCTTTCCCGGAACAAACTGAATTACCGCAGGGTAATCTAATAACGCGGACTTGCCGGGAATGCAAACGGTCTTGGTCAGTAGTCAACATGGGTAATTTTAGGAAGCATTCTCGAATTTTCGTTTTAATCCAGGATTTGATTTCGGATTCAAGTATGGGTTTTATTCCTTCAATAGACTTAAAATGGATTTCATAAACGACGAAAAGCGTAATCAAAGCATATTGAACTGCAAAATCGTATGAAACACCACCTAGTTCAAATTAACCTGCCTGCTAGTTCTAAATATGGTTGCCTGTAAGAAATTGCCGCAGAGCGATAAGGCCGCCATCTGTACGTACCACAAAACTTTATATCTTCTTATTGTAATGTGATATGTTATTGGTGTACAATAAAGACGCTCATTGTTATTATTAACAACGTTGGATATATTAACGAAAATACTAATTTTGTAAAAAGACGTACTTATTCATTTAAATATTCTTTATTGTACGCCAATTTATAACATTTATTCTACAGAAATTAGAAAGAAAAGAGCAGTATAAAGGGTGGCTTTATCGCTTTACGCAATTTCAAGCAGGCAACCTTTGGATGGAAACGTATCATAGACAGGAATACATTACAGGTGCTAAATAAACAACAATATCTTTTGATTGCATTGACTTCATATCAAGTAATCATTTCAACATGACACATTCACGCGTTCTTAAGAAACTGGTCTCGATACATAGATGAACATTGATCTGATCGTAAAAGGATCCTATAAAAATATCATAAATTATATAAAAGTACCCTACATATATCTAAATCCTCCGTTACCCTCTACTTGAACTGTTCAACAATTAGACATATTTACTGAACGATCTAAGTTTCGAACTCATTACATCTCCTAACAAAAACATATCTATCTACACATGGACCACTGCAGCCTCCTCGCCCTACACAAGACACATTCAATTTCGCCAACAATCTTAGCGGGCGAACTTTTTAACGAGCGTGTAAAAAAACCTCACTTGTACAGACCATTACCGGTCACACTGCCTCCCTTTCTAACGCTAACGAGCGAGAGGGATGGCGATACACTCTAAACGAATGGTCCGTTGACCAAACAACATACATCAGTTTGCTTTTAGATGGCTGTCGGAGGGATTAGCACTCTGTGGGTGACATAGAGCAATGGCCTACAGTGAAGCCTTACGTTCTAAAAATGAAAATGTTTAAACTGAAATATGAGGTTAACAATAAGAAATGTAAAAAAATGTGAGCAGATTTCTCTCTTTGGGTACGGAGGTCCAAAACTTGTATTTTGGGACCACAAAATATACGGGGCCCAAGTCAACGTCGCCTGCAAGCCAATTACAAAATACTTCTCAATTCAAAGTTATTACTTCTGCGTATGACTGTATTTTACAAGGACATTTTTCCTGTCAACACTCTAAACCCTCCTTAAGATTCCCTTACCCAATATAATATTGTGGCTACGTATCCGTATGAACTCAAAATCTAGACCTCAATTTTGCTATAAGGTCCAAACTTTGAGGTCCTACGGGTACATGATTCTTCTGTACCCTGCCATTTGAAAAGAATTTTTAAATTACAAAATTTTCAAATACAGTAAAGTTCTAGTATACAACTTATGTATTTTAAGATAGGTACTAAAAGTAACGTTGCTACGTAATAAGTTGGCGGATTAACTTGACTTTCCTATTTTATAATTCCGCAATTTTCGGGTGCGACCCTGGAGTCGGGGAATGTAAGCCGTTTAACTGGAAATAGGGCAACATTTTTAGAAGATAGTATTAGTTCTGTCACAATTGAATGTATGGGTCCTACCTCACTTACATTCACTTATAATAGATTTATAATTAGCAGAGTGCTTTATTGTGAAGCATCATTTTAATACATAATTTAAAGTTATTGGCATTATCGTCACTTAAATGTCTTAATAAATATCGACTAGATGAACTCCACTTGTTTCCTGTTATGTTAATATACTTACAACTGAACATTTCTTAGAAATTTCTTTTCCGCCTTTACGATACATAGAAATCACAACCAACTATTTTCAAATATTTAGGCTCCAAAGTTTAAGCTTTGGATGTCACTGGGAAATCGCTATTACCATTACATTACTCATAATGCACTTTCCATTTAAAATCTTTTCTGTTCATTGGTTATAGATAAATAAAAAAATATTTCTGTTCTCTCAGCTCCATTCGCAGTACGTTTGTTCACTCTATGGCAGTATATCATTGGATTACGGATATGTATATTAAAATAAATTTGTGGTCTACGATCATTAGCAGAGAGGCGAATATTCTATGAACCTATAGTAAAACCTAATTTTGGTTAATAGTGCTTGGCTTATGTGGTTTTTGATTATAATATGTAGCTGAAGCTTAATTGTTGGAAAATTATTGTTTATAGGAAATTATAATCTGAGTATTAGGAATAGGGTAGAGTTTAGCTCAAATCAAAACCAACTTACTAAGGAGGTACATACATGTAGCGCCGACCGATAGTACTCATTACTTTCAGTTTTAATTCGTTCCATGGAACTAGTGAGATATTCTACCTATTTCAATTTCAACTATCGTTCGATACCTCGGGGTTGGCAGAGACAACCACCCGCCATCTGCTTCTACCCTTACACACTTCACGAGTTCCTCTACTGTCTAGAATCTTCCAAGCAAGACCAACGGTTTTGAGTGCTTCTGACTTGCACTTTTTAATTAGATCGTTCTGCGTGGTCAATCCCAGTCTTCTCGTCTAAAGTGACATACATACATATACTCATGCCTGTAAATCGCTGAAGGGATAGGCAAAGGTGTATTAACACCAGCATTTCGCCAAATATATCAAGCATCTAGTCATGGGCTGTATATTTACTGTTGGATAGAGAACAGCCCTATCCCTTAGTCGCCTTCTACGACACAAACGGGAAGAGATGGGGTAGCGCTATTCTACTCTACTGGGTTGCCAATTTACATACATGCATACATATAATCCCCGGAAGGTTAGGCAGAGGTGAATTAACACCCACATTTCAACAATTGTTATATTCGGTCCCACGTAATAGGAGGTGAGCGTATTGCCGTCTTCCGGGCACTATTGTTGACTCGAGTCATGCATCTGAGTCTGAGCCTGGGCTGTATATATTTGTCTGATGTTAAACAGCCCTATCCCTTAGTCGCCTTGTACGACCCCGGATGGGAAGAGAAGGGGTGGCCCAAATAAATACACTAAGAGTACACTATGAAATTAAGCCCGATCTTTGTAAATCTGTGTACAATCAATAATTATAATATATTATACATATTATCTATCGGTCAATTCTTATTTTTTAGCTTTAAGTTTTCCTAGAACGATACATTAAAATCTCCACTTTCTTGTAAACACTAGACTTTGCCTCTCGTATTGCAATTTCTCTGTGCACGCCCCCGGGTATGCAGGAAGAGAACTTAGCTTTGAGTTAAGCTCGCCTTTGTACATTACATACTATTATTTTGTATAAATGTAATTTCTGTATACAAAAAGT
This sequence comes from Eilema griseolum, assembly GCA_963662185.1. NCBI lineage: Eukaryota > Metazoa > Arthropoda > Insecta > Lepidoptera > Erebidae > Eilema > Eilema griseolum. The sequence continues at coordinate 829,529 of OY759252.1, forward strand.
ATTAATAGATAAATAAATGAAACAATAAAATAATATATGCTAATTAAAAATATATGAGTGGTTAGAGCCCTAGAAAGTTCAACAACTGGTCTTGCTGCAATGTTTCGATATCGCCATTGGTCTGTGGAGGTCATATGACAGTCGCTTCACGGAAAATATTGAAGTTTAGTCATATCCGCAGTTAGATTGGTGAAGCGGACCCCAGGCTCCGAGGTGAAAACTTCGGATGCGACTGACATTAACACTAGGATGAAGAAGAATATATGCTAAGTATTCTAGCCTTTTTTTTTTACGTGCGCAAAATCCCTGCGGATACCCCCCACTGGAGCCGGTGGAAGGGGTTGTGTCGGACTCAAACCGACTAAAACGCACGCCGCCTGTGGTGTGTGGTGGTGGTGTGTGAGGTGAGGTTGACAGGCATATCCCTCGCACCCCGGCCGACCCGGTATTCTAGCCTATCTCACTAACACGTAAAGGACTAACGAAGATATATATGAATCATTTCAGCCAACTGACAATTACAATCACTTTAGCGGCAGTCATAGTGGCAATCGGAGACTTAACGCGCTAGTTGGCAGTGTTCGGCATAAACTAAACGTTTTATTGCCAATCAAATTCCCGATTGGATTGTAGACTATTAATTGAAAACTGCATGACATTTAAGTACATCTGTTTTACTCATAGACGAATATATTTAAGGCTTTATTGTCTTACTACTGAGTTGATTGGATTTGGTCATTTAAAATAATCACTCATGTAAGACCTGACCTGAAAAAATAGGTTGGACACGGTGGTATTTCCGCCCAATTGAGCAGTCCGACAGGGGAAGTACCTCCACCCTACAGAACACCGCGGCTAAAATAACTTAGTGTTGTATTCCCGGCGGTGAGTAGGGTAGCCAGAGCTCACTGGAGAATTTGTGCTGTCAGTGGGAAGACTAAAGGCTTGACCTACTTTGTCTTCTACACTGATGGCACAGAAACTCTGTACTTACAGGGTTGGCAGCGCAACTGTGATTCCTCTGATGTTACAAACGTCCATAGGCCACGGTAACCACTTTCCATCAGGTGGGCCGTGTGCTTGTCTACCACCTAAGTGGTATAAAAAAAAATAGAGGTACAGTTAGATAATTAAGAACTAAGCAGAGAGTAAAGTTATTTGACGGTCTCTATGGCATCTCTAGTATGTTCGACTGCTATGCTGGATTAAGGCCTACGGCGGGAGGCTTTGGCCTATTGTATCCACGCTGCCCAGACGGGTTGGTACAGGGTTTTATTCCAAGTTTTCCTTCTCTCGCAGTGATATCGTCTACGTATTTTTCCGTTAGTTGCCTCTTACGACACCCTTCGGATGAGATGGGGTGGTGATACTTGTATTCTTTCTCGATCGGATAACGAACGAATATTCGAAATCTACTGCGTTGAAAACATAAAAATACAATAAAATATACTATCTCACCCTCTTTGTTGAAATAAAAGCGAAGTGTAAAATTAAAACGGTAATAAAAATAAAATCGTAGTAATTACTCACGGCTGCAGGCCATTCCCCGGGGCGTGGCTAGCCAGCTCCACATCTCGGATGTACTGGAATGATAATTCGCCGAGTAATTACCCGAGTGAGCCCGGCTCTGCTAAGATGTATATGCAAATTTACTGTTATTGCACATTATGTACCAGATATACATACAGTTTACAGATACGGTTGGGAGACTGAATATACGTTTCGGTATTAAATGTTTTAAATTATTGCAGTCACTTTAAATTGTTTAATACAACCGAGAATAATGAATGATGATTAGCGGCGTGAGTTCCATATCACATCATCATCATCATCTTAGCGTTGGTCCCGGTCGCATTCGGGACTTCTACTTCAACGCTGGAACGTCGGCGCCGAGTATCAATGATACAGCCTTTTGAACGAACGAGATTTGTTCTTTTTTAAAGAATATTACCAACTGAAATTACTAATATTCTTGTCTGACTCTCTGTACGATGTGTGTTCTTAAATAAATGCTTTTTCTTTATTTCTTCTTCTTTCTTCTTCTTTCTAAATTGCTTGTGTTAGGAGTGGATTCACGCTAGTTGTTTAATAGCTAAGATTCAATCATTTCTCTCGGTAGTAAGGCATAATGGGGTGACTGCTGTCTGACTGACCTAATTCGGACAGATAAGCCTACGCTGAAGCCTCGTCCTTTGATCAGCATTTGTTATTCGCTCGTTATTGGAGTCTAAAATCATCAGAGATAGACATCTGAATAGACACAGATCATAAGAAGCTTATGCAGTGTACCTGTGAAACCTCTCCCCTCCCACACTTTCAAAAATTCATAGATTACTGAAGCTATTGCTTATTCGCCGACTTTAGTACAAAAACAAATTAGATGAAATAACAATACTTCAAAAGCTAGAGAAAGGCTTTGTGTCGTTTCAAAATTAATTGCCAGTGACGTCACCGCCCCAACTGTCACACAAAATGAAGGGATGCTTATGCCCAAGCCCTGTCCCGCAATAACAAAACATATTGACATGTACCAATTTGACTTTCATCTTCGCGTGTTTGCAAAACATAAAGCCTTTAAATAAAACCTTTCACGATAACAACCAAAATCAAACCCTGTGTACCAGCAATAAAGTTCGAATTCAATTGATGTTGCTTATAAAAAAATATTCTGTGCGGAATGAAATAAAATCCCATTTTATATTACCTCGCTAGCTATGTAAGGACTGCTGTGTTCGGTCGTTTTTATAAGCGGCCGGTGTATATAAAAATCAATATTTAGGTCACGAATCGGACGCGAAATCCGTTTAAATCTACATGAGGCAGAATAAAAGCGCTCGCGGTATTTTTAGGAAGGCTTCGGTCAGGACCGATGGTGAAAAACGTTGCAATATAGACAGTGAAAAATGTTACTCATAGGAGCAAAATTTAGTTATTTATTCTATAGGTCCTTTGGAGACAGAAATATTTGCGTACACACGCATATTTTTACGAGCGAGTGGTTATGTCGGCATCAAACTGACTAAACCAGGTAGTATTGGTTCATGGGTACGTATTACGGGTGAACTCTAGGAATTCCCTAAGATCACTAGGCAATAACTGCCTATTGTGAGCAGGCAGATTTGCGGTGGAGTGTACGGGAATTTATCACCATTGTTGAGAAAGTCACACGTGGCACACGTCCAGATTTGCCACCATCTCTCCTGTGCCTGCTGAAGTGTGAGGGGAACGCTTTATAGGCAACCTTACAGCAGACCAGACATGGCATTCAATTTTAGTCGGTTCGAGTCCGATACTAGTACGGTGAAAAAGAATTTATGCACAAAAAAGAGACATTGCGGCTGAGTATACCTATGTATGTGAGTGTTAAGCAATGTTTCATTACAACAGCTATAAAATATAACTTTGTAAATAAATCTTCTGTAAAAACTGACCATTTATTTAAAAGAACTCTCAAAAGGTAAATATTGCCAGCGAACCGTCCACTCGTCCATAAATTGGACCACTTTCGCCCCACTTCCGCAATAATTTACATGTCGGTATCGCGTGCTCGCAGTTGTTCACTACTCGTAGTTTTTTTACCACACAACTACCCTCAAACGATGGAAAACTACAACGTTGAAACTGTTCGACGTGTAGTGAAATTCTTTTACAGCGTGTGTTTTTAGGGTTCCGTCTAGGGTTCCAAAAGGTAAAAACGGAACCCTACTACGTAGTCTCCGCTGTTTGTCTCCAGTCCATATTTCATGAAACGTGATATAATAGCTAGACAGTTGATATTTTAAATCAATTAGTCTATCGCTGTTCACTGCTGGCCGTAGGCCTCTCCCAATCCTGGGATCCTTTGGCCTACTGTTTCCACGCTGGCCAGACGGGTTGGTACAGGGTTTTACTTCGAGATTTCCTTCCCTCGCAGTGATATCATCTGCGTATTTTGCCGCTAGACATATCATGCGTTTCGACACCCTTCGGAAGAGACGGGGTAGTGATTTTTGTATATTTTCTCCGTAACACACGAATGATTTCTGGATATTTCAAACAGATGATGTATTTATGTTGTAGCTACAGCAACAAATACTAAAAACAAAAAAAATATGTAACGGAACGGAAACTTCCAACGGGAGTTCAACTCGCACTTGGACATTCTTTTACACAATTGCCCAAGAGAGTAATATTTTCAAGGTTTATGTGTATATGTCTGCATCCAAAGCTCGTGTTCATTTTTTATTGTTTTATTGTATCTACATACATACATATATACATACAATCACGCTTTTATCCCCAGAGAGTTGGGTAGAGGTTAATTAACACCCAAATTTCAACAATCATTAAATTCAGTCCCATGTAATAGGGGGTGAGCCTATTGCCGTCTTCCGGGCTCTATTTTTAACGCAAGCCATACATCTGAGGCTTAGTCTAGTCTGTATATATCTGTCTGATGCTAAACAGCCCTTTCCCTTAGTCGCCTTGTACGACACTGCATAGGAATAGATGGGGTGGTCCAAATTATACTCTGCCAGGAACCACGCGGCTAATTCGATTCATTGTAATTGAGAAAAAATAAAAAAGGTTTTTTTTTTATACCACTAAGTTGGCAGACAAGCACACGGCCCACCTGATGGGAAGCGGTTACCGTGGCCTATGGACGTATGCAACACCAGGTGTGTCACACTCGTGCTGCTGACCATGAAGAAACCTTCTGATGCCCCTCTTGAAGATTCCCATATTGTAGGCGTTTGGGAAAACCGCAGAAGGGAGGTCATTCCACAGCTTGAGTGTGCGTGGGATGAAGTTACTTTCATATCGCTCAGGTCGCAATGTGTGGGGATGAATTCCCTGCCTATGGCGAGAGGTGCGATGATAGAATGTAGCTACGGGCATCATGTCAAACTATTCATCTGAGCACAAACCATTGTAAAGGCGGTAGAACACACAACGTATGGAGGTGACGAAAATGTATTAAGGTTACCTAAGACATTACTAAAACCATAAAAAATCGCAGCATACTGTTACTTAAATTCGATATCAAGTGTCTATATCAACTCCAGTCAAACACTTTACATAACAACATAACACTATCCAATTTATATAATTATCTACCGTTAATATTTGATTTAGTTGCAATTACTGGTGCTGTTTATTATCTATAATTAATATCTAAATTAGTGGTTGATGCTGCAGATTATCCGTATTTGCATAACTGGAACAGATATAAATAGGGATTATCGTATTATTGACATGAACCCATTTCTAACAGAAGTAAATTACTTGCTAGCTTAACAGTAATAATTTCGTTTGAATTTATAAAATGACTTACATTTCGAGGTAGATAACCCACTATCTGCTTCTGTTCTCACATACTTCACAAACTCCCTCTCCTTTCATTAAATCTTTCATGGAAACCCACTAGTTTCTAGTGCTTTGATTATTTCAATAAAAAAAATTAAGTTCCCGTAAGTTGTGAGAGTGGGACATAAATACCATAGGAACGAAACCAGGGGTATCAGCTAGTCTGGGTATACTCTAGGTCAGTTAGAACATAAAATATTCTCCAGCTAATGATAAGTATGCCTACAAGACTAGTATCTAACCATCACTTACAAGACCTCGATTTTATGTCATGTCAAATAGACCAAATCTAATCGCGGTAGCCTAGTGGTATGGGTAATGGACTACTGAGACGAGGTCTCTGGTTCGATCCCAGGTTTTACCATGGCACACACCAATGACATTTCGATTATTTTCGAAGTTATGTGTGTATTTAACGCAGGTTTATAAGTGCCCGGTTAATAGCAATAAACTGGCGAATTGTGGGTGCTAGCACCTCTGCCTACCCCTTCGGGGATATAGGCGTGAGTTTATGATGATGATGATAAAAACCACTTTCATGCAATAGACACTGGAAAAAAATTACAATTAATTTTAGACCTTATCTTCATGTGGTTAAAATGTACAGCTAAAGGGCATCTTGTAGAGCGAATGAAAATTATTCGTTTAATTTTGGACTTTAAGAGTATGCGAATAAAGTCTAAAATTTAATAGCATTTTTACTGTCATGTTTAACTTAGTATTGCTGTGATGTTATGACATAAACTTAGTAGAATCGGGGCTAAAGTAGCAGACCTCGCAAAAACATTATTGTTACCTTTTTTTAAAAAATCCCCGTACCATAGTTGTCTCTTGAGAAAACAAACAAACTACAAGCGCATCGCAGAACTTTTTAATTAAGTAAAGAGCTTACGGGAGAAGTGCACTGAGCTGCACGTGACGTCACTAACGTGATTAAACCTAAACCTGGCTGAGCCTTTTTAAATCTTTCGATGATATTAAGTCACGAGTGTGACACCCCTGGTGTTGCATACGTCCATAGGCCACGGTAACCTCTTCCCATCAGGTGGGCCGTGTGCTTGCCTGCCAACTAATGGTATAATTTTTTTTTTTTAAAGTCAAATACAAGAACTGTTAAAAATTTAAAAGAGACTTCGTTACTCCAAATGTCCACTAGTTTTCGCACTTCTCCCAACTTACCATCAGACGAGGTATATTCAAATCAACAGACCAAACTTTCTACTTAAGTGTCAGTAGCTAAGTGGTTAAGAAGTCGGTCTTACGATCGAAAGCTCCCAGGTTCGAATCTCTAGCCCTAACACAAGCAATTTAGCTTTGCTGGAAGGGTTAGAGGGAATATTAGTAATTTCTGGTCTAATATTCTTAAACTTCAAACTTCTTCAAACTTCAAACTTTATTTCATATTTTTACTTTATTTCATAAAAAAATCTTTATGGCAATTAGGAAATAGTTGATATTTTTATTACTTTAAAAATAATTGTTCTTAAACAAAAAAAAAACGCTAAGCATAAACAAAGTGCAACTATAGGCTACGGCTGACACCTACGAAATATCTAGTGCTACGAAATGTCGATGTCGTAGCTCGTAGCACATCAGCGCAATCGTAGCATTCAAAATTATCTGTACAGTAGAATACCATTATGGGATTCTTTTCCTACTTTTATAGGAGGTAATCCGACTGGGGAAGTACATCTGCCCTACAGAATACCGCGGTCATAATAACTTCAAGTTGGGTTCCCAGCGGTGAGAAGGGTAGCCAGAGTTCACTGAAGAATTGGTGTTGTCAGTGGGAAGACTAAAGGCTTGTCCTGCTTTGTCTTCTACACCGACGGCACAAAAAATTTATGCTTACAGGGTCGGCAGCGCGAGTGTGGCTCCTCTGGTGTTACACACGTCCATAGGTCACGGTAACCACTTTTCATCAGGTGGACCGTGTGCTTGTCTACCATCTAAGTGGTATAAAAAAAAATTGTTACAAAAAAATTAAGGTTTCCGAAACCCATACAAACTTAAATCCGGAAATAATCTATTCTCCATCTGCATTCACCAGAATATAATCTACGAGTATTTCTGTGCTTATTTTAACAAGAACCATCCAAAATATTTGCGTGATAGATTAACAAACATTTCACCAAAGTGAATAGATAGTTAGATTCAATTTGAACGAAAGTTTCACCAGCAGATTCGACGTATCGATTCTATTTAACTAAACATAAGCCATTTCATATTCTGAGATCTAGGTTACAGTGCTAACACTGGCAGTAATAGCCTATTTCTGTGGTGTTATTTATGTTGGCAGCACTGATTGTATCGGAGCTGATCCCCGTATTTCGAATATAGAATGCATAACGAAATAGAATACTACGAAATTGTATATTACTTTCAGTATAATAAAAGTTTTAAATTTTTGGTGTTGATGTGTATTTTTAAAAGTTTTTATTTAACTTGTTTTATTAGTGACTAGTTGTTGATTGCAGCTCCGCCCGTGTTGAATTCTGATCCCGTTCACACTGCACCTTCTGTTCAGCCGACCTTTTCTCTCCAACTTCACAAACTGTGCTGACAGGGTTGGCAGCGCGAGTGCGACTCCCTTGGTGTAGCACACGTCCATAGGCCACGGTAACCACTTTCCATCAGGTGGGCCGTGTGCTTGTCTGCCTCTTTAACCCACATAATGTGCCCGTCTATGGATTATTATTGGATCTCGATTTTCATTTAAGGCAATGGCAGGCATGCCTTGAAACTATATTTAGAACTTTTCTAAAGCTTACCATCAAGCAAGATGAAGTCATATTTACGTGTTCAATATAAAAAATGAGCTTTATTGTTTTAGATGGTTTATTTTTATTTAAATTTAAATTCATCTTGATTTCATTGTAAAAATATGTTGATAGACAGATTCAGGCCACGTCAGGATAGACCATTCAGGTTCTCATTTTCCTTTTGAGCTACGGAACCCTAAAAAACTTTTAAAATACGATTAATTTCCTCAAAAACAATTCAAAGAAGATTCCACACTCCGCATTATTCTAAAACTTTTGACGGTTTTTTTAATTAACCACGGCGAGTTTGTTCGGGCGCTTTCAAATTGTACAACTTCGTGAATTCCTTCGGCGTTTAATTGCGGACTTATCTGCTAGTTAGGTCCGGACTGAGAATTCTTTTGCTCCAAAAGAAAACACGGGAATTATGCTCGGTTTGAAATAAGTTTTAAATATCGTAAATCAGTTTTTTATGCCTTTGAGGTCACACGGGCGGAACCACGAGTGTTAAGGTGCTAGTCTGAAAGCGCCTTAACGCTATAATATAATACTTACATACATCCATATAATCACGCTTTTATCCCCGGAGGGTTAGACAGAGGTGAACTAACACCCACATTTCACCAATCAATAAATTCGGACCGACGTAGTAGGGGGTGAGCCTATTGCCGTCCTCCGGGCACTATTTTTGACTCAAGCCGTGCATCTGAGGCTGAGTCTGGGCTGTATTATCTGTCTGAAATTAGAAAGCCCTATCCCTTAGTCGCGTTGTACGACACCGCACGGGAGAAGATGGGGTGGTCCTAATTGTACTCTGCAGGGAACCACGCGGCGTTAATACTTATATAGTACTAGCTGACCCAGCATACGTTGTTATGCCATGTATTTTTATTTCAACAAAAATAACTTATTTACCAATGTAAGTGTGCGGGAATTTACTAATAATCGAAAGATAAAAATCGCGATAGAAAAATAGGGGATGATCGTAGAGGGTTGAAAATTTAGGGTTGTATGTAACAAAAAATTTTGCCCAAAAAATAAATAAAAAAATTTAGGGGTGGACTACCCTTAACTTTTAGGGGGATGAAAAATAGATGTTGGCCGATTCTCAGACCTACTCATTATGCTCACAAAATTTCATGAGAATCGGTCAAGCCGTTTCGGAGGAGTTCAAGTTCGAACCCCGTGACACGAGAATTTTATATATAAGATATATAGCTCACAGTGAAGCAATATCGCGCTCCATACATTAGTATGGACACGTCCACCCTTAGCTTCTTCTTCCTCCTATTCGTATCTAAAGCTATCACCACAGAGTCTAAGGTCCGCTTTACCAGTCCAACCGCGCATTTGGCAAAATTTTAATATTTTCCGTGAAGCAACTGCCATCTGACCTTCACAACCCAAAGGCGATATTGAGCCTATTGCCATTAACCGGGCACTTATAAATCCGCGATAAATACACACATAACTTAGAAGAGCATCGAAAAGTGGTGTGAGCTATAGTAAAACCTGGGATCGAACCCAAGACGTCGTCTCAGCAGTCCATTACCCATACCACTAGGCTACCGCGGTTATATATATGATCGTAATAACTCGTATAATAGTTTCTATACCTATAAATAATAAAATAACATTTTTAAATCTAAATCTGAACTCTATTCAGTAGTAGTAATTCACTTATGTTTAAATATGCAGTTATGCGTAGAGCTCACTGGAGAATTTGTGCTGTCAGTGGGAAGACTAAAGGCTTGTCCTGCTTTTTCTTCTACACTGACGGCACAGAAACTCTGTACTTACAGGGTTGACAGCGCGACTGTGACTCCTCTGGTGTTACAAATGTCCAAAGGCCACGGTAACCATTTTCCATCAGGTGGGCCGTGTGCTTGTCTGCCTGCCACCTTAGTGGTTTAAAAAAAAATATGAAAATTAGCAACAGCAATTACTAATATTCCCTCTAACCCCTCCAACTAAGCTAAATTGCTTGTACTAGGAGTGGGTTCACGTCGGTAGTGTAATGGCCAGGATTCGAACCCGAACCATAAAATAGATTTGGAGTGTATGGAAATAAACCCTAGCAAGGTTAATATATAGTTTTATATATTATTTTTCTTTGTAAAATTATAGAAATTACTGCAATCCTAACCTCACTCCTAACATTCATTAGTCACAAAACCTAGTATTTAGATACTATTAAACAACCTACCCGATGTTGCCTCCCACTTTCCTAGTAAATTATCGCCCCCTACATACCATAATCACCCCTCGCTAACAACATGGTACTATTTTCAACTGCCATGTTCTATTATGTAGGGTGAAAGTACCTGCCACGTCACTTCCGAATTGAAACGGGGAATCCCGCTATGACTTGCTTCGTAGTATTTTTTTTACAAATAAAATTATGTTGATTATAAATAATGTAGGCGGGAGAACCTAGTATTACAAAGCACGAATGGTCGTGTTCAACCGGGGAAGCAACTTACTGTAACCTGAAATCAACTTTAAGTTGCTATTATGCTGCATTTTATATGTGTTTGCGTAAAAACTATGTTGCTTACTCATTTTAATCAGCCTTCTAGGACCGATACTACAAGGGGCTGTCTATTAATCACATGTATTTCAATGTATGGCTCATGGGGCTCACCAGAGTGGGGAGGTAGGAATATAGTGAGTATTATAAATTTAATTTATTCTAAATTATGTGCGAAAAAAGGGAATATTCTGGTTTTAAATGAACTTCTAAATCATTAAAATTATTTTTGAAGAAAAGGAAGAATAAAATGTGGGTGAAATATTTCAGGAAACAATTATATTGCTTCGAAATTGTTATATATCGAACTTCCATCCCATCAATATCCAATTATGGTGATGGCTGCACGAGGGAGCACATCCTGATCATTTAGCCAAGTATAAAAGTACCTCTAATAAGTCTTAAGTCGTGGCACCATCATTATCACAAATTGTTATCTTTACTCAAGTCTCAAAATAAAGCCTCGCCGAAACTTTTAAGAGCCGAAATCAAAGTAAATAACTCCTCAACTTCACAATACTTGCGACAACTTAACTTGAGTTCAACTTAAACTGAGTTAAGTTAGCCACAATTAACATAACGATGTCTTTGTTCGACTTAAATGTTACTTTGTGCTTTTGACATTTTGTCTTTACTTCACTTCTCTTTTGTGTTACAAAGACTGTTGTGTAACGAGCTGTGCCTGGCGGTGTTGCGGGTGTTTCCTATTTTGCGCTAAAATTAACACACAAGAACATCTTCTCTTATGAATACCCTAAACTTTCTACAACGATCAGCTCTAATATAACGTATCAAAATGACTTTTGAATGTTAAAATAAATACAATATAGCTCCAACACAAGTGACACCTTCCATGGCGTGGTGTTATTTTTTTTAATTTTTTTTTTATATAGGACACGCCAACTTGACCTCACCTCGCCTGATGGTAAGCTAAAGGCAAAGTCTCAGGAAAGAGGGTCACCATTACAGACACTAAGTGCTACAATGGTGGCACTCAGCTTGGCGGCCTCATCAGATGCTTTTTCACGCCCCGCTTAAAGGCCCCGGGACTGTAGGAAGAAGGAAACACGTGTGCTGGTAATGAATTCCAGGACTTAGTGGTGCGGCAAAGAAAAGAGTCTCCGAACCGCTTGGTTCTTGCTCATATATTCTGCACAGTGTGAGGGCTACTACGCAGGAGGCACGCGTTCGATCCTCTCTTAGTACAAATCTTTGTATGCATCAATATAGGTAATTTCCTTTTTCTGGACGTGTCTAGGAGAACACTACATCTATGGCAGTCGTTTCGGGTAATTGGAGCCCTAAAATGTCTAACAACTGGTTTAGCTGCAACACTTCGATATCGCTTTTGGGTCGTGGGATGTCAGATGGTAGACGCTTCACGGAAAATATTGAAGTTTAGCCAAATCCGCAGTTAGACTGCTAAAGCGGACCCCAGACTAAGAGACGAAAGCTTCGAATGCGACTGGGATTAACGTTTAGAGGAAGAAAAAGAAGAAGCTCGAACACAAGTATGCACATAGCTTTATCGAGATTATTGGAAAACTAATATTAACACTTTAAACACTTTAACAGTGCTTAACGGCCAATTTATAATCAAGAGGTTGCCAATTTGAAGTTCTCTGTCACACTTCAAACTGACAGTATGATACCTTCACAGAGTAGTTAAAACCGCTTATATTTATAAGTTTTTTTTTTATAAACTCACGCCTATATCCCCGAAAGGGTATTCAGAGGTGCTAGCACCCACATTTCGCCAGTTTATGTTTAGGTCCCAATGTAATAGGTGGCGAGCCTATAGCCATTAACCGGGCACTCATAAACCTGCGATAAATACACACATAACTTCTAAAAGCATCGAAAAGTCATTGGTGTGTGCCATGGTAAAACCTGGGATTGAACCCGAGACCTCGTCTCAGCAGTTCATTACCCATACCACTAAGCTACCGTGGTTCGCTAGATATTAAAACTAAAGTTTTATTTGTAACTACTCAAAATAGATTTCCATGAGCCATAACTTCTTCTTTTTGACAATAAGTGCCCACGAAACCCCCGTGAGACACGATATTAAACAAAAATGGTAAAAACAAATTCAAGATTGGGTCTACTATAAATCAAATACAACAACCTTTTCGTTCTGAAGATAATTTCACAACTTTGCAACACGATTTTCTTTTTAACCCTACACAAATCTAACCAAGCAAACCTCTTGAGTGTCGACTCCATGGGGCCTCTACTCTCTATGGTGATCGAGCCGTGCATGTAGTACGGCGACAGGCGGCGCCGCGTGCTATTATTAGCCCGATCGATAGTGTATATAGCCCTCTAGTTCCTATTACAGTTTGTTGAACTAAACGTGCCGGCCCTGTTATTGAACGGTTAACGAAGATTGATATTGTAATGACAGCCTGTGTTTATTGCTTCAATTCAATATTCAATTTGTTTGTTTATTGAAATAAATGTGAGGGTGATATAAAAAAGAGGAAATGAATTACTAGTGGGTGCATTGAACGATTTTTATGGGGTATTTTATAGGCACAAAAACTGTAAGTTGCCCAGGATCAGACAAGATGTGAGGTAATTGCTTTATTGAAAGAAAGAAAGAAGAAAGAAAGAAAATACGTTTATTAAACACACACAAAAAAATAGTAATGCCATTAATACCATGTGTCAGTGTGGAGTGTGTGTTTAAAAGGCCGCAGTTCAGCTGATGCTACAGATTAGGCACAATCTGCAGCGCTGGTTTTCAACTGTAGCCTAACCAAACCAGGTAGCTTACTGTATTTGCCATTATTCCAATTAAAAGAAAAAAAAACCTTACCCCCGGTGTATGATACCAAAGAAGGCATACGGTTGTTGTAGGTTCGAGTTCAATATAATTCAGGGATATGTGCAGGAAAAAAGGGGGTCTTGTACTTCATCAGCCTTTAGGAGACGTCCTAAAGGTTATAGTGTGATTTACTCTGCAATGCTCACCACGGCGTGGTTCCCGTCAGAGTAGAATTCGGATCACTCCATCTCTTCCCATGCTGTGTCGTACAAGGCGACTAAGGGATAGGGCTATTTAATATCGGACAGATACAGCCCAGACTCCGCCTCAGATGCATGGCTCGTGTCAACAATAGTGCCCGGAAGACGGCAATAGGTTCACACCCTATTACGTGGAACCGAAAACAATGAGTGATGAAATGTGGGTGTGAATTCACCTCTGCCTAACCCTCCAGGGATAAAGGCATGATTATGTGTAAGAACTGGGTTATCAAATACAAAAAAAGATTTTCAACTTGCACAAGCCGTTTCCGAGATAAGTGGCGTCAAACAAACTTATTATCAGTACAGGCATACTATATAAACTATTATGTAACCCTTGCACCGCTCTTGAAAAAATCCCATGGAGATATATATTATGAACCACATAATACTACTTTAACTGTTACAAATATACAAAATGTACTAACTTGCGCTAAGTAGCTGATATTCCCCGGCTGAGCCAGCCTATTCGTGTAGTACCGTACCCACAATACACACATACAAAACACCACTCAGCAACACTAGTACACTCATACACACATACACCCCTAACATGGGCTCAAAGCTTCAAACAGAGCAATCGCTCAAGCCCATTTTTAATATGAGCATTAAAAGTAAATCCTCTGAAAAAAACATGAAATACACGTTATCATAATAAAATAGAGGTCTGTAGGGTTTAGGCGAGCGATAAGGATTTGTGAAAAACTAACCCCCGGTGATTACTTCCCGTCCCTTCGAAGTCGGCCGCGTAAGGGTTAGGTTTTGGTGGCTAGCGAAGCGGGAAATTGGTTGCGGCCCGTCAATTGTTTGATCGGACTTCGATACGTCTGAATTATATACATATTTCCTTTTGCTTTTCGGAGTATATTTCTGAGATAACAGTTTTGTATAGATTTTTTGTAATACTTAAGTAACACTGACATAAAAAGATATACAAATTGCATTATAGAACAGATTTTAAAAAATCAGTTTAGGCACATAAAGAGAACATAATTCCGTACGTCTGAATTTTACAATTAAGTCAAGAAATCTTATTAAAATATTAAATAAGGTAGATAAATTATTGGAAAATGATTCTTTCGGTGATTTGGTAGGTTGGTTCTCCTGAGAAATACCAGCAACAAACTCGGAGAACTATATTAGAATTAGATTTTCTTCTTTTTTTCAATATGGTTATGTTTACAATTTATATAGTGCGAGCAAGCAAGAGATTATATACTATATCCACATTTATAATACTAACTACTGATTAAGAACATGGGTCAATCCTTCTGCCAGCCACGACAATAATAAATACTAAATATATTTTTGAAAGTCTTACCAGCTGACCACCAATTTTTGATCATAAACTGGGCAGAGAACTTCTACATACTAGATAGTATAATAGAAGAGTAATCCAATAGAAACAAATAGTGTTATCGCTACCCGCCCCGCTTATGCGCTATATCATTGCCTTACATATCAATTTTGGGTCGTCCTGTAGGCAAAGGAAGGTATTACATTAAGACCCCTATCATGTATTATCTTTGAACATAATACGTTACAAGATGTTTATGAACAAAGAGATAGGAGGCTTTTGGGCCATTTTTACGTGTACTGTAACATCGTAAATGTTAATTTGGGGTTGCCATATGAGGTTTTTTCGGCATAAATGTCGTTTCACAAGGACCAGTCACATCTGTTTTGTATTTAATTAACATTATGTGGGTGGAGGTTTTTGTTTTTAATTACATTGTAGGTAAAGGCTGTGATAATATCTAGTGAAACGACTTCATAATATCCACTTAATTGCTAGACAAGACAATTTTTTTTCTACTTGTATAAATAGGATATAAAAATGATGTGAAAAGTTATGAGAATGATTATAACCTCACGGGCAGTGACCGCTTGATATCTGAAGGGTCGTGTGCTTGTATGCCACCTGCTATTTAATAGTACAAAATATTATGTTGTTGTTGTTATTGAAGTTAAAAAAAAACATTGGTTGCCAGTGGAGTAAAATAGGGCTACCCCACCTCTTCTCATTGGTGTCGCATATTAATCTTTTAAAACTTATACGTCTCTCTCTCTCTTTTTCTTCTTTTTAACACAAATTCTATGTAGTTTAGCCGATAACTACACCATATCTTTTGTTATTGTAAATATTACTATCCATCCCAAGGTTGCCTGGAAGCGATAAGGCCATTGTACATTGAACTGTATACATGCTACCTACTTGTCCTACTGTAAATCTGTTGGTGTACAATAAAGAATTATCTATCTATCAATTTGTCGTAGAAGGGAAGGTATATGGCTGTTCTTCATCCGACAATACACATACAGCTCATGATAAAGTGTCCACTTGACGGCAAGAGGCCTTACATTGATCGAAACATGGGTTTAACACACCTGTGACTTAGTGAATTTACAAGGGTGAATGTATTAAACCATAAGACAAACTGTAAACTTCTCCCATCACCATTTGATACTAATATTATTGAATACCAATCAGTTAATTAACAGAAATAGAAAAGAAATCCAGGGCGGTGCGCATAAAAATAAAACTTCGTTTGAATTCCGTTGAAAGCTTGTTAATTTGCCACAAGAAACGAAGGCTATATCTCTTTGCGGCCCCAGGGGAAACATTTATTCCTTTGAATATAAAAAAAACCTTTCTGCTTCTGATTTTATGTACTTTGATATTTTTAGATACACCTGTTTCATTAATATTTAAGTCACTGTTTTTGTTACAAGAGTAAATGTTTTTTATTCCACCCACGTAAGGCTTACATTTTGAGTACAAATATAAGCTAATAATATACTTTGAAATAAAAATATTTTTACCACATTATATCGTGATCTATTTTCAATAATAGATTGATAGATAATTCTTTATTGTACACCAACAGATTTACAGTAGGACAAGTAAGTAGCATGTATACAGTTCAATGTACAATTTGCGGCCTTATCGCTCAAGCGATTTCTTCCAGGCAACCTTGGGATGGACAGTAATGTTGTAAAAACAAAAGATATGGTGTAGTTACCGACTAAACTTAAATTGATAGTGTATTAAAACAAAAGAAAGAGAGAAAAGTAAGTAAAATAAAATTAATATACGGCTTTACACAAAAAATAATACTTATATTTACAGTGTACAATTCTATTACCGGTTTGGATAAAGTTGAACATAATTCCTTTTCGAATAACCCTCCAGTCTTAGATAGTAATATCACCATCTCCTCTAGTCATGGGGCAATGGGGAATTTTCCTATGGTTAAAATAAATTAACCGCGTTAGCCTAGTGGTATGGGTAATGGACTGCTGAGACGAGGTCTCGGGTCCGATCCCAGGTTTTACCATGGCACACATCAATGACTTTTCGATGCTTTTCGAAGTTATGTGTCTATTTATCGAAGGTTTATAAGTGTCTGGTTAATGACAATAGGCTCGCCACCTATTATATTGGGACCTAAACATAAACTGGCGAAATGTGGGTGCCTACCCCTTCGGGGATATAGACATGAGTTTATTTTATGTTTAAAATAAATTACTTATATGTATGCGATAGTCCCTTTTTAAAGTAAACCTATAAGTCCTACCATTGTATACTTCATTTGTTTTCGTTGTCGCTGCAATATGATCACTTCCCCATATTCCGATAACACCCTCAAGCCCTCCCCCTCCCCTGAATATGATGTTTACGCAATACTTAGCAAGTAAATAGAGATGATCGTAAACCGGTAACGATCCATTACTAGTAACGATCCATTACTAGTAACGCGAGCGGCAAACAAACTCATAAAACTAATTGGAACGGAATGAGTGCTGTTGACGATATCGAGGGGATGTTTTTGATTATTATAATCGTCAAGGCACGCGTTGCAATATCCCGTCTTAGGTAACTGTGGTGGAGATTAAAAGAATGTTGGATTTGTATGTAAGTGTGTATGTTCATCTCTATATTCAATCGCTAAACGGCTGTACCACCTGTTGCAAGGAATGCATTGTAGGGCCTTCTACTTCTCTTGACTCCAACAGTAGTCAAAAAGTTTGCACGTGTTCTCCCCACCGGCCGGGGTGCGAGAGATATGTCTCAGAATCTCACCTCCGGCAACCGGCCACACAGTCGGCATGCGTTTTAGTCGGTCCAAATCCGATATAACCTCCCCCAACGGCCCCGGTGGGAGTGCCCAAAAGAAAGGTACGTGTCCCCCTAGACCAGTTTCAATTCGTTGGCTAGCGTAATGTAGAATAGAATGACAAATGTATGGGATTTGACGTATTTGACAGCTGTTATCGTATGTCACAAACGTCAAATTCTATTTATTCGTCATTCTATGCTACAGCGGCTAACGAACTGCCACTTGTCTGGGGGGGCTGATATTCGCTCGTAGCTACTAAACTATCAAGCCAATCTTGATATGTAGCATGTCTTAAAATCAATATTTATCGCGTACATGAAACTGTCAGTGGGATGACCAAAGACTTGTCCTGCTTTGTCCTCTATACTGACGGTACAAAATCTTTTTTCTTACAGGGTCGGCAGCACGGATGTGACTCCACTGGTGTTACACTCGTCCATAGGCCACGGTGACCACTTTCCATCAGGTGGGCCGTGTGCTTGCCTGCCACCTAGGTTGTATAAAAATTAAAATTAAAAAAATTTATAAATAGTTATTTTGATAATTAACTTATAAAATTTATAAAATCAGGGTAGATTGAACTCCACGTTGGGTCCGTGGGGTCCAAGCGCGCTATTCAAAGAAATAGCGAAGCGAACAATCGCGCTTCCCGTGACCATAGGCCTGTCCTTTACCTCGCTCAAAGAATTGGCATCGCCATTCAGCGTGGTAATGCCGCCAGCCTTTTGGGCACGGTACCAGTAGAGATCAATAGGGAGGAATTTTCCGAAGCCTAAAGTTGCAGTCTCTCTCTCTCTATATATATTTTTGAATTTATTGTATAGTTAGCATAATTTGTATAAATTTTATATGTAATTAAAGTATGTATGGACTAAATTCTGTAGCAAAATAAATAACTCCAGTTTCTGGGTATACTAAAATTTAATCAATTGCATACATTTACCCCTAAGCATATCTTTAACTATTTCCTCCCCGCAGCTCCACCCGCATAGAATTGGCTTATCCCGTCCCACAGGAGCACGTACACCAAACTTTTTATTATTGTGAGGTAAAATGTACCTATCTACGGCTACCTCTGGGGCTCTCAAACAACAAACAAACTAATTACGTACGAAGAACAAACCAACTAAGGAACGAATATTGGGTGCTATTGTTCGCCCCATGTTCTCCCATTGGTCGATATTTGAACATAACTGTTATTGAAAATATGAGGTAAACATATATTACACATACTCATTTCCATAAAATAGATACTACTTCAATCAATCAATCAATCAACTAGTCCATCGCAGTCCACTGCTGGACTAGGCCTCTCCCAATGTTGGGAGGCTTTGGCCTACTGTTTCCACGCTGGCCAGACGGGTTGGTACAGGGTTTTATTTCGAGTTTTCCTTCTCTCGCAGTGATATGGTTTGCGTATGTTTCCATTAGTCGCCTCTTACGACACCCTTCGGATGCGATGGGGTGGTGATACTTGTATTCTTTCTCCGTCACCACACAAACATTAATTACTTACTAAATTATAACAAAATTCCAAAAAAAAAGCGAAAGATATACGCCAAGATCAAGGAATAGGAAGCAGTTTTCTCTGCCTACTCCAGTATTTGTACGTATGTATGATGAGCACGTCAGCTACTAAACGAAAAAAGAAATCTGGTTGGCCATCATTGGAGTAAGTGGTACCTGAAGTTTTCGCTCTGTACTGTGCACATACTAAATGTTGTCCGTGACTTTACCCATCATGGTATATTTTTTCAAAGATAAAAAAATCCGCGTGGTATTCCCATGTGTTGTCGTACAAGGCGACTAAGGGATAGGGTCGTTTAACATCAAATAGATAAATACAGCCCAGACTCAGCCTCAGATGCTCGAGTCAACAATAGTGCCTGGAAGACGGCAAAAGCCTTACCTCCTGTTACGTGTAACCGAATTCAATTATTAGTGAAATGTGGGTGTTAATTAACCTCTGCATAACCCTCCAGGGATAATGGCGTGATTATATGTATGTATGTATAAAAATAGCAATATTAGATCTATTCAATCGTTTGATCATGATTGACATCATGATTAATAAACATCCAAACATCTCCACAAACTTTTACCTTTATTAGTATGAAAATAAGGATTAGTCTCTTCCATATTCAAACAGCTCTAATAAACCAAATTTCCTGCAAATTTCATAAGTCAAACTCCCAAATCAAGTGGGAATCAACAGACGAGTCGCAACCGAGTCTAGTTCGCAGTCTAGCCGAGTCTAGGCGTGACACGGCGGCGTCTAGAACATCAATTCAATTATGGAGAAGCCATACAGTCTGAATCGCGAGTTGTACATGCTATTATGATGTTCAATTTTCATTTGTTATGTAAGAACACATTACGTTGGTAACTCTCGTTCACTGTAGTTTTATTTACCATGATTTATGTGGTGAGGAGTGCGTGCTATTAAAGCTTTGGAGGTTGCGAGTTCGATTCTCTGTCTATGCAAAAATAAGTGTATGCATGAATAAAAATATTATGTCGCTTTGCAAAGTCTGAATATTTCCATAATATACAAAATAACTCACTGTTGTGTGCAGATTTCTGTTTTCAAATATTTTTAATAAATATAAATATAAATAAATCGCTGAAATGTACATATATTCCTACATGCATAATTGCCGAACTCAGCAATTATTCTTCTTTTTTGTGTTTGTTATTCTGGATGCGGAAGGCAGAGGATCAAATAATATGGCGCACATTGGGAGAGGGCTATGTTCATCAGTGGACTGTGGTTTGCTAATTGATTGATTGATTGTATTGATTGTATTTGATTGATTGATTGCTATTATCAGGACAAATTTTGTGAGAAACCAAAAAAAAGAGACGGAGTTGTAGGTTAACGAAACAGGATGTGAATTATACGCGGGTGGAGCAACAAGCTACAGCTAGTTTATAATAAAAACATTATTTGAGAGTTTACCATTACATTTTTAGGATAAAGAAACTAGATATTTGGTTGTTTGAAGCTATATATATGATAATGGGTACATTGTTAGTCAAATAAGTGACATCATTGTTCGTCATGCAAAAAAAGCAAATATGATAAAAGAAATATGTTTTGTTTACACAATATAAACGATATTCCGCTTCATAAAAAACAATATCGTACCTTCTGTCCGTTAGAATATTAATGAGCGATATATTTATTCAGCCTGAAAAAAAACTCATTCATCGAAACCACTGAACACTAAAATTTATTCATAACCTCTGACAAAACGGAAGGCAAATAACAAAATCTTTATTATTTAAATCTAAAAAAACTGTTTAATATTCAAAAAAGGAAAACTAAAGTTCGTCGTATATTTAATTAAAAAACTGACAAGAAACCGGCGGTGAAATGGAACGGCGCACGCGGCGCGCCACTTCAAAAATTATTGAATTTGAATTGAGAATCGATCGCATTATTCTGTCAGGGCCACGGACGAGCGCGACCAATTAGCACCGGGTATCTTATACCCAAGTGGTATCTCTACCATGTACGACCGTCTTTTTCTTAATGGGGATCATTTATTGGGGAGACGAGAGAGGCAAATTGAATTGTTGAAACGCCGGGGCGTCGGAATTCGTTTATGGCGGCTATTGAAAGTGGATTCGCCTGCCGATATGGAAATGAGTGGAACTCTTTTGGGCGGAATTTTTAGTGCGGGCGTGCCTTTTCAAAGCTTGTGTGCAATGCAAAACACTGTATACGGAGTTCTTGCGGTTGCCGTTGTGTAAAAAAATATATTATACGAATTTCTAAGTCATTTGAAATGGTTTTTTTAAAGATCCATTTTTAATCTTACAGTTTTTATCTTTTTGTGTTTAGAAAGGCTTTTAACTTGAAAGTGTTTTTGAGTTCTTTCTGAGATAACATTTTTTTTGTTAGTATTCACAAAAAGGCCAATAAGGTATCTGATGTACATGGTTGACAAAAAAATAATTACTGGTTTGTCTATGGGATAAAAAATGTAACTACAAGTATTATGTCTTCTACAAGTATTTTATAAATAAGTTTACAACTTGTTTCGTGGTGTAAACGAGGGGTTACGATCGAGAGACCCCGGGTTCGAATGCTGGTCAATAAACTACAGACGTGACCCTCTCCTACCACAAACGATTTCGCTTAGTAAGAGGGGTTCCCTCTAGAACATTAAATTAAAAAAATTGGATTAGTAATTCTTTTAAAAAAAATACACTATGGCCACACGTTGTTCCTCAAAGACTAGACTCAACTCTATTTCTGTTTCCGTTGCAATGACGTCTTGTTGATGCATTTTAATTAACTACTATACAATTAATTTACTACTAAAAGAACGTAAAATAGAAAAAAAATATACATATTCAAATTGTCATCTACAATTTTTTATCTTACCAGCCACAGAGACTGAAAGCCTTTTTTAAGCGAGAAAATTGTATGGGTTCGTTCGCGCACCGCAGAGCGTGCATCCGACATGACAAATGCTCAGATTGACGTGAAATAGATTTTTGAATAGCGGCCATATTGGATCGGCCACTCGACCGGCTAAAACAGGATGGAGCCGGTCGGAGACGGCATCGGGCGGTTAGTGCCAATGTGTTTTCTAATTTGCCTTCGATTGTATTAAAGGATTGGAGAAGATTGTTTTTGAATTAGTTTTTCTTTGAAGAGAGATATATTGGGGCGGGATGGCTTCGGGATTCGGATTGATTGGGCTTATTGGTCTATTCGATTACAATCGCTTCAAATAAATATAAATATAAAGGGAATATTACTTTCAAAACTTTTTAATTTCGTGTGGCTAGGCATAGTTTTCTGGATAAATATTTGATTCCACTTGCACAACAACTATCATTTTGTCAATTTAATATAAAAGTTGTGTTATGCGAAGAAAACCAATTGTGGAGAAAGTCTGTTCGAGATAAATCGTAATGATCTGTTTTCCCGACCAAGGTCTTACGAAATATTTATTCGATTACAGACTGTTCAGTTTAGAGTATTTAGTTCGTAAGGGTTGATAAAAATACTAAAGAAAGAAGTCCTTTACCATTTTTTTAACATTTCAATTTTTTTATTTCACATTGGCTCTAAGAGCTTCACCTCCCACACGAAATTCCTTTTTTGCCCCATATTTTATTACTCAATCACTTAGATAATAACATATTCTTAATAACTTCGTCACTCCCTCAATTACAGAGAAACCAAAACTAATTAAACTAACTAACTATTAGAAATAAGGACAGAAAGTAGAAAAAACCTGTTTAAAACTAAATTAAGAAAACACCTAATAGACTCACTGCCTTAATTTATATAACGTAAATAATCGAAACCATAAATGCTGTCATAAATATAGATATACCTCCATGTTTTTCCTGATCCCACAGTCAAACCGTCTAATCGGTTTTGTGGGGCTATGTATTAGTTCACAAGATGTACATGTACCTACCTATAAATAAATAAATGAATAATAAACAAATTACAAATCTTACTCTTACATATCGATGTTTTGTAAGATTTATTCATACAAGATAACATTACCCTTAACCAAAATATAACTGAGCATTGCAGATATTTGAACTATCATGGTCACTGACATTACTATTAAAATTATTGGGACATTCCATGTTGCATTGTTTTGAGTTGCCGATATTTCGAACGATGAAACAATGCAACATTTCAAATATCCCGATAATTCTAATAGTAATAACACTATACATTCTTGCTCTTATTAGGAAACCACTAAACACATCTACCCTTTGACCGATATGTGTATGTGTATATAGCTTCTGGGTGAGAGCCGCAATTGGTTTGTATGGACATCAGTGAGCTTAAGGCATAAGCAACCTACATTATAGCTTAACTAAGTTTCCAATAATGATGTTAGAGCTTAGAGCGACAGGGCATATATCTTATTAGAACTGGTACGCTGGATGGCACAGTTTCTAGATTGATTTAAGTGCAAATCTAAGTACCGCGGTAGCCTATGTACCGCGGTAGCCTAGTGGTATGGGTGATGGACTGCTGAGACGAGGTCTCGAGTTCGATCCCAGGTTTTACCATGGCACACACCAATGACTTTTCGATGCATTTCGAAGTTATATGTGTATTTATCGCAGGTTTATAAGTGCCAGGTTAATGGCTCGCCACCTATTACAATGGGATCTAAACATAAACTGGCGAAATTTGGGTGCTAGCACCTAGGCCTACCCCTTCGGGGATTTAGGCGTGAGTTTATTAGTTTATGTTATGTTATGCAAATCCAAGTTGCTATCGTTTTGCCAGTCGGAATGGCTTACATTGTAATACTTACGGTGGTGGCATCGATTAATTTTATCCATAAAATAATAAAAACGGGTTAAATTCGAGACGGGCTCAGGTACTTAGTCAGGACGTAAAAAACTGAATTGAGAGACGGAATTATGCTACATAAACGAAAGCATTGACTAACTAGGAGTTTGAATTTTTTCACAGATGTTAGGAGACTTGAATATTTAATATTATTTCACGGGTGCCCGCGAAAAATGTATTGATAGGCGACAACAAAGTTACCCTATAAGGGTTCCGTTTTTCTTTTTGAGGTACAGAACCCTAGTGGTTAAGCGTCGACCTTACAATTGAGAGCAAACATGAATGTGAGCCCACTCCTAATACAAGCAATCTAGATTACCTGGAGGATTTACCATATTAGTACTCTTTTAAAAATCAGCTACTAACTCCCATTCTTTGATTGCTACAGGTGCAGTTGGTGGAGATGGCGACGACAGCGATGATAAGGAAAAGGAAGAAGAAGCGGAACGCGAGCGACAGGAGGCTATCAAAGAAGCTGAGGATCGACGCAAGGAGAAGCATCGCAAGATGGAGGAGGAGCGCGAGAAGATGCGCCAGGAGATCAGGGATAAGGTATGTACCCGACACGCGTAGATAGCATACCTCGGGATATATATCTTAGATTTAAAATGTTCTTTATTCTCGCAGTAGACGTTTTATTATTATAGCGTTGGACGAACTTAAATTCACCAAGCATAGAATATTACAAAACTATTTGTTTTAATTTGAGTCCAAGATATATGGCTCGAAATTTACAGCAGGTATACAGAAGCAAAATATATGCGGGAGAATGGACCTGAAATCACTAGGTGCGCGCTCGCTCACTCCTTTGCAATTACAACACACATACAATTTAAACCTTGTTCTGACAATGAAGAATACAAATAAAAAAAAATTGACGCTCTGGCAGTGCCGACAGAAGTGAAAACTTGGTCAATGTAATGTAAACATTTATATACAGAGGTGTCGGTAACTGCAACAGTCTTGTCAGTTTAATTGTTTTTCCCATCTCTCAACACTCAACTTAAAAATCTAACAAGCCTAAAAAAATTCACTTCATGAAGCGTACATACATTTCAGCACTTCACATAGTAACATGGACCTCAGCACTAGATACAATTATGTATGAAAAACCGCAGCAAAACAATATACCTAACTACATTTGCATTTGCACTGTCGAGACAGCGAGGATTGAATAGCAGAATTGATATCGCGTTTGTCCGTGTCCACCAAAAAATGTACGCTACAATCGTATTTTGAGCATAGATTTATAGTTTCCATTCATATTCAATCGATGCCTCGCATAGATTGTGGTACTGATTGATTGATTGATTGTGGTAAGTGCAAAACCAGTGTAAAAAGAAAATAATAACATAAAAGTCACAATTATTACACCAAACCACAATTTTGCCACCTGACTGTTGCAACTTGAAAATAAAATGTCAAGTGTTAAGTGACATACTGTTGATTTTATGCGTACAATTATCAAATTATAAAGGGGTAAAGATTTTAAAGTTGTAGGGGTAATCTTTGGATATACTGACCAGATTCTTTTACTAATAGGAATCAATCAATATATATCAGCAGGACATAGAGGAGGGTAAGCAGCAGGAAAGGGGTCGGGTAGAGCCGTGGGCCACAGCTAGTGTATGTGTATATAAACGGCAATGTGTTTAAATTTCTTCCACCGACACGACGTGAAGATTTTTATCTCGCATTTCTCACATTGTATCTCCCCTTGTAGTTACACTGTTCTGTACACAGAGTTTCTTTCCAACACAATTAACTCGACACAATGTCGAAAGTAATTGGATTACCGTCCACACAATAAATAACGAGTGTCAATAGCTGTGTTTTAGTTTAACGCATTGATTGATTCCAGACATAAACCTTTAATTCTAATAAATCTCCAGAAGCAATACAAAATCTATTTAACTTTAGGTATAAGTAACTAATTTTTAATTTTTCTTGAACAATCCGGGTTTTAATCTTTTAGGCATAGTCCGATAATGTATCAGAATTGGATGTATGATAAGAGAATTACCAACATGGTAACAAGCAGATAAATAATACTTAATTACTAATAATATGTAATCAAGATAGAATTACACAAAATATTATCAAGCATAACGAATAATTCTCCGTGCACACGAGATTCTAGAGAGGTCACTAGCAAAATATGACGTCATCCATTCAACAATTAATCTGGACAGGCGGATGTGTGTCAAGCGCCCTCTAGCGCCTTCCCCACATGCCAGATAATTTGTTCGACGCGTCGAGAGCGCTTCAGCGCCCTCTAGCGACGCGTGTGGAATTACCTTTATGGCACTCGTATTCATTCGTGTTTTCGGTAAATTGAAGGGCTTTGAATGTTGAAAAAGATTGTTTTTCATTTTATTAATTAGTGCATTTAATACTTTTTGAAAATGTTTCGGTCTATAACGTTAATAAAACGTTGTTAAATAATGACAGTATATAGAATGTGTCAAGTTTTCATAATAATATTATTTAAAGAACACAAATTAGAACCAAAACTCTAAGTTGGTCGGTTAGTTTTAATTTTCAGGATAAAGGTTTTGTGGTGAGTATTTTTTTAACTTTATGTCACAAACTTATAAATCGTAAACTATCTAAAGGCAAAATAGCAAACCCAATTTTTTGTAACTAAATTTAGAGGACTCTTTATTTTTAGAAGATTATTTTTCGCCACAAAGTAAATAATCTAAGAATATTAAACTTAATGGGATACATAATAAACGTAAACGAACGACCCTAATAAGTATTAAACACGCAAGTTTATTTCGAAGCACCGCTCAGCGCTCAACGGCCAAACAAAAGAAGCTAATGTTCCGCCATCTTGTGTGTCAAGGACGACTCGACTAAGAAAAACATCTGCAAGACACTTAAACGCTGGTCCAAGTTCTCTCGCTAATTAAACAAATCTTCTTTACCATTATTACGTTCAAATAGACCCAAAGCTGACATAAATAAGGGAAAAAAATAAAACCCGTCCTCATGGAATCGCATTTATACATTTTTTAATTAAAACTCGTAATAATCCGTGGGCAAGGAATGCGCGGTGACATTTCGCAGGGACGCTCGGTCTGCGTTCCATTTTACGTTATTAAGTTGTTGGGGGTCTATAATAGGGTGTAAGGAAGAATTTAATATAAGCACTAGCTGTCAGATTTTTATAATAGCTCGTATTTTAATCGTAAAAGGAACGTGAGGAGCTTCCTCTAGTAGGATGAGACTTGAATTTCAATGAAGTATCGTCTTAAAATTATTGAGTTATTTAAATAACTTACTGTTTTTGATTATTCGTTTTCATCGTTGAAAGTTTATGCGAATATAAACACAATAATTAAAACTGAGCAAAGGGGAGACTCCCCTGCTGTTGTAAAGCGACTGAAACGTCGGGAGCAGTATCAATAATTAAATAGCACAATCGCAATTATTTATTGTTTATTGATTGTTTATTTAAATTTTCATTTATAATCTTTCGTGCTTCTGTTAGTATTCGTTTAACTTTTCAATGACAGTGTGAAAATATGTTTGCACTCTTACATTTGCATTCATATCAGAATTACTTTTTTGGAGCTTTGTGTATCGCGTTAATGGTGTGAGAATATAATAGATAGCTTTGTTGACTACAATAGCACCAATGACCATATAATACCTCATTGATCCAGTGATTGAGTCTAACTTATATTTGCATATGAACGTAAAGTCCTAAGCGCGATGCACGACTGCGATGGTTCGAATTCACCCACATGGATGTCGGATATCGTGGTTAAACATAACTTATAACCTTTCCCAATGTCTAATCTATCACTGTGTTAAATTTCATCTAAATCGGTTCAGTAGTTTAAGCGTGAATTCGTAACAGACCGAAAGATATTTCCGCATTTATAATATTGATTGTAAGAAAATCACGATACGTAGGAAGGCGAGAATATCCTCAAACCTTATCACTGACGTAAAGCTATAACTGGGTATAGGTGGGAGTAATATACTTTTGCTGAACAGCTTCAGCAAAAGTATATTACTCGTAGACGTGTTTGCGTGCGTATATTTTAATTTAGTGCGTGAACGATCTGAGCAGATGACGCTGTGATCGAGATTTTAATAAATGAATAATTTATATCTTCATCGGCGGGAAGCCTCTGACGAAATACATTTATTGATCTGTTAGAAAACCCGCAGTGATATGCGTATTGCTGGAATTACTGCGTCTGTTGGCGACGCTGCGATTTTAGCATAACGAGTGTATCGTCAGCGGCTAAAGTTTCTACACGTTATTAAATTTACAAATAATCTGTACATTGATGACTGTTATATATAGCGTGAATAAACATTACAATTAAAACGGATGTCTCGCCATTTATAGTTATAAAGAAATTACTAGCTATTACAGGCGGTTTCGCTGTCGGTTATCGTGACTTAAGGATGTAAAAAAATAGTTTATGACAGATTCTCGGACCTACGTAGGTAAATCTGCAAAAAAATTACAATCGATCAAAGCGTTTCTAAGGATCGCAAGCAGTCATTGTTGGTAGCAGATACATGTCGAATCTTTTAGTTCCCCAGTTTCTTCCACAAGTTCTCTATGATGCTACTCCTATGGCTTTTTCAAAACATGTGAAAAATTTAGGTGTCTATGTAGACTCAAATCTGGCTTGGGACGTCCATATGAGCAGTAAACCCTTTTGCTAACATCTGCAGTTAGCAAAAGGGTTTACTGCTCGTTTCAAATTTTTACCATTTCAAACTAAAGTTACTCTTGCGCAATTTCTTCTGCTTCCACTTTTAGACTACGCTGATGTCTGTTATATTGATGCAAAGGAGGAACTTCTTAATAAACTTGAAAGACTGCAAAATTTAGGTATCAGCTTTATTTATGGTCTTCGGAAGTATGACCATTTTTCCGAATTTCGGGCAAGACTGAGGTGGTTACCTATTCGCCAGCGTAGAGACTCCCATATTCTCTCTCTTCTCTACTCTATTCTTTTTAATCCTGATTCGCCTGCTTACCTACGAGAACGCTTTGAGTTTCTTGTCCCCAGGGGTAAACCCTGTCGCACTTCCTCAGCACTTCTTCTTCGAACCCCTTCTCACTGCTCCAGTCGTTACGATGGCTCATTTTCTGTTCGCGCAGTAAGGTTATGGAATTCGTTGCCTCACTCGGTACGCGATAGCATTTCTTTGAACGTATTCAAGATCAAAGTAAAAGAACTGTTCCTCTCTCAAACTAGATAAGTGTGTGTTAATTAATATTATAGTAATGTATGTATTATCTACTGTATATTTGTGTAATTGAATTATGTACAAGTCGGTATATATGTAATACGTCTGCTGTATGATTTGTAAATGTATAATATTTTTATTCTTAGTATGTATTATTTCTGCTGTTGTACACTTGAATTGTGGCATTTTTTCTGCAAAAGTAAAAGAAGTAAAAATAGGTAATACAGATAGAAGTACATCAATCAATAATAACGTGTGTAAGTATTTATGTAATCTACAGCAAAGGAAGGTTAATACCTAAAATTTATTTATGATACTTCATATATTTATTATAGGTTTTAGAGCTTTTATCGCTGGCTGTACCTCAATATACTTAAAAGTTTATTTGTTTTAACCTTTTCTTTATGAGACGCAATAATGGTTCTACACGAGCTTTAATACTTTTGACCGACATGGAGCAAGAAGTATCGATTAAACTACAAAACTCGTGTATGTTATTATATTCAAATCTGGGAAAATTTCGTACTATATAATTAACTATAAGAAGGATTGTCACAGCTACCACAGCATAAAATTAATGTCCTATACCATGGAATTCTAGGAGAGGATAAATCTCCCCTTTTTTATTTTATCTTATGAAATATGGCATAGCTAGCATAGTTTTGTATATCTTCTATAACCAGTTGTATATTGATAATAGGGTATTTGAGTCATATAAATATTCTTTAAGCGGGGCGTGAAAAATCATCTGATGAGGTCGCCAAGCTGAGTGCCACCATTGTAACATTACTTACTGTCTGTAATGGTGACCTTCTTTCCTGAGACATTGCCTTTAACTTACCGAGGTGAAAGTTAGCGTGTCCTAGATTTAAAAAAAAGTTGAGAAGGTATGAGAAAACTCAAATCAAGCGAATCATTTATCTAGCATGAAGAAAAAGAAAAAAAGAAACAAGTGAACGAATCCGCGACGTCTATCTGCACAGGACAGGTGGGATGAGATAAAATGTGGCTGGCATTATACTAATGAACTTAATTAAATAAATGTACAAAGACGTCTAGCCGTGTCAGCTGGCGGCTTGATATTGTCACAAAGGAACGACCATAGATGCCATCTTTGTTAGATGAGATACAAGGACGAGACAAGCCCGCTGTAGACGAGTGGAATTTTTGTAGAATAGAATAGATTAATCAATATATTATTCCGGTGAGTAGGGTAGCCACAGCTCACTGGAGGGTTTTTGTGCTGTCAGTGGAATGACCAAAAGCTTGTCCTGCTTTGTCTTTTACACTGACGGTACAGAAACTCTCAATGCTTGCAGGGTTGGCAGCGTGAGTGTGACTTTTGGCATTTTCATATATTTTAAAGAACACTAGCACATACATATAATCACGCCTTTATCCCTGGAGGGTTAGGTTAGGTTAACACCCACATTTCACCGATAATTGTATTCGGTCCCACGTATAAATAGGGGGAGAGCCTATTGCCGTATTCCAGGCACTATTGTTTATTAGTATCTTTCTAAAATTACTAATATTCTCGTCAACTTCTCCGATCAAGCTTAATAAATTACTTGTGTAATTACTATTATTAATTTTGTAGATTATTCACATTTTTTTTTACATTTTCAATTATTTTAATGTATTTACAATTATTATTCACTAATTAAATCTATTACAATATGTACATTCATTAAAAAGATATTAAATAAAGTTAAGTGTAAGTAATGTTTTGAATTGAATTCACTGTGCAGTGTAATGAACATAGTTCGAACACTGAACTCTTGATTGTAAGCCTATTTAATTTTCCTTCTAAAGTAACTTCAGCAAGAAATTTACATCTAAACAAAATATATTGAACGAAAAACGCTCGCAGAATCAACAGCCTTACTTTTTACTACCTCATCCACAGGCTGTGTGCAAAACATTATTAATACTTAACAATATAATCTACACATACAGAGTGATGTTTGCTCGCCAGATTAAAGAGCGACACGATTGGCCCGGCCGAGCAAACAACGTAACGGCGGATTACACACAGGGTGTGTAAAGGATTAAGTTGAGAATGTAGGAAGCGATAAAATGTACGAAATTTTGTGAATGAAGTTTAGAAACATTTATTGTATGGGTTTCTTAAAGTGGGGTACGGGTACGGTGATTGTAGCGGGTACGCAAAGTTTACCTAATGGCAGCGGTGTTTAATTGGTTTTCGGATAGAAAGATGACAATTTGTTGTTTGATGTAAAGAAAAGAAATTGGTTTTCCCTTCCTTTCTCACTAGGTTATGTTTATTAAATAACTGAAAATTAAATCGAAATAATCAAAATTAACTTAAATTATTATTAAAGTTTTCTCCAAGAATCATTTCCATTTACTGTGTGATGTAATGGATGCACAAAATAGTAATCAAAAATATCGTACCTAACTATGACGATCAATAACCAATCTGGCGTCGTTTTTTGCTGGGCTGGCTGGGTTCCCTTTGCCTCCTTAAGAGGCAAAACGCGACTGCTCCAGAGTTCGTAGAAAATAATAACTGAATATACAGCGAATACGAAGTATATTTAACATTTATAATCTAAAATATAAACTATCTAATCCCCGTAGCTTCAGATTACGGCGCAGTCCGAAGCTCGCTCCGAAGCTAAAAGTTGTGCAACTTTCCATAAGGATTAATACATGAAAGCTTCGGAACGCTGAAAGCCTTTAGATTTAATTTTTAGAAGCACTCTGTATACGAGTAACTTAGTTATTGGAAGTGTCGTATTTTTTTTAAATATTGGCATATTAATAAAATATTGAAAATATAAATATCAACTAGATAGGCTAGTGGTACAGGTAATGGACTGCTGAGACAAGGTTTCGAGTTTGATCTCAGGTTTTACCATGGCACACACCAATAACTTTTCGATGCTTTCCGAAGTTATATGTGTATTTATCGCAGGTTTATAAGTTTCCAGTTAATGGCAATAGACTCGTCACCGCTGTTCTATAAACCCACTTTACCAGTCTTCGATATAATGTAATGTGACTCTTCAGTGAAATGAATACCTAAACTGAAATGTAAATAAAACAACAAGACTATACGAGAAAACACCGGACACTAAGATCTGTTTTTTTAAACATATATAATATATTTACGTGTCTAATCGTACGGTTAATGGCAATAGGCTCGTCACCTATAACATTGGGACCTAAACATCAACTGGCGAAATGTGGGTGCTGGCACCTCTGTCTACTCTTCGGGGACATAGGCGTGAGTTTATGTTATGAAAATATAAATACAGATGCTTTTTATTTAACTATTACGTCGACTCAGAAAATAGACTAAACTATATTTGAAGCGAATGAAAGTCTAGTTCAATTGATGGAGAACTTTTTAAAATTTTGAAACGGACGTACCAAATTAACATTATTATTTACATAATAAAATATATAAACAAGTAAATTATGTATATATGAATGTATTCTTCATTATTTGTGTATGTGATAATCAAACTGCGAACTGCTATTCCTAGGAACATACATTCAATTGCACGAATGAAATCACAAACTACGCCCGGCGGCGCCACCTGCCCTCATATTAACATAATTGCATAATGTACACTGCGCTAGGCACGTGTCTGTTCATATACGGACAGAATATACCAACATTATACTCGTAGAGTAGCTTATACTAATATACATGCAGTAATACTCACGTCTTTGGGGTATACAGGACTCCTACCTACCTCATCTGTAAGTTGGTACACTTACTAAACAACGTATGAGGCTCTGGTGTGGGTTTTCTTCTCAGAATTACGTACTCAGATAGCAGGTGCTCCCTGAAAATCCGATAAACCAATCGCAAGCATTAAAAGGATACTACTTACTAGGATTTCATACTTTTTTCTAATACAACTTAGGTGGCAGACAAGCATACGGGCCACCTGATGGACAGTGAATACGCCAGGGAAGTCACCCGTGCTGCTTACCCTGTTAGAACAGAGATTTTCTGTGCCGTCAATGCAGAAGACACAATCAGGACAAGCCATTGGTCTTCCCACTGACAGAACAACAACTCTCCAGTGGGCTCAGCTTACCCTACTCACTGCCGGGAACGCAACACGAGGTTATTAAAGCCTTGGTATTCTATAGGGTGGACGTACCTCCCCAGTCGGTCTGCTCTATTGGGACGGGAATACCTTCGTGTCCTACTAATCTACTACTAGTCTAATAGTACAAACTTTGAATGATGATGACATTATGGTTAAGCCTTTCTACCTCTCGGATAGGTACGGTACAGTCTGCTTCTGTCCTATCATAATTCCTAAGGCATTATATATATTTGGTTCGATTCAAAGTTGTACATTCGTCCCCTATATAGGTACCCTGGTAAGGGACCAATTTATATTAATTAATATTTAAGCTACCTATTCGTCGCCAATAATAAATACAGCCTTGTACTATAGTGAGCACAAAAAAACAACTTGTTATTCTATCGTAGCATAGATCGCACAAACAAAGCCCTTTTTCATCGCCCGTTGACAATATTGAGCGCTCATGATACCTTTCCTTATTGAGTTACTGCGAGTGGTTTTATATTCTGAGACATATGACAAGCGTACACCCAAACTAAGCTGATCTTGTGGTTTCAGTTCTTAAATGTGGATAAACACGCATTTTATTTTCGTGATGTTTTTGTTTATATTTTTGTTATACTTCTAAATATGTGCTAAAGTGTGTATATTGGGATTTATAATGTTTAACAGAGAGTATTTATTTTGCATAGACCATTAAAACAGTACTTACAAAAAAACTAAAAGAAATATAGAAAGAAAGAAAAAAAAGAAAATACATTTATTGCAAAACACAAAGCACATTACATTTTTATACACAATTTAGAACAATAAACAGAAGTAAAAATAAAATAGAAATAAAAACACAACAAACACAAAATCTCTAAAACCTCGACTAGTTTAGCAAATGGGTCCCGCCCTGAGAAGACCCCGGCATTAACTCAGCGGGCATTATTTTTTTTTGGTCTATTTACAAACATTTACTCAGTCTACTTAACGTAGCTTAAACACAAAGATTTACTTGAGTAGCATAGTTGAGTGAACAGCTCATTTCCAAGCTTGTTTATCATACAAGTATTCTGGCACAGTTTACTTACAACTACATTTTTAAATTTATACACAGGTAAATCCCTAACGTCATTAGGGAGCTTGTTAAAAAAGCGTACACAGTTGCCCTCGAAAGAATGACTAATTTTTTGAAGTCGACTACCATAGACTACAAGAAAATTTTTGTGTCTGGTATTTATATTATTCCTGTCACAAACTCTTGAAAATGTTGAAATATTTTACCTGCTTACATAAGACCTTGAAAATATATTATGAGACTACGGTTAGAATGTCTATTTCTTTAAACTTTTCTCGGAGGGAGACTCTTGGGCCTAAATTGTAAATAACTCGCACAGCCCGCTTTTGTAACACAAATATTGTGCTTAAATGTATAGAATTACCCTAGAGGAGAATTGACCGGTATTAGAACCCGTGCCTTCAGACATTCAAACGCTTCAAGTCGCCACGGTATTTTACCTTTCTACGGCAGTATAAACGTGATATGATTCTGTATGAATTATCAGGCTTTACGTGATCTATCAAGGTTACTAAGTTAGGGACTATCATTTTAAGATCAACATCATCTGAAATGGTGGTCGTTATTTGTTCGTTTGCACTTTACCATCTTTTTTTTAGGCACACAAAGAGCACATGTGAACGTCAAAATTTTACAATTATGTCAAGAAATAATATAAAATTATTAAATAATGTAAAAATAAACCATTGGAAAATGATTCTTTCTATGATTCGGTAGGTTAGTTCTACTGATAAGATGGTATCTTATCAGTAGAACTACAAGAAACTCAGAGAACTATATTAGAACTACACTATCTTTCTTTTTTAAATTTGCTTTAGTTTACAATTACATGAGCGAGCAAGAGACTTATGTTGACCACGCATTTACATCATTAAGATACTTTATAGTAACCTTTATTCATTAAAGTTTCACTTATATTTTAAATTTATCTTGTGGGATGCAGTCAATATATGTACTTAATGTGAAAAGAAGGTGACCGTGCTATCATTTAAACCATAGCACCGCCATCGACACCATCGATACGGCTTCTTGATGTTTACGAAAATTAGTCAGGTAAAGTAATATACGCCACAAAAGCCTCACGTAGCACGCTAAGCCGACGGTACCGCGCGAAAGCCGTCGCACCAGAGTAAGACGGAGTGCCACTTTTCTCGTAATTTTCTCGCGAGCACCCATTGTGACTCTTGCGTCAAATTACGGGCAATTTTCCTGTAAAAAGGCCGCAAGGCTCTAGCGATAAGTGGTTCAAATTAGGGACTGGATTGGGTATGCTAGTGCGGGCAATGTCGGCATCTCTCCAGGAAATATGTCATTTCTTTTATTTGATCTTTCACTCTGTCCGATTTTTTAAAGTGCGTAACCGGATTTCCGCGCACTTTGGAATATTGAGTGCTTTGAGGAGAAATTAATAATCTATCAAACGGAAAATCTTTGGATTTTAGATATTGCTTGTTATCGGATTTCAATCATACTTCAAATAATTAATATTTGGAAGATTGACGATGCATTTTAGACTAGTTATGTGCAGATTTTTCATTCTACGCCAATTAAGCAGTTTTTGGTAAATTAACAATTATCAATGATGATGATAAGTGTTCATTGATAACATAAAGTACAGTGTTACTCCTGGTTGTCCACCCTCTTGTGTGACTTTCGACTTTTTAATTTAGATTTTTACGTGAGCGACTGCTACCTAAGATGATATAAATTTGAGTTAATACCTACGAAAACACATAACAATATTCACTATAATTTATTTGAGCATCCGAAAATTTAATCATAAAATCTAACATTCGCTCCCACATTTTCTGTAAACAGCGCCACCGTCTATCCACACGGAGCTAAATTATAATTAGTGAACTGGCAACACTTTCAAATTGTTTCACTTACATCAGGCGACTACTCCTTGACTATTAGGCGGACCATTACCGCGCGCCTGACTTCAACGCTTGCCGTCGCTAATAAAATTTGTATCCTAAATGGCTACATCAAAGGACCTTGGTAATTTTAAGTTGGGTGCCGGGTGCGGTTGTATTTATAGGCGGTAGCGATTTTATGATAATGGGTATGACACCCATTTTCATAAAATCGCTGTAGAAACTACTTCATAAATTCAACTTAATTGCCACTACTTATGGGTAGATGAAAGCTTATGTGGTGCCTCCATAATTTGTGTATTTGTAGTGATAATAATTGTCACACGGTATGTGTAAGTAATGGTGACCCTCTTTTCAGAGACTTTACCTTCAGCTTACCATCAGGCAAGGCGAAGTCTAATTGACGTGTTCTATATATAAAAAAAAATGAAAATAACCAGAGGCTTATACAGCTCAAATGTGTTATTTTGATATCTCTTTATCATATCGTCTTTCCCTATCAAAGTACTCTTTCATTCATTTTTTTCAAGACTTTTCAAGTTTAAATCTATTTGTTCTATTCTCCAAAAATATAATCACACTGTATTTATTATAGATAAGTATTTTTGAAGACAGTAGCTAGCATAGGTATATCTGCTTCAAATATACTTAGTTAAGAAATGAAACGAACAAGACTCATAAAATAATACACAGATGATAATATTTTCTTTATTCAAACATTGTAAGTTCGTCAATTAACACAATTAGTGTCGCCCCTAGCGCCATCTAGCGAGTGAGAACGCCAGCTCCCTTCGTGATCTTATTACCACATTTCCGTTTCCTCCCTTCCGTGATCTAAGGGTGTGGTAAGTTAGACGACGGAAATTAATATTTTGTTTAGTTAAGGGATGCTTTACATAAAGGTACTGCGGCAGATGGATGCCGCCCGTTTACTGGGACAAACTTTACTTTCAGGTTACTTGTCAACTAATATTAAAATGATTTGTTTCTACTTGTCCTCTCTTTGTACACTACTGTACTGTGTACTGAGGTATAAGTTTGAACGTATGATCGCAGTACTCAATAAGAAAATATTTCTTAGCAACACATAATCTAACAAAAAAAATTGCCTCTTAACTTTCAGCCTATTTGTATTGGGTCTCTTCATTACACGTATAATGTCCTCTCGATAAGAATTCCCACCCGCTCACAGTGGCCCTCGCTCTCACAATTAAAACTTGCACTCGCAACCAACTTTTCTACGAGTTCCGAGGGCCGATATATAACGCGTAACTGTACCTCCGCCGACGGACTTTGACGGCCTCCCCTCAATTAATTGTCTCTTTGGCACTCCACTGTCGCCGATTTATGATTTCCTAGTACTTTTTTACGATCACCGATCATACTTTGACTTCATAATTATACAAGGGTTCGGGTCTTGTCACGATTAAATCATGGAACTTACTATTTCTGCCGACGTTTCGGGTGCGTTACAGTACCCGTGGTCACGATGACTAGCTTGCGAGCGTCGAAAGGTATGCGGAGAACATTTTTTGTGCGCCTACCTACCATTACTTTTATTATGAACGATTAGGCTGGTGAAAGAAATTAAATCGGTTTTTCTCTATTTGAAGAAATACGGGGGACTGACTTATAATGAAGTTGGATTGAATTCTTTTAGGTAGCAAACAACCCGTCATAGGTCCATAGGCATAGCAGAGAGGTACATTGCAATAGAGTACGGTAAATTTAGAAAGGAAATGCACAATCTCTATAAAAATCAACACTAGACAATAACACTAGAATTTTCTAACAGAAATACTGAGTTTCAAATGGGCAATGTAGTGGCAAATACTTTGCCCACTTGAAACTTAAACAAAGAGCCTCTTTGCACATAGTAGTTGAACTTGTAATAGTAAAACGTTCAATAAAAATACCTATTTGTATTCATTTAACAATGTAATATAAGGTTTCCTATCAAACAAACCAATTAAATATTTACCAAGCTATATCACAGAACTTATATCAAATGACTGTTCCACATTCCACTCGTACAAACAACTGTACAAAACTAATGAAAGAAAGCCATACTATAAAACTAGTTGTTACCATAAACAATATTATTAGACCCTGCATACCAAAGTTTTTGTTAGAAATCGACATTAATTGTTATAGCGTGATTCGGAACGCGACGGTGTTGCCAGCCCGTAGCTAAATTATTTATTAAAAAGCTTATTAACTATGGACAAGCCCGACAGTCCAATAAATTTGATTATGATAGACGTTTCTGTGAATTATATATTCATTTTCGTGTCCAATTGAACGAATATCGAAAGGTATTTCATAATTAATATGTTTTGTTTGTAAATTACGTTATTAACAAAATAATAGGTCTATTGCTACTAGCCTGGTGACCTGGATTTTAAAAACAGGGGCAGTAAAATTAATAAAATTTGTTATGTTTATAAAAAATTATGATCAGATAAATGCTTTTCACCAAGTATACCAAATGTTTGCTTCTTCAAATGTACAAAATCTAGCACATAATACATGCGTAATTCATAGACTACGGTCACCGCTTGACGTCAGATGTTTTGTACGTATAAATAACCCGCAGAAGCTACTTCCTACTAAACAGGTTCTACATACATACATACATAAAATCACGCCTGTTTCCCATAGGGGTAGCCAGAGATCAGGGATCTCCATTTGCTACGATACTGACATACTACTCTCGCTTCATTCACTCTAAACAGGTTTTAAATAGTGTTAATTGTTACAGAAAGTAAATTCTCTGTTAATGTATTTAAGGTCAACTTTCCTATGACTCCCCAAATTATATACTTAACTTTAACAAAGAGTAAGCTATTCGTAAATTTTCTTAACAAAAATATAACCCGGAACACGAAATATATTGGACACAAATAGGTGCAAATAAGCAATCTGAAAGCAATCGGTTGCTACGCCATAATCATTGGCAACTGGGCCAATTTATAATCGCTCGTGCGGGGAATTGCTAATAAAAAGTGGAGTGGGCAAAGTTGCCTTGAAGTAATGGCCCAAGTTGGAAATTTAGGGTTTATACCCGGAGTTATGATTAGTATTGAAGTCAATTACTGAGTGTAATAAATAGTTGGGATTATAACCCAAAGGACTAACAACTCAGTTGCAAATGGCTAGCAATGAGTGGGCTGTCGAATTAAACGATTGGTGACCATGTGACCTCAATCTTATTGAGGTTTCAGTATAGTTTACTTGCCAAAGATATACGTAGCTAAGTGGTTGTAGCAATTTAGCTTAGCTGGAGGGATTAGAGGGGTAAATTCGGTAGCTAATTATATTTTTAAAGAACAAAATGCCAGTATGCTGCCATTTCACTGATTCCTCTCAAAATTCCTAGACTCCGCGCTGTAATAATAAATAAATCAATGTTGCAATCTATTGTTTTCTACAAAGTATTGAGACGAATAAACCATGAAAATTAATATGTAATAATATACATACGTCGTACGGTGCGCAAAATAAAACGCGACAAGTGTTTGTGTAGGTGTCGCGGCGAGACGGCGCTGAGAACGCTTCCGATACATTAAGCACGCCGCACGACGCGACGTCGGTACTATTAGCAAATAAATACGTATTAATTATTTAACTACTATTACTATTCTTTTCAACTTTCGCATTCCATGAAGTATAATAATATTAATGGAATCTTTACCATGTTGCATTGTTTTGAGTTTCTGATATTTCGGCGCTGTTGCAAGCACTATGATCACGGAGGAGTTCCTCCGTGATCATAGTGGTAAATATCCCGATTATTTTGATACTGATGTGAGCAACCATGATAGTTTAAATACCTATAATATTAACGGTAGTTAACGCGATCTTGGTATAACTACTTACATATCTTTGAATTTCTTGACGATTCGAGCAGGTTACACAGGACGTGGTCACAGGTTGATCATTTCTTGAATACATTACTAGAAGTTACATTTAGTTATTATTAGAGACACAGGCTTTTTTTTTAATACCACTTAGTTGGCAGACAAGCACACGGCCCACCTGATGGAAAGTGGTTACCGTGACCCATGGACGTCTGTAACATCAGAGGAGTCACAGTCGCGCTGCCAACCCTGTAAGTACAGAGTTTCTGTGCCGTCAGTAGAAGACAAAGCAGGACAAGCCTTTAGTCTTCCCACTGACAGCACAAATTCTAAAGTGAGCTCTGGCTACCCTACTCACCGCTGGGAACACAACACGAAGTTATTATAGCCGCGGTATTCTGTAGGGCGGAGGTACTACCCCAGTCGGAGGGCAGGGCCCAACCAACTTCCCTGAATTCTAAGTCGACCTCACCTGCAAGTTAGTGCACCTACTTAACAACGGCCGAGGTTCTGGTATGGGCTTTCCTCTAGGAGATCAACTAAAGCCTAGGCATAGATAGGACAGTATCGTTAATATATTCAG
The DNA here is from genome assembly GCA_963662185.1 of Eilema griseolum. Lineage (NCBI taxonomy): Eukaryota > Metazoa > Arthropoda > Insecta > Lepidoptera > Erebidae > Eilema > Eilema griseolum. Next base: position 870,349 of record OY759252.1, read on the forward strand.
TTAAAAATTCTTAGCAGGAATATAAACCTACTAAGATTTTTTATAGATGGTTCCGTCCAATTGAGCAGTCCAACAGGGGAAGAACCTCCACCCTACAGAATATCGCGGCCATAATAACTTTGTGTTTTATTCCCGGCAGGGAATAGGGTAGCCAGAGCTCACTGGAGAGTTTTTTGCTGTCAGTGTGAAGACCAAAAGCTTGTCCTGCTTTGTCTATTACACTGAGGGCACGGAAACTCTCCGTACTTACTAGGTTGGCAGCGCAAGTGTGACTCCCTTGGTGTTGCACACCTCCATAGGCCTCGGTAACTACTTCCCATCAGGTGGGCAGTGTGCTTGTCTGCCAACCAAGTGTTATAAAAAAACAGAGACCATAAAATATATTTCCTAAAATATGAGTGCAATAACATGTTTACTTACCCCTATGGGGATATACAACCGTGAGCATAAGAAAAAAAATAAACAAATCAAAATCCCATCTGATCCCGACACATTCACAATCTAATATACCAAAGCGATAAGGAAAAAACATGTATATTGACGTCACTATATACACTATAAAAAGCGGGACGCGAATCCCTGTTTATGCTAACGGTACTAGCGAGCGTTTGACACGTCATTTTCCAAAGCCATGCGCCTCATAAACTCCCTATAGCAATTTTCCACCATACACACAAAAACACTTATATATGTGTATGTGTGTTCATGTATAAGTGGTTTGTGTATAAGTACTTATTGTTTATAGCACACTTAACGCAAGTACGTAAAGCTGTGAGTGTATAAACTCAATTCTAGGTAAAGCCTTATGGCGAACGATTGGTTAATATATTATATTTATTTGTTTATTGTTATTATATTTATTTTCAATCTTAAACGTCAACGTGGTTCTCAACTCTCTTCTCTCTTTCTCCTCCTCTCAATTTAGTTGCTTGGCTGGCCTAAACTGATATTACTAGATCATTTTTCTACTAACCCCCTGAGCTAAAACTAAATTGTTTTATTAATGGGTTTGTCACTATTATAATGCCCAAGTTTTGAACACGCAGCCTTACATTGCAAATTACGTCTTCACCACTAAGTGAAAGCTAATCAATATACTCACCGATGTCAAAACTAAAATGTATTACGTCATAAAACTCTCATAGCATACAGTATGATCAAAAACGTTAACTAAACTACAGACACTACAGTTTCACCCTGTATAAACACACACACTCGCCTTGAGTGACGGAGTGGAAACTTTCTTCCAGCGACTTCACACCCGTATACACACACATACACACACACACACAATACATCATAATAACATGTGCTTTGCCTAATGTGTGTTGTTAGTTCACAGTAGAATAGTTCGGCAACAACATTTTGTTGCTTGTTACACAAATAGGATGCGAAAAGTTTAAGCTGTGAGTTTCATTTATATTGTTTTCATTTAAAGTTACAAGCAATAAATTGTAATGACTGTATATCTAGGCTGTTTTAAAGGATAATCCAGGACCTGTACCAAGGATAATCAATACTTAAGCTATGTCTTATTTCAGATTATAATGTATTCCTGTACCAAATTTCAGCGAAATCCATGCAGCCATTCGGCCGTATTTGAGTAACAAAAATTTACATTTATACACAATCTTTTACATTTATAATAATAGTTTAATTATCGCAAAGGTTAAAGTTCCTCTGTATAATATATGTAGTCAAAAATAAATATGTTCAAGTATGTTCATCAATATTCAAGAACCTATACAGAATACCGCGGCTATAATAACTTCGTGTTGTGTTCCCAGCGGTGAGTAGGGTAGCCAGAGCTCACTGGGGAATTTGTGCTGTCAGTGGGAAGACTAAAGGCTTGTCCTGCTTTGTCTTCTACACTGACGGCACAGAAACTCTGTACTTACAGGGTTGGCAGTACGACTGTGACTCCTCTGGTGTTACAAACGCCCATAGGCCACGGTAACCACTTTCCATCAGGTAGGTCGTATGCTTGTAAAGTCAGTGTCAAGCGACACTGCAAAATTTAGACCTTGTAAACTATCCGTCTTATTTTATGTACAGCAAATAAAAAGGTATCCCAGCATCAATTTCCGGGCAGATGAGTTCAGTAACGCGTTTAGCGCGCCCCCTGTCGGCAATCTGGCGCAAATTGAGCCGAGCGCCGGCTAATGACACTGGTAGGCGATACCACTAACTTTTGTAACTATAGTTTATGTAATATGTGAACATAGTTTGGACTTAAATTGTGATATGATAGTGCTCAATGTGTAAAGGGTTTTGTTCCTATCTATTGCTACAATTTATATTGTAATAATATGTTAGTTTAGTTGATAATCTCCATGCCTTGACGGTAATGAACACAGCCGCTTTGCAGGATGCGCGGGTTCGATTCCCGCTCAATGCATTTTTTTTTATACCACTTAGTTGGCAGACAAGCAAACGGCCCACCTGATGGGAAGCGGTTACCGTGGCCTATGGACGTATGCAACACCAGGGGTGTCACACTCGCGCTGCCGACCATGAAGAAACCTTCTGATGCCCCCTCTTGAAGGGAAAAGGGAAGGTTGTTTTATGCATGAATATAGGTATTTGTATTGGACTGGTCGTGCTTCGGAGAGCTCGTTAAACCCTGGGTCCCGGTAGCCACACCAACACCTATGGCCATCGTTACGAGTCCTAATAAGTCCAGCAACTGGTCTAGCAGCAATGCTTCGATATCGCTTTTGGGTTGTGGTGGTCAGATGGCAGTTGCTTCGTGGATAATATCGAAGTTCAGCCAAATCTGCAGTTAGACTGGTAAAGTGGACCCCAGACTCCGAGGTGAAAGCGACTGGGATTAACGCTAAGAGGCAGAAAAGAATATGTTTTTTTTTTGAATATGTTGTTTCTTTAGCTTACCATCAGGCGAGGTGATATCAAATTGGCGTGTCATAGATAAAAAAAAGTTTAATGTCAAATCAGATTTTATTCTGATTAAAGGTTAATAAGCATTTTTTTTTTGCAATTGTATACATTTTTTTGCTTACTTTGAATTTACATAGAAGTGTTCAATGTACTTCAAGAATGTTGAAATATAGAGTGGATTATGTCCTAGTATTTGATAAATCATCACCATATCATGTATTATTGTCAAATAACTTATTATTGGTTGAATAATAACAAGAAAATGTACTAATTTAATTATACCGCTCTTATACTATTGTTCAATAATTATTAAACATAACTATAAATTAGAAAGACGATGTAGTGTGAAGAAAGTTTTCAAAAATGTTCAACAATACAAGATGTATTAACGAAGAAGAAAGAAATGCTCAAGAAAGAATGCCCCAGCAGAAAGATCAAGAAAGAAGAAACAGCTCATAGATGTTAAATTGACTCTAGTAGGGAGTCCGTATTCACACGCGACTCCCTAATCGAGTCAGGTTGACTTCTTTGAGGCTATCACAGCACAGAAGACAGAAGATGGATTGAAAGAAAAAGAAGATTGTGTGTATAATGTGTTGTATATATGTATAATATTTGTCGATCGCTGTCAGCTAGCCGTTCGGGCTTCCCAACAAATGTATTTATTATGTATAATATAGTTGTTTTGACACCCGAATGGCTTACGGGAGCCATTTTCTATCGATGTACCATAATTTTATTGTTTCATTTATTTATTTTTGTTAAGATTAATTCAGATTTATTTTAGAACTTTATTGCAAAAACTTTGGTACATTATGAATTTAGATCATGTAGAAACCGGCTTGTAAAATTACGAGTCTTATTATACAGCTGTAATTATGTCATATGACTTTAGTACAACTTATTTTAAAAAGTGTCAATGGTGTCTAGGGTCTATTTAGGGTTTTTTTATTGCTCAATGTCTTGTCATGATTTCATCATATCATACATACTACTTAATAAATACTACTGGACTGGCTGTATAGAAGACAAACCAACCTCATCTGAACACCTGCTGGTTATTGAACGAAGCTCTGGTGCAGGGTTTCCTTTCCGAGTTGAGAAGTCAGGTGGCAGTCGGTCCTGCCAAATTCAAAAAGAGTAAATAAATTTGTTTGACTAGGATTAACGCTCAGATAAAAAAGAAAGAAGACTTTCATGAAAAAATTACACTCCTTTTTGAGCAGTTGTGTAATTAAGCCAAATGCTCTTAATTTATCAGATTTTTATCTACTTTTCCATTAATCAAACCCGGTTCCACCGGGACAGCAATAATCCTACGATTATTTTAAATTGGAACCCTCAGTATAACGTATATTTTGATTTGACCACAATTTTAGCAAAATAATTTTTTTGCCCAATTTAATCTGCTACGAGTGCTACGCCGTAGCAAAGAATTTTAAATGCTACGCTCGTACTTGTTTTAGTTAGTACAACCACTTATGACGTCATTTTAATAGGTCCCAAAGCCAAATGCAGCTTTACTGTCCTCGACCGTATTTATATACAGGGTGGGTTAAAATTATACTTATTGCATTTTTTAGGTAGGTATAGATGTGTTTACACTACACTCATATTTTTCAATTCATACCAACATTGTCCAAATTATTGTTTACATAAACATCTCAGTCTATGTACCTATCTCTGAAGAGGGTAAACAGGCGTATAAACACCCCGTTATATTTCTTTTAAAGAATATTGGTAATCGAAATTATTAGTATTTCTGCTAACTCCTCCAGTGAAGCTAAATTACTTGTGTTAGGAATGGGTTCTCGTCGGTAGTGTAAGTCTTGAGGCTTCAGCGACAATAGCCAGGATTCGAACCCGAAACTTCCTGATCCTAAGGATTCTTAACTACCGATGTTTTTCCAACCCAGTCCTATTTTTCCTATCCAATAGCGAATAGCCCTAACCTTTAATCACGATCTTTCAATCTCAACTCCAACGACATTTTTTTCAAACCAAGATATATTTAAGTATCATATTAAAATCAAAGCCACTACGAGCTTGCCACAATCCCGCAACTGAGACGGCTCTAATGAGACCCCAAGAGAGTTGCCAGCAAAAAAAATGCTTTTAAAATTAAAATAAATTCTGCCCTCGGCGGTCCCCGCTGCATGTAATCAATTGGAGATTAAAACGAAAGAGGATTGCTGTATCCTGTCTCGGTGTAATTTTCTATTTTATAATTAAGCCGCTTTCCGCCATCGATTCCAGAATATTCCAGATGGGATTCTATTGGAGCTTAACGACTAAGAAAATTGTAGATTATAATTGGATTGTATTGTACAAATTATGTTTCAACTTTTATTGTATCCGAGTGTATCGAGACCGGCTTCTGATTCAATTAGATGCAGCTAAGACATAAACCTGATGGGTGGTGGGTGTTTATATAGTGCCTGGTATATACTAAGTAAATTTGATTTGATAAATTCTTGAGTTAGGTATAGGTTTTCCACCACGAAATGACTGCTGAAGAAGTATACCGTCTAATTTCATATATATTTGCGAGATTTTATACATAAGTAGACATCGCCATTTAGATATTAATCTAAATGTAAGAAGAAAATATGAATTGTAGAGATATTAGCATATAACAAAAACAACATCCTGTGATTGCAAGTTCCTACTATATTTCAATACTTCCTAATTAGTAAATTAAGTGCGTGTTTGCTACCTTACTAGTATAAAACTCATTATTTAACTTCTCACAAACTATTTTTTCGTTCTACGAAAAGTTAGGTGATTAATTTTATTGATTATGGTTTTATTGGTTTCGGCAATTATTTTTGGTCCATAATCGGATACTGTTAACGAACTACTAAGAATTTCTCAACAAAAGAACCCGATAAAACAATACTCAACCCAGGAATCAAAGCCGAGACTTCATACATAACATCAGCATTCGTTAACATTAGACCACTGAGACTATTTATAGGCGAATAAACAAACTATAAAGTCCCTCTTTGATAAACAAGAGGCTAAAAAGCAAAGGCACGCCAAGAGTAATAACTCTTAATATACTAAAGCTTGCATTATTTCCAGCCATGGGAATAAATCAGGACTTTACACAGCAAAGAACCCAATCTATTTGAGTGTGGCAACACAGAACGTTCAGAAATCGAACGCCGTACCGCTGGGAAATTAGTTCTGGCAACCCGAGCTTGTAGCGTTCACCAACCGTCATAGCCAGTTACGATAGAATAATGTATTAAGTAGTACTACTTTGATCGATGCAGGACCTTGGAGCTCGTGAATGGTACGAGGAGGCTAAGTTTTCTTTCAAGTATTTGTATGGGCGATCAATATTGGTTCCTACTTCCTATTAATATAACAAATGTAAAAGCTTTTATGTTGTTTGTGTCGGTTGGTGAATATGTAAATGGACTGCAACTTAGATAAATATTACCTTTATATGAAAACAAATGGAATATAATAATAACAAGAAATTGAAATAAAACCACTTTTCGACAGATGCTAGCACCATATATTTAGTGTTATTTACCTATTCAATAGTCATCTGGACATAGGCTTCTCCCAATGTTGACTGTCTTTGACCTACTGTTTCCACGCTGGCTAGACGGGTTGGTACAGGGTTTTATTTCGAGTTTTCCTTCTCTCGCAGTGATATAATCCATCCATACATAGATATAATCACGCCTTTATCCCCGAAAGGTTAGGCAGAGGTGAATTAACAACTACATTTCACAAATCATTGTTTTCGGTCCCACGTAATTGTCGTCTTCCAGCATTGTACCTGTGCCTGAGTATGAGCCTTATATATCTGTCTGATGTTAAACAGCCCTATCCCTTAGTCGCCTTGTACGACAACGCATGCGAAGAGTTGGGATGATATTCTGTTCTGACGGGAGCTACGCATCTGATATCATCTGCGTATTTTTCCGTCAGTCGCCTCTTACGACACACTACAGATGAGATGGGGAGGTACTTGGTACTTGTATTCTTACTCCCTCACCTCACGGACGAAGTACCAAATATAAATTCGTTAAAAAGTGGTTTTATTCTAATGAAGTTTGCTTAAACTTCGGGGAGTATCATTTTTAAACTGCTTAACATTATTCACATTTACATAAAAATTAAAAAATAACATCTTTCCTGACTTTTTTACTGAACGACTTAATTGAACATGACAACATTGTGTTAATAATAAAATATGCATAATGTGCATATTATCCCATTATGCGAATGGGATATTGTGTGAATACGACATTCTGCGTCAGGTCCATTGTTTAATTCACCCGGAGCTTCGCACTTATCACATTCTTCATTGTTGTATACATACTATTATATGTCTTGCTAAGGTTAGCTCCATTGGCGCTTATATAATTTTGACTTGAAAAATGATGTACCTATAATTTTACTAGACTTAAGGCACCTCTGCAAAGTTATTACTTTGCTAAATCCATTATGGTGCACATCAAGAAAGGCCTTAATCCAGCAATAGGTTAATTTATTAATTTGTTCCCTATCTCCTTCCAGTACAAAATCCCTAAGAAGGAGGAAGTGGTGGAGCAGCAGCAGGCCGAGCCCGACAATCCCCTCATGAGAAAGAAGAAGACTCCTGAAGAACTCGCGGCTGAAGCGGAGTTAGAAGACCAGGATGAGTTCACCAGTAAGTCTAGTAGATCGAATGGGCTGTTTTACGTTCAACTCCGCATCATGGCGTGGTTTTTCATGAGGGTGAATATTTTACTCGATCCACTCCAACTTATCGAAGGACACCAGCAAGCAATTCAAGCTGTGTGATTTCTCGGTATTCCCTGTATTCTTGAAGTACTTAGGCCTGTATATGGCGGTTCCAGAATAATGTAGGTACACATGTGCCGCTGTTTCTTCCTCTCTCATACTTTCATTCTAGTGCTGGAGGATAATATCCTCATTATAATTATGGCGGTAACCAGGAAACCTACACCACTCGAAACATAAACGAAAGACGTAGCATTTATCTACCATGATATTACTTCGAACCTGAGCCATGATTCTACTAAACCATTTTCATACCACTGGTACTGCAAAAAGTACCATTAAATTTTAGACTTTATTGATTTACGACTAAAGTTCAAAATTAAGTGAAAAAAAAGAACATTACACTTTTCATTTACTCTACAAGATGTCATTTAATTTTAAATTTATCAACAAAATCTAAAATTCAATATAGTTTTTTGCAGTGTCATGACTATGTTTTTGCCATGAATCGGGACCCTGTTGATTGACACGCGATGGCCAAGGCTTTCCTCTCATAAAAGTCAATCAAAAACAGATTATGTAAGGGAAGAGAAGAAGACCGGGCCATGGACCCTGAAGTCCAAACTTTGAATGTGACCGAAATTGGAACGCTCACGTCTCTCATTAGATTCTAAAACATCCATACTTATATCCCCTATTGTTGTAAATACATACTCATAGAATGCGGTGACTATTCACCGTCTGTGAGCCGTATGATTGTTTGCCATTTTAGGGATATAACTCATTATTTTATTTTGTTATTGTCATTATTTTTTTCTGTTTATTTTTTTCTTTTTAAGACCGAAAGCGACCCCACAGATCCAAAGGGCCCCGTCGTGGCAGTATGTATTTGAACCTCTTTAATTTTGCATATGGTTTCCTTGCCGGTGGTGGGAACTAACGTTATCTAACCTTTAAGTAGATATATCTTACTATAATCCTATACTAATTAATAAACAAACGGGACAAACTACAAAATACATATCAATTCAACATAAAAACACATACAACTACACGTTAACATACAAAATATATTATTTATTATATTTAAACTTTATTTTTTCTTTTGGTTTTATTTTGCTTTCTCCATTGTGGCTTACATTAATAAAAACTTTGGATATCAATTGCCTTTCTAATCATCATTGCCTATCTTCAATAACTAATATATAAACATAGTTCACTTTAATTATATTAATCGTACTCTTTGCAATTTCAGAACTGAAAAACACCATCGAATCGCAAGTGAATGAATTAAAGTCGCAGATCGAGAGTAAGTGCGTGATGCAGTGAGCGTCGCCCACGGCACCACCTGAATACATGATGTAGCTGTGCTAAGTCATTGTTACGATGATGTTTTACAACCTGTACCCATCCCACCATCCCACCTCCTCCCACACAACACCCGAATAGAGAAAGAAAAACAATAAAATTTCGTTCGGACACCGTATCATTCGCGCTCAAAAATTTATAGGAGAGATTCGAATTCAAAATTATTTCGGAACGCAGTTGGCTAGTGGCGCGTTGGTGCTTGATAATGAGCAATAATATTTTTATACATTCATAAAAATTGTGGAGAGCAGCCCTCGTTACAACTGAAGCACGTTTCAGAACGTACGGTCAAAAAGTCATGTTCCTACCGGGCCGCCGACACGACGAGCGTGACCAGCCGGTTATATGTTGATGCTTGTGATATATTGTTATTTAAGTGTAAAGTTGAAATAATATAAATACAACTAGATCGAAACGGTGTAATTTATTTAAAAAAGAGGGCATAAATTGTATTATAAGGAAATATAACTAGCACGCGTGTAGCTACTCGACAAACTCGGCTGTATCGGCTTCTCTTCCTCTATTTCGCACTTACATTGAAATAACAATGTATTCGTTCCTCGCGGTGTTTGTGTTCATCCAAATTCCAAGATTGATCTACCGTTAGCCTCGGTTCCTACTCACTCCGCGGTGACTACAACTAGCTTGCGATTTCTCTCTTCAACTTCAACTTTTGCCTCTAAATCTTTTGCATGCGTGCTTATGCAGTGTAAATCTATGTGTCAGTGTAATTTTTTTAGGTGTACATACCTGTAATCGACCTAGCCTTAATATCCACATCGAAAATATAATAGGTAATTGTTATGCTAACATGAGCGCGGGAAACGCCGCCATGTTAGCCGTCGTTGTCCATAACTTTCTTGCATGTTAAGTGATAAGAGTCAGCGTTCACCTAGTGTTAATGTGTACAATGTTGTAGATTAACTGAACGAGACGCGTTGTGTTGCCGTTGCGCCTAGGAGCGTTGTTCTAATCTAATGTTTTATCGATGTTTTACGCTTAGGTATAAAGTTAAATAACACATTGTGATGTGAACAAATTATTCGAGCGATTACGCAAACTTGGATTGGAATAGTGCTGGGACACGAAACGAGAATCGAGTAACAACTGAAAGAATAGGTTTATATATATGTAGAGTGGATACAACATGCAGGAAGGAAAGTGGCATTGCAGTCTACCTAAGCATTATGTAGGACAACAGATCCCCGGTCGATGTGTATGTGTTTGAAGAAGGGTAGCTTCGCAATTGTTCGGACAATTTCGTTCACATAGTTATAAAGCTGCAAATGCAAAAGATTTGTTATCGTCAAAAGCTGTGATATATGAATATAATAAACTAAAGCAGCACGCATGCGCCGTACGCTCGTGCTCATAGCTTCTTCAATCTTCAACGTTTGACACGAACCTATCGTTCTACCTTCTAGTAGATACCTATTCGGATTACAATTTCTTCAATCGGCACATCATGTATTTTAAGTACTTTAGTTCGTATGTACTTTCTTCTTCACACGCGATGCTTTTTGATTCATAGTTATAGGTATATTCACACATTACTTGAGTAATACTTACATATATATTTATAGCGGTGACGTGATAGATAGAGTGGTACATATTCATCATTTCGATTGTAAAGAGTAAACATCAGCACCCGTGCACCAAGTCCGTAATTCAAGAATGTTTCGTATAACTATACACATATAGGTATCTAGGTTAATTTATTATAATTCAGATATGTTAAGAACATTAAACAGTTATTTAAGTACAAGAGAAAATAAGGATTCTAACACCAAATGCTTAGTTCTGTCGATACCCGCCACTCGTTCGATCGTGCGACAACGCGGCGGGGGATCGATTTGCCACAAAACGCATCGCGTGTCAAATACTAACTTATTTTGTACTTCACTTACTCGTATTTACAATGCTTGCTTACGTTGTTCTGTTAAGATCCAGGTCAATTAACCTACCTTCACTCCTTATCAATATATACTATTCAATATACAAACATATGTAAATAAAAATATAATAATTTCAGATTATTTATTGAGAATGCTACTATTTTTCTGAAGTATAAAAATCAATATTTTCTCGCACTGTACTGCACTCGATATGATATTTTCATAGCTTGTTTCATAGCCACATTATTTGGAGCACGCACTGCTGTAACGTAAGATGGGCATCACCTCTAGGCCCTGTCCGGCCACATCACCTAACTATAAGTCATAAAAATATATAAAAGTTTCACAATGTACGTGTGGTTAGCCTAGGGAATAATTATGTAAACATAGCTGTATCGTATGTGCATGGCAAATCTAGCTAAATGGTTGTACGTAGTCATTCAATACAATAATAGTTGTTAAGTCTATTGACCTGTCTAATGACCAAGTTTCGATTGAATCTGACTTTCCTTCCTCTTCTCTCGTGTGTTACACTTATCTATAACCTTCGTCTGTATCTTCAATTTATCGTAGTATAGTCTGCGTTCGAAGTTGTTGACTCTCCAGTAGTTCATAGTTTAGATAAATGTTATTTTGGTATAGCGCCATCTGTACTCGGGGTGTGAACTTACTGTCACTAATTTAAAATTAACGGCGATTGCGTTCTCTACGCTGTCAGTACGGCTGACACTTTTACTTTCCATGTCAGAAACATCGCGTTCACATGCGTAAATATACTGAAGTGTTGTACTTTCAGCTGACACTGTAGAGGCGTACATTGAAATATTTCTATAACGTAAGTTGTGTATTTCTTGCATGATGGTGTTGAACAATGTGCGAGGCTCTTGGCGTGTTGGTGTCGTTTTCTCCTAATTCGTCTTGTTTCTAAGTTGTTTGTTGATAGTTAGACGCTTCGTAAAGCTATATACGTGTATGTTTAAGCTTTTGATGTTCAATATATGGTATAATAGTGATAATGCTGCTTATATGCGCGGAGCTAAAGGAATTTGGGTGATATCAAATGGTTGTTAACGTTGTTTTATGTAAAATTGAAAGCATTTCTATAATGGAGTCTTGTTTTTTTGTAATTAAAGTACTTAAATAAGTAAGTATCGATCTCTTCGCCCGATTTGTCTTTCATCAAGTAATTTATCCAACAAACAATGGTATATATTTCTTTTTTATAATATTATAGTGAATTTATAAAGAGGTTTATACAAGGTAGAAGTGTAGTTTAGAGTAAATTAATTGTAAAATTTAAATTTTTGAAAGAGTACGATAATTTCTGTGACCCGTAGTGTTAATTTTAAGGAATTCAAATGTCGCGACCAATTTTATGTATTTGCCTCAAGGAAATAGAATTGACAGCAGTTGGACACCTTCGAATCTTATGACTCTCACACTCAGGGTAATATACTATTTATATTTATCCGTTCATAGTTTTCATTTAGATCATTTTATGTATGAAATGTATGACTTTTTGGCCTACGAAGGCATTTCTAAATTTCCCTCTATAGGTATGTAATCGATCCTTTGGCCCGAAACTGTAGTACGTCTTGATATTTCACTGTTGTTCTTAAATCCTTAGAGGAGTTATGGAACGGTAGACTAAATAACATTTTATGACATAACTTGTTAAATTTTATTATAAATTAGCCTATTGATAGTTGCAACTAGGTTAACGTTAGAGAGATGGCAGTCGAGGTGATGCATTTGTTCCATACACACACACACACACACACATACACATAATTATATGTTGAGTCTTATATAGATAGATTTTTCTGCGACTGACACATTTATATATCACAAATGCATCATTATCGACTAAAAAAAATGAGAACGGAACGTTGAAAGATTTACCAAATGAAAACTTAAGAATGACAGAGACACATTTAAAAATAAAAATTAAGAACTCTAAACAGTCAAATATTAAAACACAAGAACACAAAACTGCCATTCTAGTGACCGAGAGAGTCGGACGTAGGTCAAATACACAATTGATCATTTTATCGGTATTCGTAAAATCTTGCACATGAAAAACTATACGAAAGGGGGTTGGCGAATCGCAATATAAGCATAGACAATTAGAGACAACGACACTTTGTACCACACACTCAAGAGCTTTTACACTTAAAATACCAGTATTAATTTTTAAATTAAATACATACTCTTTTAATTCGCGGACGGCGCATAGACAACAGAACTGATTCTAAAGTGCCACAGTCTGCAATCGGAATTATTATTTTTCATAAATCTCTGCGCTGTCGGCGAAACATTTTGATGTATTCTTCATAGTTTACATATATAAATATGTTATCGCAAGACTGCATGGAATAAATCTTAAACCGACTGCCTCTTTGCTGTGCAGACCTGTATAAAAAGATTTATTTCTTGCAGTCCGTTTATTGTTTGTATGTTATAGTTATTGCCAACAACACAGTAGTACGTTAGCTTTTAATATTAGTGACATTATAGTGTTAAAATTGCAAGTTCACTGGATGTAAGGAATCAAAAGCCACTAAGTACTCATATATGAACACGGTTCGTATGTTGTATTGTTATATTAAAGAAGAAAAGGTTAGTAGTTTATCCACGATTAAAATTAAACTTAGGGATTATGGGTGAATAACGAAAAAGGTTATTGTTGAAAAATGTTTTTAGGTAATAAAGAATGGATTGAGCTTCTGTGACACCTTGTTGTTAACAATAAGTTAGGTTTTTTTGCAGTAAGGCGGGCTTGGTGACAGTCGGTTCAGTCTACATCACCTATAATGTCATAAGACCTGGATACGTCACTCTGTTTGTTCTCGTAAGAAATAATATGTTGCTTGAAAATATAACGAACACCAGAGAACTTCAAGTTGAATCAGATTCGCTCAAAGTCTTCGTCATCCAAAAGACTGTCATAAGAAATCAGCCTCGAGACGCGTAATACACTGAATCGACTGAACCAAACCGTGGCTATCTTCTGGGCTGTATACAAACTGCCGTAATGAAATCTATTCTTAAACAGATAAGGTTAGTTTTCCTTTCACGACTGTATCACTGTAGTACATAGTAAACGCTTGTTCGCTAACACTTCGTTCGCCATTACTGTTGCGAGGCATTGTTATTGTTTATTTACAAGGTCCCAATTAGTTATTGTATAAAAGTTTAGAGATGGCCATTTTCATAGGTACGTTGACTTAAATGTGAAAATGGTTTATCTAACATGTTGTTAAATAATAAATAAACTACATTGTACCACTATTGCTCTGTTTTATTTGTTACCTTTGGAAGATGATCGATATTATCCCTTCATTTACTTCAGGCAAAACTGAATCAATATCCGTAAGTATTCAATCATTTCTACCCACAGCATAACCAAAAGTAAGTTAACAACTAAGGACTGTAGAAATACAATAAAGTAGGTGTCCTAAAATTATAATTTTATTACTAAAATAACTAAAGTGGTATGGGTAATGGACTGCTGAGACATATCTCGGGTTCGATCCCAGGTTTTACCATGGCACACACCAATGCTTTTCGAAGTTATGTGTGTATTTATCGCAGGTTTATAAGTGCACGGTTATGGCTCGCCACCTATTACATTGGGACCTAAACATAAACTGGCGAAATGTGGGTGCTAGCAGCTCTGCCTACCTCTAAAGTGCAACTAACAATAAAACACAACACATCTTTTTGCGGAAGATAATTGAAATACCACAGTTTGGTTTTGCCGATGACTTGGATGATTTTATTTTATTTACTAGACCTTATATACTACGACGTGACGTGACTGGACGTGATTATATTAAGGACGTTAAATTGTATTTACGCGTACAAATGTCAACAACCGTGTTCCTGGCAGAAGGGTACGGCAAACGAGAGGTCGGGAAACGACCAATAGCGCAAAATGAGACGGGACTCTGTGCCATACACCCCGCCAACCGTCCGACTATAACTGACTCAAACAGTGGTTATAGATTTTTAATAGACACAGGGGCCAATATTTAGGTACATCGCGACATTGCACCAATCATTGTAACACCCACTAAAATTCAGCGCACTTCGTCAGGAGAAACTAACGATCAGGTGATAGCTGCTATATCCATTGCGGAGCGCGTTCCACAATTTTGGACAGACTCACCGCGTCTCTGGTTCGCCCAATTCGAGGCAATCGTCGCTCCACAGAAGCAAGGCGACGAATACTACTAATACTTCACTGCCCGCCAGATACCGACAAATACAGACAGGCTAGGTATTACGAGGAAAGCGAACATCGCCGCTTCCACAAATTATTATAGGAAATGGACTTAGGTGACTCGACCCCATCACAGCTATTGAGAAAAATGAAGGAAGCTAGTTGCGGAAAAATTAACGACAATACCATTCCGATATTCCTTATTTGGTTCCGATATTCCATATTAGCAGTTTCCGACATCCTAGAACTGGCCAAATTATGTGAAATATTACTACTAGAATTTAAAATAAAAGAAGCCTTAAGTAATGCGAGCTCATGGCTAGAAATGAATAATTTAAAAATAAATACCTCGAAAACAAACATCATGCAATTCCAAACATACAATGGTAACGCAGTAGACCTTAAAATTAACTACAACAATAATGTAATTAGTAACTGCAACGAATGTACATTCTTAGGTATTACGATGGACAAATTTTGTA
This sequence comes from Eilema griseolum, assembly GCA_963662185.1. Classification (NCBI taxonomy): domain Eukaryota; kingdom Metazoa; phylum Arthropoda; class Insecta; order Lepidoptera; family Erebidae; genus Eilema; species Eilema griseolum. The sequence goes on from OY759252.1 coordinate 885,963, forward strand.
ACTGGAAGTCGCATATCAATAGGATTCTAACTAAAATTGACCGTTTTGTGTATGTACTCGGCAGACTTAGACAGATTGTAAATCTGCATGCAGCGGTTATGACGTATCATGCGTATGTGTCCTCGGTGCTCCGCTATGGAATTATTATATGGGGCAATTCCGTGGAAGCAGATAAGGCATTCATTGCCCAAAAGAGATGTGTCCGTGCAATGTGTGGAGCTGATGGCTTAACTAGCTGTAAGCCGCTTTTTAAACGTCATAAAATTCTCCCGCTGCCTTGCCTATACATACTGGAAATGTGTATCTTTGTTAAAAAGCATTCACATCTCTTCATTAAATTGGGAGACATGCCAAACAGCCGAACAAGGCATAGAAATAGACTCCAGATCCCAAGGGTAAACTTAGAGCTGTCCAAGAGGAATTCATTTTGTATGTGTATAACATTATATAATCATCTGCCAGAATGTTTAAAAGAACTTGAAGGAGCTCCTTTCCGCAGGAAACTGTACGGAATCCTAAGCGAAAGGGGTTACTATGGGATAGATGAATATTTAAGAGACAAAATAACTATTGAAAATGAATAATTTCTAAATTTAATTTAATGTTTTCAAATTTTAATTGACATTGTTATTTATTTTAATTGAATCCTCATGACTGACTCTTTCGCTTTTGGCTTTTGACTTGATTTGTGTTTTAGTGACATTTATTTTATCATGACTGTATGAAGTTCTCAAAATATTATGTTAGCTACTTATTACTATTACTATTGACTATTCTATTTGTAACATATTAATCGATTGGCCGAAGCCCCTAAGGGTGTTATTACTAATTATTTATTATTTGCACATTAATTTTAATATTGTCAAGTAAGCATGTTATATGTATTTCAACGCCACACGGCAGAGTATGACGTTCTTTTATCTATGTCTCACAAAATCTAATGTATACCATATTCCATGAAATAAAGTTTGAAGTTTGAAGTTTGAAGAAATGGCAGATGGAATATATGAAAATATGAGATACAAAACAAACAACTCGTCAACGGAATGCGCAAACGTAAATCAATTAATTACGCTGATGTCACAAATTGCAGCGATGCGTATTGAAAACAACAAGCTACGTAGTAGAAACACTCGCCGACCTATGCAACGCAGCAAATTCCGGGCAAGGCCGCATTCACGGTCTCGGTCACATCGCGATATGAGATGACGAAGCACGAACATTGTTATTATCACAGCAGATGCAAACAAAACCCGTATAAATGCATACAATACATGCGCATGGCAATCTGAAAAAATAACTAGAGATCGGGAAACGAATAGTAGCACAGAATGAGACGGGACTCTATGCCCTAAACCCCGCAAACCGTAGACGGAAAACCTATAGTCACTGTTTGAGTCGGCTATAGTTCTAACTATAGCGGACTCAAACAGTGACTATAGGTTTTTAATAGACACAGGGGCTAACATATCCGTTTTGCAGAACACACAGAGCAAGAAAAAGGCAAGTAACTACAAGTTATACGCCGTAAACGGATCAACAATAGAAACTTATGGCGAGCGTACATTGATCTTAAACCAGGGGTTACGTAGACCTTTTACCTGGACGTTCATAGTAGCAGATGTAAAAATGCCCATTTTAGTGGCCGATTTCCTAGAGCACCCTAAATTATTAGTGGATTTGCGCGGAAAGAGATTGATCGACGAAGAAACAAGATTAATTACGCCTGCAAAAATTGCAAGAGCAAACTCAACTTCAATAAAATCAATCGACGCATCACTCCCAGAACGTACACAAGACAAAAACGATAGCCTGTCTAGTGATATAAGTATTATACAGATCGTTATATTGATTTTGGCAAGCAGAAAAAGTCACCACTATGTTCTACATAAATGTGTGTGTAACAAAACTCGTTTCCTCACTCACACACACATATACACTCGCAAATTACAATTGATTCAAAACCATTCGTATTTATTTATCATCAGTTACACTTTCTTTAGTAATAACAATAACTCATAAAATTCTTATTACTGGTATATGAACGTAGTTTTTGTTTAATTCTTGTAAGTCTCCGTGACCCCAGGGTTTACAGCTTCGCTTTTTAAGTGTTAAAATCGTGCAAAGTTTTGAGTTCGAATCCCAGTCAAATTTTACTTTTTGAACTTTTAAATATTTGTATATCTTCATGTTAATTACTTTCCTATTAAGGGAATGTTGAGGTAACATCACAAAAGTATCTTGATATTTTAGTTATTTATTTATAGCAACTTAAATCAGTAGTATTTTTATTATTACTGAGCGAGTATTGTTGCACACACATTGCATTAATGTTTCTCGTATTGGAATTTATGCTACCCTCATTCTCATATATAAATAACATGATAATTTTATTTTTAACTGTCAACAATTGGATGCATTGTGCTTTCCACACGGTTAATTAACAACTTAAACGTTCTTTAATATCACAAACAAAATAAAGAACAAAAATAAAACTATTTATTAACGTAAAACGACTACATCAATTTAGTAGCGGTTCGAACTCGCTACCTTCGAAATGTCTTTACGCCTGTAATACCACTCAACTACGTGAGCCTGTGCTAAAATGCTGAAATTTACTTTCTCATTCGATGGCAGGCAAATCAGTCACACATATTCAAACGTTCACGATTCACGAATATTCACGATCATGCGCACTGGCACACATAAACGTATTACACTAATACGCCTATAACGATGACGCACACATGTGACTTCAAAGCAATGAGTTATTGTTGTGTGAACACACACATATATGTAAAACATACGGGTGCTTCCACTTGACCCAGATCATAAATACATTTTATTAGATAGATAGGCTATCTTTTTTGTCTTGTGTACTAGGCGCTTATTAGAAAAATACAATAGTATCACTAGATTGACTTCGTTAAAAAAGACACCCTAACATGGAGTGCAGCATCACATAATAACGAAGGGTCCCCCAGTATACGCACGCGCCCGCCCATTACCGCCCGACAAATATAAGGCAGCAAAAAAGGAGTTTCAAGAACTAATAAACTTAGGGATATGCGAGCCACCAACAGTCCATGGGCATCTCCTCTACACATGGTAAAGAAAAAGAATGGAGAGTGGAGACCGTGCGGGGATTACCGCGCGCTAAACAAAATAACTGTTCCTGACAGATACCCACTGCCACGACTTTTAGACTTTACATACGTCGCAAGTGGGAATATAATATTCAGTAATATTGACATAAAAAAAGCATTTAACCAAATAAAGGTAGCGGAACCAGAAAAGACCGCCATTATTACTCCAATGGGGCTATTCCACTGGAAAAATAAATATATATATTGGAAATATATGTCCTATGGATTACGTAATGCTGGACAAACATTTCAAAGGTTCATGGACTTCATATTCCGAGATTTGGATTATATATACGTCTTTGTCGACGATATCCTCATCGCCAGCCAGAACATTGAAGAACATTACGCGCATCTTCAGAGGAAGTATTCGCTCGTTTAAACAAGAACGGAATCTCAATCAACACAAGCAAGTGCGAATTCGTAAAGACAGAACTAGATTTCCTAGGTTATCATATAACGAGCCAAGGAATGACCCCAATGTAAACGCAACGGACAAGAACCCTACAAAGTTAATGGAAGGAGTTGAAAGCATAAAAATATAGATCATCATCTTAGTCGGTATCATAGTAACTATCACGATGCTAACGGCAGTATACATCGTGATAAAAAGTCTTCAAAAGCGATGAACAACAGGATGACAAAAGTCTTCAGGGAAATGAATGATGTGTGACAAGCAGTATAAAAAAAGGCAGCAAACCCATGTAACACCACAGCACAACAATCAAAATAGTAGCAAGAAAAAAATCATTGAAGGGGGGAATTTCTATGGCAGCATGGTAACACGGGACGTGAATTCCCTAAGATATCATCAATAATCATTCAATATCACGTCCTGTGCCATAACAAGGAAATGGCTACTCAGCAGGTCACGCAAATATACGAACAACACAAGACCTCACAAGACGTGACCGCGAGAGCCAACCCCACTATTTATTATAATTAAGATATAGTATATAAGCACATGTAATTAAACAATAAACGTGAATCAATACTAGTAAACATCTTTTACTAATCCGCAATAAGTGCTAATGGCAGTCATGATCAGGTGACGTGATTTCTATAAGGAAATAAATTCAGTTCTTATGGGACATAAATAAGAAATCACGTCCTCTGCCATAACAACAAAAGTGCAACGATGCACAAACCTATGTACGTGACACTTGTTGCCAGCGCCCACTCTATAGCTATAAAATAGTATAGTATATAAGGTCTAGTAATGAAAATAATAACAAGTAGGAATAAACAAATTAACAAACTGTGGTGTCTTACATCCTCCTCCGCAATATTGGTGACCCCGACGTGATCCTAGTGCTGATATAGATATAATTGCAGGCCGACTGCAGCCCTGAAAAGGTTTTCAGCAGCAAATCTAGGGAACAATCCACCAAAATTCAAGAGGCTAGACGCTATCATGGCACCGATAATTCCAGCCGGCTAAAAACCCCGTTACATCAGCTGAGTCAGCCAGTGATGGCCAAGTGGTGGCATCAATATATGGTGCAGAGCGCATACCACAGTTTTGGACCGACTCACCGCGCCTATGGTTTGCACAATTTGAGGCTATCATTGCCCCACAAAAGCAAGGAGACGAATACAAGTACAACAGTGTAATCGCAAAGCTGTCAAAAGACGTCATACACCAGGTCAGCGATATACTCAACTGCCCACCAGACACCGACAAATACGCTGCAATAAAAAATCGGCTAATCCATTGTTACGAAGAAAGCGAACACCGACGCTTCCACAAACTGTTATCCGAAATGGACCTAGGAGACTCGACCCCATCCCAACTACTAAGAAGGATGAAAGAGGCTAGTTGCGGAAAAATGAACGACGAGACCATACGATTACTATGGTTCAGACAACTGCCTGCCTCGGTCACTTCTATTTTAGCAGTCTCTCATAACTTGGATTTGGCAAAATTATGCGAGATGGCAGACCGAATATACGACAGCATGCGTTACACTTACACAACAAACCACTCGTCATCGGAATCTGCTAACGTTAGCTTGATAACAACGCTCACGTCACAAATTGCAGCGATGCAAGTAGAAATCAACGAGCTTCGTATAAACAATAGACGATCTTCGCAACGCAGCAAATTCCGCAGAAGGTTGCATTCACGATCACGGTCACGACCGCGTTATGATGTAACACATAAACACTGTTACTATCATAGAAAATTTAAAGAAAACGCCTACAAATGTCAACAACCGTGTTCCTGGCAGATGAGACGGGACTCTGTGCCATACAACCCGCCAACCGTCTGACTATAACTGACTCAAACAGTGGTTATAGATTTTTAATAGACACAGGGGCCAATATTTCGGTATTACAAAACGCACAGGGCAAGAAAAACCTAAACAACTACAAATTGTATGCTGCAAACGGGTCAATAATAGAAACATACGGCGAACGCACATTAACATTGGACCTGGGGTTACGCAGACCTTATACCTGGACGTTCATAATCGCAGATGTCAAAATGCCTATTTTAGGAGCTGACTACCTGGAGCACCACAAACTACTAGTGGATTTGCACGGGAAACGATTGATCGACGAAGAAACAAAATTAAAAACGCCTGTCAAAAACGTAAGAGCAAAAGTACTTTCAGTCAGATCGATCGATGCGAACTTACCAGAACGTATAAGGCGCCTGTTAGAAAAATACGAAAGTATAACACGAATAACTTCGTTTAAAAAACCCCCAGAACACGGTGTGCAGCATCACATCATCACCAAAGGTCCTCCCGTATACGCACGCGCCCGTTCTCTACCACCCGACAAATATAAGGCAGCCAAAAAGGAATTTCAAGAGGTAATAAACTTAGGAATACTAGAACTGTCAAGTAGCCCATGGACATCTCCGCTACACATGGTGAAGAAAAAGAATGGAGAATGGAAACCATGCTGAGATTATCGCGCATTAAACAAAATTACAGTCCCCGACAGATACCCCTTACCAAGACTATTAGATTTTACATACATCGCAAGTGGAAAAACAGGCTTTAGCAAATTTGACATAAAAAAGGCTTTCCACCAAATCAGGGTTGCGGAACCAGAAAAGACAGCAATAATCACGCCCCTAGGGCTGTTCCAGTGGAAGACCATGCCATTTGGGCTCACCAACAGTGGGCAAACGCTCCAGAGGTTTATGGACTCCCTGTTCCGAGATTTGGACTACACATATTATGTATTTATAGATGACATACTCATCGCCAGCCAAAATGCCGAAACACATTACGCCCATTTAGAAGAGGTATTCGCCCGTTTAAGCAAAAACGGACTTTCAATAAATACAAGCATGTGCGAATTCGTAAAGACTGAGATAGACTTCCTAGGTTATCATATAACGAGCCAAGGAATCACTCCTACGTCTGAGAAAGTACTAGCAATAAGCGAATACCCTAAACCAAAGGTAGTTAAGGAGCTACGTCGATTTTTGGGAATGATGAACTTCTACAGAAATAGCATTCCACACGCAGCAAGACACCAAACTCCGCTCAACAAATACCTAATAAACTCCAAGAAGACCGACAATACTCCAATCGAGTGGAACATCGATGCTAACCAAGCATTTGAAACCTGTAAACAGGACATAAGAGATGTCACAATCCTCGCGTTCCCGGAAATGGACGCACCGCTAGCCATCATGACAGATGCTAGTTTAAAATGCGTAGGCGCCGTCCTTCAACAAAAAGTCCAAGGAAAATGGAAGCCGATATCATTCTTTTCAAAGGGGTTGAGCGAAGCACAGACAAAATATTCCACATACGATAGAGAGCTATTGGGCATTTACATGGCGATAAAACACTTCAGACGACTAATAGAAGGGCGCATATTTACAATTTACACGGACCATAAGCCATTGATTCATGCATTCGACAAGAAGGCATCAGTGGACGAGTCCCCTAGAAGTTCGGCTTGCTATGTTCTAAGAAGTCTGCGCGATGTTGTTAGTTTGGAACATTTGAAAATGGTCTACCACGCCTTAGTCGAGTCTAAACTTAGATACAGCATTCTTTTCTGGGGTGGAAGCTACGACTGCAACATGAAGCGGGCTTTCATACTTCAGAAGAGAGCGATACGCACGATGGTCGGTATAAGACAAGATGAATCGTGCAAAGAATACTTCCAGAAACTTGGTATTTTAACGGCTCCCAGTCTGTACATTCTGGTGCTCTTGACAAATTTTACCAAGCACATTCATGAATACGAATCGGAAGACGAAAGGAAAGTCAGAGAGAGTACGCGCAGGAAGGATTTCCAGACCAAAATTTCTCCTCATCTTAATATTGTTAGGCATAGCACAATTTACAACTCCATAAAAATATACAATAGGTTGCCCTTAGACTTGAAAGTTCTTCTTTATAAAAAAGAGTTCGAAAAAGAATTAAAAGCGTATTTATTTAAAGGGTACTACTATTCGGTAAACGACTTGTAGGTTTAGATTGTTATGTTAAGTATTAGTTTTATTATCTTGACTTTCTGATGCTACACAATTATTAATTTTGACATTATTATGTATTTGCTATGCTGGTTTTTTAAAATTAATTATTATTATAAATTATTGTTATTAGTCCTTTAGTTCTTATCTAGGTAATTAGTTTGTATTAGGTGACATAATTGCTGTATACCATATTATTTGACATGTACCTATCATTATAACTATTTATTTATAGAATTTGTTATGAACCTATGTAACTATCATGCAGGACATAATTGCTGATACAATGACTGATGATAATTGCTGGTTTAACACTGACATTATTATTTAACTATTAATTACAAACTCATATACCTAATTGATAAAATGTTTAATTTGCATGTACTATTTTATTGTTAATTATAGGAAAATGTTTCAAACACAATGTAAGAATTGTTCATGAATAAATAAATATGAATAAAATATGAATAAGATATTTAGAATACATCGCACAATTTTGCACAGACATACAGCACGTAACAGGCAGCGAAAACGTCGTGGCCGACGCACTGTCACGAGTAATTGAAACTACAGACCTACCTCAAACCCTCAACTGGCAAGAAGTTAGAAAACATCAAGACAGAGACCAAAAGAGAGAGAGAGAGTTAGCAAAACTAAGACAAAACAAGTCATTAAGAATGGTACTGGTACCGGTACAAAACAATAACGTAAAAATTTATTGTGATAGATCTACCGGTACAACAAGGCCATATCTGCCATATCAGTTCAGAAAAACAATTTTTGATAGCTTTCACAACATGAGTCACCCTGGAAAAAATACTACAAAAAAGCTAATTGCATCACATTACGTATAGACAAACATGCACAAAGACATTTACGAAATGTGTAAAACCTGTCTACAGTGCCAGCAATCAAAGGTTCATCGCCACACAGTCTCACCACTAGGAAAAATTATGCCAGCAGAACGATCTAGCCACATTCATATGGATATTGTGGGACCCCTCTCGACGTCAGAAAACAAGAGGTACATAGTAACGATAATCGATCGTTGTACGTCGAGGCCAGAAGCAATTCCAACTTCGGACATAACAGCTGAAACAATAGCCAAAACCCTATACGAAGGATGGATCACACGCTTCGGATGTCCCAACTATATCACGACAGGACAAGGACGACAACTCGGGGCGTCGGAGGTCGATGAACGACCTCCGTCCCCCATGAGCGCCGGCCTGGGGGTGACAGGTGAAGCCGCCTGTCACCCTGGCAGAAGCAGGCCGCGGCGGTGGCGCGCGTGGCGCGCCTCCCCGTTTCCGGGGACGAGTTGGGACTCTGTAGTCCCCACACCCGAGAAGAGGGCCAGATCGTTAGAGATGGCCCTGGGTCGGCCGGGGTGCGAGGGATATGCCTGTCAACCTCACCTTCGGCAACCAAAACGACCCACAGGCGGCGTGCGTTTTAGTCGGTTCGAGTCTGACATAACCTCCTCCACCGGCTCCGGTGGGGAGGTATCCGTGGGGATTTTGCGCACGTAAAAAAAAAAAAAAAAGGACGACAACTCGAGTCTGAGCTATTTAGAAGCCTAACCAAATTCCTGGGAATTGCAAAAATCCGTACTACGCCGTATCACCCTCAAGCAAACTCCAAAGTAGAAAGACTGCACAGAACTATGAAAGCAGCTTTGATGGCAAGAGGAAACACAGTAAGACACTGGTTACTCAGCAGCCGAACTGGTCTACGGAACAACAATAAAATTACCTGCAGCATATTTTGGCGAATCTTCTAAAAGCACTACGTATACTCAATTCGTAGAGAAAATTAGAGAAAACATCGCATACATGACATCAAACCCACAACGACAGAGCTCGATAACAAACATATTCGTCCACCCACGGTTAGCTGATTGTACACACATATTCTTGCGCTGCGATAAACTGCGCCCAACATTGACACCACCCTATGACGGACCGTTCCAAGTAATAAAACGTGACGACAAAGTATTCACGATACAGCAAAACGGCAAGAAAACAAACGTGTCAATAGATAGACTGAAACCAGCATTCTTGATTAGCGAGGAAGATAAGAAAACAACCGAAGATCAAGATAAAACAGACAAGAACTTAAACATAAAAAGAACACGTACGGGCAGAATATCGCGCCCCACTGTCCGCTTCAGATTATAGTATAAAAAGATGCAACTAGACAATAGTGGCATACATCACTACCGAGTATTCCGAGTACGACAGTACAAGAGCAAACATACAAGCAACATGGGAAACAGTGCAACTCACGAAAAGGAGCAGCTAAGTATGGTTCAAAATAACATCCAGCCAAGCACCGAAAAACAACACGCCCATCTTACATCAGAACTAGAGAGCATCAAGATGTGGATCACCATACTTGTGGCAATCATCGTGACAACGACCATTGTGATAACTATCATTGCCTTGGTAAGAAAGGCGTCTAAAACGATGAAAGAGAGGATTACCAAGGCAATAAGGGACGTGAATAACGTGTGATACAATCAAACCAGCGCATCATACGAAGAGACACCGTCACATCGAAGAAGAAATGCACGCACCGCAGCACTACAGCACGCAATACAGCACCACAGCACATAGAAATTATTTAAGGGGGGAGTTATATGGCAGTCATGATCAGGTGACGTGATTTCTATAAGGAAATAAATTCAGTTCTTATGTGACACAAATAAGAAATCACGTCCTCTGCCATAACAACAAAAGTGCAACGATGCACAAACCTATGTACGTGACACTTGTTGCCAGCCCCCACTCTATAGCTATAAAATAGTATAGTATATAAGGTCTAGTAATGTAAATAATAACAAGTAGGAATAAACAAATTAACAAACTGTGGTGTCTTACATCCTCCTCCGCAATAAGTGCCAACGATCAAAAATACAGCGTCACACAGTATCATCGCTGGGAAAATTTATGCCCGCAGAACGATTTAGTCATATTCACATTGACATTGTGGGACCCCTCTCGACTTCACAAAATAAGAGGTATATAGTAACCATGAGGTATATCAGTAGAAACGAAACAAAGACAAAGCTCAAATAAGAGCATATTCGTATCATATCCACGCTTAGCAAATTGCACACATGTATTCGTACGCTGTGATAAACTGCGCCCAACATTGACACCACCCTATGAAGGACCGTTCCAAGTAATAAAACGTGACGACAAAGTATTCACGATACAGCGAAACGGCAAGGAAACAAACGTGTCAATAGATAGACTGAAACCAGCATTCTTGATTAGCGACGAAAATAAGAAAAAACCCGAAGAATAAGATAAAACAGACAAGAACTTAAACATCAATATCGCACGTTCCGGACGAAGATCACACCCTATCGTTCGCTTTAAAATATAATATAAAAGACTGATAAAATAACGGAACATTAGTCACACAATTACTAGCACCAACGAAAACATGGGAAACAACGATTCACGAAAAGGAGCAAATAACGATGGTACAAAACAACGAATTGGCAACAAGAGCGGACAAGAACAATACAAGATTTTCGAAAGAAATAGATAGCATAAAAGTATGGATCGCGGTTATAGTCACGATCCTAGTAATAATAACGAAAAAGCTATGGACAGAAAAATAACAAAAGTTATCAAAGAAATAAACAACGTATAAATGAAGCATCAAGAGAGCAGCAAAACCATGTAATCGGAGGACAAAAATCAGGCACAGCATAGCAATCCAGAAAAAAATTCAAAGGGGGATTTCTATGGCAGTCAGGAGTAATCATCGTGATATCTACAAGTAAGTAAACACTCACGTACCAACAAATAAGAAATCACGTCCACTGCCATAACAACAAATAGAAGTGTCAGCAGAATACTGTTACACGCGCCAACCCCTCTCTCAATTTAATGTAAATAATTAGTATATAAGTCACTGTAAATAAATAATAAATATCAATATTCTAAGAGTCACTGAAGTCTTTCTTTACTCCGCAATACCAACTATTTACGAATATTAAAAAAGACTCGGCAGCGAGGAAAACAGAAGAATATGTAAGGAATAGACGAACGCAACTAACATATGCTTTCACGAAAGCTTCGGAAAATCATGCAAAATAAGAAGATCAGGAAGCCTTAAAGAAACATTCTTATATGGAATCTGACTACTTTGGAGCCATCAAAGGAATCTTTACACTCAGTAGCAGCATATGGCTATTTTCGTAAACATGGGAAACCAGCAGGCCAAGAACGACCAAGTAGTAATTGCGCAAACTGGCTCCGACAATTCTGCGCGAGCCGAATTAGAAAGAAAAGTTGAGATGTACAGTATACTCATTTTCGTAATTGAGTTTGTGGTGCTAAGTGTTTGCGTGTACATGTTCAGCAGAAAGAGCGGAAAATTCGCTAAGCGGAAATTAGTAAACGAAATGGTAGCAACAGTCGGACAGCAGCGGGTAAAGGAACCCAGCACCCCAGTGCAAACGATTGGTTCAGTAATGGTGTACTGAATTGTAACTATCTTTAAATTTGTGTATACTGTGCATATAATCGTATTAACTCAGAAAAATGATTTTTTGTATTTCAAAAGTAGCGAAACAAATATCATGTACTTTAGAATAAGCCAATGTAAACAAGGCCTTAGTTAAGTGGAACAATGTAAACAGCTCACCTACTGCTCGCGACATACGGCGTCAGCGTCAGCACATTCCGTCCCGATAACACAGCAACAATTGTACATATGACGTGCTATGCGTCATAGGCAAAGTACACTATAACTAGGAAATAATATTATATAAACAGCACGTATCAATAAACAATAATGTCAGCACTAAACTCATATGAGTAAAACCCCACTCTTAATCTCAGTAAAATCATGTAGAATAATTAGTATATAAGAGTGTGTAAATAGTAAATAAATTAATCTTGTTCCAACTGGTAAACCATCTTTTACTCACCTCCGCAATATTGGTGACCCCGACGTGATTTCCTAGTGCTGATATAATTGCAGGCCAACTGCAGCCCTGAAAAGGTTTTCAGCAGCAAACCTAGGAACTATCACAGAAACGGTGGAGCCATATAAGGAAAAATTTACCCAACAGCCCACCAGCTTACTGACCACCACCATCAGCGAAATAGCGAAATAGCACATTTCAGTTGACTTCCCACAAGCGGGTCCAAACCAGCTGAAATATCAAGAGGCTAGAAAAATGGCACCGATAATTCCAGGGACACCTCAAAAAAACCCCGGTACATCGGCTGAATCAATCAGCGACAGCCAGGTGGTGGCTGCAATTAGCATTACGGAGAAAATACCAGCGTTTTGGACAGATTCACCGCGCTTATGGTTCGCGCAATTCGAGGCCATCGTAGCCTCCCAAAAACAAGGTGACGAATATAAATATAACAGCGTCATCGCAAAATTACCAAAAGAGGTCATACATCAAGTCAGCGACATCCTGACGTCACCGCCAAACGCAGACAAGTACCTTAAAATCAAGGAAAGATTAATTGCGTGCTATGAGGAAAGCGAGCAACGACGCTTCCACAAATTGCTTTCGGAGATGGACCTAGGTGACTCAACACCATCACAGCTGTTGAGAAAAATGAAAGAAGCCAGCTGCGACAAAATTACCGAAGATACCATCAGATTATTATGGTTCAGACAGCTTCCGGTATCAATCACCTCCATATTGGCAGTCTCCGAAGACCTCGACCTCACAAAATTATGCGAAATGGCGGACCGAATTTATGAAAATATGCGCTATAAAACTAAAACAAACAACTCGTCACAGGAATCCGCCGACGTTAACTTAATAACAATGCTGACGTCACAAATTGCAGCTATGCGAGTTGAAATAAACGAGCTCCGCGGTATGAGTAATCGCCGACCGATGCAACGCAGCAAATTCCGAGCAAGGTCGCAATCACGCTCACGGTCACGTACACGGCTATGTTATTATCACAGACGATTCAAAACAAAAGCATATAAATGCGATCAGCCGTGCTCGTGGATAAATAAAACCGATAAAAATTCGGGAAACGAGAACTAGCGCAGAATAAGACGGGACTCTGTGCCATACACCCCGCCAACCGTCTAACTATAACCGACTCAAACAGTGGTTATAGGTTTTTAGTAGACACGGGAGAAAAGGGTAAGAAAAACCCAAGCAACTACAAACTGTATGCCGCAAACGGGTCAACTATTGAAACTTATGGCGAAAGCACATTAACGCTAAATCTGGGGTTACGCAGACCTTTTACTTGGACGTTTGTAATCGCCGATGTAAAAATGCCTATCTTAGGAGCTGATTTCCTAGAGCACCACAGATTATTAGTGGATCTATACGGCAAAAGGCTGATCGACCAAGAAACAAAATTAACGACGCATGCGAAAATTGCAAGAGCAACACACATGCCTTCAATTAGATCCATCGACGCGAAATTACCCGAACATATAAAGCACCTGCTAGAGAAATACGTAAACGTCACTAGACCAACACCACTTAAAAAACCCACAGAACATGGAATACAGCATCACATCATAACAAAAGGTCCTCCAGTTTATGCCCGCGCGCGCCCACTACCACCCGACAAATATAAGGCAGCAAAAAAGGAATTCCAAGAGCTAATAAACTTAGGAATATTAGAACCTTCCAGTAGTCCTTGGGCATCGCCTCTCCACATGGTAAAGAAAAAGAATGGGGAATGGAGGCCATGCGGAGACTACCGCGCGTTAAATAAAATAACAGTTCCCGACAGATATCCCTTGCCAAGACTGTTAGACTTTACATACATAGCAAGTGGAAAAACAATATTCAGCAAAATTGATATAAAGAAGGCGTTCCACCAAATCCCTGTTGCGGAACCAGAAAAGACCGCAATAATCACGCAAATGGGTTTATTTCACTGGAATTACATGCCATTTGGCCTCAGAAATTCAGCCCAAACGTTCCAGAGGTTTATGGACTCCCTGTTTAGAGACCTGGACTATATATATGTTTTCGTGGACGACATACTCATAGCAAGTCAAAATACCGAACAACATTACGTTCAACTAGAGGAAGTATTCACTCGCCTAAGTAAAAACGGCATCTCAATCAATACGAGCAAATGCGAATTCGAAAAGACAGAGATAGATTTCTTAGGTTATCATATAACGAGCCAAGGAATCACCCCCACGTCTGAGAAAGTACGAGTAATAAACGAATACCCAAAGCCAAAGGTGGTAAAGGAGCTACGTCGATTTTTGGGAATGATGAATTTCTACAGAAGTAGCATCCCACACGCCGCCGGACACCAAGCTCCGCTCAACAAATACTTAATAAACTGCAAAAAGAATGACAATACGCCAATCGAGTGGAATACGGAAGCTAACCAAGCATTCGAACACTGCAAACAGGACATAAGAGATGTCACAACACTCGCATTTCCGGAAACAGACACACCACTAGCCATTATGACAGATGCTAGTTTAAAATGTGTAGGCGCCGTACTTCAACAAAAAGTTCAAGGAAAATGGAAACCCATATCATTTTTTTCAAAAGGGTTAAGCGAGACACAAACAAAATATTCCACATACGATCGAGAACTACTCGGTATTTACATGGCAATAAAAAACTTTAGACGACTAATAGAAGGTCGCACATTTACAATATACACTGATCATAAGCCACTGATTCATGCATTCGACAAGAAGCAATCAGTGGATGAATCCCCTAGAAGAATAAGGTACCTAGAATATATTGCACAATTCAGCACAGACATAAGGCACGTCACGGGCAGCGAAAACGTGGTAGCCGACGCACTATCACGGGTAATAGAAACAATAGAACTACCCCAAATTCTCAACTGGCAAGAGGTAAAAAAATACCAAGACTGTGACCCGGAGTTAATAAAACTAAAACAAAATAGGTCACTAAAAATAACACAGGTACCAGTACAAAACAATAATACCAAAATTTATTGTGATATATCCACCGGTACAACAAGGCCATACCTACCACAAAAGTTCAGAAAAACAATTTTTGATAGTTTTCACAACATGAGCCACCCAGGGAAAAACACAACAAAAAAGTTGATAACCGCAAAATACATCTGGACTAGCATGCACAAAGACATTTACGAAATGTGCAAAACATGTTTACAATGCCAGCAATCAAAAGTTCAGCGGCACACAGTATCACCCCTGGGCAAATTTATGCCAGCAGAACGATTTAGCCACATACACATAGACATTGTGGGCCCCCTACCGACATCACAAAACAAAAGATACATCGTCACTATGATCGATCGTTGTACGTCATGGCCAGAAGCATATCCTATTTCGGACATCACAGCAGAAACTGTAGCCAAAACCCTATACGATGGCTGGATCACACGTTTTGGATGCCCCAATTATATAACAACGGATCAAGGACGACAATTCGAGTCTGAGCTATTCAGAAGCCTAACCAAATTCCTGGGTATACAAAAAATCCGTACTACACCACATCACCCTCAATCAAACTCCAAAGTAGAAAGACTGCACAGAACCATGAAAGCAGCTTTGATGGCAAGAGGAAATACCGAAAATTGGACGAAAGAATTACCATCGGTATTATTCGGGATACGTACCAGCATTCGACAAGACACTGGATACTCAGCAGCCGAATTGGTCTACGGAACAACAATAAAATTACCAGCAGCATATTTTGGCGACTGTTCTAAAAACACAACGTATGCAGAGTTTGTGGAGAAAATTAAAGATGACATAACGCACATGACGTCAATTCCACAACGACAAAGCTCAAACAAAAACATATTCGTACACCCACGCTTAGCCGACTGTACACACGTGTTTCTACGATGCGATAAGCTACGTCCTACGCTCACAACACCTTACGACGGACCGTTTCTCGTAGTCAAACGTGACAACAAAATAGTCACGATCAAGCGAAACGGCAGGGAAGTGAACGTGTCGATTGACAGGCTAAAGCCAGCATTCACGACGAGCGACGACAAGATAGAAGCTCAAAATCAAGAGCAAGATAAGGCAGAGCCAATTCAAAACATAAAAAGAACACGTTCGGGAAGAATATCACGACCCACGGTCCGTTTCAAACAATGATATAAAAAGGGCAAAATGAAAATAAAAGTCACTCCACAGCAAGCCACAAGAAACAACACACAAGATGGGAAGCAGTCAAACCCACGAAAAGGAGCAAATAAACATGGTGCAGAACAATAACCTGGCAGAAAAGGCAGAAAAGAACACACACATGGCAGCAGAAATTGAAAAAATAAAAATCTGGATCGGAGTACTCATCGCTATAATTATACTAGCAGCAATAATAATAACAATCACCAGACTCGTACGGAAAACTAACAAAGTCATGGACAAAAAGATAAACAAAATAATCAAGGAAATGCAACAAGTGTAAACAACTGCAGAAAAAGTACAACTCAGCAAACAACGTGCACGGACAAGGTCGACGCACCACAGCAAATAATAACTAGAATTTTTATAAAGGGGGGAGTACTATGACGTGCTATGCGTCATAGGCAAAGTACACTATAACTAGGAAATAATATTATATAAACAGCACGTATCAATAAACAATAATGTCAGCACTAAACTCATATGAGTAAAACCCCACTCTTAATCTCAGTAAAATCATGTAGAATAATTAGTATATAAGAGTGTGTAAATAGTAAATAAATTAATCTTGTTCCAACTGGTAAACCATCTTTTACTCACCTCCGCAATAGTACACTTAGAACGAACAACTGTTTTAAAGTGACTGTATTTAAATAATGATACGCCACTACGATGGCAATATATTGTATTGCAATTTAGGATTACCTGATGTTTCTGTTTTGGTTTTTCTCAAAAAAGGGGGGGAGTACTGTGGGGACAGGAATGCTGACGCCGAAAATTATAAGTCATACGATCGAGCGCCCGGTGCGTTCGCCAGTCGCAACCGATCCGGGCAGTAGGTTGAACACGTCAACTCTCAGTATTAACATTAGTAACCCTGTATGACCCTTATGTAGTTCCACTCAGTTGTGTAACCTTGTCATAACCAAATTTAATGCACTAAATATTTAATCATCCTTCTGACTTTCTTTTACTCAACAAGTACCAGTGACCAAGCGACCCTAACACCAGTATTCGACAAGACACTGGATACTCAGCAGCCGAACTGGTCTACGGAACAACAATAAAATTACCAGCAGCATATTTTGCCGACTGTTCTAGAAGCGCTACGTATTCAGAATTCGTAAAGAAAATTAAAGAGAACATCGTACACATGACGTCAATACCACAAAGGTAGAGCTCAATTACAAACACATTCGTCCATCCAAGATTAGCCGACTGCACACACGTGTTTCTACACTGCGATAAGCTACGTCCTACGCTGACACCACCGTATGATGAACCGTTTCTCGTAGTTACACGTAAAGTATTCACGATCAAGCGAAATGCCAGGGAAACGAACGTGTCGATAGACAGAATTAAGCCAGCGTTCAAGATAAGTGAGGACGATAAAACATCTAAGCAAAACTTAGATAAGGCAGATTCGCAAGAAACAGTCAAAACAACACGTACAGTTCGTTTTAAAATATTATAAATAAGGGCGACAGAAAAAAGGAACATCAGTCACCCAATAGTCATCACCATCGAAAACATGGGAAACAGCGCTACTCATGAAAAGGAGCAGATCAGCATGGTGCAAACAAACAACATCAAAGAAAAAGGCCAAGCTCACGTAACAAGTGAAATCGAACATATTAAAACTTGGATGACAGCACTAGTCGCGATTATTATAACATTAGCTATAATCGTGACCGCAGCATTTGCAATAAGAAAAATAACAAAATCAATAAACAGAAAAATCGACTAAAGAATAGCAAGCCTCAATAATGCTTATGGCAGTCATGATCAGGTGACGTGATTTCTATAAGGAAATAAATTCAGTTCTTATGTGACACAAATAAGAAATCACGTCCTCTGCCATAACAACAAAAGTGCAACGATGCACAAACCTATGTACGTGACACTTGTTGCCAGCCCCCACTCTATAGCTATAAAATAGTATAGTATATAAGGTAAATAATGTAAATAATAACAGGTAGGAATAAACAAATTAACAAACTGCGGTGTCTTACATCTTCCTCCGCAATAATGCTTAACACCGGAAACAAGAAGCACCACAAGGAAATTAAGGGGGGAGTTCTATGGCAGCCATGAACAAGCGGCGTAATTTCTACAAGGAAGTACATACACACGTAAACACCAAATAAGAAATCACGTCCGCTACCATAACAACAAAGGAAGGCGTCAGCAGAAAACAGCTGCAAGCACCAGCCCCTCTCTAACTAATGGCAAATCAACTATATATGTATATAAGCGCATGTAAATAATAAATAAATCAATCAGTCCTAACGAGTAAACATCTTTTACTTACTCCGCAATACAGATCATAGCGACGTTAAAGAAATATTCAGAAGTATGAAATACAGCGACAACAGTGTTACAAGCACAACCCAAATGTTTACGGTAGAAATAAGTATATGGACTATCTTTTTGTAAATCATAGTATTAATTGTAATTTTTGTATTATTTTAGAAATTAAAGTTCATTTATATTCTTCGGTGAAATTCCCCGAAGCCATCTGCGACATCTTCGGAAAATTTCTCTCTTTGGGAGGGAGGAATTAAGGAACCCCAAACTACTCATATTAGCTTTGTCAGCTAATATGCTTCTAGATCGTTGTATACACACCAAAAGTTTATATAGGTCGTGCGTCATTTCGTTAAAATGCAGAATTAGCAATAAGACTAGTATTTAAGATCAATAAATTGTTAATTTAATTGATTACTATTTTATATTAAATCATACTGTTACAAAAACTAAACATTTTTGTTTCAATTCAGTGTCGGTAACTTATTTCGCCCTACTGTTCGCTTCAGACTGTAATATTAAAAAGCTACAGATGAAATGAAGATCTTTCGACACCCAGACACGCAAACATGGGAAACAGCGCCACGCACGAAAAAGAATAAATAAACATCGTTCAAAACAACAATATGGTACCAAAGACAGAAAAAAATCAAGCACACCTAATATGAAATTGTGACCATAAAAAATTAGATCGCCATTCTAGTGGCAATAATAGTGACAATTACGAGAATCATGATAATAATTACCGTGGTCAGGAAAACATCATAAGTCATGGATAAAAAATAACTAAGGTCATAAAAGAAATCAATAACGTGTGAAAAAGGACAGAATGGCAGTTAAATCCATGTAACATAACATAGCACAAAAAGAAAAGAAAATAGAAATTTATAGAGGGGAGTACTATGGCAGTCGTGGACAGGCAAGACGTGATTTCTATAAAGAAATAAAATTGTATTAATGTTAGAAGTTGCGAAATCACGTCCTCTGCCATAACTACTAAAATGCAACACTGCAAAAACTATAGACGTGACACTTGTTGCCAACTCCCTCTCTAAAGTAATAGTATATAAGGTCTAGTAAATAAAATAAAATCATCCAATTCATCGGCAAAACCAAACGGTGGTATTTCAATTATCCTCATATTTAAAATTTTCATAAAAAATATATAAAAATGCAACTAACAATAAAATACATCCTATTAAATTCACTGTACAACTTAACCTAGCGTGCTCAGAGCACCCCAAAGTCGATTTAAATTTTTGTTCAAATCCTCCAGCACATTTACCATACTGTTCATGGTAGACTGTATCAGCCCTTTGCCGGACTCCTTTACTTTTAATGTTGCTGTATCATCTGATAATTCAGTCTTAATAACTATGCCTTCTTGCGAGTCATTGTATTCTTCGTACGTAAAATCTTTCATTTCTTCTTGTATGTTCTTCAACATCTTCCATAATTTTGATTTGTGCTTCTCATTGGGATTTATATCGCTGGTGGTTAATAATTCTTCTGTTTCTGTCATCGCTTCTCTACGTTTTCTATTGTTAGGTTTGAGGAACTCACGTTCATCTTTGGTAATTTCGTTCTCCATAGAATTTTTTCTGTTGTTTTTTTCCTCAGTGATACTCATTTTAGTAGGTTTGTCACTTACTTTAGGACCTTTTTTTAAATCTTTCTCATGCTTCTTATTTTGAGATTGTTTTATATATGACTCTGCTCTCAAAGTTACACGTTTTGGCATACCATTTATACTTGCGCGTTTTTTAAAAAAATTCTCAAACCTCATCGATTTTTTCAAAGTATTTGGACTAAAATTTTTGGAATGTCTTTTATTGACTTTATTTTTATTTACAATTCGTCTTACTTCTCGTGTACCTTTATCTTTCAAAACGTGAACACTTTGTTTTGCTTTCTGTAGTATATTATTTAATACCCCTCTAGGATCCAAATCTAAACTATTTCTACCTATTTTTGGTATAAATCTTTGCAATCTTGATTTCAATTTACCAAACGTTGAATCATCTTGTCTTTTAAATCTGTTTTTATTACTCTGAAACATCTCGTTTATTTTGAATATGTCTCTATTTATATTTGTAACTCGTTCTCTTAAAGCTTTATTATCAATCTCATTTGTATCAAGATCTTCTATATCAGGAGAAAGATCTGTTACATGATAAAAATCTTCAACATCGTCATCAACAGAACGTTTTACTTTTATATTTTCAGAATTAGACTCGCTAGTATTAGTTTTATTAGTATCGTCTGCATCTTGGCAGGCCTCAATCTTAGTGTTGCCTAGCACCCAGAAACCAAAAGATTTTGCTGGTAGTGTAATAAGTAAAGTTCTGAATGGTCGTACATGTTTCACGACTGGCTTAATATCACCTTCATAGTACATAGCACGACCATTGACGACTATATTTCTGAAAAGATAACATATGCGCCATTTAATTAAGATTGATTAAAAATAAGCATCGGTAAACTTAGGAACAGAAAAAGCCTCTGCGATGTGAAATTACTTAAAATACGAAGCTTTTCTTCATAAATAAGGGCTTATCTACTGATGTACCTTTTTAATTTATTGTATTATTAGAACTATGGTTAATGATAATTATTATTTAATAATAATTATTTATTTCTAAGAGCGACGAGCGAGCTACGAGCCGAACCCGTAAGGTTGAGGTCTACACAGGCTGTCCTCAAGATATTAAAGGGTCAGACTGCAGCTGTTACGGTAATAATCAAGTTATATCACATCAGGAGACAGCATATGAGAATCAGGATAATGAATCTCAATATATGTTGTTCACTACTATATATAACTACTATATGGAAGCGTTGAAACCTTGGAGTTTACACTCCAAGGTTTCAACGCTTCGATATACCCATGTAAACTCACCCGCTATGATCATATCCCAGAATGAACTGCAGGACATCGCCGCCCTCCTCTCGTTTAGGCAGCTTTAGAGAGAACCTAGCAGGCTCCTCGTCCATGTTTACTCCGAACAAAGTCACGGCTCCCGCCACTGGCTTCTGACGTAAGGACGTACAATGACCGAAGATGGCTGCTTGCGGATTCAGTTCCATTTCGATGTCGAGTACTCGCTCGCCGACTAAGTTTTTGAACAGAAGGGCCATGTAGAAGCTCTGTAATATAAAAAATAGAGGACATATTCTAAAATGTAAAAATTCCATGTTGAAGATAAACACCTCAACAAAGTCTAGGGAACAAGATGACAACAATTATTTTTTTTCGTGTAAATCTTGTTTTGCAAATAACTGGCAGCAAATAAATAAAAATAGAATAAAGTAGATTACAGAGTTGTTCGAAATTTAAAAATAAATTTAAATAAGTAATGATTTTCGAATATGGAGGGAAAACTTTTAAAAGTGTTTGATTGTGCAGTTTCTCTGAGGCAAAATAAAAATTATTTTTTTTGATTGTAAATAACGTTTATTATCAATAATACGTCTTTTACGTATGGTTTGTGCATTTTTGTGACTGTAGTCATCATGTCACGTCGTCATTTAAGTCGCGAAGAGATGTTAAGGGCTGTTGGTATGCTGCAAGCTGGACGAACTCAACGCGACGTAGCGGATGCTGTCAACACCCAACCAAGCGTAATTTGCAGATTATGGGCACACTACAGGTCTACAGGGGATGTTGCCGAACGTCACAGGGGACGAAATAGGGTTACTACCCCGCGACAAGATCGTTTCTTGCAAAATTCCGCAAGGCGGCAACCCACGATTACTGCTCGTCAGTTGGTCGCAGGCCTCCAGTCTCAGCATCAAGTGGTTATTAGCGATCAAACTGTCAGAACAAGACTACACGAAGCCAATCTTTATGCTCGCAGACCGCTTAGGGTTCCAGCTCTTCGACGTGGAAATCGAGGTCGTCGCTTATTGTGGGCTAACGCACATTTACAGTGGACCGACCATCAATGGGCACGGGTTCTGTTTTCCGACGAATCTTGCTTCGGTTTTCATCCTGATTCGAGAAGAGTGCGTATATGGCGAGTTCCTGGACGTCGGAGTCGTCTCCAGAATCCGCAAGAAGTTCATCCTTACCAAGGTGGAACAATCATGGTATGGGCTGGAATTCGCCTTGGTGGAAGGACCGACCTCGTTTGGATACGGGGCAATTTGAATGCAAACCAATACATTCAGGAGGTTATACACCCCATGGTAATCCCTCATCGACAGCAGTTCGGTCAAGATTTTATGTTCATGCAAGATAATGCACGGTCACACACCGCGAGGGTAGTGGTCAATGCGTTAAGCGAGCACAATATGACGACGTTGGAATGGCCTGCTCAGTCTGCCGACCTCAATCCCATAGAGCATGCCTGGGATTTGCTTGGGAGAAGAGCTTTCAGTGATTCTTTGGAAAATCTGAACACTGAAGAACAACTTTTTTTACACCTTCGCAGTGTATGGAGCCATATTCCACAGACGATGATTGACAATCTCATACTAAGTATGCCACGCCGTTGTCGAGCGTTGCTAATGCTTTAGGAGGTCCTACAGATTATTAAAAACGTTTAAAAAGTACGGTTCATTACTGTATTTCTTACTACCTCGTTATTTTTGTGCCTAATCATAGAAGGTTGTAATACTCAATATTGGCACTATTCAATTCTTTCTTAAAAAAAAAAAAAATTTGGTATGAAAATGTTTTTATTAAAATTAAAATTAAAAACGGTATAAAAATACCCTTCTATTGATTTAAAACACTCACTAATACAAGAAAGGGTTTTTAAATAAAAACTAGAAATGTCCTTGTTCCCTAGACTTTGTTGATGTGTGTATAATGGGATATCTGATTGATTATCCACCCTGGCCAGACTGGTTGGTACACGGTTTTGTTTCGAGTTTTCCTTCTCTCGCAGTGAAATGGTTTGCGTATGTTTCCATTAGTCGCCTCTTACGACACCCTTCGGATGTGATGGGGTGGTGATACTTGTATTCTTTCTCCGTCTCCACACGGATAGTCAATCATCATCAATCATCATCAATCATCATCAATCATCATCAATCATCATCAATCATCGTCAATCATCATCAATCATCATCAATCATCATCAATCATCATCAATCATCATCAATCATCATCAATCATCATCAATCATCATCAAATCGATGGAAAGCAGTTACCGTTGCCTATGGACCCGTGCATTACTAGGGTAAGTCAATCTATTGCTGTCAACCCTATAAAACCTTCCAATGCACTTCTCAAAGAACCTCATATCGTAGTTATTTGGAAAAACCACAGCAGGGAGTTGAGTGTGCATGGGATAAGGTTCCTTTCATACCGCACAGTGCGCACCGTTTCCGGTGGTAATACACACATCAACAAAGTCTAGGGAACAAGGACATTTCTAGTTTTTATTTAAACACCCTTTCTTGTAATAGTGAGTGTTTTATATCAATAGAAGGGTATTTTTATACCGCTTTTAATTTTAATTTTAATAAAAACATACTCATATCAATTTTTTATTTTTTAAGAAGGAATTGAACAATGCCAATATTGAGTATTACAACCTTCTATGATTAGGCACAAAAATAACGAGGTAGTAAGAAATACAGTAATTAACTGTACTTTAAACGTTTTTAATAATCTGTAGGACCTCCTAAAGCATTAGCAACAGCTCGACAACGGCGTGGCATACTTAGTATGAGATTGTCAATCATCGTCTGTGGAATATGGCTCCATACACTGCGAAGGTGTAAAAAAAGTTGTTCTTCAGTGTTCAGATTTTCCAAAGAATCACTGAAAGCTCTTCTCCCAAGCAAATCCCAGGCATGCTCTATGGGATTGAGGTCGGCAGACTGAGCAGGCCATTCTAACGTCGTAATATTGTGCTCGCTTAACGCATTGACCACTACCCTCGCGGTGTGTGACCGTGCATTATCTTGCATGAACATAAAATCTTGACCGAACTGCTGTCGATGAGGGATTACCATGGGGTGTATAACCTCCTGAATGTATTGGTTTGCATTCAAATTGCCCCGTATCCAAACGAGGTCGGTCCTTCCACCAAGGCGAATTCCAGCCCATATCATGATTGTTCCACCTTGGTAAGGATGAACTTCTTGCGGATTCTGGAGACGACTCCGACGTCCAGGAACTCGCCATATACGCACTCTTCTTGAATCCGGATGAAAACCGAAGCGAGATTCGTCGGAAAACAGAACCCGTGCCCATTGATGGTCGGTCCACTGTAAATATGCGTTAGCCCACAATAAGCGACGACCTCGATTTCCACGTCGAAGAGCTGGAACCCTAAGCGGTCTGCGAGCATGAAGATTGGCTTCGTGTAGTCTTCTCCTGACAGTTTGATCGCTAATAACCACTTGATGCTGAGACTGGAGGCCTGCGACCAACTGACGAGCAGTAATCGTGGGTTGCCGCCTTGCGGAATTTTGCAAGAAACGATCTTGTCGCGGGGTAGTAACCCTATTTCGTCCCCTGTGACGTTCGGCAACATCTCCTGTAGACCTGTAGCGTGCCTATAATCTGCAAATTACGCTTGGTTGGGTGTTGACAGCATCCGCTACGTCGCGTTGAGTTCGTCCAGCTTGCAGCATACCAACAGCCCTTAACATCTCTTCGCGACTTAAATGACGACGTGACATGATGACTACAGTCACAAAAATGCACAAACCATACGTAAAAGACGTATTATTGACAATAAACGTTATTTACAATCAAAGAAAATAATTTTTATTTTGCCTCAGAGAAACTGCACAATCAAACACTTTTAAAAGTTTTACCTCCATATTCGAAAATCATCACTTATTTAAATTTATTTTTAAATTTCGAACAACTCTGTAATCTACTTTATTCTATATTTATTTATTTGCTGCCAGTTATTTGCAAAACAAGATTTATACGAAAAAAAATATTGGGGTCATCTTGTTCCCTAGACTTTGTTGAGGTGTTTATGTGAGGATGAATTACCTGCCTATAGCGAACGGTATTATTAAGAGATATAAATAGATATTAAAAAATTTGAAGACTCTTTTTTTTGCCGCACCATTAAGACCTGGAATTCGTTACCAGCTCACGTGTTTCCTTCTTCCTACAGTCCCGGGGCCTTTAAGCGGGGCGTGAAAAAGCATCTGATGAGGCCGCCAAGCTGAGTGCCCCCATTGTAACACTTAGTGTCTGTAATGGTGACCCTCTTTCCTGAGACTTTGCCTTTAGCTTACCATCAAGCGAGGTGAAGTCAAGTTGGCGTGTCCTATATAAAAAAAAAATATCTTACCAAAGTAGGCTCGTACATCTCTTCCTCATCCAGCTCCCGGTAGTGCACAGAGAATCCGTCCTTGGCCGCGTAGCCCAGGCCGGCGAGCCAGTCGGCGGCCCTCTCAAACTGGTTGTACCGTCTTTGGTTGTTCTCTGTCAGCCACAGCGGCGTGCTGGAGTGGAGCAGCAGACGCTGCAGCTTGAGACGGTTGAGTTCTGACATACGTTTCAATTGCTGAGATGATGAGTTACTGGAAAAAATAGCGCAAGCTATTATACTTCTTTTTTCTTTTTTTTTATATAGGACACGTCAATTAGACTTCGCCTTGCCTGATGGTAAGCTGAAGGCAAAGTCCCAGAAAAGAGGGTCACCATTACTCACACATACCGTGTGACAATGGTGACACTCAGCTTGACAGCCTCATCATTTTTTTTTTTTTTTTATACCACTTAGTTGGCAGACAAGCACACGGCCCACCTGATGGAAAGTGGTTACCGTGACCTATGGACGTCTGTAACACCAGAGGAGTCACAGTCGCGCTGCCAACCCTGTAAGTACAGAGTTTCTGTGCCGTCAGTAGAAGACAAAGCAGGACTAGCCTTTAGTCTTCCCACTGACAGCACAAATTCTCCAGTGAGCTCTGGCTACCCTACTCACCGCTAGGAACACAACACGAAGTTATTATAGCCGCGGTATTCTGTAGGGCGGAGGTACTACCCCAGTCGGACTGCTCAATCGGGCGGAAATACCGCCGTGTCCTACCTCCTCGAAAAATATATGCTTATATGCTTTTTCACGCCCCGCTTAAAGGACCCGGGACTGTAGGAAGAAGGAAACACGTGAGCGTTGCTTTGCGGTTGCTTTTCGATATGTGAACGTCATCGATGATGTCACCAAATGATATTTAAAAGAAAAATAAGCTACTTTGATACCGAGCGAGGTAACTACAGTTATTGTTATGTTATGATAATATCAAGAGTTGAATACATCATAGTATCTTATATATAAAATTCTCGTGTCACAATGTACGTTCCCGCACTCCTCCGAGACGGCTTGACCGATTCTCATGAAATTTTGTGAGCATATTGAGTAGGTCTGAGAATCGGCCAACATCTATTTTTCATACCCCTTAGTGATAAGGGTTGTTCACCCTGGGAACAGACATCCACGCGGGCGGAGCCACGGGCAAAAGCTAGTCATAGTATAAAATTAACAGAGCTTATGATAAAGAAAGAGAAAATTTAATAGGAGGTAGGACACTACGGTTTTATTTCCGTCCAATTGAGTAGTCCGACTGAGGAAGTACCTCCATCCTACAGAATACCGCGGTCATAAAAACCTCGTGTTTTGTTCCCAGTGGTGAGAGTCAGACCTACCTGGAGACTTTTTGTGCTGTCAGTGGGAAGACCAAAGGCTTGTCATGCTTTGTCTACTGCATTGACGGCACAGAAAGTCTCTGTTCTAACAGGGTCGGCAGCATGAGTGTGACTCCCCTGGTATTGCACACGTCTATGGGCAACACTAAGCACTTTCCATCAAGTGAGCCGTGTACTTGTCTACCACCTAAGTGGTATTAAAAAAACTGAAGTGAGTTGTACTAAAGGGGCAAAACAAACAAATTCGTCTACAACTTAACCGTTTCTGTGCGTCTTTTATTAACGCCAAAAAAATATATTTTTGCACTAGTTACAGAAAGCCTTACTTAAGGCTTGAGGCAAGAGAAGCAACAGAAGTTTCAATAGCAATGAGAGCAACAAAACTTCGGGCTCGGCAACATCGGCAGCAGGTGATCGCAGCAACACAGGTAGATGTGAATAACACCGGTACGGTTTAGTCGGATTCGTGTCCGTGTACCTACCCAATCGTTAGCTCTAATAAGGTGTAATGCCTATTTGGTATCCACAAGTAGCAAAAAATGGATTATAGGCTGTGTACCCCGTCGATAGCTCTAATGAGGTGAATGCCTAGTTGGTATCCAGAAATAGCAAAAATACTTACCCATTCAACAACAGCGCATCCATCATATCGTTAGACAACATGATGTAATCCTTAAAGTCACTTTTGGAGTCTGCCTGCAAGCATTTAGTGATGTCAGCGCCCACTACTTTCCACTCCTTCGTTCGCCCAGGGGGGAAGGTGTCGACGATCACGCGGAGTGTCTCCAAATCATTCAAATACTCCTCGATGGATTGGTTTTTACACTCTGGAAAGAGGTAGAGATGGAATACCTAATCATCACCCAAAATCTGGACACTACCTACAAAAAGAAACATCTTTAGTACCTCCCGTTAGGTGGTCACAGACTAATTATTTCTCTAGTGTAGTAAGTGTCCATAGGCCTGGCAACCGCTCAACATGATGTGCCTGCCTACTTGATAACTAACTTAGTGCCTACTTGATTACTAAAATTATTTAATCAGCAGAATCGTCCTTTTTTACACGACTACAGCGAAGCAAAAGGAGGGTTATGATTTTGACAGGCTATGTATGTAGGTTCATATCTGTCCCTCCTCAACCACTTATTAGAACTAGATAAATGAGGTATCGTTACAAGCGTCTTAGTAGTCCGCTGGTTATAGGCTATATTACGTGTTACTGAACCTATTGTGGCGCCCTCTAGCGGTCATTAAGTACTGTGTTCAAAAATAAAATTGAGATAAATATAACGTGTTTGGTATCAACTGAAAGGGCTTAATTAGCACATTTCAAATATGTATAAATTATACCTATTGCTTGTCTTAAAATAATATAAATAAAAAAAATTGTTTAAAAACAGAACTTGGTCTAACAAAACATTCTAGGAAAAAAAACGACCACGGCTATCCTTAATATTTTCTTGTTTAATATTTTTTAGAGTTGGGTTTTAGTTTTAAACTTATTAAACGTACGAATATTTATTCTAAAAGATCCTTGAAATGAATAAATACAAATTAATCACGTCTGACTTCATTTTAAAGCATTGTCTATCCTGCTATACAACCTCCACATACTCAAAATACTGACCATAACCCAGCTCCCAGAAGATATCGCCCACCTTCGCCTTCTCAGCCACCGTGAGCATATTGAGCGCCGTGTTGGGGTCCCACATGCCTGCACCTGTTCTCTCCTCATTGTTAAGTGCGAACACCAGGTCGAAGCCGGTGGACTTGGCCCAGTGGATGAACCTCCTCCACTTCCTATTACAAAAAAGTTAAGGTAGATATAAACATACATAAACTCACGCCTATATCCCCGACGGAGTAAGCAGAAGTGCTAGCACCCACATTTCGCCAGTTTATGTTTAGATCCCAATGTGGCCAGCCTATTGCCACTAACCGAGCACTTACAAACCTGCGATAAATACACACATAACTTCGAAAAGCATCGAAAAGTCGTTGGTGTGTGCCATGGTAAAACCTGGTATCGAACCCGAGAACTTGTCTCAGCAGTCCACTACCCATACCACTAGGCTACCGCAGTTGTTGTAAGGTAGATATGATATAGACAAATATAGAAAGAGGGCTAGGTGTCTCACGTAGAAGCTGATACACCTGCTGATTAACGGACGAGCATCAAGTAGGTATAAAAAATTGAGATGGGGAAGGGGTTAGACGATATTCGCTCTCGTAAAAGCCAAGGCAAGCCACATCAGGAAGAAATGGCGTATGAAAGCGCACCCCGGACTCCAAAGTGCAATCTTTAGATGCAATCAGAATTGGTGTGTGGTGAGGAGATATTATTCCTAGGGACCAAATTTCGACATAGCTAATCAAAACTTATAGTGCCATCTCTTGTAGAATGTCGGGCAACTAATTTCAATGCGTTTGATTTTCAGTCTAATAGATGTCGCTAGTTTTAACATTTTAACTTACCTATGTGTCGCAGCCAGATTTACCGTCTTCATTTCTATAGGCACCTTCTGAGGAATGTCAGCGTCTAGCACTTCTATCTCGAGATCATCCTCTCCGATATCGAAATCAATATCGTTGATGGATATGGTAGTGTTTTGGAAGCTCATGTGGGCGGTGGATGGGCCCGCTATCCGGAGGTAGGCAGGAGTCAACGATGATGCCATGCAGATACATTCTTTACTGGGAAATGTAGAAAAGTATTTGATGTAATATATATTATTATTATAAATGTATAGTTACATAGGTAGTATACACATAGTAGTCACACCAGAGATATCGACTATATACAAAAAAAAACATTTACGCCACCAAAAATATCACGCCAATCAACGGACCTGCATTGAACTTTACCTCCGATCCTGAACCGGCATTGAACTTTACCTCCGATCCAACGTTAACATGACAACGACGAAAACTGACTTTGCCTTTAGCTTACCATCAGGCGAGGTGAAGTAAAATAGGCGTGTCATAGTTAAAAAAATAGAACACTCTACCTCTACGCTATAGAGTCGTTGTACTATCAATAAAACGAAATACGGTTTTAAAACAATCTCCGAAAAAACATTTATATCGCCGCGTGGTACCTGGTAGAGTAGAATTTGGGCCACCCCATCTCTTCCCATGCGGTGTCGTACAAGACAACTAAGCCCCAGACTCAGCCTCAGATGCATAGCTTGGATCAAGAAGAGTGCCCGGAAGACGGCAATACGCTCACCTCCTATTACGTGATTGGTGACATGTGAGTGTTAATTCACCTCTGCCTAACCCTCCGGGGACAACAGTATGATTATATAATCAACCAATTTGTCTATTGCAGTTCAAGTAGGTAAGTAGTAAAAAAAAGGATTCTAAAGACAATAGGGCCGAGTGATGCAGCATATCTACAAGGGGATGTTTATATCCAGCAAAATATTGCATTTCAGTAGATGCCTCATTTTTTGAATGTCGGTTAAAAAGTAACAAATAATATCATTCTATCATGGCACCGCTCGCCATAGGCAGGGAATTCATTCCCACACATTGCGAACTGAGACAGTGCGCACTGTGCGGTACGAAAGAAACTTCATCAAACACTTAAACCGTGGAATGTACTCCCTGCTGCGGTTTTCCCAAGTGCCTACACTATGGGGAGGGGTTCTTCAAAACATTAGAAGATTTCTTCATGGTTGGCAGCGCGAGTGTGACGCCCCTGGTGTCGCACACGTCCATAGGCCACGGTAACCACTTCCCATCAGGTGGGCCGTGTGCTTTCCTGCCACCTAAGTGGTATAATAAAAAATCTTAAAACTTACTTGCTATACTTCTCACTGGTTGCAAACAAATACTTAGGATCTATCGTAAAGCTGAGAAACCTGCTGTCGACTACGTTCACATGTTGCTCTGTCAATATCTTCACGCTATACGTATCACCGGCAACTAGAGCTATAACACTCAGGTACACAAATATACACAGGTATAATACAGTACCCATTTCATATTAGTTTAGTTTATAAAAGAAATAAAGTGGAATGGAAGCGTACATGACTTATATTGACACCATTAGAGGAAGCGTTTATGTTACGGTATAGGTATGAAAGAGTTTGTTTATCAAAACACCCAACGTTTTATGTTGTGTGTGTATATGTCTGTGGCGTAGAGGTAGAAAGTTCGACTGCTACGCAGGAGGCGCGGGTTCGATTACCACTCAGTGCAAATATTTGTGTGAATTTGTATACTTTGTATTTGTATACATGAACATCATACATAGAATTGGTCTGGGTGTTTCTATGTATGATGTTCATGTATTTACAATTTTTTAATGAATAGTATCTAAGTATGTTTATCCGCATTTTAGATTCCATAACACGAGCTAGTTAAGCTATGCTTACCACACATTTACTGATACAATTTCAATTTAACAAAAATGAAGTGAAGAAAGAAAATTTGTTTAGTGCAAAGTAATTTTACAAATACAAAAAGAGACCAAGTAAGCGAGTTAAAAGCCTCGGATGCTACCAGGATCAACGCTAAAATGATGAGTATTGACGTCCATCTTTTGATGTGGGTAAGTATTTAAAATATCACAAAACCCTTCTCGTACCTATACTGTATTTGCAGTGGGCGGCCGGCGCCTCCTTCTGCGAGCAAGTAATGCTCGTAAAGGAGGAGGCGGGGCGGGAGCGGCAGAGGAAGCGACGGAGGATCGCAAGCCAAACTGCCCGCGTACGAAGGCAACTCAAGCGTTGGAGGTCGATGGACGACTTCCGCTCCTCATGAGCGCAGGCCTGGGGGTGACAGGTGGAGCCGCCTGTCACCCTGGCAGAAGCCTGTCACCTCTTCCACCGGCTCCGGTGGGGGGGTATCCGTGGGGATTTTTTTTTAAATTAAAGTTATCGAGATATTATACCTATATTATACCGTATTTCTTATGTTAACCCGGTAACATTATGCTATAGTATATTATTATACATACATACATATAATCATGCTTTTATCCCCGGAGGGCTAGTCAGAGGTGAATTAACACATTTCATCAGCCATGCATCTGAGGCTAAATCTGGACTGTATATATCTGTCTGATGTTAAACAGCCCTATCCCTTAGTCGCCTTGTACGACACCGGATGGGAAGAGATCGGGTGGTCCAAATTCTACTCTGCCGGAAACCACACGGCTTTTATATAGTACCTATACATGTCCAAAAAGTCGAAAGCTAAACTGACTGACACAGAACAGATAATAGTACTACATACCGGTACATTATTTGAAAACTCGTAATTATGATTACGCACTGTAACACAATACTGCTGATTTATCTAAAATACTGAATGTAATTGTAGATTCATATTGTTAATACTGTGTCAACTGCGTTGCACAATATTGTATATTTATTATGTCACGTTTGGCTGTAACACTCTGACCTTCAAATGTTTAACTTTGCAAATAACTGCGCGTAAAATGTCAATATTATGATTAAATATTTTATGTGGAATAAATCTATTTTATATTAGGTAGCAGACAACCACACGGCCCACCTGATGGAAAGTGGTTACCGTTGCCTATTTTTGTTAGGTATTACGCTACAAGAACTTCGGGGTCCAAACTAACCTCACCTCAGTCAGTCGAAAGAGACCTTCTTCTGGGCCTTAATTTCGCTAATTTTATGTCAGGTCAAAGACAGTGTTATGCCACAGACACTGCTAAATATAAAATTTAATTTTCGACGTCATGTTTTTAAAGTCTAAAATGAAATAGCTTTTTTTATACCACTCAGGTGACAGACAAGCGCACGGCCCACCTGATGGAAAGTGGTTACCGTGGCCTATGGACGTGTGTAACACCAGAAAAGCCACACTCGCGCTATATACGACTAGGATGAAGAAGAAGAAGAAATAGGTCCACGTCGGTAATGTAATGGCCAGGATTCGAACCCGGTACCTCTCGACACTTCATCAACTTGTTTTATCAGGCCTATCACTTTAGCCGCGTGGTTCCCGGCAGAGAAGAATTTGGACCACCCCATATCTTACCATGCGGTGTCGTACAAGGCGACTAAGGGATAGGGCTGTTTAACATCAGACAGATATTATAGCCCATACTCCGCCTCAGATGTATGGCTCGTATCAAAAATAGTGCCCGAAATACGCCAATATGCTCAATGCTCACCCCCTATTACGTGGGACCGAATACAATTATTGGAGAAATGTGGGTATTAATTCACCTCTGCATAACCCTCCAGGGATATAGGCGTGATTATATGTATGTATGTATCACTTTATTGCATATCGACCGAAGGATATCGGAATCATATACAAGGTCGATAAGCAGGTGCGTTAACATTGAGCATTTTGATAAAATATAATGTCATGTCACTATCCCAAATTCACATCAACGAATCTGTGCGACACGATTGATAAAACAATCCGACTGCGGCAGTTTTACCTCCATCCTACAGAATACCGCGGCCATAATAACCTCGTTTTATGTTCCCGGCGCGGCGGTGAGTAGCCAGAGCTCACTGGAGAGTTTTTGTGCTGTCAGTGGGAAGACCAAAGATTTGTCCTTCTTTTTCTTCTGCACTGATGGCACAGAAACTCTCTGTTATTATAAGGTCGGAAGCACGAGTGTGATTACCATGGTGTTGCAGACATCCATAGGCGACGGTAACCACTTTCCATCAGGTGGGTGTCTACCACCTAAATGGATAAAAATAATCGATGAAACGATAGTAACAAAGGTCATTGATAAAACACGTCACGTATACAGTGACGTCACAATATTATAAACATTAATGATTAGTTTGTACTTTGTTCATCTAAGTACCTCAATACTATGTTGTTGCCTCTGTGGCGTAGCGATAAAAGTGTTAGATTGCAAAGCGGGTTCGTTTACCGTTCAGTACAAATGTGTACCTATTTGGGTGTTTCTGTGTAATATCGCCGGGAAGCGCTGGATGCGGGCTGCTTTAGATCGGTCATTCTGGAAGTCTATGGGAGAGGCCTACGTTCAGCAGTAGACTGTGTGTGCCTGATATGATGATGATGATGTGTAATATCACAGAGAATATACTTAATAATAATTATGTATTTATTCACAAGAAAAATAATTATTGTACGATGTTGTAATTAATTTCTTTCCTTATATAAAGATTAAGACATTCAAAATTGTTTAGTTGATGATCATTGGATTGGAGGACAACTCGAATAACCCTGTACCAACCCGTGTGGCCCGCGTGAAACCAGTACCTATACCAAAAATCTCCCAACTTTGGGAGAGGCCTATGTCCATCAATGGACTGCCATAGGGTAAATTGATTGACAGTTCATTAAAGAGTGCTATTTCTTGTATATTACCCCGTAATTACTTACCATAAGTTAAGACATGCAGCCCTAGTTTGCTTCCTTAGTAGCATCAAAATATACAGGTGTTTTACAAAATACTAGTCTAAACATTGAATAATTGACCTTTTGATTAATCTGAAGGACGTTATGCATATGACGTTATATTGATTTGCTATTAAGATAAACAAAAATTATCATCACAACAAACTAAATGTAGGTATAGTTACCCAAAGAATAAACAATCTTTTAATCCGAAACGTACGATACTATACTTAGGTATTAAGAAATGAAAGGTGACGTGAAAAAAAGTACCAATATTCAGATAGCGCTACCTCTAGCGCAGATAAGAAGCCCACGCACGGATTCACATGATAATTTGTCTCTCTTGTGCTTGTCGAATGACGGTTTATTTATCCAAGATCGGCCTCAATAAGCCTGTGACATAAGAAAGGCAGCTTGGATTGAATATTATACCTAATAGAGTTAACTTGACAATTGTGTGACACACCGATATAGATTAAGTTTTGTTATTTTATACTTTTGTAACATTGTGTTCAACAAAGGCCCCATGCATAGCCATGCCAAAACTATAACAAAAAAAGCTGTCATTTCTGACGGATCCCAGCTGTCATTTTGATTCTGACGTCTTGCTTAGCCATGGCTGACTTATGTCATTAGTCAGTGTTACTCACCCAACTATGTCTCTGTTATTTATCTCGAAATATTTTAGCAAAATACAAAGTTGCAAACTGTTGTTAACACTGATAATCACTTTCACGAATACCTAATAGTGATTAATGACGCATGTCCCATGCGATCAAGTGGGAGGTTTGGCTGCTTTTTATATTCCAATGTTTATTGTTGTGAGTGTTTATATTAGTCAAAATGGATAGCAGTGATGATAAAAGAGACGACACCAGTGTGCAGAAGAAAGAAGTACTATCTAGTTTACAGAAAATATGTTTAGTGTGCGGTGATAAGGCCTTAGGTTATAATTTTAATGCGATTTCGTGCGAGAGCTGCAAGGCGTTTTTCCGTCGTAACGCACTAACTAGCAAAGAGTTCAAATGCCCATTCACGAACAACTGCGTGATTACTGTGGTCACGAGACGATTCTGTCAGAAATGCCGTTTAGAAAAATGTCTCTCTATTGGAATGGATAAACAGTTTATCATGTCTGATGACGACAAAGCAGAAAAGAGAAGAAAAATAGAAGAGAACAGAGCGAGGAAGCGACAGTTGCGTGACCCTGAAGATGCTGTGTCCAGCTCGAAGAACCCTAAACGCGATGATGATTGTGACACTGTGTATAATTCTGTGCCAATACAAGATTCTATTGTCCAGTACGACAATTTGAGCACAACATGTAGCCCAAGTAGTACAATGATACAGTCTCCATTATCTAACAATGAAATTGAATCCTCAATTCAGTCACCCGGTTACCAGTTCCCTCCGAATGTGCCTCCAATTCACGAAACGCCTGCAAACGATATACAGTATCATTCTAGTGATGCTCAGTATATGAAAGTGTACCCAATTGATGAGAAGTCTGTGATTAACAGAGCAATCTATCAGCAGAAAACAATCTCACCGCTGGAACCATACAATATGTATGACAACGTCGATAGCAATATGTACACGGAACCTGCTAAACAGAATTCTATAAGGTATGTATTGTATTGTTTATTAGAAAATTATACATAGCAACCGTGGCAGCCTAGTGGTATGGGTAATGGACTGCCGAGATGAGCCATGGCACACACCAATGACTTTTCAATGCTTTTTAAAGTTATGTGTGTATTTATCGCAGGCATATAAGTGCCCGGTTAATGGCAATAGGCTCGCCACCTATTACATTGGGACCTAAACATAAACTGGCTAAATGTGGGTGCTAGCACCTCTGCCTACCCTTCGGGGATATAGGCGTGAGGTTATGTTATGTATGTTAAAATTATATAAAGTAAATTTTACCATTTACTGTTCATTATTAAAGTTCAATAAGCTCACACATTTAATGAGTGGTGAAATGTGGGTGTTAATTCACATCTACCTAACCCTTCAGGGATAAAGGCGTGATTATATTTATGTATGAAAGTTCAAAGAACTGCTGGATGATTGATATTTTCACAGTAAACATGAAATAGGCTATAAGCTATACATTTTTTGCTACTAAGAATTAATCTATCTCTAAATAAGTAGGTATATGAACTGGTAGGCAATTCAATTCATAAGGAAATTAATATTTTATATTATAATACTGCATCTGTACTGTTACTTTTATTAAAGTTAATTTGTTAATTTAATAAAAATCCAAAAGAAAATTAAGTAAATAAAATAGTATTATATTTTCATTTGAAAATACCAACCTTGAAAAATGACGTTTACAAATGACCTTATGTATGTTGACCTACAGTTATTTGTGTTAATAAATACTATTTGCAACTTACTCTGTGTAGTGCGGTGAAAAAAACATACAAACTAGGTATGCCTATTCTTGAAATGTGTAGACTGCAGCCGGCATGCATGAATATAGTATTTGCATTGGTCTGGTCATGCCTCAAAGAGCAAGTTAAGTCACCACTCTCTGTTGCCACGAACATCTATGACAGTCGTTACGAGTAGTTGAAGCTCAAAAAAGTCCAAAAGCTGGTCTAGCTACAATGCTTCAATATCGTCTTGCTGATCGATTCGTTGCTGCACGGAAATATCGAAGTTCAGCCAAATCTGCAGTTAGACTAGTAAAGTGGACCCTAGACCCTGAGGAGAAAGCTTCAGATGCGACTGCGATTCACGCTAAGAGGAAGAACAAGAATATGATAACCATTACGAAATTTGTATGCGAGCTCGTCTATCGAGCGCATCGATAAATCCTGCTAGGAATTTCGCGGTTGGTTCTAAACTTAATGTTTCTTACTTTTGATTGGGTGTTAGACAAATGCGTGAGCAACTGCCATATGACCTCTCGAACACGAGAAAACAGCCTCGTACATCTGTTATAGGTTGACTTGGTCCCTAAAAACCTTTAAAGGCCCCGTCATACATACATCCAGCTTGTACTAACCTACTCGCAAAGAGAGGGAGGACCCTTGTATTTTATTTCTTCGGAAACTTTAGCAACTGATTAAAAGAACAAAGTTATATAAAGAACTGCATGATTCCACGTGAGTGGTTGTAAAAAAAAACTAGCTGACGGCCGCGGCTCCGCGCGCGTGTATCTGTGAACCAGTGTAGGGCAAATTTTAATTGCAATTAAAAATATTAACAATTAAAAATCCCGACTTGCTGTCTCAAAGGTCGAAACAATAAACCCGACTGCTGTCTAAAAGATCAAAATAAGTTTGATAACAGGCTATTGCCAATAATAAGCCGAAAGAAAAAATAATGGGTACCACCTGCTGTCAAAGTTGTTACGATCTTTTAGACATTGTCGAGTTGATTGCAAATTTAATTTGTAATTAAAATGTACCCAACACTGCTGTGAACGCAAGCCATGAAAATGTAATCCAGCTATAAAAAGTAGCCGATAAGTACTATATATTCTTAATGTTTAAATATCGATGTTTTTTACACTCGATAGAAATCGAGAAAAGATTACTTATCGCTAACTATTTTTGGCACCAGAGATAGAAAGAGACACTAAACAAAATCTCAGCAGTTCTCTTTTTATATCAGAGATATTGAGTGAGCTGATATTATGGCGTGTGCATTTAATGTATGATGACGTCACGTTGACCATTTGGTAAGCGTTATCGCCGAATGGCGTGAACAGCACCGCAAACAGTGCGGTATGATGTCAACACTAGGTATACCTCAAGAAAAATATCTTGGACCTTAGTCGCGAAACAAACTTAGGCCTGGTTTCGTGGATTCATGGACTGTATTGTATTAATCTATGCTTTTAAATTTGAGCTAGTCAATTGTCACTCCGTGATATCCTCATAAGACTCCAAAAAACGTGTATTCCGCATATACTGCACATTTTAGGACCAAAATATGTCCCAAGGCATCGAGGGATACCGAGGTCGAATCCTACCAAATCGGTGGATGTATTTATTACAATCACAACATAATCAAAATGGGTACAATAATTGCTAGAATCCATATACAAAAATAAACAGGTACTAGGACTCGTCTTCTGGCAACAAACAATAGAAAATTAAGTCCTGTTTAGTTGAAAGTGACTCAATATTCCATGGTAACCAAATTGCCAGTAGGTACCTACACTTGTTAGAGGTGTTAGCAACTAGCTAGCTCATTTTATCTATTGGAACCAAGTTGTATCTGTGGACAGATAGCATTAGTAATCGGTCATGAAGAAAACATTTGATTTTTTTAATGATAAGTATTTTGATGTACCTATTTATCTACTGGCCGGCAGGGAGCGTAATGTAAAGGCAGGGATACACATTCTTGTAAATCTGGAAAGTAGCTGGCATGAAAGTTACTGGTATGTACGAGTAACTAGTACACTGCGGATACACTTGCAAGTAATACTGGTATGCAAGTTGAGCCCTTGCATACCAGAATTACCATCGCTTATACGCAGGACAGTTCGTGAGAGAACTCGTACCTTTTCTTGCGCGCAAAGAATAGACAATTGAAGTGAATTAAACAAAATCATGTTGTTGCTAGCAATTGAATGTGTAGCTAAATTAATGAGAGATAAAAATAGCTAAATAAAAAGCTACTGGCATGCCCGTAGCTGTCACGTCTGTTGACACGTGCCAGTTTGGCAACCCCCGCGTCCCCTCCTACAATGGGCATGCAAGTAAATCAAATTTTGTGCTCGCTACATGTATGCCAGTTACAGGCATGCCTGTTAGCGTATACACATGGCAGAAGCTGGCACGTGTAAGTAGCTGGTATACTAGTGTGCAAGCTACGGGCATGTGTATCACCAGCTTAATATCAATAAAGCGAGTAGGTATTCCTGTAGTCAGTGCGGAAAAACAATAGGGTAATGAGCCACAATGGCAACACGACATGCTCAGGATGCTTGTAAAACAATCTTTAATCATCCCGAAAATCCTCATATATCAAGTGGCTTTTTTGCAATCTTAGAACGCGTGGAATACAGGTGCCATTCCCGCTTACACGAAGACAGTAACACATAAAACATTACGAAACGTTTTAAACTTGATCTAGAAAAAATCCTAGTCATTCGAAGGGGAGAGAGTAGGGTAGGCAGAGTTCACTGGAGAGGTTTCGTGCTCCAAAGACCAAATAATTGTCCTGCTTTGTCTTTTGCTCTACCCGCACAGAAACTCTGTTCTTACCGGGTTGGCAGCACGAGTGTGACTCTCCTGGTGTTGCATACGTCCATATGCCACGGTAATCGAGTTCCATCAGGTGGGCCGTGTGCTTGTCTGCCACCTGAGTTGTAAATAAAATGAGCGGTATAAGCATTTTCGCAACAATTTCTAGTAACGAATTCTGCGCTGCACTTTCAGAGGAAATTGATGACTTACATCTGCCGATTAAGTCTTGCGGTCTTGAGTCTTGACTCATCCGAACGATCGACGCGACGTGACCAAACAGTTTTAGAATAGGTACCTTTTTAAACTTCATTACTGTATACTGTGTAGTCTATACCACAGATAATATAACATACTTACAGGCTACGTACATGTTTAGCAAGTTACAAATATTTCTGTGAATATTGATGAGTGTATACGCAACCACACGCAGTTATAGCGCTATAGTATACACAAATATACCGCATCCATAATACCCTTGTGTTGTGTTCACGGCGGTGAGTAGGGTAGCCAGAGCTCACTAGAGAGTTTTTGTGCTGTCAGTGGGAAGACCAAAAGCTTGTCCTGCTTCGTCTTTTTCACTGATGGCACTGAAACTCTCTGTGCTTACAGGGTTGGCAGCGCGAGTGTGTCTCCCTTGGTTTTGCACACGTCCATAGGCCACGGTAACCACTTTCCATCAGGTGGGCCGTGTGCTTGTCTGTCGCCTAAATGGTATAAAAAAAATCACGCCTCTTTCCCCGGAGGGTTAGGCAGAGGTGAATTAACATCCACATTTCAGCAATCATTGAATTCTGTCCTATGTAATAGGGGGTGAGTCTATTGCCGTTTTCTGGCACTATTGTTGACTCGAGCCATGGATCTGAGTCTGAGTATGAACTGTATATATCTGTCTGATCTTAAAAAACCCTATCCCTTAGTCGCCTTGTACAACACCGCATAGTCAGAGATGAGGACCCCCAAATTCTACTCTGCCGGGAAGCACGCTGCTTGGAATGTAAGAGTTATTAAAATTATAAAGTTAAGAATATTCTAGACCTACGTCTAGCGGTGTACAAAAATAGGCTAAATCATATATTGATAAGAATTTTTCAACAGAATCACTCACAATCTCACCACCTTTGCACTACCAACGCCATCGTTATGTATTTATACCTTACCTAATAAGATGTATCTCATATTCTCAGATCGATTCTCACGAACGGTGACAGCTCGGTGCCCTACAAGGAGCCGACGTCGCGACCACAGCACGTCTGCGAAGAGATGCCTTCCACCAGCAACAACCCTGATGCCAACAAGGCGCGGGATATACTGTTGGATGTTGAGAGGTAAAACTACTAAAAGTAAACCAATGCCAAAAACTTACAATATGAGGTTCTTTAAGGTTCTTACAGAGTCGGTAGCGCGAGTGTAACACTCCCCTGGTATTAGGTCGGTAGGTACTAGGTAGTAACCACTTTCCATCAGGTGGACCGTGTGCTTGTTTGCCACTAAAGTGATATAAGAAAATGATTTTTTTTATACCACTTAGGTGGCGGCAGACAAGCACACGACCCACCAGATGGAAAGTGGTTACCGTGGCCTATGGACGTTTGTAACACCAGAGGAGTCACAGTCGCGCTGCCAACCCTGTAAGTACAGAGTTTCTGTGCCGTCAGTGTAGAAGGCAAAGCAGGACAAGCCTTGTCTTCCCACTGACAGCACAAGTTCTCCAGTGAGCTCTGGTTACCCTACTCACCGCTGGGTACACAACACGAAGTTATTATAGCCGCGGCATTCTGTAGGGCGGAGGTACTTCCTCAGTCGGACTGCTCAATTGGGCGGAGATACCACCGTGTCCTAACTCCTCAAGAAGGGCATTAGAAGGTGCTTCTAGTGTTCTATGGGCAGCAACAACCGCTTGCTATCAGGTGGGCCGTGTGCTTATCTGCCAGCTAAGTGTAGTCAGTTTATACCACGTAAAAGAAGATAGATGCAATGGCACGCGCTATTTTTAATACCACTTAGGTGGCAGACAAGCACACGGCCCACCTGATGGAAAGTGGTTACCGTGGCCTATGGACGTGTGCAACACCAGGGTGGTCACTGGCACCGCCGACTTTCTGAGAACCTCCTAATGCCCTTCTTGAAGAACCCTATGTTGTAGGTCACCTGGGAAAATCACGGCAGGGAGCCAGCTTACCAGCTTAAGTCATTTTAAGTCCTGTGGTTTTTAAAATCCTCGATTCATAGCAGATAGTATGCTTAGGGATATTACCTCATTGATAATAGTTATATTATAATATAACATAAACATAACATGAACTCACGCGTATATCCCCGAAAGGGTAGGCAGAGGTGCTAGCACCCACATTTCGCCAGTTTATGTTTAGGTCACAATGTAAAAGTTGGCGAGCCTATCGCCATTAACCGGGCACTTATAAACCCGCGATAAATACACACATAACTTCGAAAAGCATCGAAAAGTCATTGGTGTGCGCCATGGTAAAACCTGGGATCGAAGCCGAGACCTCATCTCAGCAGTCCATTACATATACCACTAGGCTACCGCGGTTTCTGTTTCTGCCGCCTAAATGATATAATAAAAGGGAACGTAATTCCAAATATTTTTTATTTAATTTATTTAATGTAGATGTAAGAAATTGACAAATGTACAAAATTTGCACGCCATCACATGGCAGAATATGAGCGAACTACACTATGTTATTATAACACCTCTATACAGCATTTTCTAGCACATAAATGAATTTGAATTTAAAATTAATATCCATCCGGAAGTACCTAGTACCCGAGTGAAAAGCGTCGATCGACCGTGGCTGTATCGAATATTGTTATCGTTATCTTGGAGATAAGGCGCCACCTTGCGTGCGAATAGTTGAGGATAACATGTCATTTGGTCGCGAATCACAGCTCTAACTTCCTCATGAGCAAATGGGAACGGCACGGCCAGCATTTTAAAATTAATGACGAATTAATACGGGGGTTATCTATTAATCACGAGATGCTCGTCTGGCGCGGGGGGGAGAAGTTTGGGGAAAAAATACGAAATATCACTAGAA
The DNA here is from genome assembly GCA_963662185.1 of Eilema griseolum. Lineage (NCBI taxonomy): Eukaryota > Metazoa > Arthropoda > Insecta > Lepidoptera > Erebidae > Eilema > Eilema griseolum. The sequence goes on from OY759252.1 coordinate 929,270, forward strand.
TGGGGGGTAGATTTTTTCTAAATGACGAAACTGAATATTCTGTTTTTTTTTAAATAACCTGTACTAACAAAATACACGTGATTTTGGATAGGGAGTGGAAGGAGTAGTCTGAAACCTTACCACGTATTACGTGTCACCAAAAATTGGTAAAAAGAACATCACGTGATTAATGAACAGCCCCAAGGGTATTAGACGGTTCTTACTGGGCGCGAGTGTGGCGCCCCTAGCGTTGCACACGTCCATAGGCCACGATCACCACGTCCCATCAGGCGAGTCATGTGCTTCTATGCCGCCTAAATAACATAACATAAACTCATGCGTATATTCCCGAAGGGGAAAAAATTTTTTTTTCTTTCTTTTATTCCCTGATGGGACCTGATGTTAAAGGCAAAATATCAGGAATGCTACCAATGTTACACATATGGTGTTCAGCCGTCGGCTTCGTCAGATGCTTTTCACAACACGCTTACGGCACCCGGAATTTTAAGCAGAACTTAGAAGGAAACACGTTTGAAATGAATGAACTTCAATTCTTTGATTGAGACTCTAGTATATCTTGCCGTGTAAGCCAATATACAGTTTATCAATAAAATCATAATACTTACTAACGATTAGAAAAAACTGGCTGTGAAATTTCATCAGATCCTTTTTTGAAGTAATGTTAGCAATAATTTTACATTCATAAGTTTTCTTCTTTTCTTTATTGATGACTTCTGCAACGATTCGCCGCAATTTTGCCAATGTCAAGTAAATGTCTTTAAAATTATTAATGGCGAGACACCAATGTCAAGTTTTAATTTGTTCCTTTAGAATGATTGTTGATGATGACGATTAATGAGATGATTGCTCAGTAAAGTTGTGTGGACTATACTAAAAGCTCCCTAGGGAGATTTGGATCCAACACGAAAAGTTCACTGTAATATGCCGCTTTTCTACACTTGTGTGCGTTGTCAAAGACGTTATGTATACATAAAAACACGAATTCACATAAATTTCGGACCCCGGTAGCCTAGTGGTATGGGTAATGGACTGTTGAGACGAGGTCTCGGGTTCGATCCCAGGTTTTACCATGGCACACACCAATGACTTTTCGATGCTTATCGAAGTTATGTGTGTGTTTATCGCAGGTTTATAAGTGCCCGGTTAATGGCAAAAGGCTCGCCACCTATTACATTGGGACCTAAACATAAACTGGCAAAATGTGAATGCTAGCACCTTTGCCTACCCATTCGGGGATATAGGCGTGAGTTTATGTATGTTTCGGAAAATAAAATAATACCGCGATGCATCCTTATTCGTGTTGGCACCAAAAACTCTTCATAACTTTAACTTTGTGAACTACATAAAAATATTTGATTTACATAAAAAACAGTAGAAATTCCCAAGCGCGAGCAAAACTATAAGTTTATTTTCTCTAACGATATACGATAAGGACACAGCCTCATACCAGGCCTAGTAACTATATGGGTTTTCTCAAATACCTTTCCTTACTTCACAGAATAGAGCCAAACTCTATGGAGTCCATATTGTGCGAGGCTATCAAGCTGGAGTTTGAAGCGTACACGTCAGTAAACACCTGCAGCGGATCCTCTCGAGAGCTGAACGAGGTACGTTGCCGAAGCATACCTACCTAAATAAACTTAACCCTTTCTTAGCAGTCGGATTAAAATATAAATGCATAGCGAATATTTATTTAGGTACTAATATTGTGCTACGCAGAGGACGCGGGTTGTATTCCCGCTCAGTGCAAATATTTGTATGCATGAATGTGTCCTATTTCCATTAGTTAGAGAGGACGTTAAGCCGTCGGTCTCAGTTGTCATACGAACAACTATGGGAGTCGTTACAAGTATTTGGAACGCTTAAGAGGGCAACAATTTGTCTAATTGCAATATTTCAATGCAACGCGTTGTGGAGGTCAGATGGCAGTCGTATTTTTTATACCACTTAGGTGGCAGATAAGCACACGGCCCACCTGATGGAAAGTGATTATCGTACAGTCACACTTGCGCTGCCAACCCTGTAAGCACATAGAGTTTCTGTGCTGTCAGTGTAGAAGACAAAACAGGACAAGCCTTTAGTCTTCCCACTGATAGCACGAACTTTCCAGTGAGCTCTGGCTACCCTACTCACCGCTGAGAACACGAGGTTATTATGGCCGCGGTATTCTATAGGGCGGAGATACTTCCCCAGTCGGACTGCTCAATTGGACGGAAATACCGCCATGTCCTGTTATTGTACCTGTTATTAAACATTTAGCATCACGGAAAATGTCGAAGTTCACCCGCGATTCAATTAGGCTAGAAAAAACGGACCTTCGGATGCGACCGAGTATATTCTAAACATTATAATGGTATCTTGTGCGCAGGTGGAGCGCGCCAAGCTCAACGAGCTGATCGTCGCCAACAAGGCGCTCAACGCGCCCATCGACGACGACGTGTCGCAGCTGGTGGGCGACTCCGCCACCACGGCCGGCATCAAGGTCAGTGCCCAGCGCCCACTCCGCACTGCACAGGACAGCCTGCACTAATGCTCGTCTGTTCATCGATAACTGCTCCATCTAATAGGGTTGTGTCCTATTTTTCTATTATTATCCTCCGACAGAGTAAAATTTGGACCACCCCATCTCTTCCCATGCGGTGTCGTACAAGGCGACTAAGGGATAGGGCAGTTTAACATCAGACAGATATATACAGCCCAGACTCCGCCTCAGATGCGTGACTTGAGTCAACAATATAGTGCCCGGAAAACGGTAATAGGCTGACCCCCTATTACGTGGGACGGAATACAATGATTAATGAAATGTGGGTGTTAATTCACATCTGCCTAACCCTTCGAGGGCAAAGGCGTGATTATATGTATGTATGTATAATGAACAGTAAAAGTGAAACTTTCTTAAAAACAAATCAATAAATCAATAGAATGCATTATAAAATGGCTGGATGAAAATAGTCTTAATATTAACCTAACAAAAACTAAATATATACAATTTAGCACATATGGACGTAAACACTTAAACCTTAATATTATGTACAAAGTTAAAATCGAGGAAGTAGACCACACTAAATTTTTAGGCATTGTTCTGGATAAACATAAATTGGAAAGCCCACATAAATAACATATGTAGCAAAATAAACAAATTTGTATATGTCTTGGCGAAGTTAAGTAGAATAATGTCGCAAATGACGGTTCTTAGCGCGTACCATGGTTATGTGGCCGCAGTTCTAAATTATGGCTTGATTCTTTGGGGGAACTCAACTGACATAAATAAGGCATTCATTGTTCAAAAAAAATGTGTCACAGCGATTTGCGGTGTGGCCCCCTGGATATCTTGCAGACCTCTATTTCAATTGCTTAAACTGTTAACCTTGCCCAGTATGTTTATATTTGAATGTGCAAAATTTGTCAGACTGAATAAGCACCTCTTTACAACAGCAAAGGAGATGTACCCCAGAAACACACGCGACCCAGACAGAATAGTTTTATCTAAGGTACCAAAAACTGTTGTATATAAAAAGAATTGCCTGTCTATGTGTGGATATATTTATAATTGTGTACCTAGTGAAATCAAAGCTTTACCGTACAAGAAATTTATAAAAGCGTTAAAAGACTGGTTGCTAAACAAATGTTTTTATTCTGTTACAGAGTTTTTATCCATACCAAGTAAAGAGTATAGATAAAATGTGATTAGGTGGTATAAAATGTATAAGCTTCCTTTTGACTTCGTATCATTTTGTACGCCAAAGTGTATAAGAATAAGGAAAATTTGCATGCCCAATTTAGGCAGAACATGATGTACCTTCACCTTTAGTCATAAGACACAATTTGTAACATCCTTATCACAACTTTCTAGCAAATAAAGATCTATTCTATTCTATAAATAGTTTTCAGGATATTTGTTGATGTGGATGTTTTTAATTTTTGGAGCCGCCCGATAACACTCCATACAAAACCGTTGCTCGTGGTGACGTCACGGCGCACTGGCGCGTAGTGAAAATGTATGGAGGGCAATAGAATATCGCATTTATATCAGTCTACGTTGTGTTTATACAGTGCATAATAAGATTGATTTGAAATTTTGTAAATTTTGCTATATTTCATTTGTTTATATTTTGACCTACTTTGGGAATTAAAAATAATGAAAAGGCATAGTTTAGTTAGGCAATATCTTACTATATATATATACAATATATATATATATATCTTACTATGCATATTTTTAGATTAATTACTAAGACATTATGTAGTATTGGTAAGAATTCGATGACTCTGGACACTACACTAATAGATGAGCATATTTCTTTAAATACTAATAGAGACAAAATTACAATAGCAGTTAATATAATTTGCATATTTTTCTGCTGACAGTCCCAGTTATTACACATGCGACCATATTCGTACAGTCGCCACCGGTATTAGCGTGACGAATTCCAAGTTAAGTGTCCACATACCAAAGCAAATTGTCTAGAAAAATTGAAGAAAATGTATTAACTGCGTAACGTAGCGAAATTTGCTGTGTGCCTGCTACTTAGGTGTTCTGCCAGCCCTCCTTTACGACCATGGCCTCGATTGTACTAAAGCAAAACCACTGGTACACCACAGAAATTGCAAAATAATGCATTAAATTTTACACTTTATTTCTATATTCTTAAAGTACCAAAAAGAATTACGATGAAAAGAATTTCATTGCACTTTTCCAGTTAGTCTGCAAAAAACATTTTAGTATTGGACTTTAACCGCATTCATAATTATACAAGCAATGGTTCGGAACTTTACGCGATTAAATCTTTTTACCGCATTTTTTTATACAACTTAGGTGGCAGGTAAGCACACTGCCCACCTGATGGAAAGTGGTTACCATGACCTATGAACGTGTGTATCACCAGTGGAGTCACATCCGTGCTGCCGACCCTGTAAGAACAGAGATTCTGTGCCGTCAGTGTAGAGATAAAGCAGGACAAGCCTTCATCCCACTGACAGCACAAAAACTCTCCAGTGAGCTCTGGCTACGCTACTCACTGCTTTAAAGTCTAAAATTAAATGAGGTTTTGCAGTCTTCCTGGTATGACAGTGGGTTTGCATTAGCAGAATCGAGACCCATGTTACTTACAACACTTTACATGCATTATTACACACAAATACTTGGAAAAAGATTGAATATTATAAACTCATAGAAAAAAAACTGTGTTTAACCGAATAATTTTTCCTATGTTATTCATACCTACATACATACATACATAAAATCACGCCTGTTTCCCATAGGGGTAGGCAAAGATCACGGATCTCCATTTGCTACGATCCTGACATACTACTCTCGCTTCATTCACTCTCATTACATTCTTCATGCATGCTCGTCGGTTTAGAGTACTCCTGACCTGCCCCTTTTCTAAAACTTCCCCGATTTGGTCCAGGTATGTGCGCCCAGGTCTTCCCCTTCCGAAGGTACCATCCACAATCGCCTCATACACATGTTTCGTTAGTCTTCTTTCATTCATTCTCTCAACATGACCGAACCATCTTAACATTCCTCTCTCAATTCTCATCACTGCATCTTCTATCACTCTACATCGCTCTCTTATCACACTATTTCTAAAACTTCCCCGATTTAGTCCAGGTATGTGCTCCTAGGTATTCAACTTATATATTTACTTATACTCGTTTATTTTGTAATATATTTTGTAATTATTGTTAGTGTCCATCAATTTCTGGGGGCGATTGTACTTACCCAGTTGTATTGCAGGATGGGCAGAACAAGCACGACCCACGCCTGATAACCATAGTGAACCTCACGGCGGTGGCCATACGGCGCTTCATCAAGATGGCCAAGAAGATCAACGCGTTCAAGAACATGTGCGAAGCCGATCAAGTGAGTCTCAACCTTATGTCAGTACGTTATAGGTGCATTTTAGTTTGTGATTACTTCGTTGATTCTGTTGAAAGGAAACTTTTCGATAGGTGGTAATAGTTTTCTAAGAAACAAGTTGTAAACTTGTTTGATACAAAACTTGTTGAAGACTTGTTGCAGACTAGTCAAAACACAGTACATATTTTTTATACATGTGTTGAGACTGTCGTAGACACTTTCTCGTTCACAAAGTATGTATGGCCAACAAGTTGTAAACAAGTTTAATACACAATTGCATTCACACTGAAACTTGTGACATATTGCAACTTGTCAAATATATGTTTTATACTTAGGTGAAAACGAGGGGTAATACAATACTGCTGTGTCTGTTACTGTTTCGGAGATTAAAAGGTAGGACTGCTATCACCTACCTATCCTTGTTCCAATTATTTTATGTGCAATATATCGTTCTCCCTCATACATTCCTGACAGATGCCATTTCTCAGTAACTCATCCAACCGGTCGACCTGACTTTCTTCATGAAAAAGCATAACAAGCAAGAATTCTTCAACAATGTACTCGTTTTTAACCATTGTTTGTTTACAGGTGGCGTTACTAAAAGGAGGCTGTATAGAAATGATGGTGCTCAGGAGTACGATGACGTACGATGGACAAAGGAATCAATGGAAGGTACATATTGCACAATTTATAACTACTATTAGATATCAGACTTGGCCTGCGCGAAATGCCATTCCCGTGTACTATTAGCGCATTTTTTCCTTCAGTGAAATATGTTTACTAGATTTTTACTGCCACTTATGACTTTCCAAACTCAAAAGAAAATCATATCAGTTGGTAGATGAGGCTGGTTTATTCTACGAAGTTCTTTGTAGAACCCCGGAAGTTAGTCAGACTCTTCAATGAGTGTGGGCATAAGTGACAGCTAGAGTCACCTGTCACTCTAACAGACCAGGGCGCCCAAGTGATGCGCGCCCCACCTTTCCGGGGCTAGATGGGGACACCGTGGTCCACACACACGAGGAGGCCATCTAAAATCGAAGATGGCTCTGAGTCAGAGGGGGTGTGAAAGATATGCCTTGGGTACCCCCCTCAATAAAGTGCAAGGTAGTAAGCGAGCGCCTGCCCGCAGATCCCGCACAACCAGGAGCAGTTCGGCAGCATCCGCACGGACGTGCTGAAGCTGGCCAAGGGCAACATCTACCGCACGCACGAGTCCTTCATCCGCAGCTTCGACGCGCGCTGGCGCACCGACGAGCACGTCATCTTCATCATGTGCGCCATCCTGCTGTTCGCGCCCGACCGCGCGCGCGTCGTGCACCGCGACGTCATCAAGCTCGAGCAGGTACCGCCTCCGCCTCCTCCGCCTCCGCCTCCGCCCCCGCTTCCGCCACAACACTACCACCACATCCGCAGTAATACTTACTTCTTGTAACTACTAGCGCCATCTGTGTTCATCTTAGTAACTAATCTTACTACCTAATATTAATTGAATATAATACATGTATATCTATTTGTATGTCAGTATTTATATTGATGTTTTTTTGTGTAAAGCCGTATATTAATTTTATTTTACTTACTTTTCTCTCTTTCTTTTGTTTTAATACACTATCTATTTAAGTTTAGTCGGTAACTACACCATATCTTTTGTTTTTATAACATTACTGTCCATCCCAAGGTTGCCTGGAAGAAATCGCTTCAGCGATAAGGGCGCCCATTGTACATTGAACTGTATACATGCTACCTACTTGTCTCACTGTAAATCTGTTGGTGTACAATAAAGAATTATCTATCTATCTATCTATCTATCTATAATATTATATCATGTCAGTCTATTCTAAACTTTCTTGTACATAATATTAAGTACCCCTACCGAATTAATAGAAGAAAGACACAACTCTTATCCAAATATTTGTTTCCAGAATTCCTATTACTACCTACTGCGACGCTACCTAGAAAGCGTATACCCGGGCTGCGAAGCAAAATCCACCTTTCTAAAGCTCATCCAGAAGATTCTAGAACTTCGAAAGCTGGCTGAAGAAGTAACAGGAGTTTACCTGGACGTGAACCCCATAGAACCATTACTGATGGAAATATTCGACTTAAAACACCACGCTGCATGATTTTAGTCCGTATGTATGTTTTTATACGTAAGAATCTTGTTTTTATGTCTGTCGACCAGGCCTGTGTTCACTTTCGTTATTCGCCTTGCATTTATGAAGTTAAATTCGTTGTACAATCGTTTATGAATATATACAAAAAAGCAATACAAAGGCAACGAAATATTATATTTACTGTTACTTATTATACACTATATTTTATATATTTAGAGAAATCACAGTGTCAGAGAATAGCTGAGATTAATCCTAAAATGTTTAAAAAAATCACGGCATTCGGAGCCTATGTTAGGTGTGAATAATGAACAAGAGAGGTATTAGGCGTAAAGCATATAACGATTATGTCTCATTATTAATCTATATTTTTTATCTGTCAAGCAAAATAAAAATAAAATCATTTTTAAGGCTAAGAAGCTCAAATGCCTTTAGATAGCCTTCATTGTATAATACATGGCTTAATAAGTTCTTTTAAATTCAAATATGATTGTACAACCATTGACAAACATAGATACGAGGCCATAAACTGACATTTTATAATTTAAATCTTACATTTTTAATTCATTTACATTGATTGTATGTGATAATTTTATATACACATATCACACTAATGAGGGCAGGTGCGCTAGATGGCGCTACGTGTATATACATGTAGCTCCATCTAGCCGCTAGGACGGTTGTAATATCACTGTCCTAGTGGCGCCACCTTATAGTAAACCCTCAATATTATATGCCAAATTAATTATAGAATAGTCTAAGTCTAACACTAGGCTACACAGTTGATCTCTGGCGGAACTAACATCATCACTTTTATAACTTATTTTATTTAATAATTATCTAATTGTAAGTACAGTTAAGTAAGTAATGGCTAGTTACTGAATTGAGAAATAGGGCTTGAGTCTCCCTCAATGCCTACTTAAGCACACTTTTGCTGCCTGAACTTTACTTAAGTAGGTGTTGAGAAAACTTACTTCAGTTTCTCAATTTAGTAAATGTATTTAGTCTCATAACCCTCTAGGTTATGACTCGTCAATTTCTAACTAACTTATTTTTAACTTTGTACATATTCATTCATATAAAAATAATATATCGTTGTATTATTTATTGTATCTTCAGAAAAGAATCAAAATGAATTTTGTTTGTGTGGTTAAATTTGTGTTCGTATCACAATTATTATATTTATTTACATATGGTCACATCATATGAAAAGTTACCATGTTTGCAGTGTCTAGTTTTGGTAGACTGTTTCTAAAATGTGATAGTATTAAATAAAGCAATTTTTCTTAGAGTGAGATGATTATAGATAAATAAAGTAAAGAATAGGCACCGGTATAGCAATGTGAAAATAAGAATAACAATAATAGTCACACTGGTGTGACCATAGATCAATAAAAAAATCCTGGTCACTTTGGTGTTTAAGTTGAAGCGAATACCGTATTTTTGAGAAAATTCAGCTTTCTACAGACAAACCTTGTTTATAAAGAGTGACTGTAATAAAATTGTTTATGATTTTAGGTATGATTTAGAAATATCGACTCACTAAAAATTTGCTCAGAACATCACATAAAAATGCAGTTATTGCTAAACGTTTCATCGCTTGATATATTTCAGTCTAATTTGGAGAGCCTTGGCTATTGCCAGATAGGTCGAGATTTAATATGATTATTAATGAACTAATTTACTAAAATGAACTAAAAAGTAGAACTTCAAGTTATAAACTTACTGCATTACTAGGACATCTGCATTACATGAAATAATATACCTAATGGGTTTTAGATTGACGTCACAATCGTTACTAACATGATATTTACCTTGTTTATGTATGTTATTGAGTATCCGATATTCTGGCACTGATAATAAAATTAGAATTTTAGAATGGTACAAGCGAACATCACATTCTAGCTGCATTTTTTGTTCTCTATTGTACTGCACGAAACATAGGTATCACAATTTTGTTATTTATATTATAGATATACTAGTAGCTTAGAAGTTATCTCTAGTATAAACTTGTTATTTATTGTAGCTCGTCTCGGAATAGCTGATCGAATATATAGATGATATTTTGTTCACGCAATAACGGAGGGGTGTATATAGACTCAATATATATATCTTAACACAATATTGATATGCAAATGCGACGCCTATATTATTATATGATCATGATACTGCATCGCGTTATTGAATCGCAATATATATTGAATGTCTATATGCGGCCGTGCACATTACATTTACAAGTGATGTGCATCTCTACTGCTAGTAGCAACTTTTAAAAGAATTCTAATATATTTCTTAAACGCGAGTCACAATTATTGACATTCGATATTTTTTCAAGATCCGGTCAGCATTAGATCAAGATTGTTTTTTATGCCACTTAGTTGGCAGACAAGCACACGGCCCACCTGATGGGAAGCGGTTACCGTGGCCTATGGACGTATGCAACACCAACCAATGAATTATGAAGCAAAATTTACAATTTGGTGCATGCTCATTTGAATAAGTAGGACTTACTATATATATGTAATGCTGTTAAACGAGCAATTCTTTTATAATATTATACCTAAATTTTGGCCCTGAATTCTATAATACTTTTGGTAATCTAAAAATCTACAAATACGACAAGTTGGTTAAAATATTTTTCATTTGTACGAATGACTTTGTTGATGTTGTTAATATACAAAATAATTATCAGGGAATATCTAGCAAATATTTTATTATATAGACAGATGAGCAAACGATCAAAATGGTGCAAGAATATTTACAGCAGGCTTATATCAATAATAACAATATTGTTAAAGCTCTTTGTGCCTCTAATATTATATGCGGTATTACCTTTCTGATGCAGAATGCCTTAACGAATCGTAACACAATTTAGAATTTTATTCAAATCATATAACAATTCACTTAATCCCTTTTTGTTTTAACAGAAATCTTAATATTATTGAGCATTTTAAACAATGGCTAATTAAACCTCAAACACACAAACCCGTTATTATCCGTTATAGACCTGTTTTTAATACATTATGTATTAAGGCGCTGCTAAGACGTCATACTGCTGCTATAATGCGTCCTCGGGGACGCTAGATGGCGCCACATTTATGTACGCGTAGTACCATCTAATCAATAGGGCGGCGGTAATATCACTGTCTACCTCGGGAACAGGGGGTCCATTTCCATACAGAAAAGAAGTACCCGGGTGGGGCTGCACTAAACCCACCCCACTTGGTGGAACATACATTACGCTATTTGTCTAACGATCGCTTGCGACGTCTGTGTGTTTAAAGATTTGTGTGAATATTTTCAATTGGCGTTACGTCGCGTAAAGCAGTTGATTGGTTATATTGTTTCAAGCTTAAAGGTGAAACTGCACTAACGCTGCACTGCGGCAGAGGCGCGGTGCATCAAGAAATATATTCTTGCCACTGTTTCTTATGAAGTAAAACGCTCTGCAGCGGAGCGGCGCGAGGTGGCACAGCCGACTGGCGCCGCGCCGCGCCGCTGCAGTGTCGCGCATGTGCAGTTTCAACTTAAAAGTAAAATGTCAATTAGTGCCCAATCGCGTTATGAGTTATGTTGAACCTCTTGATAGCATTTTGACAGATTGTGACACACAAGCGTCAGCTATGGGCACTTTCTCTTTAGTTTATATTCCTAGATGAAAATGATAAATTGAAATTTATTGTCGAAATACGTGATGCTATTGAAATAATGGTGTCGATTCCGTTGGATATTTTCACTAAATTAAACTTCTGTTCAGGTAATATTTTGTTTACATATTGATAAACAATTATATGATACGGCAAGCCGTAATGATGTTAAATAGTATTAAAGATATCTACAAAAAGCAATACTAGATACAATCTAAATGAAAATAATACTGATTTTAGTATTTTTTATTAGACCTGAACGGTTTCGCCTTACGGCATCCTCAAAGGTTTACAAATGCAGTTAAGAACAAAGTTCTGAACTCAGCTATATTAATACTGTAGATTGATGGCACTTGGTGGAATTTGTTGTTACACATATTGATAACTCGCTTTTTAATTGACATTATAACTTAAATACATAATAGTAATAATTCATAAATTCAAAATATATTTAGGACCATATATATATTATTTCCCTAAATTTTGGAAAATAAATTATGCTGGTATACATAATTTTACAACTACCCACATGTGTAATATGTTTGAGTGTCGCAATATTTCTAATAGGAATGTTCTTAAATGTCATTATAAACATTTGAGGATGCCGTAAGACGAAACCGGTCAGGTGTAATAAGCAATAAAGTAATGTGGAAAAGTACAAGTGAGTTATCAATATGTGTCAGCTATATTTCATATGTGAATGTCAAAATGTACAACAGAATTGAGACCATTATTTTTTTTTACATTTTCATATACCGTGGTATCTGTTAAGCCGCTAGATATATTTTACACATATACTATGTATATGTTATCAAATAGCAATAACAAATGCAACAAAACAATGTTAAAATGTTGACATCTAAAATATATTTCTTATATATTTGTTTTCATGTGTAAATAGTTGACACTAAAATGTATAATTATTGTTAAGTAAAGTTTATTTTTATATTGATGTTTAGACCCTGGATATCGTAAGTGCAATAATTTATTATAAGGAAAATATATTATAATTTGTTTATGTGTATTTTATTTATAACGCTCACTTACGCGCCAAATCGAAATCTGGGTTACTGTTAGAGTTATCGTATATAGTATATTTAAATAGATAGGTAGATAGATCTTTATTGTACACCAACAGATTTACAATAGGACAAGTAGGTATACAGTTCAATGTACAATGGGCGGCCTTATCGCTGAAGCGATTTCTTCCAGGCAATCTTTTACCATGTTATGTTATTGAGGGATGGAGCCATATCTACACCCTATATAGCTCTCTCCCTCTTTGTCAGCTAAAACACGGCCGCTTGTAGCACGCCATTATTGTTGCCAGCCAAAGCAGTTGAATTTTAAATAAAAAACTATTATCCATGTAATGTATTTATTTAAATATTAGTGAGTGACATTCTTTCTTATAAAGAACAGATACATAATATTATAACTAAACAAACGAAATAAACTATTGAAAAGAAAATAACGCACTTACTAAAACAAAATAATAACAATATTAATGATAATTATTATGGTACCAATCTAAATAGTTTAGTTGTCGTGCCCTTGTCCCCCTTTTACGGTCAGTTCCGAAGCCATCCCTATCAATGGACACAAAACGAAGCTAAAATACATTCCTAAATAATTAAGAGTGCAAATAAATGTAATAGGTACTTATCAAAGTTTAAAAAATTAATACAGGTACATATTAAACACCCATACTTAAACATTGTGCATTTGAAATAACCATTACATCTGCGGGTCTAAAACGGTCATATGGAGTGATTCTGCTTAAAACTAGTAACTTTATGAATTTTCAGTAGATCTAATAGATTCTTATAAAATTCATTAAATGATCACTCATATGAGCCGAATTATAATAATTCATGTACTAAGCAGATTCCAAAACCCATCGTAAACGGCACACGGTGACAAAATCCAGCATTTCTTAAGTGATGCCAGAGGCAATTGCGTAATTCTGTAACTATTTTCATTATTTCTAATTTAACTAAGAGCCTAATCACAATATGGATGTTAAAATTAATATTTACGAAAATCACACACCGCTAAAAAACTATTACGTTCTTGCAAATACAAACTATACACACAATCTACTTGGCATCCTCAATACCTAAAGCTAGCTTCATTTCAATAGAGTAAGTCTCCTCAACTCTGTTAAATTCCTTTTCCGCTTTAGCATTGTCATCACATACTGTGACATCCACACAGTCTTCAAAAACATCATCAGTCGAGACATCTGTTATTAAATGTTCAGTGTCATCACTAAGAACAGATTCAAAGTTTCTGGAATCATCTAGATTATCTTTTTCAGTGACCTCATCAGGATCATTGACGTTCATAGTCTCTCTTCTCTCCACAGACTTATGGATAGATGTACTAGCTTCACCGACACTGGGAATACTTGCGTTATCTAGTAACATTTCAGTGACTGTATTCATTTGATTGGGATTGATCCTGCCTTCGTTGTTAACTTTGACATCCATTGTTTCAATGAGCGTAGTAGAATCATTTCCGAAACCAGAATCATCGCCAATTGTCGTCATTCTATCAGCATTCTGGTCAGTCAGAGTATCTTCAAGGGTCGTATTGTGGCTAGCAACGAGGGTAGTCTCATTATCATCTATAGTGACTGGCGCTTCTGATACGAAGCTAGGCACAAACTCACCCGCCCTCCATCTCTGCTCCGCTTCGTCCATGTGAACTTCTAGTATACGTGAAACTTCTGGTAACTGGTAAAATAATGATAAGTAAAAGATAATACATAGTAATAATTTTAAATTCTATTTTATTCGAGACCAAAGCCCTATAGTTTTAAAACCATGTGTGTACATTTCTCTTTTTGTACTGATTAATTAAAATGTCTGTTTACAACATCGCCTAATGGTAAACTTGGGTGAAACCTAAGAATTCTAAAAAGATTCTACCCAAATTTTACAAATTTATTTCAAATATTATGTCGCCAGTGTGGGAGCAGTAGGCCAAAGCCTCCCAACATTGGGAGAGGCCTAGTCCAGCAGTAGACTGCGCTGGGCTAGTTGATTGATTGATTGATTGTCGTCCTCAGATCAATCTTGACTAGCAAAGTACTCAAAATGATCTGTTAACTGATTGTTCTGATATTCGGTACACACCTTTAGTTCGAACAATAATATAATTTAAATCAATATTATCGCAGGTTTATAAGTGCCCGGTTAATGGCAATAGGCTCGCCACCTATTACATTGGGACCTAAACATAAACTGGCAAAATGTGGTTGCTAGCACCTCTGCCTACCCCTTCGGAGATATAGGCGTGAGTTTGTATTGTATGTATTATCATTAATAGGGATTCAGATCATACCTACGAATCAAGGTCAATATCTGCTGACTTGATTTATTGGTGTCTCTAAATTATCTTTGATAAACTCAAAAATCACTTAAATATAATATAACGGTAACTTACGGTATATTCATTCTCAAGTTGATCAGAAATGTGTTCAATAATGGAATTGGTCCTGTTATCAATATTCCCTGCGTGGCTGGTCATCATATCATATTGTCTGTACAACTCCCGCTCTTCGTACTGAAGTGTACGATCTAATATTTCTGTGGCTACATTCTGTTCTACGCGAGAATTCTCTTCCATGTTAGAATAATTTACTCCTGAAATTATAATAATTAGGATTATAATAGGAAGGCGTGCCCAGGACAAGCTAGACGCATTGAATAAAAGAGAGCATAGTAAGAAAAGAAGTAACTGAGAGAGATGTTGCACTAACCCACAATAGGCGTAGGCCGATGATGATGATGAATGAGGTATGCAAAAAACCAACCAGGTGGGTCGGGCAAGTTATTTTATATTATTTATAATTATTATAGCGAGCCTAAAATGGGCCTGGGACAAATAAGAGCTATACGACTCATTTTACAATACCTTGCGAAGGGAATCGTTTGTCTTCATATGAATTAATAGTGTTTATTATTGTCTGCTTGGCTTCAGTTCGATTCATATCCGATGTCATGTTGAAACGATCTGCCGAATGACTGCCATCTGGAATAAGGATATTTCAGTTATGGTTGGGGATTTAAAGCTTAAAAATTACGAGTTTATCATAAGTAGTAGATGCAACTAAGTAATGCTCTTTCATCAGTCATCATAGGATATTTGGTTAGGTACCTCTTACAGCAGTGGATCCACTTTGGCTCGAAACGCTATCGGAAGATAAGCCTGGAGTTTGATCATCATTTCTAATGCTGCTATTCTGCTTACGCGTTTGTCCAACTTCCCTTCTAGAACTAACTCCACACTCTTTACGACCATAAGACTCTTTTGTAGACGCTGCTCGCTTCTTAACCGTTTCTTTTTGAGATGGTTTAACATGAGCAGTACCAGGTCTATTGGCAGGTTTTTTTAGAGTTTTAGGTAAAATTTCCACATTATCTTCACTTGAATGATTATCTGAATCAATATGGATTGATACTGTGCTACTTGACGATGCTAAAATAAGATAAATTCTAAATTAATTTGGGCATGTGTGTACATTCAATTCCATAAATGAAATCTTGCTCATATCTGGAGCCACTTCCTCTATTTTTCTAGAGTATTCATTGCTTTATACTCATCACTCCATTCATTCACCTCAAAATTATTCTAATCTCCTTTAAATGCTGATGAAGTAATACATACACCCAGTATCGACCTTCTCCTCCCCTATATCATACTGTATCTCAGTTATTGGTGCCTGGTTGACGATATAGTCAGAAAGGCGCACGGACTCATTTGTCGGTGGCTGATCACTGACTGAAGGCTGATCACTGACTAAAGGCTGATCAGTGTTAACTGGTTCAGTTGGTGGAGCTGATTGATCCACATATTGAAATAGTGTAGCTCCCGGTACGTAGGTTAACTTTATTTTCGATGCATCTGAAAAAGTAACGTCAAAAGTTTAGTTCATCCATTTGATTGACAAGTGCAAATGATATTTGAATAGAATTTTTGAATTGGGAACTATATTACTAGCCATACAAACAAGAGCAACAACCATAAAAATATAATAAAGAACTCAGCCTTGAGAGTTCTGATCAAATAGTTTACCAGGTTTTTCACCACGAGTAAGTTGACTCAGCGCGATCCTATCAAAGGCATTATCATGTCTGTACGTAGTAGAACAAGTTTTTTCTGTCACTAAGTGTGCCGGTGGGCACTCCTCTTCTTTAATCACCCCTTCCTTGCCCTTATAGTACAATTTCTGCGAAAAAAAAATAATTGTAGCAATTTATTACCTTAAGCAATACGCGCTCTAATTATTTGAAATATTCTTCTCACCCAAGGATCCACGGCTGGTTCTCCCCGATCAATTCTGGCCTGTCGTTCTATCATATCTCTATCCAGTTCAGCAAACAGTTCCAGGTCTTCAGCGCTAGGCTCCAGGTCCAAATCTTCGTCTTCAAAGTCCTCCTTTTCTTCTTTATTCATGTGGTGCATATAATCTATTAACGATACGCTTTCACCTTCGCCTTGTACTGGTAAGCAGAAAGTATATTACAAATTCACTATCATGAATCAAAAACTGACTCATCTAAGTAGTTTTATAAAGTTTATTTTTTCAACAGGTGAACGATCGAAGAGTGCTAGTGTCAAGGTGAGTGTAAAATTTATGAATGAGAGCACAAAAATAGCTGATCATGTATGAGTCTCGCTCATGCACTGAGGGTTCAGTATAAACCTGGATTGAGGGATGAACTTAAGCTACATAAACAGCTGTATCTTCTGATGGAGCCCTAAAACTTTTATACGACTATCTTGTGTGGTCTGGTTGATCACAATATGTGAGAGTTTAGCGATGCTAATTACCTAACTAACGATTGGCCGCTTGTATTAATTACTATAGTAAGATGCTTGCTGGAACAATTGCTGTCCCAAAACTAGTTATGTAACTATTCATAGCCTCAATTAATTACTATCTAATGGGTGTAAAAATATATAAAATATAAATACTGAATATAAGAGGTTGATCGCGGAAATTGGCTGCCGTATCCACGACCAAGACGGTGACTCCCGATCCGGCTTGTTCCTGGGGCAAAGGTTGGCTATTGCGATTAAGCGAGGCAACGCAGCCAGCATCATGGGCACCTTTGCGCCAGGAACGATGCGGAGTGGGTTGTTCGATGCGACATAATCGCGAATTCGTTTTGTGTATTTATGTTTTTATTTAATAAAAATTTTTTTTAGTAAAAAATACTGAATCAATTAATAAAAAAATATAATACTATTTACCAGTTGGTGGCTGTTCCACATCACTCTGACTAGTAGAAGGCTTAATGTCTTCTTTATTGGCACTATTGTCTCCTCCTTCATCTGGAGTTTCGGTCTTATCCGCTTCATTTTTAGCTTCTTTCTTCTCTTCAGCATTTAAAGGTACAGTTGGTGCCACTTCCGGATCTGCTGGAATTTCATTGATTCTAATTTTCTTCATGCCCTTGTTTTCTTTCGTACTTGGTTTGGTAACTACAGTTTTTTTATCAAGATCTATTATAAGATTCCCGTCAATAATAATTCCAAGCTTTTCCTCTTCTGCGTTTTGATTCTTCTCCGGTTTTGTAACAACTTTCTCTATTATCCCTGATTTAACAGAGACATCTTCGACCAAAACTGGGATTTCATTTGTGTTAGAAGCATTTTCAGAGTGAGATTCAATTATTTCTATCAAAGGTTTTGTTTCAGCTGCATCCGACAATTTTTCTTCTTCTGTTTCAACCTCTCTTATTGTTACGTTTCCTTTTTGAGACTTGGGTTCTGAAATTTTATGATATTTTGAAAGAAATGACAAATTTTATTAAAAATATATCGTAGCTATTATAAACCTTCAAGGTAATCATGAAGTTCCTCATTTGATATAAAATACACGAAATTAACCTTTTAATTTCTTTGACGGCTCCTTCTTCTGAGTGTGTGGTTCTGATGCAAACAACAAATTATTCATTGCTTGGAAATCAGACACGAAGTCTCTGTAAATATATTATTAGTACCTTTAGCGAACCTTAATTAGTTACGTTTATCTACGTTAGAAGAGTTAGTATTGAAATTAGGACTATTGGAATATTCATCACAATTATTATATTTTATGAAGTTGCCGATATTTCGACACTGTACATGTAAGTACTGTGACCACGGGTGTAATAAAAAACAACGAGCTAGTCGTACTGATCTATTCTTGACTCGTATTAAACACAAATAATATTCATATCCAAATAATAATAGTTTTATTTGCATAGCTACGTCAGGCGGTGAGATGGTTTACATATTACTTACGAACTCTTGCTGTCCTCTCGTAAGGTACTTCTAAACCCGCACCAGTAATCTTCCGGAGATACCTGTTGTGCTGGCTGCTCCTCTTTCAACTCCTGCACCAGTCGCTTACCCTTCTCCAGTTGCGACCACTCTATCTTACTTGTCTCCGGCTCTAAGAACAGAATAATAATAGAAATACTTTCAAGCAAATCTAACTCATAATGTTTGAATTCGGATTATCTTATGTATATATCAGTATCAAAATAAACGGGATATTTACCATGTTTCATTGTTTTGAGTTTCCGATGATAGTTTAAATACCTATACCTTATGTATATATGTTGCTTATTCCTTATCCTTCTTGTAATTTGGCTATTTGCCGATTGTTGTCTGATCATTTCAACCTCGAGGATAGTCTACGCCAGAGCTTCTTCAAAATGTTTACCTACTTACATGCAGGTGAGGTTGGCTTGTCGCTGCAATTCTTGATGGGGCTTCATACATCCCGTGTGACTGGCGTTTGGGCGGATAAAAAGACCTAAACTAGGAACAAGTTAAGGAACTTACTATCATCATTTGGACTGCTGTCGTCATCACTGCTACTCTCTTCACTCGTGGAGTCTTCTTCCTCAGATCCCGAAAGTATGGCTTCAGACATTCCACCTGTATTCGTCACCTTGGCTGAATCTTTAATTTCTTCATTATCAGTTTTATTATCTGCTTTCTCGTCTTTTGATTCTTCATCGGAGGTTGGTTCTTCCTGCATTAATATACTGTATTAGGTTCTAATATAAGTAATACTCGTAAGTGTACCACCTAACAGTGTTGAGTACGACTATTTTATACCACTTAGGTAGCAGACAACGACCCGCCTGTCACACTCGGGCTACGTGCGTGTTTTGGCTTCTATCGATCTTTAGTGGTAGTGGTTTGGATTTATTTTCATGAAACGTTGTATGTACGTTGTATGTAGTTAGTTCACTTTTACCGCGAGCTTTACCTTAGGCGGCAGGCCCTGCGCCTCCCGTTCTTCCTTCTCTTTGGCGTCACGCAAGGCTCTCTTGTCGTCTCGCATCTTAATTAAGTATCGGACACTTTGCATCACCTTCTCCTGGTCTTTGGCTATCCAACTAAAAATCAATACATTGGTTTATTTTACTGTCTGTGTGAAGACTATTTTACTCTCATACGCAATGAAAAATAACTACTTTTGGGACTGAAAGGGAATCTATAAATATATTAAAGGTATAAATGTGATGTTTACTAACCGTCTTCGTTCAGCTATCTCTTCCTGCACCCCACCCCTCTGCCACGCTTCAGCACAAGCCCTGTCGCGGTCGAACACCGGCCTGTTGTCTAGGTTTAACAGCTCTTTTAAACGGAGCGTCAGAGTTTTCCGATACGCTGGTATATTGCGTACAACGGGGTTCCCCGTCAGCACCAACACTGTAAAGTTAGCCAAAACTTAGTAATACTTGTACTGTCTGATTTCTCAACGTTTGGAACTACTAACTTGAAATTCTGGCAATAGATTTATGCTTTAAATTGGTGGATGAAAGAGTAAAGGGTGTTAGCGACAGTTGATAAGAAAATTACTTACTAAGTGTGTAACGTGTGTTACGGCACACTTTGGCGTAGTGAAGATTTTAGGAAATTACATACCAAAATACGAAATTTTACTGTGCAGAGAATGTGAATTTAGATTTTTTTAAGAAACTGCAGATAAATCTTTTTTTTTTTTTTATATAGGACACGTCAATTGGACTTCGCCTTGCCTGATGGTAAGCTGAAGGCAAAGTCCCAGAAAAGAGGGTCACCATTACATACACATACCGTGTGACAATGGTGACACTCAGCTTGACGGCCTTATCATATGCTTTTTCACGCCCCGCTTAAAGGACCCGGGACTGTAGGAAGAAGGAAACACGTGAGCTGGTAATGAATTCCAGGCCTTATTGGTGCGACAGAGGAAAGAGTCTCCGAACCGCTTGGTTCTTGATCGGATGTTTTGCACCGTGTGCGGATGACATCTAAGACCTGCACGTGTTGTCCTGTGTAGGAAAGGGGAGGGTGGGACTAATTGGAAGAGCTCATCAGAACACTCCCCATGGTACAGACGGTAAAATACAGCCATGGACGCAACATCTCTACGCAGCTGTAAAGGTTCTAGGGTGTTCGTGATCTCGGGATTCCCAATGATGCGGACCGCACGTCGCTGCAACCTGTCGAGAGCATTTAGTAAGTACTTTGCTGAACCATCCCAGAGATGCGAGCAGTGGAGTACTGCTCGCATCTCTGGTGTGGAGTGTGTGGAGTGGAGTATTACACAGGAGCGAATTTGTGTCTTGTATAGAAGACACCGCTGCTCCGGCGTGAAAAATCGTCTCACTCTGTTCAGGACTCCGAGTTTTCGTGAGGCTGTTTTGATGATGCTTTCGATGTAGTTTTTGTTATTCAGGTTGCAGCGAACATCCATACCTAGGATATTAAGATTGTCCTGCAGTGGCAGTGGCGTGCTCTGAAAAGTGGGGAGGGGAAGGAAAGAAGATACTTTTGCTGTAAACGCACATGCCTGCGTCTTCTTGGCATTGAACTCAACCAGGTTCTCAGAGCCCCATTGAGAAATGTGATTCAGGATCCCGTCAAGCTCAGTGACAAGAAGCTGCCTTTTCTCTGCGATATCTGACTGCTTGGCCGCAGGATGTCCATGATAACTCCCATGTAAAGTGCTATCGTCTGCATAACAATGAACATTGCCGGTAGACAGCATGTCGTTGATATGCAGAAGAAAGAGAGTGGGTGATAAGACGGACCCCTGGGGCACGCCAGCATTAACCTTCAGAAACTCCGAAGCTCGTCCGTCACAAAGAACGCGAATACGGCGCCCCTGCAGGAAGCTAGCAACCCAGTTGCACAGCCTAGAAGGCATACCAAAGGCAGGTAGCTTGGAAAGAAGCGATTTGTGCCAGACTCTATCGAAAGCTTTGGCGATGTCAAGACTAATTGCCAGTGACTCGCCGTGCTTGTCCATAGCCTCACCCCAAAGATGGGTAACGTATGCTAGAAGATCACCCGTTGACCGTTTCGGTCTGAAGCCATATTGCCGGTCATTAATTAAGGAGTGATCCTCTAGGTGCCGCATGAGCTGTTTGTTAATTATGTGCTCGAACACTTTGCACAGCACTGAAGTGACGGCTATGGGTCGATAGTTGGCTGGCTCCGAGCGATCCCCCTTCTTGGGAATCGGCTGAACATTCGCCTCTTTCCAAGGCAAAGGCACTGTACCCGAACTGTAGGATAGCCGGTACAGGCGCGTAAGCATTGGAGACAACTCCGCTGCACATTTTTTCAAAACGACCGCTGGAATACCATCCGGACCACTGGCTTTCCGGACATCGAGTGATTGCAGCACTGCACGGACATCGCGTTGCCTGATATGGATATCAGGCATCGCGTGGTCACTGTCGGGTAGTGTTCGTGGCTGCGTACCACAATCATCGATTCGGGAGTTGGCCGCAAAGAGATTAGCCAGCAGATTTGCCTTCTCTTGCGGCTCATGGGCCAGGGATCCATCAGGGTTACGCAGCGGAGGCAGCGAAGGCTGACAGAAGTTGGCTTGCACGGCTTTAGCCAGTCGCCAGTAGCCACGGCTTCCCGTGGGATGCATCACTAGCTCTTGACCAAGCCGCGCTATGCGCAGGGCATCCGCTCTGACGTAGGCCCTTCTACAGACCTTTGTGGCTCTGTTGTACGCCGCCTTGAAGTGGCCCAGATTGGGATGGCGCGTGACGCGCGCCCTTACCCAAGCGCGGTACGCAGACTGTTTTTGTTCAACAGCTTCCGCGCACTCGCGCCCGAACCAAGGGCGCACCCCGCGGTCACCGGTGACATCGGTGTATGAGATATAGTATTCCATACCCAGACCGATCTCACCGGCGACAGCAGTAGCAGAATCCGATGGGTTCTTACCTTAAAGCAGCGCTCAACCCACGGGATGGACGCAAAATAGTCACGAAGTCCATCCCAGTCCGCTGACGAGTAGTGCCAGAGACGCCGCTTCCCCTGCACGGGTCGTGGGGGCGCTATAATAGGCACCGTGGAACAGACCAGGCAGTGGTCGGAGTTGCCTAAAGCGGCTCGCACCGATACACTGTACCGGTCCGGATCACTCGTCAGCAGAAGGTCTAGCAGAGAAGGTGCTAGGCCCGACCTTCTTGGTATCCTAGTGACCTCGTGCACCAATTGGGTCAGGCCGTGCGCCAGAGCAAATGCGTGGGCGGCTCTTCCCGCATGGTCTGTTTTGGAGGAGCCCAACCAGATCTCGTGGTGGGCGTTAAAATCCCCCAAAAATACCATTTCGGCATTCGGAAATCGCTCCTGCGCATCATCTGCCGCCTGACTCAGATATTCAAAGAGTCGAGTTGTCTCAGCATCTCCTGTATGGGAACGGTAGAGGCACACATAGATCTGACTCGTAGGGCCATGGTCTACGTGTACCCAAAGGACGGAGAAGGATGGATCCTCTAGGCAGCGCAAACGGCGACAGCAAACATCCGCCCTAACAAACACGCACACCCCGGCTTTTGCACGAAAACTTTCCTCAAGAACATAGCCAGGGTAGAGCAAGTAGGTCGTGTCGTCAGGGCGGTGTATTTGCGTCTCCGTTAGAAAAAACATGGCAGGTTTCGCCGTCTCTAGGTGTTGGTGGACGGCGTTGAGGTTTGCATGGAGCCCACAGATGTTAGTGGACTCCACCTCAAATAGCAAGCTTTTGGGAGTGTGACGAGCCGCTGTGTTGCCTATTTCTCTGAATTGCGCTGCCATGAGTTTGGGTGGGAGAAGGCGTGAAAAAAGAGGTGATTGCCGCCGCAGCACTGTGTGACAAAGCGCGGGATATTGGTTTTATCTATGAATGTGAGGCATGGCGAGAGCCGACGCGCCGAACGGAAGGGTCCCCGTACCCCCCCGAGTATGGTCGCCGGGCTCCCAAATCCGGTCACCAACCGGCACGACGAACCATATCGGGATTATGCGCGGCCTGATGAGGCAGCCTCCCAAGGTACTGGTCCTGTACTATACCGCGGGCGGCCAGCGGCACCACCGTTTCTACAGGTCTCCCTGTTCGGCGCATCGCCCCGCGCCATCCCCACTAGACTACGCCAAGACCCACTGGTCCCACTAGTGCTGCTACAACCACCACCTCTGCCCGGCTATGCACTTGCTGACCCCTGAACACAATCCAACCGAGATTGAATTGCTATGGAGGGTTTTTCGCAATAGTGCACGGTGGTACCTACCCGGTCGAAACTTGAGACAAATTTGTGCCACCAAGTTTCTACCAAAAAATCTCGAGATAACTAAGGAAGCAAGCTAATAATAATTGTCAATTGTTAAATACCTTTCAATATCATCATGTCAGACAATACATCTACTATAAGAGGATCTTCGAGGCGGTTGTACGACAAGTCTAGCACGGAGAGATTCTTGCAAAACTTGAGATGAAACAGGTCTTCTGCAAGAAAACAAAATTCATACAATAGGTATTACTATTACTTGATGATGATTGCACAGATTTCAAAACTTAAAATCTAGCTGTCGAGTGCGACTGTTGTTGACCCAAAGCACATTACGTGTATCGGGTTCGATACCCGGATCAGATATGAACTTGAGAGTGTTAGAAAGGTCTCAATAGTTGATAAGACACGACGATATTTCCGCCCAATTGAGCAGTCCGACTGGGGAAGTACCTCCGCCCTACAGAATACCGCAGTTATAATAACTTCATGTTGTGTTCCCAGCGGTGAGTAGGGTAGCCAGAGCTCACTGGAGAATTTGTGCTGTCAGTGGGAAGACTAAAGGCTATGGAGAATTTGTGCTGTCAGTGGGAAGACTAAAAGCTATGGAGAATTTGAACTGTCAGTGGGAAGATTAAGGCTTGTCCTGCTTTGTCTTCAACACTGACGGCACAGAAACTCTGTACTTACAGGGTTGGCAGCGCGACTGTGACTCCTCTGGTGTTATAAACAACACAAACAAATAGGCCACGGTAACCACTTTCCATCAGGTGGGCCGTGTGCTTGTCTGCCACCTAAGTGGTATAAAAAAAAATTGTTGGCAATGACACTAGGGTTCGTAAATTGTTTATTTTCTTGTAGTTAAAGTGATTTAACTGAGTTCATTAAATTAAGGATGGTTAAAGAGCTGCTAAAGTTACTTCAGTTTTTATTTAATAGTTTTAATTGATTTAATCATCCACCCAACCTGTAATAGTAAATGATCCAAACATTAAATTTTATGACGTCACAATCATTTATTTCATATAAGTTACCTTATAACTCTTTGTTTTGAAGTTTAAAATAACTTTTTTTATACCACTTGGTTGACAGACAAGCATACGGCCCACCTGATGGAAAGTGGTTACCGTGGCCTATAAACATGTGCAACACCAAGGGAGTCGAATTCGCGCTGCCAACCCTGAAGGCACAGAGTTTCTGTGCCGTCAGTGTAAAAAGACAAAGCAGGACAAGCTTTTGGTCTTCCCACTGACAGGATAAAACACTGCAATGAGCTCTGGCACAGTAATACTGTGGCTCTGGCTACCCTATTCACCGCCAAAATGCCCAATTGTATTCGGAACCACATGAAAAACTGTTACACTGATTACCACTGCGCCAATGCACCATAGAGGCAACCGTCATTGCTTCTCTCCGCAAACAACATCCAACAAAATAGAGGTATTTACTTACCGACAGATGTAATCATATTATGAGCGATGCTTAGAGTGTGTAAGTCTGGTGTTTCAGTACTCAAGTTCTCAATCTTTGTCACAAAATTGTGGTCTAGGTTCAAAGTATCCAACTTAGGACATCCGTCAAGATTCTCAATTTTCCTGACTACATTGTAATGTAAGTACAAACACTTCAGTTCTGACAATGTATTTAACCCTTCAATCCTTTGTATGCCGTTGTTCTCCAAGAATATGCATTTCAGACCTGTGTATTCTTCAAGATTTTCAATTTTTGAGAAACCCTGCAAATAGATATTTATGTTAGGCGCAAAATTTATAATCTCATCTCAAGGATCATCATCATTTTAGCGTTGTTCCAACTGATCTGAGCTTTCCCCTCGGAAGCCCCAGATGACTACGTCTTTTGGTTGGACTTAAACGGCTTTCATAGAAGCGACTGTAGCCTGCTCTCCTCCGAAACACCTGCGCTAGAGCCACCGTCGAAAAGCAGGTATACCGGCTTGCAGGTTTGGCCGCGAAGGTCTTAGTGGGGCCCCATATACTCCTTTCTCCCTAGGATGCCTGATAGCAACTTCCCAGTTCCGTCCAAAATTTATCCTTTGTATACGCTTATTCTTTTTCATTGTTGTCTGCTTTTTCGGTAGCGACTGCAAGCTCCCAGTGCCTCGTCCGTCAAGAAACAAGTATATTGGCTTGTAGGAGATTTGATCCCTGTGGTTTTTATTGGAACTCATTCCAGCCTTTCTCCCTGGAATGTGTGTGAAATCTTACGTACCTTAAAATGCAAATATAACTTATCATTGAGATATGGAGTGCAGTACAATTTATGTTGACGACAATGTTCCTTAATGAACTTTTTCGTCATTCTGGGTGCCTTGTTCGTCTCTTCCAGTTCTCTCTCCAACTTTCTCTGAAATTCTCTCTGTTTAATTTTTTCTGCAAGAGCGTCATCTTTTTTCTTTTTGTCATCATCTTTCTTTTTGCTATCTTTTTCCTTTTTGTTATCATCTACCTTTTTATCACCTATTTCCTTTTCCTCATCCCCTTTCTGTTTGTCTTCTGTTTTACAATCTGTAAAATAATATAATTACAAATTATAGGTCATAATAGTGCGTTTCATTTATTTTTATTACTTATTTGTACCTAAATGATGACAGGAATGATTCACTAGTGAGTAAATTGTCCTTAAAAAAGATGGTTCTAATCATTAACATCATGTGGAGTTAATAAATGTTTGCAACTCACCTTCAACATTTGCTACAACTTCATCCGGTCTTATGTGATCACCCTGAGCTTTTTCATCAGCCTCTAAAGCAGGAATATCGTCATTTGTACTAGTGCCCTCTTTGAGTTTCCTCCTACTCTCTTCTCTTCTCAGTAAGTTATTAGCTAGTCTCAATACTTCTTTGTTGTCTTTCATCTTATCCTTTATATCAATTAAAAGATTATCTATCCTTTTGTTCCGTGCAACTTCACTTTCTTTTAATTCTGCTTTCCGTTTGTCTCTCTGGTCTTTGGAAGTGAGATCTATGTCCCACAATTCTTTGCGTACTTTTTCTCCGTTATTACTTTTTTGCTCAGTAGTTTTATTAGTATCACTAGTTTGCTCACATACTTTATTCATTTCTAAATCATTTATAGCTAAATTTTCTACCGTTTCTTTAAACGGATTCAGTATTTCTTTAGATTTTGATAAAATAGAATCTACTTCTTCTATAAATGTTTTACATTCAGAATTTCTTTGTTCATATCGAGCTTTGCTTAGGTTAATGCGTTCTTCGTGTCCCTTTAATTGAGTATTCAATTGTTTTATAGCTTCATTTATATCATTGATTTGTGGATCAGATGACGCAGTGTTTGCTGTAGTTGTATCGATATCGTCTATACTTTCCATTTGAGGTTCTTTGTTTAGGTTTCGTTTCAGATTATCACCCTCTTCCTTAATCTTTTGATATGCTATATTAGACTGCCTCGAAGTTTCTAAAGCCTCATTTACATCGTTCAACAATTCATTCATGCTGTTTAATTTGTTTGTAATATCTTCACGTATCAGTGTACTAAGATTTTCAGCACCTTGGACAATATTTCGAGCCAGATTTTTCATTTCCTTAACTTCCATATCCTTATTTCCTTCATCTTCTTTTTTATCAATTTCAAATATGTTTTCAAGTGCATTGTGTAGAGTTTGTTCCATTCTTTCATCGAATTTCTGGGCATTGGTTTGCTGATCACTTTCATTATTATTCTCAACGTGACTTTCATTGTCTTTTTCGGATATTTCTTTTTTTAGAGTGTAATATTTTTCATCATTTTCAGCTGTATTATTATCTTGGAGTAAACTTTTGTCACTGTCTTCAAGTTTTTCTTTGTCCATTTCAATTAAACTTTCATGTGCCTTATATTTATTTGATTTATCTAAGATCGGCGGTGGTGGTACGACATTACTTAATAAAATATTTATATGTTTTAAAGATTTTTCAGTATCTTTAAGTTTCTCTCTGAAATTTTTAGGATTGTCCTTTTCTTTTTCAATAGTTAATTTTTGTTTTAACTCACTGTTATCGCTAAGATTAAGCTGTATAGGATTATTTTGCAAAGATATATTTAACTCTTTATTTATTTCATATGTTTCTGCTACTTCTTTAAAAATGGATCGTTTGGTTTGTCCTTTTATTAAGTGTGTTGAAGAATCTTTTAGAACAGGATCCTTTTTAATTGCTACAGTTTGTTTTTCTTTAGAACCATCCACTATTGGTGATTCATCAATACCATCAGCCATTTTCAGCAGCATATCTTTAGTTTCCTGGAATCTTGTCTCATAGGACTTATCGGTATATTGACTCACTGCTTTCTCGATTGCTTCGAATTCTTCATCTACCTCTTCTTTTTCCTCGGGTTCAGTTTTATTTGGATTTTTGAAAGCTTTTCGTGCGCACTTCGTTATATAATCAGATGCAGATGTCACAAGTGATAACATATTTTTGTAATTTATTTTATTTATCTTTTGCGCATCTCCCTTGGCGTCATCTAGCTCCTTCCTCATATCATCATAGCTTGCCATATTCACTTCGTCTAAAGGCAAAACCATATGTTTGTTTCCTTCATGTTTAGACATGATTTGAATTTGGCGCGCTTTTTCCGCTATTACAGGATTGTCTTTTAACATCTTTCTTAGATCTTCCTTTTCCAATGGTTTAGTAAGATCGTCAACTCTAGTAAAAGGTTGACCCGTCATTACTTCGTACTCAGACTTAATTTCACCAGCATGTGATGCAGCTATGTAAGGTTTATCCTCACCTTGTGGAGGGGGCTTTAATTCATTTTCAATAGCTCTATCTATTATATCTTTCGGGATTTTGGCATCTTGAAAAAATATTCGCAATTCTTCTCGTTTTTTTGCTAGATATTCTGGATCTTTATAGATATCGGGATCCATTCTGATCAAAATATTGTTACACAATAATTAGATTCAATAATATAAGTCTTTTCACGCTTTTTCACCTTTATGAATTTTTATTGACATCAATCTAACAAAATTGGCATTGTTATGAATAGTCATAGTTACGATACTAGTTTTGTTTGATCAATATTCAAATATAGAATAAGATAAAGCTATTATCAAATCCACATCGAACTCTTTATACCCCATTAATACGCATTTTGATACAGATAGGGGCAGATTTATTTAGTTCTATTTAATAGGTATACTATTTTAACGAATATTATTTTATGCATTTACCTAAAGTTTATGGGTGGGTAGCTCAATGTTTTTAAATCATTGTGATGAAAGGATGGCATTATTAGCATATCAATAATAACAGCCAAGGACTATGAAACCTTAGGTTTTAGAAATTATCCACTAAGTATTATAAAATAGTGGATTTGGAGATTTAATAGTTTTCTCTTGATATTCTTTGGTCTCTTAAATAGTAAGTGGTATTGTTAAATAAAAAGTTTAAAATCTCAATCAATTTCAAGAAGTTCAATTATATACAGCTAAAAATATAGCATGTTACTCATATTCCAGACATTTTTGCGTCGTCAACTCGTCTTGTGCGAACAAAATGTCCTTTGGGATTTAATGTTTCTCGAAATAAAGTAATGACAACTTTCTCCCCGAATGCAGTATGCATTTGCGGAGCACGCTTTACGGGACGCTATTTTTTTATTATGATGCCATAGTGATCTGATGGTGGTTGTAGCTGTCACACATCTGTCAATTGAGAAGTGAGCTAAGAATTGTTTTTATCATTGTTGCAGATTTTGTGATTAAAACTTTGTTTCACGTGCCTAATTAATTATACATCTCTTTTTAATGTTGTAAATGTACTACAAAAATGGGTGACGAAAGAAATTTTCGGTCTTCGTATTACGAAAAAGTAGGATGCCGAGGTGTCGAAGAAAAAAAATCTCTTGAAATTCTCATGAAAGAAAAACCATGGGACAAAGTGAAGTTGAAACAGTTCTGCTTAAGATTTACTGTGCCGGCCGCCTACAGGAATTTAGTATGGAAAGTGTTACTGGGTAACGTTATTATCTGTAGTACCTATTTTTCCTAAAAACATAACTCTTTCTTTTGTACTTTCGTCTACACTTTAAATAGATAAAGGAACGAAACAATAATGAACCTTCGTGAACATAAATCAAATGTCAACTTCTTCTCTTTTACATTTAATAATAATAATAATAATAATAAAACCTTTATTTCCGAACTTTTGACAAATTTTTACACATTTAAAACATAATTATAAATAACATCTACACTAAATTACAAAAGATCTCTCAGTTCGGTGTGCCTTACGGCAAAGGCCTCCTCCAACTCTTTCCAATGTTTTCTGTCTGCCGCCACTCTTGTCCAGAGCGGACCTAAAGTCATTTCCAGGTCATCCTCCCATCTTCTCTTTTTACGACCTCGGCTTCTATTGCCATCTCTTGGGTACCAAATTGTCACCTGTTTGCTCCATTTCTCCTTTTACATTTAATATAAAAATAATAAATTGTTCCTCCTGCTTCCCAATTTCTCCAGATATCCTGCCAGTATATCAAGACTCCCACGAATTCGTGTGGCAGCAACGAACAGAGCAGTACAACGATCTATTGTATGCTGTAGATATGCTGGAATACATCAAAATGGATGCACCACGAGACCAAATATTATTTGAAATGTGGCTGTTAGAAAATGAAGAAAGGGAGGCTCCTTTGTTTCCAGAAACAAATTTTTCTGTAAGTTTGTAATACACTATGTAAATACATATGGTTTGTAGTTATCAGATACAATAGAGGTAAGAACATTGATATTCTAACTGTAAATATTTAAATCTAAATAAATTTGTTCTCACAGTCTGCAGACTCCTTCCTGCCAATAGTGCGAACAATGCTAGAATTGTATACAGATGAAGTAGATGTGTACTGGATCACAAAGAGTTTGGTGGATATGGTGAAGAACATGCAGAAAGACTTGTCAAAGCTGAAGGAAGCTTTCCAGACCATGTTGGAGAAAGAAGACCAGGAGCTATATAAGTAAATGTTTAAATTAAATATTCTAGGACATTTGAAAAGAAATGAAATGAAATGAAATGAAAATTTATTAGTAAGAGACACGGTGAAGATAAAGGTGTTAATTTTCACTGTGTCTCTTATGAATAAATTTTCATTTCATATCATTTGTACAGTACATTGGCATAGGGTATCCATAACTCAATTCTTACCGGCTTGTCCTGCAAAGGGAAGCTGTGGTAGATGTTTAATTTTTAAATAATGTTATCCAAAACTTTATGTATCTAAAATTGAGAGAATCTCTTACAAAATTCCGTTTGTGGTACTATAACAGATAAGATTTTTTTCACCGACTTCCCTTTTAAAAATATTCATCCTTCGCCACTGCTACAGTGTGTGTTAGAATCTTGTATATAATATACATTAGAAAAATACACTAAAAACTGAAAACCAACGCTGCACATACTGAATTTTTTAGTGTGTGTAGCATTCAATGCTGAGATGGAACCCTATTTGGGTTCGCGCAATGTGTTACCTATGTAACCTAATGTCACATTTAATTGTGATTACCTTAAAAAATATTTTTCTTTCTTTCAAATAATTAAAACATAATACACGAAACAAACACGCGATCATGTCGCGTCAAACAACCCACTCCGCATTGATGGCGCAAAGATGCCCACGATGCTGGCCGCATTGCCCTGCTGAATCGCAATAACCAACCTTTGCCCCAGGAAGTCACCGCCTTGGTCGTGGATGTGGCGGCCAATTTCCGCGATCAACCTCTTCGTGTCCGATCCCCAACTGCCCATAGTCTCTACCGCAATGGGCACAAAATGATATTATGGCTCCATTGCAGCGTATTTCGCCCCTTTTTTTGCTCGCGGTGTCCTCAGCCGCCGCCGCCGGGGCATTGATATGATAGTGCGACCAAGATTCGTGGCCGCGACTGTGCTGACGAATGTGGCGTCCCACACCAAGCTTTCAAATTAAAAAAATTACAGAACCTCCATGCTAGAGAGGTAAACTTTTGCATGCCCATTCTTTTATCTCCACTTTTGGAAGTTTCCTACCAGAAGTTTAGATCCACATGGGATGTGGTAGGTAGGTGGTACTGTAGGTCTTAGGTAGGATAGGGATAGGGGTAGATAGGGTATTTACATACTTTTTCGCGTGGCTCCCGGCAGAGTAGAATTTGGGCCACCCCATCTCTTCCCGTGCGGTGTCGTACAAGGCGACTAAGGGATAGGGCTGTTTAACATCCGACAGATATATACAGCTCAGACTCAGTTAAGAATAGTGCCCGGAATACGGCTATAGGCTCACCCCCTGTTACGTGGGACCAAATACAATTATTGGTGAAATGTGGGTGTTAATTCGCCTCTGCCTAACCTTCCGGGGATATAGGCGTGATTATATGTATGTATGTGTGTTTTTTCGAAATATTCCTGTGCAAAGTGTGAATAGGGCAACATAATCTAATTTATTCTATTTTATTTCAGTTACTTAGTGGATATAAATGCATTGGAAGTGTTGCCACTCACAAAGTGGTTTAATTGTTGCTTTGCTGGCGTTTTAGACGACACATCCCTTACCAAGTGAGTCTTATTGGCATTTTTCCATGTGGTAATGAAGTTTCAATGTCTAGAATAGTGATTGCCAGAATAGGCTGACTCACTCAGAGAAATATCACGCTTTCAGTAACTATTGACTTTGAGCAATTGACTATCCATGCTGCATACTGTATAGTTTCTATAACCCTGCCCTGAAGGTATTTATACATATTTTTATAATTATGGTCTGTCTATCTCATTTCCCCTTAAGGGTAAATGAATAAAGTGGCTCGATAACTTGCATCACTGGAAATAATAATCTCACTTTGTAGAAGGATGTTTGCTTTGGAAAAAAAATATTTTTTTTTTATACAACTTAAGTGGCACACAAGAACACGGCCTACCTGATGGAAAGTGGTTAATCTGACCTATGAAGGTGTGAGACAACAGTGGAGTCACAACAGAGATTTTATGTGCCCTCAGTGCAGAACACAAAATCAGGACAAGCCTTTGGTCTTCCCACTGACAGCACAAAAACTCTCCAGTGAGCTCTGGCTACCCTACTCACCACCGGGAACACAACACGAGTAGTACTTCCCCAGTCGGACTGCTGAATTCGGACGGGAATACCTTCGTGTCCTACCTCCTACACATTATGTATATTATTCAATTTTAGAATCTGGGACAAAATATGCAGTGGAGCGCCAAAAATCCTGGCGTTTGTGGCCGTAATGATGGTGATAACGTTACGGAGGAATGTGCTCCGAGCTAAGACTGCGGAGGAAGTTATTAAATGTGTGTCACAGGTAAGCTAAGAGAAAAATACCTTCGTCGTTTCACGAAATCACGAATTGGAACACTAAGACCTGTATTCTACTATGGTACTTAGTTCTGAATTTCGATATCTGAGGACAGGATTGTATAGATAGATAGGCAAACTTTCTTAATGGAGGTCCAGAAAATTTAAGAAATTTCAAAGGAGGGCCAAATATCCCCCAAAGGCATGGGTGGTTATGTCTGACTTGAACGCGCACACCGTCTTTCGAACTGCCATAATAATATTTTCATATTATTTATTATACTCGTAGCTGCGGCATTTGCGGCACACTCGTTTTCTCTTTTGGTGCGTATTTTTTTAACGAACTGTTAGTCGAATAACTAAATACAAATATGGCAAGACTGGCACAGAAAAAAATTAACTTCACACACCCAAAAAGACCAAACGAGGTATTACAATAATAGTTGCCATATACAATCTGCGTTACATTTAACGGGAATCCCGTGGGTCTTCAGCGTCGGAACGCCAATACAAGATATTACATCGTCTTCCTCTTACCAAATTCTCATTTGCGTCCAGGGGTCTTTTTAATAGTATATTGGTTTTTTTCCGGGAGCGACTGGCGTCTTAGCCCACGCCAGAGTCTCATCAGTTTTTTAGTAGGTGTGCAGGTGAGGGGATTTGAACCTTCAGATGCTGGTTGGGCCCTGTACACCCTAATACAAGGACTATTGAGAGTGATTAAAGAAATAGTGGGTTTATTTTCCATGGAGTGAGCAGACTTTAAAAAAAGGCTTTTAGATGCAACTGGAACTAACGCAATGATGATGGTGAACACTAGCTAATTAATAGCTATATTCCTTTTCTAGATCCCTGAACAATGTGAAGAAGTAGTAGCAAACAAGGCAATAGAGTTGTGGCAGTACTACGGGGCGCAACCGCAGAGCGACACCCTCGCCAAGAAATGATGCATGACCTTCTAATGGGGGAGCCCATTAGAAGGCAACAGGAAGAATCCAATAGTTGGACAGATGTAAAAGAAATAGTTTAGGCAGCTTATGACCATTTTGTAAAAGTATCAATGTCTTATGTGCATATTATACTAAAACTGGAGCATTTATCATAATTATATAACGTTTCGGGACTTTTTGCTATTAAATCATGGAACTTACTATATTTGTGGAAGTTTCGGATACGTTGCAGCGCCTGTGGTCACGACTGGACTAGCTTGCGAGTGTCGACAGGTATGCGGAGAACATTTTTTGTGCGTCTACCCACCATTACTTTTAAGATGATTGGTAAGGCTGGAGACACACCACACTCACTATTTCAGTATCTTAATCACTGGATTCCACGTCCCGGATAGTTTGAATCCATCTTCCCTTTTGACCATATAATTATGAATTCTCACAGCGATAGTTCAAAAATAACATTAAGCATTATTCTACTTGATAATGAGTTTCAAAGGCTGTAGTAACGTGAATAGACGGTGAATTTCTATTGGTTAACATAATAGATAGAAATAGTGTAACACTGTACCAACTAAAAGTGTCGGTTAATACTTATGCAAGAAAGGTTGGTCAAGCGCAACAAGAGTCCTGTTTAGAACTATAATAGGCTATTTGACTATTTTTTTATTGTCAATAAATGACCATGCTATAATAATATAATGAACTGCTAAAGTGAAATATTTTTGCTACAAATAGTTTTAAAGATATTTGATTTTGAAAATTCAATATTTCGCGTCGCCCGAAAACACTCCATACAAAATCGTACTTGCAAGTGACGTCACACGCCAGTCGCGAGTAGTGCAAGAGAATTTCGTATTTATCTTGGTCTACGTTGCGTTTACACATAAAGTTCATAATAAAAGTAATTTGTAATTTAATGAGGAATCTGAAAAGTTATAATTTGTGACTGAATATGATTGTTTATATTTTGACTTACAATGGGAATTAAAAATAATCAAATCATAGTTGCAGTTTAGTTAAGCAATATCTTATTTTGCAAAGTAAACAAACTAATATATTAAGCAGTATTGGGAAGAATCAGACAACTTTGTCAAATAGCCTATTGTGTTCAGTTCCAGGAATGAGACGGGAATAGGGAAGGAAGGAGAGACTAGACAAAGAGCTAATGAATATTGACGCTTAGTATATAAACACTATATGTATGTGTAGACACTACTAAAAGGCACACACAGTTGATGATTGTTTGACACACATACATATAATCACATCGCTTTCCCAATGGACTAGGCAGAAACCCCTACAGAATACCGCGGCCATAATAACCTCGTGTTGTGTTCCCCGCGGTGTGTAGGGTAGCCAGAGCTCACTGGAGGGTTTTTGTGCTGTCGGTGGAAAGACCAAAAGCTTGTCCTGCTTTGTCTTTTACACTGACGGCACAGAAACTCTCAATGCTTACAGGGTTGGCAGCTGGAGTGTGACTCTCTTGATTTTGCACGCGTCCATAGGCCACGGTGACCACCTTCCGTCAGGTGTGCCGTGTGCTTGTCTGGCCATCTAAGTGGTATAAAAAAATAAAATAAAAACACAGGGTGGTTCTGCTTTGTGTCACCCACTCACCTGTAAAATACACCTATCGTTTCTTCTACTTTCACGCATGCCGATTGCGGGTACTTTTGACCTGGTCCTCGATTGTACCAAAGCAAAACCACTGTCATACCACAGACACGGCAAAAATTGACATTAAATTTTAAACTTTATTTCTATCTCTTAAAAGTTCAAAATTAAATGAAAAGAGTTTCATTCCACTAATTCATTATCTCTGCATAAAGTCTTTGGACTTTAATTACATTGTTTTAAAGTCTGAAATTTAATGGATTTTTTAGCAGTGTCTCTGGTATTACAGTGGTTATGGTTTAGCAGATTTGAGACTCTGACCTTGAAGACTGATTGACGGTAGTCTAGTACTTAGTTAAGTATACATAGGAATCATTGAATTTGTAGTGTAGAATGAAAGACTGTAGCCTCAACTCGCAACATCTATGTACCTAAGTGATACGTCTCGCGCCAGACCCCTGAAAATACGCTTCATTACAAATATACTTACTTTGGATTTCTTTCTGTACGTACGTCGAGAGGTCGTTCGCTCCGCCTACGCCTTCCGCAGCCTGTCTACTGCATTATAACCGGCATGCTTCTTGAAAATGTACCTACTTTAGCGCAGAAAGCGTTTTGGTTTCTTTGGTAGTTGCGCGGTGCGACAGCTCGATTGAGGCAAGCCAAATAACCAATCATATTAAACCAACCACGGCCACTGGCTCTGAAAAGCTGGCGACATTTCACATTGGTCCTTTTGTTAGTTTTTTAGTTGGTCCGTATGGTGTGCAAACTTTCCTAATTTTATACAATAACTAGCTTTTGCCCGCGGCTCCACCCGCGTGGATGTCGGTTCCCAGGGTGGACAACCCTTATCACTAAGGGGTATGAAAAATAGATGTTGGCCGATTCTCAGACCTACTCAATATGCTCACAAAATTTCATGAGAATCGGTCAAGCCGTTTCGGTTAGGAGTACGGGAACGAACGCGATAGTTTAAAAGTTATTCCTAATTTTGTTCAAGATGTTTGCCGGCGTAAACATAATCCACGGGGAGGTAACAAAAAAATAATGTCCCTCAAATATGTAGTCTAGAAAAATTCTTCCTCTTATTATTAGACAAGGGCTAACAAAAGAAAGGTCCTTAGCTAAAGCGTTAGCGGGATAATACGAAATTTCTGCTAGAATAATTATGAAAAACATTTGGCAGCGGACGACCTTACGGTTCGTTTCGGCAAGCGATATTAATGTGCTTCGACATGATTCATAGCAAAGTAATTGATAGTGGTAAGTTTTCTAGATGAGTAAGTAATTATTAAAATTTTTAAATAAAATACTAGAATAAATTTAAATTGCTTTTTATTTCTTTGGTTGTCTCTGTAAAATGGAGAAATTATTAGTGTCGCCAAAGTCTCGTGCAGCTTAGCGGTTAAGAAGCCGTTCCTGTAGTTCGAATTCTGGCCATTTACCGACTTGATTGGCGTGTACCCATTCCTAACACCAGTAGGTATATTAGTCTCTTTGGTTAATAAAATTTTATAAAAAATGTAATCACGCAGCCAGACGTAGTGCTATAGTGCATTAATCTATGTGATGAAACGAACATTTACACAAAGCTATGATGTGATTGATTAAAATTTTCATCAGAGCAAATACCCAACGATGTAGCAGGACCACGGACAGTAGACGATGTCCTCAAAGCCTTTTTGTAAACTAGGGGTCGGTTTTCACCCTAGGATACAGCTGAAATTCGATGTTTTCCACGAAGCTACCGTTATCTTACCTTGAAAACCCACGAGCAATATCGAAATTCTGTGATTAGACACAGACCAGAGTTTTGGATTTCAACTACCCGTAACGAGTGCTACGCCATATTCTTCAGGCAAGCAAAACCTTTGGCCCAAAGTAGGTACCTACTCATGGTCCATGGAGGTGTATCCATACTTTAAGAATGCCACCCAAAGAGTATAGTAATATATAGGAGATGATGTCGCCTCTAACCTGGGTAGTATTACCTAATTCTACAGTGTATTTTTAATTAAATTACTCAGTTTACCACTAAACTATTCTCTAATCTCTACAGAAAGTATTATAATAAAACCACCGACATCATCATGTGTTTAAAACTCCGTTCCGATCTACGTAACACATTAAAAATACACATCAACTAATTCATCATCTGGCAACATTAGTCATTCCACTCGCCATTTTACAAGAATGTCAGCCAAATCATCAGAGCGATTTTGTAGTTAATTTCTATGTTATCGCACGTTAAATTACTGTGATTTTGTGTTTTGAAGATCAGTTGTATAGGTTAACATCAAAATGGACCGATTTATAAGCATGTGGAAGGTGCGAGAGCTGGCAGACAAGGTGTAAGTTTTTAATACGTTTATGTTCATTTTTATGTAAATTGCAACAATCTGGTAAACTAATATGGTTATTTATTAGACTTTGTGCGAACCTTGATGCATAATTTGTACACATTTTGGTGTGGTTACATAGTTATTCCATCATTTTAATTTGTAGTTGGCGAAACTTCGCCATTGGGGTGATGATACCTACTAAAATTAAGAGCATTACTGATAGGTGTTGAAACTAAGGCTTATCAGTGAATACCGTAATTAGTTTTGTAGATTGGTGACAGGTTTCACGGTTACCTAATTTTACGCGCCAAAATCTATAGCAAAATAATGTAGGTGGAAGTTTTAAAGCAACATAATTACTATGATGAAAAATTGTATACCCACATATTCACTGAGAAGAATGAATCAATTTTACTAATATATTGTACACACTTGTACTTTGGCTATTCTGCTTAAAGGGTAGATAGAGAATAATCCTTCATTTACTTGCTTTTACACCTACTCAAGCTTTTCATATAAATGTAGGTTAGGTGTTATTTACATGCTTTATAATAATTGAGTTTTAAACAAACAGAATTCAATCAGTGTAAGTTTTCCTAGGTTCATTACTACTGAAGTTCTGATTCACATTCATTTTATATTATTTGTATTATTTAATCGTTTGCTCTAATAGTTCTGTTGACACACTGAAGTTAAACTTATTATAACAGCTCATAACATAGTCCTGGCGACACAGGCCTGCTAGAAAACAACACGCACTCAATATACTCAATATATTTATTGCATTCTACAATCTGATACAGTTGTCAGATTAAAAAATTTGATACAATTATGGATCCTGCTGGCTAGGGCACAGTACAATGCTGGTGCAGACACTTTGCCAGTGATGTCAGTGGGATTAATTATTATATTATTTAGGTCAAGTTTATATTACTCACAATATTACCTATATAAGCATTAAAGAATCAATGTCATTTATTTACTGAATACAGAATGCCGTGATAATAATTTCGTGTTATGTTCCCAGAGTAGGGTAGCCAGAACTCACTGGAGAATTTGTGATGTCAGTGGAATGACTAAAGGCTTGCCCTGCTTTGTCCTCTGCACTGACGGCACAGAGACTCTGTGCTTATAGGGTCAGCAGGGCGAGTGTAGCTTCTCTGGTGTTACACACGTCCATAAGCCATGGTAGCCACTTTCCATAATGTGGGCTGTGCGCTTGTCTGCCACCTAAGTGGTATAGAAAAAATTGTTTAGGCACATAACAAGCACATTATGATTATAATCATCAAAATTTATACAATTGTGTCAATAAATTTTATAAAAAATGATAAATAATGTAAATAAACCATTGGAAGACTCTTTCGCTGTTTAGGTAGGTTAGTTCTTCTGAGAAGATATCTCCAACTCAAAGAACTATATTAGAACTTGATTATCTTCTTTTTTTTTTTAATGTAAGTATTGTTTACAATAAGTTTTCATTAAAGTTTTTTTCACTTCTATTTTAAATTTATTTAGTGGCATGTCAGCTGCCTACAAAAGAATCACCAATTTTATGAAGCCTCAGGTTTGGTACAGCTAGTTTATTTTTATTTTTGTATTAAAATTAGGTACTTATGTACATCAGATATTTTTCGAATGGTTAATGTTCTTTCGTACATTTAAGATATCCTAAATATACTGCGAAGCAACTGATAAAATATTAATTTCTTTAAATAATTCTTTCAGTGAGTCACGGGGTCTGAGGCTATAGATAGCTTACTACACTCGTTTCTGTAGTACAGTTATAACATAAGACACAGGATATCTTAGTTTAGAGACGGGATTCATTAAATTTATAATGTTACCACCTA
Organism: Eilema griseolum; assembly: GCA_963662185.1. NCBI lineage: Eukaryota > Metazoa > Arthropoda > Insecta > Lepidoptera > Erebidae > Eilema > Eilema griseolum. The sequence goes on from OY759252.1 coordinate 969,527, forward strand.
ATGAGATATAATAATATGAGGATACTCATGTCACACTGCTTTAAAGTATATTGAACTTCTTATATAGGAACAACATATATTTTTTATGACAAAAACGTTTATATTTATTTATTCTAATGACATTAGTACATTCTATTATTATCAATATAATGAAAGAAAAGAAAGAGAGAAAAATATTTTATTCAAGCCTCACACAGCGGGCACAATAAAATTAAGCTACGGATGCAACACCACACTTTGCGAACCTAAATAGGGTCCCATCTCAGCATTGAATGCTGCGCACACGCTTCGCTGGGTATGCACAGCGCTGGTTGTCAGATGGGGTCACTAATGTGTAATGCAATCTATAATAATTTCTATTTAAGTGAACTTGTATCCTATTTGTTACTTGAATAGTGTTAATATAATGATAATACATACACAATCATGATATAATCGGTTTAAAATAGTTTTATTTCATTCTTGTATAATTATTAATTATACAGTTTGCCCGTAACTGCTATAAATGCTAATGTATTCTACTCTCAAAGTAGTAACTCTAATTAACAGCTCCAGCCACCTGTAACATAACACAGGATTACTTCAGTGCAGAAACAATCATAATGTTGTCTGCTTGCCCTTGTCCTAATTACTTAGGGTTGGTGCTATATGCCATTGTCCTTCATACATTCATGTAAGATGTCATCTCCTCATTCTTAGCTCTTAGGCCTAAAGCCCTCTATATTCATACTTTAAATCTATTTCTTTCATCTCTTATCATTTTAGGTACATAAAATATGCTATTATAATATACAATTCCATCTCCTTTCCTACATAGGACAACACGTGCAGGCCATCTCCTTTCCTACATAGGACAACACGTGCAGGCCTTAGATGTCACCCTCACACTGTGCAGAATATATGAGCGAGAACCAAGCGGTTCGGAGACTCTTTTCTTTGCCGCACCACCAAGACGTGGAATTCATTACCAGCACACGTGTTTCCTTCTTCCTACAGTCCCGGGGCCTTTAAGCAGGGCGTGAAAAAGCATCTGATGAGGCCGCCAAGCTGAGTGCCACCATTGTAACACTTAGTGTCTGTAATGGTGACCCTCTTTCCTGAGACTTTGCCTTTAGCTTACCATCAGGCGAGGTGAGGTCAAGTTGGCGTGTCCTATATATTAAAAAAAAAATACTTACAAATTTATATAAAAGTATGCTAACTATACAAAATATACAAAAATGGAGTAGAGAAAAAGAGGGAGACTGCAATTTAGGCATCGAAAAATTCCTCCCCATCGATCTCTACTGGTACCGTGTGTGGCGATGCCAATTCTTTCTATTTATACTTTAATTTAACCTTTAACTAGGGATATCAAAATATGTCACACTGAAGAGGATGCGTCAAATTCAAATTCAAATTCATTTATTTGCTTAAATGTGGTTACAAAGATGTCAGGTCCAATAGTTTTGTGCGGCACATTTACCATTTTATGGCATGCAAACATTTAATTACACATATATCGAATACAATCATTAAACATAATAACATTAGTTCAGCACATGTCCTATAAGTCAATTGAAATTCTAAATATTAGTCACAAAATTAATGTCAAAACATAAAATGAAAAAAACAAGTCATTAAAATTGTGAAGAATGGTACATGTCAACTCATAGTCTACCCCTTTTCAAAGTAAAATTTTGTTATAAAAAAGAATTAGAATGTTTTAAAATTGCATTGATATTTAACTATTGGTATGTAATTTAAAAGTTGGGCCATTGCAGTCTTATAAACCTTGTGAATACTCAATTACTTTCAAGAGATCTTCATATGAATTATACTATTATTATTGTGTAATATGATTATTTTAAACTATTTTGAATTACATGAGTAACAATTACAATCTTATTACAATCTGACTATTTCTCAAACTTTTATATTGTTAATCTGTGAACAATAGTGTGGGTTATATGTTTACTAATTTATTAATATATAACTAAATGTTGTAATATTTTAATATGCAACTGCTTTTCCAAATAAATAAAAAGAAAAGAAATAGTAAATTGAATCAACTTTTCTTTTCTTTTATACCACTTAGTTGGCAGACAAGCACACGGCCCACCTGATGGAAAGTGGTTACCGTGGCCTATGTACGTACAAACGTACGTTTGTAACACCACAGGAGTCACAGTCGCGCTGCCAACCCTGTAAGTACAGAGTTTCTGTGCCGTCAGTAGAAGACAAAGCAGAACAAGCCTATAGTCTTCCACTGACAGCACAAATTCTCCAGTGAGCTCTGGCTACCCTACTCACCGCTGGGAACACAACACGAAGATTTTCTTAGAAAATATTAAAAACAAATGAAGAGTTAACTCTTACTTTCAGTCTTAATTGGCATGAGATCCTTCTTTGGCACATAAAGAAATCTCTTACAAGTAATGTTATTCGTAGGTTTAAAAAGAATCGATTGGATACTAACTGGGAATCTTATAAAATTGCCAGGAATCGGTGTAATCAGGTGATACGCAACGCTAAACGCCGACATATTCTCGATAACATATCCTCCTTGACATCTGTTGATGTCTGGAGGTTTCTGGGGACACTGGGCATTGGTAAACCAAGACAGCTGGAGTTACCCAAGACAATTGAGTTGGATGCCATTAACCATCATTTCTCTACCTTGCACACAATTGATGGCCCAACCAAGTGTCAAACGGTTGACTATATAGCCGGACTGCCCAATCCCAATCACGTACCTTTTCAATTCACTCCAGTCACGTCAGAGGATATCAAAAAGACTATTGTTGCAATTAAATCAAAGGCAGTTGGCAGTGATGACATCAGTCGCCGTATGATAACCACTGTCATAGACCAACTCCTTCCTGCTATCACACACATTATCAACTTTTCGCTTGATTCTGGTCAATTCCCTGACTTGTGGCGTAAGGCCTGCGTACGCCCTCTTCCTAAGATCTCCAATCCTTCTCTTCCTAATCACTTTCGTCCTATTTCCATCCTCCCTTTCCTGTCCAAGGTGCTGGAAGCTTGTGTTCATCGCCAGCTGTCTAACTATGTGCAATCCAATGGGATACTAAGTCCTTTGCAATCAGGATTTAGACCGGGACACAGTACCACAACCGCACTCCTTAAAGTAACGGGAGATATCAGAGACGGAATGGAGAGAGGTTGTGTCTCAGTGCTAGTATTGGTGGACTTTTCTAATGCATTCAATTGTGTGAATCATGACATCCTTCTAGCAATACTGGCCCATATTGGAATCTCAGCTGACGAGTTGGAGTGGTTCTCTTCATATCTTCGTGGACGTCAGCAGTCGGTTTGCGTAGACGAGAATTCATCTGGTTGGCGTAATCTTGGTTCTGGCGTTCCGCAAGGCGGTATTCTTTCTCCTCTTTTATTTTCTATATTTATTAACCTCATTACATCTGAACTTCAGTGTGCGTATCATTTGTATGCCGATGACCTGCAGGTGTACAGCCAAGCTCGTGCGGAGAATCTTTCGGAGGCTATCGATAGGGTTAACGCTGATTTGCAATCAATAGGCGGTTGGTGTGACAGGTTTGGTCTTTCTGTCAACCCTGATAAATGCCAGGGTATCTTCATTGGCAGTAGCCATATGATGAATAGGGTAGACAATGCAACTCTGCCATCATTAACTTTCAACGGAAGATTGATTCCTGTCACGCTGAACGTTAAAAACCTGGGATTGAATATTGACTCCACCCTGAACTGGCAAACTCAAGTCACAAAGGTCTGTCAAAGGGTTACAGGGATGCTGCGTAGTCTCTATCGCCTCAAAAACTTCCTACCAGCTAAAACCAAGGCAATGCTTATGCAGACCCTGATATTTCCAGTAATCGACTATGGTGATGTTTGCTACCTGGACCTGAATGCAGATCTACTCAATAAACTTGACCGCCTTCTCAACAATTGCATTCGATTCACCTTCAACCTTAGGAAATATGATCATGTCTCAGCTCATCGTTCGGAGTTGGGATGGTTACAGATACGTCAGCGCCGCAGCTTGCGGGCGGTAACGATGATCCATACTATTTTAAGATCCCCTAATATTCCCACTTACTTATCAACTCATGTTCAGTTACTTGGCTCTCATCACAACAAAAATCTCCGATCAGCTAACAACCTTCTTCTGCACTGTCCCACTCATAGTTCTGGTCTAGTTCATTCTTCTTTCCTCGTGCAAGCTGTCCTCCTCTGGAATGCCCTTCCTCTCGAAATCAGGATGACCACCAACCGTGCTACGTTCAAGTACAAGGTACGTCAGCTCTACAGTGGCTCCTAGTCGTCATAATGGATATAAATGGAAATTTATGATTGTGTATCTATGCTTGATTATATGTAAGTACATACCATGTATAATATGAGTATATAAGTAGTTTATGTAAATGTGTATGGTTTATGTAAATGTGTATGGTTTATGTAAATGTTTATGTAAATGTATTATGGTTGTGTATGTATAGTATATGTATATATATTTATATGTATATATCATTATTGTAAACAAATTTGAGTATTTCCTTATCGTTGATAGTTCATGGTTAATTTTTTTGCCTGCACCTACCTCAACGCATCTCTGCATCACCCTAAGGTAGACTGTCAGATAATGCCTTTGGCATTAAGTCCGCCTTTGTACAATAAACTGTGCATAAAGTTAAAAAATAAATAAATAAATGTTATAGATTTAACCATTTCTACATAAAATGTAATATACAAGTAAACAAAAACATTATAAGTAATTCTAATAACTCTAAATAAAAATTCTGACTGACTTTTTTCACATAGGGTATGCTATCCGATTGTCAACTTCGAGTAAATGAATTCTTCTAAAAAACGGAGTGTAGACCTGAATTACTTCATTTCTTGGATGATATTAATATTGATCCTTGTTGTTTTTTATTGTTTTTAGTAATTTTGCACTAAAAATATAACAAATGATAAAATTGTTTAACAAAATATTTTAAATGATAAGCTGGGGACGCATAGTCTCATATTCCACGTCCAATTTTAAAAAAAGGTTTACTCTCGTTTTATGTAAACACTTCGTCCCCCTTCTGTGGTCTTTTTGTCACTAAAACAGAAGGTACTATAAAAAGTAAAACATAAAAATCAGTTAAAAAGAAATTTCTGCTATTTATTTACTACAAAACTATTTGGCCTAGTTTGGAACAATTTTTAGTGTTAAATTATTTATTGTTAAATAATTTTACAAAAAATTATATTTAATTAAACAAATATAATAATTTAAAAAAATTAAAAATTATGTGGATGTCGGATATCATGTTCAAACATGGCCTAGGTACTTTCCCAAGGTCTTACTCTGTTCTGAGGTTCTGAGATGCTACTCCTGTACCAAATTTCTTCAAAATCGGACAGACAGACAGATTTACTTTTACATTTATAATCTTAAGTATAGATACAGCTAAGTATGATCTAGGTTTTGAATATAGATTCAATTGTATTATTAATTGATGATAAAGATCATATTGTAACATCATTGTCAGTTGGAAACTAGTTACCTACCTATTGTTTGGTACTGTGAGTGTATGCTTCTGTTCCCAATGGCACTTATATTGCACTTCACTGTCACCACAAAGGGCCTGTGGGCTAATTTTGTGACACTAGTAGACTGTTGCCGACTGACTGTTTTGAATTTACAGGTAAAGAAACTAAGTAATCTAAAAGTTAGACACACCACCGCCAAAGAATGGAAAAGAGACTTTGCTGTTTCAGATACCCCATCAGAGATAGTGTGGGAAACGAAAGTAGCTATAGTCAAATATGTATGGTCCTAGTATCAAGTAACCGCGGTAGCCTAGTGGTATGGGTAATGGACTGATGAGACAAGGTCTCGGGTTCGATCCCAGGTTTTACCATGGCACACACCAATGACTTTTCGATGCTTTTCGAAGTTATGTGTGTATTTATCGCATAAGTTGTTGTATTTATAAGTGCCCGGTTAATGGCAATAGGCTCGCCACCTATTACATTGGGACCTAAACATAAACTGGCGAAATGTGGGTGCTAGCACCTCTGCCTACCCCTCCGGGGATATAGGCGTGAGTTTATGTTATGTTATGTTATCAAGTAACCAAACTACCAATGTGACATTTGATAATGGGTAACTGTGTCTTGGACTTTGATCTGGATTTTCTTCCTTTGCACAGAACTCCCGGTCAAAATCGGCCCAGTCACTTTGAATTTTTTTTTATATACGACACGTCAATTAGACTTCGCCTTGCCTGATGGTAAGCTGAAGGCAAAGTCTCAGATAAGAGGTTCACCATTACTTACACATGCCATGTGACAATGGTGACACTCAGCTTGACGGCCTCATCATATGCTTTTCACGCCCCATTTAAAGGACCCGGGGGACTGTAGGAAGGAGGAAACACGTGAGCTGGTAATGAATTCCAGGCCTTAATGGTGCGACAGAGGAAAGAGTCACCGAACCGCTTGGTTCTTGATCGGATGTTCTGCACCGTGTGCGGGGGTGACATCTAAGACTGATTACCTGTTACAAACATACACATACGAAATTTTAAACTGCATATTGTTTTTTTTTTACGTGCGCAAAATCCCCGCGGATACCTCGCCGGTGGAGGAGGTTATGTCGGACTCGAACCGACTAAAACGCACGCCGCCTGTGGGTCGCTTTGGTTGCCGAAGGTGAGGTTGACAGGCATATCCCACGCACCCCTGCCGAACCAGGGCCATCTCTAACGATCTGGCCCTCTTCTCGGGCGTGGGGACTGCAGAGTCCCCAACTCGTCCCCGGAAACGGGGAGGCGCGTCACGCGCGCCACCGCCGCGGCCTGCTTCTGCCAGGGTGACAGGCGGCTCCACCTGTCACCCCCTGCATATTTGTTATATATATCGTATCGTATATTACAAATTCATATGCATTCATTAAAAAGCTGATATTTTAACGTTACACACTTCAATTTTATTGATTTGAATAGTCTGTGTGAAAGTTGCAGCTGCAACAAATACTGGCAACTCATCCTTCAGTATGATATGTCTTTCTAAATGTAATTTGCATGTTTGATTAGTAGCTCATCGCTTTATACACGTTCATTTCTGAGAAATTATTGATTAGACATGACTTGGAAACTAGCCCGAGGACATGTCTTTTGCTGAGCTTAACTGATGGAAAGTGGTTACCGTGGCCTGTACCACCCTTCCATACCGGAGCCGGTGGGGGAGGTTATGTCGGTCTTGAACAGACTAGGTTTCTGCAGGAGAGATTATCTCAGACATACCCTCGCACCCCGACCGGAACCGTGCTGCCGACCCTGTTCAAACCTAATGACCTTCTTGACTCCGCCTACGTGGAATTCTGATCTCGTTGTCGCAAATTTATGAGAACCAATCAACTCTGAATCTCTACTCCTGAATTCTAATTTAGCCTGATCTATATTTTTTTATACCACTTAGGTGGCAGACAAGCACACGCTCCACCTGACTGGAAGACCAAAGGCTTGTCCTTATTTTGTGTTCTGCACTGAAGGCACTTAAAATCTCTGTTCTTACAGGGTCGGCAGCACGGATGTGACTCCATTGGTGTTACACACGTTCATAGACCACGGTAACTACTTTCCATCAAGTGGGCCGTGTGCTTGTCTGCCACCTAAGTTGTACAAAAAAAAAATTCTGGCTTTTGAGTGTAATGGAGTAACAAACATTCAAAAATCTTCACAAACTTTCACAATCCTAATATTAGGCGACCACGCGTCATTCATGGTGGTCATTCCGCTCCATAAACTACACTATATGGGGACCGTAGTGAAAACTTCCTCCTAAACAACTAAAACAGGCTTATCTGCATTGCTAATTGTTTAAAAAGTTAATTTGATAGTATTGACGTCATTGTGTACTAACATAAAAAGTCCATTATAATAACTGAGTTGTTAATTTGTTATTTGTTGTCAAAATCTGTATTTAATTTTAAGTAAGGACTATATTTTTCATAATTTTAAGTTGAAATTGTTTAAAAATTCGTAAGTAAATTACTGATTTTATAGCAAAGAGGAAATGTTTTTATACTCAAGGATGTCTGATTGGGGAAGCTCTTTTAAGAATAATGGCAATAGTAAGTTAGATTTACTTTTCATCCCGGGATGTTCCTGTGGGCTGCGGAAAGGAACACATGGGTGGTCGCAGACACTGGCTTGTGTACTTCCTAACATCTTAACAGATTGAAATGCTGAACTAACTATTTCTTGTTTAGACACAATACACGAATGTCTACAGTGCAAAATATTATAAATGAAGTGAAATGAAAATTTATTCGCAAGAGACACGGTGAAGATAAAGGTGTTAATTTGTCCAGTGTGGATAGTACAGCATATCTCGCCTGCATTAGGCATACGAATTTTTTAGGTACATTGTTGCTATTGTTGTTATATAAATATCATCATTGGTTAGTACACCATAACCCATTATACCTGCACAAATTACACAGTCGACATTCTATTCGAAACAAAAATAAATTATAATAAGTAACTAAGTATACAAAATAAATTCATGAATCAATCAACAGACGCCTTAACAATGCATGCGATAGAATAAACCGCAAAACCTTCATTCCAATTATCATGTCAAATATTTATCATGAATTTGTCAGAAATGTCAGGTTAGATGTTTAAAATAATATTATAATGATTTTAATGTCAATGAGCTTTCTTGTCAATATACCTACTTCAATAAATCGATGCCGCTAAATTACAATGTCAAGTACTACCATTACTAAATTAATATGTCAAATTAAAAGTATATTATATTAAATTGGAAATGTCAAGAATAATAATTTTTTATATATTTAGTCATTTGCAATCAAAAAATTCTTGCAGATCATAAAAACATTTATTTATAAGCCATTGCCTTAGTTTCGACCTAAATTGAGTCCTAGGCAGTTCCCTGATCACCTTTGGAATGTGATTGTAAACCTTAATGGTCATTATAAAGCAGTTTTTTTGGTAAAAAGTAGTTCTGCACATCTCGAACTTTATTTTAGTGGGGTCTCGAGACTCAAATCTGCATGTTGCACTTGCTTTAGCAAACAAGTGACTTTGGTTTATTACGAACATACCTGCCTCCAATATGTAGACAGACACCAAAGTCAGCACCCCCAGCCTCTTAAAGAGTGGTCTACAGGTTTCTAGGGGCCCTACCCCACATACTGCTCTTATGCACTTTTTTTGCTTCAAGAACGCTCTCTCAATAGCAGTTGAATTGCCCCACAATAATATACCATATCTTAATATCGAAGCAACGTGACCATAGTAGGCTATGAGAGCTGTTTTTCCGCAAGTTGTGCTTCTAAGCTGACGCAGGGCAAATGCAAATCTATTAACTCTTTTGCATACTGCATCTATATGTAGCTTCCAATTGCAGTGTTCATCTAATATGAGACCAAGAAAGCGAATGTGACTATCCCTGCCTATTGCAACACCGTTCAACGTTAAATTAAGATTTTGAGGTTTTTGTTTATAGTTCCTGAATTCAATATAATGTGTTTTCGATAAGTTTACTTTAAGGTTATTTAAATCAAGCCAATTCAGTATGTCTCTCATTGTTAGGTGCACAATTTCATCATGATTGTGATTGGGATTGCTAGGTATGACAATTGATACGTCATCAGCAAAGAGAACACATTTTTGGGAAGTGATACTCGGCAAATCATTGATGTACAGAAGGAATAGCAGAGGGCCCAGAATGCTACCTTGTGGGACTCCCAAGTTCTTAATTTGAAATTGAGATCTGTACTGCGTTAGTGTTTGATTCTCGTTTATGCGGGTTATTTCTACACATTGATTTCTATTGTAAAGATAGCTACGGAGCCAGTCCAGAGCTGGCCCTCGAATGCCGTATCGTTCGCACTTATCAAGTAGTCTCTCAAAATCTACCGTATCGAAAGCCTTGCTCATGTCCAAGAACACTACCGTTACTGCATTGCCCTTATCCACGTTTTCTGTTATGGTTTTGACCAAGGAGAAAGCTGCTAAAGTGGTAGATTTTCCCTTTTGGAACCCACTCTGCTCCTCCCTTATTATTTTATGTTTGTTAATGAATTGGGTTAGACGACTGTGCATTATTCTTTCGTAGACCTTTGAAAGTATAGGTATTAGTGCAATCGGTCTATAGTTATCAACGTCTAGTGGACTGCCTTTCTTATAAAGAGGTTTGACGATAGAAATTTTTAACTTAGTGGGAAATACACCATTTGTCAGAGATAAGTTTATAACGTGACTAAGTACGGGCGATATGTAAGCTGCACAAGACTTCAAGATATAAGTCGAAAGCTCATCATAGCCCACAGATTTTTTATTATTTAGTGATGTTATAGTTCTTAGTACTTCCACGGGTGTACAGGGATATAAGAATATACTGTCCATATTTCTATCTGGTTGTATCATAATGGGGGGTACAGAAATATCCCGCACACTATCATTTCTGAAGCTTATTGAGAACACGTCATTAAATCTGTTTGCAATATCCGTGGGAGTAGTAATTAGCGCTTGATTATATTCTATACACTCAATTTGATGGCAAGTTCGTACTGCATCAGCTTTATTTTTTACAACCTCCCAAGTAGCTCGACTCTTATTTCTAGAGTGTTTAACAAATATATGATTTGTGATTTTTTTAGACCTAATTATACATTTTTTTAGAATTCTAGTGTAATTTATATATTTTTCTTTTATATTATTAATATTATTATTTTGTTTCATATAGCAAAGAGATCTCAGTTTCCTTTTATGTTTGCAACAAATTTTTATACCTTTAGTGATCCATTTAGGGGATGTGTTATTTGCATTCACCTTGATTCTCTTAACTGGAAAGCATAAATTGTGAAATAAGATTAACAAGTCCTGGAAGCTCTCAAAAGCCAAATTAGCGTCAGTTTCATTATAAATGTCAGACCACGATAGATTACATAATGCTTCATTAAATTTTCCGACATTTTCTTCACAATAGTCACGTACACTTATATACCAACACTTTAGAGACGGTTTTGATGCATGTGTTGGAAATGCTAGAACTTGACATGTATTATGGTCAGAAAGAGAAAGCTGATGGGTTCCACCCGTGGAATCCCTCATATTACTAAAGATATGATCTATACATGCACTTTGACGTGTCGGTGTTTTTATATGCTGGCGGAGGCTGTGCCCCGACATGACGTCCGAAAGTCGCTGCGACTCCTTGGTGTTTTTCAATGTATCTATATTCATGTCGCCCGTTACTATAATTCGTTTTTTATGCTTATGTAAAAGCTTATGTAATAATAACTCTATTCTATCAAGAAACAAGAAAACATCTGAGTCTGGAGTTCTATAAACACAGATCACAATACACTGCAGAATAGGTACCTCCACACCACAACATTCAAATGCTTTTTCTATACATAGTTCATTAGTAAAGTCTAAATTTCTAAAGTCTAACGATTTACGTACTAAAATACAAACTCCTCCTCGCGATTTCGTTTCTCTGCAGAAGGATGAGGCGAGATTGAAATTTTTAAAATTAATATTAGGCTCATCACCAGATATTACAAATGTCTCTGTGAAGCACAAAATCTGCAAATTTAAATTCTCCTTATTTAATTCATTCAAGCTAACCTCTATTTCATCAGTTTTGTTTAACAATCCAGCTATATTTTGGTGGAATAATGCTGATAAATTTAAAGGCAGGTCGTTATTTAAGAAAAAAATTATTACTTCCACCATTACAATTTATGGTACTGGTGGTTTGACCGCTAGTACACCTACTTATTATTGGAAAATAGTATGGTATAGTACCTTTCTTTGTTGTGTATGACCTTTTGCAATTATTTTGCTTACAAACTTTTGTGACAGGTACTCTTTTTTTACTAGCTAGAATTGAAAGATAGTTATATGCATAATCGTTGGAATCGATAACAAAACAGATTTTTTTAGTCAATACATTCAATTCTACCTTTTTGTGATACTTCAGATAAGGTGAGGAAATGAGTTTACATTGTTTACTTTGGTGATTGCTAATTTGTTGTAAAAGATTATTTAGCTTCCATTCATTCAAAAATTTGTTATGACCTACACTTAAAAGTAACACGTTAATGTTTTTGAAGGTTCTCAGGAATGCTGACAGTTCCATCATCAGGCGAGTAGGATTTGCATCATTTTGTCCTATACCCAGAATTAAATAGTTTTCTTCTGTATCTATCACATTTCCATTTTCGCAGGACTTAAGTATTTCATCCGTTAGTGCAAAAGGTTTTATCATAGCAAATACTTTGTACTCTTCATATTTTGTGTTAGTTCTGAAACGTATAAGTGATTGTGCCAGTCCCTTGCATTCCTGGCCTCCATATATATAAATAAAACGTTCCTTCTTATTTGGAATCCGTTCCGAATTACCATTCGCACCATCTATAGGGTTCAGTTGTAATGTACTTTGCGAGCTAGTTTTTGTGTTACTCAGATCGTTATTTATAACACCACCATCTGTAGAGCATCCGCTGTCAACCTGATTTTCATTAGCATTTGGAAATGATTTCTGTTGCAGTGGAGCCTGCGATGTTATGATACGCTTAGGAGTTTTTTTTCGCTTCAGTTTTGGGGTACATTTAGAGGCTATGCTTGGTGACTCTGAGCATACCTTTTTTAATTGGGTAATTACATTTAAATATTCGGTGATCTGGTCCTTGAGCAACTTATTTTCAACCAATAAATTCCCAATTTCATTATGGCAACTCTCCAACTGGCATTTAAGCGTGTCAATTTCGTTGTTAAGGTCCTCAATGTCTTCACGCTGAATAGTCGAGAGGTCCGGCAGACTTCGCCCTAGGTCTGTGGGTGAACATTCTATAGATCGGTAAGATAGGGATTCTCCATAGTCAGTCTTATTTGTTCTATTTCTTCTCAGTGTAATATTATCTAGATCCATGTTATAATCAGTAGAATGTCTGTAGGATTTATATTATAGTCCTTGTTATGTATTTACGTCCAATCACTGATATGGATATTAAATATTGTCAATTGTTTCTTTGTTCGCCGCTTTTATATTAACAGTCGGCAGACCCGATACGACGCGACACGACACGATTTTCACAGCTGTCAATGCAGTCGACTACGGGATTATAAAAGCGGTTAAACAGTGTCGTATTGTCTATGGTCAAAACTATTATCTTTGTTTTGATCTTTTTAGCTATGGTTTGGCCAGTAGAAGTTCAAATTTAGAAAAACATAATAGAATTATTTATCAAAATGGTCAAATTCTCTCAAAGTTCGTAGAATTGGTTCATAAATCACTTCAATATCACAAAATGTTCACTTTAGGCATTATAGTGGCGTTCGGCCACCAAACACTGATCTTTTATCACTTTTCCTTTGGTATTATGAAAAAATGTTAGGTATGATGGTATGTGTGTTTATACATAAATTTGAGGTTCGCGAGCAATATATGTTATTTTTCACTCACTTATACACTGATCTTACGTTAGCTAGGTAGTTTTTTTACTAAATTTATAATTTTAAAGTTATAAATTAACGCGCACTGTGTTTACCTTGGCAGTGTTGCCAGTATGTCAAAATTGACACTTAAATGCGTGCGTTGCGAAGTATGTGTGGAGTGACCTTGAGAGATAGAGTCAGAAATAGCGTGATAAGAGAGCGATTTGGAGTGATAGAAGATGCAGTGATGAGAATTGAGAGAGGAATGTTAAGATGGTTCGGTCATGTTGAGAGAATGAATGAAAGGAGACTAACGAAACGGGTGTATGAGGCGAGTGTGGATGATACCCTCGGAAGGGGTAGACCTAGGCGCACATACCTGGATCAAATCGGGGAAGTTTTAGAAAAGGGGCAGGTCAGGAGTACCTTAAACCGACGAGTATGCATGAAGAATGTAATGAGAGTGAATGAAGCGAGAGTAGTATGTCAGGATCGTAGCAAATGGAGATCCGTGATCTCTGCCTACCCCTATGGGAGACAGGCATGATTTTATGTATGTAAAATGACCTAATAATATTTTACTTAACCTGAGAATTGACCCGCTGCCGTAACAGACACAGTCGCTAGTGGTACGCCCCCGCACTTCACAGTCGAATAGCAAATCTCTCAAATATTAATGGTCAGCAGACACTCACGCAGGTTCCGCAGTCAATTAAAAACATCTGGTCGAAAGCAAATATTCACGTACCAGATAGCATTGGAATGGAACATGACCTTGAAATAACCTTTCACTTGAATAATATGTTGTATGTTACGTAACTGCAGGGTGCAGGTATTGTGCAGAATGTTTTGGGCTCAATTCCTGAGTCGGGCAGTGGCAGTAGGTTATTATGGTATAAAGATATTCGTCGCAGTACTTCGACAATGCATAAAGAAATCTTAAAGGGTAATTCATAACAGTAAACATGCATACAAAAGGACATAGAACCTCGTCTTTTTTGAAGTCGGTAAAAATTATCAAATTCGTTTGCCATAGTTCTGATAGTAACACAACGCAAGCTCACAAAAGCGTATTAAAAGGTGCTCGATTATCGATTTATCAGGTAGTTTAGTAGTATTAACGGGCTGTCTTTACGATCGAAAGGTCCCGAGTTCGAACCCTGTCGATGTGAACCCACTTCTAACATAAACCATTTTGCCTAAGCGGTTAGCGACAATACTGATAATTGCCGTTACTCATACACACATAATCACGCCTCCATCCCCGGAGGGTCAGGCAGAGATGAATTAACATCCACATTTCACCAATCATTAAATACGGTCAAACGTAATAGGGGGTGAGCCTATTACCGTCTTCCGGGCACTATTGTCGACTCGAGCCTTTCATCTGAGGCTGAGTCTGGGCTGTATATATCTGTCTGATGTTAAACAACCCTAGTCCTTAGTCGCCTTGTACGACACCGCATGGGAAGAGATGGGGTGGTCCAAATTCTAGTCTGCCGGGAACCACGCGGCGTCAGACCGTTACAAGCATTCTTAAAAAATCTGTATACTCAGTCAAAAACCTTCTGGACTACAATGTTGAATTTGCACATTCCCCATATGTCCCCAAATTTCCAAAATGTTGAATCCCGTGGATGGGAGAGGTAGGTAGTCTTCTCTATGCCCAGTCCATATAACATTTGCTTTCCGACTCGTTGTGCCTATCCCCCCTGTTCTACCGACAACCTTTGCAGCGCAACTGGAAACGCTGTAGCTGTGACAATGTTTTAGTGCCAAAAAAAAAGAGGTTTAGCCATCGACTCGAAAAAGAAGAAGATGCTGATTTTGCATAATGTTGAATTCCCAAAAGGTCACCAACTCCGAAATCGTCGACTATAACGCACTCAAAACTTTGCAGCACCATATTTAGTGGCGGATGACCTCCATCCGGCCGCACAGAGTAAAAATAGCAGGTGATAGTGATTAAACGTAATAGTAAGCATCCATCAAAGTTTTACCCATTAAACAATGTTACACAACGCTGCTACGAGTGATGTCGTTAACAAACTAGACAACAAAAAAAAATTGTTTACCTTATGATTTTTAACCGTATACTAGATAGACACAGCTTTTCTAACAAAATGCGTTGCAAAAAAACGGCATGAAATACTCGTTATGTTAAAGTAAGCTAATGTCAATATTGTTCTTGTATAATATATGTATTATGTCAGCTTGTAGTAGATCTTTCTTACGCCGCGTTTTAGTACCACTTATTGTGTCTATAGAGTATGTATTTAGGAGGAGGTAGGACACGACGGTATTTCCGTCCGATTGAGCAGTCCGAGTGGGGAAGTACCTCCGCCCTACAGAATACCGCGGATATAATAACTTCGTGTTGTGTTCCCAGCGGTGAGTAGGGTAGCCAGTTTTTTTTTTATACCACTTAGGTGGCAGTCAGACTGCTCAATTGACTTAGGTGACATCTCATTCACGAAAGATTTCATCTTCGGATGAAACGCCGCCCTTTTTAAATTGTTAGGTCACGAATCATCAGCACTTGAAATGGATTTCGGATGAGTTGTCATAATTCAATACTAATAGTGGTCTTTTCCGCCAAAATAAAATACTTGTTTGTTTAAAAATAAAAAAAACCAACGTCTAAATAATTATATTTCGATTACATACGATTTCTATTACCTGTATCCTGTTTACGTACTTTATAAAAAATATTCTAAAATCAAAATAATTCGGGTTTTAATGATCAACAATCAATTTGTGTATCTCTATTCAGAGATGTGACTATTCCTTGATTGTACAAAGATTTTTTGCCAGCCGATTATTTTGGTGAAAAGGAGAGAATAATATTATATAATATGCCACAGAAAAATGTAAGGAAATTCTAAAAACAGCAAAACATTTTGTGATGGAACTTTTAAGGCTGCGACTCACCCATTCAAGCAATTACATACATATAATCACGCCTTTATCCCCGGTGGGTTAGGCAGAGGTGAATTAACACTCACATTTCACCAATCATTGAATTCGGTTCCATGTAATAGGGGGTGAGCCTATTGCCGTCTTTCGGGCACTATCGTTGACTCAAGCCATGCATCTGAGGCTGAGTCATAAGCATACATTGACCATTCTATTCTATTAACCTATTGCCACTTGTATAGGGTGGTAGGGTTTGTTCCCATACGGATTCCTGTTCATGTGACCTGTCTTTACCTTGACAGGAGCGACTGCCGTCTGACCATAGAAGAATCAAAGAATCAATTTCATTTATTCAGTTTAGGCACACAAAGAGCACATATGAACGTCAAAATTTTATAATTAGGCATATCAAGAAATAACATAAAAATATTAAATAATGTTAAAATTAAACCATTAAAAACGATTCTTTCGCTGGTTCGGTAGGTTAGTTTTACTGAGAAGATACCAGCAAGAAACTCAGCGAACTATATTAGAACTAGATTATTTTTCTTTTTTAAAATTTGCTTTAGTTTACAATTTATTTTGTGCGAGCAAGCAAGAGACTTATATTGACCACGCATTAACATCATTGAGGACATCGAAACATCGAGAAGATAACCTGAGCCTTGTCTGCTAATCAGTAGATGTACCAGCTCGTTGGCATCGGTTTGAATATGATGCCACTGTTTGATGTGACGTGATAGGTCACGGGAACCCTATTATATTATGGGAGTTTGACGACACTATTTCTCATTCAAGATTATTTATTCGTATTAACATATTTGTCTTAGGTATCTAGGCCATCTGGACAAGTTTTCTATTGATGCCTTTCCTTATAGGAATCTTGTTATGGCCTTGCTATCTACACACTTTCACAACCTGCAAAAAGACAAACAACTTGATGTTATTCCACCTTACGCGGCGAAAGTTATTGTTTAAATGATTGCTATCAATCACTGAAAAACAGTGGAATGGATTCAGCAATAGTTGGATATTTTCCTGTACTAAAAATAAATCATTTAACTGAGCTAGTCATAAATGAATTGACTATTAAATATTATACGTCACAATAACTAATTTCATACAAGTTGCATTATAACTTAACGTTCAATCAAAAAAAAACACACAGTTTTTTACATACAGCTTAGAGAATGAGTACTTTATTGGGTGGCGGAAACAGGCATTCAGGCACGAGGCACATGCTATGAGAACGTTTCTAACAAACTCGACACTTAAATCCACAAGAAAGGACATTGTCCAACTTGTATGAGCACTTGGCCTGGTATGGACAGATAATAATAGGGCAAATATGATACGGGTTTGGTAGGTCATACTAGTAAGAAATAAAATAACATCATATGGTTGTATCAGAATTCATCATTTATATTATTTATTGACCAGAGTATTTCGTCAATTTTCGTTAAAAGATTAGTTGTATTCATCATTTCTTTATTATTCAGAGTCATAAGTTATTAAAACATCCTGGAATTGGGCAGGTGGGTTTACCCTAGGGACCTATTTAAGTTTGTATGTACCACACGCCAATAATATTAACTTTAAAAACAGAATTGGCTTTCGCAAGAAATTGAAAAATGTAGGTATTCACGATTCAAGATGACAAACGAATGACATTTTATAGGATTTCTTTCCAGTTGCCATAAGTATAAAACACAAGTTCAATCGATTAAACATAAATTCGTTTTTGTATCGAGTTAAAAGTTTTCGTTTCATTATTATAAAAACAATGTTTGATCAAAGACGAGACGACGCCACATTGTTTTGAGTTGTGAATCTTTCTTTCTTTCCTACTTTCTCGTATCTATACAAAAAAAAAAATATAATACCACTTTACAATTATGTAAATTATAAAGTGGTATTATATTTATTTATTTTAATTGTATTTACATACACTATTTAGTGTTTAGGTTGACTGATAGAGAATGCTTGCTACATTAAGTCCGTTTAGGTACCTACTTGTGCATGAAGTCTAATAAATAAATAAATGAGCTCATTATTAACCGAATATAATACATAATTACTTACATATATTTTTACGTTTTCGTCATCGAATCTTACGTTTGATCGTTGAGTAGAATCGACTTCCACGCGGGCTTAACCGCAAGCGTCACAGTCAACGCGTACCTACTCAATATCATTTAGTTTATGTATCTTTTTTTAAGTATCAAGTAGTCAATCTATCAATTCCTTATCAAACTCCGGTGTCCCATACATTACTCTTTATCGATATATTCATATGTCTTAAATAAAAATCGATTTCGATCTTTATTATAACTGGCAACATTTTATTATTAAGCGAAAGAGAAAGATTTATACCCATGTTAGGAGAATGTATATTTCAATGAACTAATTGATTAAATACCAATTATTTAAAGATATTTGTTGATACTCCAATAAATCATTATTAGTTCGGTAAAAATTAAACATGATTATTGATCAATAGCTACATTTGCGTACGTCGTGTCCATGGGAGGCCAGTTTTGGACATAGCCCTTTCAATTTCGCATGCTATAAATTTGGTGACGTCACATTGACGACCACATAAACACCTCTGTCGAATTTACAACGTGAAAATTTGAATCTCACCGCGGATTCAGCAGGCACATCACACATGCTATAAGAAACTTTCGCACAATCGAACGCATTTGACAGTTGAATTGAGATTTAATTGCGCATGCTCTAAATTTGGTGACGTCACGTTGGAGCATGCGCAATTGAAATCTCACCCCGTATTTACGCTGTCCAGTCCGATCTATTGTTTTAAATGTTCTTACAGCGTGTACCTGCAGTGTTCCACGCGAGACGCGAACGTTTGCTAGGCGACTTATACTTTGCCATTCATTCCTTCTCTATACTATCTAGAATACTTTTTTTTTAATAGAATGGAATACTAATTTATTACTGACCACAAGTATACAAAAGATCTTGCATATAAAGAGTTGGATATGTCCTTTTCGGCTCATGCCAACAAGGCATGTAAATATTTTATTTTTATGAGTCTGACAGTAAATTTACGGCTCTAATCGTCAAAGGGGTAGGTAAAACTTGTGAAAGTCATTTTTTCCGAAACAGACTAAGTATATCCTAGTTTGCTACCTTAAATGCTATAAAACAAAGGTTACACTAAAATTATTTCTTTTCAGCACAAATGTAGTAATGAACTACACAGAGGTGGAGGGCAAAGTCCGCGAGGCTACGTCGGACGAGGCGTGGGGCCCCACGGGGCAGCAGATGCAGGAGCTGGCGCTGGCCACCTTCACGTACGAGCACTTCCCTGAAGTCATGTCTATGCTGTGGAGGAGAATGCTGCACGACAACCGCGCGCATTGGAGGAGGACTTATAAGGTTAGGATTTAGAGATTTTTAAAGCGCGCAATATCCCCACTGATAACTCCTCCCTCTCTGCTGGAAGTCGCGAGGGTGGTTATGTCGAACTAGAACCGACTAAAACGCACGCCGTCTGTGGGTCGAAGGTTGCGGGAGGTGAGATTGCCGGACACATCTCTCGCACCCCGGCAGAATATTTTTAGTCCCGTGAGAATGTCTGCGGTGGATGGTAAGGTGGATGAAATCTGCACTGAAAGAAAGAAATAATTAAAGAAAAATGGGGTCCTCATAACGTTTCCCGTAAAAGCCGTAAGAAGAAGGAACCGGAAATAATTATAATAAGATAATGATTGGAGTATCTATGGTTGTCTCCTCTTGCGCCAGGCCCGGTTGTATAAAAGTTTGCATTTTGGAGCACATTCACTGTCCTTATTTCTTCCTTACATTATTTAAATTGGTTGACTTTTACGGGAACGCCTGTAGCAGGGCCTGCGATCGTATTTCGTCTGTCAATCAGCAGACCTTATAGCTCACAAACTGTTTTATCCTATCAACCATAGCCTCGCTCCAAATTAATAGTTATGTATTTACACGCCTTATCAGATAAGACACGTCTTATCAGAATTCAATCGTAAAGTAAATCTCACAATGTTCCCAATTGATACCTACCCCTATTACAAATACTTTTCGATAGGAATGCAGTATTAGTATAGCCCGCTTTCCGGCTTCTCCTCCACTTCGCCAGGTCTTAGGCAACTCTGGCAGTAAAATCTCAGTTTCCATAAGCAATTTACTTCCCTATGTATTTGAGAATGTATTATAGGAATAACCCCTAATGTCCACATTACTTACTACCTGTAGGGGATGCCTTACACGAGTGATCTGCCCTTCTATGTGCGCCACTTAACCCATATCCCATATTCCTCCCCTACAGAGGCGGAACGGCATTCAGCAATCACGACGTTCCGTCGAACCTACCTATTTGCGGTCTTAGGACCTGTTCCATTTTCAGATCCTCTAGTCTTCAATGTCTATCGTGTCTGTTCCCATAATTTCCTATTTTATCAGTGAGTACATGGGGAAATAGACCTTACTTAGATACTTACTGCTAAAGCTAGTTAGTATCCATATTGAATAACACATACTTGTCCACTATATTTTATTTTTCACCTGACCGGTGTCGCCTCACGGCATTCTCAAAGTTTTGTATTGGCGGTTATACAACTATATTTCTAAATACTACAATATTTGACATTATTTTCCATTTGGGTAGTTTTGAAATTATGCATACCAGCTTAAATTTATTAGTGTGAAACTCGCCGGGATATTTATCATGTAGGTATATTGTTTTTTTTCCGAGTAACCGATATTTCGGCGCTGTTACAAGCGCCATGATCACAGTGAACTGACAGCTCAAATCACACATTCAACTTTTTTCCCCTATGTGTAGCAGGTTCACCAAGCGCCGGCAATCAACAGTATTAACAGTCAAATATATAAGCATTTATGACTTGTGTGTCCAGTGTCTCCTGCTGCTTAGCTACTTGGTGAGAAATGGATCGGAGCGCGTGGTCACGTCGGCCAGGGAACACATCTACGACCTGCGCTCTCTCGAGAATTACACTTTTGTGGATGACGTCGGCAAGGATCAGGTGAGATACATCACTCACGAACACTATACGACACGGTTCTTATCGGCTTCACCTTCGAAACTCATAAAAACAATGTAATTAGGTAGTAAAAATAAAATAATTTATTGTAACTATAGTTGCGGCACGCTACGATGGCCGTTTTGACACGACTGGTTTTGCTCGTTTTCTCTTTTTTGGTGCGCTTAATATTGGATAACGAACTGGTAAACGAATAACTGAAGAAAAATATGGCGAGACTGGCACAGAAGAAAACAAACTTCACACTAAAAAAAAGAGAAAACGAGCAAAACCAGTCGTGTCAAAACGGCCATCATTGCGTGACGCAACTATATGATCATTTAACCTTTGCCTTTGAGGCTTCCAAAATTCTTAGAACTAAATATCAATTTATAAGTTCTCTGTTAGTTCCCGGTGGAGTGGTATAGCGCCACTTCATCTCTTCCCTACAGCTCTATCCCTTAGTCGCCTTCAACAATACTCAAGGGAAGAGTTAGGGTGGGTAGGGTTTTACAACTTTATTCCTGACTCTACATATACCTAAACACGGTGAATGACAGATCAATCTGCTGTCCACATTAGGAAACTCCATAAGCACATACAGATGTGTTAATTGACATACAAATCGTGTGCTCGCTATTAGATCCGATATCTCTAAGTTTACTGTACCAATATTTGTTACGTTGTGATAACAAATAATATTATCATGGTTACTATTTATACTCAAAATCCATACTAATATTATAACTTCGAAAGTAACTGTCTTTCTGTTACGCTTTCACGCGTAAACCACTAAACCGATTTTGATGAAATTTGGAATAGAGACATTAATTCTCGCGGGTGGAGACGCGGGCTACTAGCTAGTTGAACAATAGAGTGTAAAAATAATAATAAAAGAAACGCCGCTCACCAGAAAATTGACGTAAGGATGTAAAAAGTACTGTTCGGTATGAAAGAAACTTCATCCCACGCACACTTAAGCTGTGAAATGACCTCCTTGCTGCGGTTTTCCCAAGCACCTACAATATGGTGTTCTTCAATGACATCAGAAGGTTTCTTCATGGTTGGCAGCGCGAGTGTAACACCCCTGGTGTTGCATACGTCCATAGGCCACGGTAACCACTTCCCATCAGGTGGGACGTGTGCTTGTCTGCCACCTAATAGTATAAAAAAAGCGATCCAGCGCGTGAACTTCACTTTCGCGATGCAGGATTATTGATTCAGTCTTAGTATCGTAGTAGTCCAGCATGCCGTCGCTAGATGGCGTTAGTCTGTACACGCGTTGGTTGCAGGGCGTGAACGTGCGGCACAAGGTGCGCGAGCTCATCGACTTCATACAGGACGACGAGAAGCTGCGCGAGGAGAGGAAGAAGGCCAAGAAGAACAAGGACAAGTATATAGGTATGGAATCTGCTAGCCCGGGCCGACCCTAGGGCACCCATAACGAATGTGGCACAGGTTCGTATGGGATCACGGCCTAGTGCTCTCTGAGACAAGGAGGGGTTTAAAAGTGTTAATAATCACACATTCTAACCCCTCGTTTACACCACGAAATAAGTTGTAAAACCAGTTGTAAACTTGTTTGATACAAAACTTGTTGAAGACTAATCATAACATAATACATATATTTTATACATGTAAAGAGACTGGTTCATATATTTTTTTGTTCACATATGTATGGCCAACAAGTTGGAAACAAGTATAAAACACATTTGCGTTCATACTATTATACATTATATTATGTAGCCTGTGACATATTACAACTTGTCAAATACATGTTTAATACTTAGGTGAAATCGAGCGGTAAGCCTAACCTGTCTACTATTGCTTAACGGACTCTGGTGTAGAGGTAGATCATTCAACTGCTAAGAAGGCGCGGGTTCGGTTCCCGCACAGTGCAAATATTTGTATGTATGAATATATCTATTTGCATTGGTCTGGGTGTTTTCTATGTATGATATGTATGTATTTACAACAACAAATAAAGTATGTTTATCCACATTCTAGACCCCACAACACAAGCTGGTTAAACTATGCTTAGTATGGGTATAGATAGGCTGTTTGTAGAATATTTAACATCACATTGTGCACTTACCCATGAGCACCTCAATCATATGTCAATGATAGATATTTAATTAAAAAATATCTATCATTGACATATGTTGCCCGCTGTGTTCCAGGCATGTCCTCGGAGGCCGTTGTGATGGGCATGAGGGGTAGCTCCGGCGGCTGGGGCGAGTACAGCGACCGGGGGGGCGGCGGCGGCGGCGGGAACTGGGGTGAGTGCTGCTTACCACTAATAAACACAAACCAAATTTTCGTGAAGTAAAAAACGAAAAGTATTTTGTAATTGCATGTCTTTTTTTTGTAATTTTACTAACTTAACTTAATTTATAGACATTTTATCATAAAACTAATTGTTCTCATGATATTTGCCAGCATCCACGGCGAGCTGTATTTCCTCCACAATGTCGCGTTGTGTCTTTAAAAGGAGAAGCGAATTACAGATTGGCACCCCATATCGTATATACCGTTATCAGAACACAATAGATTCTATGGTGTGCATTCGTAACCAATATGTCGATTTAACTTTCTTTCCAGAAGAGCCCAAAGAGAGGAGAGATGATGAAGAGGAGTACGACAGAGAGGACTCGGACGGTGACTACTCGCAGAGCCGGGAGAGGAGACCGCAGAAGTGAGTTCAAAATTCAAAAATTAAAAATGAAATTTGGTCAAACATGATATTACAAAGATTATTACAGTTCAGCACATCTACCATTCAATGGCATGCAAATATTAACTTAGGCTCTATTTAAGTCTTTACATGTGCAAGCTTAGCTATTCAAAATATATAAATTAAATTAAAAATTTAAAAAATACGTCACAAAAAACAACCCTCAAAAAGTCGAAAATAAGTTGTATTAGCTAGCCCTATGACTGATATATCTAGTAATACATATTTTGATGCAAGCCTTGTCATGTCGGGGGTCCCTAACTGGTAGAGCACTACGTCATATAATCGAAACGATACATGTATTACTAGGTATATATATCAACGTTATAGGGCTAACTAACACAACATATTTTCGACTTTTTGGGGGATGTTTTTTGTGACGGGGGTTTTTAAATTTTTTATTTTACACTTTTATAATATACTAGCTGACCCGTGCCCACTTTGTTGGGCATAATGTTAATAATCCTTCGAACGCGAACCGAATTAAACCCGAAGCCATCGCGCGCCGTCCGCTGTTTTGGCCTTCACACTTAAGACGATAAGTTTACTTATTTTCATAAAGATTCATAATTTTCGGTAATATGACTAATAAATATGACCTAACGATTGAATTTTTAAAATCAGTTCAGTAGATCCCGATACACAAACTACTTCTTTATAATATAATATATTTATAGAATATATTTCACTCAAGTTCACTATGGGATAGGAATATATTTCGCTCATTTGCACTGTAACTCACAGAGCTCACATGTACTAACGTGATGATATAACATATAATAATATAGCCTATGACCTTCCCGATAAAAGGGCAATTACATTTTTTTTGTTTGAATCAGTAGTTTATGAGATTAGCACATTCAAACAAACTCTCCAGGTTTATAATGTGAATATAGATGGGAAAGTAATGCTTTGTCTATGACTTACGTTGTGTTTTATTATAATAAAATAAAATCATTTATTTCAGGCATTGCCCATAAAAATGTTAGTAACAATAAAGCTTATATCCTATGTTAGTAAAACTGCAAGTGATTATTTACACAAACAGACAGTCAGTCAGTCATATTTATAACTGTAACTAATGTGTGTGTCTTTGGCAAGGTGGAAACGTGTCCAGTGCCGCATAATAGCACTGTCCACGTGAAGCCTTGCCGCAACACCCTGCAGGAGGCTGTTGGAGCTGCCCCGCACACGATCTAACAGTGATGCAATGTGGTTTCTTAGGATGGCCGCAAAGCTATCAATACTAGCTTCTGCGAACATCCCAGAAGCGCTACAGTGGCGGCGCAGCCCCATCAGCATCCTGAAGGCATTGTTGTATTGAGTGCGCAGGGCCCTATATGCACCCTGGGTGTAGCTTGTCCACTATATCTACTATATCGTCCATTATAGGTATTAGATAATAAATAAATATGATATGTTCCAGAGAGAATGTGTACCGCGATTCTGAGGTGATCTCCGAGTCCCCACCTCGGCCTAGGTCTGCAGACAGGGTCCCGGGCCCGCGTCCCTTCAGCATCAACCTCAAGAGCCCCGTCAAGGCCAAGTCTTCCACACCCGTCAAGAAAATTGATCTGGGTAAGACGCATGTTCCCTTACCCTTTGTTTTCACTAGTTGTAAACTTGTTTGATACAAAACTTGTCAAAACTCAATACATAAATATTTTATACATATATTAAGACTGTCTCTGATACTTTTTCGTTCAGAAAGTATTGTATGGCCAACAAGTTGTGAACAAGATTAAAACACAATTGCGTTCACACTGAAGCCAGTATATTGCAACTTGTCAAATACATGTTTTATATTTAGGTTAATTGATTTAGGACTTGTGAAAAATAGGAATAATTATGATCTGATCTGATAAGGCCATTGAGCTGAGGGCCACTTGTAACATCGTTAGTGGCTGCAACGGTTACCCTCTTTCCTGAGAGAATACTTTCAGCTTATCATCAGGTAAGTTGAAGCTCTATTGATGTATCCTATATTCTGGCTGATTTTATAATTGTTTCGGAGCGAAATCGTATGGAAGTAATAATTTGGTGAAAAAGAAAACTTTACGTACAGTAAATTAACCCCTGCTCTCCCCCCAGGTGCGGCAGCCTCCTACGGCAAGTCGTCGGCGTCCAGCGCGTCGGCAGCCGCCCCCCCTCCGGCGCAGAGCCAGCAGGCGCAGGAGCTGCTGGACGACCTGTTCAAGACGTGCGGCACCACCACCCCCACCCCCACCCCCGCGCATAGCGGCTCCTTGGTACTCGACGACTTTGATCCCAGGTATGGTAACATTAGTATGCAAGCGTCGGTGGCATGCTCAGATATAGATTCGAGTTGGATCAAAGAAGCGAAAAAATATGTAACAGTATTTTTTTTATCTAAACAATTCCAGGGCGGAGGAACCTAAACTCGCTCGCAAAGTGTCGAACGAGTTCGGCGACTTCACGAACGCCTTCCCCGACAACAACAACGAGGGGTTCGCCGACTTCTCCAGCGCCTTCACCGGCGACAACAACACCAACAACAACGGCGCGGGAAATGTTACGGATAACGGACTCGCCGGCGTCATGAGCAGCAGCGGGCACAGCCTCACCCTCGCCGGACTCGCGCCAGGTGACGCATATTTGATTGTCAAACACTTTTCTGGGTATTTGTTGAGGATAGCTGCGTGGTTCCCAACAGAGTAGAATCCACCCCATCTCTTCCCATGGGGTGTCGTACAAGGCGACTAAGGGATAGAGCTGTTTAACATCAGATAGATATATTATACAACTTAGATTCAGGCATAGATACATGTTCACGCCTACCAAGCTTCACTGAGCAATTCTCAAGGTGTTCAGTTTATCAGTTATATTATTATAAGTACTCACAAAAGCGAAAATGACATGCGCAATTAAGTACACTTTCCGTTATTGTACCAGAGCCAGTACCAGTTTCATTACATTTGACCATTAATTTTTTATTTTAAATTCACAAAGTTTGTCCTAAACGGGAAATAGTAATTCCCGCTCTAAACAATACATGACTCGAGTCAACAATAGAGTTACGTGGGAGCAAAAACAATTATTGGTGAAATGATAAAAGTGTGATTATATGTATATTTGAAGATTGCTAATATACACCAATTATTATAGAACATAACAAATTAATACACGCTCGACAAGGCCTCGTTTATCGGGAGGTCAACTTGGGGTCTAGATATATGCCGGTACCTATATCAGAGATAAGTATATAAATTGGTTTTATGTAAGATAAACGTTGTGGCGTATATATATTCAACACAACAATGTATGTATATATTAAATCTACTTTTCATCCCCCCATCTCGGAAAGAGTAATTTTGCTCTTCGATATCTGAGTGCAAAAGTCGTTTTTACCCTCTAGAGGGTAAAGTAAATTTGAATTTAGAACATTGTATGCAATCTTAGGTTATGTTTCAAAACATCATTAAACCTATTACTTCTACCTCTATGGTGCCGAATTTATCACAATTTTTTTTTTATTTGCAAAGACTCAGATTAGAAACTCCTTGGTTTGGTGTACTTTTTTTTAATTGGCTTTATTTGCGTTTAGTCATTTCCTCGCTGAGGTGGGATGAAAAGTTACGTGTTGCACTCGAGTGCAAAGATTTTTTCCTTGTGCTCTTTTAACTCGCTGCACTCGTGATTCAATTATAGAATCCTTCGCGTGCTCGGTCAAACTCGAGCACGCGGTTAAAAAGCAACTTGCACTCTTGTATAACAAATAACTATTAGCAGTTTAGAGTTAAATGAATTTAAACTTGAATTTCAAAGCAAATATAAAAAGCAATAAAATATAAACAAGTTAACCAGAGTTCAGTATGATACATAAATATTTTTTTCTCTTCATTTTATTTTAATGTTTGGGATCCTTGAATTATTTATATTATTTTAAAACTAAATGATTATTGTGAGAAGCGACCGCCATGAGCACGGTTTGTTCCACTTGTGATGTCTCGTGTTGCCCGCAGCGCCCTCGTCGAACCTGGACCTCCTGAGCGAGCTGTCGGGCGCGCCCTCCCCGCTGGCCTCCGCCTCCGCCTCCAGCACGCTGCAGCCCTCCCTCGACTCCTTCACTGGTCAGTACCACTGTTTACTAGCACTCGGTGCTCCTACCTCGGGGTTCCGTTCCCGACCTAAGCATATATGTTACCAGAACAATGACGGAATTCTATATTAGTCGTGTAAAAAGAGATAGATAGTTTGAACAGATGTCTTTTAACATAATATTATTACCTCGACTTGTAACTGTTCTATTTTAAAAGGCAAATCTAACTCACCTCTAAATGAAAAAAAATCTATTAAACCAATTTCATGTCTAAATCAAGAGATGGAGTTACTTGCTTCGGTTTCGGTAACTGTTGTCTCTCTCCCTCCCACTTGCACGACTACAGCATGATATATCTTTAGAGTGGTTAATACCGAAACTATTGTTTTAACTACTGTATAAATATATCAAATTGTTAGCCCAATGTACACTAAGATACATACATTCACATCTTGACACAACCTCACACCTGTCCCCACAATATCCGGCAGACAGAGATGTATTAACGCCCACATTTCAACAACTATGATAATAGGTAATTACTTTAGAGAAGTAACTTTATCTGCAGTATATATCAAAACCCTATTCTGACTTTCGCAATTCCCTCATTGTTCTATAACCCATCGTTTTCATCAAGAAACAAGTTGCAAACTTGTTTAAGACTCGTAGAAGACTAGTCCAAACCCAATATTTGTTTTATACAGGTATTGAGTCTGTGTTTCAGACACTTTTTCGTTCACAAAGTATATATAGCCAACAAGTTTAAAACACATTTGCATTCACACTGTAGCCAGTGACATTGCAACTTGTCAAATACATGTTTGATACTTAGGTGAAAACGAGGGGTATCGATTCACGTGTGTTGCAACACTAAAGTTATTTTTATTTCGAGTGTTGTGTCCGTGAGTTTTACGTTAGTTAGCTCTTACATGCCCCACTTTCCGCACTTTGAGCTTTATTTCATTACAATGTAGTCTATTGGAAAGTGCTATCCACTACAGACTTGCATATTATGGACTAAATTTGGCAGTATGTTAATGTCGGAAGGCGAATGCGAATTCTTTACGGTTTCTATAGAAATTCATTTGATGCTATTTTCTTAGACGGATCCCGATGTTGTATTTTATGGTTGTGTAAAGCTACCATGGCTGCTGTAAAGCTACCATGGCTGCTGTAAAGCTACCATGGATGCTGTAAAGCTACCATGGGTGCTGTAAAGCTACCATGAATGCTGTAAAGCTACCATAGATGCTGTAAAACAACCGAAACATCGGGATTAATCTTGCTTTTCGCAACTGGTCCCAACGGACCAGTTGCGAGTTGGTACCTCGCCGAAAATATCAACCGGTTTCTGTTGACGCGCCAAAATTAAAATTGAAGTCAAATTCACGCATTTATAAATTGAGTGTTGTGTTTATAAGTGAAATGTGTTTGCATGTGAACATCAAGTTGTATCGAGACAGTTTTGGACACTTTCAGGATTTTTTGTTTGCAGACGATTCGACGAAGAATATATCTTCAAGCTACGCGGCTATGAAACAGGCCATGCAGCTCATACACCACACGAGGGAAATTAAAACTGAACATGAGCTCGGTAAAGTCAAAACGGCTCTTGAGAATGTGCTCGACGAGTTGCCGGGGCCCATCACAGTGCAGAAGATGAGCGGGCTAGAAGAACATATTCTAAAGGGTGATCTTCTAGATACGTATACTGAATTGTTAACTCTAGTCGTGAGGATCCTATTGCCGCAGTGGCCCGTGTGTAAGAGAGAGATAACGAATCTGTTCACTCTAGAAGAAAGCTTCCCGCTAAGTCACGAAACATTGTCCATTTTGTGCGGTTTTCTCAAAAGCGACAACAACATTGTCACCCTAAAAGCGTTGTCTGATATCCTACTGAGGTACGTCAAAAGTGATGTTATATTCACAGCTATCGTTGATAGCAGCCACTTCACCTCGCAAGAGGAAACGGAAAAGTATGAACTCGAAAACGATTGGGAGGTTTACGTTCAACTACTGGCAACACTACCCGAAAGAGTTGCCAATAGATTGAAAACTGAAACACCCAAAGGATTCTCCCACGAAAATTATTCATACTATCTAGTTTTTCATATAATCAGAGTGATCGATTATATGTCTGATAGTAGCTTCTACCAAGGAAGTCAGTACAATATAAAGTGTTTGTCACATTTAGTGTCGAAACTCATCACCAACTACTACATGAGCGGGAGTTCCCCGGCGCTCGTGAACTTTGTAGACACCCTCGCCGCGTGGACCGACTTCAATGAACCAAGTAAATATGTCAAAAAGAAACTCATACAAACCTTGCTGAAACATTTGTCGAGAGAGTCGATCGAGCATCTGTCTATTATGCTGTTAAAGAGGTGCCCCATCAACTATACAAGTGTGGAACAGACCATAGCAAGTGTTATAGGGGACAACTTTGATTATAGCTTTGATTGGCAAGAGATTCTTAGTTATAAAATACCTCTGTATAACAAATCAAAAGATTTTAAAGACACCACAATACCTGAAAATCTCATTTACTATATTTCAACCACAAAAAATGCTTCAGAAAACTTAAATGAACTCATTTATAGGTTAAGCACAGTTTGGGCTGATGTCCATGTGAGTGACACGTCCAATCTGACCGAACACATGTACATTTCGGAACTTCTTATACTAGCCATCAAATATCGAGTGACCATATCGATAAATACCAAAATCGAATGGAAAACGAATGATCTCAAAAAGGTATTGTTTCGTGGAATGGGGAAACATTTAGATGTGCTTTCACAGGAGTTTAGATGCATAGGCATGGCGACGATCGAGATAGTACTCAAAATATTGTCTGAAATCGAAAAAACAGATGACAAGGCTGAACTTAAATTCGAATACGATAAATTGGGCGACGTCTGCAAGGAAATACACAAAACTCTTAAAGAAATTTCTACCAAATGCCTCATAGAAAAAATACGTAAGATTCCATGCAATTATAAACCGAAGCTGATCAATTTGAAAAGAGTTATAGATCACGTCGCTCATAAATTCGGTGACGACGAAAATTCCAACGTTCACAACACCATCGTGACGTGCGCCGTCAAGAGTCCCGCCCAGACGAAGGAGATCGTTAAAGCGATCATCTCGGTGAAGCTGGACGCGCTGGACGGCCGCCGCGCCGCCGCCCTGGACTCGGACGACGACCTCGCGCCCTACGACATGAGCAACGACGTGCCCCTCAGTGCACACACGCAGCCCAAATATCTACGAGATATGATCGAAATGATCGTCGACGCGAAAGACGTGGAGGTGTTCGAATCCAGTCTTGAAGTAGCCGAGGAGCTAGTCAACAAGCAACTGAGGAACGAGGACAGGAAACTGATCGTCGAGTTGCTAAATCTCTTTGTGCATCTAGATGCAAAGTACCGCGTGGACAATTTCGACAGTATTAAGTTCAACACTTGTGTAGCCATCGTCTGTATTCAGCCTAAAGTGGCCGCTGAACATCTGTGTACAGAATTTCACACGGATGTTGGGAGATACTCTATCGCCACTAAGATATTTATGTTGGATGTTATTTCTGAAGCTGTGAACAGAATAGCGGATGTAAGATCGCAGAGCGATACCTTCAAACCGCAGGACGATATCATAAGTGAGGAACAAACCGACATTCCAGCCGAAGAAATTATAAGACGGAGGCTAATAAACAAAACTCGATACTTTCACTCGAAAAGGCAGCATCCTTTCGCCAAGGCGAAAAAAAATCTATTCGCCGGAGTAGCTGATTACTTTTTCTACCCGTTGCTCGGCGGTTTTGGATACAAGCAACTGACTCTGAGCCATCATAATTTAAAACAAGACGTTGATAAGGTGTTACTGCTAAAGTACATCTCAGTGATAGGCAATTTTATATTGGCGTCTAAAAATTGCCCGAGATGCTCAGCTTACTGCTGGGAAGTCATTAGGATAGTTCTATATATGAGATACGCCCCTGATCCCAAGATTCAGACGTGTGTTATGTCTTTGCTGGCTGCGGTAGTGATTGCATTGCCAGCGAGTATTCTAAACACGGAATTCTTCGATGTTATGATGGAGTTGCGATCCTGGCTGGTAGACTGCCTGAGTAACATAGACTTGACTATGAGACTCGGTGGGGCTAAGTCTGAGGCGGCGATATTCGCTGGCCAAGTGCTAGGGTTAATTGAGAAAACATTATCGGATAGTAATAGAAAATATTAAATTTTCAAGTCGGGATTGAAAAAAAATATTGTTTAAGTATAATGTGTGTAGTTAAAGCCTGGTACTCACTAACTAAAGTTCATATCTTGTACATTGTTGGCGAACGCAAGAGCATAACCAACACTGGTCTGTTTTTACAACGAAACAAAGGATACCGGCATTGTTCTTTTGAATATATTGAGAATAAAGACCTTTACTCTGATGTTTTAAAATCAGAAGCAGACCATATTCTCGTACGTATGAAAATACTACCATCCTTGTGGTCTTTTATTACGGTGCTGCTACTTGTTATTTTATTTGTTAAGTTTTTGTTTTTTCTTCTTCTAGGAGACGAAATTCTAAATTTATACCTAGAATAGTGGTAAAAAAAAATCCACATTTGTCACGGGATGGCTGCATAGATAGAGTTGAACCGCCGATCTATAGTCTAGTTTGCTGGTACAGTTACAGTCAATGTGGACATAACGTACATACCAGAGCCTCGTTGCTAATAATCTGCGTAGTGACAGCTCGCTAGTGTGTACCTGGCTTTAACACTATACAGGGTGCATTCTCGAAGTAACATCACTGCATAGACATGCGACGTTAGTGGCTAGCGAAATAAATATATAAGTGTATTCTTTTCAAAATTAATGGATTTGATATTATTTTAATGTTTTTTGTATATACCCGCGTTTGTATATCTCCAAAGGAGATGGCAGAAATGTAAATACATACACACAAATTTCGCTAACTGTTTTTAGTCACAATTAATAGGGCTGTGTCTATTGATGTTAATGCAGTATTTAATCTTAACTGCGTGCTCCTATGTTGTTGTGAATTTTGTAATAAAATATCATAATAACAGCATTGCTCGTAAACTCTTACTGCTGTAGCTATGGACTTATAAAAAAAATACGGACAGAGTATCACAGAACATCGACTGAAGGCCAAAAAACTCGGGAACGTTTGTAGTAGTGAGCACTGGTTGGGTTTAATCCCGTACTGCCCCCATGGCTGTAGCCATAAAGGCAGTAATTTACTCATCTACTGTTCTGTCTGTATCGATCAGATATTCTTTACCCTTTCCTAGTATCAGATTTGTGAGCCTAGCATTTGAAAATACACCCTGTATAAGATTTAAAAGATCTTCTATAGATGTAAGTGTTAATTGTAGGAGCTGTTAGCTGCATTAGTGTTTCGTTGTGTTATGTAGCACGCTGTATACACCCACCGCTAATAAACAAATAGAAGCATTTTTGTCGCCTTTTATTTCTTTTCCTTAAACCCAAGGATAAAATGACAAGATTATGCGGGTGACTGTCAGAGAGAGGAGACAGAAGCGATGCATAAAATGTTTAAGACAAAGCTATTAAGAGAAGTAGGAGGAATCTGGGGTTTAAGTTAAGAAGATTATGACGAATAATCTATGGTATTTAGATCTGCGCATCCAACTCTTTCCACTAAAGAGGAGTGAGGACACGACGGTATTCCCGTCCGAATCGAGCAGTCCGACTGGGAAAGTACCTCCACCCTACAGAATACCACGGTTATAATAACCTTGTGTTGTGTTCCCGGCGGTGAGTAGGGTAGCCAGAGCTCACTGGAGAGTTTTTGTGCTATCAGTGGGAAAATCAAAGGCTTGTCCTGATTTTGTGTTCTGCACTGAGGGCACTTAAAATCTCTGTTCTTACAGGGTCGGCAACACGAATGTGACTCCACTGGTGTTACACACGTTCATAGACTACGGTAACCACTGTCCATGAGACTAAACTCGTGCTGCGCGACCAGCGCCGTATATTATCACAAAGTTTGCTGGCCACTTTACTGACACACAGCTAGCTAAGGTATGTATACTATGGCCTATGATCTCTTGCAACACGAGAAGTATCAATCCTAAACCAGTTACAAAAAAGAGAATGAGAACATGGAAACGTTAGGGAGGTATATAGCTTGGCCATGAGCACTGTAGAGTAACTGAGTGTGGAGTTTCTCCTACACAAAGGGAGGATCCTCTGGCTAGGAAAGTTGATAACGTCTGGCGAACCACAACTCAACAGGTTGTTATAGGATTATTGTATATATGTTAACCAGCGCGAGAACTCTCATTGCACCAAAAACTACTAATAGTATAGCGCTAGATGGCGCTACATATACTCAATTGTATTTCACACTGTTCGTTTCAACATCCGAAATTAAAATTCATTGCCGCCTCACCCAGGAGTAGGACCAAGAATTGTAACACTTTGTTTTTATTCCAAACATTAAACTCATTCATTGTCACGGTTGCTACTTGGTACATTTTTTGAATCGCATATAATTTTACTATCAATCGAGAGATCGAATCCACAACTTTGAACGTGGTTGTTCATGAGGTTATATAATAACTTAACTTACGACGTTTGAATACCGAGGTGTATTGAGGTAAGTTACCTCGACCCCAAAGGTCGTAATTTGACCCCATACACACGATACAATCGTATATGCAATATTGTTAATTACAGGCTTACAACCAACACCCGCGGGACTGCTGCAGCCCATCGCACCCGCACAACAACTGCAGCAGCAACAACAACAACCGATAACAACAAGTAGCACCAAACCAACAACGAAGCTGGGGGCCACGTGGGCCGACAGCACCGGGGCCGTCAACATCGACGTGGACAACCTGCTGGGGCCCAGGTCGCCCAAGGCGGGGCCCGCGCCCTCCATCAACCAGCTCATATCCAGCCCCAACAGCCCCGCGCACGCTGCACCGCAAATGCCCCCCATGATGCCCCCGCAGATGGGAGGGTTCATGATGCACAATACCATGATGAACAACAACTACCCCCCCTCAAGCGGCCAGACCAACCTCATGCGGCCCGCCTTCGCGAACCAGAACTCTTTCCTGCAATGATATTGGTTGCTGGCAGATATATGCCAGAATGGTTGAAATAGGTTTAGGTGCATGTTGGAGCAATGGTAGCGATATAACACCATTTTTAGTGTGAAAAGAATTATTATTATCAATAAAAATGTTACATTTATTGTTGGTGCAGTGCGAGCTGTCCATATTTATATTTGTAAGTACTTGTTTACTTGGAATTATTTTACTGGTTAACACGGCAGCTGTAGAAGACCGTAGTTTGGATTTGATTGATGGTATATGAATTGAACTACTTAAAATCGATCACTACGGTATCCGGGCCCTTCTTGCAGAGTGGAGTTGGAACAGCAAGTCTTCTGGAGAAGAGGAAACCCACATCACGTTTTAGGAAGCGTGCGAGTATCTCCTCAGAGCCGTTAACTGGGTACTGGAATACCCGGGACGCCAGTCAGATAAATATTTGCAGAATCACAAGTTCGACCCATTTGTAGGTCGCTGGGCTAAATGTGCTCTGGATATCTGGTATTATTTTAAAGTTAGAAGTACTAGGAAACTCAGGAACGCTTAATTTTAATCTTAAAAGTTGTGCCTTCGACTACATATGAAAACTTATTGTTGAGTGACGTTTTTGTTACGCATGTGTATTAGATAAGATAAGTTTCGATTGCTAAAATATCATAACAATATTGGACAATAAAAAAGTAGCATTCATTTAGTATATTAGTTATTGTGAGAATCGCACCATTGCTCCGACAAGATTACGTATCTAGAAAGTGGGTTTTAGGACTAAAATATAACAATTTTTGTACGAATTTGATATTAGATACATGTCGGACCCACAGTGCGTGTACATAGGTACATATCATAGAATATCGAGTGATATTATGTCTGTCTCTGCATCCGTGATTTGAGACTGACATCCTAGGGTTTGAACTATATTACTTGTTAATTTCGTTGTTAAATACAACTGCGAGAAATATGGCTGTCTCGTGCACTCTCGCACTCTTACCCCCTCGTTCTCTGAGCGAAAGAGAGAGAGAAAGAGTTATAAAAAGTTGAATAAAGGAAGAAGCATTGTCTAATTTGGTCTAACTTTTGTTTAATATATTTTTAATCTTACGTGTCTTCGTAGTTTAAAAAATGCATACGAATATTAATATTGGATTCTTGTCTGTCTCTAAAGTGTATAATTCCCTTCGCTCATTCTACATTCCTTCCTTTAACTATATACATATGTATAAAAGAGACTGTCTGTTTATTAAATTCCTTTCCTTATTTTGTTCTCACAAACGTGTCTAAATATAAAACGAGAGTTCTGATGTCTTTGTATAATAACTGCCGCATGCGCGTGCGATGATATTTAGTAACATTGAAGCTCAGTATCTCTAAGTATAGCTCACTGGTCATACCTAGATAGACGTAAATCAGAAACGCCTCAAAAATAGCAAAATAAGACTCGTCACAGTTTTTGTATCACTGCTCAGTTCGAAGCGATTTTTAACTGATGGGTCGAGGCGGAAGAAGCGGTCAATTTGCAGCAATACTATAAGTATACGACACTAAAAGCTAGAACATTGACCGCTTAGGGCCAACGTAGACGCGTTTATCCCATCCACGGCATATAATAACAAGTGGGAATACCCTACAGTGCCACCACGCTGTGAATATATTCAACATAACCCGCAACGTCATTGGCTAGACTTGTTTTATACTGAAGATTGAAACTAATGACGTCACTGCTTTGGGATGCGTCGTCACACGCAACTGACGTTCACCCACCATTTAGGATAATGACGAACTACCCACATTACTGAATAAAATCCCCAGGCTGGCTTTTTACATAATACTTTGTTAGCATCGTAAACAATGCTAGTTTACAAGCATGATTATAATGTGATGCGTTTTCAAAGATATTGTTGAAAGTTAACGCGAATATTATTCATTGAAATAAAACTATTATTAACGGATTGTTGTCTCCTCGTAACTGCTTAAATTATTAAAGGTTGTCTGGAAGAAATTGTGTAAAGCGATTTGTACTGCTCTTGTCTTCTCAATTTCTGTAACATGAATATTGTAATTGGCGTACAATAAAGAATATAAAAAATAAATAAAAGCAACCTAAACTTAGTCAATAACTTTTAATTATAAAATAACGTAAAATTAATCGCGATAGAATGACACTTCTGTGAAGTGTTCTTTCTCTCTGGTGATCTACTGTCCTCGTCGGTAGACTTGTGCCATGTCTATAAACAATCGCGTGTGTGAGGCATTGGTTCCAGTCACCATAGTCAGTCTTCGCGCTCTCCGGGGCATTGGCACAGCCATAGGTCGTGACTACAATATACTAGACCTCTGCCATATCCTACATATAACATAGAATCCATTTTTTTGATAAGTTTACCCCGGCCCTGTATATTGTACTAAACATACATTTTAACGCACAGTCTCCGTTGGCCCTTGAACAGTTTTCATCACTTAGATAAACAAAATTGTCGATTTTAATGGCATATATGTCGCGTAGTACTATGGTAATCAGGTAGTAGTGTGTTACAGTCGTTGATATCCAATGTAATAGAATATTTTTTATACCCGCTTCAAGTAGCCAGGTGTAGACGTGTCAAAAACTTAGTATTACGCGTGTTTTCGGTGTAAGTGTTAAAATAAATAAAATATTGTATTATAGGTATGTATTATATACATATTGTGTGTGCTGTTGCTCGTAATATGACATATTTGAGACTCCCAAATACCTTAGACTGATGTGACCACGAAAGTAATGTGGGTTTTTTAGTAGTTTTTCTAGACATTTGCAGCCTCAGGAAAGTTCTGTCCGATGATACTAAGCATTAATAGCATCTAATAAGCGAAATGATAAATAATAATAACCATTGAACAACTTTCGAGTGTCATATGATCAACTTTTGATCACATTTAGATGTTTTACTATTAGCACTGGTGTCTTGTAAGGGTAGAAAAAGAGACTATTGGTTGTATTTAATACCATAGAAAGGTGAAACTCGCTGGCTAGTTTCACCGTTATACTCGTACGTTGTGTTGATTAAAGCGTTTAATATTTGGGTCGTTTTATCCCAACTTATCTTTTCTATACAACTTGACTGATACTATTTGTCTATCTACATATAATTTATATAAAAATGTACCTGTCGACTAAATATGTAATATTACGAGCGAAGTAACAAGTGCGGACAGAGAGGGATGCGGAATGACGTCGTGTGCTGATGCTGTATTGTATATTACTCGATGATTTTGTACTTAAACCATATTATTTAAAATTGTTGAAGCGTTGTGTTGGAACTGAACAATTGTCTTTGCATTTAATTCATTCCATGTTTTGGTACTAGCGTTGTGATCGGCAGCTTTGTGAAGATATTTTCTGAATAGAATAGTTTATGATATTTAATGGCGAGATGTTTTGTTGTAATTAAGCTTAAGACAATGTAATTATATCGTCTAGATATCTGCCTGTCTGCGTTTGCAGAAGTCACATGTTTATGTCGATTATTTAGGAAAACCATACATTTTTTGATTGGTTAAAATTCTTATATGTAAAAAAATATCTTACATTTTATCATCACAATGTATCCTAAATTATTATAGACGGAAAATATCAAAAATATAATTTATTTCGTCGTATGTTATAGCACAGTCGCGTACAACACGTCCCGCGCGAACAAATCAAATGATTGGGACCAAAGTATCTAAATTTATTTTTATCCGGATCGTGCGCCGCGCGGACGTCTTGTGCCTCTGTACCACTGTACAACTGTACAACTGTACCACTGGGCTCGAGTTGGTTCGGTTTAGTCTCGTGACTAAATACATTTACAACATTTTTATGCACCAAACTGTTATTTTTATAACACAAGATTCTAAATCAGCAAGAAAATGACAGAGTTATCGTACAATAGCAAACTACACTTCTGAATTTTACTTTATGTAACTTTTACTACTGTAGCATGACTAAACAATATATTCCTTTGTTATTTATTTATATACAAAATAAAATATCTTATATAATCAAATGATCATAAACGGAGACTAAATCAAACTGACGCTGTATTTAATTTGGCGTGCTCGTGAAATTTTGGTGCATAGTTATATTTTGAAATTAAATTTTGGTGTTTCTACGATTATTGTATTATAGTTGCGTCCGACGGATTGGTTCACCACTCGCTGAGCAATATTTGATGTATGGTATTGTTATGAGAACTCATCATTGATCTCCAAAACGACTCGACCAAAACTGAACAGTTTATAAAGTGGTAGTGGTGAACCAATCTGGAACAGAAGACGCATGTAAATATTATTATTTGTTAATTGTAGTTCTTCCATTAGTAGTGGTCCCAATAACGGAGATTTATAAAGCAATAATTGTCATTTAAAAACTTTTGTCTGTAGTTATCGATAGTAACGAATTTTATTAGTTAAAGGTATATTATTTAGAATGTTTATTGTGAAATGTATAACATGTGTTGAATGTCAGTACTAAGATTATTCGCACAATTATTATCATTAATTATTATTATTACATATTTTATTTTTGTGTAATTATTCGATTGTAATGAAATTATTTTTATTTAGAACCCACCTCGGTGGCTCGACGGCGTATTCGATATATTGTATTAAATATATAAATAGCCAGGCGCGGTAATGTTGCGCCCCGCGGGTCCGCTCGGCTCGCGGCGCTCCCGGTGTTATGACATTGTATAGAATCATGAAAGAATTGGCAATGTTGATGAAATGTATTGAATAAAACTTAATTATTATTACATTTGTTTTATTTATTGTCGCACGCCGCTGAGAGAATCACGAGGCAGTCACCAATAAAACAACAAAATAATTAAAGCCATTACAGTTTATTCGTGAAAAATTGAGCGCATTTAAACTAATCCTAAACAAAAATATTCTTAAAATTAACATCCTCATCGCTAAAATTAATCCAATTAATGCAGTTCACTTAACTACAGTTGTAGTACAATTTATTGAAATTAACTTCATACGTTCACAAAATAAATATTTTATGAGATTAAATAAGTATAATAATAGTATTCAGTCTTATATATGTATAATTAAAATTAAAAAATGGAATTAATAATATCAATGGAATGACGTGGCCAATGTTGCCAGCTACCCTCGGAATGACAATATATAAGTATAGTCTATAAAGTTATCGATAAAAATTCAAGAATGCGCGTGGTTTCCCAGCAAAGTAGAATTTGGACTACTCTATCCCTCCCCATGCGGTATCGTACAAGGCGACTAAGGAATAGGACTGTTTAACATCAGATAGACTCAGACCCAGACTCAGCCTCAGATGCATGACTTGAGTCAACAATAGTGTCCAGAAGACCGCAATATGCTCACGATTACGTGGGACCGATTTCAATGATTGGTTAAATGTGGATGTTAATTGGGAATAAAGACGTTATTATATGTACGAGGCCAAAGCCTCCCAACATTGGGAGAGGCCTAGTCCAGCAGTGTACTGCGATGGGCTAGTTGATTGATTGATTGGTATATGTATGAATAAAAATTCACCAAATACCTGTTACCAATCTGAATTAAAAAAAAGTGCTAAATTATCTAGTTTCCAGTTTAACTAGAAATTCTATAGAAATAAAATATATCCCCATCTTTGTCTAGCCTTAGGTAGAAAAAGAAATAGAAATAAATTTTAATTTCATTAAATTTTGTAGCAATTAATTGGCACCACTGTACAGTTATAGTCAAAACGAACAATTCCGTGAACTAAACGAGGCAGCCACTTTCTCTTCAATAAGGTCAGATTCTGCTAAATTGTCTTTGATTTACAAATAGAACAGTATGAATTCGACGGTGAAACCTTAGTACCTATTTTCGTCATTTCACAGAATCGTTGGTTTTACTATAAATAATGTTTTAATTTTGGTTGAGACATTGTCATTCCAGGGCTAATTAAAATGTTATATAAATAAAATTATAGTTTTTTGTTATAACACGATATTATGCATTCAAACAACTGCACCAAGATGGCTCAAATAACACAATGTGTATTTTAATACGTGTAACACATATGACATAGATACAGCTTAGCTTAATCATTATAACAAATGTCCTTAACATAAGCAGTCACTTGAATACGTTGTGTATGACAATGCTGGTAATACATAAGAACTAAGCTAACAAGATATCTTCAGGATAAGTGGCCAGGCATCTTTTTGACTACTTAGAGCAAATTTTCCCAACACAGGGTCGGCTGTCGGGTAAGTACAAAGTGGCTGAACATGGATTATTCTCTGAAGCGACATCCACAACCCGCTAGGCTACAAAGGTTTTTATACCACTTAGGTAGCAGATACGGACACGACCCACCTGATGGAAAGTGGTTACCGTGCCGTGCAGCACCAGGAGAGAGTTTCACACTCGCACTGCCGACCCTGTCAGCACAGAGGTTTTTTTGGGAATGACCAGATGTTGGAACTTTTTTAGTGGTCAACTGTCATAGATGTTTGTACGGCAACCGGGTTCGCCGGCTTAGAGTGATTCCGAGGCATGGAGGGGTCTCAATGTGCAAGAGTGGTCACCCGTCCTAAGACCGACCTAGCTAATGTTGCTTAACTTTGCTATATTTGACTTACTTGATTGCCACTTTTCCATGAACTTCTCACATGGGACTCTATAGCCGGCAAATCTAACAGTCATATTGGCCATAAACGACCACAGTATTCTAAAGAGCATAAGACCTATTATGTGAAGACGGCGCCAGCCTCTAAATGGCTAAAAGATGCTTCTAACAATTAATATTTCAAAATCTAGGTACGCGTACCTAAGCTACAAAGGCGTCACATAAGGCACAAGTAGGCATTTCAACTAAGAGTTTGTATGTTTGGTGCAGTTAGAATCATAAATAACTAAATTATAATCGATTATAATCATTCACATCATCATTATTCGAGAGCTAGTTACATTTGTTCGTTAAATTATAATACTAGAGCTAACATACGACCATATTCGATGGAATTAACACTGGAAACATAATCGACAAGATCAGATATAAAAATCCTAATAATAATAAATAAGAAATTATATAAAACGCTCAGAATTTGTGAGAATTTGTTCCTTTGACTCATTGCAGTGTAACTTATAATAGGTTAATCTTATTGCGTATTAATAATATAATCAATTGTTCAAAGCTGGTACGTAGAACAGCGTAATTCCTAGAAGCTACTAGATATGAATACCATATTAGATTTTCTACTAGGATGTACATCATTCAACTTTAATGTTTAGAAATTTCTAATCACATGCATCAATAAAGACTACCAACCTTCAATATCATCATCATCTTTAATTAAATTTTAACTCATTAGCTAAAACCATAGCCAAATTTTAAACCATAAAAAAAAACAAAAAATACTATGTGTTTCTTCAGAAAACAGTTTTACATTACAAATATCTATTTATACCAAATCTTCCAACAAATTTATTTTAATACACTGGATCATTGCAAATTATTACCACCGTTTAACATATTATAAAAAAAAAACAAAACAAAATAAATTTAAAAAGAAAGAAAATGGCTGAGATGCCAACACGATAATGAAGATTTTTCAAAGATTAATAGATTTTTTCTCAAAATGTAAAGCAGTCTTTAGTGTAATTTATCAAGAGAACTATAGTACAATAAGTCAAAGCTACACAATTGTATTCCTATCTACGATTGGGTGTGGTGTACAGTACTAGCATGCCTGGGCAACATTCAGCTTACCTTTACGATAGGACCATTTTATGAACGTCTATCATCTCTGCCGATACTAAACTTATAGGTGTCTTTTCTGTAGATACGTTCGTTTATCAATACAAAATATATTTAGAGGATCCCCGTAAAATTCGTAAGAAAATTGAGAAAAAATATTATGGGAGTTAGTGGAATATTTCAATAAATATATTTTTTTAATTAATAATACTATTTAATAAATAATAATAGAATGTTTAGTTTAATAAAGAGGAATAATAATCACAATAAGTTAAAAAAAAGGGAATTATCTCTGAGTCTTGCATGTATATTATAGCTTTTTGGTCAGGGATACAATCAGCCTATAAATTTACTAAACAATCTTAAATACGGAAAAAAACATTTATAAGTTTAGTTTCTTTCTCAACTTGTATTCTTGACAATACACATTAAATATATTTTTGCAATTTTGATATAAATTTAAATATTTCAACTATTTTATCTTCATACTCTTTTATATTTCACTACGATGAAACAAAAAATAAAGAAATACTTATCTAGATCATTTATCATCTAGATTTCAAGTGTTTCCATTCAATAAATTTGTTTATGATAGTGAATATATTCCAAGTTATATCAAAACCACACAATTCGTAACATCTCTCCACGACTAACTAACATCTAACCTAGCCTTCTACCTTAGAGTGGACAAAACAGTGCGTTTAAGAAAATATCGCTGTCGAGGTCAAGTGTTAACAAGTGTATAAGGCACTTTTACTGTAAAATAATCATAATTATTATACTTAACGTCGATATTTTGGACATCCCTAACTTTTCATCTTAATAGATTTTGTTCATGTTACTGCATTACAGATTACAGCGTTTTGATACTTACAATGTCACCTCAGGTGACCTCCGGTGAACTAGTTACTTTAAAATATACTTCTTTCTATTTTGCATGACCCACAGAATAGCGCGACGATTTATCTTACTTTTAGTATAATTAGCACAATTATATTTTAAGCATATTTTTAGCTTATTAATTTTTAATAAGAAATTTCTTGAGAATGAGAACAGAGCCCATAATAGTCTAAATATCGTCTGAGCTGTGGTGCTCGACACAAACAAAATAAACGATAAATATTCTTCGTTTTAGG
Source organism: Eilema griseolum (assembly GCA_963662185.1). Lineage (NCBI taxonomy): Eukaryota > Metazoa > Arthropoda > Insecta > Lepidoptera > Erebidae > Eilema > Eilema griseolum. The sequence continues at coordinate 1,013,700 of OY759252.1, forward strand.
ATTTTACATTAATGATTTAATTTTGAAACATTTAATATCTATTGATAATAATTTATTAAATCAATAAATACGATCATGATTTATCTTTCTTTAGTTACAGAAATACCTGACATAAGATACGATACACATACCCTTTCAAAGTTCAGTGTATCTTACAGAAAAGAATAATAAAATATTCCGATGAATTTCGAACCGTCCTCCTTTTGGAGGTCTATTAAAAAACGCCGACATTGTGGTGTTAATTCACTTCTACCTGGTGTATATCAGACCTTTAATGCAGAAATCAAGTCTATTCTTGTATAAATATTATCCAACTAACGAAATAGGATACATTTTTATAGGATAACAGCCTACGTTACCGTATGAGTGTCCACGGATGCGGGTGCCCGTTTCGTGCAAATCGTATGTATTTTGCACGAAATTATTTGTACGAAGCAAGCGTCCGCATGCGTGCACACGCATCAGTGTTATGTCTTTTGCGCAGTTTTTCACATAGTAAATTTAGAATAATAGCTTCTTTTTATCAAACAAAGCTTAACAAGTAAATTGAGACGAAATAAGGACATACTACAATAACAGTATGGCATATTTTAGTATTACTCATTGTATATTCAGTACGGAAGAATTAATTAAAATTAATAATTTAATCGTATTAAAATCACTTAAAATTATAACTTAATTAAATCACATTAAATTAATAATGAAGTTTGATTCACTGAGATTATTAAAATTAAACTTATTTTTATTAATACAATTAGGATTAATAACTTTCGCTTCGTTTTGTGCTTCGATTCAATTTTCGTACCGACATTCAAAATAATTTTATTCAATCGAAAATATTCGGTAAATAAATACGATAATTTTTAAAATTGATAGAAGATTCCTCAATATTTGTAATTAACTGCTGCAGTTTTTGACAAAAGTAAAAAAAAATTCAATCAATTTATTAGTAATCAATTAATTAGGTAATTAAAAAAATATTAAAACTTACTGAATAAATGCATCAAATAAATCACGTTAACATTACATACGTTTAGAAATCGATACTGTGACATCAAAGAGTTAAAACATAGACAAGGACAGAGAGCTCCACTAGCGCCACCTACCTGCCGCCCCCTCACTGTCCGTGGGTGCGGGTGGTGTGGGTGGTGCGGGTGGTGCCGGCGAGGGTGTAGAGGACGCTGGTGTCGTAGCTGGCGGCGATGGTGTAGTTCTTGGACTGCAGGTAGTGGCTCGTCTGGTTGCGGACGCTCGCGTTAGTGAACTGGACTTCGATTACCTGCGAACATAGTAGTACTATTATATACTTATTGTACACCAAGAATTATTACAGCCAAATAAAGATTTGAGCTTGCATAAATTTATGTAGAGGAATGAAAATTGGTGGGGATCTTAAATACACCAGAATAAAAGAAATATCTAAAGTTCACATCGATTGAACTTGTGCATTTTTTTTTTTCAAGGTCAAAGGTCAAATATATTCGATTCTCGCATTGAGTTGTGAAATGCAAATTTGTCATGCATTTCACAACGAGTTGTGAGATATTATGAGTGAGTTATGAAAAGTTATGAATGAGTTGTGATATGTTATGCGCGAGTTGTGAAATGTCATGGTTGAGTTATGAGATATTATGAGTGAATATGAAATATTATGAGTGAGTTGTGGAATGTTATGAGTGAGTTGTGAAATGTTATGAATGAGTAGTAAAATGTCATGGGTGAGTTGTGAGTTATTATGAGCGAATTGTGATATGAGTGAGATTTTACGAGTGAGTTGTGATATCAGTGAGTTGTGAAATGTTATGGGTGAGTTGTGAGATATTATGAGTGAGTTGTAACATGTTATGAGCGAGTTGTGAAATGTCATGGGTAAGAATATGAGTGAGCTAAGAAAAGTTTTAAGTAAATGAGATGCTATGAGTGATTATGAGTGAGTTGTGAAATACCATGGGTGAGTTGTGAGATATTATGAGTGAGTTGTGGGATGTTATAAGTGAGTTGTTATGAATGAGTTGTGATATGTTATGAGTGAGTTGTAAGATATTTTTAGGTGAGCTATGAAATGTTATGAGCTGTGAGATGTTATGAGTGAGTTGTGAAATGTCATTGGTGAGTTATGAAATGTTATAAGTGAGCTGTGAAATGTTATGAGTGAGTAGTAAAATGTCTTGGGTGACTTGTGAGTTATTATGAGTGAGTTATGAAATATTGAGTGAGTTGTGATATGCGTGAGTTTTTACGAGTGAGTTGTGAAATTTCATGGGTAAGTTGTGAGATGACCGAGTTATGAAATTTATGAGTGAGTTGTGATATGTTTAGTAAGTTGTGAAATGTCACGCGTGAGTTGAGTGAGTTGTAACATGTTATGAGCGAGTTGTGAAATGTCATGGGTGAATTGTCTGTCGTCAGCTCTACAGTGGCTCCTAGTCGTCATAATGGATATAAATGGATTATTATATTTTATGATTGTGTATCTATGCTTGATTATATGTAAGTACATACCATGTATAATATGAGTATATAAGTAGTTTATGTAAATGTTTGTGTAAATGTATTATGGTTGTGTATGTATAGTATATGTATATATATTTATATGTATATATCATTATTGTGAACAAATTTGAGTAATTCCTTATCGTTGATAATGGTTAATTTTTTGCCTGCACCTACCTCAACGCATCTCTGCATCACCCTAAGGTAGACTGTCAGATAATGCCTTTGGCATTAAGTCCGCCTTTGTACAATAAACTGTGCATAAAGTTAAAAAATAAATAAATAAATAAATTGTGAGAATATGAGTGAGCTATGAAATGTTTTAAATATGTTATGAGTGAGTTGTGAAATGTCATGGGTGAGTTGTGAGATATTATGAGTGAGTTGTGAAATGTCATGGGTGATTTGTGAGATATTATGAGTGAATTATGAAATTTTATGAGTGAGTTGTGAGATGTTGAGTATGTTGTGAGATATTGTGAGCAAGTTGTGAGATATTGTGAATGAGTTGTGAAAAGTGGTAAGGTGAGTTGTAAGATATTAATGATATTATGAGTGAGCTATGAAATGTTATAAGTGAGTTGCGGGATGCTATGAGTGAGTTATGAAATGTTATGAGCGAGTTGAGAGATGTTATAAGTGAGTTGTGAAATGTCATAGATGAGTTGTGAGATATGAGTGAGTTATTTGATGTTATTAGTGAGTTGTGAAATATCATGACTGAGTTGTGAGATATTACAAGTGAGTTATGAAATGTTATGAATGGGTTGTGAAATGTTAAGAATGAGTTGTGAGATATTGTGAGATATCTTGTGAGTTCATTGACGTTACACGCGCCAGGGTGCGCACATACCTGCAGCCTCACTCTCGGGTCCTCGAAGGGCAGGTGCTGTAAGGCAGGCAGGACGCTGCTCCCGCCCAGCAGCACATAGTCTGCGCGCGCGGCGTCGGCCGCCAGCAGCACGGTGAGGAGCGGCAGGCACAGCACGCGCGAACTGAACACCGCCTCGCCACCCTCCGTCTCCTGGTACGTCACCTGCGGGGCACACACCGGGTTCACACGAGGAGACAGCATCCAGGGAATGTAATTACGCCCATATGAAAGTCAGGCAGAAGTGGCATACACGCAATACAAGTTAAATAAAGAAGTAAGTTTTTTTAACGTGCGCAACATCCCATCGGACTCGAACCGACCAAAACGCACGCCGTCAGTGGGTCGCCTTTGGTTGCCGAAGGTGAGGTTAACAGGCATGTCCCTTGCCCCCCGGCCGACCCAGGGCCATCTCTCTCGATCTGGCCTTCTCCTCGGGTGTAGGGACCACAGAGTCCCCGACTCATCCCCGGAAATTGGGAGGCGCGCGAGGCGCCGCGGCCTGCTTCTGCCAGGGTGACAGGCGGCTCCATCCGTCACCCCCAGGCCTGCGCTCATGGGGGGCGGAGGTCATTCATCGACCTCTGACGCCCGAGTTGCCTTCATACGCGGGCAGCTTGGTTTATGATCCTTCGTCGTTCCCACTGCTACTCCCGTCCCTCCTCCTCCTTCATGAGCATTACTTGCTCGCAGAAGGAGGCGCCGCCCGCCCAGGCATCCGCGCAGCGAACCATCGCCACTCGGTGCGGTGGAGAGCGTGAGAACTCACTAACAGGGTCGGCCGCCACAAGCTCCCGCCTCGGCCGCGCCAGAGCGTTGGCTGTGCCCACCTATTTGGGACCCAGACTTCGGAAATGCTTGTCGAAGTCCCACCGGCCGTCGAGCACGAGCCCCAGATATTTCATCTGGGGCTCGATGCCGATGCTGTGAGACTGGAACCAGGTGGTGGCGTGCCACGACTTGAGCAACCGCAGTCGTGGCCCTCAGGGTCACTTCGCGTTCTGTAGCCCCGCACGCCGTCACTAGCGTGTCGTCTGCATAGCACGTGCCGGCTCCAAATTCCCTCCAACTCCCCGAGGACGAAGAAGACCCGCGCCACGCGGGCTCTACATGCATACACACAACAAGTCCACAAGTGTAGGCCCGCAGTACCGACCTCCCTCGGGTGCGCGGTGGCGCTGAGGCAGGCGTGCAGCGCGCGCGCGCCGCCGCGCAGCGCCAGGTAGTCCCGCGCCGCCGCGCGCACCACCACGCCGCCCCAGCGCCGCGCGCGCTCCATGTACTCGCTGGTGGGGTCCCGGGGGCCGCGCGGGACGAACTCCACGAACGTGCCGTTGTACTGGGGACCAAACGACCACGTTGTATACTAACACACAGGCTCACTTCATACCTTCCCGGGTTCTTTAAATGAAACGTTGACGTCGACTCTAGCAAGCATGGTATGAAATTATATTAACAAGTCTTATAAAAAAACGCAAAGAAATACAATCTGGTATAAGAATATAAAGCCCAATAAAATGTTGGGTGTTAAGCCAGCTTCATCAGCAAGCTGATACACCAGTTAATTGATAGACGAAGCTCTAGTGCACTCTCCTCTAGTGCGTCTGACGGTAGTCAAATAAATAACGAGTTCTGTGATGAATGCGTCGGATGCCCGAAGCAATGATTTTAACAAGAATTTACGAATGAAGTGTTCCTTTTCTACGATTTCATGGATAGCATATCGACTCCCAAAATTAGTTTTTTAGTGAGCTGCTATATGAATTAAAACCGTGACTTCGAAAACGGGTCACAAGTAAGGTTTATTTAATAGCAAGCGGCGTGCACTCACGATCTCGCCGTACAGCCGGTCCATGAGCGCGACCTGCGGCGTGCGCTGCGGCGGCGGGCGGCGCGCGGCGGGCGCGGGCGCGGGCGCCAGGTGCAGCTGCTGCACGAAGGCCACGAGCGCGGCCGAGCCCTGCGCGATGCTCGCCAGCTCGTAGTCGCGCGACATGTTCGCGCGGAACTTCTGCGCGCCCAGGGCTAGGCGGAGAAGGGACTTGTCAGCGTGTTGAGCGTTGGTCGGGCACACAGGGATTCAATTGGCAAGGGGTTAGCTAGAATAAGGGGCTTGTGGCTAAGTAATAAGCCAGCCAATAACTAGAAAGCTGCAAGATCGACCTAACATCAGCTGTGCAATTCTGTAACCACACAGCGCTGCGTCAGCCTAGACAAGATTCTCTTTGGTCGGAATGGGTGACGTCTCTGGAGATCGACCAAGGTCAAACTCTATCAAGGATGTCGCAGCGCTATGCTGGACGCTGTGTGCCTAGAGAATTGCACAGCAGACTTTTACAGTGCGAGGTTTTACGGACGCGTCTCATTCCACGGTGTGTAGTCCGTGGAATCGTGTACGCGTCCGTAATATCGCCGGCCGTAGCGAGGCAGCTTTAGAATTGGGTCCCTTTTTATGCCAGAGAGTACGTTGAGTGTCAGTTCCAGTTGCCATACAAACATTTGTGCACTCATTACAGATAGCTGGAAGCCTAAAAGTCCGACAACTAATCAAATAACAGATCTCTAATATAGTCAATGGGTTGTAGAGGTCAGATGACAATTGCTTCATTTAAAAACATGACTGTTCAAGATTCTATTAGTTTTCTACACATATAACTTCATCAATTTATTCACATAATATTTTGCCAAAAATCACATCTGCATCTGTTGATACAATGGACCCTATTTTATTATGTGAACAGAGTGTTACATGACACTTGACATAGCTTGCCAAACTATGACACAGTTATCATGCTATTATATATAATTATTATGCTTATTTGTCACTAAAGTTATACATAACTAGAATACATTGCAGTTTTTACGAGTGTCATATGCCATTTGAGGTCATCAGCATCTGGACTCACTCTAGTATCTTACTATCCAGTGGGAGACAACATTTTATTATCAAAGCAAAATTATTTATTTGCAAGAATATTCTTGCAACTTTTGTACCATATGGTACAAAAGGTGTTACAATATTATTTAATATTACTACATATCCTGCCACATGCGGCGTGCAAATTATCATTTGTGTGTATGTAATACTACTACCGTGAATTGAGAATAAAGTTCGCAGTAAAATTTTGAGGCAAAAAACCGTTAAAATTTTAAACAAAACTAAACATATGACTGATTTAATTTATATTTTGTATCTTTAAGTTATTCTCGACACATAGTGTGGAGTGTTGCACCCGTAGTCAAATTTTAATGTGCCTACTGTTTTTGATTTGTTATTCTGTTGTACTGCCTAACTGTTTGTATTTGGTGGAGTGCCCGCTGTGTGGGGCCTGAATAAAATATTTTCTTTCTTTCTTTATTACTAAAAAATGAACATAAAAATGGGGTGTAGGTACGCTTTTTCCTCAAAGGACCTGAAGTGAAAAACGGCCAGGGGCGCATCACCTGGGGTACGGTTTAGATAACAATTACTACTCTCTGCTCTCGATACGAGTAACATTGACTAATAATAATATTCACTATGGTTGCACATGTATGCAAATAATATAGTGCTGGACGTGAATAGGAGCAGATTGGTGCAAAGTGTGAAAGTGTGGAATGAGGCGCTTGAGAAGGGCGGTCTGAAGCTAAATGTAGGGAAGACAGAATACTCGGCGTTAAACTCAACAGATTCCATACCCACCCACATAGGCGAGACGTCTGCATAGGTAAAGATCGCGTGACGAACTCTCACATCCGTGGCAGCCTTCATGTCCGTATCATCGTAGATAAAATGCATGAGAGCCGCCTTCTCTGGTGCAATCACGTATTATAGAAACCGCCAAGCTATGTGGGTAACAATTGCATGGCAATAGCACCCCTGCCAGGTAAAAGGGATAGGCCCAAAAAATCATGGTTTAATGTCGTGGAGGGTGACATACGTGCCAATTGCCTCATCATGGACGCCCAAGATCGGGCGAAGTGGAGGAGGCAGAGTCGGAAGCTCTGAAGTTCTGAAGCTCTGAGTTCACCTTGTCCCCGAACGCAATCAAGCTACACGTCTCTTTTGTCTATGTCTCAACACGTCAAGCAATTATTAGATAGACTTTTTTTTAAGAACGAGAGGCATTAAATATTGTCGATCAAACTAGGCATAGCCTATATTCAGTGGCGACGTAAGACTTAACTTAATGTGGGCAAGTTACATTTTCCTCTCTCTGACAATGCAAGAAAAAGGGAATATAGAATAAAAATCACTTGAAATTAAATACTTTTTAGTTATTGACGAACTAACCTAACGTTTCACTTATACCTCATTTCTAAATTGCCAAATATCGTCTAAATATTTATTGCGCCAAATAACGATTTCTGCAGAATCTATTAATTAATTAAAGCAATTCTTCTATTATATTGTACTAATGCTAACACCCAATACTTCAGATGTTTTATTTCATGTTTTAAAAATTCTTCTATTAAACGTAATTAATGCTCTTTAAACAAGTCTGAAATAAATAAGTTACTTATTCACTTTATTTAGTTATAAATAAACCTTTAACTAACATTAGTAATTTTATGCATTAAATAGTTTCTAAAATATCGTAATATAAGTAATGACTTTTGTGTAATAAAAAGAAAGGTTCACGCAGCCGCCACGTGGCGCTGTAGTCAGTTTCGCTTCAATGTGAAAAATGTTTACAACCCCTGAGTACCAAACTATTCGCAAGGTCAACTCGGTCAACAAACCTTATTCTCAATCCATTTGGCACAAGGTTTAGTACATGAATTAAAATTTCAAATAATGTTGGAAATCACACACGTCAATAATAGCAATATAAAATAGGTAAATTAATAGTAATAATAATATCGCCGCGTGGTTCCCGGTATAGTAGAATTTGGGCCACCCCATCTCTTCCCATGCGGTGTCGTACAAGGCGACTAAGGGATAGGGCTGTTTAAAATCAGACAGATATATACAGCCCAGACTCAGTCACAGATGCGGGGCTCGAGTCAACTATAGTGTCCGATATACGGCAATAGGCTCACCACCTATTATGTGGGACCGAATACAGTTATTAGTGAAATGTGGGTGTTAATTCACCTCTGCCTAACCCTCCGGGGATAAAGGCATGATTTTATGTATGTATATTAACACTTATGTATGTAATAATAGTGTTAATAATCATTAAGCGGGTTAGAAGGGTTACATCTTGATAAGAATTGATAGTGGTTATGACTAGTCTGGTATAGGATTAAATCTCGATATGACTACATCTTGATGGGACTAGATATTGTTTGGACTACATGGCAGTAAGACCAGATGGCACAACAACAACTTTTTCGTTTGTTTCCTAAAGTATAGTTGTTGAGTAAAATTAAACCATGAATTTTAATGACTTGTTTGTTTCATTTTATGTTTTGACATTATTTTTGTGACTAATATTTAAAATTTCAATTGACTTATAGGACATGTGCTGAACTAATGATATTTAATGATTGTATTTGTAATGATGTGTAATTAAATGTTTGCATGCCATAAAATGGTAAATGTGCCGCACAAAACTATTGGACCTGACATCTTTGTAACCACATTTAAGGAAATAAATGAATTTGATACATTTGTCCTTGGTACCATTTAAAATATTAATATAAAATGAAAGCATTCAAGTGCAATATACTAATTAATGAAACATGTTTATAAACATTGCTTATAACTCCCATTACTTTTTTAAGTATGTTAGCTATTTATTAAATAGAATAAGTATCTAATATTTATTTAAATCTGTTTTAAATTGCTTACATTTAAAAAACAAAAACAAAGGGTGTTTTCTGCTGCGTCTCGAGTTTATTTAATTCTGTTTTTCTTAATGAAGTAAAGTAGTTTTAGAGGGTGTTATGGATAATTTTCATATATGATGCAGTCTTCTGCCCTTATTAATCTAATGTTTGCATTGAGTAAGGTCAACAATAAAGGCTGCCACTTGAAATCAATAAAAAAATTGAGTAATCGCAGTAGCCTAGTGGAATGGGTATTCGCTGCTGAGACGAGGTCTCTGGCTCGATCCCAGGTTATACCATGCATGGCACACACCAATGACTTTTCGATGCTTTTCGAAGTTATGTGTGTTTATAAGTGCCCAGTTAATGTCAATAGGCTCGCCACCTATTACATTGGGACCTAAAACATAAACTGGCGAAATATGTGTGCTAGCACCTCTGCCTACCTCTTCGGGGATATAGAAGTGAGTTTATAAAAAATTTAAACTATTGAGTAATATTTTTCTATACAAGTGTAAACAGAACATTTTGATAATTTAATACTGACATTAAACAATAATCTTGTACATTAAAATTATAATCATTGCATGTACTTACCAACAGTGTCCATATATATAAGCAGCATTGTCATAACTGTGACAAACGTTAGCACGAACAGCATGGCCGGCAACAACCTCCTATACAGGTCATTCGGGGATGTTTTAGAGAACAATGGTATAGAGACTCTTGGTGAAACCGGTGTGGGGGTGACCACGGGTACCGCTACTGTAGCTGTCGTCTTGTCGTGGACTGTAGCGGGCTTTGGAGGCATTTCTTTAGCTTTATCAGCGGGCTCTGCTGGGCTTTCAGCAGGAGCTTCTTGAGGGAGTGGGTTTTCTTGAACTTTCTATTAGTAATGAAATGAAATAAGTTTGTAGAAAAATATAATTATGATTGATAATGGTGACTATTATATGATTAATGATATGAAAACATGTTATTACTACATGTTTAAGTAGAAGAAGAAGCACAAGTCGTATGCCACAGTAGTAGCAAGTAGAAAACTATGGTCTCTGCCTACCCTACTAGGAAAGAGAGGTGTAACTGTATGTATGATTCTATTCTCTAAACATCATATATGTTACTATACTCTAAAGAGGCTGGTCATAAAGTTTAGCATTTATGTATTGTTACGATTTCAAATATGCATTATGGTGTTTTTGGGACATTCAGGCGCAAACCAACGGCACCTGCAAGTTGGTATACCTGCTGATTGACGGACAGGACCTGACGTAGGCTTTCATGTAGGGTTGGGAGGTCAATCGCTATCATGAAACCGACTGGATTAACACTAGCATAGTGATAATTTATTATGTAAGAAGCATCACCACCTCATCTCATCATATTTACAACATGTAGTTGTGCATAAACAATTACTAATATAGACTGCTTTGGGTTAATTGAAAATCTCCACCTTACCTCATTTAATCTAGCCATTTTTCTGATTATTATGGGGTTAATATATTTATACAAACTAAAATTTCATCACATTTCTCAATATTTTATTCACACTCGCAATTTACTACATCTAAAATATTTTTTTATGAATTAATTTAGAAATTACACTCTTCAATTTTATATTACATGCCAAAATGAAGCCTTACGCGGCAGAGACAAGACAGGTGTCTTTTCTTTCTAAATAGACACCTGCAAGGAGTTTTTATATAAACATTAATAAAAAGTGACATGTGTTGTGGGCTATGGCCATAGGCATAGGTGTCAGTCCAAACTTCTTGAAGTTTGTTGTTCGTAATGGTACTTTTGAGCTTTCGATACTACTGTGCAGTGTTGAAATCTTGTAATGGCGCAAAATATATTAAAGCTTACCTTTTCAGCCATCGTAAACCTTTTGTTTTGTTCCTGATGTAAAATAAACAATCACGTACTTATAAACTCTTCCTATTTCGAAACACGTAATTCTCTTATATCATAAAAGTATCATTATAACATAAATACAATTGAATTATTAACACTCTTAGTTTTTACATTAATATTAAGGAATTAAGTATTTTTTTGAAAATAAAATAAAAATATATGTCAAAGAAGCGTGAGTCACTGACCGCATTAAATGCGACAGCATCTAAATTATAATTTCTACCATTAAACTTTAAAAATCTACTAATTATGAAACCCTACGAAGAACAATAATTTTTAATCCATTTAATATTTCTGATTTGTTCCATCTAGTCATACACTTAGTTTTAAATGTATGACTACGAAGAAAAAATAATCTACCTAGTTCTATTACAATCACAAAAGAATTCATTAAATTTTCACAAATTTCTTTGAATATTTCACTACTGGAATTTCGAAATATTGGATATGCCTGCAGGTTTGAATTACTTAAAACTAAAATACTAGATTTCCTAAAACTTGTGACACGCGCGCCAACTATCGATGCTTTTGATTTACAGTAGAAGGTACGACTTTTACTCTATGTTGTCACTTGCCACACATTCTCTTGGTACACATACAAGTAAAGCGAAGCTGATGCAATGTGTTCAATGATTATCGTTGGTGTCGGTAGCGTATTGGCCAGGGTCGTATATTGGTTCAGTGTCTAAGGATTTGGCTTTGCAATCGAGAGTTAAGCATTAAAAGTGGGCTCCCGATGTGAGCCTACTTCTCACACAACCAATTTAGCTTAACTGGAGGAGTTGGATTACATTACCAATGTTCTCCATATTAGTAATCTTATACAGAGAAAAAATAAAAAATAAATAGTGGGATTGAATTCTTTATTAATAAATAACAAGTACAAAACAATAAATTCACAACACATAAAAATTCGTGACTTATAAAAATTCTAATAATCATAGTAAATTCACGAGGATATTTTCTATTTCAAAAAGAAAAAGTATTTAATATTGGTAATTAAGAGGTTTGTCAAAGTAATTTTATATGTAAACTTTCAAATTTGCACAAATTTTGATAAATCCTTAGCGTAATTGAATTTAAATTTAAATAGCCAGCCAATTAAAAGCTTATCATTATTACAGTGACTTAAGAACTGAAAAGTATATTAGTACATAATTATGATGACATTATTTATTGCATAATAGAGAAATGTTTTTGGAGTAGGATATTATTTACAAATATATTGAGAAAGTTTATCAAATTTATTCTCATTCCAATAATTTACCTTTCTTTTGAAATTCACTGGATGAGCTAATGATAAATCATTTCTTAAAAATGTTTGCATTTACATTTATTTTACGCCCAAAAACTCCTCACATGAATAAGATTATAGAATCATCTATTTTTCAGTTTATAGTTTTGTACTTTATTTTTGGATTCTGTAAGCACATATTTTTCTTTGATTGCTATTTTTTTTTTCAAATAACATGATTAAGCAAGATCCTACAAATTATTAAAACCCTTAGACATACGAAGACACACATAGTTTGTTGCGATACTCTTGAAAATACCATTGACCTGTATTTGTCCTAAGTCTGCTGTATCTGCTTTCCTGTGCTATTTTCTGGCCATGGTAAGGGCCGTAATGGAATAGTCAGGAATACGGAGTGGTAACGTACTCTACGTATTTCTGTAAAATAATGAAATAGTAAGATGATATTGGTTTAAAACGCTGATTTGCTAAAATATTTTATATATTTTATACATTTTATATAGTTTTGCTACCATTTATCTAATTTCGAACAGAATTGAAATTGGAATGTAAGCTGGCTTATTAATTATATTTTATGGTATTGTTGAGACACTCGGGAACTTTTGGGTTAACTATGTTTTGGGAGATTGACGTTTTCTACCATAGTGAACAAAATATTTTGTAGTTGCCACACTCGGACGTACAGTCAGACAATACAATTACAGAGCAATCGTGTAGGGCGAGCAGCGGACACTTCCTTGTAAGGCAATCTGTGTTAGTAGGTGCAATCAGTAACAAAAGTTGCTAAACAATACCAAAATTGCATTGAAATACGTCAATTAATTTCGCAATACATATTCACAGAATGAGATTAATATAAGAATCTAAATCTAATATCTTGACTTTAGCTTAAAGGTTTTAAAGCTAAGTTCATCTGTAAATTTTATCAGAATGTGTTAAGCTACTTTGGTTGCTGACTGTTGAACATTGCTTGTGTGGGGATACACAGCAGTTACTCCTGCAAAAGGATCCCACAACAGAAGGAGAAAACGGAATGCACTCCTGGTCTCCAAAATGCAAAGTAATGTGTATGTGAGGTATGGCCTCCTGACCTGATAGCTTTAAAACTGCGGTATCTCGGAGTTTGAATAAGGTGGTACTAAGTGACAAGTCAACTTACTTGAAGTACCATTAATTCGCGCATATCGCATATAAATTTTCCGTAATGTCCGAAGTTTTCTGAAATAGCGCCGGTGTAGTGGTACCTGCATCGAAATTTAAAATGATCCTAAAAGCTCAACTCAATATACTTATATTAGGTAAGTACTCAAGCGGGGTGCTTGGTCAGAAACTTTCACGGAGCGAACTCTGGGCAACGGAAATGGCAGTGCCTTTCTCACGCAGGGGAGATGCCGCCTACAGCGAATCTTTGACTAGCAAATAGCAATGTTTGCAGATAGTAATTATCGAGGAGGTAGGACACGACGGTATTCCCGTCCGAATTGAGCAGTCCGACTGGGGAAGTACCTCCACTCTACAGAATACCACGGCTATAATAACCTCGTGTCGTGTTCCCGGTGGTGAGTAGGGTAGCCCGAGCTCACTGGAAGGTTTTTGTGCTGTCAGTGGAAGGACCAAAAGCTTGTCCTGACTTTGTGTTCTGCACTGAGGGCACATAAAATCTCTGTTCTTACAGGGTCGGCAGCACGGATGTGACTCCACTGTTGTTACACACGTTCATAGGTAACGGTAACCACTTTCCATTAGGTGAGTCGTGTGCTTGTCTGCCAGCTAAGTTGTATAAAAAAAGCAGAGCAGAGCAGAGCAAGCCGGAGGGTAGACTGATTCGCCAAGTACAGGTCTCCGGTTGACAGGTTCCGCCGCCTGTCACACAAATGAGGATACCATGCTTCCCACACCCGAGATGCCATATTAAAACCGAAAACGGGCTAGGGTAAGGTCAGGGCAATGCCTTTGGGTATCCTTGGACCCCGGCAATCGAGACCCAAAACGGTTTATCTGCGGTTCTAATTGGTCCAGGTTTAACATAACTACCCCCAAGAGCTGACAGAGTGGTATCCTTGGGAATTTTCGTAGGAAAAAGAAAGTACTTAATAACCTCAAATCGCTGAAATTTTGGACAACAATGATATATTTTACTCTTATCTCCTAGTGGTATGGATAATGGACTGCTGAGACGAGGACTCTGGTTCGATCCCAGCTTTTACCAAGGCACACACCAATGACTTTTCGATGCTTTTCGAAGTTCTGTGTGTATTTATCGCAGGTATATAAGTGCCCGGATAATGGCAATAGGCTCGCCACCTATTACATTGGGACCTAAACATAAACTGTCGAAATGTGGGTGCTAGCACCTCTGCCTACCCCTTCAGGGATATAGGCGTGAGTTTATGTTTCGTTATATTATGTTATCTTCGAAATAGGTATTCAACAGGGCCCCGATTCATACTATTTGTCATAAAAATACCACTTACACTGCAAAAAATGACATTAAATCTTAGACTTTATGCAGATGTGCTTAAAGTCCAAAATTTAACGAAAAAAAAATCATTATATCTTTTCATTCACTTTACAAGATGCCATTTAATTTTAAACTCTAACATCATACTTGTAAAGTCTACAATTTAATGGCATTGTTTGCAGTGACATTGGTTTTATTATGAAATAAAATTAGTAGAATCGGGATCCAGGATGCAGGAACGGGATCAGAATTTCAATTGGGGTGGAGTCAGCTTATGGAGCACGGTGATCGTTGTGTGGTCTCCGCCTGTACAGTAGGGGTACCAACTTATGAAAAAATATGTAACATTATAGTATCAGTGAGAAAGAGCTTACCGTATTTTTATCCCGCCCATTCATACCCTTGAGCTGTGGATAAAGCGGCCTCAGCAGCAAATAAAGATATTTACGGGTGTATGTGGTTCTTTGCATTTCGCCATGTTTCTCCCTATCCATCTCAAGCGCATGTAGTGTGTTGTAGCAAGTTTTAGCACCTACTACGATCCCTGTGATGAATAAATACCGGTTAATTGTTAATTTAAAAATAGAAAGACAGACAAATAAGCCGTAGTGCATTTAACTACCGGATACAAAATATATGAGCAAGCACAGCTATAGGTAAAATATTTTAATTAGTTAACTTAATATAAATCAAATACATAGGTACACGAGATAAATTGCATTTTCGGTTTCCGAAATATACCTATCAGAAAACAAAAACATATCTAAGGTATTCGGGCTCTCGTAAAATGCTACTGTAGGTACCCCTAGCACGAAAAGCTATAGTAATCATATAGAGAGAACGAAGCATTGCGATTGGCAAAAAAGTTCATTAGGTACATTTTTCATTCCTTCTACAAGATGACGTTTAATTTTTGACTTTAACAACATGGAGGTAAAGCCTTTTTTATATAGGACACGTCAATTAGACTTTGCCTCGCCTGATAGTAAGCTGAAGTAAAAGTTTTAGAAAAGAGGGTCACAATGGTGACACTCAGCTTGACGGCCTCATCTTATCTTTTTCACGCCCCGCTTAAAAGACCCGGGACTGTAGGAAGAAGGAATGAGAGTATAAGATTAAATGTCTTTTTTTGCAGTGTCTGTAGCATGACAGCGGCTTTGACAGCGGTAGCGTATGAAGGCAACTCGGGCGTCAGAGGTCGATGAAAGACCTCCGCCCCCCATGAGCGCAGGCGTGGGGGCGACGGGTGGAGCCGCCTGTCACCCTGGCAGAATCAGGCCGCGGGAGCGGCGCGCCTGGCGCGCCTCCACATTTCCGGGGACGAGTGCAAATGTATGGAGTGGAAGAGGAATATGGCATTTATATCGATGTACGTTGTGTTTACACGATTTAGCATCAAGCACAGCTACTAGTGACGTCAACCATTCCGACCAATGACACTCTATCAAGGCCGTCGCAGCGCTATGATCGACGCTGTCGCAGCGCTGTGATCGACGCTGTATGCTAACAGAATTACACACCTGGAACAAATTCCTAACTCGGTTATAAAAAAAAGAGTGAAAATTAGCCGGGTCAAATATGAAGTTAGAGGACTGTGAAGGACACGTAATATAAAATCATATCATGCTGTGTTCCCCAAGGTTCAATTTTTGGATCGCTTTTGGGATGGGAAGTGGGATGCTGTTGATTCTATTGAGTCTGAGGGAGAAATTTTAAGGGGATAGCGATAGAGAATTAAAATTTCCGATTGGCCTCAGTTAAGTGAAATATTATAGGTATCGGTAAAACCCGTAGTTTCTCCTGTTCCTCCTAACAAAACATAACATAAACTCATGCCTATTCCCCGAAGGGGTAGGCAGAGGTGCTAGCACCCACATTTCGCCAATTTATGTTTAGGTCCTAATGTAACAGGTGGCGAGCCTATTGCCATTAACCGGGCACTTATAAACCTGCGATAAATACACACATAACTTCGAAAAGCATCGAAAAGTCATTGGTGTGCCATGGTAAAACCTGGGATCGAACCCGAGACCTTGTCTTAGCAGTCCATTACCCATACCACTAGGCTACCGCGGTATCCTCCTAGTTAGCAGATAATGCTCGTACGCCCTTTAGTGGGCCTGGGCTTTGCAGGTAAGCAGAGGCACGAGTACAAACGGTTAACTCGATTCAAAGACAGAATTTATAGACATTTTAATCAGTGTATTTGATTTATATTAATGTTGATCTTAGACTAATTTCTGTAAACTTACATGTAATTGAGGTTGGTACAACTCTATAAAATAAGGGTTGCATGGCGAGCTAGCCTATCTTAGTTATAGAATGAATAATATAAAATATAACTTAATAATAAATCGTATAATAATAAAATGAAGGCCAAGTTTATAAGGAGATTTCCCAAAAGTAGAAGAAAAAGTAGACTTTCTAAAATAACGAAGATAGGCCTGACACGGCAGCATTGACACCAACATTATATAATTTAGCATTAAGATGGGAGGCATTTCAGACTAAAAGAATAACAGTTACCGCCTTGTACCATATACCGCCTTGTACCATATACCAACCTGTACCATTCTGCTCTCATTTGTGTCGCAAAAAGTGAATGGTTTAGTACTTGTATTAGTTTAGGCGGTTTCACACGCTGGTTCTATGCGTTTCGTCTATTAGATGTTATTCTTTTCGTCTGAGAGAGGCATGAGACCCAGCGTAGGTATATACTATCTCCAATACTATAGTAATTGTAGACTCTACTATTTATTTTCTATATTTTTATTTTATATAGATTTATTATATTAATATATTTTATATAGATTAGAGACTCTACTAAAAACTTGAACATCGTTTTCATTAGGTATTGCATATTATATTATTATGAATGCAATTAAAAGCTTCGCACAGAATACATCAATGGAATTTTGCAATTTATTTCAAGCATTGAAATTAGCCTTGCTATTGACTAAACACTCTTGGCTTCTAATTCTTCACCGCATTGCGTAGATTTCCACACGTCGAATTAAAACGAGGTAGGTGATGGATTTATACGCTACTGATTATAAACGAAAGTTTAGGACAATTGGGTAACTTTGGGACAGCTTAAAATGTACAATCATAAAAATTATCACTTTCTTGAGAAGGTGGAAATGCTATTCCGTCATTCGTCTGTTTCTTACGTTTGCCGGCTGTTTTTGAAAGAAGAACTAAATTTTAAATAGTTCCTGAGTTACTCAGTTGTACTAGTATATGTAGCTGTACCACTATAGCATAATACTCACTAGTGAAGTCGTAGGTGACCAGTATCGTTGCAACGAATATTACAAGTACCAATAATACTATTGAATAAATGGCGCTTTGCCGCATTCTAAAATTCTTCAGTTGAACCTGTTTCGACAAAATTATAACACGTCCATAAACATCATCCATGATTCTCTGAGCCTTTGTTTCTACGGTTTTTCAGCCTAACTGAGACGGCGTAACTTCGATAGTTTCCATGAAACGACTGCATCTGATCTTCGCAAGTAACTGGCAACTAGTTGGTAGTTAGACTAGTCGAAACTTTTTAGGGCTCCAACTATGTGAAACGCTGTCATAGATGTTCGTATGCCAAACGGGACCGACGGCTTAACGTACTCTCTGAGGCATGGAAATACCCACACCAGTGCAATTTTCCATCTACATAAAAATAAATCGTTACCTACCTCTTCTGAATTATCCATTGTACAACTATTCCTTGTTGTATTTGTTGAAAATAATCCTGAATTCGACATTGTGACACGTGTATCCATTTCAGAATCACTTTGGTAAGCCTTCGGACATTGTATTAAAATTAATTGTACTTTTAAATTTTGTGTATATTCACCGTTTGACAGATAGTAATGACAGGTCGTGACCAATGTGCCTGTCGCTTTTTACAGAAAATAGATCAAAGGCAACAAAGGCAAATCCAGTTTAACAAATAGATTTGTTCATCATCAGAACGCTATCAGGGACCAGAATGGAAGTATTGTAAAAGGTGAGTAATGTGTGTTAAAAAGATGGCAGGACTATTTTGAAAGCTTGTTTGAAAGAGAAGATCGTGTACATGCACTAACCTCGGTGATGGAATGACCATGTTGCTACTGATAAAAGTGGTATTAGTATGAATGAAGTTGTGAATGCATTAAGAAGTATGAAAGCTGGTAAAGCAGCGGGATATGATAAGGTGAGAGTCGAGATGCTGAAGGCTGGACAGGGATTTGTAGCAAGTCAGTTGTGCCGCCTTTTCAACATATGTTGGGTTAACGGTCGTGTACCAAATGATTGGTGTAAGGCCGTTATAGTTCCACTTTATAAAGGAAAGGGCTCGCATCAAGACTGCAAAAACTACAGTGTCAGGATCGTAGCAAAAGGAGATCCGTGATCTCTGTCTAACCATATAGGAAACAGGCGTGAGTTTATGTATGTATGTTCATCATCAAGTACTTAAAATATACTAAATAGTTCGCGATGAAATCCGCTTCAACTTTTTATAACGTGTCGCGAGGTTTCCGGCACAGTACTGTACTACTCCATCTCTTCCCATGCGGTGTCGTACAAGGCGACTAAGAGAAAGGGACGTTTAACATCAGACAGATATATACCTACAGCACAGACTCAGCCTCCCTCAGATGCATGGCTTGAGTCAACAATAGTGCCCGGAAGACAGCAATAGGCTCACCCCATTTTAATAATGTATTGTATTGTATTGTATATTGTATAATGATTGGTAAAATGTGGGTGTTAATTCACCTCTGCCTAACTCTCCGGGGATAAATGCGTGATTACATGTATGTACACTGATATTCTAATCGACTACTCTGGGGCATCTTCAATTCCGTTATACGGGACAGCGGAATTGATGCTATAATAGCACAGAGCCACGCACCAATATCAACCGCGGTAGCCTAGTGGTATGGGTAGTGAACTGCTGAGACGAGGTCTCGGATTCGATCCCAGGTTTTACCATAGCACATCCCAATGGCTTTTCGATGCTTTTCGAAGTTATGTGTGTCGTATTTATCGCAGGTTTATGAGTGCCCGTTAATGGCAATAGGTTTGCCACCTAAACATAAACAGGCAAAATGTGGGTGCTAGCACCTCTGCCTACCCCTTCGAGGATATAGCCGTGAGTTTATGTTATGTTATGTTAGCACAGAGCCATTCATCAAGAATTGAATTGAAGTGCAAATATTTGCATGCTTCGATTCTGCTAAAGCAAAACCACTGTCATACCACGGACACCGCTAAAATAAATTTAGACTTTAAGGCAATGTCGTTAAAGTCCAAAATGAAAAGACTTTTTGCAAAGCGAATACAAAGTGTAATGAAATTCTATTCATTTAATTTTAGACTTTACGCGTATAGAAATAAAGTGCAAATTTTTATGCCAATTATTGCAGTGTCTGGTTTTGCTTTTTGTTTTGCTTTGTTTTACCACATGCCGGCCGTGAGTTTGTTTGCCACTTAAGTGGTATAAAAAAAACACATTTTACTTTAGGAAAAGGTCTTTATTGTCAAAGTTTATTATAAATTACACAATATCAACAGCAATGCTAGTGAATAACAATCTGCAACGAAGTTCACAAATGTTACCTCACGGTACCTATGTACAGTGACCGTTAGAAAAAAGCTTCCAAATGATCTATTTTCGTAATTATTGATGATAAAAATTGGAAAATATTGTTGCTAATAAGAAATGTATGGTACTTTCTGGAACTATATAACACTTTATGGTGCTATATTGGTGACTTTATGGTACTACCCCTATTCATCGAAGTTTGCCACAAAATGTAGGTACCTATACCTAAACAAAAATTCAACGTATTTATAACGAAATTTTATTGATATTTAAGTATTTCAATCATGAATATATAATCTGTTTTATTGTAAATACACTCTGTTTGAGTAAATACCTAGTGTTATTTGCATTGCCTTCTTGATTAGATGTATTGTAATGGTAACTCAGGCTTATTAGATTGTTTTATAATTTTAACGTTGTTACATTAACGTAAAAATATAAAATTGAAATTAATTTATTCAGTAGCTAGGTACTTAGGTACTCAATTATTTCGTTTACTAAAAACACGATTAAAGTTTGGTAAACCTACTAGAGTGTAACAATTATCTCGAATGAGCACATTCGAGATAATTGTTACACTCTATATTAAAAAACCAATTGTAGGTTTATATTTGTATTTTTATGTTAAGTAGGTACTTTATATTGTTTTTAATAAGATTTTTTAGGTAGAACTAAATGACTTCATTTATTTCCATTTTGCACCAAATTTCGGCGAATATTGCAGTAAAAAAAATTTTATAAGTTGTAAAGTGTCCTATTATAGTACTATCGTTTACATTCAAGACCCCGATTCTGCTAATTTTATATCATGTCATAGTCACTAATATGCCACAGTAATTGCAAAAAATGACACTTAATTCTAGACTCTACCCCCATGTTTTTAAAATCTCATTTTAAATGGTATCTTGTCTCTACAAGATGCCATTTAAAATGAGAGTGAATGAAAAATGTAATGACATTTTTTAATTTAATTTTGAACTTTAATGGTGTATAAATAAAGTCTGAAATTTAATGACATATTTTGGTGTGATAACAGTGGTTTTGATGTGACATAAACTTAGTAGAATTTGTCTGTCTCGTTCACTCTTATTAGTGATATAGTGATGTGCGTTTATGTTCCGCTCTAGGAATAGATAATCATAGACCGTAATATAGTATAGTAATGAATTTTTCATAATAGCCGTTTGTAAAAGAGATTTTGATTCAGCAGTTTGGCGACAATATTATTGCAATTGGTCCTGTGCCATTGGCCAGCGAGATCCCCGGATCTTACCCCTCTCGTATCCAGCTAAGTATTGAATACAATGGTCTATATTTTGAACAATTAATCAGTTAACGTAAGAAAAATAAAATATATTCTGGTATCTACTGCCATTCCCAGCAGGTTTTTCAAAATGAGGTTTAAAGTTTCACATCAAAATCAGGCTTGTAACTCCTTTGAGCATTTTTCACTATTCCTTTTAGTTTCGTATTTGGAAATTCAAGCCCTTTTGAAAAATTCATCCTGTATTCTATATTTATATTTAGAAACACTGTCTTTACTGCACCATTAAATTTAATATCATAAATAAAATTTAATTGTCTTGTGTAAAATACAGATATATTATATAATTAATTGATAAACGTACGTTGGATATTTTTTTATTTATTTGTTTATTTGTCCTTAAGCCAAATATTTAAACATAAAGCACTTGTGTATCGAAAGTGTACAAGAGGCATATGCAGTAGACCAGGGCCCCGATTCCGCTAATTTTTTGTGTCAGAGCAAAGCCACTGTCATGCAAAAGACACTGCAAAAAGTGACATTTAATTTTACACTTTACCGTCATCTTGTTAAAGTGAAAAATTAATTGGCATCTTGTTGAGAGAAAGAAAAATGTAATGCACTTTGTTTTATTCAATTATGGACTTAAAGAACATGTTTATAAAGTCTAAAATTTAATGGTACATTTTGGAGTGCCAGTTGTATGTCAGTGGTTATTTTATGACATACACTAAGTAGAATCGGGGCACTGACCTATAACTGAATTGACATGTCGTGACATAACAGCCATCACTGTGGTCGATTACCGAAACGACCAGCCTAGATTTAGACAAGTGGCAATACGTTAGTAGATTAGAATAGAATAGAATGATCAATAGCGAACTGAATACTGCAAAATGTCTTTAAATAGTTTGTAATCTTCAGAGGACTAAAATTTACAATTATATCTTATGTGAAAGTTTTAGAGCTAAAGTGGTAGGTTCTGTTGCGAATTCTACCAATTGAGTTTGACGGTGAATTTGTTGTTTTGTTTGTTTGAGTCTTGTTGCTCGAAATAAAGAAATTTATTATTATTATTATTATTTGCTATATTTCCTGTGGGTGACAGGAAATATAGCAAAACAACAAAATCACCGTCTTATTGTGAGCAGTTACAAATCACACAAGTAAATCCAAACGGCAAGCTGATATTAAATTACTACATTCACGTTCAAAATATAACAGTTTGATTGAAATTTTGTATTTATATATTTAATTTCGTTTTATTTTATTATTATCATGTATGTATAAAGATATTAAATATAAAAATGATATAATTGTAATGGCCATTATTTGACTCGAAATTTACTATAGTTTTACTATAGATGCTTTCGACTAATAGAGAATCTTTTGAAAACTGTATGAATTTAACAGATTTTAGTTCATAAATAGCTAAAGTCTACCAAAAAGTGTACATTATATTGTACATCGCAGTCACACAATGCAGGCTTGTGTATTTAATTGCACAGTATATAAATTTGTATAACGTTACATTTGTTAATGTTTACAATAATAATTAACTATCAATAAAATTCTTACGTTTAACAGAAATTTGTGCATCAACATCTACGACTACTAAGTGTAAAATGATTTTAAAATTACTCGCTAATTTGTTTCGCCTAATTTACATGTTACGAGTAAATATCTAAAAGTTTTAGAAACAATTGCATCTAAAATCTTAAATAAATATACATATTTTAGAATAACACTTGCTAACAAGCTTTAGTCAGCAATATAAAAAAAAATATTGTCCAACCTTTAAATATAACAAAATACCTTCTGCCTAAAAATATTATATAGTATTAAAAGTTTAAAATCTAAATACAATATTCATTTTCATTAACATAAATTTAAAAAAGAACCAACTCATTTATATATACATCCTACTAAATTTTATATAATAATAATACATGGTAACATTGTCATGCCCTGTCAGCATGACAGGTACAATCAGCATAAAAAATCAGGACGTACCTTTTTATCCAAACCTATATTTTTATATTGTCACGATACTTCCAGCATTACTAAGAAAAAAAAGTATATTATCAATATCTAATGAGATGTAAAATTTGATATGAATGAAGATTTAGATTTAAATTCAATGTATCTAAGTCAAAAATAATTGTTAACTTTGTTCGATTTAATTGCATGTAAAATGACTATTAAGGCAAAAGCCATTTACCCTGCTGATAAAATAAATGCATACAAATATTTTAATAATTCTAAACATACGATGTTATTGTCGACGTTTTTATTGGAAAACTTTACTTATTGTTATAGTTACGAGTATATATAAACAGATCAAATCTTTAAATCTATTATTTTATTTCAAATTCCATTCGCAAGCGAGTGAATATTTCAATTGCACGCACTAGGTATTTTATAATTATTTGAAAGATTCACAATTATTGTCTGCCACTCTCATTATATTCTAGGAAAAAAGTTAATTTATTGAATTTGAATTCCTTATAAATTGGCTTAATATTACGGTATGTTATTGTCAAGCACATAAAGATGTAAAAATATGTATAATGATTGTAAATTTATTTTTAAAATACAAAAACATATATATATATATATACCTATATATTTATTAATAACCTTTATTGTCAATATTTCTTAGAATTATTATTGTCAATATTTCTAGGGTTGTTATTGTCATATATTACTATTATTGTTCATATCATATTCATTTCAAAAAGTGCTATTTATTTTTATAATTTATATCTAGAGATAAGAAATATTAAAACTTATGTCAACTGCAACGCTATTTTTAATATTATATACATATTAGATATACGTTTTCATTACTTAAGCTAAATATTTAACGTGGAATGAAAATGTTTATTGTCAAGCTATTTTTGAGACAAGCTGAGCGTACACTCATAGTAAAATTTTTAAATTGAATGATTTTTCTATATTATTATAAAACCACA
Organism: Eilema griseolum; assembly: GCA_963662185.1. NCBI lineage: Eukaryota > Metazoa > Arthropoda > Insecta > Lepidoptera > Erebidae > Eilema > Eilema griseolum. Next base: position 1,038,280 of record OY759252.1, read on the forward strand.
TTGTATAGGATAATATGATTCATAACAAAAGTTTTATCAAATCCTAAGTTTTCAGATAGATAGTTAAATTCAAGTATTACTATAATGTAATAGATTTTTGACATGTTTTATTTTGATATTACAAGAAGAACAGGAATCTTCCTAAGTCAGGGTCTACTAGATAGCTTAGACAACACCCTATATGGTAAAGTTAACGCACTTGCGTAGTCCGTGTGATATGAAATTGATATAATGTACGTAGATTGACATTATTTACCCATATTTTACAATTACCTGTACAACTGACATTCCACATCTTTACAATCTAAATTCGTCCAACAATATCACATTCTTCACTCCAATCGACGCGTTTAAACTGTATAGCATTAAATAAGACCCAACATGTTGTTGAACGAGTAGTTTTTGCTTAAGTATAGTTTTATTATGAGCAAATTTAAATTGCTTGGAATTAGATATTGTATTACATAATTCATTATATTGAAATTTTTAATAACATGATAGTAAATTACAATTCAAAATATCTATGTAAAACCTATAAATACTGATGTATAAAATCTTAAATGAGCGACTAATATTGTATTTATAATAAATATTGTATAATATATAGATTATATATTTTTAAAGAATTTCGAAATATATACTGCCCTACATTTTTATTATTATATTATATATATTATTATCAGTTATTTCGACAGTATTGTACAAGCCATAGGATAAAAATGTATTGTCTGACACATGTTATTGATTAAGCCTACATTTTTGTTACTTAATAATTATTGTCATCCAATTTCGTAATATTTCCAAAAGGAATAAGCACTATTCAGTACTGTTATTCGTATATGACATTTTTTATCTGTCCTAAAATGTATATACTCGCTCAACTTGAACTGAATGTTAGCACAGAATTTTTGTAGTAGGTATCAATAAGTACAGTGACATATATAAATATGTTTACTCAATACACACAAACACTTCGTAAGGATAATTATTAGATATTCCAGCTATGCCATTCTTAAAGTGTCTAAAAATAATAATAAAACATTTGTGTTCACACGTTTATCTATGTGACTGTACCTACTTTTATTAAAAACAAACTGTAGAATTAATTTTACTACTTTTCAAAATGTTGTATAGGCTGACAACTGTAATAGACCTAAATAATTATTAGGCAAAGTTACGAAATTAATGAATGATTAAACGAATAATAAACAATGAATCGTATATATGTGAATATTGAATGAGATGAACGAGCGAACGAATAAAATGAACGAACAAGTGAATAAAATCAGAATAAATGAATGTTTATTTGCCAGTTTGAAAATATTCAGAACTGTTTATAATAATGTCGCTAGTATTTCAATATTATTATGAAAAAGGGGAATAATCCAGTGCTGCCTTATAAAAATCGCTTAGCTAATCAAATTTTGCAATTTTTCTGATCATTTGTTTGTCGTGTATATTTTTAACTTTAACCTTTTATAATTTTTCTGAGTACTTAAATTTCACTAAACCTATGAACGCTTGTATTTGTCAAATTTTCTGAGCGCTTACAATATATATTATTCCTTTATGATACAGTTTTTGCGAATTTGTATTTGTTAAGCGAGTTTCATTGCTAACCTTACCGACTATTACAGTTGCCAGTTTTTCTCTTAAAAGAATACTATTTATCGCGTCGCTGTCATGTCAAGTCCATCACATTACCTCCACCTCAACGCCACGACGAGGGTAAGCAGTAAGGTCAGCGCATACGGTAGGTTCCGTCCCGGCGCACTGTCGGTGGTCCCATACTCTCCCCGCGCGACGGGCACGGAACTCCCGGGTTCCACAACGTGGATTTTCCAACCCAGGTTATTGTGAGTGTAGCACTGAACACAGGTGGAAAAAAGATTATAATTTTTATTATTTTATACAAATAGAAATTATTTAGTTAATTGTGCATGTACGCCAAATTAAAATAATAATATATAAAAAAATTCAAATTTGTTCTAGCTGTTGGACTTATACAAAAGCAAACACTAAGAGGAGGTGGCCTAAGTAACTCTGCACTGTTGTGACATTCGATGACGTCAGGGCTTACTCTGATAAATGTTTATCCAAATTCTACTCCATGCTAGATGGCAATACTTTTTATTTGAGGTGGTACCTGTTATTTTTTAATACCACTTAGTTGGCACACTAGACAGACCAAGTGGTTACCGAGGCCTGTGGACGTGTAAACCATCAGGGGTGTCACACTCGTACTGTCAACCCTGCAGGAACCTCCTGATATTATTTTAGAAGAACCCCATAATGTAATTGATAAAAAAAATAGTGATTTCTATTTATACTATTGATAGATGGCACTTGGTGGAATTTGTTATTACACATAATTATTAAGAACACTCTTGTACTTTTTCAACAGTATTTTTTATTAGACCGGTTCCGCTTTACGGCATCCTCAAGATTTCACAAAAATACTGGAGAAAAAGTACAAGACAAGTGTGTTCTTAATATGTCTAGTGACATCTAGTGTGAGACTGTTATACTACGTAGTAACATCGACATAGATTTGGTAGATGGAAAATTCCTCACCATACCCTCATTTTGGAAAGTTTCACACACAACACCTCCTCTCTATGTTTGCCCTGTCATATTTAGTGATGTCCATACCTGGTAGTAGACCAGGTCTGGAGTCTCGTGGGCCACGGTCCAGTTGAGCACGGCGGGCTCGCCCTCGTTGCACTCCAGCTGTAGAGTCTTCATGTACTCCTCGAAGGTGTCGGACGAGGCCGACTGGTCCGTGGTCTTGTGGGTCCACTCGCAGTAGCGCCCCACTGGATAGACATAGAGACTTTTAGTATTTCTATCAAGGATCTATTACTCCTAATTCAGAATGCAAGATCAGAAGGAGAGCGAAAAAAATTAGTTAAGTGCGTGTTGAATTCGCACACTGAGGGTTCCGTACACAACTGAATCGAAGAACGAACTTATGTCACATGAACGGCAATATTTTTTTATTGCATAAATATATACTAGAAGTTTGATTTATACATAGATGTAAGGCAGACTTGAGTATTTGCTATAAATTTCAATTGTACTAAATTGGGGACTTCGTGGCCCCACACCCAGGAGAGCGATATCGAGAGAGATGGTCCTGAGTCGGCCGGGAGCGAGGGATATGCCTGCCAACCTCCTCCCCTTTCAGTAGTGGCAGTTAAAGTTATATGTTTGTGACGGTACCACATGTACCCAGCGCCATCTGGCGACAGCACGCCGAATGAGGACGTCCCTAGGAATCCTACATCGCGCAAGTGACGTTCTCGCGCTGGTAGAACATATGTACATCAACCCAATGACAATCGTTGGGCCGCGCCCCGCCAGGCGTGATCACCTTGCCTGGTCGGAGGATCCCCCCTTTGTGTCGGAGGAACATGACACCTCGTTCCTCCACATGTTCATTGATCAACCCTATATATACAGTAAAATTGCAGTAGAAAAAGACAGGTGTTCCTCACCGGCGGTGGGGTAGGGGTAGCCCTCGTTGTCGTAGGCCACTCCGGCGAACACGCGTTGCTTGCGCTGCTCCTCCTCCTTCTTCTGGCCGAAGCCTCCCTCCGAGGAGTCGCTGATGTAGAATGGGTGGAACCTGCACGATGGAACATATCATAAAATTAATGCAAGCTGAAGAACGGACTTTGCATGAAATGCGACTGGGATTATCGTTAAGATGAAGAAGATGAAGAAATATCGGAAGAAGAGAAATGCTCAAGACAGGACTTGAATCTGCGACCAGTCCCTCACTAGGGGAATGCTCAGTTGTGCAATTCTATTAGCATACAGCGGCGAGCGCAGCGCTGCGACAGCTCAGAGGTTGTAATTGGTCGATCTCCGGTGACGTCATCCGATCATTTAATATGCATGTAACTAATAGGTAATATGTACTTTAATTTACACTTGACATACCATTAAATTTGTACGCCACAAATGGCAGAATATGCTGTGCCTGCACATGAGTACCATGTAATTATAACAACTGTAAAAAACCATATATTCACAAATAAAGATTATTATTATTATTATTAATGAGAGCCTCTATCAAGGATGTCGCAGCGCTGCGTTCGACGCTGTATGCTTAGAGAATTGGATAGCTGACCACTGGGCTACCTAAGCCACGTCTTGAGCATTCGAAATTGTCCTATACAGCTATTTTATGGAGACTGGTAGTTGGTTCAAGCCCCGCTTTGATCATTTGTCTTTTACAGATCTATATCGAATGGACTGTGCAGTTGGTCCTCGATCAATGTTTTGCTAGAACCTCCAAGAACTGCATTTCAAAAAAGTCTATTCACTTTAGTTGAAAAAGTTTAAAAGAATTTGCTACAACCAGTTCAAGATAGATGAAGAAATACCAGAAAATGTGATAAAGGAATAATGTTCATACAAAGTGTACCCGCTTGACAGCAGCGTTGGAATGGATACGACCATATTCACACGGCCGCCGGCCGTCTAGGGCTATCAGTTGGCGGGGGTGAGGTAGCCTCTGCCATGATCCTCTCAACACCCTCCTCATCACATGAGCCTGATCCTGGTAAGACGGCTGATCACTTACTTGGCTGGGTTGGTCCTGTCGTCGCCTCCCTCGACGATGAAGGTGTAGTTGTTGCCCCTCTCCACGTAGATCTCGGGGATCAGCTGGTCGTTGATATACCACGCTATGCCCCATGATGGGTGACCTGGGGGTAAAGGATTCATTAGTTGGGGGTTGTGTTTCTACTAAAATTTCTACAACTACTATGAATAATTCATTTCTAGGATAAGTAACACTTTAATACTTACCATATGGAAGGTATCCGTTACGAATATCATTCTCTGCATGAAACCAAAACAAATTGGGCGTTGAAACAATAATATTAAACTTGATTTATTTCATTATGGTATAGTGGGTAGGATACCTGGCTCTCACCCAGGAGGCTCGGTTTCGAATCCCGGTATCAGAAGTCTCTTTTTGTGATTGAATTTTCTTTTCATTTCATTAAAACTATATCGAAGTGTGGTGACCATAAAAAGGTTGGAAAACGATGAAGAGCTTGCGACGAGTCCAGCTTACCATGATACTATCCGCAATTGAATCTATAGATCACATTTACCTACGAATCATTTACTCCATAATCGGATCCGAAAACTATAGGTACGTCACACGACCAGAAAACCAAAGTGAGTACATAGTAATTTCACATACTTCGTTCTCTCTCTCTCTCTCTCTTCTACATCTTTCGTTCGGGAACCCAAAGTTTCATGGTAGTTTCCTGTCCTATGCAAGCACGAGCTCTTACCGGTGATGGGCGTGTACCCTCTAGCCCCTCCAGCGGGTCCGATCCTGGCGGTGAGAGTGTTGGCTCCAGAGATGACGCGTGGAGTCCAGGGCTGAGGGCCTCCCGCAGCGGTTTCTGCTAGACCGATGCAGTTCTTCTCGTTCTGAATAAACAAGTCAATTTAGTTTGTTCCCATATTTGATACAAAATGACATCTTTGGTGGCTAATGGACGCGTGCAACACCAGGGGAGTCACACTCGTGTTGCTGACCCTGTAAGAATAGAGAGTTTCTGTGCCGTCAGTGCAGAAGACAAAGTAGGTCAAAGCCTTTCGTCTTCCCACTGACAGCACAAAAACTCTCCAGTGAGCTCTGGCTACCCTACTCACAACCAGAAACACAACACAAGGTTATTATAGCTGCGGTATTCTGTAGGGCGGAGGTACTTCTCCAGTTGGACTGCTGCCGTGTCCTACCTCCTTAAAAATTAAAATGGATTTATAGTTGTATGGCTTTGCAAACACATCCGGGACCTAAGACAACCTCCCGTTCAAGTGGTACATACTGCTTGACGGACGAGAGTCAGGCGTAGGCTATAGTAGTTGGAAGGTGAGTCACATCACTCAATAATACAGTAACCTCAGAACATGCTGTTCTCAGAGCCCGGAGTCCAATGTATCAGTTTTGGACACACCTGGGACTATATCTAATTAAGCAGTAGTGAACGTAGCTGTTGTGTAAGTAGTTCCAAGATCTATTTCCTGGTGAAGGTAAAAAAGAAAAGCCCACAGGTAATCTCCTCTGGAGTAGCGGCGAGGTGTTTCAGTAGAAGGTATACAAAGAAAGGAATTCGTTAAGATACCGATGGCATTAACAGGCTATCGTGTAACAGACTTTCCCGGGAAGGGCAGAATGAATAGAATGGAATTGGTGCTCGGATACAGCTGATGAAATATATAATTACCTGTGCTCCAAAGTCCAGTTGTACATCAGACCTGGTAGTATCCATGAATGAGTGAGCATTGGCTTCGTATCTCGAGTTGAGAGGTCCAAATGCCGCGATGACGGACTGCGAGCGCGTGGTCAGGACTTCCTTGTCCTTGAGCGAGTCCCTGGCGCGGAGGGGCCGACGGTACGTGATGGTCGTGATGCCGTTCTTTTGGTTGCCGGAAACTGTGGAAAATATTCGCAGTAATATTAAAGCACTCGAATTCGATTGCATTGGTCGAATAGAAATGAAGAGATATGTATTTTCTTTGTCGCTAAGGTGAGATTATTGATGACAGGCGAGGTTCTGGCGCTTCCTTTCAGGCTTGGGAGGTCAGATGGTAGTTGATCCCAAAGGGAAACCACTCTAAGATAATGTTTTATCAATTCAACCTATTGCAGTCCATCGCAGATTGACTCAGGCATCTTCCAATATGGGCCAGCATCCAATTTTTTTAAAGAATATTAAAACCGAAATTACTAATAGTCCCTCTAACCCCTCCAGATAGCTAATATGCGTGTGTTAGGAGTGTGTTCACGTCGGTAGTGTAATGGTCAGGGTTCAAACCCTTGATCTCTTGATCGTAAGGCCAATTCCTTAACCACGAAACTACCGACGCTTCTATTCCAGCTCCTAGCTATCCTTCTGAAACCATCATCACCTGGCTGAAGACGAACCACCTTCCATTAATGCATTTTATATTTATAATATATACTAGCTGTTGCCCGCGGCTACGCCCGCGTGGATTTCGTGGCGCTAGCACACAGAAATTCGTATATTTTAAATTCAAAAGTTACTAATCTTATGTAGCCTGCATCTCAAAATCCTTTCTGAGGGGATGCCTACGTCATAGTAGTTTTATGCATGCAAAGTCTCAGCCCGATCGGTTAAAAATTGACAAAGTTTCATACAAACTTTCATCCCCTATTTTAACCCCTTGGGGGTAGAATTAATTAAAATCCTTTCTTAGCGGATGCCTACGTCATAACATCTACCTGCCTGCCAAATTTCAGCTCGATCCGTCCAGTGGTTTGGGTTGTGCGTTGATAGAATCACTATGTCAGTCAGTCACCTTTGAGTTTTATATATTTATATATATACTAGCGGACCCGACAGACGTTGTCCTGTACACACGTCTTTAATTTCATACTTTTTTTAATGACTCCTTATAAATAAGAAATTAATTGAAAAAACATTTTCCAGTAGACCAAATTGTAAATCTAAACCATTCTCGAATCTCCACGAACACACACAAAAAATTTCATCAAAATCGGTCCAGTCGTTTAGGAGGAGTTCAGTCACATACACACGCACACAAGAAATATATATATTAAGATATATGTAAAACTCAAAGGTAAATCGTGACCACGGGTGTGAATCGTCGGCAGAAATAGTAAGTTTCATGATTTAATTCGCGAAAGTCTAGATACCTTGTATAATTATATATATTTATTTTTCAAGGACAAGCTGCACTCCAACCACTTCTATACTTATACTTTCTTCATTGAATATGGGCTAGACCGCGCATAGAATATGGTTCAAAATCACCCTTTTTTAGTTTTAACTTAGTGGTTAAGAAGCCGGTATTACGATCGAAAGGTCCCGGCTACGAATCCTGGCTGTAAGCACTTACCGAGTACGGCGTCGTTGCTGCCGCCGACCCTCTCGTCGGGGCACACGCCGTGCTCGCCGTCGCACTGCGCGAGGTGGCTGATGGTGTAGTCTGCTGCCATCGGCCGGTTCGCCCTGGAGGGAGAGACCTATAAATAAATATTCTAGGACATGCGTAATAAGGAACCTGGAAATAGTACCTAATTGACAGCAATATGCTAGCCCTGTATTCTATGGCATCGGTGGTTCTGAGATGTCAAACTGTGCAAAATATGGTTGTACAGTAGGCATCAGATCTATCTTTTTTTTACCACTTAGGTAGCAGACAAGCACACGGTCTACCTGATGGGAAGTGGTTACCGTGGTCTATGAACACACTCACACACTCACATTATGCAACACCAAAGGCGTCACATTAGCGCTGCCGACCCTGAAGAAACCTTCTAATGCCCCTTTGGAAGAAGCCTATATTGTAGGTGCATGGGAAAACTACAGCAGGGAGTTCATTTCACAGCTTGAGTGTGCCTATAAAGTCTCAAAATGATATTAATACCATGATATTATGATCAAACTGTTTTTTTGATTTAAATTGTATTATCATGCGAACTAAAGGTGTGTACTAAATATCTGAGCAATCAGTCAAGGAAGGGGTATTAAGATCATTTGAGTACTTTGTTTGTCAAGATTGATTGGATACCGACAAGCTGATATCATAGACTTCTTATCTGTGGAAGTAAATAGTACCTAACCTTTATATATAGGTATTTAGAAAATATTCAAGGACTTACCCACTGTCTTCTGTCTCGACCTAGATTCCGACTGCTATACAAAAAGCATTCATTACAATAAAGAGATCTATAACAAGTTTGTGACCCTACCGGGAGTCCCAGTAGGCGACGACGACGTCAGCCCCCAGCATGGCGGGGCGGCCCTCCGCGCCCGAGATGCCAAACGCCATGTACTGCTCCTTGCGCAGTCTTGCCGACAACGTGATCTGGACTTGCTCGCCCTGCAACCGGAATGCGACATGTTGCATATGTTGAAGTAGAATGTACCTATTTATGATGAACTATTGGTACTTATTACAAGTAGAGACTGTAACCTGACAGGTGATTATGTTTTTGAGTCGTTTGGGATTGAAACGTTGGGGATGTGGGGTCCTAGTGCCCGTTCCCGATACAAAGACTTGGCAAATTGGTTGATCGACGCTACGCGTGACCAGAAGGCTGGTTATTATCTTGCGCAGAGGATAAGCATTGCCATTCAACGTGGCAGTGCTGCTAGCCTTTTGGGAACGTTACCGATCGGTGATGATGCGGAGGAATTTCATGACGCATTATGTGTGTATTTCTTTTATTTATTTTTAGTATTCAATTTCATAATAATGTACCATATGAGGTGACATAATGCGACTGAGTATTTTGTGATATACCTATTGTGATGTTTTAACTTTTTTAGTAAAATAGAAAAGTCCGCTGCCTCAGGCGCATGCGGGCGTCCTCTTTAGTACAAATTACACTTTTTGTTCGAAATTCTGTTATTGTCACGAAACAGGTGCCTGTATGCTTGCGCAAGCAAGAGGTAGTGGATAACCTTAGGACTAGTGAGTAAAGTTAAGACTAGTGAATAACCTTCTCATCATGTTCTAATATTACGATGTGTGAGGAAATTTTCATTAACTTTTCTTTATGTTATTCTTATAACTAGATTGTTAAAGGGTTCCAATAATAAATTACCTTTATATATCTCTCGATACCCGCTTGAATGGAAACAGTAATTGTCTATTTATTAAAGCTTCATGAGATGCGAATAGTTATAAATTAAATCCTTTGGATAGCTGCAAATACTTACTTACCTTTATATTTATAGCTTATATAATAAGTAAATTAGAATACATAAAAAGAAAGCTAAAATTACGTTAATATCTAATGTTCTAGAGTATTAGTACACATCCCTATGACATGTTAAATAGGGGTCTAAAATGTAGATAAAATATATGCTTTTGGTAAAATTCAACATTATCTTTGAGTTACATCCGAGTTTGAATGGAAGCCAGGATTAGCTTACTCCTTCTCTCGTTGCATCATTAGCTTCATGTGGCTTTTATGGGAGCGACTGCCGTCTGCCCTCCCAATTTTGTAAGGAATACTTTCACAAGACGCCGGCTGTTAATCAACAGGTATATCAACTCAAAGATAAGGTTGACATGAGCCCTAATATTCTTGGTGAGACCCCATACATTACTATTAATTATTATTCTAGAAATAAATAATAATAAGTGTATAGTTACCTGTATTTCCCACCGCACCTGCAGTCTCTTGTCCAATATCTCCTTGCAGTTGTTGGTCGCGCTGAAAGGCGACTGTGACGTGGTCGAGCTAGTCTGTAAAATTACTCGCAGTTAATTGCTATCACTGTTATATAAGTTACAATCTTGTTGTATAACATTTTTATATAAATATAACATTGTTATACACGTTTTTACTTACTGTCCTGGGCTGCGATATTTCTTGGATAAAATCAGATCATTTGACTGAGTTTATAAAAAAAATATATTATAGAACACGAGCCAATTATAATGTTTTACAAAGCCTTTAAAATCGTTTATAAATGAGTAAGAATTTTAATTTTTTGCGTAGCGGTAGCGAAATAGCAGTGTCGGATTTGTAATGAAGCGATTGCAGGTTTGAACCCGATACAGTACAATCAATTTTCTTAATTCTTTTTTACATAATTAATTTTGTTCACTTAATTAATTATGAGACCACAATCAAATAGTACGTACGTAATTAATACTGAAGTATATTAGTAACAATAGATTTTTAAGAAATAATAAGTTCTATTAATTACAAGAAATGGGTAATGAATACTCACTGGATTATACCACCAAGCAGGCTGTAAATGAATCCAAGAATCCCAAGGAAAGCGTATGAGAAAAAGACATAACATACGGTCAAGTTATATAACATAGTATTTATTAATATATAACATTACAAAAGGAACATAACATGGTTAGCAATTCAGTCTTAGTAAGTTTACGAACCAGGGCTATGTGTAATGTAAATAATGTAATCATCAAGTAAGCACACAAATATTTGCATTGAGCGATAATCAAATCCACTTTAAGGTATCACTCACACCTGTCGCCATAGTGAGAATCGATTTCAATCATTTACGATAGGTTGTACGTACCTACAAATATATGTAATGGGACACAAACGCGTCGAGAAATCGATATGATTGCATTATAGTGCCTTAAATAGAGAGGAATTAGTTGGAGGAGAGAGTAGGATCTCTACAGAGTGTATAGCTACATCTCCCTCTCTCTCTGAACCGCTCGTGGTAGGTTCGCTGTACAAATTTAGATTTATGCTGCACATCCTATAGTCATGAATGACACATCATAGCTCTGATTCGCAAAAGAATGATTGTTTTAAAAACCGCTGAACCAATCAAAAGACCACCATTTTGGTTTAGAAGTGGTCGCATGTGATTGGGTTAGTTTTTGTGATTTATTGGCAGTTCGCGCTTTGGATGGAAGCCTTTTGCCCTGGAAAGATTAGAAATAAATAAAAAATAAATAAATATATACTTAGTAATTTAGTACATAATTGATTAGAACATTTCTGGCAAGCTGTGAAAAAATTATGATGTGAAAATGTTAATATTATTAAGAATCCATAGGAATAAGTAGACAATTATAACAATTTAATAAAGGCGACTAATGGATAGGGCTGTTTAACATCAAACAGATATATACAATCCAGACTCTGCCTCAAATGCATGGCTCGACTCAACAATAGCGTCCAGAACACGGCGATACGTGAGCCTGTTGCTCACCTCCTATTACGTGAGACCCAATACAATGAGAGGTGAAATGTGGTTGTTAAATTCACCTCTGCCTAATCCTTTGGGAATAAAGGCGTGATTATAGGTATGTATATATGTATGTTGACGAACTTATAGGTCTTCAACTATAAAAAATGATACAGATGTTCGTATGGCAAACCGGATCAAAACCAACTCTCCAAAGTACGCAGTCTCATTGTGTGAGAAATGGTCTCATATCCTGACACTATTGCAGCGTATTGTGATGACCTATAACTGTGAAAGCTGTTAATCATATCAGTGTTATCAACCCTGCGTTAGCCCACCAAGCCGGGAGAATGCCTGTAACCGTGGGGGAGTGACTCACGGTGATCTTGGTCTGCCCCAGCGCCGGCGGCACGTCCAGGTCCTTGGGCATGTACACGTGGCCGAAGTTGTGTCTGTACTCCACGCACCACACCGCGAGCCAGTCGATGTCGTACACGGTTAACTTCCCGGGCAGCTGGATCTCGATGTCCTCGCCTTGGTAGCCGCGGAGAGGGTTAAGGGAACCCATTTCGTTGGGCACCTGGAGGAATAAGGTTAAAGTGTTAATAGATGTCTGGAGTTAAGTTGACGTCATCTCAAGCTTTTGTTGTTTACTAGCGTATTTCTTTAGTTTTCAAGGTAATGTATAGGAATATGCCGGATTTGTTGTCATTTACGATTACTGCTCGGCTCCCTTAAGTAGTAGCGTGATGAAATATAGCTTGAAACTTTAGTTGATAAACGGACTATGAAACACAAAAAAAAATTCAAAGTGAACCAGTAGTTCCTGAGATTTATTTCGGGTTTTCCTTCTCTCGCAGTGAAATCGTCTGCATATTATGCCGTTAGTCGCCTGTAACAACACCCTTCGGATGGCCTTATTTATATCACTTAGGTGGCAGACAAGCACACGGCCCACCTGATGGAAAGTGGTTACCGTGGCCTATGGAGGTTTGTAACACCAGAGGTGTGTCACAGTCGCGCTGCCAACCCTTTAAGTACAGAGTTCCTGTGGCGTCAGGGTAGAAGACAAAGCAGGACAAGCTTTTAGCCTTCCTACTGACAGCACAAATTCTCCAATGAGCTCTGGCTATCCTACTCACCGCTGGGAACACAACACGAAGTTACTATGCCCGCAGTATTCAGTCCGACTGCTCAATTGGGCGGAAATACCGCCGTGTCCTACTTCCTAGGAACCTACTACTCTTAATAGATACTCTTTAAAACGTCACCTTTTTTGTGGAGTAGGTACAAGTGACGTTTTCAAAATATTAATTATCCCCTCAAAGGGCATGTCTACAGTAACGATACGTCGATTCAAAACACTTTCAATTTTAAATCCCTCTTAGAAACGAGGCTCCTATTAGCGAATACGTCCGTCCCCCATAATCAGATGGAAATGAACGAACTTAATCATGGTGAATTTATGTTGTGCTTCGTTCATAGCGAGGGGTGGCGGGCTATGGGGGACAGCCCCGGCGTTTTGGATATAAGGACTTTGAATGCAACGAATTTGTTATTGCGATGAAGATATCTTGTCATATTAATGTATATTATAATTTAGGAGGTACAGCAATTATTTGTTCTTTTTACATCCTTTGTTTTATATCTTTATCTTTATGTATATATTATTTATTTGTTTTATTTATTATTTATCTTTATTTGTATTATATTTAGGAGTGCTTCTTCGTTCGGAAGTTGAATTAAATACCATTTACCTTAGTGCCAAAAGGACTGGGCTCCGAACCATTGCCGACCCAGAAGTAGGCGTCAGGTCCCGCGCCATCGTAGTGCAAGTTTGGTATATAGAACGTCTTAGCATCCAGGACGCTGATGTTTCCAGAGCGAAGACCGTGGGCCAGACGCCTGAATTCAGGCAAAACTCGGGGCCTGGGAGGATCCAGGCCAGATGGGATAAATACGTCGCCGAAGTTTACCTGTGGAGAAATAATATTTGATTTATATAAAATCTGTTTGTCTGTTTGTCAAGGAACTGTGCCCAAACAGCCGATTCTGCTGAACCGATCTACGGCCAGGTTGAATCTGTCAGGTCCACATAAGATAAATTCCTTTATTTGCAAAAGGGAAACTTTTGTTAATCCTGATGAACATTTTATTAGGTTTTGTCACCACTCATATCAATATTCCTATCATAAGATGTGAAGCAAAAGTTTAAACAAAGTAAAATTAATGTCTGAAAGATGATGACCCCCTTGTAGTTACATTTTGAATTTAAATTACAAATTTTGTGCAAAACAATCTCTATTTATCATTTATCGCCATCATCTACAAATTCATTTCAAAGACCATTTTAAAATTTCAAATTGGCGTGACAATTCAAATACTATAACCCTATTCTTGTCAAATTAGCGTCGAGCGAACGCGTCCATTCATATTTCGAACGACACCAATGGCGGGCGAAGATGGCTACCGAAACGTCAGATTTTGGCGCGAAAGTTACAAGCATGCGCGCCGAAAGTAATCGATAATTTGTTTCGGTTACTATAATAGCGGTTGTAGGCTATGTAGTGCTTGATTCATTTAGGTTATCGCCGGCAATTATTTTTGTTAATAAATCAGACTATAATTTTTAGTTTTTAGGTTAGGTAATATTTTCAGAAAATCAATTTATAGAATGTTGGCGAAGGTATCAAAATAATAATGATCAAATAAATGCTACGAATAATATAAGCAAAATATGTGTAAACAGAGATAATATGCAACTTTCTCCTAAAAACTCAGGTGTTTACAAATAGACGGAATACAAATAATATATAGTCAGCTACAAAAGTGGTTATAGATTCCAATTTAAAGGTCTAAAAGCTTTATGAAAAATATAAATTGAATAATTAAATGTAGATATTCATAGTACCTATGTATACTACTAGACTGGCTGTACATACAGGCAAAAAAATGAAATCGTAAAAGCCATCTAATCGACCACTAACAATACGTAACTTTGTGTACCTAGCTGTTCTATGATTGACATTACAAAAGCTCGCTATGTAAGACTATCCCCATAATATAGAACCTACATTTTCCTTAAAACAATGGCGGTGAAGTTGAGACGAGCGAACTTACCGTGAACCGTCGGCACCAAACGCTGAGCCACTTGATATCCCTTAGCCTCTTGCCTCCGGGCAGCTTCAGCAGTATGTCTGAGTTGCTGTGTGACGTCAGAATGGGGGGGTCCCTGGAAGTGAGGATTAGTTTGTTTTATACTAACTTTCAGAAATATTATATTACATATAGTTACTTTATTAACTATTCTTGGAGTTGAACACATTTAACAGTGCCTTCTTTACTTAGGAGGTAGGACACGGCGGTATTTCCACCCAATTGAGCAGTCCGACTGGGGAAGTACCTCCGCCCTACAGAATACCGCGGTTATAATAACTTCGTGTTGTGTTTCCAGCGGTGAGTAGGGTAGCCAGAGCTCACTGGAGAATTTGTGCTATCAGTGGGAGGCTTTGTCCTCTACACTGACGACACAGAAACTCTGTACTCTGTAAAGTACAGCGCGATACAGTGGCAGCGCGAATGTGACTCCTCTGGTGTTACAAACGTCCAAAAGCCACGATAACCACTTTCCATCAGGTGGGCCGTGTGCTTGTTTGCCACCTTAGTGGTATAAAAAAAACCATATATTGTGACATGGATTCTAGAGGGCATATTACAAGCATTTTATATTATATAGGTTAATATTTTCTCTGACTTCACACATTTTATGAATCTCGCTACCGTCATTAAACTTTCTTGCAAGCTCGCCAATTTTGAGTGCTTTCATTTGCCCTTTTCCCAAACATCAGTACATTCTTGGGTGTGTGTTCTTTGTAGTTGAATTCGACGAACCTGCCTATGTTACAATTGATTTATACAATACTAGCATAATTCTGCGGTTTAAAGTTAGTTTGGAAATAAGTTAAGTTTTCGAAATATTAGGATAAAAGTAGCTTAATTATCCCGGCTTTATATTGTGATATAATATTAAAAGACTTTATTAATTTACTGAGATTTTACGAAAACGATTACCATCTGAGGCCCAACACTTTTAAGGAAGAAGAAAGAAGGAAATATTTATTTCGTGCAAGGTGGTCACAGAGATAACAATAATCAACAGTACAAAAAAAATGTAAGAAAAACAAATAAAACAGAGTGGCTCACAGATACACCAAATAGGTATCCAGTTCAGCATGTGCCAGGTATAAACCTGACGCTGGTTTTCAACTGGAACCTATTTGCCAGCGACACACGGACGCCGCACCGTCGAAGTCGAGTGTGAATGTATTGTGCACATGCAATGAGGGTATGTAGAAGTTATGAACTTATATTACAATTTGAAAGTAGACAATAATACCTATATCGTAAATATTAAAAAAAGCATATATAGTGATAACAGGCGATAGAAGGAAAACCTGTGCCAGAGCGTCTTTCATGACTATAGCATCTTTCAAGTGAGGGTGGTTCCGGGGGAAACAGGGACGCGAATACTTAATCTCACTCATTGAAATAAAATCCATGACGAATTCTAAACGATAGATAATATTCGCGACATATTGGTTGCTGTTTTGGTCATGAGTCTGGTGGTAAATACAAAAATTTATCTTGGTTTGTGTTTATCAAACACAACACATAATTTTATTTTTTTGTATCCATATTTCTTGTAATGTTTGCTCGCACCAATTCCAGGATTTGTCACTAACAAGAGCGAGTTACCTATATAATATGTACAATTTCTTCGAAACGTGTCAGAGACGATTAATATCTTGCAAATGATATATTATTATATTTCTAATTGGCGCTTCATTGGAAATGTATTTCTGAAGGAACAAGAATTACGCCTCGGCTCTTCCATGTTTATGACAGTTTTGTATTGGAGTGTACTCGTTTGGTGTTTACTTATTTGAAAACCGAATACTGTGTCATAGTTTATAAGCCTCTGTGGCGTAACGGTAGTGAACGCAGGCGTTGCGCAGGAGACATGGGATCGATTCCCGCTCAGTGCAAATATTTGTATGCAAGAATATAGGTATTTGTATTGGTCTGATCGTGCCTCAGAGAGCACGTTAAGCAGTCGGTCCCGGTTGCTATATGAACATCTATGTCAATCGTTACGGGTAGTTGCAGACAAAAAAGTTTAACGACTGGTCTAGATGCAATGCTTTGATATCACTATTGAATTGTGGATGTCATATGGCTGTCGCTTCACGTAAGACTTCGAAGTTTAGCCAAATACGCAGTTGGACTGGTAAAGCGGACCCCAGACTCCGGGTGAACGCTTCGGATGCGACTGGGATGATGAAGAAGAAGCTTATAAGTACTGGGGTGTGTGAAGCCGAATAGAATCGCCGGGGCCTAAGTCAATGATGCCTGTCAGCTAGTACATCTAGGTACTGATTGACGAATGAGAATCTGGCGCCGGCTTTCCTATATTTTTTTGTTTTCTCAATAAAAAAAATTTTTTTGTGGAGTAAATCCTCAAAACTTAATATTGATACCTAAATAAAACCTCACTGGGTCTCGATGCTGCTAAAGTAATACCATCGTCATACCACGAACACTTGCTAAAAAATCTATTTCACTTTAGACTTTAAAGCAATGCGGTTAAAGTTCAAAATTATAAGACTTTTTGCAGTGTGAATGAAAAATTGTAATGGAACAGTTTTTTTTTTTTTTTCATTTTTCGCAGTGTATGTGATATGACAGTGGTTGTGTTTTAGTAGGTTCTGTTCGGGCACAGCTATGCAATTCTTCAAGGTTTCAGAGTCGAGCACAGCGCTGCGACAGTCTTGACAAAGATTGTGTCATTGGTCTGATTGGGTGACGTCACTGGAGATCGACCATTGACAGTCTGTGTCAAGGCTGTCGCAGCGCGGTACTCGGCGTTCTATGCTTAGAGAGTTGCACTGTTGATTCCATTAAATAATAGGTACCTACTTTTTTCATCTAGGACACGCCAATTTGACTTTATCTCGCCTGATGATAAGCTAAAGGCAAAGCCTCAGGAAAAAGGGGCACCATTACAGTCACAAAGTGATGTTACAATGGTGGCACTCAGCGACCTCATCAGAGGCCTACGCTAACAATAAGATTTTTTGTTTGTAATCGATGAACTCTGGAAGTAATGAATCGATTTTAATCATTCTTACACCATTAGAAGGCTACATTATTCAGTTCATTTCTCACACATTACATTACATTTCTCAGTAAATTGGTCTTAGTCAATGGGGACTCCATTGTCCCCACACCCGAAGAGGGCCAGACCGTGAGAGATAGTCCTGGTTCTGCCGGGGTGCGAGGGATATGCCTGTCAACCTCACCTTCGGCAACCAACAACGACCCACAGGTGCCGTGCGTTTTAATCGGTTCGAGTCCGACATAACCTCTCCCACCGTCTCCGGCAGGGAGGTATCCGTGCGGATATTTCTCACATAAAAAATAAAAAAGTACCAACATTACAATCATCATCAGATCTATTTTGACTAAAAAGTGTCAAAATGATCTTATTGGTTTTAATATCATGGTATCAAGAGCAAGTCCAACTGTTTTATTGATTTAAATTGTATTATCATCCGAACTAAAGGTATGTACCAAATATCTGAGCAATCAGTCAACAGGGAGGGCGAAATATCAAGGTATTAAGAACATTCGTGAGGAGGTAGGACACGTCGGTATTTCCGCCCAATTGAGCAGTCCGACTGGGGAAGTACCTCCGCCCTACAGAATACCGCGGTTATAATAACTTCGTGTTGTGTTCCCGGCGGTGAGTAGGGCAGCCAGAGCTCACTGGAGAGTTTTTCTGCTGTCAGTGGGATGACCAAAGGCTTGTCCTCTTCACTGACGGCACTAAATCTCTGTTCTTACAGGGTCGGCAGCACGGATGTGACTCCACTGGTGTTACACACGTTCATAGGTCATGGTAACCACTTTCCATCAGGTGGGCCGTGTGCTTGTCCACCTAAGTTGGGAAAAAAACAAAAACATTTTGAGTACTTTGTTCGTCAAGATCAGTCAGATCGATCTGATGCTGACTATATGAAAGGCGAATAGAATTAAAAAGTATATAAATACATTTACAAAATGTCAACTAACCAACAAAGCTTTTGTTAACTAAATATCCTGTCTCGGGTCGTATCCAGTGCAAAGAGCCTAGAACACTGGCCGTATTTCCGCACTGTATCGCAATAGTTAACCTTTGCACAGATGTCGTTTTAATCGATTTTGAAACTCGAACTTCGGAGTTCACTTGAAGGTTAAAGGATGTGCTACGTTACACATTGGGAGAGGCCTATGTACAGCTGTGGTCTAAAAATCATCATTATCACAGTAGGTATGTCAGTTCGGTAGCGTCATAGTTTACACTTTGGGACCTGCGACCAACTACTACTACAGAACCCCGAGAACAAAGCTTGTACCAGACCCTTTGTCTTTAATCAGCAGGTGCACCAGCTAGCAGGAGAGATTAGTTATTGTTGGCCGGCGAATTGTAGAATAGAATTACAAATGTATAGGATTTGACATAATAATATATGACAGTCGCCAACTTTTATCATAAACGTCAAATCTCTTATCCGATGTCCTACGTGAGAGCGTGACCTACAAGCGCGACAGCGCACCGACGCAACGTGATGAGAGACATATTCTGCCATACTTCACAGGAAGTATTAACGCGACACAACGTAGGACACAATAAAGAACAACGACCATTTGATATTTATGCGTCGCGTGGAAACGCGTCGCGTTATCGCATTTGTCGCTCACGTAGGACAATGCCATACATTCGTCATTTTATTCTACAATACCTACACCAGGCCCCGATACTGCTAATTTTAAGTCATGTCAAAGTTACTGTTATGCAACAGACACTGCAAAAAGTGACATTTAATACAATAAATTTAATACTGAAAAATAGCCGAAACGTCGGACTAAATGTAAAATAATTCCTATCAAAGAAATCGCTATAGAATCCGGGATAAAAAAATGAATTTATTTCAAAGAGTAAAAGAATGACATTATGCTTTACAGATTATACTCAAATCTCAAAGCATGTTTTGAAACACATTACTCTTTGTGTAGTCCAGCCCCAATATTTCTCTCTACAAAACAGTAAAAGAGATTTGGAAATTTCCTTTCGTCTGTAGCAAGGCGTTATCGCGATACGCCCTCGTTGTGGGGTCGCTAGGGGACAGCCTCCCCTTCTTCGAAGCAATTATCTTTATTTAATTACCAAATAATTTTTCCCTTTGTCATTCATATTTTTCTAATGGAAAAAATATGAGTTTGTTATGTTAAGGTCTTGAATACATTTTGTATTGTTTATGGGGCGATAAAAACAAACGCAGATTGCTTTTTCGCAATCCATTCCAGACATTTTCTATCTCCGTACCAAACTTAAAATATCATCCTGATTGGTCCAGCTGTACGGACGTAATTGACTAAGTAATAAACATGATAATAACATGTTTTTGTGCTATCAGTGGGAAGACCAAAGGCTAGTCCTGATTTTGTGTTCTGCACTGAAGGCACTTAAAATCTCTGTTCTTACAGAGTCGGCAACACGAATGTGACTCCACTGGTGTTACACACGTTCATAGGCCACGGTAACCACTTACCATCAGGTGGGCCGTGTGCTTGTCTGCCACCTAAGTTGTATTAAAAAAAATGACATTAATTTCGATCTATCAATAATTCATTTTTCATTTTTAAACTAACTGTGACCCGCGGCTCTACCTGTATTATATTATCACGTTTCCCAATAAAATACCATCTACAACCTCTCTCCTTATTCTAAGTGTGTCAGATATTTCAAAATGATTAGAAAAGTAGTGGTTGTAGTACACTTCTATTTATGGTTCACTGGCTCCTCAATCTCCAACGTGAGCCGTGATGATTCCATTCATAACACCCGCCTACCGGCTTTTTTGTTATGTCCTGTTGAAGTTTCATCCCACCACGATGTGGCCCGAGTGTTGCCAGTTATACAAACAATACAGTACGTATCAAATTTTCTATTCGTGAGCATGTTTTAGAGAATTAGAAGCTCTAGGAACGCAGTTAAACCTCAAAGGATTTCATTTGGCGCGGCAAAATTACGACGAAATCCATGTTGACTGGACATTGCTACATCTTCCCATATTACGTTCTGTATTAGTACAGGTTGCTGACCGTGGTTCCGCCGGTGTGGACTTCTGATCCCATTATCGCTGCTGACCCTCCCCGATAGCGTGATGACTTAAACTCACGCCTATATCCCCGAAGGGGTAGGCAGAGGTGCTAGCACCCACATTTCGCCAGTTTATGTTTAGGTCCCAATGTAATAGGTGGCGAGCCTATTGCCACTAACCGGGCACTTATAAACCTGCGATAATTACACACATAACTTCGAAAAGCATTGTCATTGGTGTGTGCCATAGTAAAACATGTGTGCAATTAAGATAAGACGTCTTAATGAAGATGATGATCAAGATCATTTTGAGACCCCGTACTCAAGATCTTTCTGACGTTGACTGTACCTATGTTTCAATTTCAAATATCCTTTCAGTACAATACCTTATCATACTCACAAATAATATCAATAGAATTTTCGATTTCTAGTCAAAAGATTCAGAAATCTTTTTAACGTCAAAATTCACACTGAACCCGATGATACAGTTGCTGTCAGCAACTATGACCACGGGAAGACTGAATATTTGTTGTGTGAGTTTGAAACTGAAAATCAACTCCGAAATGTCGGGAATAAATCGTGATAACAACGTTACAAAGTCCGTTAAAATAGTTATGTTTCAATATGCTACATTCTCGTAAACTGCGAACATGAACTTACAACTCGACATTTTGTTCAACTTAAAATCAATACTGTCGTGTCGAATAACTATAAATATATTCTTTGTATGAAATTGTTACTTTTACTACGAAATGCTATGCCCTGTCGGCGGTTAATTGTCGTTGAAATAAGTCATAGAAGATAACTTGCCACGATTGGAACGAAACATAACACTATTATAAGTTAAGTTAAATAATTTGTAAATACATAAGATCTTATAATAATAAGTTTTTTTTTTTTTTACGTGCGCAAAATCCCCACGGATACCTCCCCACCGGCCGGTGGGAGAGGTTATGTCGGACTCGAACCGACTAAAACGCACGCCGCCTGCGGGTCGCTTTGGTTGCCGAAGGTGAGGTTGACAGGCATATCCCTCGCACCCCGGCCGACCCAGGGCCATCTCTCACGATCTGGCCCTCTTCTCTCGGGTGTGTGGGGACTACAGAGTCTCCAAATCGTTCCCGGTAAACGGTGAGGCGCGCCGCCACCGCGGCCTGCTTCTGCTAGGGTGACAGGCGGCTCCACCTGTCACCCCCAGGCCGGCGCTCATGGGGGGCGGAGGTCGTTCATCGACCTATAATAATAAGTTTAAAAAATAATACTATTTATAATAGTGCAATATGTTATTATACTACTAGTAATTTAAACTATATATACATACATATTCATAAAATCACGCCTGTTTCCCATAGGGGTAGGCAGAGCTCACGGATCTCCACTTGCTACGATCCTAACATACTACTCTCGCTTCATTCACTCTCATTACATTCTTCATGCATGCTCGTCGGTTTAGAGTACTCCTGACCTGCCCCTAAACTACAACGTGATTCTATATTTCTGCGAGACCTCGTAAGTTTTTTTTTTTTTTTTTTTATATAGAACACGTCAATTGGACTTCGCCTTGCCTGATGGTAAGCTGAAGGCAAAGTCCCAGAAAAGAGGGTCACCATTACTTACACATACCGTGTGACATTGGTGACACTCAGCTTGACGGCCTCATCATATGCTTTTTCACGCCCCGCTTAAAGGACCCGGGACTGTAGGAAGAAGGAAACACGTGAGCTGGTAATGAATTCCAGGCCTTAATGGTGCGACAGAGGAAAGAGTCTCCGAACCGCTTGGTTCTTGATCGGATGTTTTGCACCGTGTGCGGATGACATCTAAGACCTGCACGTGTTGTCCTGTGTAGGAAAGGGGAGGGTGGGACTAATTGGAAGAGCTCATCAGAACACTCCCCATGGTACAGACGGTAAAATACAGCCATGGACGCAACATCTCTACGCAGCTGTAAAGGTTCTAGGGTGTTCGTGATCTCGGGATTCCCAATGATGCGGACCGCACGTCGCTGCAACCTGTCGAGAGCATCTAGTAAGTACTTTGCAGAACCATCCCAGAGATGCGAGCAGTATTCCACACAGGAGCGAATTTGTGTCTTGTATAGAAGACACCGCTGCTCCGGCGTGAAAAATCGTCTCACTCTGTTCAGGACTCCGAGTTTTCGTGAGGCTGTTTTGATGATACTTTCGATGTAATTTTTGTTATTCAGGTTGCAGCGAACATCCATACCTAGGATATTGAGATTGTCCTGCAGTGGCAGTGGCGTGCTCTGAAGAGTCAGCTAGCTACGTTTTATGGTTTCTATTTTTTAATTTTAGTGTTGTGGCTGTATTTTCTTCAGTTGTTTGGACATTATCTCTACACGTTACGTTTGTGGTCAGCGATGCCAAAATGTAACTTTTGTAACATTTTGCCTTACTTTTACTCTCTTATGTTACTCAACTTAAAATGTTGCTTAGATGTTATTTTTGCCATATGATCAGACTGTATCAAATTGGATCATTGTAATTTTTTGAGTTTTGGTTTGAGTAAAAGAAATGTAGACAAATTTCACGGGTAAGGTGCTATAATAATACCGGGGCGACCTGGGTCTAAATAAAAAACCGATCAAGTGCGGTTTGACCTCGCGAGTTTTCCGTTAGTCAGGGTTTTTCCGTTAGTCACCTTTTACGATACCTTTCGGATGAGACGGGCTGGTGACACTACTTTTCTCTTTCCGTCACTGTATGGATTAGTAATAGGATACGGTCCCCAAATAAGTATCAACTGAGTACTTAGTAGGTAGGTACCTACTGTAATACTTAGGATCTAAAATTTGTTCAACTTTGTGCATTTAAATAAATTCATCCTTAGATCTCCTTAGCCAAAGCCCGTAGTAGGAAGCGAGCCATTGATCGAGTCACGCACAATTTGTTCTCCACTCCTCTCCTGAATACTAACTGGCATCGTCAGGGATCCGGCACTCCTCACACTTGTATTATATTAGAGGAATTTAAATAAAATAAAACGCGGGCGGTATTCTTACGGGAAAGGGAAAGGCTGAGGTAGGTATACGGTCGTTTATATTTTGTTAAATATTCTTGGTTGAACGAAATAGCACTATATTACGTTATATTAAAAGTATTACACTTGCCTAGGCATGTAATCAAGCAGCTAGGAAAATCATTTGTACCTACCTGGTTATAAAAATATTACCACAGATACGGGAGCTCTACTACGCTGCCGCCTTAGCCTTCTAACCTAACCTATCCAAGTTGGATTGCACTGCTTTTCTCAATTAAACTATCACCAAATTTCTGTCTTATTTCTGGGTGGTACTCCATAGTAAGCCAGCCAGTTTATTAAATGTTATAACAAAGGCTACGGCTGAATATCATTCAGTCCGTTAATTGAACGGTATAGTTTAGTTAACAGTCTATATGGTTAATTGAACGGCTGATTACAAAACATACTCAATAAGTCATCATCATCATCATCTTCGCGTTACTCTCGATCACTTCCGAGTCTCTCAACCTCGGTGCCCATGGTCGACATACCATCACGATAAGCATCTAGCCTAATCAGGGCTCCCAGTATATTTAATTTTGAATGTGAAGTTTATAAATAGCCGTGTCTCCCCCACAATAGGCTACACCCCAGCAAGCTTCATTAGCGAAGCTCATGACCTTTCCCCATTGTTGTTTTGAAAGCAAACTTCGGCTCCCGCCGGGAAGTTGGTTTAAACAAAGCCATTCTATGGTTACTCTGTTACCTAATAGCAGCCTGTAGGGCTCGATTGACAGCCATAATGGGCTGTTATCGGTCTGTTGCTAAGTTAACAGCCTGGAAACCCTTCTATTAATACATCGTACATACTAACATACGAACGAATTAATCGATTTGAAACAACTACAAACATGATATTGTTGAAATATAACTTACTTTTCAAGGATTCTACCTCGACTATATTCTGTAGATGTACAGAATGGAAAATTTCGTTCTTACATAAAGTACTATAAATACTTCAGATAGCGTATTTCAATCAATATAAATGGTCCTAGTGGTATGGGTAATGGACTACTGAGACAAGGTCTTGGGTTTGATCCCAGGTTTTACCATGGCACACACCAATGACCTTTCGATGTTTTTCGAAGTTATGTGTGTATTTATCGCAGGTTTATAAGTGCCCGGTTAATGGCAATAGGCTCGCCACCTATTACATTGGGACCTAAACATAAACTGGCGAAATGTCGGTGCTAGCACCTCCGCCTTCGGGGATATAGGCGTGATTTTATTTTATGTTATATGGAAATGGTTGGCATTAAATTTATAAGTTAAGAGTTTATGGACTCCCTTTCATTAAATTTACCCTGTTTGATTTTAGATTTGATCCTTATGATTGACACTATCGATAGATGCCATAAAATACAGGATGTTCAGATTTTAGTGGGTTCTATTACCGGGAGTGGCAAACGAGTTTACAAAAATCTGAATGCAGTTTAGTTTTTTTTTAAATATAAAGGTATGTTTCTTTTGAGTTGTTATACTTTTTACGGCTCCCAACTACCCGTAACGACTATCAGGGATGTCGGTGTGGCAGCCAGGACCGACGGCTTAACGTACTCTCCGAAGTACGACCCGATTCATACATTTTAGTTCATTGATAACAAGACCCTGCTTAAAAATACAACCAATAGACCGGTTATCTTACAAAGAGTACGTACCTTGTGACGTAATCTTCAGGGTACGGCACCAGGATCCCTTCAGGGCTCGGTTGTGGCGTGTCGCCGACCCAGAAGTACGCGTCAGGGCCAGTGCCATCGTACGCGAATCCTCGTACGAAGACCGTGTTCTCATCAACAGCATACACGGTGCCTCTGATGCCGTGAGCGTATTGTGTCAGGCGTCCGATCATGCGTCCGTAGTAGGGCTCCGGTCGCCGGGACGTGACTGTACCTGGAAGGCGGAAACAGTGGGTTAGGCTAAGATAGTTGCAGTTTGTTTTGAGTGTTTGGGACTTAATCAAGATCTTTTTTTTTTATCTAGGACACGCCAACTTGACTTCACCTCGCCTGATGGTAAGCTAATGGCAAAGTCTCTGGAAAGAGGGTCCCCATTACAGACACTAAGTAATGTTACATTGGTGGCACTCAGCTTGGTGGCCTAATCAGATGCTTTTTCACGCCCCGGGACCAACAACCCGGGAACAAGGACCCGGGACCGAGACGAGGGCCAGATCGCGAGAGATGGCCCTGGGTCGGCCGGGGTGCGAGGGATATGCCTGTCAACCTCACCTTCGGCAACCAAAGCGACCCACAGGCGGCGTGCGTTTCAGTCGGTTCGAGTCCGACATAACCTCCTCCACCGGCTCCGGTGGGGAGGTATCCGTGGGGATTTTGCGCACGTAAAAAAAAAAAAAAGGACCCGGAACCTACAGGCACAGGTTTTCTGCCAAGTGTTGAGTTTCAGATAGTAATCGTGTCAGTAAAATCTCAGTAAACCAATAAAGTCATAGTCAATGAGGACTCTGTGTGGAGGGTCAGATCGAGAGAGATGGCCCTAGGTTGGTCGGGGTGCGAGGGATATGCCTGCCGATGTGGCGCAATGGGGATAGGGGGATGTATCCGTGGGGAATTTTCGTACGTAAACAAAAAAATCATAGTCAAAAATAATTATGCTGTATAGACCATTGAAATGGTACTTACAAAACGACAAACTTATTCCGCAAATGGACCACTGGTTTGAAAAGCGGCTCCGACCTGAGAAGTCTCCGGCAAGAAA
The DNA here is from genome assembly GCA_963662185.1 of Eilema griseolum. Taxonomy (NCBI): domain Eukaryota; kingdom Metazoa; phylum Arthropoda; class Insecta; order Lepidoptera; family Erebidae; genus Eilema; species Eilema griseolum. The sequence continues at coordinate 1,064,947 of OY759252.1, forward strand.
CTCAGTGGGCTTTTTTGCTCTATCTATTTATAGGTCTAGTAGTTGAAAGAGTTCGATGTACTGTGGTAAAGATTATTTTGTAGGAGGGATTCAATGACAATAAAGAATGAAAATATAGATGAAGCTGCCAACAGCTTAATTACCTCTATATTGTCATTGATAGTGGTACATTGATATATTGATATCATCTTCCACCTCTCCAAAATCTCTTACAGGGTCGGCAGCACGGATGTGTCTCCACTGGTGTTACACACGTTCATAGATCACGGTAACCGCTTTCCATCAGGTGGACCGTGTGCTTATCTGCCACCTAAGTTGTATAAAAAAAAACCTCTCCAACAAATTAATATTAAATTAAAGTCATACTTGTTTTTTTTTTTTTTTTTTTTTTTTATATTTATTTTGCAAATATGGGTACAATACAACATGTTGGTTCATAAAACAAGAGGTTCAGCCATATTTTACCTTTAGGCATGCAAATATTATAAGTTAAACACAAAACTTGGCCACATGAAGCTGTATAGAATAAGTTAATTATTTATTTAAGTAACAAATCATAGCTGGAGCGCTAATGGGCATAAATTAAGTATTGGGTACCTACGTAGTTGTTACGTTGTTACGTAAAATATAACATAAACTCACGCCTATATCCCCGAAGGGGTAGGCAGGCCAGGACCCACATTTCACCAGTTTATGTTTAGGTCCCAATGTAATAGGTGGCGAGCCTATTGCCATTAACCGTGTACTTATAAACCTGCGATAAATACACATATAACTTCGGCAAGCTTCGAAAGTCATTGGTGTGAAAAGTCATGGCAAAACCTGGGATCGAACCCGAGACCTCGTCTCAGCAGTCCATTACCCATACCACTAGGCTACCGCGGTTAAGTTGTGCATGCCTAATTTACTTGTCGGGAAAGAATTAAAGAATCAATTTCATTTATTCAGTTTGGGCACATAAAGAGCACATGTGAACATCAAAATTTTACAATTATGTCAAAATATAATATAAAAATATTAAATAATGCAAAAATAAACCATTGGAAAATGATTCTTTCGCTGCTTCGGTAGGTTAGTTCTACTGAGAAGATACCGTAGAGAAACTCAGAGAACTATATTAGAACTAGACTTTATTTCTTTTTTGAAATTGCTTTAGTTTACAATTTATTTTGTGCGAGCAAGAATCAGAATAAACGAGATTATTACCATGTTTCATTATTTTGAAACATAATGAAACATGGTAAATATCCCGTTTATTCTGATACTGATGTCAGTGACCATGATAGTTTAAATAGCTGTTAAGTTTCCAATAAATAATTTAATATAATCAATAAATAGCTCTCACTCTCAATGTTTGTCTCAATACAATCTACAGTCCTTACGATATCCATCCTCCGTCCTCGTACGTCATGTTATTGAGCGACGGGCGGCTGCAGCTCGAGGCTTGTGACTGATCTGTTTGTCAATAAGTCAGTCAAGCGTTCCTCTATGCCTCTATGCATTATACAACAGCCAGAAAATATTGTATTGTCTGTTTCAGCCGTCAAACATCTGTTAACTGGTGAATGTAAGTTTCAATAAATATTGATGCCTAATGTTATTCTGACTCTGTATAACCCCCCTAGATAAATGGCAGTTCGCTGGCCGGTGTATTACAGAATATATTGACGAATGTATGGGATTTGGCGTTTATGACATGCGTTGACGACTGTCAAATACGTCAAATCTCATACATTTGTCATTTTACAATACGCCGGTCAAAGAATTGCCACTCAGATACAGTATGCTTACAAAATGCATGGCAAAAACGGCTTGAAATATGCGTTAAATTTCAAATTTTAAATTCTTTATTTATCAAAATAGTACAACGTAATTACATCTTTCTGACGTCAAATTCTGCTTAAAACTAAGTTTGCCATCGGTTCCTAGGCGCTAATGGAGAAGAAACGGCGCAACAAACTCCACAGCGGTATTTTCGAGACGTCATAAATGAAGATACATAGGTACTAGTGATTTCTTAAGACTATATAGAATAACTTCGTGTTGTATTCCCAGCGGTGAGTAGGGTAGCCAGAGTTCACTGGAGAGTTTGTGCTGTCAGTGGGAAGACTAAAGGCTTGCCCTGTTTTGTCTTCTACACTGACGGCACAAAACCTCTGTGCTTACAGGGTCGGCAGCGCGAGTGTGACTCCTCTGGTGTTACGCACGTCCATAGGTCACGTTAACCACTTTCCATCAGGTGGGCCGTGTGATTGTCTACCACCTAAGTAGTATTAAAAAAGAATGGACGAATGTACATTTTGGAAGAGATGGGGTGGTCCAAATTCTACTCTTCCGGAAACCACGCGGAATATTTACTAAATGATCCCACATTTAGTAAAAATAATTGATCATTTTCCAACAGACTCTAAATTTCTATGCAATAAAAGCGGCCAATAAATTTTCAAATTGCTCCTTAAAGTGGTGGTCATTCGTCTGAATTACATCTGGATAAGAAGTATTATCCGATATTCAAGTACACCGCTTGTCTTCGTAAAATAAATCCCATAAAAGGAACCCACCATTAAACCTTCACGCTCATCCGATAAACTCCGTGCCGACAACAATACACCATACATAAACGCAGACAATGATTCCGAATTTAGGGGAACCTAAACGCGTGAAGTGATTTATAATAGCCGTTCAATTTTGAAACTTAACGTTAAAGTGTTAAGGTATAAATTAATGTGACAGTAAGGTTTTTTGCTACCCAATCATGTTAAAAGCATAGCTATCGATCACTTGACGGCAGTAGTCGTCGATTCCATTAGCAAACGGATATTCGACTTGATAAGTTACCGTGAGCGCTCACTGCAGCCTTTTTTTGCTGTAAATTCAAGAAATTAGCTATTTAGGGTATGAAATCAGTAGATCAATGATGGCATCATTGAGATGAACGAGTCGTCATACAATTTTTTTTTTAAAACTTGAAATATAAAAGCAATTTGTTATTTTGGATATGAAATCAGTCGTAGATCGACTTATTTTCTCGTTTTGGATTATATTATTCTACTTGACAGCTACTCAACACGTTTCCCAACTCCATGATGCAACTGAAAATATTCCTAACGAAAACCACAATAAGATTTTGCTCAACTCTAGATTAAAGAAAAAAAACCAGTCGAATCCAATTTAAAAAAATCACGTTGCGTTCTGTTGTTCTATCGATTTTTAAACGTTATAATTCAAAACTGAAATGCTATTCAACATTTAAAAAAAAACACTGGTATTCGATTTTTAAAAGTCCTATTTTCCAAATTGAAATGTAATATTTGAAAATAGTTTTTTTTATGTTTCATATTTATTTATTTATCTATTTACACTTAATGTATATTAAATCTATGCTAATATTTACATTAATAAAAAATAATTAGAAACTAGGTACAATCTATTAGTTTTCGATGTTTAGAAGTCGGTAAGAAGTTTTAATTACCGGTCTAACCTATCATTTACGATAAGTCCATCACTAATTCAGCGCGTTGTATTTCCTGAGCCCCTGCCCCCCCTGGGTTCATCATCATTATCACTACCCAACCGTATTCATCTAATATCCTAAGCGGAATCACCGCCCCATTAAAAGATATTTTGATTGACACACTCGCCCCCGAGATTTGATGCGCAAGGGTGCTGTAGGGTTGATGAAATTGCTTTTAGTTATACTTACTTTGTATTTTACTGACAATATTGTTAGTGAAATACATGGTCTAACTACAATACTTTGATGTCGCCAATAGGTCGTGGAGGTCAGATGGCAGTCGCTTTACAGAAAATATCGAAAATCAGCCAAATTCGCAGATTACTGGCGATTGTCTGGGATTAACGCTACATAGACTTTTTTTGCGCAGCGGGCTATGGAGCGAGCTATGGTTGGAGTTTCTCTGAAGGATAGAATTCGGAACGAGGTTATCCCACAGAGAACTAAAGTTACCGACACACATAGACCTCTCCGTTAAGTGTTAAGAACTTGGGCCTAAATCTTGACTCAACCTTCAGCTGGCGGGTTCAAGTCACTAACGTCTGCCAGAGAGTGACGGGGACACTAAGGGCTCTTTATCGCCTTAAAAACTTTCTTCCCGTTAAAACCAAGACAATGCTTATGCAGACTTTAATCTTTCCCATCTTTGACTATGGTGATGTATGCTATTTCGACCTGAATGCAGATCTGCTCAATAAACTTGACCGACTTCTCAACAATTGCATTCGATTCGTCTACAATCTTAGGAAGTATGACCACGTTTCGGCTTGTCGTACTGAGCTGGGTTGGTTGCCTATACGAAGGCGACGTAGTCTGAGAGCTGTCACTTTGATATATACCCTACTAAACTCTCCCAATGCCCCAGCTTATTTAAAGTGTCAGCTCCACTTACTCGGCTCTAACCATAATAAAAATTTACGCTCGTCGAATAACTTACTCCTACACTGTCCCACTCACACGACAAGCCTTGTCCACTCTTCTTTCTTGGTCCAGTCTATTCTTTTATGGAACGCGCTTCCTCTGGAAATCAGAATGTCTACAAGTCGTTTCATATTTAAGACCAGAGTACACCAGCTTTACAGCAACCCATAGTTGGCAAACAATTAATTATTTTATATATATAATTTTTATATATATATATATATATATATATATGTTCTTTTTAATTTTTATATTTATTTTTATGCATATATCTATGTATATATTGGTCTATATGTGTATGTAGTTTATGATGTTTGTATATATTTATATTTGGATATATTATTATTTATTTATTTTCCATGAATTTTTATTATATATAATTATTATTTGTGTACCAAACGTAGTGAACTATCACCACAACACTTCGTGCACCTACCTTTGATATAAATATCTCTGCATCACCCTAAGGTTGACTGGTAGAAAATGCCTGTGGCATTAAGTCCGCCTTTGTACAATACTTGTCTGTTTTGTGCAAAAAGTTCAAATAAATAAATAAATAAAAAAATAGGTCACAGAATAAGCAAGTTGAAGTGGCAGTGGGTTGAACCGAAGGCCGTTGGAGCAAACGACTCCTAGAGTGGAGACCGCGAGTAGGTAAACGAAAGGTAGGACGCCACCTAGCCAGATAGACGTACGACCTGAAAAAGGTGGCTGGGACAGACTGGATGCGGAAGGCGGAGGATCGGAGAAAATGGCGCACATTGGGAGAGGTCTATGTGTGTGGGCTAATTGATTGAGAATTTTTTAAATGTTGATCGGTTTGGTTCTCCTATATCGTACCTACGAGTACATATTTCCAAATTCAATAATCTCATAGACATCCCATTACTTCGAATAAATACCATCCAATAATTTTTTAGGTTTTTTATACCACTTAGATGGCAGTCAAATACACGGCTCACCTGGTGGAAAGTGGATGCCGTGGCTTGTAGATGTGTGCAGCACCAGGCGAGTCAGACTCGTGCTGCCATTCCTGAAATAATTTTCTAATGCCCTTCTTGAAGAACCCCATACTGTAGTCGCTAGGAAAAACCACAGCAGAGTCATTCAACAGTCGGAGCGTGCGTGGAATGAGAAGCATCTATCACACTCCATAAAAGTTTACTTGACTGTAAGAATTTTCTTTTTCCTGAAAACCTACTGCTGCTGCAGTAGTAAATAGCCCAGCTGTGGGTTTGTTAAAAATATAACTCATGTTTCTTTTTTTTTTATATACCACTTAGGTGGCAGACAAGCACATGGCCCACCTGATGGGAAGTGGTTACCGTGGCCTATGGACGTATGCAACACCGGTGGTGTTACACTCGCGCTGCCGATCACGAAGAAACCTTCTGAAACCCCATTCTGATGCCTCATGTAGGTATGTTCTACGAAATCGACCCAAACTTGCCTGACCCACTTGCAAACCTAAACCTAATTGATTTGTCATGAATAGATTCAATACAATACATTCCATTAATACTCATTCATACTATTTGTGCTCATTGCGACCAACCTTAACATAATATTACATTATATACTATATTTATTTATTGTCATACTATAGTCTAGTATTACATGACTCAAAATGTTTTATTTTATACTCTGCAATACAAACATACACCTAGTACGAAAGGATATGTATGAAAGTGAATAAAGAAGATCTTCCTTCCCCGCAACCGAGGCCAGATCGAGAGAGGCCCTGGCTCGGCCGGGGTGCGAGGGATATACCTGTCAACTTCACCTTCGGCAACCAAAAACAACCCACAGGCGACATGCGGTTTTATCGGTTCGAGTCCGACATAACCTCTCCCACCGGCTCCTTTTTTATTGGGTTATCCTAGGCTATAGTTCGCATGTAAAAATCTCTCGGGGTTAGCTCCCGTAAAAGCTAAGATAAGCCTAGAGCCAAATCAAGAGAAGCAGTTGGGTGAGAATGTAGATCTATGGCTCCAAAGTGCAAGATATGGATTACAATGTGAAGACGATTAGGTGACATTGAAGATGAATTCGAAAAATTGAAATGAAACCATACTGATCATACACAACACACTTTTTAATCTGAAGTTATATGGTAGTGTATATACTTATATCTTTTGCGCTCTGTACATATGTATTTACGAGTATAACGCCAAAAATCTTCACCGAAAGTAATTTCTTTTAATATTCAGTCTACACAACTAGGTAAGTAATACTTTTTCGTAAACCAAATTTCTTATAAAAATATTTCTCAGAAACAGCTTAAGCGAGTCCTCTGGTACAGCCCTACCCACCCCCTGTCGCCGGAGGGTGGGACCCTCACTTACACTTAATACAGTTTTGTCTCCGCATTTCGATACTCGTTTATATCTAAACTCCGCTCTCCTGGCGTATTATTCTACTTGGCAATGAATTTTAAACAGTCGTAACGTGAGTATACGGTGAATTTAAATTGGTTAACATAGAAAATAGAACTTGTGTATAAATAAACCAACTTAAATATGTCGGTTAATACGAACTCGTGCAGATACGGTAAAATTAGTCACGTCTTTTTTTTTAATTTAGTACACGTCAATTTGACTTCACCTCGCGTGATGTTAAGCTAAAGGCAAAGTCTCAGGAAAGAGGGTCATCATTACAGACACTAAGTAATGTTACAATGGTGGCACTCAGCTTGGCGGCCTCATTAGATGCTTTTTCACGCCCCGCTTAAAGGACCCGGGGCTGTAGGAAGAAGGAAACACGTGAGATGGTAATGAATTCCAGGTCTTGGTGGTTCGGCAAAGAAAAGATTCTATTAGCAGCCGTAAGTTACATCATAATTTAACATGTAGCTTAGCAAGAAATGTCACGAATAACTTTTGTTTCTATGGGACAGTTAAGGGGCGCTTTATGATAGAATAGTATTATGTAATAGTTACTGTGATCATAACCGCGGTAGCCTAGTGGTATGGAAAATGGACTGCTGAGACGAGGTCTCGGGTTCGATCCCAGGTTTTACCATGGTAACACACCAATTACTTTTCGATACTTTTCTAAGTTATGTGTGTATTTATCGCAGGTTATAAGTGACCGGTTAATGGCAATAGGCTCGCCACCTATTACATTGGGACCTGAACATAAACTGGCGAAATGTGGGTGCTAGCACTTCTGCCTACCCCTTCGGGGATATAGGCGTTTATGTTATGTTATGTTACTGTGATCTCACTATAACACGAGACAAATATCAGAACGCATAACACTTTATGTTGTTTGTAACTTGATATGTTTTTTTCCTTATGGGGACTGAATATACGATGAGCGAGTCTCTCGTATTACGTTTTGCTAACTTTCACTTCTGTTAATGTGAACATTTGTCCCGAAGACAAGCACACGGCCTACCTGATGGAAAGTGGTCACCGTGGGGCGTGGCCTATGGACGCGTGCAAAACCAAGAGAGTCACAATCGCGCTGCCAACCCTGCAAGCATCGAGAGTTTCTCTGCCGCCAGTGTAAAAGACAAAGCAGGACAAGCTTTTGGTTTTCCCACTGACAGCACAAAAATTCTCTAGTGAGCTCTGGTTACCTTACTCACCGCCGGGAACACAACACGAGGTTATTATAGCCGTGGTATTCTGTAGGGTGGAGCTACTTCCCCAGTCGAACTGCTCAATTGGGACGGAAATACCGTCGTGTCTTACCTCCTATAAAAAGTTTGAGAGGAAATAAGGGCAAATGTTTTAGTCCTTTATATTCTAGCATACCTACCTAGTTTATAAAAAAGTTAAGTAACGCTTATATATTATTATCAGAATACTGCTACTAAACTTATTCATAACATAGATAATTCGGAAAATTGCTATGCCAGTGTTTTCAACGGTTTACTGCTCGGCTTCTAATAGCTGTATTTACATACATATAATCACGCCTTTATCCCCAGAGGGTTAGGCAGAGGTGAATTAACACTCACATTTCACCAATTGTATTCCCATGTAATAAGGGGTGAGCCTATTGCCGTCTTCCGAGCACTTTTGGTGACTCAAGCCACGCAACTGAGGCTGAGTCTGGGCTGTATATATTTATCTAATGTTAAACAGCCCTATCCCTTAGTCGCCTTGTACGACACCGCATGGGAAGAGAAGGGGTGGTCCAAATTCTACTTTACCGGGAACCACACGGTTGCAATAGCTGTAACATGATATTAAATAGCCATACCATCCCCAAGACTACGTTATCCAAAAGGAATGGTTCAAATTACTCAATGTAGTTCCAGAAATAAGCACATTCAAACAAGCTCGTCAGCTTTACATACAAAACGTAACATAAACTCACGCCTATATTCCCGAAGGGGTAGGCAGAGGTGCTAGCACCCACATTTTGCCAGTTTATGTTTAGGTCCCAATGTAATAGGTGGCGAGCGTATTGCCATTAACCGGGCAATTATAAACCTGCGATAAATACACACCTAACTTTGAAAAGCATCGAAAAGTTATTGGTGAATGCCAACCTGGGATCGAACCCGAGACCTCGTTTCAGCAGTCCATTACCCATGCCACTAGGCTACTGCTAGGCTCGTCAGCTTTATTCGAGAAAATTCATGTATAATTTCTAAATAAGTAACATTTTTCAATGGATATGATGGGTACAAGTCATAACATGGCGTTCTAGATCGTCGGGCAATCGGCGCAGTCCCGAGCGTTCCCCGCAAGCCCCTGTTTGCTCAGCAGGTCAAACATTGAAGTACACCGGCTTATTGCCGTTTGTGATGTATGCTGTTACATATTTATTTGTAGCTGTGATTTCATGTCGATAGTTGATAGTACACAAGCAAAACCATTGTCATAACATAAACACTGCAAAACATGGCATTAAATTTTAGATTATATTTATATATCCAATAAAGTTCTATACTAAATGAAAAGAGTGTCATTATACTTTTTCAAACATACATACATATAATCACGCGTTTATCCCCGGAGGGTTAGGCAGAGGTGAATTAACACCCACATTTCACCAATCATTGAATTCAATCCCTAGCCTATTGCCGTCTTTCGGGCACTGTTGTTGACTCGAGCAATGCATCTACAGCTGAATCTGGACTGTATATATCTGTCTGGTGTTAAAGAGCCCTATCCCTTAGTCGCCTTGTACGACACCGCATGGGAAGTAATGGGGTAGCCCAAATTCTACTCTGCCGGGAACCCCGCGGTTTTCATTCATTCTGCAAAAAGTCTTTTAATTTTGGACTTTAACAGCATTGCTTTAAAATCTAAAATTAAATGGGTCCATGGTCTGACAGTGATTTTGCTACCATTAACTGGTGGTATTTGGTGGAACTTACTTCACATTACACAATTTATTACGTACCTAAGTACTAGCATCTGTGTAAAGACTTAGTCTTTACACGTATGGTACTAGCCATGCCCGTGCTCGACCTGGGACTGCTCGAACCTGGTTTTTTTTTTTTTACCACTAAGGTGGCAGACAAGCGCACGGCCCACCTGATGGAAAGTTGTTACCGTGGCCTATGGACGTGTGTAACACCAGAGAAGCCACACTCGCGCTGCCAACCATGTAAGCACAGTCTCTGTGACGTCAGTGCAGAGGACAAGCCTTTAGTCATCCCACTGACAGCACAAATTCTCCGTGAGCTCTGGCTACCCTACTCACCGCTGGGAACACAACACGAATTTATTATAACCGCAGTATTCTGTAGGGCGGAGGTACTTCCCCAGTCGGACTGCTCCGGTCATATATTATATATTCCGGTCATACTCAACCAAGTATGATCAAAAATAAGTAAGATTTGAAGTCTGGCTAAGACCTGTTTAAAAAAAAAACTACATCAAAATCCCTGCAGTAGTTTTAGCTATGCGTATAATAATTATGTTTGTCATTATTACATATTTATTGTAGTTATATAAAGTAACCCGCACTCTCACACCTCGCCCAAAAGCTTTATATTCAAATTCTCTCGCGTTCTTCGACTATAAAGACCGCTCGTTATTCGAACCGTAAACGTTAAGCGTGCCTTATTGCCTACTATTGGCTTTTATTTGAATAGTAAAGGCTTATAGGCTCGAAAGGCATGTTGTTAAATACACACTTGCCTTGTTCGCTGAACAAGGCGTTTCGGAACATTTTAAGAAATATTTGAGGTTAGATACAATGGCGTTATGTACTGAAGGGATAGTGGCTCCCTGGAACCGCCTGTCATCTTAGCAGAAGCAGGCTGAGGTGGTATGCCGATAAGTAGGTTTAAAGACATTAATTTCTCATAAAAACATAAACTAAACACTTAAAATTTTGAAATTGTAAATGTTTTCCTCTATTCTGCCTACTTTAAATGATTACATTTGTTGTACATAGTTTCAGAGTTTACCCTTATACACATTCAAATTATCAATATTTTTAATGTTGTTAGGTAGTTTATTATAAAGCTGTGCTCCATCGAATAATATAGTTTTTATACCATAGTACGTGGACGAATTAAGCGCACCATTTTCTATCCGAGAACAAGAAAGGGTTATATAATTTGAATTAAATTTTAAAGCATTTAGTATACTAATTATTCAAATCGATTAAGATATAGTAAACATTGAATCGTTTCAGGTGGGATTCGAACCCGAGATCTCGCCGTAGGACGGATATATGATTAGAAGAATTTAGATGGTTTTGGGCGAAGGTTCTGAGGCTTAGTGGTCAGAGCGTTCCCACTGTAAGGGAAAGATCGTGGGTTCTAATCCCACCTGAACAACCTTTTGCTATATCTTAATCGATTTAAAGGGGTTATATCATAACGTGGTTTCCACACTTCTCATATTCGAGAGGGCCATCTTTAAACCGGAGATAGCCCTGGTTCAGTCGGGGAGGGAGAAATATGCCAGTAACATGGCTATCTCACCCCCCGGAGCTGAATGATCTAAGCCAGATTGCAGTTTTAGTAGGTTCAAGTCCGAAATAAATGCTTCAGCGGCGAAGTTCGCTAAAATTTTCCCAAACATTATAAAATGCAGCATATTAGTTAGCTTTTTTTTTATACAACTTGCGTGGCAGGCAAGCACACGGCCCACCTGATGATAAGGGGTTACCATGACCTATGAACGTCTGTAACACCAGTGGAGTCACATTTGTGTGGCCGACCATGTAAGCACAGAGTCACTGTGCCGTCAGTGTAGAGGACAAAGCAGGACAAGCCTTTGATCATCCCACTGACAACACAAAAACTCTCCAGTGAGCTCTGGCTACCCTACTCACCGCCGGGAACACAACATGAAGTTATTATAAACGCGGTATTCTGTAGGGCGGAGGTACTTCCCCAGTCGGACTGCTGAACTGGGCGGAAATACCGCCGTGTCCTACCTCTACCTATAGCCACCAAGAGTTTACCAAGCACTTAAAGTTGATTGAATAGGGTTCCCCTAGTCTTTGCATATAATCTGTAGATTGGCCAGATGGTCACTAGATATACATTTCTCTCTGTCGGGATTGATTTTTCTTCTTGGCGGTTGTATTTTGTTGGATATTCCACTGTATTAGATAGTTGTGGTCAGTGGCAGTTGCTTTACGGAAAGCTGACCCCAACTGACTTGGGAAAAAGGGTCAGAGAATGATGATTCCACTGTAGTATATCCCTCAGGACTTATAGACCTAGCAGTTATAGGAACAATCACTTTTTTGTCTTGATTAAGGTATAATTTGGAATGCGACGGCATACGAAAACTGCAGATGCATTGCAATCGTTGACAGCGTTGTAACATAAAATTACGTCTATATCCTCGAAGGGAGAAAAGAAGGGAGGCAGAGGTGCTAGCACCCACATTTCGCCAGTTCATGGTTAGGTCCCAATTTAATAGGTGGCGAGCCTATTGCCATTAATCGGGCACTTATAAACCTGCGATTTGTGTGGAATGTTGTAGAATATTTTTTTATTTTTATTATCGTCATAGCGACTTCCCAGTTGCATCCATATTTTGCACTTTGTTTTTTATTTTTATTACCCAACTACGGCGAAGCAAAAGGAGGGTTATGATTTTGAAAGGCTATGTATATAGGTATGTAGGTTCATCTGTTCCCTTATAGCTCCTCAACCACTTATTAGAACTGGACAAATAAGGTATCGTTAGAAGCGTCTTAGTTGTACGCTGGTTATAGGCTATATAACGTGTCACTGAATCTAATGTGGCGCCCTCTAGCGGTCATAAAGTACTGTGTTAAAAGCGTGATTTTTCAGTAGTCGGGTTTTAGTTTTATTTGTCACCTTTCTGGAAGCGACTGCCGTCTGACCTAACTCCGAGAGAAGACTTGCGTCTGAACCTCGTCAGGTTTTTAGCAGGTACTAAAAACCTCTGTACACCGGTCTTGATAATAAATACCTACTTACAATTAACATTTTCAATAAAGACACCATAATATTTTCCTTTTTCATAACTATATCCTTGTAAGTGAAATAATTGAATATTAATTGTAATAGATAGATCACCCTAACGTAGTACGACGGTTAACAAAAACCTTGTTATGGTAATAAACTGTAGGGTGGCCAAACAGTCCTCAAGACTGATGACTCGGGGTGCGGGGTGCGGGGTGCGTACCATACCATTACCATTCGGGGGTTCTAAAGAAATTTGGTTAGAAAACGCTCATTCGATTGATGCTAAGGGATCATGAGATAAATGGGGGTTACTTATAGATTCCCGCGTGGGGTGAAGGTCTGTCGCCCTTTTGTTATAAGCCCTTTGAGAGAATAATTCAGTACTTTTTCACAGTTTTAAAAATTAATCACGGTTTTTGCGCACTTTATAATATGTGTTCAAAAATGTATATACCGCACATAGGTGTGCAGATTTTTTTTTACACAACTTAAGTGGCAGACTAGCAGACGGCCCACCTGATGGAAAGTGGTTACCGTGACCTATAAACGTGTGTAACACCAGTGGAGTCACATCCGTGCTGCCGATCCTGTAAGAACAGAGATTTTATGTGCCCTCAGTGCAGAACACAAAGTCAGGACACGCCTTTGGTCTTCCCACTGACAGCACAAAAACTCTCCAGTGAGCTCTGGCTGCCCTACTCACCACCGGGAACACAACACGAGGTTATTATAGCCGTGGTATTCGTTAGGGTACTTCCCCAGCCGGACTGCTCAATTCGGCCAGGAATACAGTTGTGTCCTACCTCCACGAAGATGTATATTTTATGCACATATTTCGTGAGCTCTCTTTGGTCCTACATACATATAATCACGGCTTTATCCCGAGAAGGTTAGGCAGAGGTGAATTAACACCCACATTTCAACGATCATTAAATTTGGTCGTAGCAGTCGATCACAGGACATCATTGCCGTTGAAGCGACAATTGTAAGACACTACTTCCGACTTTCACACTCCACGAATGTAACATAATGTCTGATACAAATTGTGCGCAGTTCATTAAGCCGCCACCGTCTATCGACTCTTTATGAGGGCCTGTCTAAGTGCTCTGCACACACAATACTGTCTAAACTGCGTACCAGTGTTGGCCCTCTCACCCCTCCTGACATTACATGCTGCTGGAGTACCGCATTCGACGAAAAACCCATAATATAACCTTTTCTCGTTCGTCTGTCTGTTTATAGTTATCGTTTTGTGTGTAAGGTAACTGAAAATAGTTCATTTACTGGCTGTTGCTCACAGATGCACCTGCGTGGAATTGTGATCCTGTTTCCGTTAACCATGACCACCTATTGTAGGAATATTTCAGACTATAATTTATTTAATTAATTTATTTATTTATTTGTTAGTCTTATTAAATGTGTTGCAATTCGTTTTTCCACTGTTTTACTTAAGTAGACAGGTACAATTTGTTGCGAGATGTTTTGCAGTGGAAAAGATCTCCTGCATCCTGTAAAAACTGTATCACAAGATGCAGAAATAATCAATATTTGTACCAAATTTCAATCAAATATTGCTGCTTGAGCGTGATGAAGTAACAAAATATAGTATCTAAATATCTTCACTTTAAAAATAATAATAAGACTACTAAGGCAGATAACAATGATCAAATTGATTTACTTTAGATATTTTAAAAATAAGTGGTGTGAGGTGAAAAAAATCGTTCAGTATGTGCGATATACATACATACATATAATCACGCTTTTATCCCCGGACGGTTAGGGACAGGTGAATTGAAACCCATATTTCACCAATCATTGAATTCGGTCCCACGTGCGATGTAATATAATATTAATAATATTTTTTTCATTTAAAGTAACATAGGCTCATATTTAGGGCTAATTACAATCTCTTCTTACATTATTTATGTTAGTTAGGTTCAATTAATTATATTATTAAACATCATTTAAATTATAATAGAAATAAAAATTTAAACCAACATCAGTAATCAAATCAATCAAAATTGTATTATGTTCAAATGAATTTAACAAAATAAATCAAACCAAAATCTCTTCGTTTTTGTCTTGAATTTTACCTAGCATGAATGTAACTAAATCTTGACTTTAAATGGCCAAGTGCCATGGTTACAACTGTTCATAAACCAGATTTGCTATCATTTATACCGTATATAGTTCGCCCCCTCCATAGTATAATAGAGTATTCGTGTAGTCTAATAACAACAATTGGACTTATCCCATCATCAACATAATATTTTCGCACGAGTTCCGCCTAAGCGTAGCGTAGTCTGTGGAGCGCGGAATTTTCCGAGGTCACTCACCTATCTACGGTTGAACTGCGGAACGCTGGTTCTGCTATTATTTACGCAACAGTCATTAGATATTATAAGGTTCTTCTAGTTCGTTTAAATGTGTTGTTGTAATAAGAATTCATTCCATTCTATCACCGCACCGCTCGCCGTAGGCAGGGAGTTCATCCCCACATATTGCAACCTGAGACGGTACTCACTGTGCGGTATGAAAGAAACTTCATCCCACGCACACTCAAGTTGTGGAATGAACTCCCTGCTGCGGTCTTCCCATACGCCTACAATATGGGGTTCTTCAAAAGGGGCAGTAGGAGGTTTCTTCAGGGTCGGCAGCGCGAGTGTGACGCCCCTGGTGTTGCACGAGTCCATAGGCCACGGTAACCACTTCCCATCAGGTGGGCCGTGTGCTTGTCTGCCACCTAAGTGGTATAAAAATAAAATATCAATAACTTATGGTGTATGATGCTGTAGCATGTTATCTGTGGCTGTAGTCAATACCTACAGTCAGGCATAGACCTGTTTGCCATGTTTGACATGTTTGCCTACTCTCGTCAAAGTTAACTGTAGTAATTGATCGTATAACGCCAAACCTAGAAATTTTTCGAGGAGGTAGGATACGACGGTATTTCCGTCCAATTGAGCAGTTCGACTGGGGAAGTACCTCCGCCCTATAGAATACCGCGGCCATAATAACCTCGTGTTGTGTTCCCTGCGATGAGTAGGGTATCCAGAGCTCACTGGAGGGTTTTTGTGTCAGTGGAAAGACAAAAGCTTGTCCTTTTTTGTGTTTTACGTCGTTTGTCGTTTGGTCGTTCATCGACCTCCGACGCCCGAGTTGCCTTCGTATGCAGGCAGCTTGGCTTACGATCCTTCGTCGCTCCTCCTTCACGAGCATTAAGCTCGCAGAAGGAGGCGCCGGCCGCCCACGCATCCGCGCAGCGGGCCATCGCCGCGAGCAAGGTGGAGAGAGTGAACCCTCATTCCCAGGGCCGTCACAAGCTCCCGCCTCGGCGTCTCCCACGCCGGACACTCGGTGAGTGTGTGTGGCCCCGAGTCCTCCCTCGCGTCGCAGTAATGGCACTCGGACGTTGGCTCTTTCTCCATCCGAGGGTGCTTCGGAAAGTATCTGACTTTCCGAAGCACCCGTGCTCGGTGATCATCTGCGTCAGACGGTACGAGAGGCTGCCGTGTGGCCTCTCTAGCCACTCCCCCATGATGGGTCTTACCGCCGCTACTACGGCGCGCCCTAATGATTGCAGGGTTGGCAGCGCGAGTGTGACTCTTAGTTTTGCACGCGTCCATAAACCACGGCGACGACTTTCTTTCAGGTGGGCCGTGTGCTTGTCTGCCACCTGCAAGTGGTATATTTTACGGACGTAAAAAATCCCCATGGTTTTTAACGTGCGTATAATCCCCACGAATACCCCACCGCCGGACCCGGGGGGCGAGGCTATTTCGGTCTCGAACCTACTAAAACGCAATGTCTGTGGGTCGTTTTTGGTTGCCGAAGGTGAGGTTGGCATATCCTTCGCACCCCGGCCGGACCCCCATGGTTACGTCTATGGCATTCAATGATTCTTATTTACCAAGGGTAGCAACTTTGTGTGATATATGTATATAAGTACAAACTACTAATAATAATTATAAAAAATACTCAAAGAGCAACATCTATATTTTTATGCTTAATTAACGTCTCACTATTGAGACCAATTTTTCTTAGATAAAGTATTTTAGAATCTTACAGTAAAGAAACTTTGAGCGGTTGAGTTGACTTTTTTTTTTAATGTAGGACACGCCAACTTGACTTTACTTCGCCTGATGGTAAGCTAAAGGCAAAATCTCAAGAAAGAGGGTCACTATTACAGACACTAAGTGTTACAATGGTGGCACTCAGCTTGGCGACCTCATCAGATGCTTTTTCACGCCTTCGAAGTCTTCGAATTAAAACAGTGCAATTAAAACAAGAGAGAGACCTGGAATTCATTACCAGCTCACGTGTTTCCTTCTTCCTACAGTCCTGGGGCCTTTAAGCGGGGCGTGAAAAAGCATATGATGAGGCCGTCAAGCTGAGTGTCACCATTGTCACACGGTATGTGTAAGTAATGGTGACCCTCTTTTCTGGGACTTTGCCTTCAGCTTACCATCAGGCAAGGCGAGGTCTAATTGACGTGTCCTATATAAAAATAAATAAAAAAAAAGTGGTAAAAAATCATAACCTCTAGAGGGCGCCATATTAGATTCAGTGATACGTTATATAGCCTATAACCAGGGGACGACTAAGATGCTTCTAATGATACCTCATTTGCCCAGTTCTAATAAGTGATTTAGGAGCTATGAGGGAACAGATGAACCTACATACATACATCTCCTTTTGCTTCGCCATAGTCGAATAAAAATCATAACCCTCCTTTTCGCCGTAGTCGGGTAAAAATGAAGACCTGATTTCACACATACATACATAGAATATGTGCAAGATACTATGTCGCTGTGAGAATCAAATCAGTTTCAAGAAACAATGTTGAGCTAACAATTTGACGAAGTGACACCAACACTCGTACAGAGGCATTGTTGTTTCATTTCTTGAGTAAACGCTGAGAATGAGACGCTCCGCCATTGTGCGGAATGAAATGCAATCGCGATGCTTTCCCATGATAACTAGTCGTAATCATTACTCGCGTAACAATGCAACATTACGAATTAAGGTTACAAGTGGTGGAGGACAGGATTTCGTTAATGGTATAGTAAAATATATTAGCGCTGCGGTGGCGCGCCTGACATGCCTCCCCGTTTCCGGGGACGAGTTGGGGACTCTGTAGTCCCCACATCCGAGAAGAGGGCCAGATCGTGAGACATGGCCCTGGCTCGGCCGGGGTGCGAGGGATATATCTGTCAACCTCACCTTCGGCAACCAAAACGACCCACAGGCGGCGTGCGTTTTAGTCGGTTTGAGTCCGACATAACCTCCTCCACCGGCTCGTCACTGTGTCACCCTATGTCACCCTCACACTGTTTTTTTTTTTTTTTTTTTGAAGACAAATCAGGACAATCCTTTAGTCTTCCCACTGACGGCACAAATTCTCCAGTGAGCTCTGGCTACCCTACTCACCGCTGGGAACACAACACGAAGTTATTATAACCGCGGTATTCTGTAGGGCGGAGGTACTTCCCCAGTCGGACTGCTCAATCGGGCGGATATACCGCCGTGTCCTACCTCCTATAATACCACTGTGCAGAATATACGAGCAAGAACCAAGCGGTTCGGAGACTCTTTTTTCCTGCACCACCAAGACCTGGAATTCATTACCAGCTCACGTTTTCCCTTCTTCCTACAATCCCGGGTCCTTAAAGCGGGGCGTGAAAAAGCATCTGATGAGTGCCACCATTGTAACATTACTTAGTGTCTGTAATGGTGACCCTCTTTCCTGACACTTTGTCTTTAGCTTACCATCAGGTGAGATGAAGTCAAGTCGGCGTGTCCCAGAGAGTTTCAGAAAAGAGAAATAAAGTATATTATGTATGTAATGGTGACCTATTACATCCATATACTTTTTTTTGCGTGTGAATACCACCTTGGGCTTTCAGCACACAGAAGCTGTTCCCAGTATCTAAATTCTGACTCTCCTCCAATGTTTCTTATACTGCACGCCACTGGGTAAAGCGGATCCCAGACACCGAGATGAAAGCTTCAGATTCAACTGGGATTACCTCTAAGAAAAAGAGACAATTTTTAATGACCGTGACTTAACTGCGGAAAAGTATTTAAAAAATAATTCCTAAAACTTATTTGAAGTTACATTATACCCTAATAGAGAAACGATTCCCAAATTTACACGATAAAAAATGTCTAGAATGTGCGCTATCTTTGCTGACCAGATCTGTCTTTACTGTGAACGCTTCGGGATTGATCGAGCGATTGACAGCTGTCAAAAGATAGTGTATTAGGTCTGTACTCACTGGTGGTACGGCATGATGCGGGATTTATGAATGACGAATACGGTAGCCTAGTGGAAGGGTCATGGACTGCTGAGACGAGGTCTCGGGTTCGATCCCAAGTTTTACCATGGCACACACCAATGACTTTTCGATGCTTTTCGAAGTTATGTGTGTATTTATCGCAGGTTTATAAGTGCCCGGTTAATGGCAATAGGCTCGCCACCTATTACATTGGGACCTAAACATAAACTGGCGAAATGTAGGTGCTAGCACCTCTGCCTACCCCTTCGGGGATATAGGCGTGAAATTATGTATGTATATATGAATACTCGTACAAAATAGTACTTAAATGTGTGCTTATAACAGTTATATTCCAACTGCGGCGTGGCGGTAGTGAACGTGGCTGCTTCGTGGGTTCATTTCCCGTTCAGTGTAAATATTTGTATACGTGCATTGATCTGGCCGTGCCTCGGAAAACACGTCAGGCCGTTGGTCCCGGTTGCCATACGAACTATGGCAGTCGTCACGGATAGTTGGAGCCTTAAAAACCTCCTTAAGGAGGTAGGACACGGCGGTATTTCCGCCCGATTGAGCAGTCCGACTGGGGTAGTACCTCCGCCCTACAAAAGGCTATAATAACTTCGTGTTGTGTTCCCAGCGGTGAGTAGGGTAGCCAGAGCTCACTGGAGAATTTGTGCTGTCAGTGGGAAGACTAAAGGCTTGTCCTGCTTTGTCTTCTACTGACGGCACAGAAACTCTGTACTTACAGGGTTGGCAGCGCGACTGTGACTCCTCTGGTGTTACAGACGTCCATAGGTCACGGTATCCACTTTCCATCAGATGGGCCGTGTGCTTGTCTGCCGACTCAGTGGTATAAAAAAATAATAGTCCAACAAACTGATCTAGCTGCAATGTTGAAATGAAATGAAATGATGAAATGAAATGTCTTTATTTGTGAAACATAGGTACACAGAGATCTTAAGAGGTATTAGGCTCACTATGTTTTGCCACTTGGGCATACAAATTAGATTTAGTGCAAGCAACACTTGGCCAATTATCATAGTGTCATAATATCACAACTGTATATTGTTGTAGTATAAAACAATAATACCAAACATGCAATACTGTTTAACAATTCAAAATATTTCTGGGAATAAAAAATGTCAAGTAAATAAATGTCAAATTGCGATTACAAATTAAAGTATAAAAGAAATACATACAAAAAATAATAAAATATCAAAGTCAACATAGTCAAAGAATGTCAAATCACGACCACAAACCAAAGAATAACAATAATTAACAAAATATCGCTTATATTGAATTGTCATTTAGGAATCCATCCAGTGTATAGTAGCATTTGTCAATTAATAACGATTGTAGCATGATTTTAAACTTAAGTACAGGCAATGATTTTATTTCCTTAGGAATTTTATTAAAAATTTTTGGGGCCATACCAAATATACTTTTGTCCATAAGGGCTGTTTTACAATTTACATTGCACAGTTTTTCGACATATTGTCGGCGTAGTGGGCCCCTTCTAACCTCCGATACTAGTTGAAAATGTCTGGGATTGGTTTTAACAAATGTTGCTGTTTCCAATATATACAGTCCCGTTAGAGTAAGCAATTTGTGGTTTTTGAAGTAAGGTGCACAGCTATCCGTCATTCGCAAACCCCACATGGACCTAATACATCTTTTTTGCATTCTGAATACACATTCAATATTAGTTGAATGCCCCCAGAATATAATGCCATATCTCAGGATGGATGCCACTAGCCCGTGATATGCCATTAGAAGTGAATCTTGACTCACTTTCTTTGATAGTTGTAGAAGTGCATACGAGGCCTGGCTCAGTCTCTTGCATAACTCTTCTACTTGCGGCTTCCAAGTGAGTTGGTTATCAATTGTTACGCCTAAAAATTTGATTTTTGTAGTTTCCTCTATTTTAAAATTATCAAATGTAACATTTATATTCGGAATACTACTTCTTTGGTGGAAATGCATTACCTTAGTCTTGTTAAGATTTATTAGTAAATTATTCTTGTTCAGCCAAGTGATAATATTAGAGAGAGATATATTTATTTTATTTTGATATTCATCAGGTTCATCACATCTTACTACCGCTGTGCTATCATCAGCAAAAAGAACCATGTTACTATCTGTAGTTTTTGGAAGATCATTTATGTATATAAGAAATAACAACGGTCCAAGAACGCTGCCTTGTGGCACGCCATATTTAACCACTCGTGGTTCCGAGAGGTGTAAGATTTCTAGATTGTTTTTTGGACATATTCTAGAAATTTCTGTATATTGAATTCTGCCACTTAAGTAGGATTCCAGGAGTTTCAGAACATTTCCTCGGACTCCATATCCATGCAGTTTTTTCAGTAGAATGTTATGGTCAACATAGTCAAAGGCTTTTGTCATGTCCGTGTATATGGCACAGACAGGTATGCGTTTGTCAACAGAGTCCATGACCTGAGTTAAAAAATCAAAAATTGCCATATTAATAGTACAATTTTTTCGGAAACCCTTTTGTTCGTGGCAGTATAAATTATACTTGTTAAAATACTTAGTGATAAAATGATAAATTAATTTTTCAAAGATTTTTGAAAAAATTGAAATTTTTGCAATAGGTCTATAGTTTTTTAATTCAGTTTTATCTTCCTTCTTATGAATGGGTTTAATTATAACACATTTCAGACTCTCAGGGTATACTCCATTTGCAACACTTAAGTTAAATATGTGCGCCAGTGGGGGAGCTACTATATTTATTATATATTTAACTACCTTGGTCGATATACCGTCAAAACCAACTGTACTGGTATTCTTGAGTTCATATGTAGCTCTTATAACATCACTTTCTAGAATAGGTTGCATAAAAAATTAGTGCAATGTCAAACTTTCAAAATTGTGAGTATTACATAATTCAATGTCACATTTACTTTCGATGTCATCTATAAAATGGTTATTAAATTCATTTGCAATGTCTTCAGGATTAGTTAGTAATAAGTCATTATTTTTAATTGTCATAATTGTTTCCTTAGGCAAACAAAATTTCGATTTATTAATTACTTGCCAAGTAGCTTTAGATTTATTCTGTGATGTATTTATAAAATGGTTATTTTGCGCTTTTTGTGTTAGTCTAATTATTTTTCTATAAAGAGTACTGTAATTTTTAAAAGCAATTTTATTTTGTTTGTTTGGATTTTGTCTAAAGGTCCATAGTAATTGACGCTGTTTTTGACTGCATTTTTTTATACCTCGGGATATCCATTTACATTTCTTATTAGTTTTTATGGTAATGGCTTTTTGTGGAAAGCATAATTTATACAGTAAGGAAAAATCTTCCATGAAGCTATCATATGCTTGATTTACATCGTCTGTTTCATAAACTTCTTTGAATGATAAACATTGTAAATGATGTTTAAACTTATTTAAGTTTTCATTGGAAATAACTCTTATTTTTGTTTTCCAAAATTTTAGTTTACAAGTCTTTTCAATAGGAACGGTTAATATTTGAGACGTGTGATCGGATAACACAAGATCGACAACTTTCGTCTGGCAGTCTTTATTGTAACTATGAGCAAAGTTATCGATACATCTCTGACTTTGTAATCTAGTTGGTTGGTGTATTGCTAATGTAAGGTTGTAGCCCAAAAGAAAATTCTCAAAATCAAGTGTTTCTTTATTCCGTTCCAAAACGTTAATATTGAAGTCACCGCATAAAATTACATTCTTTTTTGAATAGGGACTGATTCTTTCAAAAACTTTTTCTAATTGCTCATAGAATATTGCATAGTGTCTTGAAGGGTTTCTATAGATACAGACAATTACAATACGATGAGATATTATTTCCACGCAACAACACTCGAAAACACCCGAAACTGAGAGCTTAGCTATGTCAGGTAGTTCTTTATATTGGATTCCTGCTCTCACAAGTATACATGCTCCACCTCGTTTTTTATTTCTAGAGAAGAAAGCGGCTGGACAAAAGTTTGGTATGTGTAATAGATGCTCATGTCCAAATTCTATAAAATGTTCCGTGACACAGAGAACATCAATCATTGTGCCATTATTGTAAAGATGTTCCAACTTGACTACAAGTCTATCTGACTTATTTATAAGTCCAGCCACGTTTTGGTGCAGAATACTGAGAGTATTAGAGAAAAAACTGGGAATTATTTTGTTCAGGTTGTACCTTGTTAGTGATATTTAATTTATTCAATTATATGTTCCGATATCAACTTTGGGTTGTGGAGGTCAGATGGTAAAACCGCAGTTAGACTGGTAAAGCGGACCACAGACTCAGAGTTAAAAGCTTCTTATGAGACTGGGATTATAAGGATGAACAAGAAGAAGAAGATGGCCATCGTTAGCGTTTAAGCAAAGCTGTTATACACGGAGCTCGGCGTCCAATATCCGGCTAATTCACTTGATATGGTTTCTTTTGACTTTTGCAGGAAAACTGCCGTCTGGCCCTCTAACCAGGCAGATATACCGGCTTGTAGGCCTCGAAAGTACCGTTAAAGGCCTAATACTGTAAGAAAACTTTTGAAACTATTTTAATCTTCATTGACGGAGCTTTTTCTGTGTCCATTTGGAGGTTTTTGCCATACTCGCCACGCTCACCTCATGAAGGTCGCCGGGAAGCGCTGGATGCGGGCTGCTTTAGATTGGTCATTCTGGAAGTCTATGGGAGAGGCCTATGTTCAGCAGTGGACTATGTGTGGCTGACATGATGATGATGATGATGATGACGGAGCTTAGCCACAACATAAATATGTCTCGAAGCTATTTAATTTTCATTTCTAATGAGTGACGTGCAGTAGGTGTTGCCAGTGGGCGCAGGCCCTTACTGCTACGTGTGAGGCATCTAAAAAACGTATGCGTACTTGTTTGTAGTGATTTATTACATTCGTTATATTAGGCGAAATAAAGAACTATAAATCTGATCTAGTTGGTTTTTATTACCTATTGGTCGGCTTAAGTCAATTTTACTAAATAACTGTAAGTAAGGCTCTGTCTGAACCCTCAACCACAGAGGAAAGCATGCTGCAGACCGTCGCCCGTCTATCAGTAGTACTGGCTTGCTGGTGCAGAATCAAATTTTACACACTTTAGCACTCGTAACGTTTTATCGTAGCCCCTGAATCAAATCATTTGATATTAAATTAGTAAGCCAGCATGCCGACTAAGTAGCAATCCTTTGATACAAACTCAAATGTGCTCAACCAACAAAACCGCAGAAAGTTCGCGCTGTACCTCACGGAGTTGAACCATGTTAAACGGGTCAAAGTATGATAACAAGCTGTAATTTTTTTAATTAGGAAACTTCAATATGACTTCACTTCGCCTGATGATAAACTGAAGGCGGAGCCTCAGAAAAGAGGGTCACCATTCGAAACAATCGAAAGTGAGAAATTTCGAGTATACTGTCAGTATTTATACAAAGGTTCGAGACTTTTTTATATACCACTTCAGTCTGTCAACCTCACCTTCGGCAACCAAAGCGACCCACAGGCGGCGTGCGTTTTAGTCGCTTCGAGTCCGACATAACCTCCTCCACCGGCTCCGGTGGGGAGGTATCCGTGGGGATTTTGCGCACGTAAAAAAAAAAAAAAAGTCGTGACCACGGGTGTTGCAATGCATCCGAAACGTCGGCATAAATAGTAAGTTTCATGAACTAATGGCGAAAACTCCCGAACCGTAGTATAATTATGAATTCACATCGCGATAGTTTAAAACTAACATACTGTCAGTATTTCTACACCTGCCGTCTGTGGATTAGCTATATACGCACAGCGCTTTCAGCGCGTACCGCATGCAATATAGTAATGCGTTCAGGATATTGTTGAGGGTACCACGCTATTGTATTGCATCGGGGATGTTCGCAGAGGAGAGAGTGAATAGCTTTAAGCCATCATCCGAAAGAGGTGTGCTTCTGTCCTTCGTAGGATGCGGGAGAGCTCCCACAGCATCCTGAGCGCATTAGCTGATAAGTGGGACAGTCCTATGCTAGGACACCTGGTACGAACGCATGCGGCCGGGACGTGAGGGACATGTCTCAGATAATCTCACCTCGGGCAATCTGCGGCCCACATAGATAGCGTGCGTTATAGACGGTTCAAGTCCGACATAACCTCCCCCACCGGCGTCAGTGGTGGGGGTATCCGTGGGGATATTGCGCACATTAATAAAAAAAGGGTACGAACGCATGTACGGTAACGTGGGCAGAGACCATACCTACCTACTGTAATACTCTTTTTGTTATTTATTTTACTACCTCTGTGGCGTAGCGGTAGAATGTTCGACTGCTACGCAGGAGGCGCGGGTTCGATTCCCGCTCATTGCAAATATTTGTAAACATGAATATGTATATTTGCATTGGTCTGTATAATATGTTTGCATTTACAAAAAAAAAGTATCTAAGTATGTTTATCCGCATTCTAGATTCCATAACACAAGCTAGTTAAACTATGCTTACCATGGGTCTAGATAGCGTTGTGTAGAATGTTGTAGAATATAAAAATAAGAAAAAAAACAATAGGATAAGATTTTTGTTACCAACGCTATGGATCAACATTGGTCTGAAATAAAGATTATATATTATTATCATCACAGACATCAACCATGTTACAATATTGGCATTCTGCTTGACAGCCTTATCATTGCTTTTTCATACCCCGCTTAAAGGACCCGGGACTGTAGGAAGAAGGTTGATAAAATTTGAGGAAGAGACTCTTTGCAGTTGCGTAGAGAAGTATTGAATACTTGGTAGATTTGGCAGGGCTTTACCACATCTACCAAGGGGAGTGTTCAAGTAGGCTATTCCACCTTCTCTTATCTTTTCGAGAAATGGAGGGCTGAGGTGTCACGTTCATGCGGTGCAACCAATCCTTTCAGTATCAGAATAAACGGGATATTTACCATGTTTCATTATTTTGAGTGTCCGATATTTCGGCGCTGTTGCAAGCACCATGATCACGGAGGAACTGGAGTAGTGGCGGTGAACAAAGAAAAAGTTTTTTCCTAGGAGTAATTATATCGATCTACCCTCTTTCATGGTAAATATCCCGTTTATTCTGATACTGATGTCAGTGACCATGATAGTTTAAATACCTATACAATCCTTTCAGGACTGAGAGGTCACTTCTTTCTTATGCCGTACCATAACGACTAGTAATTCTTTACCATGTAGCATGCCTTTCCTTCTCTACAAAGTCGGTACGTGTGACATATTATAAGGCATCGGATGAGGCCTTCAAGCTGAGGGCTACCATTATTGCATTATTGGTATCTCGTAAGTATATCCTTAGACTTTATCTATATTCTAATATTAGCTGTTGCCCATGTCTCCGCACGCCCAACATCCACATGTTGATTATCTTGACAAAACATACCATATATCCTTTCTCAAGGTCCAATCTACCCCTATACTAAATTTCAAATCGGTTCCGCAGCTTAGGCGTTAAAGCGTAATGTACAGACGGACCAACTGACAGTGTCGTTTTTCCTTCCCGGAACCTCTCCACTAACACTTAAACTTCATAGTATGGTATTAAAGTTCAAATTGACTTTTGAGTATTATTAGGAATCTTTTGTATAGGAGTATATAAAAGTGTTGTTTTAAGACTTTTTAGGCAATTGTACTTCAAGGAATATTCTAAACAAATAATTTAGTTCAGTTATTTCGTTCGGTTCAGCTGCTCTCGAGATTTGCGCTTAGCAACACATTCAGCGCTTCATTTTTATATTATAGATCAGACAAGTTGAGGTCATATTGAAAAGTAAAACAAAATACACCTTCATGCAATCTAAAAGTCATAACACAATGCCGTGTACATGAACAGGATGTGGTACTATAATGGCATTAATTATATTTATAGAGCAGATATCCTTATTCTCTCGAACTTGACTCACATACAAGGCGTGCCTTATTATAGTTTAATACTTAATAACTCTTAACTTAACCTCTGTAATACGAAACAGGTTACAGACTGGTTTTGTGAGCGCTCTATGGGGCCCCAGAACAATATAATACATGGTGAGATTACAATCAAACCTATTGTAAAACCAAAGATTCTGTGAAATGGCGAAAATAGGATTAACAAAATATGGGAGCTACAGTTCTCATTGTCAAATGCAAATCTACTATTTGATTGCAATTTAGCACGATTTGACATTCTTGAAAGGATAGCGTTGGTCTCCTCCATTTCACCTTCAAATAGGTACACCTCCTGGCCCTTGAGTCTGCTAAAGCGAAAATACGGTCATGCCACAGACACTTTAAAAATGGTATTTAATTTTAGATTTTAATGCTATGGTCTTAAAGTTCAAAATTAAATAAAAACAGTTTCATTATACTTTTACATTCACTCTGCAAAAAGACTTTTAATTTTGAAATTTAACGAAATTGCTTTAACGTCTAAAATTAAATATTTTTTAGCAGTATCAGTGGTTTTGCTCTAGCTGAATTAAGAATCTGATTGATGTACAAGGTTTTAAGCTTTCCTTTAAGAGATAGAGGGTTATATCATAGTCGTACCCATAAAAGCAAAACGAGTTTCCTTCTTCCTACAGTCCCGGGTCCTTTAAGCGGGGCTTGATAAACCATATGATGAGGCCGTCAAGCTGAGTATCACCATTGTCACATGGTATGTGTAAGTAATGGTGACCCTCTTTTCTGAGACTTTGCCTTCAGCTTACCATCAGGCAAGGCGAAGTCTAGTTGACGTGTCCTTATTATAAAAAAATCTTTAGGAGACGGCTGACACCGCGCGGTACAGCTAGTTACAATATTAGTTGTGTTATAATTATGTTTGTTCGTAGCTCACTATAACTAATTATTTTATTGTGTTATAAGCCTTGTGTGTAAGGATTGTCATGGCTACTGTAATGTCACGGCTTGATGTAAGGTTCTCTTGAAGTAGAAACATGTTGATACTAGACTTTTATATATCAATAGTCCTAAGTAGAATTCAATCTCAAAAGTTACAAAGCGCGCAGTGGGGTGTGAAAGGAACATTTTTCTTCAAGGTATAGAATGATCTCTCTGCTATAGTTTTCCCAAGCGACTTTAGAATCAAAGAATCAATTTCATGTTTTTTTTATACCACTTAGGTGGCAGACAAGCGCACGGCCCACCTCATGGAAAGTGGTTCCCGTGGCCTATGGTCGTGTATAACACCAGAGAAGCCACACTCGCGCTGCCGACCCTGTAAGCACAGAGTTTCTGTGCCGTCAGTGTAGAGGACAAAGCAAGGCATGCCTTTAGTCAGCCCACTGACAGCACAAATTCTCCAGTGAACTCTGGCTACCCTCACCGCTGGGAACACAACACGAAGTTATTATAACCGCGGTATTCTGTAGGACGGAGGTACTTCCCAGTCTACTGCTCAATTGGGCGGAAATACCGCCGTGTTCAAATGTGCAGTTTAGGCACATAACGAGCACATATGATGAACGTCAAAATTTTACAATTTTATCAAGCAATATTCTAAAAATATTAAACAATGTATAAATAAACCATTGTAAAATAATTCTTTCGCTGGTTCGGTAGGTTAGTTCTACTGAGAAGATACAAGAAACTCAGAGAAGTATATTAGAACTAGATTATCTTTTTTTTAATATGATTTTGTTACCAATTTATGTAATGCGAACAAGCAAGAGACTTAGGTTAACCACGCATTTGTATCATTAAGATACTGATTTACTTTATAATAGGTAACCTTTTTTCATTAAATATTTTATTACTTCTATTTTAAATTTATTTAGTGACATGTCAACCAAATTCTGAGGATTTTATTAAATATTTTTATACAACTGCCTACAAACGAATCAACAACTTTATGAAGCCTGAGTTATTTATTTATTTAAACTTCATGCACACATGTACCTACACAGGCGGACTTAATGCCACAGGCATTCCCTACCAGTTAACCCAATAGGTGGTGCAGAGAATAACAGGGTAGGTGCATTATGATATAATACGGGGTTCTTCATTACGAGCAGTATAAGGTTCCTATGGGGTCGGTAGCAAGAGTATGTCGTTCCTGGTGTTGCACACGTCCATAGGCCGCGGTTACCACTTCCAATCAGGACCTCGATTCTGCTAAAGGAAAACCATCGTCACGCCACTGACACTGCTAAAAAATCAATTTATTTTAGACTTTAAAGGCATGCCTCTAAAGTCCAAAATTATACAGCTATTAACGAGTGAATGAAAAAGTGTAATGAAAATCTTTGGAATTTTGGACTTTAAGCATATTGAGATAAAGTATAAAATTTAATGCCATTATTTGCAGTGTCTTTGACAGTGCTTTGGTGGAATTGAAGGCCAGGTAGGATGTATGCATGTCTACCACCTAAGTGTTTCACAAAACAGATGTAACTTGCATAACATAACATAAACATAACATAAACTCACGCCTATATCCCCGAAAGGGTAGGCAGAGATGCTAGCACCCATATTTCGCCAGTTTATCTTTAGGTTCCAATGTAATAGGTGGCGAGCCTATTGCCATTAACCGGGCACTTATAAACCTGCGATAAATACACACATAACTTCGAAAAGCGTCGAAAAGTCATTGGTGTGTGCCATGGTAAAACCTGGGATCGAACCCGAGAGCTCGTCTCAGCAGTCCATTACCCATACAACTAGGCTACCGCGGTTACTTGCCCTTGTTATTTTATTATAATACACATAAGCATTATTCGACCTAGTCTCATAACTGCTCGCGAGCTCGTGCAATCTTGATTTAATTAAAAAGAGCCTACCTGAGCGACTTACCCAGTAATTGTGTAATTTAAATAATTACGTTACGTAAAACTTAGATTGTGAGTGCTCAAGATCATGCCCAATTATTACAAAACATAAACGTACAGCTTTGTGTTAGGTCGTCCGCTGTCCCGAGGAGAGGGCCAGATCGTGAGAGATGGCCCTGGGTCGGCCGGGTTGCGAGGGATATGCCTGTTAACCTCACCTTCGGCAACCAAAAGCCACCCACAGGCGGCGTGCGGTTCGAGTCCAACATAACCACGCTTTACGGAGCAGAATATGCTGTATTCACTAGCTTTTAAGACCTATAATATAACCATATTCGAAGCAAATAAATTAATTGAATTGAACCTCTTCCACGGGCTCCGGTGGGGGGTATCCGTGGGGATTTTGCGCCCATAAAAAAACAGGACGTCCATATTAAGTATATTCCGTTCGACAAGGCACTATACTGCTTATCGGGATGCATATCTTGACAGTACGTGCGCAGGATATGTCATACAAGCACTGGTATCTCTTCTTCATTTTAACATTAATACCAGTGGCACCCGACTCTTTCAACCTCGGAGTCTAGGGTCCGCTTTAGCAGTCTAACTTTGAATTTGGCTGAACTTCGATATTTTCCGTGAAGAGATTGCTATCTGACCTCCACAACCCAATAGCGATATCAAAGCATTGCAGTTAAAGCAGTTGTTGGATTGTTGAGGGCTCGAACTACCCGTAGTCGTTACGGGTACCCATAGATGTTCGTATGGCAACTGGGACCGACGGCTTGACGTGCCCTCCGAGGTACGACCATATAAATATTAAATACACATGCATGTAAATATTTGCACTGAGCGGAGATCGAACCCGCAACGATAGCCACAGATGTCATATCGATCTGATCTATAAATTCTATACTATTATAAATTGTCAATTGGTTGTGCCTGTAGGATGGAAAATATATTAAAAATAATTTCTTTATCTTATCGATTAAGATATAGAAAAAAATGGATCGGTTCTTTCCCTTGCAAGGGGAACGCTCTGACCACTAAACCACAGAATCTTCGCCCGAAACCATCCAAATTCTTCTATATTCGTCTTACGGTGAGATCCCAGGTTCGAAACCCGTCTGAACCAATCCAATTTTTTCTATATCTTAATCGATTTGAATATTTAGCATACTAATTGCTTTAAAATTTCATTTATGTTTATTTTACATTAACGGTACTGAACACAAAAACCTCTTTAGGAATTCTTGTCTTTTTTTGTCACGATGAACGCAAAAACTACTGAACGGATTGTGATGAGATTTGTTTGTTTAAAAGCTCTTAATTAGTCTTCAAATCTTACATTTGCTTGACCGGAATTGGCTGAATAAAACCGGAGATATGATTGCAAGTCGCGATAACAGACATCCACACGGACAGAGCCGCGAGCAAAGGCTAGCTAGTCATAATACGTATGTAACATCCTGCTCTCAAATAATCTCCAAAGAAGCTTCTATATCGTAATAGTATGAGCTATAATCAGCTCGGCGAACCTTGATCCCTATGACAGTTCATACTAGTGACGGGTCGTGTCGATATATCGCAACTTTTTATAGGCAAAGGCGTGACTTGCATTCAGCCACATCGATAAACATGTTTTTAAAATATAATCTACATTACTATAATTATAATGCTTGTTATATTTACAAGTATCCGTGTATTTGTATATGGGGTTGCCAATATTCCGATGCAGAGGTAACATGGTCGGACTGTATAATTTTAATGTGAATTAAAATTTTAGTTATAGCAACACTATCTGATCTGTCACTACGCTAGTACTGTCAGTTCGCTACGCCAGTACGAGTGCTAACGCCTTGTATGCGCCACGTGTTTTCTTGTGTCAACGGAATCCTTTGTTTGTTACTATTGTTGTTTTCTGTTTTTGTTATTGTTGCTGTTTTGTGTTTGTTGGTGTTTCAAAATGCCGAAAAGACTAAGAAAAACTGTACTCAACAGTGAAACGCGGGAGTTTGTTGTACGCTTGCGTGACTATTTTGCTCGCGAACTACAAAATGGCGGACCTTTGTTGCCACTTGACAACGTACGCGACCGTGTTGCTGATGCTTTGGGAATTGGCAAAGCTACCGTTTCCCGAATTACAAAGGAGAAGTTCGGCGAATCGTCGATGGAGGAGAACAAATTATCAACTCCAAAGAAGAAAAAACATAATAGGGCACGACCCGTAACTAACCCCGATGATTTCGACATGGCAGCGATACGAAACCATATTTACGGCTATTATTTTCGAGGTGAACTGCCGACTTGCACAAAATTATTAGCGTCGCTGAAATCGGCTGATTTATTTAAAGGTGGATTCACTTCTCTCAGACAAGTTATAAAAAAATGTGGATTTCGTTATGGGAAGTGTGACAAAAGAAAAGTGATAATGGAGCGGAAGGACATTGGATTGATGAGGTGTGATTTTCTACGACAAATAAAAAACATCGAGAACTGGGACAAGGTGGTTTATCTGGACGAAACGTGGCTCAACGCCAATCACTCAGTCTCCAAAACATGGACAGACGACACAGAGAAATCCTGTACCAAAGCACCAGAAGGCAAGGGCCAGCGTTTGATTATCTGCCACGCTGGCACAGCCAAAGGTTTTGTACCTAACTGCTTGTGGGCCTTCAAATCCGTGAAAACAAGTGATTATCACGAAGAGATGAATTTTGAGAATTTCAAGAAATGGTTCACAAAACTATTAGACAATTTAAACGAGCCCCACTACATTTTAATGGACAACGCCACATACCACTCTGTGCAAATTAATAAAGCGCCTACCGCGAACAACAATAAAGGCGAAATAATAGAGTGGCTGCAAAACAATGGTGTGGCAGCTAATACTCAAATGCTGAAAAAGGAATTAGTTAGATTGTTGAACCTTCATAAACAGCAAACAAAGAAGAAATATTTCTTGGATGAGATGGCAAAATCAAAAGGGCACACCGTGATTCGGCTACCGCCCTACCACTGCCAATATAATGCAATCGAAATGATATGGGCGCAGATCAAAGGTGGGTTGATTTGTATTTATTTTAACATGTTTTTATTTAGGTCACTGGTGACTGTCTAGTCGGCTAGTACTATTTAAAGCTATTTTATTTCACTAGCAAATTGCATTTTTATTTTTATCCATGTGCTTATATCAATTACACACTTTTAACGTACAAAATTATGTACTTATAATGTACTTACCCCGATCTCGCTCTTTGACTTTGCATCATTTTCAATCTAAACCATTATTGTTTCAGGTTGTGCAGCCAGGCTTAACACCACTCCACCATTCACAGCTAATAAAATGCTTACGTTGCTACAAGAGGCATGTAGTCAAGTGACTCCGGACAATTGGAGGAAAGTGGTTGAAAAGACGAAAAAGCTATGCTTAGATGATTGGAATCGAGACGTGCGATACGACAATATAGTAGACCAGCCGTTTATCATAAACATAGGAGAAAGCAGCTGCAGTTCGGATTCCGAGTCTGAGACGCAATCGGTGACACCATTGTCAGATTCAGATTAATGTATATTAAAAAATCATAAATAAACCGCTTTTGTTTTATTTGAGTAGGTATATACAATAAATTTGTTAAATCTCCTTTATTTTATTATCGCAAACAACTTAAATGATTATAAATCTGACACTAAGAGCGTAGGTGCTCTATTGATGTATTTTGTACACTCGTTTCCATTTTCGATATTTGTTTATCGATACTTTTCCGCACTAGTCGATATCTTCCAAACGGAGTAACTTTTGCAGGACGTCAACGTAAAGTCTGATTGAGATAATTTCTTGTAAGTGTTAATAATTATTATAATTCCAACGGGATATTATTGTAATTGCATATATCTGCCTAAAATTAATAAATATCATTTTTAGACACCGCCAATTCGATTATAATATAACGGTGACGCTACTACAAGGTTGTGTCGTGGGAATAACTGTCAGTGTCATAGGGATCAAGGTTCGCCGAGCTGATTATAACTTCCGATTGCCAAGGAAAGTAGTTTGACAGGTATTATTTAATGACATATATTTATGCAATCATCCTTACAATGACACTAACAGATATTATTGATAGACTATAGACGTATCAATACTGTAGATTGATGGCACTTGGTGGAATTTGTTGTTACACATATTGATAACTCACTTGTACTTTTCCACATTATTTTTTTTACATTATAAACCTTTGAGGATGCCGTAAGGCGAAACCGGTCAGGTGTAATAAGCAATAAAGTAATGTGGAAAAGTACAAGTGAGTTATCAATATGTGTACTATAGACGTAGGAAACGACGGTATTTCTGTCTAATTGAGCAGTCCAACTGGGGAAGTAACTCCGCCTTACAGAATACCGCGGCCATAATAACTTCGTGTTGTGTTCCCAACGGTGAGTAGGGTAGCCAGAACTCACTGGAGAGTTTTTGTACTGTCAGTGAGAAATCCAAGTTTGTTCTGCTTTGTCTTTTACGCTGACGGCACAGAAACTCTATGCTTACAGGGCTGGTAGCGCGAGTGTGACTCCCTTGGTTTTGTACACGTCCATAAGCCACGGTAACCACTTTTGATCAAGTGGGCCATGTGCTTATCTGCCACCTAAGTAGTATAAAAAAAAACTACACCACTACCGTAGGTCCTTCTGGCGCAGTGGTAGAGCGTTTGACTAAAAATCTAGGGATCGCAAATTCGATTTGCAGTTCACCCCTGAAAGCACGACATTAAAATTATATTGGTTTGGACATGCTTCAAGAACAAAAACTTTAGCTCAAATTTTTACTCGATATACAATAAGACTCTCTTCAGAAATGGTTCTTAATGTCTTTGTTTTCATCGGTAGATGGCACTGCAATTGGATTTTAAGATTTTTTTGCAAAAGTTCCTGGGCATAGCTGGACGCATGCCACCAAAAAAGTCATTAAAAGGATCTTATAGGGTCAGCAGCAAGATCATGACGCCTCTGGTGTTGCACACGTCCCTAAGTCATGGTACCCTTGGCCGCTCAGGTAGTGCTTATCTGCAACCTAAGTGTTATTAAAAATGTATACTGGTATAAACAATTTTACTACTACCCACATGTGAAATATGTTTGAGTGTCGCAATCTTTATAAAGGTATGTTCTTAAATGTCATTGTAAACTTTTGAGGATGCCGTAAGGCGAAACCAGTCAGGTGTAATAACAATAAAAAAGCTCTATTATGAATAAAAAATTATGTGGAAAAGTACAAGGAGTTCTCAATATGTATTGTGTTATTAAAATCCTACAACAGGCAAGAAACATCCACTTATAAATAAAATGATGTACAGTTATCATTACGTCATAAGGTATTATTTTCCGCCATGCACGAACCGCTCAAAAGTTCATTGACCTCGCCTTTCCCTATTGGTAGGTATCTATTTAAATGTTTGTTGTTTTAGAAAGTAGTTGAATCGGGCCAGTTTTTTAAATATAGCCTACGTAATCACTGTCACACCTATGTACTCATTACCATCAGTTTCCATCACCATCACTGCAGCTTCCGGGGCTTTATTAACCCATCAATAGATCCATAACCCGTGCATTTACTATAAATGCAAAAGTAAAAAAAAAAAGTAAGTAATGAAACTTGGTACAGAGACAGCCTAGAACTTTTTTTTTACACCACTTAGCTGGAAAGTCAGAGGAGGAGATCAGAGGAGTCACACTCGCGCTGCCGACCCTGTACGCACAGAGAGTTTCTGTGCCGTCAGTGTAGACGACAAAGCAGAACAAGCTTTTGATCTTTCCACTGACAGCACAAAAACTCTCAACTTAAACACTAACAACTCTCAAAATAAAATAAACTATCGCATAACCAAAGTAACCAACATTTAGAGGCCATGAACCATCCATCATCATCGGCCGGCTCGGTCTGGGAAGTCCCACTAAAGTCAGATTCCTATCAATATCTACTCGTAAATAAATACATTCCGGGAGCGACAAGCTGCCCGCGTACGAAGGCAACTCGGGCGTCGGAGGTCGATGAACGACCTCCGCCCCCCATGAGCGCAGGCCTGGGGGTGACTGGTGGAGCCGCCTGTCACCCTGGCAGAAGCAGGCCGCGGCGGCAGTGCGCCTGGCGCGCCTCCCCGCTTTCTGGGGACGAGTTGGGGTCTCTGTAGTCGCCAACTCGTCCGTGATCCCCCAGATCGTGAGAGATGGCCCTGTGTCGGCCGGGGTGCGAGGGATATGCCTGTCAACCTCATCTTCGGCAACCAAAACGACCCACAGGCGACGTGCGTTTTAGTCGGTTCGAGTCCGACATAACCTCTTCCACCGGCTCCGGTGGGGAGGTATCCGCGGGGATTTTGCGCACGTAAAAAAAAAACATTCCTAGAAGGACTGAAAATGCACTCTTGCTCATGCACCCACTAGTGGGTGAATCTAGAGGGTGTACAATACGTGCTCCTTTTGAAATTCATTTATATTAAATTTATAAAGCTGAAGAGTTTATTTGTTTGAACGTGCCAATCTCAGGAACTACTGAGAACTACTGCTATAAACCATCACGCTACTACTTAAGAAAGTGGAGCAGTAATCATAAATGTCAACAGAACCGGCAGATTCCTATACATTATTTGAAAATTAATTTGGCTACGGGGTTTCGGAATATGCCACGGGCGAATACGGCTATGTGGGACTTCGGGAGCATCTTTTTTTTATATCACTTAGTTGGCAGACAAGCACACGGCCCACCTGATGGGAAGCGGTTACCGTGGCCTATGGACGTATGCAACACCAGGGGGTGTCACACTCGCGCTGCCGACCATCTCCGAAGTCTAGTCAGTAGTAGTGGTAAAAATATTAGTGGTGAAAGTTCCAGTGAAGTTCCAGCATCACCTGGACATCATAGACCTTCCACTCCGAAGGAACGACTAACTGTGATGCAAGCAAGGCTGCTCAAGGGTGGATAGTGCCGAGGTGGTCCTTAGAAAAGTAGTTCTCTGGCCCGGCGCTTTCCTCACAGCGATGATGCGCGAGCGTGTGCGCTGCCACCGCGTCCTTCTGCGAATAAGCAAAGCTCGAGAAGGAGATGGCGAGGCGGGCACGAGAGCGACTCGGGTATCTCTCGAACCACAGAGCTCATGAGGCGCGGAGGAGAATAAGAAGTCGGAGTTTGCTCAGCTACCTTATCCTTCATGAGCAGCCATCTCGAAACCAGAGATCGCCCTATATCAAGTGGCGTGAGGGATATGTCCGTTCCAGTTATAGGTTTGCTTAGGACTTGACACCCCCCCCCCCCCCCCACGGTATCCGATCTCGGTACACAAAAAAGTCAATGGGGCCAGCATATTATCAGTTCTGCCCCGTCTAAAAAATAGGAAGAACCGTGGCTGCAGGAAGCTTCTAGGAAAGTCCCCACAAATTTAATGAATACAAAATAAGACTTGAGATAAAGGTCCTAGTTACCATGTCATAAGAACTCAAAAAAACGAAGACAATAAAAGGCCAAACACCGTAAATTTCTCGAATACGTGACGTTTCACACAACACAAAACCATTTTTTAGTACACTGTAGAGCTTTCAAAAACTGTTGTATCGTAGCAATAAGAAAATAGACTTACCGGCGACGAGTGCCAGGAGCGCCACCGCTTGCCAGACACGCGGCGCGGCGCCGCGCGGGGGCGGCACCCTCCCCGCCATTGGCCGACAGCTGGGGGCGGTTTAGCTATCACAACACAGCCTTAACCCCCGAAGCCTTCTTACTCCAATTTCACTCACTCCACACACAAAAACTTGATAATTTTCACTTTTATTTATCGACTGAGATTTTCGCGCGGTTTTTTTGACATTGACGTGTGACTTTTTTTACGCGAGGCACAGGTGCTCTCCGTGAGCGCGTTCAATAGACTATTCACGATTCACAATACTTTCACTCGCGCTCGGGCACTGATTGCGTCATTTTGTTTACAATATTTACTTTCATTTTATCAGTCACATTCGAGATGAGCATAGAACTTAGCGTATGATTGCGAAGCCGATCGCATACGAAAACTGCCGATGCGACGCAAGCAGCAGATATATTACATTACTTTTTAAACTTCGATATGGATGAAAGGGACCATTGAGAAGTAATGAATTATGCCTATCTGCTGCATATATCAACAGTTGCCGTTTTTTTTCTGTTTCGGAATCAAACCTTTATGTACACTATTTATTGTCGTGCAGTCTTCGTTTTGATTTGGCTGTGGCTTGGGTCAAAATAAAACATGGTTTCTGTGAGCAAAACATAAGTTATCAGTTATCACTTTTGCGAACTGTCACAGGTTATCACAGACTCGTTATTCATATTCATATTATAAACAAAGAATTCGTTTTTACAATTTTAATACTTAAGTGAAAATTTTTCGTTAAATGAAAATTTAATAGAATCTTTTTTTTTGTTGAATATTGACATGCATTCATAAAAACAAATTCTTTCGATGTATATGTAAGGAGTCTGTCGAATATCATCAGCAGTGGGGTTCACGATTAACGTTGGTAAACAAACTGGTGCGTCACATTTCCAATTAATTATTTTAGCGAAGTAAATAACAGCAGTTAGGTAAAGAGCAGCCCCGTCGAGAATTAGAATGCATTAGTATTTTATTTGCATACAAATTAATGGTAAAGCAAAGACAAATAACTTTGGAGCCTATTCATAAATATTTATTTTCACTCAATGAGCCACAGTCGCCACGGAGTCATCAGTTTATGTAAACATTTAAAAAATATACATAAAGTTGATAATTAAGATATCGTTACTAAGTACCTAGGTATAAAATATAGCTCGATAAACAATAAAAACTTTTTGTTACTAGTGATAAATGAAGACATACGTTAAAAAAAATACTACACTTTTATTATTCCCGAGTAGGGTCAGATTTAGAGAGATGGCCTTGGGTCGGCCGGGGTACGAGGGATATGCCTGTCAACCTCACCTCCAGCAACCAATAACGACCCATAGGCACCGTGCGTATTAGTCGGTTCGAGTCCGACATTATCGCTCCCACCGGCTCTGGTGGGGTATCCATGGTGATTTTTCGCACGTATTAACACCTTTTATTACAACTATTTCTTTTTTATCCTTTGCAGGCGGCACGTGATTGATACATCACCCTCCATAGCAAGGCAGACTTGTGTCTTCAAAATCTCTGACCAATGTTATGAGCACAGATAATATAATTCTTATGTCATGTCTGATGAGACCGCCAAGCTGAGTGCCACCATTGTAACATTGCTTAGTGTCTGTAATGGTGACCCTCTTTCCTGAAACTTTGCCATTAGCTTACCATCAGGCGAGGTGAAGTCAATTTGGCGTGTCATAGATAAAAAATAAGTTATGGGTAATTACAATCAATCAATTACCTCACCAAAGTCCACTGCTAGACATAGGCCTCTCCCAATGTGCGCCACTTTATCTGACCCTCTGCCTTCCGCATCCAGTCTGTCCCAGCCATCTTCTTCAGGTTGTCATTCACCTCACGTGATATATTTATTTACTCTTTCATTGGACTGAGAAACTCGACAGACTCCAATCTTTTCCACCATCCTGGGGTTTCAGATAGGTGTCGCGAAAGTTTATCACTCTCAGTAAGAACACTACCATTAGTACGAGTATGTACCTTGTTACATATTATTTTAACCGACTTGAAAAAGGAAAAAGGTTCTCAATTCCTCGAAGATTTTTTGTGTTAGTATTTGATCGAGCGAGGGAAGCGAGTCCGTTTTGCTAAGGTGTCTGTTTTGCTTTCACCCATATGTAGATATGTGTGTTTATCAGCTCTGGTCTAGAGGGCACATTTCTTAATCAATTTGGGCACTTAGACATTGTACATATATTATTGTATGTATTGTATATGGAAAGCAACTTATTAGACGACAATAAATCACGTTTTTGTTAAAAAGCGATTTATTGTCGCTTTATAATCAGCTCGGCGAACCTTGATCCCTATGACACTGACAGTTATTCCCACGACACAACCTTGTAGTAGCGTCACCGTTATATTATAATCGAATTGGCGGTGTCTAAAAATGATATTTATTAATTTTAGGCAGATATATGCAATTACAATAATATCCCGTTGGAATTATAATAATTATTAACACTTACAAGAAATTATCTCAATCAGACTTTACGTTGACGTCCTGCAAAAGTTACTCCGTTTGGAAGATATCGACTAGTGCGGAAAAGTATCGATAAACAAATATCGAAAATGGAAACGAGTGTACAAAATACATCAATAGAGCACCTACGCTCTTAGTGTCAGATTTATAATCATTTAAGTTGTTTGCGATAATAAAATAAAGGAGATTTAACAAATTTATTGTATATACCTACTCAAATAAAACAAAAGCGGTTTATTTATGATTTTTTAATATACATTAATCTGAATCTGACAATGGTGTCACCGATTGCGTCTCAGACTCGGAATCCGAACTGCAGCTGCTTTCTCCTATGTTTATGATAAACGGCTGGTCTACTATATTGTCGTATCGCACGTCTCGATTCCAATCATCTAAGCATAGCTTTTTCGTCTTTTCAACCACTTTCCTCCAATTGTCCGGAGTCACTTGACTACATGCCTCTTGTAGCAACGTAAGCATTTTATTAGCTGTGAATGGTGGAGTGGTGTTAAGCCTGGCTGCACAACCTGAAACAATAATGGTTTAGATTGAAAATGATGCAAAGTCAAAGAGCGAGATCGGGGTAAGTACATTATAAGTACATAATTTTGTACGTTAAAAGTGTGTAATTGATATAAGCACATGGATAAAAATAAAAATGCAATTTGCTAGTGAAATAAAATAGCTTTAAATAGTACTAGCCGACTAGACAGTCACCAGTGACCTAAATAAAAACATGTTAAAATAAATACAAATCAACCCACCTTTGATCTGCGCCCATATCATTTCGATTGCATTATATTGGCAGTGGTAGGGCGGTAGCCGAATCACGGTGTGCCCTTTTGATTTTGCCATCTCATCCAAGAAATATTTCTTCTTTGTTTGCTGTTTATGAAGGTTCAACAATCTAACTAATTCCTTTTTCAGCATTTGAGTATTAGCTGCCACACCATTGTTTTGCAGCCACTCTATTATTTCGCCTTTATTGTTGTTCGCGGTAGGCGCTTTATTAATTTGCACAGAGTGGTATGGGGCGTTGTCCATTAAAATGTAGTGGGGCTCGTTTAAATTGTCTAATAGTTTTGTGAACCATTTCTTGAAATTCTCAAAATTCATCTCTTCGTGATAATCACTTGTTTTCACGGATTTGAAGGCCCACAAGCAGTTAGGTACAAAACCTTTGGCTGTGCCAGCGTGGCAGATAATCAAACGCTGGCCCTTGCCTTCTGGTGCTTTGGTACAGGATTTCTCTGTGTCGTCTGTCCATGTTTTGGAGACTGAGTGATTGGCGTTGAGCCACGTTTCGTCCAGATAAACCACCTTGTCCCAGTTCTCGATGTTTTTTATTTGTCGTAGAAAATCACACCTCATCAATCCAATGTCCTTCCGCTCCATTATCACTTTTCTTTTGTCACACTTCCCATAACGAAATCCACATTTTTTTATAACTTGTCTGAGAGAAGTGAATCCACCTTTAAATAAATCAGCCGATTTCAGCGACGCTAATAATTTTGTGCAAGTCGGCAGTTCACCTCGAAAATAATAGCCGTAAATATGGTTTCGTATCGCTGCCATGTCGAAATCATCGGGGTTAGTTACGGGTCGTGCCCTATTATGTTTTTTCTTCTTTGGAGTTGATAATTTGTTCTCCTCCATCGACGATTCGCCGAACTTCTCCTTTGTAATTCGGGAAACGGTAGCTTTGCCAATTCCCAAAGCATCAGCAACACGGTCGCGTACGTTGTCAAGTGGCAACAAAGGTCCGCCATTTTGTAGTTCGCGAGCAAAATAGTCACGCAAGCGTACAACAAACTCCCGCGTTTCACTGTTGAGTACAGTTTTTCTCAGTCTTTTCGGCATTTTGAAACACCAACAAACACAAAACAGCAACAATAACAAAAACAGAAAACAACAATAGTAACAAACAAAGGATTCCGTTGACACAAGAAAACACGTGGCGCATACAAGGCGTTAGCACTCGTACTGGCGTAGCGAACTGACAGTACTAGCGTAGTGACAGATCAGATAGTGTTGCTATAACTAAAATTTTAATTCACATTAAAATTATACAGTCCGACCATGTTACCTCTGCATCGGAATATTGGCAACCCCATATACAAATACACGGATACTTGTAAATATAACAAGCATTATAATTATAGTAATGTAGATTATATTTTAAAAACATGTTTATCGATGTGGCTGAATGCAAGTCACGCCTTTGCCTATAAAAAGTTGCGATATATCGACACGACCCGTCACTAGTATGAACTGTCATAGGGATCTGTTATGAATGAATTATTGGAAATTCTTCAAAATTTCGGGCTCAATTTTACCTAGACCATTACTGCAGAGTAGGTACCATATAGTCTGGGGCTACCTACTCTGTGTCGATCTATTTATAGTGCACGACATAGATCCATTTTATTTTCCACCATTGTGTCATCGGTAAAGAGTTGATTGCCTTGACTTGTTGAAGCAGACCGACCAGCTTAAGTGTGTTTAATACAATGTGCGTATGTATACCTGTATGTGAGTCCATACATAAATCAGGTCGAAAACAACAACTTCTATGTGTAAACACATTTTTATACATAGAAACAACTCAATGTGACTTCACCTCACTTGATGGTAAGCAGTAGGTAAAGTCTCAGGAAAGAGTCCATATTTCCAGATATCTACAATAGAAGACCTCGGCTTAACGGCCTTATCAGATGCTTTTTCACGCCCAGCTTAAAGGACCCGGGACTGTAGGAAGAAGAAAACACGTGAGCTGATATAGAATTCCAAGACTCTATAGAGCGGCGAAAAAAGCAAAAATGGGTAATAGTTCTTTTAGTTTTATTTTAATAATTACAATAAATTTAACATTTAAATTTGTAATTCATTTCCACCTCAACCAGGGATCACAGTACACGATAACCTTAAACTGCTTGTGTTCTTATAAATAGCTGTCATTGCTAGCAAAGAAGTAAATAAATCACACAAACGAAACAAGCAAACGTCGTGCAAAAAGCATCTTGTAGTTAACAAAAACAACGAACCAGCTCATTTGTGGTTTCACGATGTTCAAATCGTGACGAACCTTGCTCCACTGTGAGCAAATTGCCGCCTCGCGGTTTTGTTCTAAACTACACAAACAAACTATTAATTATGTGACTCAGTCAAAATTTTGGTTGGTTGTATAATTCTTATATTCTACTATTTAAGTCCGTCTAGTAAGACTAGTAAGAAGAAGTAAGACTGGGGAAGTACCTCCGCCCTACA
The DNA here is from genome assembly GCA_963662185.1 of Eilema griseolum. Classification (NCBI taxonomy): domain Eukaryota; kingdom Metazoa; phylum Arthropoda; class Insecta; order Lepidoptera; family Erebidae; genus Eilema; species Eilema griseolum. The sequence continues at coordinate 1,108,211 of OY759252.1, forward strand.
GAATACCACGGCTATAATAACTTCGTGTTGTGTTCCCAGCAGTGAGTAGGGTAGCCAGAGCTCACTGGAGAATTTGTGCTGTCAGTGGAAGACTAAAGGCTTTTCCTGCTTTGTCTTCTAGTGACGGCACAGAAACTCTGCACTTACAGGGTTGGCAGCGCGATTGTGACTCCTCTGGTGTTACAAACGTCCATAGGCCACGGTAACCACTTTCCATCAGGTGGGCCGTGTGCTTGTCTGCCACCTGAGTGGTATAAAAAAAACTAATATTTTATAGAGAACGACCAAAATTTTATGACTTTGTATTGTTGTTTGTATGCTTTATTGGAAAAATACTTCCAACACTTGAAAGGTACATTATCCACGATGCAATGGATATATGGCATAAGGACATCATGCCACTACCGAAAGGAGCAGAACAGACTGTACTGTAAGAATTGATTACACTAGATATAGACAAAAAGTCCAGAATGCAGAATGTGATTGGTCTATGTTGTTTATGACAGATGTTAAAAATCTATTCCCGCTCATGTTTTTGTGTTTGGTAGAAGGTTGTTATATTTCGGAGCTGAAGTTTAATATAATTGTTATAAACAAAGAATATTCAGTCTTTCAGTACTCACTACATAAGACCATATATCTATAGGATGATTTGGGTGATACAAGGCGTGGTTCGGTGATTCAGAGAGCTCAGAGCAATAATATATATAATATAACATAACAAGAACATAAAAATTGATTCAAAAGTGATGAAAATTTGTGAATATGTTTGGTTGTTTGTTATTCAATCACACTGAAAAAATTGAACGGATCCGGTTGAAATTTGGTACAGGGATAGATTATAGTCTGGAAAAACGGAGGCTTTTTATTCCGAGTAAAGGATCCTATGGGTTTCGGCAACGGGATCAAAACCCAATGCGGACGAATCTGCAGGTACATTATATAATAGATCAAGTTTTCACTTGAACGAACAATTTAGGACTTAGGATTTAGAACTTATGAATGGGTATGTGTCGTTAATTTCCTTTCTGGATATATCTGTTAATTCAATATTAGTTTGTAGCCTAACACAATTCTATGCGTACCTTCCGCTGAACGGTTTGGATAATGATATTGTAATTATATAGTTTCATTTCCTATTCGTTGTACTGAAATTTTAAAATATTTTAATGAAGATGAAAATATAAATCTGTTCAATTTTGCCTTTACGAATGCTTTTGATTATGTAGACCATAACATTATGTTGCACAAATTAGATTTGTTAGATTTTATACTATAAAAGACGTTCAGTATTTGGACTTTAAATAATAGACATTTATATTGTTTCAGAGTAAGAATATAAATGAGAGATCAGAGTAAGGCCAAGTGGTAAAATAGACTTACATAAAATACGGTGTCCCACAGGGTAGCGAATTGGACCAAACAATTTTACTTATTTTATATTATATAAATTAGCCGATTTTAATAATGTTACGGCAACTTAAATTTTACATCAACACTATAAAAAGTTTACAATTGCCAAATTTGTCATATGAGAGCTATGTAATATTATATATCTAAAAAAACAAATATGTCTAGTCTATTTTTATACCAAGACCAGATATAATGTGGGTAGAACCTCGGGCAACAGCTAACGTTATATAAACTAATATTAGTGCTGAAGCTGACGATAACATAGCCAATGTTGTGATTGCGGAAAGAGATACTATAGTTAGGTTTTGCTATCGTCTCACACCAGACGCTGTTTCGGAGAGAATTAAATACCTACTGGAGTAAACGACAGCCAGTGAAGTGTTGCTAACAGGCGAGCGAGTCACGACTGTCGGGAGTAAGGAAATTAATGTGTTTCGGCAAACCGACATTGCTACGTGAGAAGCCGGGGTTCTAACTAGACAGGGTATACGAAACAAATAGCATTTATTTACATAGGAAGCTCCAATTGACGTGATAATTAGAAAGAGAGTCACCTTTATCTACACGTAGCAAGTTCCTATGGTGGCACTCAGCTTGATGGCCTCATCAGATGCTTTATAACGCCCCTCTTAACGGCTATGATAACCTCGTGTTATTCCCGGCGGTGAGTAGGGTAGTCAGAGCTCACTGGAGAGATTTTGTGCTGTCAGTGGGAAGACCAAAGGCTTGTCATTATTGTGTCTTCTGCACTGACGGCAGCACGAGTGTTTTTTTTTATTTTTTTATATAGAACTCTTCAATTAGACTTCGCCTTGCCTGATGGTAAGCTATAGGCAAAATTCAAGGCTCAATTGAAGTAAGTTGTCAGATGTAATGAGAACGTTGTTGGCTGTACAAAATCCTTTATCAAAAGCCAGTACTAGATCACACTTGACCTCCGACCTTAGCAATAGTGTAATGTTGTATGGAGAAACTTTGTGACATTAGCGCTGATGTAGTGAGCAAGCAGTGCTTTATCATACAGATCGTAGCCTTTAAATGTCAAAGCTTGTTGGGATATTTTTACCCGATATTTTTACCATCAGGCAAGGCGAAGTCCAATTGACGTGTCCTATATAAAAAAAAAAAAAAAAAAACTACGGCGAAGCAAAAGGAGGGTTATGATTTTGACAAGCTATGTTTGTATGTATGTAACGCAAATCACGCTTTAAAAAATATTAAACAAGAAAATATCAAGGACAGCTGTGGTCGTATGCTACGTAGTCTAACAAAACAACACATTCTATGAAAAAGTGGCACACGACCACGGCTATCCTTAATATTTTCTTGTTGAATACTTTTTAAAGCGTGATTTTAAGAAGACGGGTTTTAGTGTTGTGTCTATTGTTAAATTTTAAGATCTTCTTTTTCAACAGAGTGTTTTGCCCCGATTCTACCTGAAGCTTGGAGCTTCTCACGCCTGTCAACCTCACCTTCGGCAACCAACAACAACCCACAGTCGCCGTGCGTTTAGTCGGTTCGAGTCTGACATAACCGTTAGTAACGTTAGTAATGTGGAAAAGTACAAGTGAGTTATCAATATGTGTAACAACAAATTCCACCAAGTGCCATCAATCTACAGTATAAATAGTTTTAAGAAAAGGTATTTTGGAGCTCGTCTAATTATCTTAATAATGTCTTAAAACTGTGCAAAAAAACAAACTTATAAGTCAACACATTCAAAAGATATTACGGTTTATGTAGCTTAAGTTACGGAGCCCTCGGTGACCGAGTCCGACTCACACTTGACCTTTTTTTATTAAAAAACTAGCTGTAGCCCGCGGTTCCGCCCACGTGGATGTTGACTATCGCAACCAAACATCTAGCTTATCTCCTTTCCCAAGTTCTAATCTATCTCAGCACCAAATTTCATCGAGATCGGTTCAGTCGTTCAGGCATGAACACGTAACAGACAGACAGACAGAGCTATTGTCGCATTTATAATATTAGCATGGATTGCTACCCGTATACATTTATCTATTTTGTTATATAGTAAGTTTATCATATAACATTAAAACTTTCACATTTACATGCGGGTAGTGACAATAAAAAGACCGATAGGCTTTCAAATAGTAGACTGATTAAAAGATCCTATTTCGAAAGATCACAAGAGACTTTATTTAGGACAGTTTCTATTAATATAACTCTAGTAGGTTTAATAATTATGATTAATTTAGAGTTCAAGATTATTGAATAAATGTGTCTACGTGATGATTGTCAAATGTACTTAGTTCTTTCCATAAAAAAAAAAATATATTTTTAGGTTACTGATGTTTTAACAAATGCATTAATTAAAATTTAATACATACAAAATAATGAAAACATAAATACACAAACAAATTCGCGATCATGTCGCGTCAAACAACCCACTCCGCATCGTTCCCGGCGCAAAGGTGCCCCACTGAATCGCAATAGCCAACCTTTGCCCCAGGAACGAGCAACATAAAATACATAAAAACACATTATAACCTTATGTACCTACCCATTACCTACTTATTTAGGGAAATGTATCTACGAATGAAAGTTAATTAATGTTAGTAAAATTATAATACCCGGGTTTTGATTTGACATGTCGGGAAGAAGAGGGAGAACCTAGTATGATCGGATGGCTGAGCGTTTGTATACTTTGTATAGTGTTTTCTTTATCTTACATCGGAAAGGGTGGATATCTTCATAGAGTAGTTAAAACCGTTTGTGTGTAAAAGCTATCTGATGCCCGTAAGTTGACCTGTCAAATAGACTGATTTAAAAATCCTGTTTCAAAAGACCGCAGGAGACATTATTTAGTACCTGGTAGATTTAATAATATGATTAAATTTACAGTTCATATTATTAAATAAATGTGTCCACGTGATGATTGTCAAATATACTTGAAGAAAGAAAGAAAATACATTTATTGCAAAACACAACGCACATTACATATATACCTATATATATACACAATTTAGAATAAAGACAGAACTAAAAAAATAAAATAGAAATAAAAAGACAAAAACATAATAAGAAGAATAATAATAATTTATTTCTTTATTTATTGTATATTTGTGTAATTTTATTTATCACATACAAAATAATTAAAACATAAATACACGAAACAAACTCGCGATCATGTCGCGTCAAACAACCCACTCTGCATCGTTCCCGGCGCAAAGGTGCCCATGATGCTGATTTATTTCCAAGAATATGGTACATTGAGGTCTTTATGTTATTTCCGTTGTTCAAACATATTCTACCATAACCAGGTGTAGAAATATTAAATTTTACAATAATAATATTTGTTTTACAATAGTAATGTCAAACAAACATACTCATGCAATCAATTAATTATTTATTTCTATTAAGTTTTACAATAATAATATATAAATTTTACGATAATAATATATAATAATATAATATAAGTGGTGTCAGCTGCTACGCTAACGACCTTTAAGTGTCGCTTGGATGAATGGCTTACAGTATAAAACAAACAATAAAAGAGATATGGACTGGACTGAACTGTACTCCAACACCATGAAGTGGACATATCAGCAAACATGCTGCTCGTCCATAATTTAAATAATAATAATAATATAAAACTCCAAGACCTCATACCCGCCACAATTTGTTATCTATGGTTGCGTAATGTCACCCACTTTTCTTTTCAAAAAAATACAGGGGTAAAATTACTGAGAACTTTTTTAATCGGTTAAAAATTAGCCGCGTGGTTCCCGATAGAGTAGAATTTGGGCCACCCCATCTCTTCCCATGCGGTGTCGTACAAGGCGACTAAGGGATAGGGTTGTTTAACATCAGAAATATTTATACAGCCCAGACTCAGCCTCAGGTGCATGGCTCGAGTCAACAATAGTGCCCGGCAATAGGCTCACCCCCTATTACGTGAGACCGAATACAATGATTGGTGAAATGTGAGTATTAATTCACCTCTGCCTAACCCTCCGGGGATAAAGGCGTGATTATATGTATGTATGTGTATGAATGTAAAAATTAAAATAAATAATAAATGATATGGAAATTCGAACAAATTGTTTTTATGCCTCTGTACAACTCATAATATAATATTTTATGTCATATTGCTTTGCACCTGTACTTATATTGTGAATAAATAAATTATTATTATTATTATTATTATTATATTATTAAACTCGATATCGAATCTACTCAGGCGATAGACTAGACGACAACCAAGAGGGGCATCAGAAGGTTTCTTCATGGTCGGCAGCGCGAGTGTGACACCCCTAGTGTTGCATACGTCCATAGGCCACGGTAACCGCTTCCCATCAGGTGGGCCGTGTGCTTGTCTGCCATCTAAGTGGTATAAAAAAAACAACCGCTCCCCTAAAGCCACGTAAGCCGAATAAAATAACATTCCAATCCATTTAAAAGAAAATATAATTGGAGTAAGAATCAATCCAAAAATTAAAATCATTGATTAGAAGTGTACAAGCCACTGCGTGGGTACGCGGGTAGATTGACATTTACATAAGTTCGCGCCTACGTTTTCAACGGATAATTATGTAACCTTTTGCCTATCGTAGCGTACATTATGCCAATAAATAAATTTATACATTATGCCAATAAATAAATTTAAATTAGAAGTGAAAAAAACTTTAATGAGTAAAGGTAACTATAAAGTGGATGAGTATCTTAATGATGTTAATGCGTGGTCAACATAAGTCTCTTGCTTGCTCGCACAAAATAAATTGTAAAGTAAAGCAAATTTAAAAAAAGAAAAATAATCTAGTTCTAATATAGTTCGCTGAGTTTCTTGCTGGTATCTTCTCAGTAGAACTAACCTACCGAACCAGCGAAACAATCATTTTCCAATGGTTTATTTGTACATTATTTATTATTTTATATTATTTCTTGACATACATAATTGTAAAATTTTGACGTTCATATATGTGCTCTTTGTGTGCCTAAACTGAATAAATGAAATTGATTCTTTAATTATGCTCATATTTGCGTATCTCACAATCAATATATGTGTAACTTTTTCGCGAAAAAACATTAAAAATAAATAATTTATTTTACGCGGTTTTACTACGGCAGGTCACGTCATATTCGGGTGTGACGTCATCATTAAAAATTGATATACACGAGTACAAAATATATAATAATATTTGACTGCAACTCACCGTGACAGACGAGTAAATGTTACAGGACATGTTTTAAATGGTTAAAGCAATTTTTTTAGTATCGGAATCAAAGAAATTTGCTAATTAGGTACATTTAGACTGTCGGTTTTTATACACACTGACAGGACGGGACCATTTTACTGTTACCACTGAAGCACATTCGAAATGCGCGAATTTATTGATGTCACGTGAACTGTCAACTGATTCGCCCGCGTTTTGCATTTTTTTTTATACAACTTAGGTGGCAGACAAGCACACGGCCCACCTGATGGAAAGTGGTTACCATGACCTATGAACGTGTGTAACACCAGTGGAGTCACATCCGTGCTGCCGACCCTGTAAGAACAGAGATTTTGTGCTGTCAGTGTAGAGGACAAAGCAGGACAAGCCTTTAGTCATTCCACTGACAGCACAAAAACTCGCCAGTGAGCTCTGGCTACCCTACTCACCGCCGGGAACACAACACGAAGTTATTATAACCGCGGTATTCTGTAGGGCGGAGGTACTTTCCCAGTCGGACTGCTCATTATGTAAAATACAGTCTAAAAAAATGTTACTTTAAATTATTTGTAATTAATATTTGAGTGAAATACATTTCTATCCAATTCAATAAATCATTCAAACAATCAATTTCATATTTGATTGTAAAAGTGATCAAATATCCAATGAAAGGTTTCCCCTTTCCTACACAGGACAACACGTGCAGGTCTTAGATGTCACCCGCACACGGTCCCGGGTCCTTTAAGCGGGGCGTGAAAAAGCATATGATGAGACCGTCAAGCTGAGTGTCACCATTGTCACACGGTATGTGTAGGTAATCGTGACCCTCTTTTCAGAGACTTTGCCTTCAGTTTACCATCAGGCAAGGCGAAGTCGGTCCTCAGTAAAGTTGTGGGGACTTTACAAGAGGCTCACTAGGGAGCTTTGGAACCAACACGAAAAGTCACAATTCACTGTAATTTGCCACTTTCCACACTTGTGTGCGTTGTCAAAGTTATTATATCTAAAAATCCACCATTTTTATAAATAAAAAGTAGAGTAATATTGAGAGTTCTAACTCACTTCGTTCGTTGAACTCTCAATATTACTGATCTAGAACTCTCAATAGCACATGTACGATTGAGAGTTCTAACTCACTAATGTAATATTTACGAACGAAGTGAGTTAGAACTCTCAATCCTACATGTGCGATTGAGAGTTATAAATCAGTATTCGTAATCATCAGTACTCACTTCGTTCGTAAATATTACAATATTACAGGTGGTGGTGCAATATAGTCAATATTACATAACCTAAGTATAGCAACCTACATAGCACGTATGAAACGATGCCACGATTTGGTCTGTTGCTAGTCGCTAAGCCTTTGTCGGCACATCACTCCCAGTGAGGTCTCGTTACTCGCGCGGCTGTCGAGCTTCGCCGAGTGCAATATGATAATGATATAAACAATAGCATTTCTCATACCTAAATGCACCTGCTACTGACCGCTAATAATATTCCATAAATGAAATTACTTGACTAGTTTTACCTACGACTTCACTTTTTAATATTTCATCTACGATCAATCTTTACATAAAATAATATTTGTATAATATATACCTACTTATTTAAAGTAAATAGTTAGATAAAAACTATATTGTAAGACCGTATTATATATTTGCACTTTGACTTTATCGAGATCGACTGTTGCCCAACTCTCTACCTTGAAATGAAAACCTGTACTAAACACTAGCTTGTTATTTAGCGGATGCACTGCCTAGCAGGATCGGATGGCTTGGGGTCCAAAGGTGTTGATGTAGGTCGCGTGTAAGATATTGTTTTTAGCAATAAGGTTGCCATTTATGCATATCTTGTACCTAAATTGTATATAATTTACTGTATAATTATTATACATATAAACACCCAGACCAATGCAAATAGTCATATTCATGCAAACAAATTATTGCACCGTGCGGGAATCGAATCCATCACGCCACGGAGGCTGACATTTTCCTTGAACAAATTTTAACCAGATCCGTTTAGCCGTTATAGTGTGATTGAATATAACATAATTTATTTTTATTTTGTTTATAGGTTTATCCACAGCAAATGCATTACAAATTGATACACCTACATATTAAGAAGAATATCTTTAAAAAACTTTCAAGTTTAAATATAATTATTAGTGGGATCAAAAATTAAGTTATTCGTTAAAATTATAATAATAATAATACAATATTGATACAGGATTGGACAGGTTGTAGGATTTTTACACGTGGAGTATGTAATTTTACTCCATGTGATTCTTTGAAGTTATGTGGGTCGAAAATGCTTACACGAATTACATTAGGGCTGCCACTATTAGTTAATAATGTACTATCTATAAATTAAAATAAATACAACATCTTATTTTTCGATACAATAAAATATTGTGTGAAGGATTTAATAGGTATCTACATTGGTTTCAAATAATTTATTGAGATTACCTACTCTTTGAACATAATGAATATTTGAATATTATAATCCAGATAATTTAGTTTTTTAATCAAATACTTATCACATTTTATATCTAAAAATAAAATAAATTAAATGTTTACATTTTAATTAATATTGACAGCATTTATTAATGCAATTTATTATTTCAAATACATCGGGAAAAATGAAATGCTCAAGTAGAACTCGAAACCATGACCTTTCCCTTACAGGGGAATGCTCAGCCGACTGAGCTATTGAGCGATTACAATTTGAGTTATTATTAAAGAATGAAATTATAAGAAAGACAATTTTTTATAATATGTATAATGTTAAGTTTAATTTTTATTTCCATTTCCTGTATTTACTGTATACAAACATAATAGGGGAATCTAAATATTAAGTAAACTTTACATCATACAAAATATTTACATTATTATTAGATATGTATAACTTATTAATATTTTCATGTAGAATTTACATAACTTATATCATAATTTGATTATTTCCATTACGTAACGTGACGAGATATTTTTTCCTATGCGTGGTGACAACCCTAACGTATTTTGCTAAATTATCATTAATTTTCTTATAAAATCCGAAATCATTCAGTCAGTGCTTCATTTTGACTTCGTTATTATACCGTTGAACGAATCCATTGGAGCAGCCACCATCTTGAAGATCTTCCACCTTGAAGACCAAGACCTTTCACCTTGAAGACTAAACACCTGGCTCCAGATTTTTTGTGAGTTTAATCGTCACTGTACCTACCTACCTAAAAAATGTAAGTTCCTAAGTTATAAAATATTCTATCCCATGTTCTATTGTTTTTAAGTGAGAAATCTTTTTAACCTTTAAACAAATTTGGCAGAACTAAACCTATCGTTATTTTGTGCACGGTGACGGTGAGTGATACTAACTAGTGATAGCGTATTTAGCTTATTAGTCTTGTCAAATTTTATTAGTTTGAGTGACTACCGAATTGTTGCAATTGGCAGACTAAACACTTCGTTTTCTGAGTTACTAGTCGCAATTTAATAACTATTCTGTTTATAATATTTACAGGTCGGATTCAGAGTACGATAGTGGCAACAGTGCGAGGGCGTCGTCGATCGAAGCCGTCAAGTCAAATTCGAAGGCAGCAAAGGGGGCTGGAAAGCGCAAATCGTCACCAGCTGTCAAAAGCGTTGCAAGCGATCGTATAAGGTACGTCCATATGTACCAGTACGTACATGTTCATTACTTATCTATACTAATATCATAAAATATACGAAAGTAACTCTTTCTGTCTGTCTGTAACAAGGTAAAGCGTAACAACGGTTTGACGTCTAAACCGCTTTACCTATTGATGAAATTGGATGTGGGGTAGACCAGACCATGAGAAAAGACTAAAGCTATGTTGACATCTACACGGGCGAAGCCGCGGGCAAAAGCTGGTTATATTATAATTTACGACTGAAAAATCTAGTGCTGTTAAAAATAGTTTTTACGAAGAGAAAGTTTTTGTGAAGATAATGTGATAGTTTTCTGAGTAGTTTTCTGTGTATTTATTTATTATTTGTAACTTATAATAGGTATTATGTTTTCAGAGCGGACCAAGAGTTCGATTGTGACAAAGTGGTAAGGAGCGAGGCTGGGACGTTCAAAAAGGTCTCCGTCAAACGCAAGTCATCTGCTAGAAGTACCTCAAGCGAATGTCCGAGGTAATTATTACTCATTAGTACTCTTATACCCAGCTGATGTAAAGTGATGATAAGGTACCAATACTACCAATTAAAATACGTATAATCAATTACATTACGCAATAGGTATGTACCAAAATATGAGTGAGTGAGGTTACGTGTTAAATAATGCTAGATTTGTTATTTTTGTTAATATAATATTATTATGAGAGATTTATTTATTTTTCTGGCTAAGTAGTTTAGTAATGAGTGACCGTAGTTGCAAATCCAGAAGTCTTGCGTTCGAGTTCCATTAGTATCAAACTTTGTGTGTCGTTCATGACAGTCATCTATTAATCTGTTCACGTAATATTCCTAACTAAAGCAAAACTGATGTTGTCCAGTTCATAACAATATACATAATGATCATTTATTATTTATTTAATGAACATTATAAGTACTAAGGTACAATATTATAATATAGAAAATTTCCCTGTTTTAGAGCTTCAAAGAAAAAGGCTGCGCAAAAGGGATACGACATCTTCCACCTCGACAGTGAAACTCCCACCGTCAACACCGGCAGAGCTCCATCCACATCGGTGCTGTACAATCGGGTGGCTAACGGTCAAACGAGGCGTACACTGTCTACCGAGGGTCCCTTCCACATTGACTTGAAGGTGTACAACTCGGTTGACGTCCAAGAAGGTGGCGACGACCTTTGGAAAAAATACCTGCTGTGGTTGAAGCTTCGGACTGACGAGGAATCTCCTCACTGGGCTCAACTACAAAAATTTGTTAGACAAGCCAGCGAGTTGTTCGCAGATTCTGAAGCCACTTTCTTTTCTAATAAAATTAATTTTAAATAAGTCCGTACCTACTAAACTTAATATAATTATCTATTTGTATGTAATACATAAAAATATTAAATAAATTTGATTAATCCATTGACCATCATAAATTTCAATTAAAAATTCCATCCTAATCTGTCTGTGTGTTTCACAAATTAATATGCCGTTCTGTGATAGCTGTGGTGTTGACGTAAATGGTAAGAAATGGATAGGACATTTAAGGAGTAAAATACACCGAAAGTCAGATAACGTAATTACTTTAGATCATGGCGTGTAGAAAGTGAACTCTGCTTTTAAAAATCGATTAGCAACATATAGATTACATACTCTTGACACGAACGAACAGACATCTTTACCTGTTTTCTTCAGACACCTTCACAGTAGGGTCAAATCTTTAATTGATCAATCTCTTGCAGCTCACACTTCCCTTAAGGTTAACTTTCATATATACTCAAAGTTTGTACTACTTAAACACGACATACCAGAAGTTAAATCATTTGAAACCAAAAATATTATTATATGTATGAACTATGATTTTACAAAGCTCTTTACAGATGTTGCTAATCAATTACTGAAAAAGATAGACGAATTTGAAGAGCGGGATTCTGGTTGGACTTTCCTTAATAACTGTTACATGGAGGTAAATATAAATAGATATCAACCGCTCCGTGGTTCAAGATTTATTGATTTACCTCTGATCATTAAAAATAAAAAGGCATGTGTAAATATTCGTAACAATGATATATATTGTTTCCTGTGGTCGGTCACGGCAGCTCTTTACCCTGCAAATAGGAACATTCAAAGAGTTTCTTCATATCCAAATGTTTTCAATCTGTTTAACATAGAAGGAATGTCATTTCCAGTAACTTTTACCGATATACAAATGTTTGAAAAAAATAATCCAAGATTACGAATAAATGTATATGGTTTAGAAAATAATAGACAGATCATAGGACCTTTATACAAATCACAGTTTAATAACGATAACAAAAAAACAGTTAATTTACTATTATTAGAAAAGAGCAGATATTCACATTACTGTCTGATCAAAGATTTATCGCGTTTGGTGAGAAAACAAATAACTAACCATAATGGGAAATTATTTTTTTGTGATGAGTGTTTGCTATTTTTTAGATCAAGCATGGAAATTGATTCTCATGTATGTGCCGGTGTAATGACTCAGCTACCGCAAAAAGGTTCAGTGATTGAGTTTAAAAACTACGAAAGGAAACAAAATGTGCCATATGTAATTTACGCAGATTTTGAAGCCATGTTGGTTCCAGTGCAAGGGTGCAACCAGGATCCCTCTGTTGCGAGTACCTCAGTATGTCAGGTACATATACCTATAGCATTCGCTTATTATATAGTTTGTTCGTTTGATGAAAGTAGAAATCGTTTTGTATCTTACCGTGGGGAAGATTGTGTAGATAAATTTGTTGAGAATATTTACAGGGATGTTCAATGGATTAACAACAATCTGTCGAATAGTGTACCAATTATATTTAACAACGAAGATTCTGTTAAATTCAATGAAAGCACTCGTTGTCATATTTGTCAAAACTTACTAATCACAGACCGAGTAAGAGATCACTGTCATTTGACAGGTCAATATCGAGGAGCCGCACATAACTACTGTAATTTGATGTATAAACTTCCGAAATTTATACCAATTTTCTTTCATAACCTTTCAGGTTACGATTGCCATCTTTTTATTAAAAAATTAGGAGAAGCTAGCGGTTCACTTAAAATCATAGCTAAAAATAAAGAGTCATACATTTCTTTTACAAAATTTATACAAGTTTCTAGAAATGAATTTGTACAGCTTCGGTTTGTGGACTCCTTTAAATTTTTATCTACTAGTTTAGACAAATTAGTAAAAAGTTTGAAAAAAGAACAGTTTATACACTTAAAAAACAATTTCTCTTGTCCAAAACAATTTAAATTACTTACGCGAAAAGGTGTATATCCTTATGATTATATGAGCAACATAAATCGCTATAAGGAGACAGTTCTGCCTGAAAAATGTTATTTTTATAATTCCTTAAATAATCAACATATTTCATTAGCAGATTACCAGCATGCTAAATTAGTATGGTCTGAATTTAAAATAAAAAATCTAGGTGATTATACTGATCTTTACCTCAAAACTGACGTACTTTTGTTGACTGACGTTTTTGAAAACTTTAGAAATACTTCTAAGCGATTTTATCAATTAGATCCAGCTTTTTATGTAACAGCTCCTAGCTTATCATGGGACGCGATGCTTCTCAAAACGGGAATTAAGTTAGAACTTATTGATGATTTAGCAATAATAAGGTTAATACAAGAGGGTATAAGAGGAGGTCTTTGTATGAGTTCCCATCGTTATGTAAAAAGTAATAATAAATATATGGAAAATTATGACCCTCAACAAGATGATATATTTATTGTATACTTAGATTGCAATAATTTATATGGGTATGCTATGTGCCAACCTTTACCTTTATCAAACTTCAGGTTTCTTGATAAAAATGAGATAGAAAATCTAAATATCATGAATATAAAAGATGATGCAGATTATGGGTTCATATTAGAGGTAGATTTACTTTATCCTAAATATTTACACCGTTTGCATAATGACTTGCCATTTTGTCCTGAGAAATGTGTGCCTCCTGGAGGAAAAATTTCTAAACTTGTCACAACTTTATATGATAAATATAAATACGTAATACATTACGTACATTTGAAAAATTGTATTAAGCATGGATTAATATTAAACAAAGTGCATCGCGTTATAACTTTTAGGCAAAAAGATTTTTTAAAACAATATATAGACCTCAATACCGAGCTTAGACAAAAAGCAGTGACCGAATTTGAACAAGACTTTTTTAAATTGCTTAATAACAGTATATTCGGTAAAACGCTAGAAAATAATGAAAATCGTGTAAAAGTTCATTTAGTAAATCAGTGGAGTGATAGCGAAAATAAAACAAAAAAGAGATTAAGTGCAGATACCTTGGTTGCCAGACCTAACTTCCATAGTGTTTCTATATTTTCTGAGAATTTGGTTGCGATTCAAATGAAACCTGAAAAAATTGTTATGGATAAACCCCTATATATAGGTTTCTCTGTATTAGAACTATCAAAAAAACATATGTACGATTTTCACTATTCTATTATGCGCCCACATTACAGAGAACTTATCAAGTTATGCTATACGGACACAGACAGTTTTATTTATAAAATTGAAACTAACGACTTTTACAATGATATGAAAAACTACTTTATTAGTTATTTTGATACTAGTAATTATAGTACAAGTAATCCGTTTAGTTTACCGATTTTGAATAAAAAGGTGCCAGGTCTATTCAAAGATGAAATGGGTGGTAAAATAATCAGGGAATTCATTGGTCTACGTCCCAAATTATATTGTATTCAATCTGAGCAATGTACTTTAAAAAAAGCTAAAGGTGTTAAGAAATGCGTAGTGAGAGACTTAGTAAAAGCAGATTATAAAAAAACGTTAACCAATAATGAAATAATTCGTAAACAAAATTTATTATTTAAATCCTTGAAACACGAGTTAGTAACCCGTAGTGTCAACAAAGTTGTATTATCATCCAATGATGATAAGCGGTATATATTAAAGGACAACATTCACACTGTTTCTTGGGGTAATTGCTCAATTTTAGGCTGAATTTTAGGACGTTTAATTGAAATTTATGATGGGTTTTATTTTTTCATAAGTATGACATTGTGATGTTTAAAAATGTATTTAAGTACTTTAAGTTTTTATCTTATAAGAATGTACCTACCTACCTATGCCTTTTACTCTTATTTATAAATAAATACCTACATGATGTAATCATATTTTCGTTTTATTATACTTCATTCTCAACTAGTGACATAATAGAAAACTTTTGCGACACACATAGGTAAGTAAAGGGTAAACTGTACCTGAATCAGGTTTGTTCAAATTTTCATGTCTCAACCTGTTCTTAGTACCCTTATCTATATAATAATCATTGCAATAGCGAGGTAACACGTCATAGAAATCTTTTTGCTTTGCTATGCACAATACGTGTTTTTACATGATAGGATTTTCATGTTTCAACTTGTACGTCGTAAGTATTTTGTTGTTTAAAGAAATATGTATTAGAAATAGTATCAATTTTCAGAAACTGTGGCTATATAATCCCGTTGTTAATTTTATAAGTTCATTGTTTCATTCTAAATTTATCACTAACGACGTGGACGTAAATTATACGTGCAACTTTAAATTTATCTATTAGTTTACAAATCGACAAACAACATGGTAAGATATTTGATTTGAAAAACTATTATAATATTGTGTTCATAGAAAAGGTAACACGTCACGTAACGTAAATAACATACTAACGTTTTTTTTTATTTTCAGAACACAAATGAGAATATATTCGCGATAGAAGACACTGAAGAAAGAAACCGTTTGCCAAATGGATTGTATTCACCAGAATCGCTTCCAAATGCGCAAGATCCATATGCATTTGACGAAGAAACTGAACGATTATGGATCGCAGCTCAAAGTACACACCGTGAAACACCTAAAAAAAACGCCGAGAGAAAGAAATTCACGCGCAAGTCAGAATCAAAAATAGTGAGTAAAATATTAAAGAAACATAGACAACCTTCATACATTATAAACTGTGAACCAACAAAAGGACGGCGTTTGATCAAAATTGAGATTAAGGACCTGAGCGGATCAAGTGAGAATGAAGAGGAGATAATAAAGGCACAATATATTGTCAAAGATCCAGTTGACGAAATTTCTGATCAAACCGAAAATTTAATACATAATATATCAAAAAAAATATGCGGCTATTCTTTCCCTAACATTTATTAATAACAGTTCTTGTTTTAAAATATTCCTAACTAGATTAATTTTATGTAAATAGTGGTGTAGTGTAAGTTTGTAAATAAATGTGATCGTCATTTGTATTGAAATTAATATTTCATAAATAATTTATATTTTAATATTATTTAGTGTAAAAATGATAATATATAGGTATTATGCATTAAAAGTGATATTAAGAAATCAATGAAGATTTAAAGTTTGTTTTATTGAAATATTTATCAGTAAAATGTACCTACATTTTACTGATGTATATTTATACCATTTTTTATACAAATAATATTTGCTGATGTCATATTTATATTTAATTTAATTTTTATTGTGTGTACTGTGAAAATAATGTGTTAAAAATTACCTATAGATAGGTATTTAAAATGTGGGTTAAAAAATAAAAACCATTTACTTTAAAAAATTGTTTTATTTATTAAATCTGTGTATAGGAAGACAAATTACCTTTCTTGCTCTATTAAATAGTTCTTTAAACATAAAACATTTTTAAGTGCACATTGTTTATTATGATGAATACAATTAAAACTTGTCTCATTATTTGAATATTTGTGATGCAACAGTGATAAATTTAGGCACTTGTCTTCACCAAGATCTACGCAAATACAATTCATACAAAGATCTTGAATCCACTTGACTTTTTCTAAGCCCTTCACAATAATTTCTTTATTTTCTAAATAAGGAACAATTATGCGTCGAAATTCTCTATAGTCGATATAACCTTCATTCCAGTAAATCCCTCTGTTTCTCTCTAACCACGTAACTTGTTTTTTTTCATTCGTAGTTAAGTATTTAAATAAATATGGGGGCTTTATTAAGAACGTTTGGGTATAAACACGAGTGGCTAGAGCTAATTCCTTGATTATAAAGTTATTATAAGTGTCTTTAAACCCCTGGACATCCACTATAATTGTATTCGGGTTCATGATAATTTTCTCACAGTGCTGCTTAATGGTTTATACTCAATTATACAGTCGTTCAATATAAGACAATATGCCGAAGTTTGATCCGGGATATCAATATCACTTTCAATTTCCACTCTTACGTCCACAACAGGACCTGACTTAAGATTATCTGGCTGTCTAGAACAGTCTATGACGAATAACGGAGCAACGTTTTTAAATTGTTCCTCACTTAATAAAGGCTCAGCGCGACGCCCATAATAAGACTGTTGAAATTTAGCATATTTTTCATATATTAAAGCAATTCGATTATTCGAGAAACTTGTATTTATATTTTCATATGGGAAGTAGGTGGAGTTAAGGTATACCTTAACGTCACGAATCTCACAATGATCAAATCGAGACATATCAAATGTAGCATTATTTTTTCTATTTGTCTGTAAACCAATAATAACAAATCTTGGTTTCTCTATTTGCGAAGATGTTTTTATTGACCAAGTATGTTTGGTGGTTTTAGGCAACATTGGATATTCATACAAATCCCAATTCCTGAATATCATCTGAAGTGGTCGATCTTTTTCTAACAATTTTAGAATGTTTATTTTTTCTCTATCAGATACTTTAACATGCGGTACACGCCATATTATTTTGTTTATGATAATATCTTCTACAATTTCACCAGGGTTGAGTTTGAGTGCGTTCAGATTGGTATTACTTCGTAATAAGATTAGTTCATGTTTACTGTTTATTACTACTTTCTTAAAATCTTCTGCGAAACCAAGAATGTTGCGAAGTGGTATAGAAGCAGAAAAGCTACCTCCATTAGAACTTCTTATTCCCTCGATATTCCAACCCCAAGCATTAGATGTTTTAGCTTCGCTCTCATTCATTGATATAAATGATTTCATCGTGCTAGTTATACCAGCATTTTTTATTTTATCTATCTCCACTCCATTTATTTCGTACCTTATATCTTGAAACAAGTAAAGTAAACTATTGTTTGTGAAATGAACGTTACTGACTCTCTCTTTCGAATTTTCAGCCTTCTTTACAATAACAGTTCCTTCCAAAAACAAAGTGCTTTCTGATGGTAATATATACAAGTCTTGCTGATTAATGGGTATCCTGATTTCATCGCTTCTATTAAAACTTGTTACGTAAGGCTTGTAAGAGTGAATTTCAATTCCTTCCACAGAGTTGTCGTAGGCTGGAGCGGATAAAACATCTAGGATATTCATTTTAACAAACCAATCGCCTTAAGAAATGCTTTATTGTTTTTATTCAACTTTATTCTCCTTTTAGGTCGAGTTCTTACTTGATTGAGAGTTCGAGTAGAACTGCTATTTTGAATTGGAAGAAACATATTATATTTAGTATAGTCAATCATTTTTTCTTTTGAGGTGTAGATACAACTGTACTTCTTCACCTCGCAAATTTATTAAGTTATTATTTATATCCAAAAGTCTGATCTGTATGCAGCTGATGTTGGTTTGGTTGATTGGAAAGTAAATTGCGTTTTTTGGTATTTCTATAATTCTGTATCCAGGTGGGACATTAAGTGCGAATTCATGTAGAATGTGACTGGATTGTCCGTTTATATAGGAACCGCTAATTATATCACATTCAACTCTTATCACGGTTGTAGGCAAAATGTTGACTGGAAACTCTGATACATGATATTTATTGGCTTCCAAGACTTGTCTTTTAAACCCCAACAAACCTCCGAACGTACAATCTTTAGTAAAATCTATAGTTGATGTACAAAATAACATGGTTTTTAAGGTGTTGTTATTGCAATGAAGCTTTATGGATGCATCCTTTACTTCAGATTTTAAATAATCACTGATATCTTGCAACTCATAAGTACCTTCAGGTATTTCAATAACATTATTTGAACCATAGTATAACTTATTATTTGTTTTATCAATATTTGGAATAGAATTATATGTGGATAAATGTAATAATGCACATTCATACTCTCCGATTAATTGTAACGTATTTGGATAGAAGGTAGTTAATACCGATGAGTTTCCAGTTATAGACAAGGTGAGTGTCATCTTGCAAATGATAAAAATTAAAGAACAGTATAAAATTTATAGTATTTATTCCAAAAAGATTGTAGATATTCTAAACACAAATGTCCACAAATTATTGTATAAAATTTTTGATATCTTGTATAGTTATAATTAATATTGCAGTTCCTAAAATATCGTATCAATTCGATTGGTGGTCTTAAATCACCAAAACTATCAAAATATTCACAATAATTATTTACCTTGACATAAGCTACCCAATGCGTTCCATCGTTTTCTGAATTATCTAAGTTAACTATACCACATTCAATTCGTTTAGGGATTTTTGGTAACTGATCCTTCATGTAAACTCCTCGAAAATAAGGAATACCATATGCATAATTTTGAATATCGATATTAGTTAAGGCACGATTAGGTAGCTTATTACTTAGTTTTTTGACGATTTTATAAACAATCCTTTGCCTTTTTTGTGTGGTTTAATGTATAAACCGTTACCTAATGCTATAGCTTCCATAGTCTTATTATGACGTTCAGATTCTTGTAATTTTTTTTGACCTTCTTTATAATCATTCACTGTTTTTGCAATACCCGCTGCGCCACCAGCCAAAGCTCCTAAAGCTGATAAACCGGCAAAAATCGGGATTAAAGGCAGAATGCCTCCTGTTTTTGGTAAAGGTATGACTCGTGGTACTCGAAGTTTTGGAACGCACGGAACAATTTTTTTAGCAGCCATATAAGCTGCATGTATTAAAGATTTACCATCTTCGGGTACGCGTTTCTTGATTTTTCTTTTAATTTTTGTAACCAAATTATGAAATGTCTTAACACCAGCACCAGATTTGAGTTTCGCTTTCATAACTTTACTCACTACCCACGAACTCAGCTTTTCTCCTTTACTAGCATCTTTTGCTTTCATTCTTTGTTTGGCCATATTTAAAAGTTGTAAATCGGCTTTGTGACGATTAGACAAGTCTGTATAGTTTTCGTATGCAATGTCGTGATACATACATGCTTCGTCTAGCTTATTTACACCTTTATCACCACGCAGTAAACGTTTTGAAAGTTTTGTTCCAGGTCCGCAATAATTATAGCCGGGTAAGTGGAGTTCAAATGGCAAATGATTAATAACACTATTGAGTAGTCCACCACCTTGCATAGCTCATAGTATAATGAACAAAATATTATAATTAATAACTGTTATGTATATAATTTATTCCACTATTGCAGTCTTATCAATCCAACTATTCTCTTTATTACTTAAGCCCAACCATTTTACGAACAGTTTATTTCCTTTCCTTCGTAAAACTTTTTCTATCAAATAGACACCTGGACAAGATGATTTTTGAAGTTCGTGTTTGTAAAAGGTTCCTGATATAACTTGTTTGTGTTGATCTTCGATGTGATATGTTTCTGGTACAGTGTTATTGATACTTTTTATATTAAATAGTTCCGTTGACCAATTAGGTGTATAACCTTTCTCAAATAGTTGTTTGTATTTACTAATTCTAACTCTATCACCAATCATAAACTTGGGCTTATGTTTATAGGATACCGTTTTTATTGAGTTCTTAATATTATTTTTAACATCTGCTTCATTCAATTTATTGACATCAACGGGTGCTAATTTAATAGTGCTATGTTTTGTGTTGTTATATGTCTTTACAACACTCTCCAAACCAAAATCTATCCATTTATAGTGCCCGCTGAGACTAAAGTACTTATACAATTTATTTTTAATAGTTCTGATAACACGTTCTACAATTGAAGCCTTTTTCGTTGAAAAAGTTGAGTAGTGATTAATATTATAGTTCTTTATAAGCTTTTGAAATGCTGAATTATAGAACTCGGTACCCAAATCAGTTTGGAGATGAGCTGGTATCCGATGGTTAGTCGATATCAATTTCTCGAATGCGTTAGAAACATCATGCTTATTTTTAGTTTTTAGTGGTTCTATCCAAACGTACTTTGAGAAGCAATCAATAACTATTAAAATATAGTTATAACTTTTATTAAATCTTTTCAAGTTTTGCATGTCGATTAAATCAGCTTGCCACAAATCATCAATACCTTTTAAAATTACAGATCGACGAGGATAATTTTTTCGTGCAGCTTTATGTATTTCGTTAACAATTTGTTGTTTTGTCATTTTGAGGAACTTTCAAGCTTATGCTTTTGATCTAATACAAATTTAACTGCGTTTTCAACTATCTCATCAACTGCTTTCCGACTATAAAATTTGTTTTCCAAGTGAACCACTGCCTCAGATACTATTGTTTTTAAAGCTTTCTCCAGCTGGATCTGAACATCGTTTAACATAGTATTTTGCAGTTTTTGTAAGTCGGTTATTAGTTTAGTTCTCAATTCATCTACATATGCTTTGTTTACTGCATCATCTGCATCTTCAGGAGGTTTGACCCCTGTTAGCTTCGATGTCTTCAAATCGTAATCACCATTTTCAGATTTGAGCAATGCATTATCATAAAATTCCAGCAATTCTGATATACGTAATCGCTTATGAATATAATGACCAAATTTGTCTAAATTCATATTTAAGATGTATTGTGTTGAACGGTGTACAATAAAATGATAGACATTTCTTATTAGTAAGTCTATTTAATGATTTTGCTTTCACGTAGTTCTTCAACGATAGATATTATTTCATTATCTAGTCCTGTGTTGCCAGCATCTCGAGAAGCAATTAATAACTTTAATCTATCAACCAATTCATTTGGATCATCCCAATATACAAAATCTGTGTTTTTTTTCCACATTTTTGTTAAAGGTAATCCTTTTCCTACTTTTGGTTCACAGTTTGGACTTTTACTTTGTTGATCGAAAAGAGGTTTAATAACTTGCATATATTTTTGTCCTTTATTACTTTTAATTGGTTTTCTTGAATCAAAATCTCTACGATGTGCATTTGTTACAAGTAACATCGACTTATAATTTTGCATGTCATAATCTGTAACAAAGCTCAGATCAACGTCTTTTTTTAAGAGCAACTGTCGCAAGCCAGGTGTGCATTTGTATTTGTGTCCGGCTACAGTAATAACGTCATCACCAATCGTTATACTAGAGAAACCTAACATTAACTTTCCACGTTCATTTCTTACACCAAATGGTACATCCGCTAATATTTCTGAAGATAATGACCAAGATGATACATCATGATCTGGATTAGTATCGACTATTGACTCAAATGAAGAGTCAATATCGGCTTCTGAATCATCATTGGTATCATTTGTTTCTTCTATATGTTGATCATTCTGTAAGTCGTGGTTGGAAATTTGATCATGAAATTCTCCTTTTTCTTCATTTTTTGTTAGAACTGGTTGATTATTGGTGTTGGCTATTAAATTAAGAGATTCTGTAACAGGCTTAAAAACTGTATCAAGCACTTGTCTGTTATTTTCTTCAAAATCCTTCATGTTACGTATTTTTTTTCTTACAGCTTGTGTTGCATCTACAATTTGTTTTTTCAATGATTTTTCCATTATGTAAAATAGATGGTAATCCAATAAGAGTCGATTAAAGAATGACAAGAAACTAAAAGCAGTCTATTTAAATATTCAAATTTTATCTAATTCTACAAAAGTGTCAAACTTTTTTCTATAACACCCGTTGTTTTTAGGACAGTCTTTATTAATCACAACATAGTCATAAGGCTCTTTCCATATTTGAGAACACATGTTACGAAATTCCAACCACGTCATGTCAGTGTTAACATGTTCTTCATAAACATGTTTCAAATTAATTTGGTCTTGCTTAAAAAGCACAATTAAGTTAGCGTTATCTCTTATTAGTTGTTTAGGTATTTTGCTATAAGTTTGATTTAAATAAAAACTGTCAATCAATTTATGTCTTCCCATGGCAAAATAATCACGCATATTACTTTGATTTTCACATGCTACATCGTCAAAAATAATTACTGAATTAGGTTTTGCATCTGAAACTTTCATAACGTCATCATTTGCCTGATATTTCTGAAAACTGACTCCTGGTACTCCTCGTAAAACCTTTTCTAAAAAAATGTACTTTGGTTGATATAGAGTTTTAGAATATACATAAACATTTTGAAATGTCAATCCATTTTCGTGCAAAAGGAGACCAATTAACAAATTGGTTTTTCCACAATTTGATGGTCCGCAAATGATGCAACGTACTGTATTCGGCAATAATTCTCCATGGCGTAACTTGATTTTGGGTAAATCATTACAGATTATACTAATCTGTAACGATTGTGCTTGTTTAATGAATTTCATGTTTGATGCAATGCTGACGGACTGATTATGAACAGATGTAATTATGACATTATGTATTTATAACCGATGGAACGGTAGTGTATTGAAAGTGTATGAACAGCATTAAAATGTCGAACGTTGGCTTAGGTAAATGATTTTACGAATACTGATTTATAACTCTCAATCGCACATGTACGATTGAGAATTCTAACTCACTTCGTTCGTAAATATTACAATATTAGTGAGTTAGAACTCTCAATCGTACATGTGCTATTGAGAGTTCTAGATCAGTAATATTGAGAGTTCAACGTACGAAGTGAGTACTGATGATTACGAATACTGATTTATAACTCTCAATCGCACATGTACGATTGAGAGTTCTAACTCACTTCGTTCGTAAATATTACAATATTAGTGAGTTAGAACTCTCAATCGTACATGTGCTATTGAGAGTTCTAGATCAGTAATATTGAGAGTTCAACGAACGAAGTGAGTTAGAACTCTCAATATTACTCTACTATAAAATCTCAAATTCACACCAATTTTGGAAAATATAAAAATACCGCGATGCGCCATTCTTCATGTTGGCGCCAAAACCCCCATACTTCTTCTTATTTTTTTTCTTGGATGGCATCATATCAACCCAATCTTGCCAGTGTCAAATAATCATACTATTTAATTCTATTATGTGACGGGCACCTTTGCGCCGGAAGCAATCAGGGGCGGGTTATCCGATTAATATTAATATTGAGATATTATTTAATTAGTAGTAAGGTGACATTAATTACATAAGGAGCCTTTCAAGAATTACTTAAGCAGATTTATTACAATTAATAACCCCCCCCCCCTCCCTCCACCTTGTCAGCAAAAGTAAGCGAAACTCTAACCCTCTAATACTTACGTAAACATTGGTACCTATATGCATATTTCTTATCATGTTTGTTTTTTAGGGTAATGAATGTTATATTATGTGAGAAAAAGTAAATAACTACTGCTTACGTAATCATTAACTTGAATCCCCCACATATATGTATATATACATAACATAAACTCACACCTATATCCCCGAAGCCGAAGGGGTAGGCAGAAGTGCTAGCACCCACATTTCGCCAGTTTATGTTTTAGGTCCCAATGTTAAATACTTATACAACTTATAAACCTGCGATAAATACACACATAACTTTGAAAAGCATCGAAAAGTCATTGGTGTGTGTCATGCTAAAACCTGGCATCGAACCCGAGACCTCGTCTCAGCAGTCCATTACCCATATTAATAGGCTAGCGCGGTTGTTATATATTAAAAATATTATAATAAAATATTATATAAATATTATAAAATATTATGTACTAAAAATAGTTGTTTTATTTAGGTTAGGCAATAACTTCCATATACCTATGTTGTATACTACCACATCTCACGCACGCTCAACCTGTGGAATTTACTCCCTGCTTATAAAAGCGAGTACAGTAACACACTTGTATACAGAATAAATTAAATATTGAAGGTAGACTCCCATACAACAAACAAAATTTTCGACGAGGTAGGACACGACGGTATTCCCGTCCCAATTGAGCAGTACAACTGGGCAAGTACCTCCGCCCTAGAGAATACCACGGCTATGATAACCTCGTGTTGTGTTCCCGGCGGTGAGTAGAGTAGCTGTCAGAGAAAAGACTAAAGGCTTGTCCTGATTGTGTCTCCTGCACTGACCGCACAGAAACTCTCCGCTCTTACAGGGTTGGTAGCATGGGTGTGACTATTTTGGTATTGCTCACTTTGTATCAGGTGGGCCGTGTGCTTGTCTACCACCTAATTTGTATGAAAAAAGTGATTTTATGGTGGTTGGATACTTGTACAGGACCCTTTGCACGCGAATCTCACTCTCACTTAGCCGTTTTTTTTATTCTCAAAGTGAATAGTTGAGACCTTGAACAATGCAAGAGGCACCGTTCACTTCGCTATGCTCATTGCACATCAAGATATATCTGAGTGTTAAGATTACTAAATATTATAAGTATATCATCGTTGTAACATCTTGTATTTAAAAACATTACGCGGTCTACGTTTGAATGTCTATTGTAGAAAATTATTTACTTGGCTTACAAATTCATCCAAATGTTCTATCGAGAATAGGATATATATATATATATTGGTCCTCCGATTCTTCCCAATACTGCTTAATATGTTAGTTTGTTCTGAAAAAAATATGTCATGCTAAATGGGATATTGCCTAACTAAACTGCAACTATGACTTTTTATTATTTTTAATTCCTAAAGTTAGTCAAAATATAAACAATCAAATTCAGTCCCAAATTATAACGAGATATCTCATTAAATTACAAATTACTTTTACTAAGAACTATATATGTGTAAACGCAACATAGACTGAGTTAAATGTGAAATTCTCTTGCACTCCATACATTTGCACTACTCGCGACTGGCGTGTGACGTCACTCGCTAGTACGAATTTTGTATAGAGCGTTATCGGGCGGCGCGAAAAATTGACTTTTCAAAATCAAATATCTTTAAAACTATTTATTGTAAGAATATTTCACTTTGGCAGTTCGTTATTTTCTAATATATAAAATTCTCGTGTCTAAGTGTTAGTTACCATACTCCTCCAAAACGACTTGATCAATTCTCATGAAATTTTGTATGCACATTGGGTAAGTCTGAGAATTGGACAACATCTATTTTTCATCCCCCAAATGTTAAGGGTAGTCCACGCCTAAATTATTTTTCTTTAATTTTTAAATATTTTTTATTTTTTTATGAAACAGCATTAGAAAATACATACAACCCTTAACTTTCAACCCTCTACAATCAACCCCTTTTTTTCCATCGCGATTTTTATTTTCATTGTCTATAACGCTCTTGATTATAAGTAAATCCCCGCTTATAGTAGATAGTTATTTTTATTGAACTAAAATAATGTTTCCTAGAAATAATATACATGCCAAAACAACGTTTGCCGGGTCAGCTAGTATTATTATAGAGTAGTCATTTTTTCATAATAAAAATAAATTAGTCAATTAGCCTATTGTGAACATCAACCGCAAAATTGTTATTTAGTTTTGGCTTACGTTGGTCATTACGGAACCTACAACCATCTGACCTCCAACCCTGAGAAGAAAGGCTATGCCAGAGCCTCGATCATTGTCCCATAACTTATAACGCTAAGATTAACCTATTTCCTCGTGTTCTCATAATGTTTACATACATACACATACATATAATCACGCCTCTATCCCCGGACGGTTAGGCAGAGGTGGATTAACACCCACATTTCACCAATCTTCTCCACTGACGGCACAGAAACTCTGTACTTACAGGGTTGACAGCGTTAGTGTGACTCATCTGGTGTTACAAACATCCTTAGGCCACGGTAACCACTTTTCATCAGGTGGGCCGTGTGCTTGTCTGCCGCCTAAGTGGTATAAAAAAAAAACATCGAATTCAGTCCCACGTAATAGAGAGTGAGCCTGTTGCCGTCTCCCGGGCACTATTGTTGACTCAAGCCATGCATCTGAGGCTGAGTCTGGGCTGTATATATCTGTCTGATGTTAAGCCCAATCCCTTAGTCACCTTGTACGACACCGTATGAGAAGAGATGGAGTGGTCCAAATTCTACTCTGCCGGGAACTACGCGGCTCCGTAATGTTTACAAACAGCCATATTAGATAAAGATAAATTAGTGCAGTTTTTTATGTAAAGTTCTGCACTTTTGTTGGCTATTTATTAGATCATGTATAGAACTGAAAAAAGGCCTAGAAGTAAGAATTCATATCAATAAAAGGGGTCATACATCAAGCTTTACAAATTATGTCAAGTACGCAACATGTATTCCAAAATAAATACATACATACATACATCTAATCACGCCATTATCCCCGGAGGATTAGGCAGTGGTGAATTAACACCCACATTTCACCAATAATTTTATTCGGTCCCATGTAATAAGGGGTGAGCCTATTACCGTGTTTCGGGCACTATTGTTGACTCGAGCCATGCATCCGAGGCCGAGTCCGGGCTGCATATATCCGTCCGATGTTAAACAGCCCTATCCAGTGATAATCAACTTCTATCATTGAGTTTGTTTAAAGAAAGAGAGAGAATCGACTGCTGTCATTGACTGTACATAGGCACTAACTGAATTGTAAAAGAGAACCTTCACTAAAGGATAATTACAATCGCCTGAACAGCACCAATAAGGCAGTTTCCTGCCTCCCTAGCCAGTTTTAAATGCTCTTTTATATATTGGTTTTTAGGCACTATTTTGATCAGTAAATAAAATCTGGTATTTCAAAAACGGACATCACAAATCTGTGTTATCTATAAGAAAGAAATAAAAAACCTTCTAAATTACTATGTAGCATGTAATGTCCGATTTTTTTAAATCTAGATTATAGAGTACCAACTGAAAACCTTACCTCCAAAATGTTGCAACATGGCGGATGTTGGGCTAAATGATGAAAATAAAAGATAAAAAATGAAATTCTACACTCAATTTTAGATTTATTTGTATGTTTTTATTGAGTTTGTGTCAAGGAGGAGTTTTCCACTGCATCATTGCTTCGATATTATTTCCACTTTTAAATTTTATTTATTTTAATTAAGTAGGTACGTACAATATTACACAAACAAAATAAATAAAGACCCTAAAACGTAATTAATGCATATAATTGTGTTTTATTTATATATATCGAAATACAAGTGCAGTCGTAATTGTTATTATAATCAATTATAAATTAAAATGTCGATTACATTGTATAGTGTACATACAGATAATACAACAAATAATAAAATAAGACCCCAAACATAACTTTAACCCAATAATTATGTTCTGAACACCTAATCCGAAAACCGCTAACAAATCACTGCACGAAAAAATCAATTCTTTTGCTGCGAATTGCCAAATCTTTACCGAAATG
This sequence comes from Eilema griseolum, assembly GCA_963662185.1. Taxonomy (NCBI): domain Eukaryota; kingdom Metazoa; phylum Arthropoda; class Insecta; order Lepidoptera; family Erebidae; genus Eilema; species Eilema griseolum. The sequence goes on from OY759252.1 coordinate 1,136,742, forward strand.
TTGAATTCGAAACTTGAAAATCAATAATTCGAACGTCACCAGTTTATTTGAATCGTATTTTTACGGTTTCTTTTTGAAGATTTTATGTAATATAGTGTTGGGATGATTACTTTGTGTTGGTGTGTTGTCGATGGAGCGCGACACGCGCTAGCCGCGCCGCGGCAGAGTAAGTACTAAACGCTTTGACGGCGCTACCCAGGTTGGGGAATTTTCCAATATTTTTGGGAGATTAAATGATTTTCAGATTGAGTGGCGCCTGGAGACTGGAGATGTATATTGATACGTATTTATCTACTATTAGAATTTCATAGTTTTCATTACCAGAATTTATCATTAGTTTGTTTTTATAAAAAAATCTAGTAATTATTATACATTATTTAGTGAAACGGGAAGAAGAGACTGACTTGCGGCAGAGCTTCGTCCGTCAATTAGCGAGGATCTCTTTAGGTTGGGTTAGATGCCAATCGCTCCCGTAAAAGCTAAGATAAATAAAAAGAGTACAAGAATTGACTCCCGGCTCCAAAGTATGAGCATTAAGTTGTATACAATAACAAGGCTCGCACTTTTGTATTGGCGCTCGCACGATGATGAATCTGTATACAAAATCCCACTCAGATTCACTCAGGCGTCCTGGCGTAATTATGTATAAAACAAACATTACAACAAAAATGATTACATTACAATAATTGTTTTACTAAAACTATTTAACTGTTATGATCTTTACAAACATTGAATAGAATGGAAGCCATGTAATGACTTAGTTTTAGTTTTCAATACTATAAATTCCCAACTCCCACTTGCGAGTCTGGCAACCCACCCTACTACGCCGCCCTGCGTAGCCGTAGCCGTAGACCCCGCCCGCCGCCCGCTACGCCGTACATACGCCGTAGCACCAGTTTTTACTGTTTTATTAAGCGGCGTCTATACTGAGCTTGTTACACTTGAACATTTTTGTTCAATGCTTTTGTTTCATGTATATTTTTTTTTATCTAGGCCACGCCAACTTTACTTCACCTCGCCTGATGGTAAGCTAAAGGCAAAGTCTCAGAAAAGAGGGTCACCATTACAGACACTAAATAATGTCACAATGGTGGCACTCAGCTTGGCGGCCTCATCAGATGCTTTTTCACGCCTCGCTTAAAGGACCCGGGACTGTAGGAAGAAGAAAACACGTGTGCTAGTAATGAATTCCAGGCCTTGGTGGTGCTGCAAAGAAAAGAGTCTCCCAACAAGTTCTTACTCGTATATTCTGTAGTCGTGTAATGAAACGTGCTGTGATAGTTTAAAAAAAATAGTTTTATTTTGGCATTCTCTTGCCTCGCATAACTTTTTGTAATAGTATTCTTTGGTATAACATTGCTTTTCTTTTCGTGATCATGTCTGCTGAAAAGCAGTTGAATCTTCTGGATCAGTGTAAATTATTTACATAATATAAAAACGACACACCTATACAAATCTGCAGGTACAGGCATCAAAGAATTCCTCCCCATCAGTGTAAATACCTATTACATATGTTTTTAATAACATATCTCTTTATTGTACGTACACTAGCGGTAGCCTAGTGGTATGAGTAAGGGACTGCTGAGATGAGGACTCTGGTTCGATCCCAGGTTTTACCATGGCACACATCAATTATTTTTCGATGCTTTTCAAAGTTATGTGTGTATTTATCGCAGGTTTATAAGTGCCCGGTTAATGGCAATAGGCTTGCCACCTATTGCATTGAGACCTAAATATAAACTGGCGAAATGTGGGTGCTAGCACCTCTGCCTACCACTTCGGGGATATAGACGTGAGTTTATGTTATGTTATGTACGTACACTTTTTGTGACGTAACAAGTGGCGGCCTTATTGCGTAAGGCAATCTCTACCAGGCAACCATGATACAAAATAAATACAATGACACAAAATAAATCACGATAGACTTGTTAGAAATTGATGGAGTGTCGGTAGCCTAGTAGATAAGGAGTCTGAGTTTTTATAGGAGGTAGGACACAACGGTATTTCCGTCCCAATTGAGCAGTCCGACTTGGGAAGTACCTTCACCCTACAGAATATCACGCCTATAATAACCTCGGGTTGTGTTCTCGACGGTGAGTAGGGTAGCCAGAGCGCACTGGAGAGGTTTTGTGCTATCAGTGTGAAGACCAAAAGCTTGTCCTGATTTTGTGTTCTGTACTGAAGGCACAGAAAATCTCTGTTCTTACAGGGTCGGCAGCACGGGTGTGACTCCACTGGTGTTACACACGGTCATAGGTCACGGTAATCACTTTCCATCAGGTGGGCCGTGTGTTTGTCTGGGACCTAAGTAGTATAAAAAAAAATCGACCTTACGATAGAGAGGTACCGAAGTATTTTTAGTTACAAATGTTCCAGTGATACTAAGTGTCAGTAGCTTAGCGGTTAAGGAGACGGACGATCGAGAGGTCCCGGATTCAGATTCTGGCCATTACACTACTGACGTGAACCCACTCCTAGCACAAGCAATTTAGTTTAGTTGAGAGGGTTAGAGGGAATATTAGTAATTACGGTTGAGAACAACATAATTTTTGTAATAAGATTCTGTAAAATTGTTAGATCCAAAAAAATGTCTCCTCTGGTTGGTATGGCTTTTTAAACCAGTATGGTCCATCAGTGAAATATTAGCCAATTTTTTTATTTTAATTTACACATTTGGTAAGTGTCCTTTTAACAATCTACAGAAAATAAATAATTTTAACTTCGACTTTCACGATGATGAATTATCTTATATATAAAATTCTCGTGTCACAATGTTCGTTCCCGTACTCCTCCGAAACAGCTCGACCGATTCTCATGAAATTTTGTGAGCATATTGAGCAGGTCTAAAAATCGGCCAACATCTATTTTTCATACCCCTTAGAGATAAGGGTTGTCCACCCTGGGAACCGACATCCACACGGGCGGAGCCGCGGGCAAAAGCTAGTTGTTTTATATAAAACTGCACCTTGTAAACCAACCCTTATAATTACGCTCGCCGGGCGGTGGACGGGTAGTGAACACGCTTGTCTTTACCTATTATGTTGGGGTTAGGACATTATAACCTTATGTACCTACCCACTACATACATATAAAGGAAAATGTATCTGCGAACGAAAGTTAATTTATGTTAGTAAATTATAATAGGTTTGATATGACATGTCGGGAGTTTAGAGGGAGATCCTAGTATGATCGGATGGCTAAGCGAGATACAGAATCTCAGAATACATTATATCATCTAAGGTTTGTATAGTGTTTTCTCTATCGTACATCAGCTAGCCATAGGCATTCATCCTCACACATTGCGACCTGAAATGGTGCGCACTGTGCGGTATGAAAGAAACTTAATCCCACGCACACTAGCTGTGAAATGACCTCCCCTGCTGCGGTTTTCCCAAGTGCCTACAATATGGGGTTCATTAATTCTTTGGTGTACAAAGGCTAGCTTACATCAATGTTGAGTTTTCTCCCAGCAAACCTTTGGGGGATTAAAAGTGCAACAAAATGGTTCTTCATGAGGGGCATTAGAAGATTTCTTCAGGGTCGCCAGCGCACACGTCCATAGGTCACGGTAACCATCCCATCAGGTGCTTGTCTGTCACCTAAGTGGTATAAAAAAAAAACATCGGAAAGATTTGATATCTTCATAGAGTAGTTTAAACCGTTTGTGTATGTTAAATACTAGCATGCCTGTAAGATTTTAAGCCAGACCTAAACCTTTTGGACAAATAAATCTGCATCAAATACCGTCAAGTTGTTTTTGCGTCCCACTCGGACTAACAGATAAGAAAAAGTCTCCTTTCCTTTTCCTTTCTTATATACAACTTAGGTGGCTGATAAGTACACAGTCTATCTGATAGAATATGGTTACCGTGCACTATGGGTGTGTGCAACACCACGGGAGTCACACTACCGACTCTGTAAAATCAGATAGTTTGTTTGCTGTACAGAAACAAAGTTGGACAAAATTTGGTCTTCCCAATGACAGTACAAAAACTCTCCAGTGAGCCCTGGCTACCCTATTCATCGCCGGGAACACAACACGATGTTATTATAGCTGTGGTATTCTGTACAGCGGAGGCACTTCCCCAGTCGGACTGCTCAATACTTTTTGAGCATTAAAAGCTTACAAGTAGAAGGCTGCGATAGCCCACGCGACGCTGTTTAGTACCTAACGCTAAAAATATTGATGAGTGAAGAGAATACCCTGTACTATTTACCATAGCATAAGCTCAATAAGCTCTATAAGCTCAACAAATTCACCGCTAATCACGTGGATGGAAATTCAAAACAAAGTGGGCGAGGTGTGGGTGTTTGTGTTGTTTGTTAACATTCAGAAATGAAAGGTTGACATTATTAAATTAAAAGCAAACTTTTTGAATAAACTTTCAAAACATTTAGTATGCTAACTATTCAATCGACTAAGATATAGAAAAAAAATAATCGTTTTTTTTTATACCACTTAGGTGGCAGACAAGCGCATGGCCCACCTGATGTAAAGTGGTTACCGTGACCTATGGACGTGTGTAACACCAGAGAAGCCACACTCGCGCTGCCAACCCTGTAAGCACAGAGTTTCTGTGCCGTCAGTGTAGAGGACAAAGCAGGACAAGCCTTTAGTCATCCCACTGACAGCACAAATTCTCCGGTGAGCTCTGGCTACCCTACTCACCGCTGGGAACACTGGTTCAGGCGGGATTCGAACGCTCTGACCACTAAGCCCTAGAACCTTCCCACGAAACTTCCCAAATTCTTCTATACATATATCCATAGAAGCTTAGTGTAAGAGAAAGATCATGGGTTCGTATCCCGCTTGAACCGATTAATTTTTTTCTATATCTTAACCGATTAGAAGCAAACTTATTTATGTTCAGTCAAAGAATAGATAATTGTAGTGGTTCAGTGGGATGTCTGCGTGGTGATGGTGATAGAATACTAGTATCACCATCCCAACTTATCTACCGGGTGCCGTAAGAAGCGAAAGAAAAAATACGCAGATGATATCACTGCGAGAGATGGAAAACTCTTAATAAAACGCTGTACTGACCCTGGCTTTAGCATACAGTTTCCACAGTGGAAACTGTTGCTATAGCCTCCCAACGCTGGGAAAGGCCTATGTCCAGAATATAATAGAATAATTTATTTGCTTATGACCATGGTAACATATGGTTTTATATATTTAATACCTGCAGCATAAAAATTACTGCACATAAAAATACCTGCAGCATGTTTAGCCGCAGACTGTGGCATGCATTCACATAATCATTAGCAAATAATATTGAATACATTATTTAATTGCATTGGTTGTCTGAAATATTAATTGAATTTATGAAAATAATTAAAACTGGAATGTCAAGATAAATATAGAATTATCAGTGGTAAAACATTTAGTCTATTTGCATTATTAGTAATATTTTGCCGCGTGGTTTCCGGCAGAGTATAATTAAGACCACCCCATCTCTTCCCATGCGGTGTCGTACAAGGTGACTAACGCATAGGGCTGTTTAACATCAGACAGATATATACAGCCTAGACTCCGCCTCAGATGCATGGCTCTAGTCAACAATAGTGACTGAAATACGGCAATAGGCTTTTACATCTGCCTAACCCTCCAGGGATAAAGGTGTGATTATATCTATGTATGTATGTATGTAATATTTTAACAATTTCACATTATAATGCTTAGGAATTATGAAATTAAAGAACATAATTCAGTTACTGTAAGCAGTGAACTGCGATGGGCTCATTGATGATGATTGACTGGTTCAGTTTATGGCCATCATAAAATCAGACCCAACTCACCTTCTAGCCGGCTAGAAGGTGAGTTTGACTTACTTCTTATATTTGCTTATTGACGGGTCACACGTTGCGTTGTTATGACCGTTTGCTGTTTTCAATTCAATGAAAAAATATGTTTTTTTGTAACACTCGGTTGTGAATTACGAAAGAGTTGATTACGAGATGAGCCTGAGCCTGAGCAGATAATCTCACCTCCGGCAACCTGCCGCCCACACAGTCGGCGTGCGTTTTAGTCGGTTCAAGTCCGGCATAACCTCCCCTACCGGCTCCGGTGGTGGGCGTATCTGTGAGGATTTTGCACACATTAAATAAATCGATTACGAGACCTTAGAACCGTCATTTAGAATACAATCTATCCTGATCTAGTTATGAATCGAGTTTCAGGACTAAGTAGGAATACGAACCTAAAAAAGCCAGCCAAGTGCGAATCGGACTCGCACTCCTGTATTCAGGAACGAACTTTTGCTAAACCGTAATATATATTGATTTCGTTAACTTTGCAGGTTTATAAGTTTATAAGTGCCCGGTTAAAGGCAATAGGCTCGTCATCTATTACATTGGGACCTAAACATAAACTGGTGAAATATGGGTGCTAGCACCTCTGCCTACCCCTTCGGGGATATAGGCATGAGTTTATGTTATGTTATGCGTTGACTTAGAAATTTTGATTTTTACACATTCTCAAGACGTTACAGACCTAAGCATGTGGTTTGAATTTCAACTTGATACCTCCAAGCATTCCTGTGAAAAAGGTCTTGTCAGACAGACAGACGGACAGACGCACAACGAAGTGATCTTATAAGGTTTTCGATTTTTTCCTTTTGAGATACGGATCCCTAAAAGGGAACAAATGACATTCATTTACAATAATAATGTAGATGTTATCTAAAAAAAGATCTCGAAAAAGCAAATAACAATAATTATAACTTTCGCAACATAATCTAAAACAATACAAGCTGGCCTGCTCTGACGGCAGTAATGACGTCACACCACAGTAAACACGTGAGTTATTGTCAGCCAACCCAACCAAACTTTTGACTTTGTTGTTTGGGTGACGTCACGATATTGCCTAATGAAGAACGGAGGATTATTAATAGATATTATTGTGCCAATGAGGCCTGTACTACCATACAGTACCTGCGGACGTACTTCGTGGGTAAAACACTTTCTTTTTGTTATAAATACAAATCAATCAATTTCTCCGCATCATTGCCACTGCGTTGAAGCTGTCGACAGTCTTGGGCACCATGGCCTTTCATGCAGCAGAAGCGCTGGGCGTATATCGCGACACGCCTGCATCAACGACATTATCCGCCGTGCTCTAGCTACCGCTGGCGTGCCAGCCATTCGTGAACCTAAAGGGCTGGTGCGTAGCGATGTCAAGAGACCGGATGGTATGTCGTTGCTACCTTGGAAGATGGGTAGACCTCTGGTGTGGGGCGCTACGTGCGTCGACACTCTTGCGCCTTCACATCTTTCAAGCACAGCAGGGTGTACCGGTGCTGCTGCTGCATCTGCGGAAAATCTCAAACGGCGCAAATACTGTAACCTTATGTTTTTGAGCCGTTTGGAGTTGAAACGTTAGGGACGTGGGGTCCAAGTGCTCGGTCTCTATATAAAGACTTGGCAAAGCAGCTGATCGACGCTACGCGTGACCAGAAGGCTGGTTATTATCTTGCACAGAGGATAAGCATTGCCATTCAACGTGGCAATGCTGCCAGCCTTCTGGGTACGTTACCGGTCGGTGATGATGCGGAGGAATTTCATGACGCATTATGTATGTAATTTTTATGTTTATTTTATTTTAGTGTATTATAGTAGCTATCTAATAACAGTTTTAGTTTTAATTTTCAATTGCTAGTTATTGCGTATCAACTTTGGAAGTTGGCACGCATGACAGTTTTTAGAATGTCCAGTCAGCACTTCTTAGGTAGACCTAAGAAGTGCTGACTGGACATTCTAAAAATTAGCAGCTGTCACTCACGCTCAAGTGGTGGATCCTTCCAGCAGAGAAGCTGTTAACCAGACAGATGGTTAGCCCTTCTGTACGGGCTTTTGCCATATATAACGACTCCCATAGATGTTAGTATGGCAACCGGGGCAGACAATAGGCAGATACACAACCTTTGCAAATAGATGTATTTGATGCATATACATATTTTCACTGAACGGAAATTGAACATTGTCATCAACATCCTTGTGTAGACATACTATACTGATTGCATTGTTACCTCGCAGCTCAGGGTCCACCTTCGGCTCTTTCTCCTCCACGACGTCAAGCCTACTCGTGCAACCTATATTGTAATCCTATTGCTATCTATTTCTTTTCATTGCAGATGAGGTAGACCTACGTCTCCATCTCCACCTCCATTCAATCTGTCTGACCATACTATTCTACCCAATTCCAAGATCATAACCTACGTCAGGGCTTTACCCGACAATCAACAGAGGTACTCTTTGCAGGTAAGTGACCGTTCAAGTATTAGGTAAGTAAGCAGTAAAGGGGGGAGGAGGGGTCTTCGCATTGTTTATTTTTGATGACGTGGAGATGGGGGGGTCTATATAACATAATAGCATGCATTACTCATACATTACCCTAAAAAAACAGAAAGAAATATGCATATAGGTACCAATGTTTACGTAAGCATGGGGGGGGGGGTTGGTAAAGTTTGGCTTACTTTTGCTGATAAGGGAGAGGGGGGTTAAATAATTGTACTAAATCTGCTTATGTAAAACTTGAACGACCCCGGAGTCGAATCGACTGAAACGCACGTTGCCGGAGGTGAGGTTGACAGGTATATTTCTTGCAACTCGCCCGACCCAGAGCCCTCTCTTTCGATCTGTCCCTCCTTGGGTGAGCCTTAAAGGTATTGGTTGGATTCTACACATTGAAGTGCTAGGCAGGTGCAAGTCGATAATGGTGGTATAAATTGAATACTTCGGCTACAGGGCTTGATGATCCGCGGTTACCGGCTCCTATAAACCTGTGCAACACCAGGGGCGTCACAAACTACCAATATTTCTCAAATCATAGGTAACTATTAACTTAACGAACGTATAAAGTTACCAGTTATCACAATAAAACATGCATTAAGTTAATCGCTACAGCCCCACGCATCCCCCGGGGGAGATAATATCCCTTAGGGTAGCAACCCCACAGTTCACTCATGGGAAAGCGGGGGAATGATTTGGACGATATTTTTTGTCGTGTCGACAATATTAACAAGAGGGAAGCGTGTTTTATTGTGTTGTTTCGTTACGGTAGATAATAAAAAATTTGAGGACTTATTTTTCATTGCTGTTTGATGTTAGTTGCATTCCAAACTTGTTCTTTCGAGCCAGGTAACTGCTGTCTATGATATTCTTTCTCTTTCCCTTTTTTCTTTTTTTTATACCACTTAGGTGGCAAACAAGCACACGGCCCACCTGATGGAAAGTAGTTACCGTGGCCTATGGACGTTTGTAACACCAGAGGAGTCACAGTCGCTGCCAACCCTGTAAGTACAGAGTTTCTGTGCCGTCAGTGTAGAAGACAAAGCAGGACAAGCCCAGAAAAAAAAAAAAAAGAAACTTGTTGTACCAAAACTCAGGCTTCACAAGGTTGGTGATTCATTTGTAGGCAGCTGCATAAAAATATTTAATAAAATTCCTCAGGACTTGATTAATATGCCAATAAATAAATTTAAAATAGAAGTGAAAAAAACTTTAATGAGTAAAGGTTACTATAAAGTGGATGAGTACCTTAATGATGTTAATGCGTGGTCAACATAAGTCTCTTGCTTGCTCGCACAAAATAAATTGTAAACCAAAACAAATTCAAAAAAGAAAAATAATCTAGTTCTAATGTAGTTCGCTGAGTTTCTTGCTGGTATCTTCTCAGTAGAACTAATCTACCGAACCAGCGAAAGAATCATTTTCCAATGGTTTATTTTTACTTTATTTAATATTTTTATATTATTTCTTGACATACATATTTGTAAAATTTTGACGTTCATATGTGCTCTTTATGTGCCTAAACTGAATAAATGAAATTGATTCTTTGATTGATTGATTCTTTGATTCTTTAGTCTTCCCACTGACGGCACAAATTCTCCAGTGAGCTCTGGCTACCCTACTCACCGCTGGGAACAAAACACGAAGTTATTATAGCCTCGGTATTCTGTAGGGCGGAGGTACTTCCCCAGTCGGACTGCTCAATTGGGCGGAAATACCGCCGTGTCCTACCTCCTTGCAATATATTAGCAATCGCGATTACTAATATTACCTCTAAACCAAACTAAGCTAACTTGCTTGTGCTAGGAGTGGGTTTACGTCAGTAGTGTAATAGCCAGGATTCGAACCCGGGACTCTCGACCGTAAGGACGACTCCTTAACCACTAAGCTACCGACGCTTCTTCATCATAATCATCATCGATGGTCTAAAAACAAACATACTAAGTGATTAAATGGCATTGTCTTTTATGCCATCAATATAGTGTTCAAATTTGAACATGTATTTGGCATCTGGCATATTCACCTAATAGCTAGAGTCTAGGCCTAGACCAGTGCTGAGCTAACTTTCTTAACGGGGGCCAGAAAGTACAAGGGACTGACACTGGGATACACCGAGACGGCGAGTGTGGTTATCTCGAACTCCAACAGACTAAAATGCACACCGTCAGTGGGTCATAGATTGCCGGAGGTGATATCTCTGGCCCCGGCCGACCTAGGGACATCTCATACGACCCTCTTTTGGCCCTCCTCAGGTGTGGCTACTTGCATAGTAGACGCGTGAGACATATGAAATTGTTTTTGATTTGACATAATATTTTCGAATGCGGGTTCGGTTTCTGGTGAGGTAACTATCTACTCAGCTTTAGATGAATTTATACAAGTGTCATTGGTTCTCTCCTTGCAATTTTTTAACTAATTTATTGTAGTGAGCGAGCGAATCGATTAAAATAATGCAAAATCGGTAGGTCAATCTTTGTCGCTCGATCGCTTCACCACGCTTATTTGTGTTATATTATCTATGTTATAATTTACAAGCATTGATTTCAGGGACTAGGTACCTTTCATTTTTAGTACCATGTTTGTTTTACACTATCAATTGATGCCATAAAAATACAAAAGTATTTTTTTTTTCAGACTTTAGTCGGTTCGATTTCCGGGTATAGCAAGCGAGTTGTAGAAAATCTATGAATGCAGTTTTGTTTCTTTTTCAAAAACAAAGGAATGTCTCTTTTAAGTAAAATAAACCAATTTAAGGAGTTCATGTAGTTTCCCTCCAGGACCCGACTTATTTTTCCACCGCGGTAGCCTAGTGGTATGGGTAACTAATTGCTTAGACGAGGTCTCGGATTCGATCCCAGGTTTTACCATGGCACACACCAATGACGTTTCGATGCTTTTCGAAGTTATGTGTGTATTTATCGTAGGTTTATATGTGTCCGGTTAATGGCATTAGGCTCGCCACCTATTACATTGGGACCTACACATAAACTGGTGAAATGTGGGTGCTAGCACCTCTGCCTACCCCTTCGGGGATATAGGCGTGAGTTTATGTATGTATGAGTTTATGTATACATTTACTTTAGATTTAATCTTACCCGACTCGGGAATCGAATATAAAACCTACAGCTCTCGCTGGCGCTACCCTCCCGAGTCAGTCAACCTATTTTCAGGAGAAGATATATATATACTCGTAACTGACACAAAGTACTTAAATACTCTAAACTGTTTAAAATCCCGCATTAGAGGTCCCTTGTGACGTCATTGTTAAAAGCATTGAAACTAACCCCTGCGAGGGGATGAATGGTGAATTGATTTACATTTCATTCCCCGTGACGAAATGAGCTGGGTCCTTGTTGGACTTGACCAACCGTAGCGTAACAACATGGGGCATGAGGGTGACAGGCTGGTGATGACAGGTGAAGCCGCCTGTCACGCAAGCAGAAGCAGGTCGATGTGGCGAAGTGATACACGCCTAGCCTTATTTAAGATACGCAAAGGTTTCATCTTTAAACCGAAGATGGCTGTGGGTTAGTCGGGGTGCGAGTGATATTATATTAGGCAATCTTAAGATAAAATAAATCTTTATTGTACACCAACAAATTACAGTACATGTACTGACAACATTACGAAAAATTTACAAATGACGGCATAACGTTACAAGCGATCTCTTCCAGGCAACCTTTGGATGGAAATGTTTTACACCCGATGGCAAGCGGTTTTAGATGGTTCGAGTTATAAATAAACACCTCAACAAAGTCTAGGGAACAAGATGACCCCAATTATTTTTTTTCGTGTAAATCTTGTTTTGCAAATAACTGGCAGCAAATAAATAAAAATAGAATAAAGTAGATTACAGAGTTGTTCGAAATTTAAAAATAAATTTAAATAAGTAATGATTTTCGAATATGAAGGGAAAACTTTTAAAAGTGTTTGATTGTGCAGTTTCTCTGAGGCAAAATATTTTTTTTTTTTTGATTGTAAATAACGTTTATTATCAATAATACGTCTTTTACGTATGGTTTGTGCATTTTTGTGACTGTTGTCATCATGTCACGTCGTCATTTAAGTCGCGAAGAGATGTTAAGGGCTGTTGGTATGCTGCAAGCTGGACGAACTCAACGCGACGTAGCGGATGCTGTCAACACCCAATCAAGCATAATTTGCAGATTATGGGCACGCTACTGGTCTACAGGGGATGTTGCCGAACGTCACAGGGGACGAAATAGGGTTACTACCCCGCGACAAGATCGTTTCTTGCAAAATTCCGCAAGGCGGCAACCCACGATTACTGTTCGTCAGTTGGTCGCAGGCCTCCAGTCTCAGCATCAAGTGGTTATTAGCGATCAAACTGTCAGAAGAAAACTACACGAAGCCAATCTTTATGCTCGCAGACCGCTTAGGGTTCCAGCTCTTCGACGTGGAAATCGAGATCGTCGCTTATTGTGGGCTAACGCACATTTACAGTGGACCGACCATCAATGGGCACGGGTTCTGTTTTCCGACGAATCTTGCTTCGGTTTTCATCCTGATTCGAGAAGAGTGCGTATATGGCGAGTTCCTGGACGTCGGAGTCGTCTCCAGAATCCGCAAGAAGTTCATCCTTACCAAGGTGGAACAATCATGGTATGGGCTGGAATTCGCCTTGGTGGAAGGACCGACCTCGTTTGGATACGGGGCAATTTGAATGCAAACCAATACATTCAGGAGGTTATACACCCCATGGTAATCCCTCATCGACAGCAGTTCGGTCAAGATTTTATGTTCATGCAAGATAATGCACGGTCACACACCGCGAGGGTAGTGGTCAATGCGTTAAGCGAGCACAATATGACGACGTTGGAATGGCCTGCTCAGTCTGCCGACCTCAATCCCATAGAGCATGCCTGGGATTTGCTTGGGAGAAGAGCTTTCAGTGATTCTTTGGAAAATCTGAACACTGAAGAACAACTTTTTTTACACCTTCGCAGTGTATGGAGCCATATTCCACAGACGATGATTGACAATCTCATACTAAGTATGCCACGCCGTTGTCGAGCTGTTGCTAATGCTTTAGGAGGTCCTACAGATTATTAAAAACGTTTAAAGTACGGTTAATTACTGTATTTCTTACTACCTCGTTATTTTTGTGCCTAATCATAGAAGGTTGTAATACTCAATATTGGCACTATTCAATTCTTTCTTAAAAAAAAAAAATTTGGTATGAAAATGTTTTTATTAAAATTAAAATTAAAAACGGTATAAAAATACCCTTCTATTGATATAAAACACTCACTATTACAAGAAAGGGTTTTTAAATAAAAACTAGAAATGTCCTTGTTCCCTAGACTTTGTTGATGTGTGTAGTTCCCCCCACCGGGCGGCGGGGAGGATTCCGGAAAAAAAGCTTCACCAACGTAACTACGCACGTTCGTATTAGTCGACATATTTAAGTTGATTTAGTTTTACGTCAGTTCTCTTCGCTATGCTAACCAATTGAAATTGAATTGAATTGAAATCTACTCACGTTACATCCGCGTTTGAAACGTATTGTCAAGTAGAATGATTCCCCAGGAGGGGTGAGCTGACTGTCAAGGGGACGAGATTATATGTTGTGTTAAGAATTTCAACATCATCATTAGAAGATTTTCACAGGGTCAGCAGCGAGTGTGACGACACTGGTGTTGCACAGCACACGTCCATAGGCTATGGTAACCACTTCCCATCAGGTGCTTGTCTGCCTCGCAAATGGTACTAAAAATATCATAGTCATTGCGTTTTTCCCAGAGGTATCTGACGTTGCTACAACGGAGCCTGGGCTCCGTTTACTTTTTCTCCTCGTTTTGATTTGGCATACACGGCTTTTATGGAAGCGACTGTCGTCTGACCTCCCAAACCCGGTAGGAAAGTCTGCACCAGAGCTTTGTTTTTCAAGCAGCAATATGTGCTCTGCTTCAGTTATGCAAAATAAACGCATTTTTCTTTCTTTCTTTGTCTGCCGACTTGTAGGTGAAGTTAACTTGAGACTACTCATACCTACACCCTGGTTTAGTTCAAATATGGTAAGTGAGCACATTTTTAGAGAATTAAAAGAACATTGAATCATATTTATGTACCATAAGTATGATTTAACATGTAAGCATTTTCATGACTTATTGAGGCTAGTAACACTAGGGGTAAACCACTACGTAGGTATAAGTAACTATGTACTACCTACTAAATAGACTGTAAAAAAAATCGCAATAGGTATCTATTATCTATCAATCAACCATACAGATGACACGCCAAAAGTAACGATAGCCCCATAAAAATATGCGTTAAAATTCATTGCCTAATTATATTAATTATCTAGTCTCTGGCATCCCGAATTCTGACAAAGCAACCTGTATTTTGTTTTCAATTGGAATGGAACACATAACGCCATCTAGCGCGATATTCAAAACTAACAAGGTAATTAGCGGTCTTCCTCTTCATAGCTTGTTTCTATATTAGTTCCAAACATTTTCAATAGGTACCGCTAATAGTAACAAATTCATATTTTTAAACAAACCAACTAGACCTCATACAGAAACGAATATTTATGGTTGATGTAATTCACTTCATTGAATGCGTTACTGTATTATGGGTACTTACCTAGTATTTAAGTAGGTAAGTAATCAAATTATATGCCTTCCTAGATAGATAAAGTCCGTTTCGACCACAGATAATATAATTCTGTTTCGACTGTCGTCTCGACAAGAACATTGTTCATTCAAAGCATGTCTAGTAAGACAAATCAAGTTTCACATAAGTCAAGACTTCAATCAGCTGTTTTTATTGTTCGGTTGGTATATACCTACGTAGGTAATTATCAGTTTATCACATTATAAAACATTAGTCACCACAACTCAAATAGATAAATAATAATGGTTGCTTTGTTACTTATGTAGGTACCTACATATATTGAATTAGGTCATTGAATTTATTTACCATTTCAATAAGGTTTTATTCAAGGAGATTTCTCATGAATAAGAAGGACCTATGAATAATTTCAACTGGGACAGCTGTTAGCTATATTTTCCTTAAGCAAATTGGACACACATTGTTAAGTGTTGTCGATAACTTTTAGTGGTTAAGGCATCGGCCTTACGAGCGAGGGATCCCTGGGTTTAAAACCTTGCCATTACACTTCCGACATGAACCGACTTCTAACACAACCAATTTAGTTAGGGAATACTATTTTTGTCGGTAACTTCTGTAAGCAGGTATCAACTGGCAATACGAGTATGTATACGAATGACATAAAAATCCGTTTAGCAAAACTCTATGAAATTAGGTATCTCTGGTAGTAGTTATAGCACCACTAAATGGACACCTAAGAGGTTGTTGACATGGCCTATTGGAGGTGTCTCATTCTGTTCCCATTTACACAACATAGCAACTATAAACAACCGTAAACTCGATCAATCAAATATTTAAACTCAAGACAAACATCTGTGGATACAAAACTGGTATTTTAGCAGCTCGTGGCTCTGTATAACTCAGTCATAGAGGCAGCGATGTTATCTTGCGATTGACTCGTCCTTACACACGTTCGCTTCAAGCTGTTCACGAGCATGATTCATGCATGCGTCATGCGTCAGGCGGGCCTATTACCATTTCACTATAATTTAAAATCGTACATTTCGATGACATAGTGCATAAATTACTCATACTAGAAAAACTGTCTTTTAAGTGCTTCTAAGGGTAGATTTAATTTTTTTAATAATCCGATAGCGGGGTTTAACGTTATATTTGATGCATTGATATTATGTAAGTACCTACTCAATTTAGTTTTAATAAATCTCAGTTATTAAAACTAAATTCAGACCTAAATTGAGACCTTCCGACCCATCATTAATGAAATTTGAATTTGAAAATTCAATGTGTCTACCTAAATAATACACCTACGTAAAATATTTACTTACTTACCTAGTTTATAAAGAATAATTTATAGTTCAAAATTCAAAATTCAAATCTAGTGAACACATTACAATACGATTTGATGATAGTTTAACAGCATAGTTTGATGAACCAAATTAAGATTAAACTTGTGTTTATTGAATATCTATGTCTAAAAAAAATTACAAATTGCAAATGGCGTCACACTGCCGCCATAAATTTTGGTTTTTTAAACGAATCCAAGGTCAGTTGAAAAATGAAGTACCTATCGATTCTATAAAAAAAATAACAATCCCTATTTGCAACCCTCATTGCATCGTCCACGAAAGTTGCTGAACACTGATAGATTTAAAATTAATAAGTATACAATAAAACATGGTATAAAAACACACATACACATACCTACTATATGGTATAAAAATTATTATTAGAGTAATCTTCAGAGAGAGAGAGAGAACAAGTTAATCTTTTTTTGGTGTTTATATATTTATATACCTACAAACGTAAGTAGTATTATTACTTTGAAGTCAAAATTGACAAAATTTTGCACTATTTTTACACCTCAATGTCAAGGCAGACAATTTACAAACAAATATTTATTTCATGCAAATGAACAAAATGCTCTTTACGGTGCATAATAAAAATTTACATACAAAGCCTTTGTTCAATCTACTTTAATAACGAACCTCTTTGTTTGGTGCAATCTCAAAAACTACTGAACCAATTCAATAAGTCTTTTCATTGAAACGACAGATTATGCACGCGATAATGATCTTTTATGGATTCTGTTTTATCAGGTAATTGAGTATAATAATAAGTAGGTATCTACTTATAAAAAAAGAAGGTATGCTGTATAAAAATATTTCGAAGATCTGTCTCCAATAAAAAATCGTATAAGTCAACTAAAAGTAGAAGAAATAAGTAGACTAGTGGTGGTTAAGAAACGATTGAGACCTCTCGGGTCTCGTTCACCTGGGTGTAAGATGGTCCGATAAGGCAATTCCCTCACACCCGTCCTTCCTTAGCCTATCTAACTCTCAGAAGACAGGAGGACCAGTCGGTATCTAGCGTAGGCAGATGGCTCCTTAAGTAGATGAAATAGGTATAGCTATAAGTATCATTAATATGCCTATATAAAATAAAAGTCTGCATTGAGAATGAGACAGTTCACATCTATATTTAGAATCAACGCACAGACTTCATTCAAAAGATATCTTGTACTAAGTGACAAACTCAACCACTGTCCAGCTGTTGCCGGCGGCTCGGCCCTTGTGATAACACATTTCAAGTTAATAGTCTATATCTATACTAATATTATAAAGCTGCAGAGTTTGTTTGTTTGTTTGTTTGAACGCGCTAATCTCTGGAACGACTGGTCCGATTTGAATGATTCTTTCAGTGTTGGGTAGTCCATTTATCGAGGAAGGTTTTAGGCTATATATCATCACGCTACTACTTAAGAGAGCGGAGCATTGATAATAAATGTTAACAAATCCGACAATTTTTCATACATATTTTGAAGACTAAAACATACGGGCTCAAAGGGATATGAAGCTTCAAAATATGGGGTGGGTCAGCTAGTTATACATATTGCTTATCTGTTTATATTCTTTTTCATACTAGCGAACCCACTCCTAACATAAGCAAAAGCAAATATAGGAATTAGGACACGACGGTATTTCCGTCCCAATTGAGCAGTCCGACTGGGGAAGAACCTCCACCCTACAGAATACCGTGGCTTTAATAACTTCGTCTTGTGTTCCGGACGGTGAGTAGGTTAGCCAGAGCTCACTGGACAGTTTTTGTGCTGTCAATGGGAAGACTAAAGGCTTGTCTTGATTTTGTGTTCTGCATTGACGGCACAGAAAATATCTGTTCTTACAGGGTAGGCAGCACGGGTGTGACTCCTCTGGTGTGTTGCACACGTTCATAGGTCACGGTAACCACTTTCCATCAGTCATAAGTTGTATAAAAAAAGCAATTTAATTAGCTTAACTAGAGGGATTAGAGGCAATATTATTTCAAAAAAATCCCGATGGCATCCGAAGGTTCCACCTCAGATTCCAGGGTCCTCTTTTCCAATCTAACTGCGTGTTTGGATGGACAATTTCTGTGAAACGACTGCCATCCCGACCTCTACAACCCATTGGCAATATTGAAGTATTGCAGTTAGACCAGTCCTTGCATTTTTAGGTCTCCGACTACCCGCAATGATGTTCGTATGGCAACCAGGACTGACGGCTTACCGTGCTCCCCAAGGCACGGAGATACCCAGACCAATGCAAATAGACATATTGATGCACAAAAGTATTTGCACTGAACGGGAATCTAGCCCGCGCTTCTGCGTAGAAGTTGCGTTCACTACCGTTAATAAGGAAGGAGGTAGGACACGGCGGTATTTCCGCCCGATTGAGCAGTCCGACTGGGGAAGTACCTCTGCCCTACAGAATACCGCGGTTATAATAACTTCGTGTTGTGTTCCCAGCGGTGAGTAGGTAGGGTAGCCAGAGCTCACTGGAGAATTTGTGCTGTCAGTGGGAACACTAAAGGCTTGTTCTGATTTGTCTTCTACTGACGGCACAGTAACTCTGTACTTACAGGGTTGGCAGCGCGACTGTGACTCCTCTGGTGTTACAGACGTCCATAGGCCACGGTAACTACTTTCCATCAGGTGGGCCGTGTGCTCGTCTGCCAATTAAGTGGTATAAAAAAAAAACTACAGAGGCAGAATTATTTTCTTATCAGAGCACACCTACAAATTATGTTAAACATCATCTATTTACATCAATCAATCATCAATTAGGCCACTGCTGGACATAGGCCTATCCCAATGTTGGGAGGCTTTGGCCTACTGTTTCCACGCTAACCAGACAGGTTGGTACAGGGCTTTTGTTTTGAATTTACCGTCTCTCGCAGTGATATCGTCTAGGTATTTTTTCGTTAGTCACCTCTTACCACTCCCTTCGGGGGGATTTTTAGTGAACGAGGTCTCGGGTTCGATCCCAGGTCTTACCATAGCACACACCAATGACTTTACGATGCTTTTCGAAGTTATGTGTGTATTTATCGCAGGTTTATAAGTGTCCGGTTAATGGCAATAGGCTCGCCACTACATTGGGACCTAAATATAAATTGGCGAAATGTGGGTGCTAGCACCTCTGCCTACCCCTTCGGGGAATATGGGTGTGAGTTTAAGAAAGTTGAGGCAGAAGTTATTGGAACGTGGGTGGCGAGTGTACTACGTAGGTAGGTACCTTCATTGATATCAATATCATTCTACCCACATTTCTAAAAGATCCTTTATTAATCCCACTGGGAGTTACTCGGATTCTATTTAGGTACACACTCAATAAAATGAATGAAACTCCATTGTGTATAAATAGAATTGTGACGGAATCATTTTCTTTTTATTAAATTTTCACTTATAAAACTGTTGATATGAACGTAAATGTATCATTTGAAAAGTGATCGTTTTCAGAAGTGTATCTGTTTGTTTCTACGTATCAAGTGTAACCTCGTGTTGTGTTCCCGGTGGTGAGTACGGTAGCCAGAGTTCCTTGGAGAGTTTTTGTGCAGTCAGTAGGAAGACGCAAAGGCTTGTCTTGATTTTGTGTTCTGCACTGAGGGCACATAAAATCTCTGTTCTTACAGGGTCGGCAGCACGGATGTGACTCCACTGTTGTTTCACACGTTCATAGGTCACGGTAACCACTTTCCATCAGGTGGGCCGAGTGCTTGTCTGCCACCTAAGTTGTATAAAAAAAATATCTGTGCGAGCAGCGAACAAATTCAGTAACATAATATAATATATTAAAATAATACTTACTAACAAGAAAAATAAACCGTTTCCAAATAACTTTACATTTACCTAATATCTATTTTTGTAAGATGTAGTAAAGTATTATTCTTTGTGGTTATTATTATAATTCTATGAACTCCACCGATTCGCTGCGCTAAAATGAATCAATGGAAAATTAGTGTTATTATTGTTCATGTTTTATTGTTAAAAGTTTATTAACTTGGAAATTTTCAAACATATTTACAATAAGGCTATTTATAACTGTTAACCAATGTTTTGTATGCTTATGATGTTATTAATTAAGTACTTAGGTACTTATATCAAACATTGAGAGAGACCTGTGTCCGTTAGTGGACTGCAGAGGGATAATTGATTTAATAATACCTACTTACTAGAAACTTCTCGTTTTAGAAACTGAATTGGAAACTTTAATATCGCTTTTTTATCTTGGACACGCCAACTTGACTTCACCTCGCCTGATGGCAAGCTAAAGGCAAAGTCTCGGGAAAGAGGGTCACCATTACAGATACTAAGTAATGTTACAATGGTGGCACTCAGCTTGGCGACCTCATCAGAGGTGCCCCGCATAAAGGACCCGCTTTTGCACTCAACTAACTAATTCAGCCTAATTTTTGAACCTAATCTATTAATTACAAGTCGATTTGCGCAACTGTCTCATTAAGCCTATCACTAACTTTGTCTTATTTCCTATCGTACGTATGTCCTTGGTAATGCTTATAGGCTGTACGGCCAGTCAGTTTATTAAATGTTGTACCTAATAATCGTAACGGTCTAAATTATATGCAGCCGTGCATATAATTTAGACCGTTAATTAAACGGCGCCGTTTAGTTAACAGCTTAGGTGATTTATTGAAAAGCTGATTAAACTAGTTGGCTGCTTTGGCAGAATCAAGGGCCAGGTCTACCAGAACCTATAGGTCCCGACCTTGACATCAACGGTGAAACGGAAGGTTAACATAATATGTTTGTGGTGAAACTAGGTGGAATAATGTTCAATAACAGCAGCTGGCATAGCAGCTGTCACAAGCCGTTCGCGAGGACGGTTGCCTGACGAACGAAGATACCTGCAGTGTGACTAGCAGCTGCAGCCGTCGTTACCTGTGACTACCCTACAATGGCCTACTTTTAGCTTTGTTGATAATATAGCCGCGTGGTTCCCGGCAGAGTAGAATTTGGGCCACCCCATCTCTCCCCATGCGGTGTCGTACAATACGGCTAAGGGATATGGCTGTTTAACATCAAGCAGAAATATACAGTCCAGATTCAACCCAGATGCATGGCTCGAGTCAACAATAGTGCCCGTAATACGGCAATAGGCTCACCCCTTATTATGTGGGACCGAATACAATTATTTGTGAAATGTGGGTGTTAATTCACCTCTGCCTAACCCTTCAGGGATAAAGGCGTGATTATATGTATGTATTTATAAAGGTCAACATAGTAATATGACCATCTTTAGCCAACGCTTTAAAATGTAGGGGCTCCGATGAATGATAGTTTAGGATTATGTTTTACACTAAACTAGGCCCCTGAAGATAGCTGGGCTATAAATACCTACCTACATGCAATAAACAATAATAACAAAAAAATGAAACCAAAAATAAATAACAAATACATTTATTCAAAAAAATAAATTCTGAATCCTTTAGAACACAGGATCGAATACCTAAATTAAACCAAAAATAATCTGAAAAAAACAGTAACATTTAAAAAAAGAAGTAAATACTAAAACATTAAATCAATAAACTCTATCTCATCTATAAATAGAAGCTTAAAATAAAAAAACAAACCGTAAATTAGCCTAACAAATAACAAACAAACGATGCTAGAACATTAAACGGTGTTAATGAGGTTGATTAGCATATTTAAACAGTTGAATACCCACACAAATAGATTTTATGTTGGTAACCACTGAACGATGCACCGGCCGCTAAATCAAACATTGTGTTCACCTCGGAGATTGCCTGTCATGTGAATGAGGAAAAGGTTTATTCGTGACACCTGTGTTATGCTAAGGGAAAAAAAGCCCAACTCAAACTATAAAATACTAATGAACACTTTTTAATATCGTTTGTGACATCATCAACATCCTATCCTACCTATTCATAGTCATAGCTCCATTGCATACTCATTCAATTGCCTGGATGATGACATTATTAATGTTCCAGACATAAGTAATTCCTACTTTTCGTTCATCATCCGATTTCAGTAAGGCTTCTAGCACCGACGCATCATGACTTTTGATATTCTATTAGTATTTAATGAGTTCTAGGCTCTTTTTTCTCAATCTGTAAGGAATAATGAATTGACTATTAATACTGTAGATTGATGGCACTTGGTGGAATTTGTTGTTACACATATTGATAACTCACTTGTACTTTTCCACATTACTTTATTGCTTATTACACCTGACCGGTTTCGCCTTACGGCATCCTCAAAGGTGTAATATTGTAATATCAAATATGTGTAATAATGAATTGCTTTCATAGTTTTCTGATACCTACATTATGGAGTTATTCGTAAAATATGTTTTTGATAATACAAAATATCAGGTATCCCACAGGGTGGCATTTTGTGTCCAATACTTTGGATAAGTTCAGTAAATTCCATCTCCTAGAAATCAGACTATTAAATAACGAATAACGGATTTCCATCCCAATTGATAGACAGTATAATGGCACGCAAAAGATCCTGGGCTGTCATAAACCTTGCATATAAAGGCAGTATATCTATGACCCCGGAGATACACAAGAAGAGATGGGCTCGAATACCGTTCATCGGTCATATTTACAAATGCGCTAGACTCTTATCCGAAAGCAAAGCTGCTTTTTATACCACACACAACATACAAAAGTTAATATGTAATAATAAAGATGTCACTCCCATTGATCAAAAAAGTGGTATATATGAATTAACATGTTCCACCTGTAATAAAAAATATATTGACCAAACAGGACGATCTTTTGCAACTAGGGTCGCTGAACATGTTAGAAGCTGGAGACTTAAAAAAACTGATTCAAACACTGCAGAACACCTCCTTAATGAAAACCACTCCTTCGACTCTCGAGTCAACCTTCGAGTCAACTTTAAAGCATTGCGACTGTGCGACAAAGGCAGAAAAATGAATGCTATGGAAACCCTCGAAATAAATAGAGTACTAAATACAAACAGAAATAATATATTAAATCAGCAATTAGATTTAAGCTCATCACCTCTATTGCAATAATGATGATATCTACATAACTATTTATTTGGTTTAATCTCTTAATTTGGTATAATTTGACATAATATTTGACATGGTTAATTTTCATCTGAAATTATTCACATTTGACATTGTTCATTTTCATCTGACATTATTCACATTTGACATTATTTAATTTTCAATGATATTAGTACTTATTTCAACATTTATAAGTATTTCTTATAATTTTATATAATTTTTTAATTGATGTTATAACTTAAATACATAATAGTAATAATTCATAAATTCAAAATATATTTAGGACCACATATATATTATTTCCCTATATTTTGGGGAAAAAATTTATACTGGTATACATAATTTTACAACTACCCACATGTGTAATATGTTTGAGTGTCGCAATGTTTCTAATAGGAATATTCTTAAATGTCATTATAAACCTTTGAGGATGCCGTAAAGCGAAACCGGTCAGGTGTAATAAGCAATAAAGTAATGTGGAAAAGTACAAGTGAGTTATCAATATGTGTCCTAGAAATCATGTTTGCCCTCTGATATAAAAAAAAATATTTAACGTTGTAATCATTTATAGGTTATTTTGGTAGTACCTATTTCAAAAATAGTATAAAATTCTATGTATTTTCGAGGTCAAAATGTCAATCGCAGAACTTTCGAAATTATTGAAATTCAGCAGAGTGATGGACTTAAACAGTTGCACGAAACAAAACTCAAGATACAATAATAAAATGTACGTGATATTACTATATATTGCACGTTTTGTATAAGTAACGAATGCTGAGAAAGCACATTTATACAATCCGTATAGGTCCTACTTCAGACACCAACGTGATACACACTAAATAAATGTGTAAAATCGCTACATATAACTGCTGTCATATTATCAACTGCAAAAGTAACTTTGTAATCCTTTATATTTTTATGGGATTACAAACATATTTATGCATTTAGTAAATTACAGACGTTCACTTATTGACCTGTTTTAACACTTCATGGTAAGCCCACAGAAGTAATTGTTGTAGATGATACCATAGTTTTACAATGTAGAACTATGATAGGTACTTTGTCCAGAGACTGACAATAAGCCACAGATTTATTGCGGTCATTTTCCCCTTATTAAAGAGCAAAACAGTGTGGCCATGATCATTCATTTAATGTACCTACGTACGGACTTCATTCAAGTCATGTATACACGACTCACCGCCCTTGATATCTCTACAATTACTATGTTTTTAAAGAGCACAAGTTAACCGAAATTAATAATATTACTGTGAACCCTTCCAGCTAGGCTAAGTGAAGCCAAAATATACATAGTGTTACTAGATCTCTTCAGTGGAATAGAACCAAAAGGATCTCTTGAAATTAAAACCGACTCCTTCACAGCTACAGACGCTTCAAATTGATAAACAGGTTTTATCTTTATTTATTCAGATTACTTACTATCAACATTAAACGTTAATGTATTTAAACCAACAAAGTCGTGACTGGCTAAATAGTAAAACGGGAACATCACGTACTTATGGCGTATTGGCGGTACACAAAGGTGCGTCCTATTTGTACTTCGAAATTCGAATCGCACAAATAATTTATTCGAATAACGTTTTCATACCATAGATAAAAATATAATCTATAGGTCTGTAACACTAGTCTATGTCTGTTATAGTGACATACGTCACTTAATAACGTATTACAGTAAAAGTTATTCGCATAACGGTTAATAATAGCAATGTTGCGGAGGACATTATAAATCATTTAGAGTGTTCTGTCGGTTACAGTTATACTATCGAAAAAAAAAACTATTTGCTGACTAATGTGTGAAATATATAGGCGTTATTATTTTTATTGATAACTCATGGTAAACGCTGTAGATGAGACAAATGTCAATATTTATTATTTTATCAAACTTCCATAAAAATTGTTACTGTACTTTTATTTCTCAGATAAATAGAAAAGAACAACAATGTGTCTAGGACCTAGGCAAAATAAAAGCAACACTAGGGAACTTGCAAAGGTAATCAAGTTAAAAGCTCGGCACAGCACCGCTTCGATACTATGTACATAGTGAGCGTAAAAGACAAATTGGTTATTTAAAAGGTTAAACGCAGGGCCACGCTAATACCTATCTATACTATTTGGTGATTTCATAATAAGTTGCAAACCATCGTAAAAAATTAAGTGTGGCACTTAGATATATACTTCACAGGATGAAAAATATTTGTTAATGTGGTCATTGGTACATAGTAATGACTGGATATTTTCAAATAACCCAATCTTATAATGTGTTTGATAGTAAGATCTTGTAATTTATAGATACTTTATCGATTTTCAATTAACTTCACTTATTTATTCAGTCGTTCTTTTACTTGTCACTGCAATTATATCCAATTTTATGTGTTCATTGTCTGTTACAATGTATGTAATTATTATTTGTGTCATTAAATTATAGATTAATTAATCATAAATAAATATAACAAATCTTGAAATCTTTAAAAGTTAATAAATTGTACACGTTTTCTTCTTATTGAAAACTTTTATTGATTTAAATTACATGTTCCTTTCTAGTTGGAACTAGATAGCAGCGAGCCCACGGGCTGCAGTAAAAACTTGAGTAATAAATACAGAATTGATCCTGTTATCGCCCACACCAGCTCGCTACGTAGGATTCGTTTCTCTCTTGTTATTTTATTAATACTTTCACAATTTCACGTCACGACACTCGATATGAGAGGTCCCTTGATAAATGCTATGTGTCATAGCGAGAATAGTAAAGATTATAATGATTTTAATGGCGAACGTAACGTATTGTTGCAAAGTTATATGTTTTGACGTTCCCATAAGTAATAATGATGAATTGTTTTTAGATAACACTAACGCGAACGGTTCCTTCAATATTATTATTTTGTGTTTACCATTTAAGAAATAGGCTTTCTTTACTGTCACTTATCTTTATAGAACATTTAATACCTTAGTAATTACGGTATTTATCTATTGGTTCTGGAGATCATTTTATAAATCACTAACGGTTCCTTCTATAGTATAATTTTGAATTTTACGATTTCAGAAACAGGTTTCATTTACTGTAACATTATTTTATAGAATTTGCTTTTGTACCTTAGTAACAAACATGTAAAAAAGGGAATTTTTGTTTGTTTGAATGTGTGATTCAGATTATTACTGAGTGTTTTGGGATCGAATTATATTTTAACAGTTTTGGTTACTCAAAAATGTAAAAATATTCTAAAAAGTAGAAGAAGGTGCGTTAAAAAAGAATTTCAATAATTCTTAGAACACTACAATATTACGCGAAGACCCTTACTAGTGACGCCCACAAAGCAGACAGAGGGAGCTAGTGACACATTTTATGTGGGAGAGAGGAATATCATTGGATAAATAAATTGCTGCTATAAAGTCTAATTGAGCGAACATCGCAAAAACTACACTAATCGAATCAAATAATTACACACAGTTGACATTAGTTGACTTAAAATTGGATCGTTTAGGCTGTTTTCAGTGTTTCGTGTTTTGGATAGTTTAAATAAAGTTTTCAGAGGAATATTTTTACTATAAACATATAAGTAAACTCTTCAAAGTTCTACACGAATATTGTATAATTTCGGCAATAAAAAAAAGTCTCGTAATCTTGTAAACGACGTACATTGATATCCAACGTCTGTACTTTTACGTGCTCTACATTTTGTACAAGCAGTGGAGAGACTTTATGAGTCAAAGGATAACAAATGTACAGAAATAGGACTCGAGGTGAATGGTCGCTTGTGCGTTTATTATTCGCTCATAAAAATGATATAGCCCGAATTTTCACAGTCGGTAAAGTCGCTTTCGCTTCCTGGGTGTATGCATGTAAGATTTATGACTGTATTTTTTTGCGATACTAACGTTTTTGTCTTATTTCTTTGCTTAGTATCCTTCAAAGTTAATTAAAGTCTCTCTCTCTCTCTCTTTGGTGTTAATTAGGTATTTGACTGACTAGTCAAATTAATTACTTTTTACTAAACGTCAGAACGGTAAGTTATAAATAAACTTGTATGAAATAATTTATTGTGACATCATGATATTCAGTCAAATCATTTTCTATTAGAGACTGAGTGGATTATTAAAAATCAATAAAAACGATAAAGTCGACCCAACTTTTACCATTATTAATTTAATAAGTTCAGTTAAATATTTAATTTTAACTACAGGGAAATACCCAATTGCATTTTTGGTAATTTTACAAATTTACTACTGTGTACTCATAGTAATTTGTTTTGTAAACTTTTAAGGGCAAACCGTAGTAGGAAGTAAGTTCTTCTAATTAAAAGAGAGTTGTCTTAGTGGCCAAGAATAGATACATCCATCATCATGTCATGGACGCTTTTAGTAGAGGCAGTAGTAACGTCTATAGTCAGACATAGTTAAAAATTATAGCAACACTGGTATTACGTAGATTGGCGAGTGTAGAATCATGTAACAAGAAAGCTATCGAAGTTCATTGGTCTACATCTTGTAAGCAGGTCGAAGGTTACTTAATATAGCTATTCTTCTTCACAACTTTTAATTAGGCAAGTATTTCACTAGACAAGTAATTAGATAGTGACCAGTTGGTACATAGCTACGTATTACATAGTTGACCTATTAATTGTCATAACCATATAGGCACAATGTAATTGTGTTTGAAGTTTGAAAATAACTGCGTTCTGTCAACGTTTTTAAAAGAGGCTAAAAAATTAACAGTAAATTAATATTTACGATCCAAGTCGAAATAAACAACGAGCACTCGTGGGCGTTTCACACGTTTCTGTTTGTCGTCATAACCAAATTTCGTATTCTTGACTTTATATCGATGTGAATGTCCTGCTAAACACTCACTGTAATGTAACGTTTTAAGAGAAACGCTTTGAATTGCAGAATGTCGACGTACATATAAGTCATGAGTAGTCAATAACAATTTCCTAAAATATTTGTTGCTGCGAGACTGGTAAAAGTAGATTACCATTAAGATGGAAAATTTTGAAAATTTTACACAGTTTTGATATAAATTATCTAAGAATTCTAGAATTCAGTCTCATTATTATTACAAAATTCATATCGTCTCGTTATGGATTGCCTTGCCCATTGGACTGTTGCCGATACTTATAAAGGTGAACCTCCGCTTGACCTCGTTTCCTAAATATGGTAAAGTTTTATGTCAGTCAAGTTACTGTTTGATTGAACTCAGTTTTTTCTTGCCTCTTGTGTTCTAATTTATGTAATCTAACACGCAGGAAGTAACTTGTCCAAAGCCAATTTAAAGACGGCTTGTATGTGTAAAAGCTGACAGGTTAATTCGAAAAAATAGGTCGCAATACGACTACATCTGCTAGTTAAAAGATTACAATGTTTAAAATGATAGAAAATGAGATAGTATTACTGAAAGAATATTCTGAATGAATGGTCCAGATGAATCTGAAAGGATATGAAGATTAGTAGCAATGAAAAAAAATCTTAACTAGAAGAGATGCGCCGACTGAGAATCATTAATTGATATAGGACAATGTCAGAACTATGTCAATTTACTCGGGTTACACTGTGGCGATTAAAAATCATTGACTACTCAAATTGGTCTAAAACGACGTTGTCCTCAGTAACTATGACTACGAACTACAGTCAAACAAATCTTTCTAGACACATTTTGTCTTTATACCTACCTACACGTGATTATAAACATACTGGTCATTTATAAAATTGTAGTGATATTGCTGAAGAAGCCTTTCCAAAGAAGATCTTTCTAGTCTAATAATAAAAGATATTTCTCTATGAAAATCAGTATGGTGTTAATCTTCACAGATAATTTGTATACCAGCTCGTGGTTAGCGTGAGTAATTACAATGGTTAATTTAATAAACACACCCATTATAATCGCTTACACATTATGACACAACTAGCAGGTGCAGAACACTTGGAACTGCAAAAGATTCTTGTTGGTTTAGCAGTAAATGCTGCAACAAATGTTACATTTTATTTTATCTAAATTAATTTTATATCTTATACCTAGTTGCTAAAGGCAATTAACTCCAAAATGCTTAAAAGAAATTTTGATATGTCTGGCATGTAAATTGTTGAGGGAATAATTACTATTACAATTAACTATGAAGCTGAAAATCTTCTCGAAAGGCTCAAAAAACTTAGATAAGTAAACGGACATTGGACATTAGCAGGATGAGGCGATTAATTGCCTCGCATCTAGTCGTGACAATTAAATCACTTTAGATGTCTCACAATTTGAGTGGCTGGCCACCGGAGCCACAGCACACGGTGCATGTCGCTTACATAGACAAGACGCTGAGACGCTGTTCGGGAGTTCGTTTCACTAGAAATATACTAATTTTAGAATTTCCGCTGAGCCCTACTTGGACATAATGCTCTCAGCCCGTTTAGTTGTGGATTTTGACATGTGGTAGCGAGTCGTCAATTTGTTTTCTTTGTGATGGTTTTGTGCTGTTTTTTGTAACAAATATTGAATAGTGTTTTAAGTGCTTGTAGCGGTGAGTAACTGAGTATTTTCTTGTTGTATTTGCGATAGGGTTAACGAATACTGTGTAATGGTGTGTAAATTGACAGACGTTGATTGCAGTAGGACACAAATGTTTGCGCTTTTCTACTTTTATCTATTTAACCCTTTAGTTTTCAATATTCTCATTACATTTTATACTAGTACTACAACGAATTACTTTATTCTATAAATTTTATATTAGTTTGTTCTATTTTTTTAACTACCTACTTAGGTATATTATTATGTAGTAACAGAATTAGTGTTGTAGGTACAGTTAACAACAAAAGTGTACCTGCATATTTTAAGTTTATTAATTTTCTCTTTTATAGTAATAATTTCTGTGTACCGAAATAAAATTAATGAACCAATAAAATAGACACGGGTATTATCAACTACTTACTAAATTCCGACTAATTTTAAATAAAAAAGCAAGCCGTTCTACATGTTAGGTATTGTCGGTAGTTTATTCGTTGAAAAATCTAAATTGAGTAAAAAGATTCATATAACATGATAATATTCAAACACTGTAAAAACTAACGACATAGCATCTAACGATACAAATAAAATCAATATAAAGTACCTAGATAGATATCAATCTACGCACGCAATCGAAGAAATTGCTGGAAGTGAACAAATCAATGAACATGTAATAAAGTGCTAGTTTAAGCAATAATAACGCTACGGTTCCTGAAACACATTGATGGCTAATCGAGCGCGTCATGCAATTGTCTTCCAACTAAATCTAATAAGATTCTAAGAAGGATCGATTGATAAAAATTGTTAACTATGAGGTAACGTTTAACGTAAACAAAAAGCGTAAACATCAAGCCGTATGACTCACAATGACGAAGTTCTCATTATCATATCACAGCCGCACGCTTATATTAGTAACCTTAGTTGAAATCTGACACTCGGCCCTCGTTCTTGTCTTGTTTGTGCGTTTTTATTAAAAAAATATAATATTTGTTGCAGCTTCTAACCGATCAAGGCTGCTCAATGAGTGAACGCGAGTGACACACTCCGACGTGCCCAGTATTGCGTATAATCACACGTATTTTCCTTAACCGTGAGAACAAAGAAGTCTTTCGCGAATTAATTTCATCACTTTTCAACTAGCGACGCACCAGCCTGTTGATCTAACACGTGTCGCGTAAATGCATACGTGAAAACAAGAGGATGCGAGCGTTCGACGCGCGCGTGCAATAAAAATTGAATGCAAAAATGATTAAAAGAAACGGTGATAATGTATTTGCGATCGCGTCGAGCAACAATCAGTGTCAAGGCGGTCGGTCGCCCGTCTCGCTCTGTCCCAGCGGCGGCGCGGCCACGAGGATACCGCGCGCCACTGCCGCCAGGATGACGCCGCCCGACGCGCAACTACACACCAAGGAGACTAATATCGCGCTCTCCACTTACGTGGAAAAATGGAAAAATAGATACGAAGACGCAGAACGCAAACACAAGACTTATTTACTAAAATCCGAAAAAGGTATGTACTTATTGTTATTTTTATGTGACCGCAATCTTTAGTTTTTGTGACTTTTGTGGTAAAATCTGCGCATGTCTCAACAATCTCCCGGGTCGTATGCAAATGAAAACACCAGTTGAAAATCCTAATCTCGTATTTGTCGGACTATGACAGATGTT
Source organism: Eilema griseolum (assembly GCA_963662185.1). NCBI lineage: Eukaryota > Metazoa > Arthropoda > Insecta > Lepidoptera > Erebidae > Eilema > Eilema griseolum. The sequence goes on from OY759252.1 coordinate 1,168,140, forward strand.
AACCTGTTGCTTAGACATTAATTCTTGACTTTCCCCAATCCTCGCTCATGTGGGATACTTATGATTTAATATGCACATCTTTTTGCCAAACATATTTCTTGCGCAAATCCTTAGTTTAACTTTAAGTTATTATTATCATCCAAGGCTCATAAAGACTTTATTACGCATTTCATTAAACGAACACTAACTAAAGTGACTAATAGTCTGATATACAAAGACGTTACACAAATAACGGTTTAGTTATTTTGATTAGATTTGTAACATTTTACGTTTAAAATTCGTACATCACTGGCTCAAATATTTCAAATATCAAAACGTCAAAATTGTGTCAATCAATCAAATCAAAATATTTTGTGTTTATTATATATAGGAAAATTTGTAATTAATAAATTCCTTCTATTGCAGAAGCTATAATTTAACAATAAATTGTTATTTTAATCTAACTTTGTGAACACAATCTATACTTATATTTTATCTTATCAATAATTATATTGTACGGTGATTAAGTCTTGAATTTAAATGTAAAAATTAACATTCAATAAAAACAGTTGTAATTTCATATTATTTTGTCAAACAAGTAAGGAAATCATATACTTAGTGTTATTTATAATTTTTTAATTTTAAATTTAGCACTGCATATGGTGAATAAATATGGCATTTGTAAAATACTTCCCGTAGTAGTAATTTGTTCTGAGTGCTTCACCCTAATAATATATGAGTTATTATAATTTGTGGCTTTCCCTGTGTGAAAGTTACTGTCACTCCTTCAAACACTGCACACATAGATGTACAATTTCTGTACATTCATGTCAATAATATGTTATTTCTGCAAGTGTGGCAATCATTTTAGATTCTGTCTTTTATAACTCTTCATTGATGACTTTTGTAAGTAAATTTAAATACTATCCATGTTTTGTAATCATCTATTAATATTTTAAATCTATGAATTTTCCTGGATGAGAATCATTATGAAAGTGGAAGAGATGTCTCCTCCTCATGCTAGTGTATGTTGAAAATTCATAGATTTCCCATCCATCCTGGATGAGAATCATTATGATTATGGTTGGTTTATATCAGGTTCAGAGAGAGAGGGCGCTAGTGTGCCACGGTGAACATCGTCTGCGTATTTAGTGAAAGTTTAAAAATATAAAAAAGATGATATTTAACATTAAAAACAAGTACGACAGAACCATAAATAAGTGTTTATCAAAATTTAATGTGGACAAAAGCCAATAACAGCAAATAATGAACTAATAACAGTGCAAAAATAGTGAAGTAAAACCTATCCAAACTCTGAACATTACTGTCATTTCCTGCATTAAATTGTTTAAAGTGGTTTTAATAAACAAATAAACAAAGTGCAAAGACTATAATTCACAACATTCATGCATAAACGGAAAATAATAAAAAAAAATAGTTGCATGAATACAAATGATTGTGCAGTTTTGATCAATATAACAGCGCCATCTAGTGAGAACCTTTGAAAGCATCGGTCCGTCAACCACCAAGCAACTGTCACGCTCTCTAGTACCATACCTGACCAACAGAGGGCAGTACTAGTAGAATACAAGTTGCACAATATTATAATTCATATCAAAAAAAAATATAAATATAACCACTAATCATGGAAGAAGTTATGAATATGCTGAAAAATATACAAAAAGAATTAAGCGAACAAAAATTAACAATTATGAAATCAGCAGAGGAAGTTACGGAACGGGTTACTCAGCGTATAAATAGTACACTGGAGGAGGGGTTCAAAACAATGGATGGAAAGTATCAGGAGCTTAAAGAGAAGGTGGAAGATCAAGAAAAAAGACTATATCTCTTAGAAAAACAATCAAGACAGAGGAACATAGTCATTTTTGGTTTAGCGGAAATTGAAAAATCGTATCCAGACCTAGGGAAAAGTATACTAAGTTTCATAAACCAATATTTCTCCTTGGGGCTAGAACATAGGGACATACAGGAGGCCAGAAGGATAGGAAAGAAAGGAGAAAAACCCAGGCCGATCACCGTAACACTAGCTACATTGGGCATGAAAATAGAAATTTTAAAAAACAGAAATGTATTAAAAGACACCACCTATTACATAAAAGAAGACTACCCACAGCATGTTCTTAAAAAGAGGAGAGAACTACAAGAACAAGTGAACATTGAAAAAGAAAAAGGAAATTTTGCCACCATCAAGTATGACAGGCTTATAATTTACAACAATAACACGGATAGTTCAAACAACAAAAAAAGGGCTCTTCCAATATCACCAAAAAACAATGATACCATACAAGCCGATCCAAAAGTACAAGCTCAAAAAAAAAACAAAACTTGTACAGGAATACAAAGATCATCAAGCGTATCAGAGGGGGTTATCAAACCAGGAATACTCGGTTTCCTAACAATCAAAAATCAGTCAACTACCACCACAAATAACCAACTAAGCCCTCAAATAAATAACAAACAATAGCAATTATTGCCCTCTCCCACGAAAAACAGTAAACAATCAAAAACAAATACCAAACCACATCTTCCAAGCCGGCTGGTCACCGTGGAAGACTATGACCATAACCCTCCAAAGGATATAAATACAAGCAAATCAAAATACACAGAAAAAAAGGGACATCATCTCTACATTGCAACTTATAACGCTAGAACACTTTCATCAGAAGAACACATAGTTGAAATTAATGAAGCTCTAAAGAACATAAAGTATGATATCATCGGCCTGTAGGCCTTGGCAGTACTAAACCTAAACATATCAGGGAAACATCTGACAATCATTCAAGCCTACGCCCCTACGGAATCAGCAGAGGAAGCCGAAATAGATCTATTTTACCAAAGTATCTACGGGGCTATCGAGATTGCCTACAAAGACTTCGTCTTAATGGGAGACTTTAACGCAAAAATAGGTGAACCTAGAAAGGATGAAAGTTTAGTAATGAAACAATATGGATATGGGGATAGAAATGCCAGAGGACAGAGACTCATAGACTTTGCGTTAGAGAATAAATTAGCAATTATTAACACATTTTTTAAGAAGAAATCAAAGAAACGATGGACTTGGTGCTCACCCAATGGTCAATATAAAAACGAAATAGATTTTATCCTTTCAAACCAGCCAAAAATATTTCAAAATATTGACACATTAAACCTAACTTACCCCTCAGATCATAGGTTACTAAGAGCAGTTATATCGCTAAGGAAGCCAATAAAAAGTAGAGCTAAATATGTAACAAAACAATACAGCGCGCTCAAAAATGAGGAAGAAATATTATCATTTAAAGAACAACTAAATATACAACTATCAAATCTATATACAATGGACCCGACAAAGTCAGTACAAGACTATTACGATAGTATAATAATCTCTATACAAACTAGCCTACAGAATGCAAGAATATCTCAAAGTTACATTACAAACACCAATAGCATACTAGCAGATCGCACAAAAAACCTAATAAAAAGAAAACAACAACTACAACAAACAAAAATAAATCTAGGTCTATGAAAAATGAGCTTAAAGCGCTATACAAACTTACTAGCAGATACATAAAAATAGATTATAAAAATCATAGATTAACAACCCTTAAAGACCATTTAGAAAATAACGGAAGCCTGAAAAAGGGGTACAAAACATTACACACCAATAAAGCATGGATTGAAGGACTGAATGAAGAAGGTAAAACTGTGTACAATCGCGAGAGAATTATTCATATTGCAACAGATTTCTACAAGAAATTATACAGTACGCCTTCTGAAAGCCTGTATCCTGAAAAATCAATGGAATTACGTGGCGATACCAGCGACGAGTGTAAACGACTTGAAAATTATATAGAGTTTATTGATTGCGATGAAATTATGGCAGTAATACAGCAACTAAAATCTGACAAGTGTCCAGGTGCCGACAATATAACCAACAATGCACTGAAATCAGCTGGTACTCTACTTGTAACACCGCTGGCAAATCTGTTCAATAGGATATTAGAAACCTCTGAAACTCCCTCACAGTGGTCTGAATCTACTATTATTCTGCTTTATAAAAAAGGAGACCCAAAAGATATTGGTAATTATAGACCTATAAGCCTATTATCAACTCTATACAAACTATTTTCTACGATTATCAACAAGAGAATTACTACAGCACTAGAACAAAACCAGCCTATCGAACAAGCTGGTTTTAGAAAGGGGTATTCAACTGTGGACCACATCCACACCTTGGAATTAATCATAGAGAAGTACCAGGAAAATCAGAGACCACTGCACATTGCATATATTGATTACCAAAAAGCTTTTGACACCGTCTTACACAACAACATATGGGAGACTCTACAATCACAAAGCGTAGATAAAATATATATTGATATATTGAAAAGTATATACAGTGGTAACACCAGCAAAGTTAGACTAGAAACAACGGGTCCAAGTTTTCCAGTGAAAAGAGGGGTGAGACAGGGTGACCCCCTATCCCCTAGAATCTTCATAGCTGTCCTGGAATCAATAATAAGAAAGGTAAACTGGAACCGTCAGGGTCTGTATATCAACGGAAAATACCTAAGTCATCTTCGTTTTGCAGACGACATAGTCTTGTTTTCAGAAACTACTAGTCAATTACGATACATGATTGAAACTCTACACAAGGCCAGTAGCGAAGTGGGCCTGGAATTGAACACTACCAAAACGAAATTAATGACCAACCGACCCAATACGAGACCAATCATCACAATAGACGGGCAACCATTAGAATATGTAGATGAATACATCTACTTAGGCAAACAAGTTGGGTTCAAGAGAAACAGTAATCAGCTGGAAATTGAGAGGAGAATAAAGCTCACATGGAAAAAGTACTGGGGTTATAAAGAGATATTTAAAAGTGATATGCCCTTACCATTAAAAAAGAAAGCTATGGAGACATGCCTCATTCCATGTTTGACTTATGCATGTCAAACATGGAAATTTACGAATAAAATACGTAATAGGATTATAACATGTCAGAGAGGAATTGAGCGCAGTATAATGAATGTGAAAAAAATCCAAAAGATACGCCATATAGAAATAAAATCAAAAATTAAAACGATCGACGCTGTAAGCTATGCCTTAAGACTAAAATGGAAATGGGCCGGACACGTAGCTCGGCTCAAAGATCAGAGATGGACCAGAACGGTCACAACATGGAAGGGACCACCCGGCAAAAGACACAGGGGAAGACCTTACATGCGTTGGGAAGACGATATCAAAAATATAGCGGGCAAGCAATGGCACCGTATTGCACAGGATCGTGCTAAGTGGCAAACTTTGGAGGAGGCCTTTACCTGAGAGGGGTTCCTGCTACAGGAAATAAAATATATACAAATTCTATGTTCAAATTGTTGGCAAGAAATAAAAGGCTTTTTAATTTAATTTAATTTAATTTAATATCAGGTTCATAGCATGTGGTACATGTCTCTGCCTACCCCAAAGGGTAGGAGCAGTTTAATGTCACTGCTTATTATATTAGTAGTAAGTTTTCCAAGGTTATTATTTAACATAAAAATGTGTATGTCTATCTTCTTATCGTTAGGGCTTGCTTATTTGTAATTTTTTAATAGATTAAATATATTAGTGGCAAATATTTGATAACTAGATAAGAAAAATTGTTATAGAGGCTATGAGCAAGACTTCTTGGGAAAGTTAGTCACACCCGGCGGTGTGGTCTATTTGGTTCCATCGATTTTAGTAGCCACAATGACCGTGAATGCAATGTTGTGAATGAAATGAAAGTTTTTAGTGTTCCTTACTTCAAAAGAAAAATAATGGAACCCTTATAGAATCACTTTGTTGTCTATCTGTCTGTCTGTCAAGACCTTTTTCCCAGAAATGTGTGCGTGTATCAAGTTGAAATTCATACCACATACTAAGATCTATAACTTCTTGAAACTGTGCAAATATCAACTTTCTAAGTCAACACTTTCAAAATATATTATGGTTTATATACTTTAAGTTGCAGAATCCTCGGTGCGTGAGTCCAACTTGCACTTGACCAGCCTTTCTTTTCTCTTGTTTTGACTTTCTTGGGAGCAACTACTGTCTTATTCCCCAAAAAGGAATGCCAGGTGTACTGAAAAAAACTTTAATGATAAAAGATTACTATAAAGTAAATGAGTATCTTGATGATGTAAATGTGTGGTCGCAGCTTTTTTGCGTTAACTGTATCGGATATATTTTTTGTGTCAATTTAAAAGACCATCCTTGCGAAAATCTTGGATGCATCTGAAGCAGGGGTCTTTCAATTTAAACTATTTGTAAGTATAGTTAGACTGCTTGTCTTTTTTTTTATACAACTTTGGTGACAGACAAGCACATGGCCCACCTTATAGAAAGTAGTTACCGACCCTGTATTTTTTTTTTTTTCTTTATTTAAGGACTTTATACAATAAGTATATGTCGCCCTGCTAGTACATATTGTATTATCTTAACAAATATTAAAACTAAATCATTGAGTAAGTACTATTGTATAGAAAGCATTCTATATAAATAGAATGCTTCCTCCGAATTAGGAGTGGTCAGTATTTTATGGAAGGCACCGACCCTGTAAGAACAGAGTTTCTGTGCCGTCAGTACAGATGAAACAATCAGGACAAGCCTTAAGTCATTCCACTGACAGCACAAAAACTCCAGTGAGCTCTGGCTACCTTACTCACCGCCGGGAACATAACATAAGGTTATTATAGCTGTGGTATTGTATAGGGTATTTCCCAAGTCAGACTGCTCAATTGGGACGGGAATACCGTTGTGTCCTACCTCATCATCATTCACCAGTACACATTAATTCATAGTGATTTATTTAGATATGGTATCAATACAATTACTTGCCTTATCAGTATTGAGAAATCTTGATGAACGTCAACCAGTGTTTGTTATGTAGAAGTGATAATAATAATGATTATTATTAGTAGCGTATATTGAGGCAGGAATAGACATACTTAGGAGTCAAGTTAACTTATTTACCCCTTAATTTGAACCTTTTGTATCCTTTTTAATATTTTTGTATATTATTATTATTTATACTTATTTACCTAATCTGTATATATAAATAAAACTGTAATGTCACAGGTCTTGACTTACAAAATTAACAAAAAAAAAATCTTTTCTTCTTCCTGTCTGTTTGTTCCGGCTTATTTCTGAAATTCAGGCAAATAACTGATGTTATGTGAAGCGTACATAACTTAGGCAATTACTATTATTTTTTAAAAGTGTTAAGGTACCGCATAAAATAAAAATATAATATTTGCATTAACATACATACCGAAGTGCAAAATATTATTAAACTTAGCAACAAGGAAAAAGCACGATGTTGATACTGTTTTACGTATTTATAGCTAAAAATATATATATATTCCGATAACATAATCTAATTAAGTTAATCATATTTAACTAAATACACATCATTTCATTGTGTGTCAGTTTGCGTGTGCACATCGCCGAAATCTCTACTCCAGCGCGCGAGCCACGGAGTACTAATTCAAAAATGTTCCAATAATTTTTGTTTCTCCGAGTGTCAAATGTAAATAAAAAACGATCAAACGTGTGCCAGACTCGTAAATATAGGGTTCCGTAGTATTAAATCAAATAAAAAATCATTTATTATTTTGCAGAACGAGAATTACATAACAAGATATAAATATTTTAGTGAGTCAAATGTTTGCTGTTATAGCACCAATAGTAATAAATACTCTATCTGACTCTTGCGGCTTGTAAGATACTGTCCGCTAGCAGACAGGCGGACACCGGGGTCTTCGTAATAAGGTTCTATTGGTTTCGGGGTTTGTTAGGATAGCAGGTTACGGAACACGGAACCCTAACAATAATGTTTAACTCCAGCTGACGAAACTTCAATGTCACTTGGTCTTATTGTTCCGGTTTACTTTTCGAAGTTCACGTTCACTGGCCAGGTTCTGATGTCGCCTTTGATTAAGTGATTGCGTGAAATGGAAAATTTTTGTAAGTGGACACCAATGTTTATAAAACAGGTGCTTTGAATCTGTAAGTTTTTTAAACATATCGACCTGAATCTTGCAAGCAAATTTGTATATATTTCTGGAATTTTCAATGTAAGATACATCGCCGAAATGTACCAACCAAAAGTATGTCTGCGCATAACTTCTGAACGACTGCACCGAATTGGATGATTTTGTTTGTAATTGTCGGAAAACCGTTTATATAGCAGAAAATTTAAAAAAAAGTTCTTGGAGTCAGAATTCCACACGGCCCTAAGTAACGGTTCATTTCCAATAATTTGAAATAGGCTATTTGACAAGGTCGTCCGATTCTTGCCTAAACCGCTTAATATCTTAGTTATTTTTCTGGAACAAAAATATTACTTAGTAAGATATTGCCTGCCCCAACCGAAATTATGACTTCATTGTTTTTAATCCCAAAGTAATTGACTTACTTTACTTTAATAGATACTTAATTTACTCAATCAAACTAAGTTCAAATTTATAACTTTTTGGATTCCTCATTAAATTTATAATTACTTTTATTATGAACTATACACATGTAAATACTACGTAGACCGAGATAAATCCGATATTCTCTTGCATTTGCATTGGCGTGCGACGTCATTTGCAATTATGGTTTTGTACCTACGGAGCTTTTTCAGGCGACTCGAAAGATTAAATTTCATAAATCAAATATCTTTAAAACTATTTGTCGTAGGAATATTTCATTACATTATAAGAAAGTGATCAGTGTTACAGAACAACACAGTAATAAAAATTTAGTCAAGTAGCCTTTGGAGCCGTGAAGAGTTTATATCGGACCCTAACTTTCCAATATCGTCTTTCATTTCGTTTACATAAAAGAGTTAAAATTTCTCCACATTCTCAACTGGTAGATAATATGATGTTTCTAGAAGGTTGGCAATATTGTTACGCCCACCCTAATGGTTAAAAATTCATTATATCACTGTACTGACCTGTTCTCCATCAGGACCTAGTGCTTATTTACTACCGTAGTCGTATACAAGACATAATACCTATTGCATAGAGGCCACTTGCATGATCCTGACATAAGTACCTCTCGCTTCTTCTGCGTTCATAATTATTTCCATACATGATCGTCGGTACTGTCTTTGCCATGATTAATATACGTATATGCTCCAAAAATACCCTCAAGTGAACAACTTTGATAGTTGTCAAACCTTTTTTTGCCTAAAAATACCCTCAAATATCAAAATTTAAATAGTTTCCTAACTTACGCTAATGTCCTCTATTTCAGCCAAGCGAGAATATGACGACCTCCAGCGGCGGTACAATATCATCGCTGAGGAGCGGAACCATCTCGATGGGGAGCTCAGGGAAAAGGAGAGAGATCTGGGCAAGCTGCGGACTGTCTCTGAGAAGCTGTTCAAGGAGTACCAGCAGCTTAAGAACCAGCATGATGTGGATGCCGGCGTTATGCACAAGTGAGTACCTATAGTATTTCAGCAGCGCGTGAAAAGAAGTTCTCATTCCCGGGATACGAAGGTATTTTTATTCTTGCGTAAAAATAAAAAGCAATATTCATCCTAGTGTTAATCCCGGTTGCTTCGCTTTTCCCAATCTAACAGAGAGTTTGGCTGTTATATTCAGTGAAACCCGCAATTAAACTGGAAAAAAACTTGCGTAGAAATACAATAGCCTAATAAAATTCACGTGAACTCATTGATACTTTTCGAACTTTGCGACAACCAATGACGTCATACAGCCCTCCTGTGAGAGACAGGCTTTTCTCTCAGGCCAGAGTCTTGCCCGTAAGCAGATAAGATTGGTTTGGGTCCCAAATATGTCCTCTAATATACCCATGATCACCTTAACTCCCTTGAAGAATACGAAAGTTTAGATAGATAGATAATCTTTATTGTACACTAATAGATTACAGTAGAACTTGTAGGTAGCATGCACACAGTTTAATGTACAATGGGTGGCCTTCAAATTCAAATTCATTTATTTGCTAGAACATGGTGTATGCAGGTGTATTTCGCTCGCGTAGTGTAGTTCGCTCATATTCTGCCATGTGATGGCGTGCAAATTTAGTACATTTGTCAATTATCCTTATCGCTAGAAGCGATTTCTTCCAGGCAACCTTCGGATGGACAGTGATGTAATAAAAGCAAAAGATATGGTGCAGTTTAAAAGTTAGTAAAGGAAAACAAAACTGTAAATTGCAATAACAACTGTATAAGGATAATATGAATAATATACTTATTTCAGGTTAATATCCAATAACATGGGAAGGTAAAAACAGATATGTTGAAGCGTAAGCAATCATATAATGGTAAAATATAATGTCAAATATGTCAGAAAAAATGATGATAATGAGGTATGGAATCAAATATCACTAGGAGTCCATAGTATTTGTATAAATACAGATACTTAGGCAGAAGGAGGGTCCATACATAGGTGAAAAACAACACCCACATTGCCCCTATACCTGTATTTATACCCGTGGTTATAGGTTGTGTACCTTTTGTATTTTTTTCTCTCCTCTATATTTTAAGCGTCAATCCCCACTGAAAGAGAAGCGATCGGCAGCGCCTTTTTGAGGCTAAATACGTCGAACTATTTTCGACAGAAATTTGGACCGTTTGACCCCCTATTTCTGTGGTATTATTCACGCCGTTTTTGTTAAAAATATTTCTAGAAAAATAAATATAAACAAAATTCAAGAAGGCGAGCGCGATCATTACACTCATTTTCACCTCTAGATCCAGGTGGATAGAAGCTACAGAAATGGGAATGCAGGACCCATAAAATACCCATATCCATAACATTATTGTTTATGGTGAAATAAAAACTGATAAATAGAATATTTCGAAATGTTTCTACAAGTCACGTTTGTCGTGAACACGTTCGATTTATCTCAGTGATGCGAGTTCATGCGTTAACATACAAGCGCTTGCGCAGCCATTAGGTCTCCTAATGCGTTACACATTCGTCTTATCTAACGCGGTCAGACTTGTTTGCAACTTGGTGCATAATGAATATTTTGTTTATTAATAACTGTTGCTCCTTCGAGTATGGAATGTTTATGAATTCTACATACTCTACGGTCTGTCTAATTGATGTCACCTGGATTCAAACGTAGTCCTTTGTTTATTCAAAATTTATTTTCGTATAATCTTGTGTATGAGTCTCGTTTCCTTCAAGATTTCGACAAAATTTACCTGGTAGCCTATACAATCGCTGATTACCAGACGAGACTGACGGAGGTTTTTCTATCGAGCCGACCCTGGGTTCCAAATGCATGTTACCAGGTTCACCACTGAATTTGCAGGTCTAAAAGCAATAAGTATAGAAATCAGGGCCTCATTTGGTTGTTCCCGGAAAATGTATCTAGTAAGTTTACAGGCATCTCATATCAGATGGCACTTGTTTAACCAAGTATAAGTATGTCTCACAATGCTATCTTTAAAATATGTCTCTTGATTCTGTCTTTTAAAATATGTCTCGTGTTCTTTCCAGGGTGATGCAACAGGCTGGAGAATGGTACAAACAGAACAAACAACTGAAGCGGCGCAGCACCGCGCTCATACAGGCGCTGCCTGCCAAAGCCATGGAGATCGATCTCACAGACTCCATGGAAACAGGTAAAATACTTACTTTTCCATTCGATATAGTAGACTACGTCAAGGAGTTATATCAGAACATGTGAAGTCAAGCTGGAGTTCTATGGAACTACTGACCCTTCATCGCACAACGAAAATTTTTCTTGCATGATATCAGTACTTGCTTAGCATCTTGACTGTCGGGTAATAGTTAAGCCAGCCAACTTCTCCAACCAGATCCTTGTGCAATAGGCTTTGCACTTGGTATTTTTTCTAATGAATTGCCCTCTTTTCCAGCATCAGATACGAGCAGCAACGAAGAGGTGGAGTTCCTGAAGCAGACCGTGGCAGAATTGAGCCAGCAGATCGCCGCGTTGCAGACTGAGCTCAACCAGGCCAAGCTGCACGAGTTCGAGGCGCACGAGGCTAACGTAGCTATTGCACAGGTAACGTGGATATTTTAACTAGGATTGTCCATGGAGGACAGGACTTAAAGCCTTAGCTGTCCTTTACCAGGAGAATACTAAATGAGTTGAACCTGTATTGGATGAGTAGATATTATCCTCGTAGGAAATGATAATCCTTAAAAATTTTACGCATATTATCACGAAAAAACGTAAAACTTAACCGAACACCAACAATTTACAGGAATTAGAAGCAGAGAAAGAAAAGTCCACAGCACAAGAAAAAGAGTTACTAGAGTTAAGAGTACAAGTAGAGAGACACAATAGGCTATCCAAATTGCTAATGGAAGAGGTGACTGCGCTCAAAGATAACGCTGACAAAGACCGAGAGATGGCAGAAACGTAAGTGAAGTGTATCTATTTTATACAAATATTTTAATGAGAAGAAAGATTATTAGCCCTTAAATTGCGTGTTTCTCTGTAGAAAATCTAGTAATCGAAATGGTTTGAGGGATACAAAATAAATTTTAATATTTTATTGCATGACATTTATTTAAAAAAAGCTAGGTTTCAAAATGATAAGTGAAAATTCGAATTGAAATATTTTAGTCCTGCCTTCGATACTGTATACCTTCCTTACTTCCAAGAGACACTAGCTAGATTGTATTGGATTCGTAGTCCTCAGCTTTCAATTTTGAAAAGATCACATTGTTGACCGACCTCAGTCAATCGAAACGTACATTTCTTTTTGCGATATAGGAGCACCTCTGTTGCGAGAGAACGATTCCTAATTTGTGGTGTACCGCAGGGCACCATCCTAGGTCCACTTTTTTGAATGCTGTGAATGTGTCGGTGCGTAGGTACAAGTCGGAGGCCCGCGCGGCCAAGAAGCGCGTGAAGCTGCTGACGCACCAGAGCGCGCTGCTGGCGGGCGAGCTGGTGGGCGAGCTGGCGGCCGACGAGCGCCTGGAGCGCCTGCTGGCGCACGTGCACCAGCTGCGCGACGCGCTCGAGGAGCAGGCGCTGCGCCACCGCGACCAGCTCGACGAGCTGCAGGTAGCGCGGCACTCCTCGGGCTCCATGTCTAGCTCACTAAATGTCCAGGTTGCTAAATGTCCACTACACAAAATATCAATAATAAAACCTTCGGCATCTAAAGAAAATTACACATTGTGCTACGTAAACGAAAAAAAAACACAGGCTGACTTTGTCCAGTACAGCGGTACTTCATCAATCGACACTCTTGGTTCTTAATAGCTCAAATTATTCACGGATTTTTGAAATATGTACATTTTGCGATGTAGATGTTTTGCAACTATTTTGATTTGGATCTAATAAAATTTGAACGTTTTTGCAACTGAAATGTTTTTTATACTCGAACGTTTTGAGACTAAACGCTGGACATTAGCGACCTGGACATTTTGTGACCTACAAATTTCGTGACCCCAAAGGATAATTTTAATTATATTTTTTTTATTCGTCAAATTAATACAATATCTCAGAATGATACAACAAGCAATGCTTAGTCCATGTACTCATCAAATAACCCGCCCCTGATCGCTCCCGGTGCAAAAGTGCCCATAACACTTACTGCGTTGCCACGTTGGATGGCGATAGACAGCCTTTGGACCAGGAACGACCCGGAACGAGTGTCATTAGCCCTTATAGTTAAAATTATAAATTAAAATTGCATTATAGTTAAAAATATTGCAAAATAGCTTTTGATACATACAAGTACAATTGTACAAATTATTCTATGTAGTAGGTACCTATTTACTTTCGCATTATAGCTCGTTCTTCAAAGTTTTTCCACTTGCATTTGGTGATTTAAAATTCTATTACAATATTTAACTCATTAATTTACTCAACAGCTGAAACTAGCAGAAAAGCATGAAGACACAGACATTCTCGTTTGGGAAGAAAAAATCAAACTGGCAGAGGAAGACGCCCAGAAAGCGGTCGAACGAGCGGAGAGAGCGGAGAGAAGACTCGCAGAGATGGAAAGAAGTCGGCCACCGCCGCGGAAGTCAAACCTCATGTCCAGGATTAGCTACTTTGAAAATGGTGGGAATGAGAGAAAAGAAGAGAAGGTTGAGTCGTTAGAAGTTCAGCAAGAGATTGAAGAAGTTACAGGTAAGAATTTAGCAGTATTTTTGTTCATTGTGGATTTTGAAAATGTAAAGAACACCTTGAATTATTATATACTCACACCATTGGTTGATAATCATTGGTTTGAGAGTCGTCAGCTGGTCTTCGTCGAAATGGCAATGATGGTAAATATTAGTTTGCAAATCAGTTCAATAATATTATTTTCTAGCTAGTTTATTTATGGCCTATCAGACTGCGGATAAGGTGGAAATTGTTATATTGGATAGGATTTTCAACTTCTCTCTAATGACTATAAACTCTTGCTAATGACTCCTAATCAGGTGTAATTCTGTAAGGATTGAGTTTTTAATCCAAAGGAGATGTCCACTTTTTGTATGGAGATTGCTTTTTTATTCCCAAGAAAATCCATTATGGCTCAAATTACACTGATATATAGTAGTTAAAATTAGGAATCGGGCCTTAGTTAGATAATAATTTTTAAATCCTGCATTTAAGAGAAAATCTAATAGTTATTTTATGTTGGTAGATATTTTAATTCAAAGATGGCAATACAATTTTATTTTTTTTAATAGCAATTATCGCTGTCGTTTTGATCGTCGCTGTCAACTGTCACTTAAAGTCACTGTCGAACCGTGCTCATTTTTGTAATGTAAGATATCTATATACATTTACTGTGCAAGTTACACTTTTATCACTATATGGGACTTCTTACTAGGTCATCATAACTACAGGATCAGTTATTAACTTTCATTGCAAATTGTTCCAGTTTTGTTTTGTTACTGCTATGTTTTCAGTAGCTTGTAGCTGTTTATATTTTCGATTAACGAGAGTTATACTTTGACAACCAGTTGACATATTATTTTTTTTTACGCCAAGCAGCTTCGTAAAAGGATTAAAATGTGCAATATAAGTATCATAATTTCAAAACACTACATGTGAACGATATCGTTATGTATTTCAATATCGCATAATGAATAAAAACAAAACAATAATAGGTAACGATTTTCGTCTGAATATGGTGTAATCTAGTAATATTAATATTTGTAAAAATCTCCCCCTTAAAGTAAACAAAAAATTAAACAAAATAGTCCACAAAAGCTTAAACAGAACCCTCATCCATCTTTTACGCGTGACGCGTCGGGGACAAGTTGTCAAACTTATTGTTTTGTTTTTGTCAGGCACAGGCAGCAAATGTTTTGTTTGTATTCAGCCTATTAATTACACCAAACTAAAAAAGATGTTTTCTCAAAACTGCAGGAACTTTAAATTCCATTTTATAAATTATAATATTAGTTAAATGTAACACTATCCAAAAATATTTGGTTCATCGCTAATGGATTTTTCAAGAATAAAAACATTTTTGGACAACTCCTTTGCTCATTTAGTACGCGTTCGTATTTTATATATTTATTTATTCGTGGACAATAGTGTGGTTTATGCGTTTTTTTATTTCGTATTAGTAGATTTCATTGTAACGCATAGCTGTTTTTCTTGTCCCTAATGAATAAAAAAGAAACTTGAGAGAACTTCAATAGGCTTGTGTCCTAAATTTGAAAAATGGATAAATACAATACTTTATTACCCATATGATACCAAAAATGTATTATTTTGATTTAAAACAATCTTTTACATACTTTTTTTTGAGATTTAAAAAGTCGATTTAAATTTGTGTCAAAAACGCTCCAAACTGTCATGGCACCTTCTGTGACGTCAGAACTTGCGAAGCGAGTCCATCTTTGTTAGTGTTTCTTTGTTTTTCTTCAAATAAAAATGAGTTTATCATATTACAAGTACTGCGTTGTGCCTGATTGTAAAAGTACGACTATTACAACTCCAAACAAATTGTTTATTTACGTTCCACACAATGAAAAAGTAAGGAGAAAGTGGTTAAAACTCGCAAGAAGGGTTGACGTTCATTGTTTATCAACAAAGTCGAGGATGTATTTTTGTGAAGATCACTTTAATGTAAGTATTTCACAGTTCACTGGACCCAATTTTTATGTAGGTTTAAAGGCAATTTGAGGAATTATTGTAAAATACTATTTTACAAATAGAATATATGAGAATATAACAATACATATGCGAATGAGTTGAGGTTAAGTTGTTATGGTTTTACATATTAATCGAATGATATTTTAGTGCTACATTTATTAATGGACAACTCTTTACATTTCTAGTTGGAAAATGACATGGTTAATTACATGGAATACCATGTTATGGGGACAGTAGCCCAAGTACGCTTGAAACCAGGATGTACTCCTAGCAAATTTCACTGCCAAGCAGATAGAAGTAAACGGACTGGCAGCAGTATAGAACGCCCATATGCTATAAAAAAACAAAGAATGATGACTATCACTGAGATTCTGAATGAACCAGAAGCTAGTTGTTCAGCAAGTTCATCTCTCAAAGATAGTTCTTATACCAGCTCAGGTAAGTTATAAACAACACAAAGGGTTTGAAATTAAAATTAAAATGCACCGAGTTAGTTATTATTCTACTAAAATTATTTCCTTTTATTTATATTTCAGAATTTCAAATAACTGAAGATTCATCTGCAACAGCAGATAAATCTGTTCAAGTTTTGTGTAGGCCAACAGCAGATAAATCCATTCAGGCCTTCATGTCACAAACATTTCGAAGTAAAGCTGTGCAGGTCAAAGCCAAATCAATAAACCAGGCATTATCACCAATGAAACTGTCAGTAATATCCAGTTCTACTTCTCCGTTTAAAGTGAGGTCTACTACAAGATCAAGTCCTTCTGCATCTGGCTTATGTAAAGTCACAAGAAATGTATTAATTGAAGATGAGCACTCGGACAGTGATGTGGATCAGTGGATCAATACTTAAAGAAATCAGGTGTTACGCTAATAAGACCACCAAGTGTTGAAACAGGGGTCAAAATGAGTAAAATTGAGGCAAAGCTAACTAAAGAAAAAGCCAGCCTGCGTATTCATGTCGAAAGAGTTATTCGGCGTGTACGTGAATTTTATATGCTTAAACCACATGCTTGTGTTAATTTAAAATTCCTTAAAGTCCTAGATGACATATTAATTATAGCATGTGCTTTAATTAATGTGCAAGGTTCTTTAATAAAATAAAATTAATGAAACTTAAAAATTTTTTTATTTATCTCTAAGAACCCAAAAGTGGACTGAGGTGAGAGAGTACTGGGTGCAACTGGGATTAACACTTAACATGATGATGAGCTTTTATACTTAACATTAAACACTTTTATACAATCTTGGGTAAATATGTTTTTTCCAAAAGTTCATTTAAACTTATCGTTAATCATATTCTCAACATATTGAAGGTTGAATGGAACACTTAATATTTCAACTTTATTATTTTGCCTATAATCAGGGTCTGCTACACAAAAAAGGCAGATTTTCTTGCCAGTCAAGTACATTTGCAGCTGCATTTGGGCATAAAATTTTTCATTAGCTTTTCCATTTATTACATAGCTCTTATAAGTCTTAGCACTTATAGGACATTTTATTTCTATGATGCCATCTTCAAATATACCATCTGGTGAACCTGCAATCATAGGATATTTGGTATTTAATATAAGGCCACACTTATTTATTTTCTTTTTTAAAATTTGCTGCACTGTTTTCCGGACTTCCTCTTCAAGGACACGGCCACGTTTCATATATGAAGTGTCTGGTATTTTGCCACCTAATATAAGAGCAATAAGTGTACCATCTTCTGTTTTACAGCGGCTAACTTCAAATGCTCTAGAAGCAGTTATTCGCCCATACCTCAGTTCAAACCAAAGACTGCTATTAGATTGTTCTCTTGTTTCTTCTTCAACTGTTGTAATTACATTTGCAGTGATTTGAATTTTATTTAAGAATGTTTCTACACATTTTTCTTTTATACTGCGTACAAGTTGATGCATTGAGGCTGCTTGTGTATCACTTAGGCAATAATCTGGTTGAAATTTTAAAAGTTCGCAGTCTTGCAGTTTTCTCTTCTTTCCCTCTGCTAGATATTTTTCAAGAACTGTAGAATTTGCAGGCAATATAGGACTGCCCTTGGATAAAGCCTTAATGGTAATATATTTGATGCTACTACCAACTTTAGATAGTTGTGACTTTTTCCAATAGCATTCTACTGATGTACACGATGGTTCCTCGCTTCGTCGATGTGCCCACATAAGGAATGCTATTGCATGCTTGCAACCACCTTGTGAAGCTATGCAGTCTTCACATTCCACCGAAAGAATAGTTTCATCTTCTTCATCAATCAATAATGTGCATTTATACAGTTTTGCATGAACCTTGTGTTCAGGACATATTTTGCACTTTATGGTACAAAACTTAGTATCACGTTTAAGCTGTACGTAACTTATTGCGTCGTCTCCATATGAAGCTCGTGAGGACCTGAAATTTAGGCTTTTTTAGTTATCTGTCACTTATTAAACTTCGTAGACTTAACCTCAAAAAGTATAAAACAATAACATGACCATAATACATAATTGATTTGATATATTGATTTAAACTACTTGGAAGCAATATGCTATTGTTTAAAAACCTGAAATATCCCTCGGTTATACTTACATTGAAGTTTTGACGTTGCGAAATTCCGCTGAACAAAAGTCATTGTTTGACGCAAAAAACTTGCCCAGCATAACAACGTCAATTTTAGGCAAATTACTGCTATTTGCCTTGGTATATCCTGTCTCCATTTCGATTAATATCGCTATTTCTAGATAAAAACTATTTTAAGCTCACAAGAAGGACTAGAAATAAATTTTTACCGTGGAAACCTGTTGTATTGTATGAAAACCAAAACAATATCGCAAGACGTGACGTCACGCGATTTGATTGGTGTTCGATGTCACGTGACTGAGTGTCTAATTTTTCAATATTTATTTTGTAAAAATAAAAGTAATCTTTGTTTTGTATACCAAACTATACTGGTTTTTGCAATCTATATAACGGGAACAGTCGTTAGAAACATACATCAATCCGATTTATTCTTAGCGGACACAAGCCTATTACGCGATGCAGGATCCGTAGTTCCGTACAAGTTACGCTGTACTGCGCTAGGTACATGATACATGTAAAGTAATAGTTTGAGTACAGATTCCATATTCAACTCAATAGTAACTAAAATATTAAAATATTGTCTATCCACAGCGTCATCAGTAACACCAGCACAACAAACTCCTCCGCTACCTCCCGTACCTCCTCCGGAACCTTCCACATCAGCCTCCAGCACTGATCGTTCTCCGACACCGCCTTCCATACCGCCACCTCCTCCTCCGCCGTTTATACCTCCACCACCTCCACCTCCGTGCATGCCACCTCCGCCTCCCCCGCCGCCGCCCCCGCCCGTCGCATTCGATTTCAGCGGAGCTGACGATATGGCGAGCATGTTGGCCAACAAGCAGGGCACGCTGAAGAGGAGTAAGCAGGGAGACCAGAACGGAGGTATGTTTAATTATTTTATTTTCCCACAGTTTGGTACCATAATGGAGTAGTTAAAACTGAAGTTAAAGATTTAATTCATATAAATAGAAAAAATCGCTGAAATATTTATTTACACTAACTTCTGAGCGACAGCTTTATTTTTCAATAGTTTTCTATATATCTATACAATTTTAATGAATCAAATTGATTATTAATTATTTATTAGTTTGATCATAATTTCAAAACATTTAAATATCGCTCATTGGATAGTTAAATAAGCAGTTTCACTAAAAATATGAAATCTGCTCAACAACTTATCTTAAATATCTGAAATTGATCATCTACTTTTGCCGCTGACTACACTATTTAAGTCCCAACTTTGTTCCCCAGCGGGAGGCGCAATAGACGCAATAGTAGACCAAATCAAAGGCGGCAAGTTCCACCTCAAGTCCACAGAACAGAAATTCACGGACAAGAAGACCAAGCAGGACGAGCAGCCGGAGGCTGTGAAGGAGATGTTGGCCATCCTCGGGACCCTCAGGAAGAGGCGGACCACCTCCGCCAGGCCCGGGAGAGTCGACTCGGAATAGACGAGTAGACCAAACCAATGGACAGTGAGTTCATAGTTATAGGGACTTATTCTAGAACTACACTCAGCCCTGAATCTTGACTTATCTGTAGACATATTGGATTGACAGATTTGATAGACTGTTGAGTGCTATTCTAGATGCGGCCCGTAGGAATAGATTGCTATATTTTGCTGTGTCTATAAGATATCCAACATGTTTAAAAATATTGGCCTTAGTGAAAGCATTGAGTACAAAAGATATTTTTTAAAGATTGCACATAAAATATATTTAATTTTTATTTGGAACTTCCTTAAAAAAATACAATTTTCTTTTAAATTTGAAAAATTGACATTTTTTTAAAGAATTGCATGTAAAATATACTAACATTATTATACGTGCAATTCTTTTAAATCTTCTATTGAAAGTTAATAAAATAATGTTGATAGTACAGTTTTATAACATGTAAACTAACTCCGCCCAGCGGTTTCATCCGGCGTCTTTATCACAAGAGAAAGTACACAACAAATGCCTTGAAAATACTATCTAGCTGAAAGAGCGCATCATATAGATAGACTGACAGACTATATTGCGGTCCGGTGGAAGGATCAATCGAATGTGATGTGCTATAATATTATTGATGTACAAACATGCTTCGCAATATTTTTGCACTATTTACTCGCAAATATTGACATTCTAACAAACCAATCGAACTACCTACATTGAAAGTGCCTTAAATGACAGTTCAATGGCTGTAGGACTGACACGTAGACAGAGAAAGTTACATCCTACGTCTACCGCCATGAAATATTAATGTTGCCATTAGAATAAATAATAATATATATCAAAAATTTAAAGTCAATTTATAGAATATATTATATCTTATTAAGTAAGGCCGTTTACTGCCTTATGCGTATGCACACATGCGGGCGCGTCGATTTCGTGTGACGAGTTTCATGCAAATTATATGCACGAACTTCTTTCAGTATGATTTGCACGAAATTCATTCATTATTATTTGCAACGAAATTCTTTTAGTATTATTTGCACGAAATTCGTTCAGTATGATTTGCGCAAAACAATCGTCTGTGTGTAAACGCACGAGACAATGGACGGCGTAATATTGTAAATTATAAAGCATTTTTTTAAATAGTTTAAGAATATATTTTTTAATATCTAGTAAGGTCAATGTTACAAGTGACAATATAAAATGTTTTATTTATATAACTAGCAACTTTATTTACCAACTCGAATTAAAGTTGTATAATCGAAGTTACTATACGTTAGGAATTGATTTTTATTTTTTTAAACTTGACGCAAGTATTGAAAGTATACTATTAAAAATAATCATATTTTTTATTGCATTACTTTTTCAATTAAATTTAACTTTGAAGACGTTATGACAATAATAATGACATTATTAATAATATTAAGTTGGTGACTTATTAGTTCTAAGTTAATAATTACGTGATCTGAATACTCCTAAGTTTTATTATAGTATTAAAATATTGTATAGTTTACTAAAAATAAATGAAGATATTATATTATACGGCAAATGTTGGTTGTACGAATCTAAACACATTTTTATTTGTAGTATTCTTTCTACAGTAACAATCAATGACTTCTATGTATAACCGATGGCGGGTGACGACGGGAACAATGAGGAAGGAAGAGTGTCGAGAACACCGCCGCGCGCCGCGAGGGTCGGCGGCCAACTGACCAAATCTGACGCTTTACACAGCAGCAGACGCAGAACGTACCATGAAATAGACTTAAATATGATCATTTTGTTCGTTTTAATTCATTGCGGCTTCTCGATGGCGCCGTTTTTCTTTATTCAAGTTTAACAAGTAATGTATGTGAAAAATGTAAATGTATAGTTTTAGACAAGCGAGCGGATTGCGGGACTGATTTTCTTTTATTTCTATGGACCATTTATGTGGATACTTCTATACAGACAAACGGCACCATTGAGGAGTCGCAATGAATTAAAATAAACAAAATTATCATATTCAAAACTATTTCGAGGTACGCTCCGCGTTTGCAGCAGCTGTCTGCGGTCGGCCTCGGAATCATGCGTTAATGAATTTTGACATTTATCTGTATAGACATAAAGCACCTCTTTGTAGTACTATCTGTCTGACTGCTACCAAAGGTTGCCCGATGTTGAAATTCGATTGACGACTATTAACAATATCAATTCTTCTATGTTGCCAGTCTAGATATAAAAAGGTCATTGGTGCCATTGGGCATATTAAAGACTATAAATATATTTTTAAAAATGTGCTTAGGTTCAGTTGTAAGATTTGTATAAAAGAAAGAGTTACCCGCGGTGCCATTGTTCGTTGTCCAAATTGAAGCATTTTGTTAAGTATTATTTACTAGTTACGAAGATTATATTATACAATATTATATTGACGATGATGCGTTTCATTTACTATTATCAATAAGCTTTTTAAAATTGTATGTATATTCTCTGGTCTCTGCCTGCCCCACTAAAAAGGGGGGTGACTGTACGCATGTTTTACAGTATGCCACTTCATAAGTTTTTAATTTTCTAACGAAGCCCGTGACGACAACTGGGAATAATCGCAACATAAAGGACAATAATACAAACGGTATCGTGACATTAGTACCGTGTATTTGGCACTTAATATCGTAATTCATATTTATAGAACGGAATTATTGCAAAAATAATGCAAAATAGTTAATATATCAAATCATTTATTGTGTAAAGACGCTTGGCATAAGAACATCCTAAAACAAACTACAACATATACGTTAGTGTTGCCATAGTGTATAAAATCCTACCATTTTAGTATAAAAATAAGTACCCACGAAAACACGTTTCAAAAGCTAGGCATTAACTTTAGATTAAGCTGTTACTGTTTCGTAGTTCAGAATTTTTTTTTTGTAATTTTCTTTCATTTTTCTAATGCTGTTGCTTCGTCTTACATATTGAGGTGAAAGTGATGAATTAATCCTTACCTATTTAGCACTATCTAATTTGACAAGTGTGAGTGAAAACAAGCTCAACAAACCCACAAATAATTATAATAAATATTACAATATGCGTTGTACAATAGAATTACAATAATATAAACAAATAAGAAATAAATGTACAAAATAGAGGGTGGGCCCCACCACCCGACCAGCATTTCTATACTGCCGAACGAAAGGTTCTCCTATCATGTGTTTACCTGGCGTCTTGTAAAATTGTAGATCATCCTTTTGGTCTCTGAAACAATGTATTTTATTTAATATCTAAGCGTTATAAACCCTACAATTATAGTTTGAAAGGGTACGCCAAAGTAGCTTGGTGAATTAAGCGAATGACGCACCAAATCACTAAAATAAAACTGCATAAGATTTTTGCCATGGATAATGTACTTAAAATCTTTCGCTCCAAAACGATAATCAAATCAGCCAGTACAAGACATGCACTACTAAGGCGATTTCAAATTCGTAAAACATGCACTGATCAAATCAAATACTCGACATTAACGAGTACGTTGAAAGTTTAATGACAGTTGAGGAAAGTCGTGAAGTGAATAATAACAAAAGCAGACAGCCTACCCTAGACAAGGATAGCATAATATATAATATAAAATTATATCGCGAACATTGTCAACAGCTAAAGTTGCTGATCTAACGGGAATACAAACCAATATATTCTTACTTGTCCTTATACTAAAGCAAAGATTACCACATAGATACCTGCTTGAACTTCACAGGGATGATTTTAAAATTTCGTAAAACCCTTTTTTCGGTGATTAAAAACGTAATTTGCACCGTAACTTTTGTAATACATTTTGCCCTATTTGCCAAAACCGCAAGAAATCTAACTAAATAGTTTTTAATGATGTCATTGAAGAAAATTCAGAGGCTTCATTTTTCTACTGGATGAGAGGAGATGACGTTGATAAAAGTAGAAAATCATCAATTCTGGACCAATAAGTCATAATATTTGGCAGTAGAGAGTCTACGTCTAAAATAAAAATAAAAATTAACACAGGATAAAAATAAAGAAAATAACAAACTGAAATGACAAATATTTTTATTTTGTTTTACGTATTTACTTAAGTAAGTAACGTTTGTTCTTTAATTGGTTACACTTGTACTGGACGGAGTTAAACAATTAAAATAAATTATGCAAACAGTAGTTAACAGTAAATAAGTTCTGATACTTATTTACTGTACATAACATCTTGGCGACATAATAAATTACAATAAAATAATAATAAACATAACATAATTATTTAAATTTCCCTACAATAGACCTTCTAAAACTTAATTATTAGTATTACAGATAAATATTAATTAAATAAATTAATAAATAAACTTCGATTGGTAAATACAAAATAGCAGCGTCAACCGAATATACATTTTAATATAATTATGATTCTTTTGTCAAAAAATAATTTTAAGTTGATTTCGCTGAAATGAGATGCACATGCAAAAAAGCGCCAAGTTCACAAAACTGTCAAGAATTATCACAGAACTTTTTTTATCATTGTTTATTAATTTTATTTTCCGACATTATACGCGGACGGACTCAATCCGACGCTAGAAATGTTATGTATTGCGAATATAGAATACATGAAGTCGGCCCTCGTGTCCGTCGGCATCCCGGTTGACCGACGATTACTAAAAAGCGTTAAACTAAACATAAGATTTGTGCACATACATCTACACTACATCTTAAATTATATTATTAATAATCCACAAAAGTTGTGCAGTTTAATATCCAAGTTCTTAAGTTGACGACAGCATAACACTTAACTTTATTTGATTATTCTGCTACTGTCGATTATCCGCCATTTTTCCGTTGGAAACTACATATAACCAATCAGTTCACTTATTTTTGTGACTTGATTGGTTAGGAGTTTGAGAGTTTGGCAACATAGTTTCCATGCCGAAGATTTTTGATTTTCATAATCTGTGGCCCTAACCCAGTGCTATATTTAGACGAGATCTCCGGCCGCTCAACTCTTGTGGATTGATAGCGTATCTATTACTTGAATAATATTTTGTTCTAACAATAAGTACTTGCATTGAAAGAGACTATTACTTTACAGAAATAAGACCTGCAACTTTCTTGGCACATTTTCTCTATATCTATATTATACATATAATAATAAACTGTCACGACTACTACCCGATCAGACATTGCCTTTTCAACCGAAGCACGCTTTTTTCTACTTTTTTCACCATCCTCTTCATCCCTAGTGCGTAGAACGAAATTGTGATGAGAATAATTACTTCTTTTGCAGATTTGAAGGTCACTAATATAACCAACCACACAAGATTTAATTTATTTACGGAATTCAAAGTCTAGCTCAGTCTAAATTGGGTTATATTCATATCTACCTACTCCAAAACAGTTTGAATTGTTATGTTGTGGCCCTTCAAAAAGCACGCTTCATATGATCAGAATGTAAGTAGGTATATAATGTGGTCTTCATTTCAGTCATGGCGCTAAGAACTTGTCTCATCAATTTATTATTAACTACCTGTTTTACAGTATTTACGAGACAAGTGAGTTCTATTGTTCTAATATTTTTAGTTATTAAACCTGTATAATCTATATATTTCGTTCTAAATCTACAATTTAACTTTAAAAATACATTCTTTGTAAATCTATATATTTTGAAACTTAGTACGTGCCACGATATAATTCTACAAATAAAATTATCTAAGATACTATGCTTTCGGCTGGAATGCGATCGGATATTAATGGTAACATTAAGAACATACATGAATAACAATCTCTAAAATTCATAAAAAGCATCTAGTCATCTACACAATTCAAAGCGTCTCATGCCAGGATACATCAATATTTTAAGTACATATAAATAAAACAGCTAGATATTAAACTAATTAACTAACATCTATGTTACAAAGCAATTACTATTTTATTCCAATACTAGTTTGGTTCAAATTCGCTCACCAATCAATACGTTCTATATCTTTACTACAGACAAATACAGGTCCAAGGAATGTTAAATTTCTATACAGTAATTGAAATTTCATAAATGCCTTTTTTCAAACGAACATATCGACTAATCTGTAGAGCATATCAACACGAAATTCATTATTTAATTACTTTTAACGCATTTTACATTTATTTAACTTTGAAATTAACATTCCTCGACCGATTTGTTCTAACAATGCACTACAGTATTCTTACGCGGCCAATTCCCGGAGTTTGTCCACGACTGTCTTCCTGTTCTTGGCGATCCAGTCTATGTTCACTTTGGCTTTCTCGATGGCTTGTTCCACGGAAAGTTTGAACTCGCCTAGGTATTGCTGGTTCTTCTCGCGCCAAACCAGAAACTGAGCAGAAAATTTAGATTTTAAAATTTGAAATTTTTTGAAAATTTAGTTACAGTTGCCTGGGCTGAGTTTTATTTTGCACTTGGCTGGTGCACTTTTTACTACTATTCATATTAACACGATCAGGATGGTCAGTTTCTCTGTATACTATTTTTAAGACTAAAATACTAATGATAAAAAGAAAATCAAAAATGTCATGACATGTTTAACACATGTCGAAATAAATGCTTGCGATGATTAAAAACAGAATAAAATTCCCAACTCTTACTTTACATGCCTAAAATTAATATTTTTTCTACTATAAAGATTTAAAAAAATAGTAGAAAAAAATAGCTGTAGTTTATATGGCAACACTATATTATCCTTTCTAAATTGGCCAAACACATTCGAGTACTTTTCGTCATGCAATGAGTTATTATGTAATCTGTGGCTATCCATTGATTAGCAAAGCTTACCTCATCCAGTTCCCTCTGCGAGGAGAACTGCTCCAGCAGGGTCTTGATGATGTATCCGACTCGGCGACCTTGGCCCTTAAAACTGTGAACATGGAGACAAATAAGGTAAAATAAATGAATAGGAACCTTCTATACTATTCAATTGCACTGTACCTACATTGGGTGGCGCACATTGGGAGATGCCTTGTCCAGCAATTTACTATTTGGAAATATTTTTATTGTATGAACACCCTACCTACGCTACAGTAGGTAGGTATAAATAAATTACCAATAAGTAATAATTACATTTCTCATCTGACACAGCTTAAAATATGAATGAATACCATACATAAAACGCAGGCACCCGTAATGTAGGGGGCGGGTAGCCTCAGACAATTTATGTCATGTAATTTATGAGGAGCGGAAGAGGGGCGCACGGGCCTACGCCTCGACACTCAGTTATGCTAATGTAACTGTGAACGATTTGCCTCCTACGGTAACATTTTGATATTCTGCTATATTTTTATTATTTTCTTGCATGTTGAATACTTATGAAGGAAGACGAATCGCGGGGGGAATACTTGGGTGAATTTGTTTGATTAGTAAATGGACAACTTTACTTAAAATACGAAAATAAATTGAAAAAAGACCAACGTATAGTTGTATTTACAAGTTTCCCTAGATCTCATTGGAGGTTTGGAGTCATCGACGTTATTATATCGGACTTGAACCGACTAAAGCTGTACGAAGTTTTGTCACATCGGCCTGGGTGGCCAGGGAGTTTGATGTGCTGTGTCACCAACATAAGTGACCCCAATGTATTGTTGAAGATAAAGTTCCCCTTTCCCTATAGAGGTGCGTGCGGAAACATGACCGCCATCTTAGGCTTGCTTTTGGTAGGGCGGCGGAAGGCCAAATGTAAGAACCTAGAAGTGACACAGACCCTGGACCCGCGCTCATGGAAGACTGAGATATTTTCTTAATATACAATCTTTGTACCCTGGGTTTTTAGCAGATTTTTTCTTTATTCTTCTCAACATATCAGACTATGATAGCATATCAGCCTGTCGCAGTCCAGTACTGGATATGGGTTTCTTCCAATGTGCGTCATTGCACCTTAACCTTCGCCATCCGCATCCAGTCTGTCCCAGCCTTTTCAGATCATAAAGAAGGAAATTCCTCACGTGTTATAGATGTCCTCTATCCTGCCGTAGACGAAGTCCTTAGCGACGTAGTAGCCGACGGTGGAGCGGATGATGTTGCTGATGACGGCGCCTGCGTCCTGCCGCCGGATCTCCGTGCCGCCGCTCACAGTCCACTCTAGGTACCTGGGGGGAAACAACATTATATACAGGATTTTTTGGGCTAGCTGTGCTGTGACGGAGGTGAGTCTTCACCTCATCCGAAAGGTGTCGTAAGAGGTGAAAAATGGAAAAATACGCAGACGATATCATTAGGAAAGAAAAACTCGAAATAAAACCCTGTAAACGTCTTGCCAGCGTGGAAACAGTGGGCCAAAGCCTCCCAACTTCAGGAGAGGCCTGTGTCCAGCAGTGGACTGAAATAGGTCAATTGATTGACAGAAATTATAGGTCCTTAGACTAATCTGAACTATTTCACGGGGTAGCTGCGGTTTGACAGGCAAACCTCGAGAGGAAAATCGGAACAGGTTTTTCTTTTGAGGTATCGTCAGTCTGGTTTTGTCAATTAGTAGTTCCTGGAGGGAGATGGAGCCCATTTTGTACTGACTAATACACATATTGTTTATTTAATGCGTAAGGTCAAGAGTACCAGCTACCTGTAAGTAATGAATACAATTATGAAAGTGGATGTAGAAGAAGAAAACGATGTATCAGGATCGCAGCAAGTGGGAACATGAGGTATCTGTGGTCGATGTGTGTCGGTATAAAAAAAACGAGTGGTGTCTGGTGGAGCGTACGTACTGCGCCAGTATCCACACCTCCTTGGTGCAGGTGAGCGCCTGCAGCAGCGCGTCGCGCGCCGCCGCCACGTTGGAGCGCCGCTCGCGCGCGAGGGCGAAGCGCCACTGCAGCACCGAGCCGCGCGACACGCCCACGCAGTACACCGTGCGCCGCAGGTCCAGCGGGATGCTGGGGGCGGGGGGGACCTTCTTATTATTCTAAACATAATATCTAAACTTCAAAATATAAAAAAAATCGCTTGAAACCAGTTCAAAGTGTCACACTGTCATACAGCGCGAAAACTACTACTAGGTCTACCTATCGAGCTCACGCTGCATATCATTGATGGAAATTGTTATTGGTCGAGGGTCACGGATGTGTTCGTCCGCAAGCACATTCTAGAACTAAGGCTGAGTTTTTTTACTCTAGAATGGTCTTAACCAAGCTTAACTAAACACGAGCGGTAAGCGCCACGAGCCACTCACGGGTTCTGCTGGTCGGGGTCGCTGGAGTCCATCCACTGCTGGAACAGCTCCACGGCGTGCTCCTCGCAGCCCGGCACCTTCATGCGGCACGCCCACGAGCTCGTCGTCACCTGGAGTGCGTGGATAACGTGAGAGCTGTCGTCATCGCGATGTAGGATTAGTTGTTGCGAAATAGTTCGGCTTGTTTTAGCTAGATGGCGGTTTTTTTAATTTTCTTCCAAAATAAAAGTCAAACGTCAAACGAAGGGCCACATATAATAAGGGCCTATGACCGTTGGAGAAAACGAGGTCTGAGTGGAGACCGCGGATCGGCATTCGGAAAGTGCCCAAGCAAGATGGACGGAAAGACGGAAAAGGGGACTTAGACAGGATGTAAATCGGTTAATATGGCACAAATTGGGAAAGTCCTAAGTATATCCTTATATAGAGTATACTCAAGCTTATATCATGTAGTGGAGAGCGATATGCTAAATTGATGAAAAATTGTATGTTTTATATTATGTATGATATATACATTTTGTATGAAAATGAAATACCTAAACCTAACCTACCGTCAAATTTCACTATCTTCAAATAATTTATTATTAGCAATTGAGTGGATAATTAAAAATTAATCCAAGTGGGTACTTAACAAGAACATTGTAGTTTTTACTGATTATCAAACAATTTGTTTTAATTATACCAAACTGCCCTAATGGTATACCCGTCACTTAACCAAGGAATCAAACCCACATACCTGCAGCTTAACACTATTCAAGTCTTGTCCATTGATGATCTTCTTGATGGCGAGCCCGCCCGCCTTCTCGTACGTCTCGCTGATGAGCTTGCGCACGAACTTCTGGAAGGCGCCGTAGTCCGGGGTGCGTTTGAGCACGTTCTCTATCTTGGCCAACGCCTTGAGGGCTGCGGAGAGGGGCAGGAAGTCGCGCTCGCGCTGCAGGTATGTGGCCATGCTGGGGATCGGAGTATTTAAGTTATAAACACACGAAAGTACAAAAGAGAAGTGGAAGGAGGCGCTAAAGAATGGCGGTCTGATTCTTAATGATTCCACACTATAGTTGCGGTACGCTATGATGACCGTTTTGAAACGACAGGTTTTATTATTATTATTATTGTTTCTCTGTTCTATGACTCTCGAGACTATGGAGTCCCGGGCTTTTGGAAGGCGTGCGTCGGGCCGAAGCCAAGACGTAGAGGCCCTTTTGTGAGAATTTAATATGCTAGGAATACACACACGTGGCGATATCATCCCCGAGCGCACAATATGATACACCGGGAGATAGTCCCCACCAGGTGCAGAGCTTATTGCTGTGCGGTGCTGTGGCCGCGATGGAAACTAAATTATGGTCTATGGGATTGAGAATTGGATGGACTGGTGAATGGGCTATGGGGGGAGACTAACGGACGCCTGCCGTGACAATAAGTCTCAAAATTGTAAATAGGCAGGCGGTGACTTGCCAACTCATTGCATGGGCCCCAAATAGAGTGCGACCATTATTACATTCTTTATTGTGGTTTTACTCGTTTTGTCTTTTTTGGCGCGCTTAATATTGGACAACGAACTGTTAGACGAATAACTAAAAGAAAGAAAAATATGGCAAGGCTGGCACAGAAGAAAATAAATTTCACTCACTTAAAAGACAAAACGATGAGAACTAGTAGTGTCAAAACGGCCATCAAAGCGTGCCGCAACTATAATCCGCATAGGCGATGACTTAATTAAGAACGGATCAGGTTAAGTACTTGAGATCTACACTTCACGTGACTATTTGCAACGTTAAGGACTCTTTATGGTATTGATGGGATAAAGTAATAAAGTGAGACCGAAGTGGAAAAATTTAGGGGAAATACTTTGCCTAACAGTTGGTATGGAACATAATTTGTACTGTGAATAACATCCCCTAGTATACAATATAGTTTAAGTTACCCCAGCTCCTATTTGTATGGTCTAAGTTGCCCCAGGGCCCATTCCCAAGTATGTATGGTCTAAGTTAACCCAGAGCCTATCCCCCAAGTATGTATGGTCTAAGTTAATACAGGGCCTGACCTCCAAGTATATACGGCATATCACAAAGTATGTATGGTCTAAGTTACCCCAGAGCCGATCCCCCAAGCATTTATGGACTAAGTTACCCCACGACCGTCCCCGCAAGCATGTACGGTCTAAGTTACCCCAGGGCCTATCACAAAGTATGTATGGACAAAGTTTACCCAAGGCCTATTGCTCTAATTTGTATAATTCAAAATACATAAGGTCCTATCCCTCAAGTATGTGTGGTCCAATTTACCCCAAGGTCCAAACCCCAACTATATTTGATCTAAGTTACCCCAGAGCCCATCCCCAAGTATGTATGGTCTAAATTCTCTTCTGTGGTCTGTTCATTTATCTTCTTCTTCGAGTCTTCGAGGCTAGGTCTGGCACATCATGGTCTGGTATTCAAATTTTATTGACCCAAAACTTGGCCGCAGCAACAGCGCGCTCGGTTGCTCTACATAGGTGGTCGGTAGTGCAAGTGTAGGGGCACATCGAGCAGGAAAGCAAATGCAATACGGACTGGGATTGGGCCCCGCAGTCGCAGGACTGTTGCGACCGGTCGATAAAGTCCCATTTTGCCCAATGCCAGACTAAGTCATTGAGTCGAAGAAGAAGAAGTGACGAGTAAGTTACCCCAGAGCCGTGTTGTAGTCGAGGTGGTTGGTCCAGGCGAGCGCGAAGGCGTCGGACATGAGCTGCACGCGCCCCAGCACCGGCACGTCGCGGTACAGCGGCCCGCGCAGCGCCGCCGACAGCAGCTCCCAGTTGCGCTTGTCGTAGTTCACCCGGTACAGCGCTGTGAGGGACACGTGCTGGACTTACTGTACATGGAACTGCTCACGGCTTGCTTCCTTTAGGGTAAACTTTAACAGGGACTTATAAACCGAGTTATGCTTCTATTCTTCGTAGTAGGGGAGTAATAGAAAATATCTCCCCCCTCGCCCCCCCTCATGAAAAACTCGGCTAAGGGTGAGGACGGCCTATCACACGCACAAGCTTCACCTCAATTACACATACCGTGCGTGTAGTTTGTAAAATTGATGCAGATACGCCCGCTGCTCAGTGCACCAAGTGGTCTGCACAGATAAAACTGAGGTGAAGCTTGAGCGTGTGGTAGCGACTTTAGTTACGTACAAAATGTGACAATTCTAATAATCTGACAATGAAGTCATTAGTTTTGATCGCGACCAAATCGTCAGTCTTTTGTTCAGGGTCTCGATTCTTCCGTCATACCACAGACACTGCTAAAAATTCCATGTCCATCACAATCTTTCACAAAACGGTTAAAATCAAAAATTCAAAGTGAGCGAGTAAAAAAGTGTTATTTCATTTAATGAAACTCTTTTCATTTAATTTTGGACTTTAAGACCATATGAATAAAGTTCAAAATTTAATGCCTTTTTTGCTGAAAATCTGAATGTCTGACACACGAGTTTTTTTTGTCGATATTCTGCCTCCTGGTAGTGAGTGGTAAGTGAACAACTCACCGATCATATCGTAGTTGAACATCACCCACTGGCTAGAGTCGGAGCCGTGCTCGAACCTCTGCAGCGAGTCGACGCCCTCGCTAGCGGCGAGCCACTGCAGCGGCGCGTCGTGCGCGTGCGCCTCGCGCTCGCACGCCACCGACAGCGGCACCCACCACGCGCCCGACGCGCCCGACGCGCCGCGCGCGCTCAGCGACAAGTAGCGCTTCTGTGGGCACGGGGAGGGGGGGCATCAGATTGTCATTGCTCACTCGCGATCGACCAATGAGATTCTCTATCAAGGCTGTCGCAGCGCAGTGCTTCCACGCTGTATGCTTAGAAATTGCACAGCAGTACATGAAGTTAAGATATCTACATAATTAACCTGTGAGCCTCAATAATGTAATGTCTGAGAAAGGCAGTCTTAATCGATAAAATATACCCGCGTAACATTTATGTAAACCTAGGCAATTATGAATGATTTGAATTTGAATTTGGAAGGCAAGAAACTTGTGACTGCACAAATATTATAAAAGCGGGTGTTTTTTGTTGCTAGTGTAAATATAGCATAATTTTAGTAGAAATCTAGAGGTTGTCCAATTTAAGCACTAACTCAAACTCAAACTTACTAGTAGTAATTAACCAATATTGAATCAGTGCTTAAAATTGGACAACCTCTAGATTTCTACTAAAATTCTTAGTCTTTCTATATTGAAGGTAGATTTTATCGAAATTAGTACGACAACTAGTATATTAAATATAATTTGTTAAAATTACGATTTTTTTATAATAGTACGAACGAGGAGGGATCAACCTTTAGGGTAATCTCCTGGGATACTGGCTAAGATGGAGAACCTATGAGAAAATCATTCTATGACGATATGTAGATCCTATTTTTTTAGTGCAGAAATTCCTACGGATACCTCTGCCCCCGCAAGTGCTTCGATCGACTACAAACCGACTAAAACCACACGGCGTCTTCGGTAACCAGTTACCGAGGGTGAAATTGCCTCAGACATGTCAAGCCATCGTGATGGCCACCTCGGGGAAACTGAACTAATACCACCACACCACAAGCAAAAAATTTGAGGACTTTCTACTACTCCTCCAAGACTTCATATGAAAGGATTTCCGACTGGGGAAGTACCACCGCCCTACAGAGTACCGCGGTTATAATACCTTCGTGTTGTGTTCTCGGCGGTGAGTAGGGCAGTAGAGCAGAGCTCACTGGAGAATTTGTGCAGTCAGCGGGATAACTAAAGGTTTGTCCTGCTTTGTCCTCTACACTGACAGCACAGAAACTATGTGCTTACAGGGTCGGCAGCACGAGTGTGGCTTCTCTGGTGTTACACACGTCCATAGGCCACGATAACCACTATCCATCAGGTGGGCCGTGCGCTTGTCTGCCACCTAAGTGGTATAAAAAAACCGAAAAATTGCTTCGAAAATTATCCTTATTTTGTCAATTGACTACACTTTGCTGCTTGGTAAGAAGCTAGAGCGAAGTCCAGATGATAAAGCTCAGTATTCCAGATGCTGGGAAATACAAAATGGTGGTCTCTATGGCCTTGACTGACCTGTGAAATAGTCAGCGACTGGTCCGCGTAGTCCCTGGTGACTGTCAGTATGGGGTACCCTGTCTGCGTGGTCCAGGTGTCCATGATCTCTTTGACGGTGACGTTGCGTGTGAGGGCGCCGTGCTCCTGGCTCACGGCCGTCAGCTCGCGCCACAGGTCGTCCTGCTCCGCGTTGCTGTATGAGTACTTGACGAGGTAGCTGTGGAAGAAGGCGGTCATTTACGTGAATCATTATAGCAGTAGTCAATACTATTTCATAGTAGAGTAGCCTTTGCTGGAGTGATCATGATGTGTGGCAACTGCTAGGGTACGTGAGGCTGACGTAGATGATCGCCGAGCACGGGTGCTTCGGGCAGTATCTGCGTCGGATGGAGAAAGAGCCAACGTCCGAATGCCATCACTGCGACGCAAGGGAGGACTCAGGGCCGCACAGGCTCGCCGAGTGTCGGCGTGGGAGACGTCGAGACGGGAGCTGGTGGCGTCCCTGGGAGGAAGAGCTCTCACGCTCGCCACCGCTCCGAGCAGCGATGGTTCGCTGCGACGATACGTGGACGGCCGGCGCCTCCTTTTGCGAGAAACAACTTCACGAACTGAAGGAGGAGGCGGGGCGGGAGCGGCAGCGCCTGCGTTTTGTGACAACTCGAGTGTCGGAGGTCTACGTATGACGTCCGCCCTCCATGACCGCAGGCCTGGGGGTGACAGATGTAGCCCATGCCAAGGCCCAAGCCAAGGGGTACTGGCTTGACTTCGTAGAGAGTGAGATACATGCCAATAGTCTGACCATCATGGATGCCCAAGACCGTATGAAGTTAATTCACGGACGAGGCCCCGTCATACGTAGTCCAAGTCGTATAAGCAAAACCAAAAGAAAGAGAGGAGTTAGCGGTCCCAAGCTCAAAGGTGAAGGCTTTGGTCTTCCCACTGGCAGCACAAAAAACTCTCCAATGAGCTCTGGTTACCCTACTCACCGCCGAGAACAACACGCGGTTATTATAGCTTTGGTATTCTGTAGGGTGGAGGTTCTTTCCCAGCCGGATTGAGTCCCTGCTTGGAACGGGAATACCGTCGTGTCCTACCTCCTCCAAAAAAC
Source organism: Eilema griseolum (assembly GCA_963662185.1). Taxonomy (NCBI): domain Eukaryota; kingdom Metazoa; phylum Arthropoda; class Insecta; order Lepidoptera; family Erebidae; genus Eilema; species Eilema griseolum. Next base: position 1,203,538 of record OY759252.1, read on the forward strand.
TCTACTGCGGTTTCTTGGGGGAGTTGTAAATAATAACCATTTATTTCAGTCAGTTTTAGTCCATAGTATTGGTATATTAGTAACAATGTGCTTAAAATTATAGTTGAGGAGCTTACTTTTTGATGGCCTTTCTAAAAACTTCATCGCCCAGGAACATGGTCATCATTCTGATGATCGTAGACCCTTTCCTGTAGGAGATCTCGTCGAAGATTTCCTGGATACGCTTCGGGTCATCAATTGAAACCGATACCTGGAAACAAAAGCGTCTGTTTTAAATAATGCTAGAGAATGTAGAACTGCCTTAAGTGGTGACTCACCGCTGGGCTGAGGTCCACTGGTCCACTTAAAAATGTGGAGATGATAACCGAACCTGTTTTCAAAATTGCCCCTCGTAAAGGGGGCTGATTTAATAATTCAAATTATTTACGCATTTTTATACAAAACTGTTAAATATCATATTTTATTTACAAAATATGAAACGAAATAATTTTCTTTTTATTTATCGTTCATCAAAACATGCCAAAAGTACAGTCTGTGAAGTGAAACCTAAGAATCCTAGGACGATCAGAATATGAAACACACAATATGGGTTTTTAGGCCCGTGTTCTAGCATGCATCTCAGTGCAAATATTTGTATGTATGAATTTGGATGCCTCGGAGAGCGCGTTACGCCGTCTACCACGGAATATACGAACATTTATGGCTATAGTTACGGGCAGCTAGAGCCCTATAAAGTGCAACAACTGGTTTAGCTGCAATGCTTCGATACCACCTTCGGTTTGTGGAGGTCGGATGCCAGTCGCTTTACGGAAAATATCGAAAATTCAGTCAAATACGCAGTAGAGTATAGGCTACAGGAGGTAACCGGGAATAAGGGGAGACACACACCTAAATACAACCATAGAGATATGCACATTCAGAAAGGTTTTTCAAGGAGGTAGGACACGGCGGAATTTCCGCCCAATTGAGCAGTCCGAATGGGGAAGTACCTCCGACCTACAGAATACCGCGGTGATAATAACTTCGTGTTGTGTTCCCAGCGGTGAGTAGGGTAGCCAGAGCTCACTGGAGAATTTTTTCTGTCAGTGGGATGACTAGTGCTTGTCTTGCTTTGTCCTCTGCACTGACGGCACAGAGCCTCTGTGCAGTCGGCAGCGCGAGTGTGGTTTTTCTGGTGTTACACACGTCCATATGCCACGGTAACCACTTTCTATCAAGTAGGCCGTGCGCTTGTCTGTCACCTAATAATGTGGAGGAGCTGAGTGTCGTTTTAGAATGCGGGGCTTCGGCCTGCAGGAGGCGGCACTCACCGGGTGCGAGGACTCCAGCGCGTCGAGCGTGAGCACGGCGAGCATGTTGTCCACGGCGTAGTTGCGGTCGGCGTGCCACGCCGGCTCCACCTTGTTGACGGCGACGGACGCCGCGAACGTCGCGAAGCCCTCGTTGAGCCACAGGTCCGACCACCACTTCATGGTGACCAGGTTGCCGAACCACTGGTGGGCTAGCTCGTGGGCGATTACCTGGAGGGGGATAAATTACTATATATAACCGCTGTAGCCTAGTGGTGTGGGTAATGGACTGCTGGGACGAGGTCTCGGGTTCGATCCCAGGTTTTACCATGGCACACACCAATGACTTTTCGATGCTTTTCGAAGTTATGTGTGTATTTATCGCAGGTTTATAAGTGTCCAGTTAATGGCAATAGGCTCGCCACCTACATTGGGACCTAAACATAAACTGGCAAAATGTGGGTGCTAGCACCTCTGCCTACCCCTTCGGGGATATAGGCGTGAGTTTTTGTTATGTTATGTTACATTACTATTTTAACTGCGGCTAAAAAAGGAGGCGGAGAATCGGGATCGATGGCGCACATTAAAAGAGGCAGTCCAGCAGTGGACTGAGAGAGGCAATTCATAGAACTAACTGCAAGTCAACCATAACGTTAAGAAACTCAATTGCAATTCAGATTTGGCAGAAGCTTAGAGGGGGAGAACCAGTCCCCAAATCTGTCCTAATACCAATGACTATCAGTTCATCGACAGATGTGACCAGCCAGCCCATCATTGCCACTTCAGCAAGCACACCGTCCTATCGGGTACATTATAGTGAGTGTCTGCTGAGAATTTTCTAACAGAATTGGGTATTTGTCAAATTAGTTACTTTTTCTACACGTCAAAACGGTAAGTTATAAGGAAACTTGTATGAAATAATTTATAGTGACGTCATAATATTTAACAATCAAATAATTTACTATTGTAGGTTTTGTAGATGATTTAAAACAAAATAAAAAAATTATAAAATTTCTTATTTTATCGTTTTTTTATTTTGTTTTTAGACGCAACTTCTACCACTCTTTTACCAATCAATCATTTAGTCCACTGCTGGACATAGGCCTCTCACAATGTGCGCCATTTTCTCCGATCCTCCGCCTTCCACATCCAGTCTGTCCCAGCCACCTTTTTGAGGTCGTACGTCCATCTGGCTAGGGGGCGTCCTACCTTTCGTTTACCTTCTCGCGGTCTGCACTCTAGGACTCTTTTACCATACTTACTTAATTTAACAAGACCAGTTAAACCATTTTGTTTAATTACTCATAGTATAAAAACAGTTTGAGTGTCTTAGGAATAGAAAAAATAGCAAAATATTACCTCAGCAACTCTCTCCTTGTTCAAGAATGAGGATTGCTTGTCATCAAACAGCAATTCTGTCTCTCTGTACGTGATGAGTCCCCAGTTCTCCATGGCCCCGGCTGCGAAGTCAGGAATGGCGATCATGTCCTGCTTCGGCAGGGGGAAGGACACGTTGAACCATTGCTCGAAGTAGGATAGAGCTTTAGGCCCAGTTTGTGCCGCGTAGGCAGTCTGAAAAAAAAAGAATATTATAATCCTCCTGTCATTATCTCATATTTATTTGTGGTCGGCGCAACATTTGTGCTTTACATTTTTCTCTGGTTGCAGTCATCTTAACATTCACACCCTTTATCTATGCTAATAATATAAAGCTGAAGTGTTTGCTATTTGTTTGGTTAATCTCAGAAATTACTGGTTCGAATTGAAAAAGTATATTTGTGTTGAATAGTCCGTTTATTGAGGAAGGTTATAGGCTATATATAATCACACTTCTACTCAAGGGAGCCGAGCTGTAATCATCAAATGTCAACAAAATCGGCAAATTTCCATACGTTACTTGAAAATGTCGCAGTATGGTTTCCGACAGAGTAGAATTAGGACTCCCCATGCGGTGTCCTACAAGGCGACTATGGCTAGGCTGTTTAACATCAGACAGACATATACAGCCGCATGGCTCGAGTCAACAATAGTGCCCGGAATACGGCAATAGGCTCACCCTCTATTACGTGGGACCGAATGCAACTTTTGGTGAAATGTGGGTGTTAATTCGCCTCTGCCTAACCCTCCAGGGATGGGGGCTTGATTTTATGTATGAATGTATGTACTTGAAAATTAATACATTGCGGGTCTATGTATTATGGCTTAAAGGGGTTATACGGGCTTTCGAAATATATGGAGGAGGGAGCAGATCGGTTAGTACTTTATAAAAAAGTTATTCAATCCCTATTTCCAATATCTTGGCTCCAATCATGACAGAAACTTGCGTTCAACAAACAGCCACGTCTTGCGCTGTCCTACTCATCGATCCGATTTCACCCACTCTTCCTTTCCTGAGCAATCAATATTTCTTTGGAACGAGTTACCTCTCGGGATCAGGGGGGCCACAAGCCGTCACACATTTAAATTGGGAGTTCGGAAGCTCATGCTGGATAAATTGGAAGAAACTTCATTGTAATTATATTTATCAATGTATGGTTAGATATTATTATGTGTATGTATATTTTATTTATATATTTAAGTATATATGTATGTATTAATCTATTTTTTTTATACAACTTAGGTGGCAGGCAAGCACACGGCCCACCTGATAGAAAGTGGTTACCATGACCTATGAACGTGTGTAACACCAGTGGAGTCACATCCGTGCTGCCGACCCTGTAAGAACAGAGATTTTGTGCCGTCAGTGTAGAGGACAAAGCAGGACAAGCTTTTGGTCATCCCACTGACAGCACAAAAACTCTCCAGTGTCCTCTGGCTACCCTACTCACCGCCGGGAACACAACACGAAGTTATTATAACAGCGGTATTCTGTAGGGCCGAGGTACTTCCCCAGTCGGACTGCTCAATTGGACGGAAATACCGCCGTGTCCTACCTCCTCAACATATATTTTCATTTTCATAATGCACCTACCTTGTTATTCTCTGCACCACTTATTGGGTTAACTGGTAGAGAATGCTTATGGCGTTAAGTCCACCTGTGTACATTTATGCGTAAAGTTTAAATAAATAAATAAAAGTATTTGAGTCCTTACCTGATCGCTAGCATCGTTTCTGGCCCATATCCTGAACTTCGTCGTGGACAGGTCTTCTGGGCTCTCCGTGAAGGAGAAGGTGGAGACGACGAACGCGACCAGGTACGTCGACATGGGGACCGACTTCTCGTATTTCTCCCACACGAAATCAGACTTATCTTTCCTGTAATGGGTTATTATTAGTTACCAGACCCTCGAATCTACTCAAGCAGACTCTGGAAAACATTACATTAAATTTGACACGCTATTTCTATCTCGTTAAAGCCCAAAATTAAATGCAAAGAGATTCATTACACTTTATCATTCATTCTGCAAGAAGCATTTTAATTTTGAACATTAACCGCTTTAACTTTAGATAACATACATAAACTCACGCCTACATTCCCGAAGGGTGGTAGGTGCTAGCACCCACATTTCGCCAGTTTATGTTTAGGTCCCAATGTAATAGGTAGCGAGCCTATTGCCATTAACTGGGCACTTATGAACCTGCGATAAATACACACATAACTTCGTCATTGGTGTGTGCCGTGGCAAATGGCATTATTAATAATGGTATGTCAAATTATACTCACATGAACACTTCCTCCATTTTGGGCCACGGGAAATACTCTTCAAGGGCACTGAAAGCAATAAATTAATTAGTCAATATTTCGTGATACACAACGAAGGATGATTGATCAGAGACAAAATGGATCTGGCTGTTTCTATGTACCTATAATTTGTATTTATTTATTAAAAAGCCTGACAAGTGCGAGTCAGTCTCGCACTCCAACGGTTCCGTACGAAATTATATTCAGGGATGAACTTCTGCTATATAAACCGCAATATATTTTGACTGCGTTGATTTAACAGTTTGAATTTTACATAGTTTTAAGACGTTACAGACTTGAGTATGTGGTATGATTCTGTATGATACGTATTCCTTAGAAAAAGGTCTTGACAGACAGACAGACTGACAGCGACGTGATCGTATAAGGGTTCGTGAATTTTGCCTCTTCCGAGGTTCGGAACCCTAAAAATGGACGTTTATCCGTATTCTAGAACCCATATGACGAACTCTAATTTAATTCTAAATAGGCTATGTGAACTCTAGAATGTTTCGCACGAGTATCGGTAGATGGCTCTCACCGTCGTCGTTGTAAGACGGATGCATACAGGAGGATTTATATAATTTCAGGCGTGGTTCGGTAGCTTAGTAGTAAGAGTATTCCCCCTGTAAGGGTTCGAATACCGCCTGAACTGATTCAATTTTTTTCAATCGGTTTGAATAGTTTTTTTTTTAAATCTTAATTTTAATTAGGGGTTTTTATCCATAAAGGATATGCCAACCAGATCGTACCTTTCGATATTATACAGGACAACAATATTTTATTAAAGTGGGTTAACACATTAGATGCATCAATTCACTGCTGAACCACCAGAGCTTTTGAATAATTAGCATACTAAATTTTAAAAAAAAGTCATTCGTGATACAAGGTCCCACCTAGTACGAATGCCTAAGCACTCCTTATAACCTAATTTAATTGTATAGCATAAAAAAAATGCTTGAAATTTTCATTTAATATTTGTAATTTATTTTTCAACGGACGTTAAAACAACTGAACGAATTTGGATGTTTGGCCGATAAATATTATTAAACGACTCTCACAATGACATAATAACTGTCATTTAGAATACAATCTGTCCTCAGATCTAGATATAAATCGACATTCAGCACTGAGTAGCGTTCTGGAATACTTAGTCTTAATAGTAATAATGCAGTGATTCCACAAGAAACGCCATCTAGTGATAGCAAGCTGTACTAATTCAATGTTAGAAATCCTGAATCGCGTTATTAAAGAAATGACTCTGATTGTCATATATATCTATGAAATAGAATACTGTTAAAGAGCGTGGGATGCTTAATCGTGATTGTTAAAGCACCCCACGCTTTTTAAATGTAACTAATAGCAAACGATTATTTTTTTCCTTTTTGTTTAGTATTTTTTTTAATAGCGTGAGATTTTAATTCTTTAAACTTCATTTAATTACAGTGTTTAGTTATATTTTGCGAAATTATTGTACACATTATCTTCTGTCCTTCACAACTGAGCAATATTTCAAATTATTCCGTTGTTTGGTTTGGAAGTACCCGATCAAAATCCATTACATATAATAAACTCGTAAATAGAAATGCGATATTGTGTTACATTATTATCGAATCTGCATACAATTTTCTTTATCTATTTATTTGTCCGCAATGAACGCTAAAACTTCTGAACCGATTTTGATGCGGTTTAATTTGTTAGACAGATCTTGGTCAGACTTAAAATCTTGGCTTAAGAACCAGAGATATGACCAAAAGTCACGATAACTGACGTCTTCGCAGGTGGAGCCGCAGGCAACAGCTCGTAGATTATAAATTTGATGAAATGCAAATGCAAATGAAAGTACTGCAATAATACTTACTTGTCATTCTCAGAGCTGGCCTGAGGCATGTTGGAGATGGCGGTGAAGTCCCGGTGGTGCCCTATGGTGATCGTGTACGTGGCCTTGAACATAGGCTCGTCGAAGCAGGGGAATCCCTTCCGAGCTGATATCGATTCAAACTGAGTTGCTATGAGGTATCTGTGAATAGACAAATGTGTGATTTGAAGGATATTTTATTAATAGGTCAGTCTTAAGATGGGTACTCCTCCGTGCCTCACAGAGCATATTAAGTCGCCGGTCTCGAGAGCCTTTATAAGTCGCGAATGATCTTACTTCGATTTCGGTAGTGAGTTTTGGCAGTCGCTACTTGTGCAAATTAGGGGCACGCTGCCTGCGATCGATCAAACTGACAATTATATTAAAAAAGGGGAAGTCAAAAACTACTCAAAACCAAGGGACAAGAATTATATATTAATGACATAACAAGCTCATGACAATTTGTAAGGACAGAAGCAGATAAAAGCATGTTATCCCTACCTACCCCAGGGAGAAAATTCGTGAATATACTTATGTATGTTTGTAACAACTTACTCTGAAGCCTTGGTTTGTTTGTTGACATAAGTACTGATATACACTCCATCCAACCCTGGCTTCAGGTTCCCATAGAACGGTATAACAACTGTGTAGTTCTCGCCTGCATCCATGCTGCCATTCAAGGAGATAGTCAGCAGGTTGTAGGTGTCAATGATATTGGCGCTCGTGGACATCAACTGCTTAGGACCCCGGATGAGGATCATATCCTCTGGAACTTGGAAATCTTTTGCGTGGAGTACTATTTTGTCGGTAGTCTTTTTTACGAGAAACTGTAAAGAGAGAGATTCATTGTTAAACTTTATATCTACGAGTGATTTAATATCGTATCAATTTATTTGGAGTGGTTTCTAAATTTAAGTTCCTGAGCTTTTGTGATTGGCCTATATCTTCAGAAGCAGCTATAGTCATTGCTAGCTCCTAGTGTCACAATATATTTTCGAGAACCTAATCTACCTACATTAGGTTCTCGAAATATGTATAGAAAAATATTTCAAAATTTTCAAGAGTTAGTGACAGATATAATATAAATACCAGACACAAAAACAATCTTGTAGTCTGTGATGGTAGAGTTTAAAAAAATTGTCATTCTTTCCAGGGCAACTGTATACGCTTTTTTAACAACCTGCCTAATGAAATTAGACTTTTATCTGTGAATAAATTAAAAAATGTAATAAAGAATAAATTGTGCCAGAAAGGCTATTATAAAATTCAAGAATACTCAGATGATACAAGCTTGGAAATAAGCTGTTCGCTCAACTATACTACTCAAGTAAATTATTGTATTTAGACTAAGTAGACTTAGTAAATGTTTGTAAATAGATCAAAAAAAAATGCCCGCTGAGTTTCTATCTGGGGTCTTCTCAGGTCGGGGCCGCGTTTCGAACCGGCGGCGCAGTGGTCCATTTGCTAAATTAGTCTTTCATATTTCTTTGTAAATTGACGTTTTTTAAGTGCCAACATAATGGGCTATGCAGCATAAATGAGTTTTGACTTTTGAATATTTGAATTTAGGTAGTTGTAGGTTTAGGTTTAAAGACATTTATGTCTCATAAAAACATAAAGTTCAATTAAAATGAAATTTACAATAATTTTGAAATTTACAATAAATGTTTTCCTCTATTCTGCCTACTTTAAATGATTACATTTGTTGTACATTGTTTTTGAGTTTACCCTTATACACATTCAAATTATGAATATTTTTAATGTTGTTAGGTAGTTTATTATAAGCTGTGCTGTGTGTGCAAAAATGAGTCATTAAAAACTTTCTGAGTGCTTTAATAGTAGCCTAATTTTCACTTCTGATTCATAGTCCACACAATGTTTGTATTGTAAATGAATCTGATTTCTCTATTTAACTAACATAAGTATTCGTGGCATAGCTTGGAGTTCAATACCGTCCTAGATGTTGACTTTTCCAGCCTAAACCTTGACCGAGGTTTCACATTGAACATTTTATAGTTTTATGTAACGGTAACCGATATAAATACATATATTTTTTCGTGTTAGAAACTGGTTACTGATTACTAAATCTTTTGTATCGTTACAGAACCGTTGCCGTGGTTACGTTATTACAAGTTTCAAGTTGTTTATTTTAACATTGTGTTTAAGTTTTACGACTTTTTGTGGTGCCTGTCTGAATCACTTCACACGTATAGATAGATCTTTGTCATTGAATGATTGGAAAGTGTCTTGCGACAGTGATTTGTGTGCGTTTTGCAAGGTTACAGTTGTATATCAGTAAAAAAATGGTACCTAAGTACACCTGGTAATAGTGGCTGAAGCTTTGAAAGTTATCCTAACTAGTATCATAAATAAGAAAGTACTTATTTATTTATATTCTACATACATACATATAATCATGCCTTTATCCCCGGAGGATTAGGCAGAGGTGAATTAACACCCACATTTCACCAATCATTGAATTCAGTCCCACGTAATAGGGGGTGAGCCTATTGCCGTCTTCCGGGCACTATTGTTGACTCGAGCAATGCATTTAAAGCTGAGTCTGGACTGTATATATATGTCTGGTGTTAAACAGCTCTATCCCTTAGTCGCCTTGTACGACATAGCATGGGAAGTGATGGGGTGGCCCAAATTCTACTCTGCCGGGAACCACACGGCGGTTCTACAATATTCTACAACATTCCACACAACGCTATCTAGACTAGACCCATGGTAAGCATAGCTTAACTAGCTTCTGTTATGGAATCTAGAATGTAGATAAACATAATTAGATACTTTTTTGTAAATATATATACCTACGTAACACCCAGACCAATGAAAATTAACATATTCAATATCCATTCATACAAAAATTTACACTGCACGGGAATCGAACCTGCGCATCATTGTTTATTTGTATTCAATAATGTAAATATATCTGGATGAATCTGGATGTATTGCACACATATACCATGGTACCTAATGGTACGTAACCTAGGTAACCGGGAATAAGGGGAGACACACATCTAAATACAACCAGAGATATGCATATTCAGAAAGGTCTTTCAAGGAGCTAGGACACGGCGGTATTTCCGCCCAATTGAGCAGTCTGACTGAGGAAGTACCTCCGCCCTACAGAATACCGCGGCTATAATAACTTCGTGTTGTGTTCCCAGCAGTGAGTAGGGTAGCCAGAGCTCACTGAGGAATTTGTGCTGTCAGTGGGAAGACTAAAGTCTTGTTCTGCTTTGTCTTCTACACTGACGGCACAGAAACTCTGTACTTACACTTGGCAGCGCGACTGTGACTCCTCTGGTATTACAAACGTCCATAGGCCATGGTAACCACTTTCCATCAGGTGGGCCGTGTGCTTGTCTGCCACCTAAGTGGTATATAAAAAAAGGATCTGAACATATAGATAAATAGAGATACGTGCATGTGGGAGGCATCTGTATCCTTACTTAGATACTTGTGTCTGTCTCCTACAGAAGACAAGTTTTCTAATACCATGACCTAGATTCAGATTCCAGTGCCTACGAGTCTAGATTGCTCATAGCAATCTCGACTAAAATAACAGTTACAGAATAAGCTTGATTTCATCTATTCTATACTTTTTTACCTGACTACGGCGAAACAGGAGGGTTATGATGATTTTAACAGGCTATGTATGTATCTTTTTTTTATACAACTTAGGTGGCAAACAAGCACACGGCCCACGGCCCTATGGAAAGTGGTTACCGTGGCCTATGAACGTGTGCAACACCAGTGGACTCACATCCGTGCTGCCGACCCTGTAAGAACAGAGATTTTAAGGGCTTTCAGTGCAGAACACAACATTAGGACAAGCCTTTGGTCTTCCGACTGATAGCACAAAAACTCTACAATGAGCTGTGGCTACCCTACTCACAGCCGGGAACACAACACGAGGTTATTATAGCCGTCGTATACTGTAAGGCGGAGGTACTTCCCCAGTCGGACTGCTCAATTCGGACGGGAATACCGTCGTATCCTACCTCTTATAAGAAACGTAACATATGTATGTAGGTTCATCTGTTCCCTCATAGCTCCTCAGCCCTTATAAGAACTGGACCAATTAAATAGCGTTAGATGCGTCTTAGCTGTCCGCTGGTAATAGGCTACATATAATGTGTCACTAAATCTAATGTAGCGCCCTGTAACGGTCAAAAAGTACTGTGTTAAAAATAAATTTGAGATAAATATGTTGTGTTTAGTATCAACTGAAAGGGCTTAATTAGCTTATTTCAAATATGTATCAATTATACCTACTGCTTGTCCCAAAAAAATATACTTAAATAAAAAATAAAGCTTATAACTAAAACCCAACTATTGAAAAATCACGCTCTAAAAAGTATTAAACAAGAAAATATCAAGGACTTGGGTTATGACTCGTTTTCATTATTCCTTGAAGCTTGTTATTCATTGTTAGTATAAATACTTTATACAAGGAAAATTCTAACACAAAAATCTATGATATGGTTACCGTCATAAAGTATGCATGGTTATAGAGGCTAACCGTCCAATAAGTTTATCATTCGGTCAGTGCGCGTGCGCACCGTCGCGAATAACAATAAAATACTGACACATGACTATGTTGCAGTCAGACCCAATAATGTGACATTTATACTATATATAATATAATATATATAATATAATATATAATATTATAAAGAGGAAAGATTTGTATTTTTGTATGTAACGAATAAACTCAAAAAGTACTGGCCTGATTTTAATAAATCTTTTTTCATTAGAAAGCTACATTCTTCGTGAGTAACATAGGCTACTTTTTATCCCGATATTCCCATGGGATAAGGGTTTACGCGTTTGAAACCGCGGCGCGGTGCTAGTTAGTAATAAAAACCATAATTACTACAAAGCTTTTCTTTTAATTTACTAGTATTCGAAGTCATTACCCTAAAGGTAGCCCTCAAGTCATGTCGTAAGTCGATCGTTTCAATGAAATATCGAAGATCTAACAAAACTCAAAGTTAGACTGGAAAAGAGGACCCCAGACTCCGAAGTGAAAGCGATGCGACTGGGGTTAACGCTAGGATGAAGAAGAAATAGATTACGTTTTTTTATACCACTTAGGTGGCAGACAAGCACACGGCCCACCTGTTGGGAAGTGGCTACCGTGGTCTATGGACTTGTGCAACACCAGGGGCGTCACACTCGCGCTGCCGACCCTGAAGAAACCTCCTAATGCCCCTTTTGAAGAATCCCTATCCGTAAAAATTACTAGTATTAATGTTAACAGACGTTCGACTAGTATGACTATCTTAGATTTCAGACGTTTTACTAGTATGTCGTTTTACTTTCATGTCGTTAATACCATTTTACTAGTTTGACATTCTGGTATGGAGGGTTTAATTCTCTAAGCTTTAATTTGCTTGTGTTTGTAGTGGGTTCATATCGGCAGTGGAAATACCAGGCAGGCTAGGGAGAGACAGAAACTCTTGATAGGCTAATAATCAGGACGCTGATGGGTCTGCCGAGGCATTGCAGCGCCTCAGGGATGTTTGCGGAGAAGCGTGTCGACGACTTCGCAACTATAATAAGAAAGCGCTGTGCTTCCTTATTGAATCGCACGAGGAGCAGCGCCAACAGCATCCTGGCTGCGTTATCAAACCGGTGGGACTCCCCCTCTATTTAAAAGGCGGATGGTGGTTCACACCGTAAAAAACACAACCATAAAAATATATGTACCTTACTAACAATAGTATATAAGTGAAAAATGTACGTACTAACCATCTATGGACTTGTTCCGAGATGAACGTTATTTAATTTAATTTAATTTTAATAAAGAAGAAATATTATTGTCAGTTCAGTGTCCTTGAAGAGTATTTCCCTTGGAGTTCAACAATAATTATGAGAGAAGAAGCGAAAGACATATGCCAGTATCGTAAATAAGTAGAAAGATGGTTTCACTGCCTACCTCAAAGCGAAAGAGTCTCATTGTATCAGTATAGTTTGTACGTGTGTACTTCGGGCCTACTTCAGCATAAATTTAAAGAAAAGATTATTATTGAGGAAGTTTCATAAAGTTACAATTTCCAGGTTTGCCTACGACATAGGCTGCAGGGCTATTTGTTGTTTAGGTGAAGGTGAGCGCCGAACAACATAATTACAGACAACACAACAGTAGACCTCACTCAAGTAAGTCAAGTACCACATCGCGTGGACATTGTATTGTAAGACATGGGTATTTATATTAAGGGTAAGACACGCAAGACGTGTTCGTATTTAGGGTTTATTAACATTCGTCCCTTGCGAATACAATGTTGGATGTTGGCGTTCGCTTTGTACACTTTTGTACTCAATGGAGATATTACTGGGTTGAGAAAATACTGGGTTGTAATGTTGGGATAATGTTGGGTTGAGAAAATATTGGGTAGCAATGCTGGGATAAAGTTATGTTGAAAAAATACCGGGTAGTAATGTCGGGACAAAGTTGGGTTGCAAAAATACTGAGTCGTAATGTCGGGACAAAGTTGGGTTGAGAAAATACTGGGTTCTAATGTTGGGATAAAGTTGGGTTGAGAAAATACTAGGTTTTAATGTTGAGTTAAGGTTGGGTTAGAAAATATTGGGTTTTAATGTTGGGATAAAGTTGAGTTGAAAAAATACTTGGTTGTAATGTTGGCATAAAGTGGGTTGAGAAAATATTAGACAGTAATGTTGGGCTAAAGTTGGGTTGAGAAAATACTAGGTTGTAATGTTAGTATACATTTTTTCTTTATACCACGTAGGTGGCAGACAAACACACGGCCCACCTGATGGAATGTGGTTACCGTGGCCTATGGACGTGTTTAACACCAGAGGAGTCACACTCGCGCTGTTGACCCTGTAAGCACAAAGTTTCTGTGCCATCAGTGTAGAAGACAAAGCAGAGCAAGCCTTTAGTCTTCCCACTGACAGCACAAACTCTTCAGTGAGCTCTGGCTACCCTACTCACTGCTAGGAACACAACACGAAGTTATTATGGCTGCGGTATTCTGAAGGGTGGAGGTACTTCCCCAGTCGGACTGCTCAATTGGACGGAAGTACCGCCGTGCCCTACCTTGATTATTACATTCCGTGGGTAAGACAATGTGTTCCGTATTTTAACGGGACATTACTACAACACACGTCTGGGCGTCGAACCCACCACTATTTGTAAATCTACTTAATATACAACACTAACCAGATTTAATGACAAGTTTACCATAATAGAATGGGTATGTTTTATTCATGGCGTTTAGATTCACGAAGCTATGGAGGTCTATGAACTCTTGGGAGAATCTGTCTATTGTCACCCAAGTCTCCTTATTTACATATGGAAATAAGGAAAATATATATGAATTTACAGGGTCGGCAGCGCAAGTGTGACGCTCCTGGTGTTGCACTAGTCCATAGGCCACGGTAACCACTTCCCATCAGGTGGGCCGTGTGCTTGTCTGCCACCTATGTGGTATAAAAAATTTAAAAAAAAAACTATCAGGTTAAGCAATACTAACCAGGTCAGTCTTAGAATGGTTGAATAATCTAAACATACCTATATATATAAATACATACATACACACATATAATCACGTCCTTATCCCCGGAGGGTTAGGCGGAGGTGAATTAACACCCACATTTCACTAATAATTAAATTCGGTCTCACGTAATAGGGGGTGAGCCTATTGTCGTCTTCCGGGCACTATTGTTGACTCAAGCCATTCATCTGAGGCTGAGTCTGGGCTGTATAATATCTGTCTGATGTTAAACAGCCCTATCCCTTAGTCGCCTTGTACGACACCGCATGGGAAGAGATGAGGTGGTCCAAATTCTACTCTGCCGGGAACCACGCGGCTAAACACATGAGAGTATTGAGATACCGCAGTGAAGTTTATTGCGCCGTTTCGTCTCCCCCAGCGCCTTAAAAATTAGTAGAGCCAAGGGGCTACAGACTTGAATGTCCTACTCATCCTACTAATGATATAAATGTGAAATTTTGTGAAGATGTTTCGATGTTTGTTATTCAATTACGCTCTAACGGCTGAACAAATTTGATCAAAATTTGGTACAGAGATAGTAGTTAGGAATAATAATTCATAGGCTACCTTTTATAGGTTACTTTAGGAGGAAGGACACGATGGTATTCCCGTCCCAATTAAGCAGTCCGACTGGGCAAGTACTTCCACCTAATTTCCACGTAATAACCTCGTGTTGTGTTCCTGGCGGTGAGTAGGGTAGCCAGAGCTCACTGGAGAGGTTTTGTACTGTCAGTGGGAAGACCAAAGGCTTGTCCTGATTTTTTGTTCTGCACTGACGTCACAGAAAATCTCTGTTCTTACAGGGTCGACAGCACGCGTGTGACTACCCTGGCGTTACACACGTTCATAGGTCAAGGCAACCACTTTCCATCAAGTGGGCCGTGGGTTTGTCTGCCACCTAAGTTGTATAAAAAAAATTGGAATATGTTCCTATTGGTTGCAGATTCACCATTGGGGCAATTATAATTTGGGCTTCTTCAAGAAATACATTAGAAGATTCCTACAGTGTGGCCAGCACGAGTTTAACGCCTTAGGTGTTACACACATCCATAGGTCACAGTAACCACTTTCCTTAGCTAGGCCGTGTCTGCCACCTAAGCGCATTAAACAAAAACAAATCCGAACCGGTTTATAAACTTTGAAAAAATATCGACCAAAGTTAAACGGACCGTTATGTCAAAACATTCCATAGACAAACAAGTCTATTTTTATGCAAATCCACTTGACCGTTATGGCCGCCTGTTAGGTAGCTATCGGTACCATTGTTTATGGCCGATATGCTTTCTTTTTGAATGTCTGATGAACGCTATGACCGTGTTTTTTGATTTTGATCTACTTTTTATTGTGTTCTCCTCCTTCGAGCATTTTTTCAAAAAAATTACTTACTTATAATGTATGATTTTCTACCAAATTAGGTACATTTATTCTAATAAAATAATTAGGTTTACCCTTAAAAACCACAACAAACAAAAAAGATTTTTTATTTCGAAATTATCCCGAACGTAATTCTATAGAAAGAGGAAAGAAAAAAAATTGTTAACAATGCACATAAATAGGAACAGAAATGAAACTTGCACATATTCCCGTATATATTGAAGTGTTCAAGGAGTTTATTGTGAAAATGGCCGCAACAAGTAACGTATAAAAGTATTTTTTATACCACTTATGTGGTAGACAAGCACACGTTGTGCAACACCAGGGGCGTTACATTCGCGCTGCCTACCCTGAAGAAACCTTCTAATGCGCATGGGAAATCCGCAGCAGGGAGTTCATTCTACAGCTTGAATGTGCGTGGGATGAAGTTTCTTTCATACTGCACAGAGCGTATCGTCTCAGTTTGCAATATGTGGGGATGAATTCCCTGCCTACGGCGAGAGGTGCGTTGATAGTAAGTTGCTGTGGGCATCATGATTAATTAGGAAGTCATATACCTTACTACTATTTGATTAACTCACGCGAATCTCTTTTTCAATTCATCTAGGGGTGGGGAGGTCAGACGTCAGTTGCTCCCATAATATAATAATAATTATAAACCAAAAAAGACGGGAATAGAAATAAGTATTCCCCTGAAATTATGTAGGTAAGTCTCGGATTCAACCAGCAATAACTAAGATAATAATGACTTACTTGGATCTCCACGACTCCGAAGAAGCTGAAGTTGGTGCGTGTATCAATGTCAAAAGTGTACTTCAAGTCGTAGTGGTGCGGAGCCAGGTCCCCGGGCAGGCGGTACGCCAGCGCCCCCGCCGCGCACCACGCCGCCACCAGCCAGATGTGTACCCAACGCATTGTAGACCCTGGGAAAAGAAACATAGCTGTTGAACTGAGCGTGCTATTTGAAAATAGTAAGTTGTATGACAAGAGAGCAACTTTGAATTACAAGCTAGGCGAGTTTCTAACATAGAATCCTGAGCGCAGCAAGAGATTCAAAATACATTTTACGAGGGAAAAATAATTTGCTCTCAAGTCATATATTTTTTTTTTATATACAACTTAGGTGACAGACAAGCACACGTGATGGAAAGATGGTTACCATGACCTATGAACGTGTGTAACACCAGTGGAGTCACATCCGTGCTGCTGACCCTGTAAGAACAGAGATTTTGTGCCGTTAGTGTAGAGGACAAAGCAGAACAAGCCTTTGGTCTTCCCACTGACAGCACAAAAACTCTCCAGTGAGCTCTGGCTACCCTACTCACCGCCGGGAACACAACACGAAGTTACTATAACCGCGGTATTCTGTAGGGCGGAGGTACTTGCCCATTCGGACTGCTCAATTGGGCAGAAATACCGCCATGGCCTACCTTCTACTGATGAAAATACTACTACTCCACGTAGAGTAGTAGTATTTTCATCCCCTTACTATGAGAAAATATAAATTGATTATACAAGAACAGAGAGATAGTAGGCACTTGTACGTTTCCAGTTTTCTTATATTCAAAAATAAAGTAAAACTAAAAACGCTGTAAAAACTACAAATGCCTAATTCAACATGTTGTGTAACAAGTTTCACCAAGCGCCATCAATCCACAGTATGAACAGCCAAAGAGCCACTCCTTCATAAGCGGGAGCAAAATAGATCTTTTCTGTTAAGAGCAAGTGTTAGGAACAAAGTGGCCTTCCTGCTGTCAATGAGATCCGTTTCACATAGAAGCACATAGATTCACACGCACGGCTTGATAGTTAATGATAATTAAATATACGATTATGTATAATATAAAATTAGTTTTAATAAATATTTTAAACTATTTTTTTAAAGATGGATAGTTTGCGTGAAATAGGATAATATCCTATTTATATAATATTATGGTAAAGGAATGACATCTGACAGGAATGTGTGTAGAAGAATGACAATAATTGGGACAAGGGCAGGTAGGTGATGATGAGATATATTTGTTGTTGTTAAAAAAAGGCTGTTGTTAATATTGATTGTACTTCCCAACACACCCATGCTCCGAGAATATTTAAGTGAGACAGCACAAGAACTTTCCCACTTTTCCTGGTTTTCCTTACCCTAGGGTAAGTCTTACCGACTTTAGTCACGGCGACGTGTAGCCACAACGCACAATGAAAAACTGCAGCTGGATCTTTTCAGCTGTTCTCTTAAAATATACAGTATATCGATAATTTGCGTGAATGGCCCCATATTTCACGCAGAGCTAATATCAGCCCAGATGTTTATGGAATAATAAATTGTTACAATGCATTACTGTTGCAGATTTATCTCGGTAGGTACTAAAAAGTATGATTGCGGTATGCAGCGGAATGCACATAATTGTACCTATTTGTTTAACCCTTAACAACGCAAAGTGTCCTGTAGACACAATTTTACGTTTAAGTCGTTTATTTTAATGAATCGGCATTTTATATAGTTTATCGCCAATGCTTTATGAATCAAAATGCGCATTGAAAATATTTTTTGAATGTAGATATTATATATATTATTACGAGTAATAAACGAGAATGGTAGTTCATCAACCCACACGTGTCCGATAGACACAACAATTTTGTTTGATTCGATAAAGATAAATGATACTTGACATTTGTAAAATGAGTCTGTAAGCATTGAATAATTAAGGGTTAAATATGTAATGCCCTGCATGCCTTGCTAATATTAATATCGCAATATTAATTTATCTACATTATAAAAATTGAACGATTTGTTTGTTTGTAATCAATGAACTCTGATACTAATGGACACATTTAATCATGATTACAGTATTAGAAAGCTATTGTATTCAGAAGCGACTACTTTTTATCCTGTTATGCCCGCGGGAACAGGACTTATTAATTTATTTATTTATTCATTTTTACCTATTTTGATAGTAGGTTCACAGACTCAATTTAAAAAATAATAAAGTACCTACTGATAACTAAAATTACTAATATTTCCGTTAAGTCCTCTAGCTAAGCCAAATTGCGTGTATTAGAACTGATTTAACGTCAGTATAATGACCAGAATTAGAACCCGTGACCTCTCAATCCTTAGGCCGACTTCTTAACCACTAAGCTTCCTACGTAATATAATTAGAAATCATCATTGTCCTAAATATTCATTATGGTCGCCCTGCTGTTTTCATTGTAGGTAATATGATAAAGAGAGCGCGAGGGGCGAGGGGCGAGGGCCGAGGGGGCAAGGGGTGCTTAAATGGGTATATTATGAAGATTAGCTGTTATTCTCGTGTTTTCTCACAGAGTGTAAACAAGGCTTCGACTAAACAAAGTTAGCGAAAATATTTTCTTTTGTATCGCTCTGAGGTAGCAAAATAATTGATAAATTATTTGAGATAGATATCGTCATTCTAATTATTATTATTATTATTTTTTATACCACTTAGGTGGCAGACAAGCACACGGCCCACCTGATGGGAAGTGGTTACCGTGGCCTATGGACGTATGCAACACCAGGGGTGTTACACCCGCGCTGCCGACCATGAAAAAACCTTTTGATGCCCCTCTTGAAGAACCCCATATTGAAGGCGCTTGGGAAAACCGCAGCAGGGAGGTCATTCCACAGTTTGAGAGTGCGTGGGATGAAGTTTCTTTCATACCGCACAGTGCGCACCGCCTCAGTTCACAATGTGTGTTATTATCTATTATTTTGTTTACTTCTAGTCTAATGCCAACAAATCCGGCAGATTTCATTATTTAAAAACTAAAAATTACTGGCTCAGCGGGCTAATAAATACATACATACATATAATCATGCCTTTATCCCCCGGAGGGTAGGGTAAAGGTGAATAAACACCCACATTTCACCAATCATTGAATTCGGTCCCGCGTAATAGGAGGTGAACCTACAGCCTTCTTTCGGGCACAATTGTTGACTCCAGCCATGCACCTGAGGCTGAGTCTGGGCTGTATAAATCTGTCTGATGTTAAACCACCTTATCCCTTAGTCGCCTTGTACGACAGCGCATGGGAAGAGATGGGGTGGTCCAAATTCTACTCCGCCGGGAAACATGCAACGGCGCTAATATGGGATTACAAAATATGCCACGGGCGAAAGATGGGGTAGGTCAGCTAGTGTATAACTAATATTATCGGTATACACTAAATATAGACCCAAATTAGCTTGCAATATCTTGATATTACTGTAGTTATTATATGTGATATGTGTTCTAGAATTCGACTAGGTATGTGTTAACTAATTAACATCAGAATAAATAATATTTATTTATTATTCTCAGTAATTAACCTACTTAGAAACATATTTATGTAAATGTATACATATTTTAAACATAAATATACAATCACACCTACTCACAATCACATCATACAAGTATACCTAGTAACATACTTATAAATACTTGATTTATTAATAAACATGACCTAATTATTCAGTGGTTTACAGCTTCCAGGCCACAAACACCCTTTTTTATTTTTTATACAACTTAGGCTCCAGACAAGCACACGGCTCACCAGATGGAAATTGGTTACCGTGACCTATGGACGCGTGTAACACCGGGGAATCACACCCATGTTACCGACCCTGTATGAACAGAGAGTTTCGGTGCCGTCAGTGCAGAATACAAAATCAGGACAAACCTTTGGTCTTTCCACTGCAAGCACAAACTCTCCAGTGAGCCTACTCATTGCCGGGAACACTACACGAGGTTATTATAGCCGTGGTGTTCTGTAGGGTGGAGGTACTTCCCTAGTCGGACTGCTCAATGGGGACGGAAATATCGTTGTGTCCTACCTCCGGCTATAGTAGTAGTCGCTTCCAAAAAAGCCATGATAAGCTAAATCAAGAGGAAGAGTAGGAGTATGCAAGCTCTCGAGCGCTAATCCCAGTTGCACCTAGGGCTGTGATGAATGTTGATGAAGAAATCACTCTCCAAGCTTTCTGTATTCCGGTAACACTTTATCTATACCTGTCGATCGAAACTGGATTCCACACGAAGTTGCAAACATAGGCTATTTAATCTATGGGGCCGCCTGTCACCCTAGCAGAAGCAGCGGTACGCGATTCGCGCCTCCCCATACCCGGGGATGAGATGGGAGTTCCATGGTCCCCACACCCGAAGAGGGCCGTCTCATGGGCAGGCCGGGGTGCGAGGTATACGTCTCAGATAATCTCATCGTTTTAGTAGGTTCAAGTCCGATATAACATCCTCCACCGGCTCCGGGGGTGGGGGGGTTATCCGTGGGGATTTTGACATTAAAAAAAGACTATTTAATATTCTACATATAAAAGCGAAATATCACTCACTAATTAATCTCGAAATGTCAGAAACAATAACACCTACAAACTTTATGAGGAGGTAGGACACGGCGGTATTTCCGCCCAATTGAGCAGTCCGACTGGGGAAGTACCTCCGCGCTACAGAATACCGCGGTTATAATAACTTCATGTTGTGTTCCCAGCGGTGAGTAGGGTAGCTAGAGCTCACTGGAGAATTTGTGCTGTCAGTGGGAAGACTAAAGGCTTGTCCTGCTTTGTCCTCTACACTGACGGCACAGAAACTCTGTGCTTACAGGGTCGGCAGCGCGAATGTGGCTTCTCTGGTGTTACACACGTCCATAGGCCACGGTAACCACTTTCCATCAGGTGGGCCGTGCACTTCTCTGCCACAAAAGTGGTATAAAAAAAACTTGAAAGTAGACATCCGCTAAGAACAGATTTTACGAATCTCCACTCCTAAGGGGGTAAAACGGGTCCACGCGTCGGACTGTCGCTAGTAGCATAATATAAGTAATAACAAGGTTTAATAATAGCTCTAATTAACTTAGCTATGTACTCGTGCGTCGTTACATGCCTGCATTGCATTATGTACTCAAGTCATTCTAAGTCACACGTGGTATATAAATGATCTAGACTCGATAATTCTCTAAAGTCACTATGGAAGACGTACAGTAGCCGCTTGGTTCACTGCCGGGAAGAAGTAGAATTTGGTCTTACCTATCTCTTCCCATGTGGTGTCGTACAAGGCGACTAAGGGATAGGGCTGTTTAACATCAGACAGATATATACAGCCCAAACTTAGCCTCAGATGCATGGCTTGAGTCAACAATTGTGCCCGGAATACGGCAATAGATCCACCCCCTATTACGTGGAACTGAATACAGTGATTGGTGAAATGTGGATGTTAATTCACCTCTGCCTAACCCTACGGGAATAAAGGCGGATTGCCCATTCACTCTCACTCCAAAAAAATCCTAATAAAAAATCTTTCGTCCATTCTTGCATCAATGGAACCCAAGACCTTTTGATGTAACATAACTAAGAGACGAATGTTGCGCGACTAATTACAACCTAAGTCCTTTCTCAAAGTATTAATCTAAGTACCTGTGCACCATATATCATCAAAATAGGTTCAATAGTTTAGGCGTACAAGCGTGACAGGCAGACAGTCATAATATTAGCATGGAGAGTTTTAGCTAACGGAAGGCAAATAATAAATTATATTTGCTTGCCAGTAGTATACAGTAGGCCTAAACCTTGTAATTCGGCGCACATGTCGTGTATCTCATTAAAAACAAAACAAGGCAATTATATATCGTCTGTCTGACACTTTAACGGCTGTACGAAGGTTGAGCTAAGAATAGCATCACTCCACACGGACTGAGGACCTCGCAAGTGGCCATGAAGTGAAAGTTACGGGAGAATGACTTTGTGTGCCACATGCCGAGATAGTTAAACAATTGATCGGGTCAATTGAGTGGCCAATGGACTATCGCAAGGGTTTAATAGCTCTTAACTGTTCATTTGGACAAGTAAATAGAAATGAAGATTCTGACTGTTTATTCCGAGTAATCTCTAAAGTGGGTTGACTGATATTGACGGAATATAGATTGCAGAAAACTGATATTAAAACGTTTATTTTTTTTAAACAACTTAGGTAGCAGACATACACACGGCCCACCTGATGGAAAGTGGTTACCGTGACCCTTGAACGTGTGTAACACCAGTGGAGTCACACCCGTGCTGGCAACCCTGTAAGAACAGAGAGTATCTGTGCCTTCAGTGCAGAATACAAAAGCACAAAAGCACAAAAGTCTCCAGTGAGCTCTGGCTACCCTACTCTCCGCTGGGAACACAACACGAGGTTATTATAGCCGCGGTATTCTGTAGGGTGGAGGTATTTCCCCAGTCGGACTGCTCAATTGGGACGGAATTACCGTCGTGTCCTACCTCCTACTTGGGCACCTACTACTTTAAGGTAAAAATGAATGATTTGTCTGTGTTGCGCAAATCACTACAGGATTTTTTTCTACCACTTAGGTGACAGATAAAGCCCGCAGCCCACTTGATGGAAAGTAGCTATCATGACCAATGGACGAATTGCGAGTATTTTGCAACGACGTGACGACGATGCGACGCGCGATTTCGAAATTTAAGCACCGTGCAATGTGAATAGTTACAGTTGCACGAAAATTATCATAACAACGTGAAAAGTTTGCACTTTAAATCCGGGGTCCGCTCTCCTACTCTCTCTGTTTTGGATTGGCTTATACATTATAGGAGGTAGGACACGGCGGTGTTTCCGCCCAATTGAGCATTTGAAGGGGGTGACTTCGGTAAAATCCTCAAAGTTCCAGAGGAAAGCCTGTGCTAGAGATCTTTGTGAGGCTGTGATCGCTATAGTTTAAGGTTGGACACGGTGGTCTTCTTCTTCTTCTGAATCCCAATAGCGTCCGAAGCTGTCACCCCCGAGTCTGTGGTCCGCTTTACCAGTCTAACTGTGCATTTGGCTAAACTTCGATATTTCCCGTGAAGCAACTGCCATATGATCTCCACATCCCAAAGGCGATATCAAAGCATGTATGTACCAGGTGTAGCAACCGTGACCGACGGCATAATGTACTCTACGAGACACGACCAGACCAATACCTATTTGCACTGAGCGGGGATCGAACCCATGCCTCCTGCGTAGCAGCCGCATGCCGCCACGCCACGGAAGCCGTCAAATGCACGACGGTATTTCCGTCCAATTGAGCAGTCCCACTGGGGAAGTATCTCCGCTCTATAGAAGACCGCGGCCATAATAACCTCGCGGTGAGTAGGGCAGCCCGAGCTTACTGGAGATATTTGTGCTGTCAGCGGGAAGACCAAATGCTTGTCCTGCTTCGTCTTCTACACTGACGGCACAGAAACGCCGTCTGGTCGACAGCACGAGTATGACTCCCTTGGTGTTGCACTTATCCATAAAAATTTTACTATATAACATACATACATACATACATACATAAAATCACGCCTGTTTCCCATAGGGGTAGGCAGAGATCACGGATCTCCACTTGCCACGATCCTGACATACTACTCTCGCTTCATTCGTTCTCATTACATTCTTCATGCATGCTCGTCGGTTTAGAGCACTCCTGACCTGCCCCTTTTCTAAAACTTAACCGATTTGGTCCAGGTATGTGCGCCTAGGTCTTCCCCTTCCGACGGTACCATCCACACTCGCCTCATACACCTGTTTCGTTAGTCTTCTTTGATTCACTCTCTCAACATGACCAAACCATCTCAACATTCCTCTCTCAATTCTCATCACTACATCTTCTATCACTCCACATCGTTCTCTTATCACGCTATTTCTCACTCTATCTTTCAAGGTCAAGCCACACATACTTCGCAACGCACGCATTTCTACTGCATTCACTCTACTCTGATGCTTTTTCTGCCACACCCAACTGTCACTACCATACATAAGAGTCGGCAGTAATACTCCACCATGTACAGCCAGTCGTGCCTTTTCGGACACTTTCCGGCTGCTCATAAAGTTGTGTAGTGCCCCATTCACTCTATTTCCAGCCATCACTCTCCTTTGAACATCTTCTTCATGCTTTCCATCTCCCGTAAACGATGTTCCCAAATATATGAACTCATTCACTTGTTCCACTTTTTCTCCATCTATACAAATCCTACACTCTGTCACGCATTCATCTCTTTCAAAAACCATAACTTTTGTCTTACTAACATTCACGTTCATTCCTTTCCTCTCAAAAGCTTCATGCATAGTTGTTACCATCTCCTGCAACTCATCTGCCGATGACGCAAGTAAAACCTGATCATCAGCATAGAGAAGACATTTGACGGGTAAATTCTTCATTCTTAAACCACATTCTTTTTCTTTATAAACATTGGTGAAATACTGAAAAATGGCAGAGTGTGCTTTTATACTCGTAGAGCTAATATGGAAGGTTTCAAGACGGTAGGTGAAGCTCAGGAAGTGTATAAGAATAGAAGCAGATGGCGGGCTGTTGTCTCTGCCTACCTTGGAATGACGAAAGCGTGAGCATATAATATAAATATCCATACCTGTTCAATAATAAGAAATTGAGGGTAAAGTGATATTTTATAACAAAATCATCATGTTTCTCCGTTATCTTGATCACAAATAGTTTCTCGGAGACACAAATAAATAAATTATGGCGAACTAATTAAATATTCAAAACAAAAAAACGTGCACAAAAAACTTCGAACGTAACGGTGACATCTGTCAAAGTATTCATGGACAATATAAACATAGACAGCTATAGACAATGTTTTTTTTTTCGCTTTCAGTTTTGGGCAAAGAACACATTAATATTTTATCACTTTTCGTGCAATTGATTTATTTTTATATAGAAAACGTCAATTAGACTTTGCCTTGCCTGATGGTAAGTTGAAAGCAAAGTCTCAGAAAAAAGGGTCACCATTAGGTACTTACACATACCATGTGACAATGGTGACACTCAGCTTGACGGCCTCATCATATGCTTTTTCACGCCCCACTTAAGGACCCGGGACTGTAGGAAGAAGGAAACACGTGAGCTAGTAATGAATTTCAGGCCTTAATGAATTTGGCCAGAAATTTGGGAGGTAGAGTTGAACGGGGGAATGAATTTTCGCTTCGTAATAAGTGCCGAATGGGCGAACCTATTGCCATCAAGCGGGCATGTTGTCATATATTTATCTATTGTCAGATAGAAAACAGCCCTCTCCCTTAGTCGCCATAGACACTCACATGAAAAGATGAAGAAGGTGGTCCATTCTACTCCACCGGCTACCAACACGACAACTAGGTACTCTTTTAAAAATAAAATGGGAGCTAGGATAGACTACATGTGGAAGGAGGATGATACAGACATATAGACAGACATCTTATCATAATATGTAATATGTCTGTGGCGGTTGTTGTACTCTGTAGAGCACATTAGGATAGGAGAGTAATAGGAGTAGAGTATATAAGAGGATAGGCCAAGAAGCATTGACAGCTTACCATACTTAAAAAGACTAGCCGACATGCTACGGCTTCGTTCGAAACCCCATATAAACCCATAAAGCCATTAAACATTGATAATCGAATATGATAGAAAAATATAATCGGTTCAGGCGGATGAATAGTTACTGGTGGCGCGATTCTCATGCCACCTGAGCTAGTGGACTGTATTTTGCGGGGATGAAGTTAACATGTTTCATATGACACTTTACACAACAAACAAGATAGGTGATCGGGTTGCCGCGGAGGTGGTTTAGGCATTGAATGCAACCCGAGAAATTAGGAGAGGATGCACTAACCTTTACTACGCCACGTGCTGTTTTGTCATTTGCTGGCTGGGCCGTTGCACCGATCTTCTCTTCCTGGCTCAGGAGCCGCTGCCCACATCACTAAATCACTTGAGGGACACACGAGAGGCACAATCCGATCGGTAAAGGTCTATGAAAGCGGTTAAAATCCAACAAACATTATTAATTTCTGAGAGACGCGCGCGCCGCCGGCCATTATTTATTAGTTCAAAAGCGGAAGTGAATATGCGTCTATTTTGACAATTGAGCGGTGCGGAAACCATTGCTATCTCACTTTAAAAGGTAGCGCGGGAGGGAGATGGGTACAGGAAGCGTGTGTTTCAGTGTCAATGACTTGAATTACTACTATTGAGCAAAAAAAAATACAAATTCTACCATCGGCGCAACCAGTTACCATACTAACTGCTTTAAGATTTCATTCAATTGGTAATCTAAATGATTGATTATATTATCATACTTAGCTTGTTGAGCTACAATTAAATTTTTTTTTAAAAACCCCCATCACAAAAAACAACTCTTAAAAAGTCGAAAATAAGTTTAAATTGAGAAAAAAATTAGGGATTTGAGAAAAAATATGTACTCCGTCATTTTGTAGCGGCGGCCATCTTGGAACGATTTTTTTCAAATATAGCTAAGAACACTCCCGACTAATATTTAGTCCTCCTAACTAACCTAACCTAACCTTTTAAACAAAAAAAAACTAAAATCAAATCGGTTCATCCATTCAAAAGCTGCGATGGCACAGACAGACAGACAGACAGACACACACACACACACACACACACACACACATAGAGCCACGTCAAACTTTTAACACCCCGTCGTTTTTGCGTCGGGGGTTAAAAAATTGTGTTAGCAATTTTATACCACTTAGGTGGCAGAGAAGCAAGGCATATGCTTCTCGTTATTAATTTTCAAATAACGTATGGGAATCAGCTGGATTTATATTACCTACTGCTCCGCTCCATTGAGTAGTAGCGCAATGATATATAGCCTGTAATCTTCATCGATATAAATAATTAAAAAGAAACAAACACCTCAGATTTATAATTTTGGTATAGATACAAGCCTTTTTGGGAAAGGCCCTACTCTACTATAGACTACAACAGGGCCCCGATTCTAATAATTTTATATCACTAGCTGTCCCGGCAAACGTTGTTTTGCCATGTTTGAAAAAAATGAGGGTGGTCTACCCTTAACATTTAGGGGGATGAAAAATAGATGTTGGCCGATTCTCAGACCTACTCAATATGCTCACAAAATTTCATGAGAATCGGTCAAGCCGTTTCGGAGGAGTACGGGAACGAACATGGTGATAAGACCATTGTCATACCATGGACAATGTCATTTAATTTTAGACTTCACAGCTCTAACGTCAGAGTCTAAAATTAATTGACGACTTATATCCTTATTGTAGTGTCATTGGTTTTGCTATGACATAAAACTATCAAAATCGGGAGCCAGGCTAATTGATCTTCAAAAGTAGTAGATTTATAACAGTCCTCTTAATAACATCTATTCAGCTTTGAGGAAGTATTGCCCTGCTCCTCGACCTCAACCTTCGCAGAACTGACCTCAATTACCGCTAATTATGATGCAGTGCACGCGTTTGCAATGTTGCAACAATAAGACGGACACTTGAATCATATTTTGTACATTTGTTATCCTTTTTACTTTCTGTTAAGTGATTGTATCACTGATCTAATAATTAGGTCTGTTTGCGATGACGGCACTCCTATCTCCTCAGCGTTTAACTATAGGACTAACAAGGCTAGGCATAAAATAACCTCGGACGCGATCGGGGCCTCGATTCTGTTAAAGCGAATTGAGCAGTCCGAATGGGGAAGTACCTCCACCCTACAGAATACCCTTCTATAATAACCTCGTGTTGTGTTCCCGGCGGTGAGTAGGGTAGCCAGAGCTCACTGGAGAGTTTTTTGTGCTGTCAGTAGGAAGACCGACACACGTTCATATGTCACGGTAACCACTTTCCTTCAGGTGGGCCGTGTGTTTGTCTGCCACCTAAGTTGTATAAAAAAAAAGCAAAACGACTGTGATACCTCGGAACACTGCTAAAAAAATGATATAATTTCAGACTTTAAAGCAATGCAGCTAAAGTCCAAAATTGAACGCCATTTTGCAGAGTGAGTAAGACATTTTATGGAACTTTTCTCATTTAATTTTGTACTTTATCTCTATATGAATTAAGTCTAAAATTTATTGAAATTTTTTTGCAGTGTCTGTGGTATGACAATGGTTTTGCTTTAGCAGAATCCAGGGCCGAGTCTGATGCAAAGATGATGATAATGAAGGCCAGATATAAATCACGAGCACTGAACACTTTTTCATAGGTTGTGCAGTATAGTTATTATCAAGTGGAAAGCGTCCAAGTAAAATAGCTGTGCTCCCTGCTTTAACTGTCTTAGATCAGGGTTTTGATTTTATTCCGCAGAACCTCAATACCTTTTCTAAGATAACATACATACATACATAAAATCACGCCTGTTTCCCATAGGGGTAGGCAGAGATCACGGATCTCCATTTGCTATGATCCTGACACTACTCTCGCTTCATTCACTCTCATTACATTCTTCATGCATGCTCGTCGGTTTAGGGTACTTCTAACCTGCCCCTTTTCTAAAACTCCCCCGATTTGTTCCAGGTATGTGCCTATTCATTCTCTCAACATGACCAAACCATTCAACATTCCTCTCACAATTCTAAGATAACAGTAGCCTAAGTCTTACTTTACAACATCGGTTAACTAGCTACCAGTGAAAATGTTGTCAAAAACGGCGCAGCCAATTCGGAGATTATTCAAAAGTGAAACAAACCTACAGCAGGCAAAAATGTATTAAATTGTTTTTTTTTTGTTATTATTATTGTTCCTACAATACTGAAACATATACATAATACATTAAAAAATACTATTATTTTAAATTAAAATAACAGTAGTTAATAGTAAATAATTTTTAATATTACAAACATGTTTTGATTTTGACACATTATGATCATCGGAAGTTTACGCGATTACATTGCAGTAAAACTATAACCACAGATAATATAATAATAATACAAAAAAAAACTTTTACCTACTTATTTATTTGTATAGATAAATAAGCAATATTATCTAACTGTGGGTAAGACAGGGGTGTATATGAATGACATTAGTGACCTATTATAGGTCACTAATGTCATTCATATAACTGACATTACCAGTATTCCGTTTACCCAATCAACTCAGAGATTCATATCAGGAATGTAATGAACAGGATTTGAACCTGGTACATCTTGATGTTAAGACCGACGTTACACACTTGAAAATATACATATACATATAATAACAGACAGTCTTCCTACAGTCCCGGGTCCTTTAAGCGGGGCGTGAAAAACCATATGATGAGGCCGTCAAGCTGAGTGTCACCATTGTCACATGGTATGTGTAAGTAATGGTGACCCTCTTTTCTGAGACTTTGCCTTCAGCTTACCATCAGGCAAGCGAATTGAGGTGTTCTAGATAAAAAAAAACAGACAGTTACTTTCGCATTTTCAATATTAATATGGATTACAACTTAAATACCTATGAAACTAAAGATCGACTTCCAGCTGACTATATCTACCACTCCGAATAATTAGTATTCAAATTATTTGTCTAACCTAGTTTATTAGTTATAATTGACTAGGTCAAACAAGTCGCCTAAACTATTCTAGGCCAAAACGTTTCGCCAAATTAGTTCTGTATCAAATTTGTCAGTTCCCCAGCAGCGCAGTGGCGGGAAGTTCGGTTGCTGATCATAAAGTCAATAAATACAAGAAAATCTCACCTGCAGGTTGGTGGACACTTTTAATTTAATTCTTTAATGCACACAAACAGTACAGAGATCATACACACAAAAAAGAAACTTGGCGAGCTTAACACTTGCTGATTGATAAACGTTAAGTTGGATTCAATAAAAATACATACATATATTACACATTCTGAGAACTCATACTTTTTCAGAGTCTTTTATATTTGTTATATATATTCACGCCTATAAATCCCTAAAGGTGTATGCAGAGGTGTATTTACACGAATATTTTGTCAAGTAGAGGTGTGTGTAACACTCATATTTCGCCAATTATGGTTTTCGATTTCACGTAGCAGAAGACTAGTTTTCGGTCCTACTAAATAGGCAAAATAGCAAGGCGATAAAAACGTTATAAGGCATCGAGGAAAGAAAGAAGAAAGAAAGAAAGAAAAAAACATTTGTTCTAGCCCATGGGTACATATTAACATTAGGGCAGATCGAGATCTTGGAAACAGCGTAAAGCCCGCTTCTGCCTTGAACGGGTCAAAGAAGAAAGAAATATAAATAATAAGATTGCGAAAATAAACAAAATGAGACTCCTACTAATAACATAATATATTTCGCGTGTCCCTATCTTATTTTCTGTACATTGCAGATATAAAAAAATACTCCGGGAATATGATAAGAATATTTTTTTCCAATAATTGTCTGTTGGACCGCGATGGACGCAAAAACTACTGAGGTTCACGCAAAACTACTGGTTTTAATGCGGTTTTTGAAAAAGAAACTCAACATCGACAGTGTGTCCTCGCCCTAGCAGCTTTCACCTAAGTATATCAAGTATATCTATCACCAGTTCGACTTTCGATGTCGTTCGATCTACATCGCCGTGGCTGTCGCCTGCAGTCGCCGCGGGTAGTAAGCAAGCAATTTATCAGCCATTACACAGTAACAAAAACAAATGTTGTTGTGCAATGTGCTAAAAGTGAACGGTGAGGTTGGCGTTATAGACGATACAACAGCATCTGTTGTACCTACGTTTATACTTGTATTTACCCAGTCATCCAACCATACAAATAAATTAAAGTGTCTTTTTCAGGCTGTTTTTAGTGAAAAACTGACTGCTTACTTATCTAAAAAGACATACAATTTTTGATCTCTCACTTTGTTTGTTTGACTTCGCGAATATCTAAAACTTTTGAGCCGGTTTTGATGGGGCTTTCTTAAAATGCCTTATGATTGACATACGTAGGTATGGGGAGAGGGTGGGGGGTTGCACACGGCAAAGAATTTACTGGCGTGTCTAACCTGTCCAAGCTTTACTTTGGTGTCTCGCCATTAATCATAATTTTATAGACATTTACCAGAGTTTACCAAATTGCGGCGATTTGCTGCAGAAGTCATAACAGAAGAATACATACGTATGTCTAGGGCGCGTGGTTTCCGACAGAGTACAATTTGGGCCATTCCATCTGTTCCCATACAGTGTCGTACAAGGCGACTAAGGGATAGGGCTGATTTAACATCAGACAGATATATACAGCCCAAACTGAGCCTCAGATGCATGGCTCGAGTGGGACCCAATACAATGATTGGTGAATTGTGAGTGTGAACTCACCTCTACCTAACCCGGAGATAAAAGCATGATTAATATACATGTATGTATGTATGAAGTATATGTTCAAACACACCCACAAAGTTCCCTTGTCTCGATATTATTTATATGGGGTTCTTCAAAAGAGAAGGTTTCTTCAGGGTCGGCAACGCGAGTGTGACGCCCCTGGTTTTGCACACGTCCTTAGGCCACGGTAACCACTTCCCATCAGGTAAGCAGGTAAGGCCGTATGTTTGTCTGTCACCTAAGTAGTATAAAAAAATATACCAAGGTACTTATTGACCAAGATACGAGCAATTTTCAGTAAATACGGAGCGCGCTACCCGTAAATATCCTCTCACCAGACCTTAGATATACTGCAGAACTACTTTCCAATGGCCTAGCGCCCCAGGCTGGTCAACACAACGACGTAAGCGCCGTGTAACGAGTGCGTCAACCTCTAGTTACGTGAGGTATCTCAATATTATCGCATCGATGATCTAATGTTTCATCAAGAATGAACATTGTAACATTATTGTTGTTTGTTTGTCTGTTTACTGTAGAATGTAACTGCCTAAATTGAAGCTAATATTTGTTACTAACTGTTCCTTGCGGTATCTTTTATATGTTTTGGTCATATTTCAATTGCAAAATAAAATTACAACAAATTTTTCATTGAGAGCAAATCCATTTTATTAAAAAAACCGCATCTAAATTCGTTCAAAGTTTTTTTTTATACAACTTAATGACAGATAAGCACACAGCCCACCTGATGGAAAGTGGTTACCGTGA
Organism: Eilema griseolum; assembly: GCA_963662185.1. NCBI lineage: Eukaryota > Metazoa > Arthropoda > Insecta > Lepidoptera > Erebidae > Eilema > Eilema griseolum. The sequence goes on from OY759252.1 coordinate 1,236,092, forward strand.
CCTATGAACGTGTGTAACAACAGTGGAGTCACATCCGTGCTGCCGACCCTGTAATAACAGAGATTTTATGTGCCCTCAGTCCAGAACACAAAATCAAGACAAGCCTTTAATTCTCCCACTGATAGCACAATAACTCTCCAGTGAGCTTTAGCTACCCTACTCACCACCGGGAACACAACTCGAGGTTATATTGTATTCTGTAGGGTGGAGGTACTTCCCCAGTGGAACTGCTCATTTCAGACGGGAATATCGTCGTGTCCTCCTCGTTAGTTTTTGCGTCCATTGCAATTTCGATGGTTGACGGTCTTTTTGCACAGATTAGATGGAAAGATAATAGTTAAAAAGTCTTTTGGTTTTAAGTGACAATATAAGTTATAGAAGTCGCTGTTGCAGAAGATGAGATTCGGAGTCCATCCGTGGTTACATACCCGAAGTGGGCCGTCTCACTAGAGACGGTCCTGGGCCGGCCGGGGTGCGAGGGATAATATCTCAAATAATATCATCTCCGGCAATCAGCGGTTCACACAGTCGGCGTGCATTTTAGTCGGTTCAAGTCCGACATAACCTCCCCGCCGGTGGTGGGGCTACTGCGTAAAAAAAAAGTAGTCGCTGTTTCAAGTTAGATACTGTGCTGTACAACTTATGAACGTTTTCCTTTTAATAGTCAATGTCGCTTAAAACGTTTTGGCTTTGACTATTTATAGTGCGAATATTTGTAATGATTTACCTTTTGAGTACAAATTACAGCTGTAATTGGACTGTTTGAGGTCATCTTTACATAATGATAAAATGATTCATAGCTATATATGTAAATAATATCACGCTGTCCTCGGAAGCGGATTGGAGCATTATGCGCCTGGGAAATTGCTGGAGAAAATTACTGAATCGGTAAATAACTGGACAAAGTTTTCTATTTCCAACTTATCATCATTTAGACGTGTTAGTTGCGATTGCTCCCTGATTATTTTGGGAGCATCGACACTTATCCCTTTAGACAAAGTCGGTTACGATTTGTTGGTCTCCAAGTTTGTTTTTAAAGCTACACTTTCAACTTTCGCTCGAGTATCGGTAGATGGCTCTCACCGCCGCCGCAAGACGAATATAGGTGTATATAGGAAAATTTGGAATTTGGCTTCAGGAGAAGAATATTTTATTGTTTTTTTTTAAGAATATTAGCAACTGCAATGACTAATATTCCAAATAAGCTAAAATGCTTGAGCTGGGCGTGGGTTCATGTCGGTAGTAAAATAGAACCCGGGACCACTCGAACCAACGCTTTTAAAATTACAATCAATTACAATTTCAACAGTTGATACGTTGTGGGCCCGAGGACCCTGAGATATTCCAGTTGTATCAGGGTTCACAGGGATTCTAGATGGTTTATAATAACTAAAAAAAATTTAATAACGTCAATGTTTCTTAAAAATAACATTTTTGTTGCTTGAATTGCTAATATCTACAATAGTACCTAACTATAAGGTATATAGGTATCTAATTTAAAAATAATACTGACTAAACTTTATATGATAATGCTCTAATGTATGACAATCTATATGTATGAATCAAATTGAAAACTATAATACTAAAGTAATATCTTTTTAATGATTGTAAGTAGGTATACACAGTACTTTTTACTGTAAGTATGTCTTTCTGTACCTATGTTTGATTTGGCAAATCTCGCAAACTGCTGGCACAAGGTTCATAAACTTTTAAATCTGAATAGATAGGTACCGATCTGTTTTATTCATGTCAAGGTTATCGATTTAGTACAAATGTACGAATATCAATTAAAGTTGTATTTCGTAAAATGTGCCTATCTGCAATAAAACAATAACGGACTTAACCTACTGACATTTGACCGATACAGATAAAAAATATATTTTATTGTTAAAAAAATCGGTCAAGATTCTTGTCATCTGTGCACTCTGTGCAGATATCATTTGCATGGTCAAGGGCCGTCAACTCAGGTTATTTTTTTTACTTATGTTAGACTACAAGGTAGGTACCTACTTGATTAATTTATTGACGAATAATTGAAGATTTTATTAACGAATTTATTAATTAGTTACCCGAGGCAGTAACGATTCGTACGTGACGTACATACGTATACATATTACTTATATTTTGTAACTTTTGTAATTTTACAGCTGCCATGTAGGTAGATAACAAACAATTTTATTGTTTAGATTTAAAAAAATATGCTTTGTTTACATTCATTTACATTGTTACTAAACTTACTAAAGTTGTTTATATGTAAACCAGAATTTAAAAAATGATAAGTAAAGCATTGATCGGTAGCTTATTAGTTAAAAAGAGCCGACCTTACGATGGCTCGGAGAGCTACGAATTACCAGGGCTCGAATACCGGCCATTACAAATTAAAAAAAAAAAGTACTTTAACATTATTATTCTTTAAATATATCCAGCGAAACTTGAAATGATACTAACTATATCCAAACTATCGTATCGTATTTATCGATTTATAAAGCAGTTTTATGAGAACAGAAAAAGATCCGAAATATATTTAGATAATAAAAATAAACACTCACCTGTCAGAAATATAAAAAAAAAACTTTTTAATAGTATACACAAAAATACGCGTACATAACTACGTTCGTGTTGTTATTGGAAAGTGGAACAGTATTAGATATGTACTCACTGTGAATTGTTCCGCAGGCGGCCTGCGACTGGCCGGCCCGGGCGGAACACAGTGGGGATACTAGGTGGACATCGCTTAATACTATACGACACGATCACGATTTACTAAACGCATTCGATTTCTGACTTGTACAGCCTCATCACGTGGACTGCGTTCTAGTTTCTTACCATCTAGCAGGATGTAGTGAATTGGCAGGATCACCATGGGTCGCATGGTGCATGGCAAACTAGATTGAAGTGAATTTTTTAGTCTAGAAGTCCACCTAAGGTCCGGCCTCACATAGAGTACTGCTGTCACCTTTTTGCTGGAGCACCTGCGTACCAGCTTGACCCCTTCGACTCGTTGCAAAGACGGACATTGAGGCTGGTTGACAATCCCATATTCACAGGTAGAGTGGAACCTCTTAGCCTTAGGAGGGATTTTGCCTCACTGTGTGTGTTCTACCGCCTATACAATGGTTTGTGCTCAGATGAATTGTTTGACATGATGCCCGTAGCTACATTCTATCATCACACCTCTCGCCATATGCAGGGAATTCATCTCCACACATTGCAACCTGAGACGGTGCGCACTGTGCGGTATGAAAGAAACTTCATCCCACGCACACTCAAGCTGTGGAATGACCTCCCTGCTGCGGTTTTCCCAAGCGCCTACAATATGGGGTTCTTCAAGAGGGGCATCAGAAGGTTTCTTCATAGTCGGCAGCACGAGTGTGACACCCCTGGTGTTGCATACGTCCATAGGCCACGGTAACCGCTTCCCATAAGGTGGGCCGTGTGCTTGTCTGCCAACTTATTGGTCTAAAAAAATTCGTGGACTTGCCCAATTGAGCAGTTCGACTGGGTAAGTACCTCCGCCCTACAGAATACCGCGGTTATAATAACTTCGTGTTGTGTTCCCAGCGGTGAGTAGGCTGGCCAGAGTTCATTGGAGAATTTGTGCTGTCAGTGGGATGACCAAAGGCTTGTCCTGCTTTGTCCTCGACACTGACGGCAAAGAAACTATGTGCTTACAGGGTCAGCAGCGCGAGTGTGGCTTCTCTGGTGTTACACACGTCTATAGGCCACGGTAACCACTTTCCATCAGGTGGGCCGTGCGCTTGTCTGCCACCTAAGTGGTATAAAAAAAATAACCTGAAAGTCGATGGTTTTTCTTAGGTACGATGTAATTTAGAGGGCAGTCACTCCTTGAAAAGCCGATAAATTAATCAAAACCAATAAGTAGACCTCCGACTCCAAAGTTCAAGCTTTGAGCACAACTGCTGATGATGATGACGATATTATTGGTTTCTGAATTCTGATCCTGTACCCTCAACGCATGTGAGCCTATTTCATGGATAAAAATAGGTAGATTACATGTTCCGGACTAGGTATATACCTGTACTAAATTTCAGCCAGATCGTTAAGCCGATGATGGAGCGAGTTTGATTGATAAGCGTTTTCTGCAAAAAGTAAATTATAAAATTTTAATTTAAGTAATATTTCTTTTACCTTCCTTTCTTTCTTTCTTCTCTTCCTTTCTTCCCTTCTTAGCTTTGTTTAACTATTAGACGGACCGTGCGCTTGTTAGCCACGTCAATATTATATATAATTACTGATCACGTACCTGTTTCACAGATTATGTCTTTCCTGTATTCTTAGTAGAAATAGGGCATCGAGTCCAGGTTTCCCCGAACACGAATAGTCCTTTTGCCCGGGTATTCGGGGCAAAAGAAAAACTCGGATTTTAAAATACAGAAATAAAACGATTTTGGAAAAGCACGAAAACCCGGGATTTTCGTGCTTTTCCAAAATTGTTTTCTTGTCGTCATTGGATAAGTAGGTAATTATGAATATACGATGCGTCAATTGCGAACTAACGTATACTTGATATCTGTTTATGAACATGCTTTTGTAGAACAAAAACAAAATCGTAAGTTGTAAATGTCTTCCCAACTCCTCACAAGGTTAGGACCAGTAAAGTTTCACTGACATGGTACACCATGTTACACCTCTAAATAGACGATAGCGATGACGGTTAGTACTAGTTGAAGTGTCGATACGTCATGTCAATATAACTATTAACTTAGCTATAGCTGCTGGCATATATCTTGACCCCAAATTTCGATGGGAAAAAGGGAAGGATCTGGCGCGCGCGGATCCCATGCTATCCTAAAACTTAAAAAAACAAGTACTGCGCATAAAGAGTAATTATTATTATAGAAATTGAATGTAAGTATGTTTTTAGGTCTATGTAAAATACCACAAAAGTACCTATATATAACTTTATGCCTATGCTAATAATTACCTATAATTTATTAATGTTAAGACAATTAAAACATGTCCATCCAAATGTTGCCTGTAAGAGATCGCTTATAACGATAAAGCTGCCATTTGTACATTTTTCATAATTTTGTCCGTATGTACCTACTGTAATGTGTTGGAGTACAATAAAGATTTATCTTATCTTAAAACAGTACATTTTCTGATGGGATTGTGGTCAATATATATGCCGGCAGCTATATGGGATACCGTAACGTAGCTTCAACTTCGGTCCTCAACAGCTAATATCATCAGTTAGTGGTTCTTCAACAACTGGTGGAGGAGATCTCGGAAAGTGTGTCTTAGTGTCAGACAAAGTTCTACCGAAACTGTAATTTCATTAATCTATACTAATATTATAAAGCTGCAGAGTTTGTTTGTTTGTTTGTTTGAACGCGCTAATCTCTGGAACTACTGGTCCGATTTGAATGATTCTTTTAGTGTTGGGTAGTCCATTTAACGAGGAAGGTTTTAGGCTATATATATCATCACGCTACTACTTAAGAGAGCGGAGCATTGATAATAAATGTTAACAAATCCGGCAATTTTTCATACATATTTTGAAGACTAAAACATACGGGATCAAAGGGATATGAAGCTTCAAAATATACCCCGGGCGAAGCTGGGGTGGGTCAGCTAGTACTCAATAAAGTCCAAAATAATGATATATATATAATCTACCTACATGAGAATTATCTAAATTAAAGTATAAAAAACAATACATAATATACCTAGTATAAACGTACAGGTTCAGGCATCAAAGAATACCTCCCCATTGATGTCAACTGTGCGGGTGGCCAGAGGACTGGCGGCATTGCCACGTTTAATGGCAATACCAATCCTTTGCGCAAGAAATAAACCAGTCCTTGAGTTCTGACGCGAACGCAAATAAGGGCCACATCGCGATATTGTTATCTTTTCCGAAATTAGTGTGAATTAGAGTTTTTATGTAAATATATATGGTGAATTTTTAGACATAACGTCTTTGACAACGCACACAAGGTGGGAAAGTGGAATATTACAGTGAGTTGTGTCTTTTCGTGTTGGTTCCAAAGCTCCCTAGGGAGCTTCTAGTAAAGTCCCCACAACTTTATTGAGCAATCATCTCATTAATCGTCATCATCATCAACATCATTGTCGTCACCATCATCAACAATCATTCTAAAGGACCTGAAAACTTGACATTGGCGTCTCGCCATTAATAATTTTAAAGACTTTTTTTTACCACTAAGGTGGCAGACAAGCACACGGCCCACCTGATTGAAAGTAGTTACCGTGGCCTATGGACGTTTATAACACCAGAGGAGGCACAGTCGCGCTGCCAACCCTGTAAGTACAGAGTTTCTGTGCCGTCAGTGTAGAAGACGAAGCAGGACAAGCCTTTAGTCTTCCCACTGACAGTACTAATTCTACAGTGAAATTTACTGTATGAGGTTGCTTTCCTTTTGCATCTGAGGAGTGGATTTTCATGTGAGAAATTATAAGGGGTTGCTTGGTAGATCCGCCGGACTAGGCCTTCTCTCCGACGCAACGTGTAAAATTCAAAGTCGGGGAGGTGCTAGAAGTATAAATTTAATAGTAACTTATTTAGTTATTTTTTAAGAATATAAGTAACCGGAATGACTAATATAATATTGCCTCTAATCCTCCAACTAAGCATAAATGCTAGTCTTAGGAGTGACCGGGACCTCTCGCTCGTATGGCCGACTATAATTACTAAACTTCCAACACTCGATTATCACGATTAGACCCAGAATTACATAAATCCTTTGTTTCAAGACTGGTACGACACACATCGTAATTAACTATGCTATAGATATAATTATTTCTCGCCATATTACCCATTACTCTGAAATGGAGACATGAAGTTTGATGTCTTCGTAAAAACGCGAAAATGTCTTGATAAATAAACATAAATAACTCTAGAGTAGACTCCCCCGTCGAAGATAAAAGACACAACATTAAACACACTGGGGTTTGTGTGTTGTCGAAACGTCGGGACGAGCTTACCGAAAATTTATTACCCAATATTGACACTTCGCGCTTGCCCGTATAAGGGTGCATTTCCACTGAGGTGTTGTTCTAGGTGAGCGATAAGTGCAGCATATCAAGTACTTACTCCTATAAATCCCCGAAGGGGTAGGCAGAGGTGTATTAACACCTTCATTTCGCCAACTATGATTTCCGGTTCCACGTAATAGGGACCTCGGGGCCGTTCAAGTATTACGTAAGCAGATTTATTACAATTATTTGACCCCTTTTACCCCCCCCCCCCCCCATGCTTATAGAAACATTGGCACTTTTATGCACTCATATCTTTTCATGTTTGTTTTTTAGGGTAATGTATGCTACATTATGTCTGAAAAGATAAAAACTACTGTTTACATAATCATTCATAATTATACTATCTCATCATTCATGATATTTGAACGGCCTTTGCCGTCAAGTAGGGACTTAATCATGGACTATATGCTCACTGAGTCGCCTTCTACAGTACCCACATGAAGAGATGAAGTGACACTATTACTCTTATCCGGAACCAACGCTGTATTTTTTTATTTTTTACGGGAAGCGACATGGTATTAATAGTCATTGTTCTTGTGGCCTACGTTGTGTTGAGTGAACACATCACGTGAAGTCATAGCCATTTATTTATGTGGAACGATACAATTGTTTCTTATTGAAAATTATAATAATTGTAGACGAAATAGCGTCTCTATTCTCACTTCGTTTTTAAAGAAATAGTTATAAGGTTTAATTTTAGCGGAATGGTTTACCTAGGTAATTTCCTATAATATTATTATTACGGAACGCAAAATATATGTGTACAAGGCGATGTGCGGTGTAAATAAATAAAATAAAATATTCCACGACATTCTACACAACGCTATCTAAACCCATGGTAAACTTAGCTTAACTAGCTTGTGTTATGGAATCTAGAATGCGGATAATCATACTTAGATACTTTTTTTTTGTAAATACATACATATTATACATAGAAACATCCAGACCAACGCAAATATACACATTCAAACAAACAAATATTTGCACTGAGCGGGAATCGAACCCGCGCCCCCTGCATAGCAGTCGAATGCTCTACCGCTACGCCACGGAAGTCGTCAAATATAGAATATTAATTTCCTCCACTTACATATTCGTCTTCTCATCTCCTCTTTACAGCATTGCTGCTCACCTCTGCTACAAAGCTCCACTTCTGCTTCAATTAAAACTTTAGTTTCAGATCCACTTTCCTCTTAATATCCACTATCCACCACAATGAAAACTTACTCTTAGGATGGTACATTACTTTGTTAAAATAACTGTTGGTATTGCATTAGTGCCTATAAACACCATGGGCTTGTTAAAGTTTTCCGATTAGTATCATGTGATTAGAACACTAAGATTTTAAACATAACATAACATACATAAACTCACGCCTATATCCCAATAAGGGGTAGTCAGAGGTGATAGCACCCACATTACGCCAGTTTATGTTTAGGTCCCAATGTAATAGGTGGCGAGCCTATTGCCATTAACCGGGCATTTATAAACCTGCGATAAATACACACATAACTTCGAAAAGCATCGAAAAGTCATTGGTGTGTGTCATGGTAAAACCTGGGATCGAACCCGAGACCTCGTCTTAGCAGTCCATTACCTATACCACTAGGCTACCGCGGTTACTAAGATTTTAACCGTTAAAATTTTAATGTGACCGTTCGAACTTCGAACTATCCATTATTTATATCCGCGTTTAGATAGGTAGGTAGGTACCTAATGTTTAGTCATACCCTCAGCTTTGACAGTTGGAACTATGAGATCATGGTCATAATTAGTTGGTTATGAGTAAACACAGATGCCTATAAAAAAACTATCACCGAACATAAAATAGTGTAGGTAAGTACTTATTTTTTTTATACGACTTAGGTGGCAGACAAGCACACGGCCCACCTGATGGAAAGTGGTTACCATGATCTATACGTAACACCAGTGGAGTCACATCCGTGCTGCCAACCCTGTAAGAACAGAGATTTTGTGCCGTCAGTGTAGAGGACAAAGCAGGACAAGCCTTTGGTCATCCCACTGACAGCACAAAAACTCTCCAGTGAGCTCTGGCTACCCTACTCACCGCCGAGAACACAACACGAAGTTATTATAACCGCGGTATTCTGTAGGGCGGAGGTACTTCCCCTGTCGGACTGCTCAATCGGGCGGAAATACCGTTATTTTAGTTTTATTATATCTAATTTATGAATATTTAAGTAGGTAATTAAGCTATTAGATTATTCATTAAGTTATTGATTTAGTTATCACATAAAACTGAATTAAATTAGAAACTAATAAAGTTATAAATACAGTACCTATTTATGGTAATAACTATCAAATACACACATCAACAAAGTCTAGGGAACAAGGACATTTCTAGTTTTTATTTAAAAACCCTTTCTTGTAATAGTGTGTTTTATATCAATAGAAGGGTATTTTTATACCGTTTTTAATTTTAATTTTAATAAAAACATTTTCATACCAAATTTTTTTTTTTTAAGATAGAATTGAATAGTGCCAATATTGAGTATTACAACCTTCTATGATTAGGCACAAAAATAACGAGGTAGTAAGAAATACAGTAATTAACCGTCCTTTAAACGTTTTTAATAATCTGTAGGGCCTCCTACAGCATTAGCAACAGCTCGACAACGGCGTGGCATACTTAGTATGAGATTGTCAATCATCGTCTGTGGAATATGGCTCCATACACTGCGAAGGTGTAAAAAAAGTTGTTCTTCAGTGTTCAGATTTTCCAAAGAATCACTGAAAGCTCTTCTCCCAAGCAAATCCCAGGCATGCTCTATGGGATTGAGGTCGGCAGACTGAGCAGGCCATTCCAACGTCGTAATATTGTGCTCGCTTAACGCATTGACCACTACCCTCGCGGTGTGTGACCGTGCATTATCTTGCATGAACATAAAATCTTGACCGAACTGCTGTCGATGAGGGATTACCATGGGGTGTATAACCTCCAGAATGTATTGGTTTGTATTCAAATTGCCCTGTATCCAAACGAGATCGGTCCTTCCACCAAGGCGAATTCCAGCCCATACCATGATTGTTCCACCTTGGTAAGGATGAACTTCTTGCGGATTCTGGAGACGACTCCGACGTCCAGGAACTCGCCATATACGCACTCTTCTCGAATCAGGATGAAAACCGAAGCGAGATTCGTCGGAAAACAGAACCCGTGCCCATTGATGGTCGGTCCACTGTAAATGTGCGTTAGCCCACAATAAGCGACGACCTCGATTTTCACGTCGAAGAGCTAGAACCCTAAGCGGTCTGCGAGCATGAAGATTGGCTTCGTGTAGTCTTCTTCTGACAGTTTGATCGCTAATAACCACTTGATGCTGAGACTGGAGGCCTGCGACCAACTGACGAGCAGTAATCGTGGGTTGCCGCCTTGCGGAATTTTGCAAGAAACGATCTTGTCGCGGGGTAGTAACCCTATTTCGACTCCTGTGACGTTCGGCAACATCCCCTGTAGACCTGTAGCGTGCCCATAATCTGCAAATTATGCTTGGTTGGGTGTTGACAGCATCCGCTACGTCGCGTTGAGTTCGTCCAGCTTGCAGCATACCAACAGCCCTTAACATCTCTTCGCGACTTAAATGACGACGTAACATGATGACTACAGTCACAAAAATGCACAAACCATACGTAAAAGACGTATTATTGATAATAAACGTTATTTACAATCAAAGAAAATATTTTTTATTTTGCCTCAGAGAAACTGCACAATCAAACACTTTTAAAAGTTTTCCCTCCGTATCCGAAAATCATTACTTATTTAAATTTATTTATAAATTTCGAACAACTCTGTAATCTACTTTATTCTATTTTTATTTATTTGCTGCCAGTTATTTGCAAAACAAGATTTACACGACAAAAAATAATTGGGGTCATCTTGTTCCCTAGACTTTGTTGAGGTGTTTATAATGGTTTTGCTCGTTTTCTCTTTTTTAGTGTGTGCAGTTTATTTTCTTCTGTGTCAGTCTCGACATATTTTTCTTTAGTTATTCGTCTAAACTAAAAGTTCGTTGTCAATATTAACCGCACTAAAAAAGAAAAAACGAGCAAAACCAGTGCCGCAACAATAACCGTTTACAAGACTATAAATACGTGTAAAGACTCATTCGGTACTTAAATAAAATTAAAAAGCCTTTTATTTCTTGCGTAATCCAAATACAAATAAATTATTGTTACAAATATGTTATTATTGTGGTTCATTTAGTACTATTGTTGTTTACAATTTGTTATTCATAGTATCATCAGTTCATATATGATGTATATATCAATGTTGTATCATTAATATAATGAACAATATAGTATCATATTATCATGATTTATAATTGCTAGGTAGGTACTACTGATTGTTTATTAATGAATTTATAAATAAATCTATTCGATAATTAATCAATTAATTTAAATTCCTGTACTTAACTAAAGTTAAACAATCTTGAAACGATTGTTTATACAAGCTTATACTAAACAAATAAACTAGGTTTTTTTGCACGTGCGAAATATTCCCACGAATATCCTGCCCCTTGGACATTAATGGCTTGGAAATAACGTCTTAAATTTAATGCCACTTTTTGCAATGTCTGTTTTTTTTATTCCACTTAGGTGGCAGACAAGCACATGGTCCATCTGATGGAAAGTGGTTACCGTGGCCCATGGACGTGTGCAAAACCAAGGGAGTCATACTCGCGCTGCCAACCCTGTAAGCACACAGAGTTTCTATGCCGTCAGTGTGAAAGACAAAGCAGGACAAGCTTTTGGTCTTCCCACTGAACAGCACAAAAGCTCACCAAAGAGCTCTGGCTACCCTACTCACCGCTGGGAACACAATACAAGGTTATTATGGCCCCGGTATTTTATACTATGTCTATACTATTTGGAGGAAAAGGTTAAGTTGGCATCAAGGAAATTTATGCAACTCCTTCTTTATAAGGCACAGGTCCGGCCCCACGTGGAGTACTGCTGTCACCTTTTTGCTGGAGCACCTGCATACCAGCTTGACTCCTTCGACACGGTGCAAAGACGGGCGTTGAGGCTGGTTGACAATTCTATATCTATATTCGGACTTTGCCTCGCTATGTGTGTTCTACCGCCTATACAATGGTTTGTGCTCAGATGAATTGTTTGACATGATGCCCACAGCTACATTCTATCATCACACCGCTCGCCATAGGCAGGGAATTCATCCTCACACATTGCGAAGTGAGACGGTGCGCACTGTGCGGTATGAAAGAAACTTCATCCCACGCACACTCAAGCTGTGGAATGACCTCCCTGCTGCGGTTTTCCCATGCACCTACAATATGGGGTTCTTCAAGAGGGGCATCAGAAGGTTTCTTCGTGGTCGGCAGCGCGAATGTAACACCCTTGGTGTTGCATGCGTCCATAGGCCACGGTAACCACTTCCCATTAGGTGGACCGTGTGCTTGTCTGCCACCTACATGGTATAAAAAAGAAATACTAGTGTGTAGTATGACACTGGTTTTGCTTCAGTAGACTCGAGGGCCTGTTCTTAACCACGGGATAGATTAGTTTTCTCAACTATCGCAGCCCGAAGTACCCCCTATTATTTCCCTTGATATCCAGTGACCTGGGCACGTTACAACACTTAGGATGTAGGTAACTGTTGGAATGGAATGAAAAGGGACTCCCTTGTCCGCAATTAGCCTCCCTTTTGGGCCATTGTGCGTGCAGAGTACTGGCTAGAGTAGCCAGCCTAGCTCCGCCCAGAAGCGCAGAAGCTTACTGGGGGCTTCACAGGCTTCGCGGAGCGACCTCACTGTACCGAGGATTTGTGATCGTTGATAGGCTACTGCCTCGCATTCCAGTATTACGTGGGCGGCCGTTTCCTCGGCAGCAAAACATCCCCTGCAAAGGGGACTGTCCGTGACACCAATGGTGTATAGGTGCTTGTGGAGGGGGCAGTGGCCCGTTATAGTCCCCATTATTTTTCTTAGACTTGTTCTGTCTAGTTTTAGGAGACGTTTCGTGAGTCGATTATTTACCGATGGCATAACCACTTTTGACTGCCTGCAGGCGGTGGTTAGGTAACTGTTATTTAATTTGTTTCTATATACCTATAAACCACGGGACATATTTTTTTTGGACCTAAAATGTGGTCTGCACCCTCAGTAGAAGCATCGGTAGCTTAGTGGTTAAGGATTAAACTTACGATCGAGAGACCCCAGGTTCGAAATCTTGACCATTACCCTACCGACGTGAACACAATCCTAACTTGAAAACCAAAAAATTGGCATAGCTGGATGGGTTAGAGGGAATATTAGTAATTTCGTTTATAATTTTCTTTAAAAAAATAAAGTACACGTTTCTTGGGTGACTAATGTAACTATTGAGGATAGCACGTGGTGTAAGTTTTGGAAGAGCTTCACCAAGTACCCCCCTACTAGAGCCAGTGGGAGAGGTTATGTCGGACTCGGACCGAATAAAACGCACGCCGTCTGAGATGCCGGTGGTGAGATTGCCGGAGACAAATCCCTTGCATCCCGACCGACCCAGAGCCATCTCTTTCAAGCTGGCCCTCTTCGGATGTGGGGACCACGGAGTCCTCATCCTGCCTGCTTCTGCTAGGGTAACAGGTGGCTCTACCCGTCACCTCCAGGCCCAAGACACGTCAGGACCTCACTTGTCTCGCAACTCAGGTCCAAGATATGCGTCTCGAGAAATACCTAAGTAGTGTAGTGAACAAAAAGTTAATTTAGATGCCGCGAAGGAGCCGTGAGGTTGTGCAACTGTCTTAGGTAAAAGTTATGCAATTATGTTGCAACATTTCACTTCAGTTTGAAAGGTAACTACAGACAGCTGTAAGTTATATACTTAATATATAAATGTCTGTTTACATCGTTAAAATAATAGCTTTTTAATTAATGCATATGAAAGTATACACATACATACATACATATAATCACGCCTTTATCCCCGGAGGAGTAGGCAGAGGTGAATTAACACCCACATTTTACCAATCATTGAATTCGGTCCCACGTAATAGGGGGCGGACCTATTGCCGTTTTTCGGGCACTATTGTTGACTCCAGCCATGCATCTGAGGCTGAGTCTGGGCTGTATATGTCTGTCTGATGTTAAACAACCCTATCCCTTAGTCGCCTTGTACGACACCGCATGGGAAGAGATGGGGTGGTCCAAATTCTACTCTGCCGGGAACCACGTGGCTTAGCAAAAAAAAGGTTTTTTATTTTTTTTGTGTCTGCCGCATGCCTTTCGTATCGGGTAATCTCCTATGTGACTCCTGCGATTTGACGTGCTTTTACTGTAGGTAACTTAGGCTGTTATAATTTTCGAAAAGTATTTATGGTCCCGTACAAAAAAACCTTATCAAGCCAAACTGCTCTTACTGCTCTATAAATGCATCAACCTTTTGATTTAATTTTTTGATATAGGACACGTCAATTAGAATTCGCCTCGCCTGACAGGAAGCTGATGGCAAAGTCTCAGAAAAGAGGGTCACCATTACATACATGCCTATAGGTACCATGTTACAATGGTGACACTCAGCTTGACGGCCTCATCATATGCTTTTTTACGCCCCGCATAAAAGACACGAGACTGTAAGAAGAATGAAACACGTGAGCTGAATGTATTGAGAGGAAAGAGTCTCCGAACCGATTGGTTCTTAATCGGATATTCTGCAGCGTGTGCGGGTGACATCTATGCCCTGCACGTGTTGTCCTGTGTAAGAACTTCCCCAGTCGGACTGCTCAATTGGAAGGAAATACCATCGTGTCCTACCTCCTCTAAATATTATATGTCTCGAGGTAACATTTGTAATTTCATTATTCTTCTTATTACTGAAACTGAAAGATTTTAATAACAATAAAAAAAACAGTTAATATAATTAAATCATAGCCCATGGCTAATTTGTTAAATCCAGCGTAACCGTACTAATATTAAATTAACTCTGTTACGCTTTCACAGCTAAACTACTGATCCGATTTTAATGAAATTCGGTACCGAGATAGATTATACCTTGGGAAAGGGCATAGGCCATGTTTGATCGCGATACCTCCACGCGGGCAAACTATTAGTCGGTCGACGTGTGTTGATTATTCGAAGTTCTCTCTCTCTCTCTGTTCAAACTTATAAAGGTGAACCATATTTAGTTCCACTTGGCTCGCTAGATGGCGTTGATACCAATTTTTTTTACATCGCGTTTGGTTTCGCTCACACTATGTGTATAAGAAATGAAGGATTTTTCAGTAAGATCATCGGGCTTGTAACTCTGAAAGTATTATAAAATGTGGGCGTTGATTCACCTCTACAGTGCCTAACCCTCCAGGGATGAAGGCGTGATTATATGTATGTATGTATGCAAAAGAATATTGGACTTTAATGTCCAATGCTCGCTTTAGTAATATTGCTTTTAAAAAGTAAATGGATTTTTAGCAATGTCCGTTCAGTGGTATGACATGACAGTGGTTTTACTTTAGCAGAATTGAGGCCCTGACTTATAGAAAGTTCTATAGTACAACCTTAATTTGGAGGCTTGCAAAATTCGCTGCGGCTTCTCAACGGTGCTGTTTTCTTTAAATATTTAGGACGTCTAATCGACTGTCGACTAGAATCCGACTGATAGTAAGCTGGACTGCAGTCCAAAGAACAGTGGCAGCCATTACAGATGCTGTCCCTTGTCAAATGCACATCTTGGTTCTCTGAGTTTCCGTTTTGGTTTCACCATACCACCAATAGTGTTACGGCGGGTCTGAAAGAAATAATATGGCCTCATGTATTGAACTTAACTGTCAAAAACTGCAAAGGCTCAAGGGTTTATTTTAAAAAGGATCAATACAAAAGGACTAATATGATTCCAATGATTTATTAACAAAAATCGTTTTCTCTATATTATTATAATTAATATAATTCAATTATTAAACTAAAACTTACGCCAACATTTTATTATCCTAACTCAAACTTAGTGTTGCCATTCTTTAGACTGTAATAAAATTTACAATATAACATTACACTGTAGGCCATTATGTGATCATAGACTTGTAACACTAAGATTTTATATTCTGCATGAGATTTTACAATTTTCTGAATTATTTTATAGTGCAGATCTTCAAAATGAAGTATTGAATATACGAAGCGGTCAAGAGGCGGATATTCGAATGGTAAACTTTCGGATATTCAATATAACACTGAACATCGTAATTAAAATTCAATTGCCAATAGTTTGTGAACATTGCCATATCAAAAAATATTGTAAAAGCATCTTGTCGTTTAAATACCTATGGTGATGCTCAACTAATATTTGTAATTGTTAATTTTAAAATATACTAATGAGTAAATTTTTTTTTAGCAGTTTCCTATGGCGGCAACTTGGTCAAACCATTATTTCTTTGATAGTAATAAAATAAAAGAGAATATTAAAAATTCCATGCAGTAACGTTACAAGTAAACAATCAGCATTTAGAATCTCATTATGTTAATTTACACCAGCATAATGAAAAAATAATTTGGCACTTTAGACTCGAAACATTTAGCAATTTTTGATTGAAACATCAAATATAGATAAATCCATAGACACTAAAGTTAAAATAGTATTGCAACTGGATGTTTAACCCTTCGAATGCCATGCGGTTACTCAATAATAATATTCTAACACATTCTACACAATGCAATCTAGATCAAGTAAATATATAGCTTAACTAGCTAGTAATGTGGGATCTAGAATGCGATTTACATACATTATTTGTACATAGAAACACACTCAGACCAATTCAAATATACATATCATGCATATTATTTGCACTGAGCGGTAATCGAACCTGCGATCTCATATTTAGCAGATGCACGCTCTACCGCTACGCTTCCCAGGTCTTCGAATTGCAAATGTAACCGCATGTAATTCAATTAGTTAATACAAAATAATACTTACATTATTTATTATACATACTATCATATAATATTACACAAGATATCTTCTTTACTATAAAAATATCCAATTTTCAAACACTTATATATGACAACCATAAAATGTTCGTAATTCAAACGTCACGCGGTTATTTAAGATATGTCATATTGACACTAATGACAAAACTAAAATATTCTAAATATTTTTACACGCTCTGTCTTCACCGCCATTTTGTTTAACATAAAGTTTCGTGAACAATACCAATGATATTATATACAAAAATCATAACCCTCCTTTTTGGTGTGCCGTAATCGGATAAAAAGGTAGATACCGCAATAGCGCGCGGACACTGTCTTCAATTGTCTACCTACCCCTTTTTTAAGTATATGTTCAAGGCAATTTGATAATTCCAGTCAGTATGAATAATGACCGCTCTATAAACATAATGCCCACAATATATAGGCAATGTAGCTTTTCCCGGATATAAACATTTTAGGCAATTTATATTTTTTAAAGAATATTAGTTACCAAAATTAGAAATATTCGCGTTAACCCCTCAAACTAAGCTAAATTGCTTGTTTTAGGAGTGAGTTCACGTCGGTAATGTAATAGCCAGGAGTCGAACTCGGAACCTCGCGATTGTAAGGCCGACTCCTTAACCATTAAGCTACCGATGCTTCTGTCATAATGACGGTAGATATTAATAATGTCTAGTCTAATTAATCAAGTTGCTTGGAACAAAACAATTTCTCGGTATAAAAACTAATTCATATTGTTATAAATATTATTGAATATGTGTATTTCTTACTCTATACAAAATATCAATTATATTATTTTTTATAACTATTCAGAACTAAAAAATCAAGATGGCGAAGGTTTCTAATTAATTTATGTCTAGCCTTTTAAGCTATCCGTATTTGCAGACGAAAATAATTTGACAGTTGATTTTTCTTTTGCTGTAATTCATTTCATATGTACAGTCGACAAAGGAGATAAGAGCTTACTTTTACAAACAACTTTAAAAGAAAAATAATGCGACTGTATCTCCTTTCTCAACTATAACCATAATAATAACTTCTATGTGTAATACTAGACAGAGAAATACCACTAATGATCCACGAAAGCGCGCCATACCTATAAATAGGTGTACAAAATTCATATATTTAAACTAATAAACTCACGCCTATATCCCCGAAGGGATAGGCAGAGGTGCTAGCACGCACATTTCGCCAGTTTATGTTTATGTCTCAATGTAATAGGTGGCCAGCCTATTGCCATTAACCGGGCACTTATAAACCTGCGATAAATACACACATAACTTCGAAAAGCATCGAAGAATCATTGGTGTGTGCCATGGTAAAACCTGGGATCGAACCCGAGTCCTCGTCTCAGCAGTCCATTACCCATACCACTAGGTTACCGCGGTACCACTCAATAATTGATTTATATAGTTTCAGCATACGGTTTCATATTACCGCCATTTTTCGCTTCGCACAGGTACAGTGACACAAAGTTTGTTCTAAATAGCTTGTCTAGTATACATAGAAGCCATTAATAATTTCGGTATGCACAGGCTTAATCTCTTTGGGGCAATTAAATCTCGTACAAAGTATGAACACATTGTGTGAAAATCGGTGTTTGGTTACATCTATGTGTGTTTATGGCAATATATCGGTGGTTTCTTGTCTATTGTCATGGTATAACCCACAGATGTATATTGGGATAGAACAGCATGTGTGTGACACGTGTCAACTTTTTAGACAATTCCTGCTCTGTGAGACAGGAACTTTTGAAAGCTTATTCGGTACTGAGTTGTAATAACATCGTTATAATAATACCGTGAATATATTGTGCTATTTCCAACTGTACGATAAAATAGAGATATTTCTTATCACTCTTGAAGATTTATTAACAGTGAAAAAGTCGCTACTGCTTTTAGCCGTTATATCCATATATATTTCTGTGATATAAACCCTTACAGCTTACTATACTTTATTTGGTTAGGTACTTAAATAAAGGTAAATAAGCTTTCTTTTAAAAAAACCGTTAAATAATGACCTACTGCCCAAAATAGCGGTACTAAGTTTTTGAACAAAAATTATTCTTTTAGAACCGAAATTATTAATATTCCCTCTAACCCCTCCTAAGCTAAGTTGCTTGTGTTAGGAGTGGGTTCACGTCGGTAATGTAATGACCAGAATTCGAACCCGGGACCTCTCGATCGTAAGGCCGACTCCTTATCCACTAATAAAATGAAATTAGAACTTAGAAGATAAAATAAATAAAATAAATAAAATAAATAAAATAAAATAAAATAAAAGATGAATAAAAGATACTTTATGTCTAACCCACCGACGGCTTTGAATAGGGAAGTTTCGTAATCTCCGTAATGTCACCATACAAAATTCGTAATACACGTGTCGGTGAAATTTCCAAAATACTTTTAAATATTTCATTGGTGAATTAGCGACTTTAACTACAACACGGACTTTGAAAACCCACTGGGGATATCGAAATCTTGTAGACTAGGTTGTAGGACTTTCCAATCACATGTAACGAATACTACACAGTGGTTACCGTGGCCTATGGACGTTTGTAACACCAGAGGAGTCGCAGTCGTGCTGCCAACCCTGAAAGTACAGAGTTTCTGTGCCGTCAGTGTAGAAGACAAAGCAGGACAAGCCTTTAGACTTCCCACTGACAGCACAAATTCTTGTGAGCTCTGGCTACCCTACTCACCGCTGGGAACACAACACGAAGTTATCATAACTTTACAACGGATGACAGCTGTAAGGGTTAATAATAATGATGATGATTTAAGATATCGGTATGTATTCGAACAAATTTGTGAATATTTAAACATAATGCTTAATTTATTATTCAAACTTGCTTGTAATCTATTCTTAAATAATAATACATTCATTTTATGAATATTTCCGAAAATACAACTACGTGAAAATACAATTACGGGCCAAATACAAATACAATTACGGGCAAAAATACAACTAAGAGTTACGAATTCGAGTGATATCGTTTCACAATCCATGATAGCTTGTTAGTAATATTTCAACAATTATAAAAATAAAAATCCTCTACTTTTCTGATTGCAGTTTATTAAAAATGCACATTATAATGCTTAGGGAATACTAAAAGGCCCGTACTCAAGAACGCTACTCAGTATTGAATCTAGATTTAAAACTAGATCTGAGGACAGATTGTTTTCTAGATGACAGTTATAATATAAGGTGAGATTCGATTCAAAACTGATCGTTGTTCTGGAATACGAGCCTAAGTGTCTTTGGGTAAACATAATTAATGTTATAAAATAAAATCGGGGGACGCTCGCGACATGTTGGGGAGACGAAATTAATGGTAGTATAACCACAATGTCTTTTAGAAAGAGTACAACATAACATATTATTTGCAAAAAACAAATTTCAATACAAAAAAAGATTTTATGGTAGTTATTGAATAAGAAAATTAATAGGTTGCAAGTGATTTATTAAACATAATTAATACTTTAGCGTCTCGCTTTTTAAACATAAAATAATCCAAAAAATTATATTAACTCTCATGATAGAAAAATATTTTATAGTTTTAATTTGATAAGTAAAGCATATATCACTGAAGAATGAGTGATTCACTACTATAATATCATACATACATACAAACACACACATACATACACCCTCATACACATACGTAGAAGCTCTATTTCTTTACAAACACAATTTCAAGTCCCCAACACATCTAATAACATATTGTCAACATATAAAAACGTTTAAAATCAATGTATTTAAAATCAATACATAATATTATTATTATGTACAAAATAATCGCATTTCCATACACTTGTCTTTTACAACAAAATGGTTCGTGATACTCTATAATAACTATATTACACGTTTTATTATAGTTTAAGTGCATTTTGAACTGTATTTTTATATTATTAAAACTTATTACTTAATGTACAATGGACGACCTTATCGCTAATAGCGATTAATTCCAGGCAGGCAGGGCCTTCCACTCTTTAGTTCAACTCATAAACATAACATAAACTCACGCCTATATCCCCGAAGGGGTAGGCAGAGGTGCAAGCACCCACATTCCGCCAGTATATGTTTAGGTCTCAATGTAATAGGTGGCGAGTCTATTGCCATTAACCGGGCTCAACTCATAATGAACGTATTTATAGCTTGAACGCGTTTATCTTTAGAACTACGGATAGCATGTCATAGAAGCTTCTTAGCTTGTAGTTCAAAACACACTTGAAAACTAACTCTAATATATCTATGACGGCGTACTTGACGAGACATTATTTAAAACAAATATTTCGTATTTATAACCTCTATCGAACGTTATCCCAAACAAATATCAATCTTGTTTATCGACCAAGTGCACTATACAAACTAACCTGAGAGTCTAAAACACCATATTAACGTGTTATGACTTATGGTGCAGAAACGTGGACACTTACAGTGGGGCTGGTCCATAGCTTAAAAGTCGCGCATTGGAGTTTCTCTGAAGGATAGAATTCGGAACGAGGTTATCCGACAGAGAACTAAAGTTACCGACATAGGTCGCAGAATAAGCAAACTGAAGTGGCAGTGGGCTGGCCACGTTTGCCGAAGGACCGATGGCCGTTGGAGCAAACGAGTCCTAGAGTGGAGACCGCGAGAAAGTAAACGAAAGGTAGGACGCCCCCTAGCCAGATGGACGGACGACCTGAAAAAGGTGGCTGGGACAGACTGGATGCGGAAGGCGGAGGATCGGAGAAAATGGCGCACATTGGGAGAGGCCTATGTCCAGCAATGGACTGTGGTGGGCTGATTTACAAGCCATTATGATAACGAAGTAACTATATGTGTTTCCAGTAGATATAATGGATCAGTATCAAAATAAACGGGATATTTACCATGTTTCATTGTTTTGAGTTTCCGAAATATCCCGTTTATTTTGATACTGATGTGAGTGACCATGGTAGTTTAAATATCGATATAATAGATTCCTATATGATTCGTGAAATGGTGACTCATATGAGCAGAATCACAATAATTTATTTACTAAGCAGATTTGAATTTCGTGTAGCCGTGGGACAAAATATTATCCTAATACCATTGCAATAAAGTAGCTTTTTAGACCTGCTGTCCTGGTGTGTCCCACCTTATTAAGTATAATAACGTATTTATATCTATAACCACTCTTGGATATGTTACAACTGTAAAAGAAAACATACAGAAGGATTTTGAAGATATAATTATCAAACTAATGCCTCACTATTGCTAATGTTTTTTTAATTCGATTTGTCATGGATTTTATAATTCGATATTGACAGACCTATGTGGAACCATCCTACATAAATGTAACTCCTTTTAACATGGAACGTCCCTTTTAATATGGAACCTTCCTTTTTATATGGAACCACCCTTTTATATGGAACCACCTTTTTATATGGAACCACCTTTTTTTATATGGAACCACCTTTTTTTATATGGAACCACCTTTTTTTATATGGAACCACCTTTTTATATGGAACCACCCTTTTTATATGGAGCCACCCTTTTATACGGTACGTATTTAGATTGAAGCATTTCTGTACCTATAAAAAGGATTGCATGTATAGGTAAATAACATAATTTATTATAAGTTTATAAAATGTTTGAGTTCAGGCCTTTTCTCACTTTCTAATCTTATTACTTTTTTGCCTGCTTGTTTTTATTGCTGGCAAGCTGGTGACAACAATATGCCAAGCAAGAGTACCAAGACAGTTTGACTTTCCTGGTTGCTCCGAATGTCATACTGTTTTTGTCGACTAAATGTGGGTAGAACAAGCCTCATGATAAAAGGATTTGGTCAATATTCAAGTCAATATTTGGAGGGCCACACATTGCTAATACTTTAAAGACTTGTCAAGTCTTACTCTAATATAAACAAATACACAGTTCTATGGAATTGTTCTCATAAAACACTATTTAACTTGCTCAACTATAAGCCTTTGTGAACAATATGTTTGGACATCAATTGTCATACTTCCAAACAACCATACAGGTCGACTTGCAGACTATAATGGACCCCAAAAATTCTGATAATCTTAGTAATCGTTTCATAAACAGAGTTATATGTATATGTTCTAGAGATACTCAGCACGTTCAGTATATGTAGTTCTGTACTGTTAATTTAGTATACAAAATATACAAATCTCTGTTCTTAAAATGTGGAAACAGCTACAGGTAAGCGCTGTCACCACAGTGGAGGGAATCTCAGAACAGATTGCAATATGGTAAGTAGTAATTATTGTGTAAACTTCGATATCGCGATTCAGAATAACATCGATATCTCCGCTAGATGTCGGTAGTTTACATTACTCGGGTTTGCGTCGACGCTGGCGGCTTGTCCTACGCCTGCAAGTTTGGACAATGGTGGTGTCCCACGATGTGCGTGTGGACTTACATGACGACACAGCGCTTGTTGTCGGGCGCGAGGGCGGCGGGCGGCGCCGCGTGGGGGGCGGCGAGCGGCACGGCCACGGGCGCGTCGGCGGGGACGGCGTCCTTCAGCGACTCGGGGTCGAACGTGTCGGCCGCGCCCACGGGCGCCGACAGCGGCAGGTCGGTGTTGATGCCCACGATCTGTACACGAGAATATGTTTGTGAGAGTGTGTGTGTGCGTAAGTGTGACATATAAACATAGTTACGACTCGATATCATAAGAGTATCTTTACTTGTTTCTGGCATACAATACGCATTTCGTTGCCGTACGCATTTCATAATCGTTTATATACCATGTACGTCGGTGGGGAAGGCATAAGGGGTGCTTTGAGCACATAAAACTATCGTAATTGTATCGAAAGAACGGAGAAGAGGATGTGTGGGTAATGCGAGGACACAGAGACGTGGACCCTCGTGTGGGAGCCACAAATACTGACGGGCGCGTTCCTGCGGTGCGCGGCGAGCAGCGTGGCGCCGGCGGCGCGGCGGAAGGGCTCGGCCAGGCGCTCCAGCACGCGCAGGCGCTTGGCGCCGCCCGCCGGGGGAGCCCCCGCCGCGCCGCCGCCCTCCGCGGCGTCGTCCGCGTCGGGCTTGCGCTTGCGCCCCACCACGGTGCCGGTGGGCCGGCTGGGCTCCGCGCTCGACACTGGAACAAATCATAAACATAAGCAATCAAATCTTTATCCTCGGATAATTAAGTTGAAATGAATTAACACCCACATTTCACTTATCGATGTATTCAGTCCTACGTAATAGGGGGCGAACCTTTTGCCGTTTTCCGGGCACTATTGTTAACACAAGCCATGCATCTAAGGCGGAGTATATCTATCTAATGTAGTAGATAGGTATTTACAGGAGGGTTTTTGTGCTGTCAGTGGAAAGACCAAAATGTCCTGATTTTTTTACATTGACGGCACAGAAACTCTCAATGCTTGCAGGGTTGGCAACGCGAGGGTGACTCTCTTTGTTTTGCACGAATCCATAGGCCACGGTGACCACTTTGCATCAGGTGGGCCGGGTGCTTGTCTGCCATCTAAGTTGTATAAAAAAAAACTTGTAAAAAAGATAGGATAATCCAAATTCTACTCTGCCGGGAACCACAAATCCTTCTATAGCTGCTCCAACTAAATTGAAATGTTTGTATAAAGACTGGATTACAATATGTAGCGTAACTGATTTTTATCCTTATAAATAAAAATTGCTAAGGGTCTCCAGTTCATTCGACCGACACTTCATCGAGTCAATGGCTAAATCTGACATATATCAGTCTCGTACTGAAATTTTCGACGACCATCACTTTGTATTACACTAACATACAACGGTTGGAATGTTGTATATATGTTGTACCAGTAAGAGAACTTCACTTTCGCGATGCAGGGTAACGCAGTGACGTACTATCGAAATAGTTTGTCCTAATGTCGCTAGATGGCGATAGGCGCAATATCCCCTACATACAAGTGCTACTCACAAGTGCGAGGGATATGCCTGTCAACCTCTCCTTCGGCAACCAAAGCGACCCACAGGCGGCGTGCGTTTTAGTCGGTTCGAGTCCGACAAAACTTCTCTCACCGGCTCCGGTGGGGAGGTATCCGTGGGGATTTCGCGCTCGTAAAAAAAAAAAAAGTATGACTCACAGTGCGCGCTAGTGTTGGACCTCGCGCTGCGGTTAGCTACATGGCGCAGCGCCATCTCCTTGAGCGGCTTGTAGGAGCTGCGGCCGCGGATGCTGCGCAGGCCGCGCAGGTACGAGCTGTCGTCGAGGGCGCTCTCGTCCAGGAACGACGACGACTCGGTGATGTCCATCTCCATGGTCGTGTTATTCCCTGAAACATAGATACCGTAAAATATACAACATTCTGTACCAACACGTTTTCAACATACTGCAGTACAGTCCCGGATCCTCTAAGCAGAGTTAGCAATAGCTGAACCTTATTACTGAGATTTCGCTGTCCGTTTTAACTTTTTGGGTATGGAAACCAAATTTCAGGACAAATCCTCCTGTTTATTTTTTATGGACTTGTCTGTTGTGTACAGACTCTGTATACTGACAGCAACAAAGGTATATTCTACAACCACATTTCTTCTAATTTATTTTTAGTCCTTCGTAACATGAAGGTAAGAACACTTCCGAAAAGTTTACCGTCGTATAAACTGTAGACAAAAAGAGCAAAATTGCTAATATGTACATTACTGCATTTTTGCAACCGATTGTATGTTTTGCAAAACATAATTGCATTTCTGCAAACAAAGTATATATTTGCAATAAACATAATTGCATTTTTGCAAACTGTGTATACATACTTTGCAAAAGCATATTTAGTATAAACGTAATTGCATTTTAGCAAACTATAATATATTTTATAAGAACATAACTACATTTTTGTAAACTATATATTAACAACAAAATACCACTTTTGGAACTTTTGGAATTAAATAATGATGAAAACCCGGATGTTCTTTACAAAGATTTGTTCGAAATAATCAATTACGAATTTAATAACATTTTCACAAAAAAAACAATAAACACTAATCCATTCAAAATTAAATTTAGTGATTGGGCTACACCTGGAATCTTTAAAAGTAGAAAAAAATTGTATGAATTATATGAGACAAAGGCATGTACAAATGAGCCACAAGTAATCGAACATATTAAAAAATACTCGAAACTGTTTAAGAAAGTCTGTTCAATAGCCAAATCTAATTATATTCGGGCTAAAATAGAAAAATCAGATAATAAAATTAAGGCAACATGGAATGTTATTAACAAAGAAACCTGTAAGACAAAGTCACGTGATCGTTCCTTCGAGTTAGAAATAGATGGTAAACACATTAATACTGATGCTGCTGTGGCTAATGCATTTGAATCTTTTTTCACAAATATTCCAATTACCACTACAAACAGATTAAATTCTTCAAAAAATATAGCTGCTTCTCTTCTTAAATCTAGTGTTGATAAATGTGGTATTAACTTTGATTTTCAGTATATTGACTTTATAACTATACTTAAAACTTTTAAGCAACTAAATGTAAAAAAGACTGAGGATCTTTGGGGCATTTCAATCAATATAATACAATCAATAATGCCCGCTATCGCGCCTTACCTGGCATTCATTTTCAATAAATGTATAGATGAAAACCAATTTCCTAATCTTATGAAGTACAGTAAAATCATTCCGTTATTTAAAGCAGGGGACAAAAGTGATCCTTCAAATTTTAGACCCATCTCCATACTTCCAGCTCTAAGTAAAATTTTTGAAAAAATAATATTTAATCAACTGCTTTCACATTTTACAGAAAATAATTTACTTCATGATAAACAGTTTGGTTTCACTAAAGGTAGAAACACGACAGATGCAGGAGTTGCACTTGTAAAACATATATTTGATGCATGGGAAAAGAAGCAGGATGCCATTGGTATTTTTTGTGATCTATCAAAAGCTTTTGATTGTGTTGATCATGAGACGTTGTTACTAAAATTAGAATATTATGGTGTTTCAAGCGGCTCACTTAGATTACTTACGTCTTACCTCACTGACAGAATTCAAAAAGTTAACGTTAATGGCACTAACTCTTCTGGTGCCCCATTAGTTATGGGAGTACCCCAGGGCTCGATATTAGGACCCCTTCTATTCTTGATTTATGTTAATGATCTTCCTTATTTCGCTACAAATTTTTGTGAAATTGTATTATTTGCTGATGATACATCATTAATTTTTAAGACTGATAGACATAAAATAGTACTTGACGAAGTAAATAATGCCCTTTCTGAAATATTGCATTGGTTTACAAGTAACAACTTGCTGCTCAATGCGAAGAAAACTAAATGTGTAAAGTTTACTATGCCTAATGTAAGACAGACAGATATTAATATTAAAATGAATAATGAATCTGTCCAAATAATCAATACCACAGTTTTTCTTGGAATAACTTTAGATAGTAAACTGCAATGGGGCTCTCATATCAAAGCCTTGGCAGGAAGACTTAGCTCAGCTGCCTATGCGGTTAGGAAGATAAGGTCACTGACTGATGAGGAAACTGCACGATTAGTTTATTTTAGTTACTTTCATAGCGTTATGTCATACGGTCTGCTGCTGTGGGGCTCGGCTGCCGATATTGAGACTATATTTGTACTACAGAAACGAGCGATACGAGCGATCTATAGCCTCAGACCCCGTGACTCGCTAAAAGAAGTTTTCAAAGAAATTAATATTTTAACAGTTGCTTCTCAATACATTTATGATAATATCATATATGTACGAAAAAACATAAATATTTTCGAAAAACTATCTGATGTACACAATTTTAATACGAGAGGCAAAAATAAACTAGTTGTGCCTAAACTTAGGCTTCACAAGGTTGGTGATTCATTTGTAGGAAGCAGCATAAAAATATTTAATAAAATTCCTCAGGATTTGATTAATATGCCGATAAATAAATTTAAATTAGAAGTGAAAAAAACTTTAATGAGTAAAGGTTATTATAAAGTGGATGAGTATCTTAATGATATCAATGCGTGGTCAACATAAGTCTCTTGCTTGCTCGCACAAAATAAATTGTAAACTAAAGCAAATTTAAAAAAAAAAAGAAAAATAATCTAGTTCTAATATAGTTCGCTGAGTTTCTTGCTGGTATCTTCTCAGTAGAACTAACCTACCGAACCAGCGAAAGAATCATTTTCCAATGGTTTATTTGTACATTATTTAATATTTTAATATTATTTCTTGACATACTCAATTGTGTAATTTTGACGTTCATATGTGCTCTTTGTGTGCCTAAACTGAATAAATGAAATTGATTCTTTGATTCTTTGAAACGACTGTACACATTTTGCAAAAAGATAATTGCATTTTTGCAATTATTGAACATTTTGTTAAAACATTATTGTATTTTTTGCTAACATGAAATAGCATTTTTGCTATTAGGTTCCTCTTAGTACCTCGCCCAGTCACTGTAACACTCACCGGTATAGTTGGCGACGAGCGACGTGTTGGTCTGGTCGGCGAGGCGGCCACTGCGGCGGTAGGGCGACACCTTGACGCGCGACTTGGAGTAGTTCGTGTCGGTCTTGCGCGGCACCCCGTCTGTAAAGAGAGGTCACACTACACTTATCGTTACCGTATTCCATAGGATAACCATACTGGCGTGTATCACCCTTTCTTCGGCTTTGCAGGAGAGCCTGACCCCCCAAAACCTAAGGGTATGGTCTGCGCTAGAGCCTTATTAATTAATCTGCAGATATATTAGCTGAAAATGAGGTTAGCTTAGCCTTAGTTAGTCCCATAGCCCTATAGGTCTTGATCAGGACAAATACACAGATATAACCACAAAAAATAAATAGTCTGTGGTCATTAAAGAATATTTATTTTGACTTCAAAACCAGTAAAATAGAAATCCCTAAAGAGAGAATACAAAGATTATTAATTGTATCCCCCCTACCCTAGAGGCGGTGGAAGAGGTTAGGTCAGACTCGACCGACTAAAACGCACGGCGCCTATCGGTCATTGTTGGTTGCCGAAGGTGAGGTTGACAGGCATATCCCTCACACCCCGGCCGACCCAGGGACGTCTCTTTCGATCTGGCCTTCCTGGGGTGAGGAGAAAGGGGTAAGTACTTTAAAAAATCAAGTCGAAGGTATACTATAAAACTAAATACTGTCTTTTAGTGGCAATTAGAATAGCATTAAAACTAAAATAAGTATTCCAATTTCAAATTATTCTTCACAAAATCACTTACCATCACCCGCTTCAACTTCAATAACGACCTCTATGTCTTTCTCCTCTTGACTCTTACTCTCTTCCGTATTCTTGTCTCCCACTACATCTTTGCTCGGTTCTTTGTCTGTCTCCTTCTCTGCTTTATCTTTGCTGTCCGAATCTTTCTTCTCGGACTCTTGTTTCTTACTTTCTGGCTTGGGTGAGTCCGCTGACCGAAGTTTCCTATCCGTTGCGGGAGCATCCTCTTTCAGTTTTAGCACCTTTGATTCCTTTGGCTGTAATCATTTATAATTGATTGAAGAGAAGTTATATCACAAATGAATAATTTAAAAAAATATACAGGGTGTGTATTTGAAATAACAGTAAGGGCAGCTACCTTAACCTTTTGAAAAAACCTTTAATGAGTAAAGGTTACTATAAAGTGGATGAATATCATAATGATGTTAATGCGTGGTCAACATAAGTCTCTTGCTTGCTCGCACAAAATAAATTGTAAACTAAAGCAAATTTAAAAAAAAGTAAAATAATCTAGTTCTAATATAGTTCGCTGAGTTTCTTGCTGGTATCTTCTCAGTAGAGCTAACCTACCGAACCAGCGAAAGAATCATTTTCCATTGGTTTATTTGTACATTATTTAATGTTTTTATATTATTTCTTGACATACCCAATTGTAAAATTTTGACGTTCATATGTGCTCTTTGTGTGCCTAAAGCTGAATAAATGAGATTGATTCTTTGATTCTTTATAGTTACAACAAAACATTCTTAGGACCATCTCTATGGAATAAAATTTTAAACCATTAAAAAATGAAATAATCTATTTATATGCATAAAAAAGTTAAAAAAAATAATACTTAAAATCCAAAAAAAATTAGTGCTTATGTTTAAGCTGTCCATACTATATTGCCCTGTTTCAACAATATATCCCGTTTTTAAAGAAAAATACTTAAAATCCAAAAAAAATTAGTGCTTATGTTTAAGCTGTCCATACTATATTGCCCTGTTTCAACAATATATCCCGTTTTTAAAGAAAAATACTTAAAATCCAAAAAAAATTAGTGCTTATGTTTAAGCTGTCCATACTATATTGCCCTGTTTCAACAATATATCCCGTTTTTAAAGAAAAATACTTAAAATCCAAAAAAAAATTGTGCTTATGTTTAAGCTGCCCATACTATATTGCCCTGTTTCAACAATATATCCCGTTTTTAAAGAAAATACTTAAAATCCAAAAAAAATTAGTGCTTATGTTTAAGCTGCCCATACTATATTGCCCTGTTTCAAAAATATATCCCATTTTTAAAACACCCTAAATTCGCCCGCGGCACTCTTAGAAACTCCATGTCACCTCTTTAAGCCATGCATGTCTGCAATTTATTGATTTTCAAATAATATATGGTAGTATGCCGGATTTATTGACATTTATGGTTACTGCTCCCCTACTTTGGGTAGTACCGTGATGATATACAGACTATAACCTTCCTCGATAAACGGACTATTAACAAGATTTATTTTTTTTTCATTTCGAATCAGTAGTTTCTGAGATTAGCGCATTCAACCAAACCTCCAGCGTTATTATATTAGTATAGGTTATAGAAAAATTTATAATTGGAGGATTTTTTTTTAAATATTTGTAACTAGTAAAGACTACACATTCAATGCTCTATCGGCTTTGCTCAATATTGAATGAAATTTTAAAGCATTTAGTATGCTATTGAAATCGATTTATTGAAGTTTTAGAAAAGGGATCAGGAGTACTCTAAACCGACGAGCATGCATGAAGAATGTAATGAGAGTAAATGAAGCGTGAGTAGTAAGTATGTCAGGGTCGTAGCAAATGGAGATCCGTGATCTCTGCATACCCCTATGGGAGACAGGCGTGATGTTATGTATGTATGTATGTATAGAAAAAAAATCGGTTCAGGCGGGATTCGAACCCGCGACCTTAACCTTACAGGGGGCTCTGACCACTAAGCCACAGAACTTCTCTCTCTCTTAGTGGTCAGGGCGTTCCCCTCTAGGGTAAAGATCACAAGTTTGATACCGCCTGAACCAATTCAATTTTTTCTATATCTTATTCGATTGCTAAATATGTCATACAAACCATGCATATATACATGGTGTGCCGACTGATTGATTTTTCAAAGTTAAAGACTTGAAAAAAAATAAACATTACATGTAACAACTCCAGTGTAAATTAAATCCTAGAAGTTAACAAATAAATTAGGTTACATTACACTAAGCTATTGCACTTTTTACGAATTTATACACATGTTTGTGGTGTGCCGACTGAATATGTTCATAACTTTAAACATGCAAATATTCGTTTTGCTAATATTTAAACTGTATGCATGCTATGTATGTATGTAGAAAATATGTAACATATGTATACTAGCTGTTACTTTCTACTTGTTTGTTGTTTGTACTGTAGGAATATTTAATGTCAATGAATTTTACAATTTTATTACAATTTTGAAGAAAGTAGAAATAATATTTAGTCGCGATAACCGACTCCCACGCGGGCAACAGCTAGTATTATAATATAAATTGAGATTCAGGACTGAGTATCGTTCTGGAATTCGGGCCTATATGTCACAAGCTAGCTAGATTCCCCCAGGCACTCACCTCAGCGGCCGACAGGTCAGCGGGGCGCGGCGTCTCGGGCGTACGCGCCGCCTTCACCTTGTGACCACACACCCATTAGTACACGGACACCCACACCCCCACCCGTCCCACTCACACCCCCACACATACAACACCCCAAAACACCCTCTCAGCATTTCATCGCTTCTCACTTTAATTATATTACAGCTACAATATGAGCGCGGCTGCTGTACAACGGTCTAGGAAAGCGCGGCATGGCGGGGGACGAGGAAACGAAAGAGAAAGAAAGAACACGAGTCGAAAGCGAGCGAGCTCCCCGTCGCGCCGCGCATATTACGGTCAGGCCATAGGAATATCAATTCTACCATTAGAGTGGTAGAATTGATTTTGAGTTGCCATCGTGGTGTAGTAATTTTATTTCACCGCAGCGTCGCTACTAACGTAAAGTATTATTCAGTGTAAATAATAAAATAATAAATAATTCGCGATAGAATCAGATAAATAGATACGTTTAACTAAACTGAGAAGCGATGATACTGACAATCAAAATATTCAGTGTTTTACTAGTGTTGTGTATTATTAGTAAACAATATCAAAGTTATATTAATTAATAATTCTGCAATATTCACTTTTTTATCACTTAGGTGGCAGACAAGCATATGGCCCACCTGA
Source organism: Eilema griseolum (assembly GCA_963662185.1). Classification (NCBI taxonomy): domain Eukaryota; kingdom Metazoa; phylum Arthropoda; class Insecta; order Lepidoptera; family Erebidae; genus Eilema; species Eilema griseolum. The sequence continues at coordinate 1,268,486 of OY759252.1, forward strand.
TGGAAAGCACAATGCAGCCGACTTTGTAAGCACAGAGTTTCTGTGCCGTCAGTGTAGAAGACAAAGCAGGATAAGTCTTCCCACTGACAGCACAAACTGTCCAGTGAGCTCTGGCTACTTCAGAATAGATTATTATTTTTATAATAATTATCACAACAGTAGTTAAACACAACAAAAAATATTGTTAAACATGGCACAAACAAATATCGCAATCATGAAATCGACTAAAGTATGTATGTATAGACGGCAAAGGAGATAAGTATTCATACAAAAATAAGATGCATACATATCTATTTTGCTATATGTACTATGCTGGTTATATGCTATGCTGGCAAAAAACTTATCTCATGATCCCATTGTACCGAAACAGTTTATTTGACCATGATACCATCACCGGTACAAATGATAAACATCCAATCACCATCACCAAGTCAGATAGTCGACTTTCGATACCACCAGCGTGAAAAACTGTTTAGTGGTGTCATTAGTTTCGCTGTATACCAGTCTTAAAACCTGAGTTTTATGGCTCAAGGTGGCCAATTATCGCCCAAGCTTATCTGCTCAAGTGGTTCAATCCTGAGTAGAATAGAATAGAATAATTAGTGTATGGATCTTTTTTTTTTTTAAATTAGAATATTAGAACCGAAATTACTAATATTCCCTCTAACCCCTCCAGCTAAGGTAAATTGCTTGTATTAGGAGTGGATTCACGTCGGTAGCGTAATGACCAGGATTCGAACCCGGGACCTCTCGTTTGTAATGCAGACTCCTTTACCACTAAGCCACCGACGCTTCACACTATTTTTTTAATTTAATTGTATTTAATTGTAAACATAAGGCAATCGACTAGTAACGAATTGCCACTGGCTTTAGGGGGACTGAATGCACGATGTGAGACAAAAATTAGTTTTCCTTGCAACATTCAAACACCACCACAATCAAAATAAAATACAAAATCTCAATGAGCCTTAGTAGATTTCCCTCAAAATGTCACATAAAATCGTCAAGCATGAAAGAAACTACAGGTACCAAATAAAGGTACCTGAGATCGCCTGGTTAGACTGCGGCTCGGCACATTCTCCGGCGTCGGCGGTTCAAAACACTCCACGTCCGAAGTGTCGTCATACGTCAGTTCCGGGAACAGCTCGTCATGGTCATGGTCGTCGATGACGAGCATGACGTCATCGTCCTCCGAGTCCGCACTCACCGTTCCATTGAGTACGTCATCTGTGCCGTTGCCGAGCGTGACATCTGATACTCCGTTGTGTACGCGATCTCTGCCGTTCTGTTTCTGTTTTGATGGCTCGGACTTTTTGGATTCTGGTTTTTCTTTTTCTGCCTAAAATTGTTTATGACTCATTTTAATAAACTCTGATTATCTATTTATTGAACTAAGTAAGATTTCGGTTGATTGGTCATAAGGTGACAATTCACATGGCTATTTGTATTTGGTTTTTTGACCACCAAGACCAGGAATTCATTACCAGTTCACGTGGTACTTCTACCTACAGTCCCGGGACCTTTAAGCGAGCGTATAAAAGCATCTGATGAGGCCGCCAAGCTGAGTGCCACTATTGTAACATTACTTAGTGTCTGTAATGGTGGCCCTATTTCCTGAGACTTTGCTTTACTTATCATCAGGCGAGGTGAAGTCAAGTTGGCGTGTCCTAGATATAAAAAAGACAGGTTTTTGGCACATAAATTACCACGCGTGTACTTGGCTATTTAGCAAAATACGACCAATACCAGATACGCTTGTTAAACGCCGTGCGCTTGTCGAATTGTTATTTGGCTGATGTGTGGATGATCATATTTGCATGTTTGCGTGTATGTAATTTTTTTAATACAACTTAGGTGCCAGACAAACCCAAAAAAATTGAGAAGCGATGATACTGACAGTCAAAATGTTCAGTGTATTATTAGTAAAAAATATCAAAGCTATATTAATAAATAATTCTGCAATATTTACTTTTTCATATCACTTAGGTGGCAGACAAGCACACGGCCAACCTGATGTAAAGTGATGACCGCGACCTATGAACGTGTGCAACAGGGGAGTCACACAGTAAGAACAGAGTTTCTGTGCCGTCAGTGCAGAAGACACAATCAGGACAAGCCTTTAGTCTTCTCACTGACAATTTTTTTGCCAAATTTATAACAAACTCCTAATAGCGAACACAAACAGCCATGTGAAGTGCGACCAAGAGACATTATTTTTGTTACTCACCTTTCCACTTTTATCTTCTTTACTGCTACTCTCATCTTTACTCTTCTCCGCCTGCGGTTCAGATGGTTTTGGTTCACTCTTCTTCTCTACATTATCTTTCTTCTTGTCTGCAGTATCTTTCTTCTTTTCAGCACTGTCTTTCTTTTCTGATTTCTTATCTGTATTGTTGTCTACTTTCTCTGATTTATCAGCTTTCTCTGTGCTTTTTTCTGCAGATTTTTCTGGTGTTTTCTCTACCTTATCGATTTTCTCTGCAGCTGCTTGTTTCTCTTTCTCTGCGTTGGCGGCCATTTTCTTTTTCATCTCCTTTACTGGACTGTTGGTACTCCTCTGTAAAGAATAAATTTCGTTATTATTATTATTTTTTCGTTTATTGTAAGTACCATAAATAGCTTAGCGATGAGGTAGTCGGCTTTACGATCTAGAGTTCCCGGGTTCGAATCCTGGTCACTACACTACCGACGTGAACCCACTCCTAACACAGGCAATTTAGATTAGCTGGAAAGGCTAGAGGGAGTCTTTAGTACTGTTGGTTGCTAATATTCTTTTTTTAAGTATGAAATAATAAATACTATATAATATTATAAAGCTGCAGAGTTTGTTCGTTTGTTTGTTTGAACTCGCTAATCTCTCGAACTACTGGTCCGATTTGAATGATTCTTTCAGTGTTGGGTAGTCCATTTATCGAGGAAGGTTTTAGGCTATATATCATCACGCTACTACTTAAGGGAGCGGAGCATTGATAATAAATGTTAACAAATTCGGCAATTTTTCATACATATTTTGAAGACTAAAACATACGGGCTCAAAGGGATATGAACCTTCAAAATATACCCCGGGCGAAGCTGGGGTGGGTCAGCTAGTAATAAATACAAGCGTAATCGGACCCCGGGCTCTGAAGTATAAGCCTTGGATGTAACCAGAAACCACGCTAAGATATGCTGATGACAGAAATTACACTTCACCTTCACCTATCTGATGACCAGATGAGACATATGTTTTTATCAAATATTGTTCATTAACAAACATGCCTATGATAAGTTGCCTATCGAAGTGTTTCAAAACTACTCCAATTTTTACTCTTACATCAGTCACGGTCACGGAGCACGTGGAAGCCTCACAACAGATTCGGTTGTGGTTGTTTTGCGGGTTTTGCCTCGTCTACTTGATTATGTATTACGTTATATCATTTTTAAGATTCCGTACCTCAAAAGGAACCCTACGTTGTCCGTCTGTCTGTCTGTATGTCGGTCAAGAACTCTTTCTAGAGAATACGTGGAGATATCAAGTTGAAACTCAACATCCTCAGGTCTATAACGTTTTGAAACTATGCAAAAATAAATTTGTTAAGTCAACGCATTCAAAATATATTCCGGTTTTACACTAGCTGACCCACTCCAGCTTCGCCCGGGGTATATTTTGAAGCTTCATATCCCTTTAAGCTCGTATGTTTGTCTTCTTCAAAATATGTATGAAAAATTGCCGGATTTGTTAACATTTATTATCAATGCTCCGCTCCCTTAAGTAGTAGCGTGATGATATATAGCCTAAAACCTTCCTCGATAAATGGACTACCCAACACTGAAAGAATCATTCAAATCGGACCAGTAGTTCCAGAGATTAGCGCGTTCAAACAAACAAACAAACTCTGCAGCTTTATAATATTAGTATAGATAAGTTACAGAAACATCGGTGCGCGAGACCGGCTCGCGTTTGACCGGCTTTGTCGGAGTGGTATACGCACTTTATACTTCTATAGTAGGTAACTATTTCCTGTCTTCATGGGATAGTTTGAGGTTAGTCGTACCCCTAGCACGAAAAACTATCGTAATCGTATCGTAAACGTAACGAGAGAACGGAGCATTGCGATTGGCCGCTTGTCTACTGTGAACCCGTGTGTGTGTGAAGCCGACCAATCGCAATGCTCCATTCTCTCGATACGTTTACGTTAGTTTTTCGTGCTAGGGCTACGGAGTGTTGCGATTGGTCGCTTGCCTACTGTGAATCCGAGTGTGTGAAGCCGGCCAATCGCAATGCTCCATTCTCTCGATACGTTTACGTTAGTTTTTCGTGCTAGGGCTACGGAGCGTTGCGATTGGTCGCTTGCCTACTGTGAACCCGAGTGTGTGTGAAGCCAGCCAATCGCAATGCTTCGTTCTTTACTTACGGTTACGATACAATTACAATAGTTTTTTTGTGCTAAGGGTACCGATGCCCTAGAATGAGCAGAAGACGACGAAGTCACCATGGGGGTCACGTTTCTTAGTATTTCGAACACACCCCTAAAGGAGTAATAGTTCCCCAAACACCGGAGTCATGGACGACAAGGCCGATCGTATTCACGGCGATAGTAGTACTAGGATGCATGACAGACTCCACGACAACTCAGGCAGATCTAAAATAAACACCTTTCTGTGTAGTAAATCTTTGGTGAAGAGCAGTTCTAGGACATTTCCACATATATCCATGTCAATCAATCAATCAATTAGCCCACCGCAATCCACTGCTGGACATAGGCCTCTCCTACTGTGTGCCATTTTATCCGATCCTGCCTTCTTCATTCAGTCTGTCTCAGCCACCTTTTTCAGGTCGTCCGTCTGGCTTCTAGTGGTCTCCACTCTAGGTCTACACTCAATTTACATGTACAGTAATACTTTTCTTAGCACATAATAATGCCCGCGATGGAGTAGGCAGAGGTTTATTAACCATGTTATCAGTTCCACGTTCTGATGTAGAGCGGGGAAGTGACTATTGCCGGTAACACTTCAATGAGCAAATTGGTAATATGAAAACTAAGTATCCTTAGTTAGTAGTTTGAATATTGAAGACTAAGGAATTTGGTACGGTACCTTATCTTTTTCTTCATTAATTGTCTTGCGCGACACCTTTTGACTCATAGTTACCTGTGAACAATGGAAAATACAATTAATACAAATAGGTAAGCTCTTACATTTACTTGTCTATCAAATTAAGTATCAATAAGTAATAAAAAATGATTACTTTAATGAAAAAATATTAATAGGTTCTTTTGCTAATAGTAGCAACCTCATTTCACTGGGTCGGCCGGGGTGCGAGGGATATGCCTGTCAAGCTCAACTTCGGCAACCAAAACGACCCACGGGCGGCGTGCGTTTTAGTCAGTTCGAGGCCGACATAACCTCTTCCACCGGCTCCGGTGGAGAGGTATCCGTGGAGATTTTGCGCACGTAAAAAAAAAAGTTGCAACCTCACTACTACTAAAATATTTAATTTCTTAGCTTGGATAGCATAGATTCAACTAATAAATCATTAAAAACTATTTTTACATTTGCACTGTAAGCTATTTATTATACCTGTGTACACTGTAACTGTAATACAAAATTAGTAAATGGTAATAAAGAGCATTATTATATATTATTTGCACTGAGCGGGAATAGAAGCTGCACCCCCCCACGTGGCAGTCAAATGCACTACCACCACGACACAGAGGGTATACAGTTGCAACCTGACCCGATAGATGACAATAACGACGTAGTTATCTAACATAGCTCTCCTAAAATGTAGGTGTTTAATACCCCTCTGCGTAACCCTTAGGTAACATACATAACATAACATAAACTCACGCCTATATCCCCGAAGGGGTAGGCAGAGTTACTAGCATCCACATTTCGCCAGTTTATGTTTAGGTTCCAATGTAATGTTAGTAAGGTGGCGAGCCTATTGCCATTAACCGGGCACTTATAAACCTGCGATAAATACACACGTAACTTCGAAAAGCAAGCACTAGGCTACCGCGGTTATACATACAAGCAAACATACAAACGTAATTATAATACATTAAAAAATCCTTACTCCGTTAACGACACATATAATTTTATCTGATGGTGAAAGAACTACGGAATTTATCATTCCCCGTCTATTAAATAATTTACATCAATCTTTCATACAAAGCATCACCAATATAAATTTAAAAAGGAAATTAAAAGCACATTTTTTGAACAGCCTGTAGATGCCTCGTGCAAAACCGGTTTTGCTCAATCGATGCAACCGCCCGCTCGCTGCTTTAACGCTAGGTTTATGTTATTATTATTTTTTTTTTTAATAAGCAAAGAAATGTAATATCTGCTTGTTTTTAATTGTGTGTTGTGCTTGTTTAATGGCGCACCAGACAAACCCCCAGTGGTTTTAGGATGTGCCAATATGTGTAATAATTGTTATATTTTGTAAGTAAATAAAAAAAAATAAAAAAAAAAATCTGTCACATCACTGATATGTCTTTTCCTCAAAATCATACTGGTGGTTCGGTCAACACTGGGCCAGGTCTGATCAGAGACTGTTCTCAGCTCACACTGGCCTATTATGTATGTCCTATTACCCAGACCGTGTGGGCATACACTAGAAAATGTCCTTAGTATTTGTCACTTACGAAATGCATTTAGCATACTTTCACTAAGTGCATTATACAACATCCTAGCTTTAAAAATTTATTTATTTTACCAGCGACCACTTTGAAATTTAAAGCAACATTAGTTAAATGTAGTCAGGTGCTTGGAAGTAGTTAAGTTACATATATAAGTTCAGCCAAATCCGCAATTAGACTGGTAAAACGGACCCCAGATTCCCGAGGTGAAAGCTTCGAATGCGACTGGGATAAACGCTAGGATAAAGAAGTAGTCAGGTGGAGGAAGGGGAAGAGAAAAGAAATAAAATGAGGGAGGTATGTAGTACACTTCAGCGACCGTAAATAAAGATATTTTTTTATACCACTTAGGTGATAGACAAGCACACGGCCCACCTGATGGAAAGTGGTTACCGTGACCTATGGATGTGTGTAACACCAGAGGAGCCACACTCGCGCTGCTGACCCAGTGAGCACAGAGTTTTTGTACCGTCAGTGTAGAAGACAAAGCAGGTTCAGGGTAGACAGAGCTCACGGGACTTCTACCGCTGGAACAACAACTCGAAGTTATTATGGCCGCAGTATTCTGTAGGGCGGAGGTACTTCCCCAGTCGGACTGCTCAATTGGCCGGAAATACCGCCGCACCGTGTCCTACCGTAATACTATACCGGGTGGTTCAGTATTCGGCTCTTGCTAGGCTGGTAGACGCTTATTTATTTATAGGAGTATATTTGCCAAAAACGGCACGGCACGGCACGAAGATGGGGTCCGGACCGGACCTTCCGGACCTCTGCCACGAAGAGTGGTCGACCGTAGCTGTAATTAGCAGATCTTTGTGCAACAGGTGTGCAGGGTCAGGAAAGAGGGTCACCATTACAGACACTAAGTAATGTAACAATGGTGGCACTCAGCTTGGCGGATTCGTTAGATGCTTTTTTACCCCCCGCTTAAATTACCCGGGATTGTAGGAAGAAGGAAACACGTGAGCTGGTAATCAATTCCATGAAGAGATTAAATGAATTACGTTGCCCATGTGATAACAACTCCTTAGAAATGAATCTAGCTCTGCTTATTAAAAATTTTACGATACTACGTAGTATTCTGATACATTAATATAATCACGCCTTAATCCCCGGAGGGTTAGACAGAGGTGAATTAACACCCATAATTCACCAATCATAGTATTCTGATACCTAAACTTAATTTTAATGTTACGCTTATTTTTTTTATGCTTAATAGTTTATTACATGAAACGAACTATCTTTCTTTCCATCTATCAATAATCCACTTCAGAAAAAAAAAACAGCTATCTCAAGAAGTGTATATTGGTCCACTTCAAAACATCTCACTTCAACAAGTAATAACAAGTCTAATATCGCAGGTGTTCTTCCGCGGGAGCGTGATTCTGCACAAACCTGTTCCAAGGTCGCTACGGAGTGGAGCTCTCGTGATTATTAGTTCCCTTCTAAGTTCTAAAGCAACACAAATAGGAGAGAGGTGAATGAACTGTGACGCACACATAGCCAAGATGCGTTTTGGTGTGTGGTGCAAGATTTATTTAAACACCTAAACATCTGCTGGTAGGTGATAATATGATGAAGTAATGATAGTGTAGCATATTTGCCTAAAGGTAACCTTTTCATTGTAGACTTTAAGACTTCAATTTTAGTATCAAAGTGATCGGGATATTTACTATGTTGTATTGTTTTGAGTGATACTAATGTGAGTGACCATGATAGTTTAAATACGTATATTGAGACTTCAAGGTTATAGCTTACTAGCTGACCCACCCCAGCTTCGCCCGGGGTATATTTTGAAGCTTCATATCCCTTTGAGCTCGTATGTTTTAGTCTTCAAAATATGTATGAAAAATTGCCGGATTTGTTAACATTTATTATCAATGCTCCGCTCCCTTAAGTAGTAGCGTGATGATATATAGCCTAAAACCTTCCTCGATAAATGGACTACCCAACACTGAAAGAATCATTCAAATCGGACCAGTAGTTCCAGAGATTAGCGCGTTCAAACAAACAAACTCTGCAGCTTTATAATACTAATATATATTATATATAGTATAGATAAGACACGCAGAGGCATTTTAGGCAGGGCATTTCATTCCACTTTTTAGTTGTACGCATATTTTTTTTTTTTATACCTCTTTGGTGGCAAACAAACACACGGTCCACCTGATGGAAAGTGGTTACCGTGGCCTATGGACGTTTGTAACACCAGAGGAGTCACACTCGCGCTACCAACCCTATAAGTACAGAGTTTCTGTGTCGTCAGTGTAGAAAACAAAGCAGGACAAGCCGTTATTCTTCCCACTGACAGCATAAGTTCTCCAGTGAGCTCTGGCTACCCTACTCACCGCTGGGAACACAACACGAAGTTATTATAGCCGCGGTATTCTGTAGGGCGGAGGTACTTCCCCAGTCGGACTGCTCAATTGGGCGGATATACCGCCGTGTCCTACCTCCTACATATAATTAACGTGTACCTAGTTAGTTTTGTGTGACTAACTGAAAATATCTGCATATTTCTTTCTTTTATCGTCATGCTTTTTCGAAGCTATTGGGCTCGAACATCAAATATTACTACCTACCTACAATTTATTAGATTCTTACACCGCATTGATTTTAACCTGTTTTTATTATTTTTACTTACAATAATAATCGTCTACAGATTACAGATTTACCTTGGTCAATTAAGTATACAGTGTTAAATTATAGTGAAACCAGTTTCGGTTAATGCTATGGGGGAATAGTAGACACTAGAACAAAAAACTAAAATTGGCTTCGAATAATACACGCAATGCGTTGAGCGGAGCGACAGAGAGACAATTTAATAAACATAACTAGTAATTTAGTAAATTTAGTTAATACTTGAAGATCTACACATTTTTTTTTATACTACTTAGGTGGCAGACAAGCACACGACCCACCTGATGGAAAGTGGTTACCGTGGCCTATGGACGTTGGTAACACTAGAGGAGTCACAATCGCGCTGCCAACCCTGTAAGTAAAGCATTTCTGTGCCGCCAGTGTAGAATACAAAGCAGGACAAGCCTTTAGTCTTCCTACTGACAGCACAAATTCTCCAGTGAGCTCTGGCTAACTCTGACTCTGACTATTTAAACTCTGATTTTTTTTAGATTCTGACTCAGACCTGAATAGTTAATGATTCTACGTCGAATTAAAGCATAAAAATATCTTATTATCAGCCCACAGTGCGCAGGTAGCTCACGGAATCTCAATCAAACCGCCAGGTCTCACAACATAGACCACACACCACTCAATAAAGGCCAACATCGCAAGGGTCGCCATCACGCTTGTGTGAACAGATGCTATACAGACGAACACACTTGACTGTACATTGCTATTTTTGAGCCGAGTTATATTTTTCGTTTCTATTTGGGAAGGCGCCGAGGGATATTTCGGGAGTTATGTAAGATCCGGTGCTTCTGTCTTATGTAAGAAGATTATTTCGGGTGCAGTTAAGGTGAAGATAAATGGATGCAAAGAGCATGATCGTGACCTTTAGGGTATCGATTATTGGTCATATCTTTATTATTTTATACGAACAGAGGTATTATCATCTTTTAATTTTTTTATTTCTGCAAAACAATTACATTGATAGGTTATACATAGCCCCACAAAACTGTGTAATCGGTTTGTCTGCAGGATCCAGCCTCCGTACAATCATCATCATTATCATCTAGTTGCCTCTGTCAATTATTGCTATTTATAATTTCTTAAAATAAAAATTTAATTACGCTTCGCTATTCCTAGGAACTCGCACATAAATCGCATACATACAAACGCTCACTCGCTATTTTCTCCGGGGTAGGCAGAGACAACAACCCGCCATTAGATTCTTTCCTTACATACTTCACGAGCTTCTCACACAAAACAGAAATCGCGTCAATAATAATTTAATATAAAAACTACTCTTATGTGGTTTTAAGTTGTAGCTTCCTATAATTTTCCAAGTCTCCCGCTTTCACTAGGTTAAGTATTGACATAGATACCGAATACGACCTACTGTCTACACTAGAAATTGCAGAAACGATTGAAAGGTCTAGACACCTGCGAACAACTTAGGTTAAGTTAGTCAATTAACTTAGAGTTTTAACTAGAAATACCAGATAGTAAATAAATAAATACTCTACGACATTCTACACAACGCTATCTAGACCCAAAGCAAGCATAGTTTAACTAGCTTGTGTTCTGGGATAAACATACTTAGATACTTCTTTCTGTAAATGCATAAGTACATAGGATACATAGTTATATCGCAAAGAACTTAAAAAAACTTACTGGAGTGACCAAATCTAAAAGGACAGAAAACATTACTAACTATATCCACTCTTTCAAAAAAGAAAACAAATTAGGAATAGATAAATAAATGCACACACACAAAACACACCACTGCACTCCATAAACTGACAACTAAAAATGCATAGTGATACACAAAAATCCGGCCACGTGTGAATTCAAGTCAAGTGCCTCAGTTCCGTACACACTAAAAAAACTTGAACTATAAATTACAAACTTGAAGTAGGATATAAATAGTTTGCTCTAACGAAAAGTTGAGCAGAATTGACGGACAAACTGAACTTTGCTGTTGGATAATTCATGTACTCATCCCTACACTAATATGTTATTATAAATGCGAAAGTTAAGAAAATTATGTCTGTCTGTCTGTATGTTACGCTTTCACGTCTAAACCACTGAATCGATTTTAATGAAATTTGGTATACGGGTAGATTAGACCTTGAAAAAGGATATAAGCTTTGTTCGTTCGCAATAACCGGCATCCAAAAGCTAATAACTCATATATTATATCTATGTATCATATTAACTGTATTGTGACGCGATCAGCTTACCAAAATTTGATTTATTATGATAAATAAATAAATATTCCACAACATTCCACACAACGCTATCTAGATCCATGGTGAGCATAGCTTAACTAGCTTGCGTTATGGGATCTAGAATGCGGATAAACATACTTAAATACAATTTTTTTGTAAATACATACACATTATACGTAGAAACACCCAGACCAATGCAAATATACATATTCATGCATACAAATATTTGCACTGAGCGGGAATCAAACCCGCGCCTTCTGCGTAGAAGTCGAACATTCTACCGCTATGCCACAGAGGCCGTAAAGCGTTTATAGAAATACCCAAATATTTAAACTGTGTCATTGACTAGTGGATTCCACTTTTTTTTTTTTTTTTTTTTTACGTGCGCAAAATCCCCACGGATACCTCCCCACCGGAGCCGGTGGAGGAGGTTATGTCGGACTCGAACCGACTAAAACGCACGCCGCCTGTGGGTCGTTTTGGTTGCCGAAGGTGAGGTTGACAGGCATATCCCTCGCACCCCGGCCGACCCAGGGCCATCTCTCACGATATGGCCCTCTTCTCGGGTGTGGGGACTACAGAGTCCCCATAGTGGATTCCACTAGTGAAACTCCATTCAACCGAACTAAATTCTTCTGTTTTACTTAATGTATCTATATTTTATGATATTTTGCAGCTGGAATTGCAGATTTAGTTTGGGTGATATGCGTGCCAATGGTCTCACCATCATGGATCCCGAAGACCGTGAGAAGTAAAAGACGGAAAGCGGACCCCGGGCTCCGAGGTGAAGGCCTCGGATACGACCTAGACTAACGCTAGGATAATCATATCTTTGGTTATAATGTGATAACACTGATAACGCAGTTGATTACGCTTCCGTCCATTAATGACATCCAGATTGCAAACCAGAGTTACTTTATGTCATTTTCAACCTGATACCTACATTTGCCTCTTTTTTTTATACCACTTAGGTGGCAGACAAGCACACGGCCCACCTGATGGAAAGTGGTTACCGTGGCCTATGGACGTGTGTAACACGAGAGAAGCCACAATCGCGCTGCCGACCCTGTAAGCACAGAGTTTCTGTGCCCTCAGTGTAGAGGATAAAGCAGGACAAGCCTTTAGTCTTCCCACTGACAGCACAAATTCTCCAGTGAGCTTTGGCTACCCTACTCACCGCTGGGAACACAACACAAAGTTATTATAGCCGCGTTATTCTGTAGGGCAGAGGTACTTCCCCAGTCGGACTGCTCAATTGGGCGGAAATACCGCCGTGTCCTACCTCCTACAAACACACAGCCTCTTCCTTTTTCCTCTCGAGGAGCCCTAAAAATCAGCCCATATTTTGACAAATGTCACATTAAAGAAACTGGTTCTATCTTCGCATTCTTGGAATAAATCAACAGGTTATCGGCTGTTTTCACAAAGTATGCCATTGTTAGTTTATTGGCATAGATAGTCCAAGTACTGAAGTTGTATGTAGTATTTAGTAATGACTCATTTTTCCATTGAATGGAAATGAACAATGTTGATAAAGAGTAAAGAGCTTTGTTTGAGTGTATGACGTATTGAGGTATTATGTATGTTTGTGAGCGAGCTAGTCAAAAAAAGGCTTCGTCCTAGCTCGATTGTGTTCAATTAAAAGGTTGGTTTAGGCACATACGACGAAAGGCAAAATCTCAACCATCTTCGTTGTTCTGCATGTTGTCCCCAATTTTGTCTGCTTCATATTCTTCTTCGAGTCAATGTCTAGGTCTGGCATATAATGGTCTAGTATTTAAATTTTATTGACCCTAAACTTGGCCTCAGCAACAGCGCTCTCCATTGCTTGTCTGCTGCAATTTGGTTGCAAATGTTGGCTGTCAATTTCCGCTTCATATTCGGGACTTTCATTACGGGTGCCGGGTTCCGTTTACTCTTTCTCCTTCAATTCAATAAAGAATCAAGCAAACTCAATTGATTTGACTTATCTTTACATGATTTACTACTACTTTGTGAAAATAATTTAATAGCCGCGTGGTTCCCGGCAGAGTAGAAGTTGGACCATTCCATCTCTTCCCATGCGGTGTCGTACAAGGCGACTAAGAGATAGGGCTGTTTAACATCAGACAGTTATATACAGCCCAGACTCAGCTCCAGATGCATGGCTTGAGTCAACAATAGTGCCCGAAAGACGGCGATAGGCTCACCCCCTATTACGCCGAATTCAATGATTGGTGAAATGGGTGTTAATTCACCTCTGCCTTATTCTCCGTGGATAAAGGCGTGATTATATGTATGTTTGTAATTTAAAAATTTTGATTGATAAAATGTGAAAGTGAGTTTGTGTTTACATGTTACTCAATCATCAAAAGCAGACTAAATAGATTTGACTGAAGTTTGCAATAACAAAGGAGTTATTCTTCATTCCTAGTGCGAAGTGTAAGGGACGACCACCCACGACCCGTGCAGGGGAAGCGGCGTCTCTGGCACTACTCGTCAGCGGACTGGGATGGACTTCGTGACTATTTTGCGTCCATCCCGTGGGTTGAGCGCTGCTTTGAAGGTAAGAACCCATCGGATTGTGCTACTGCTGTCGCCGGTGAGATCGGTCTGGGTATGGAATACTATATCTCATACACCGATGTCACCGGTGACCGCGGGGTGCGCCCTTGGTTCGGGCGCGAGTGCGCGGAAGCTGTTGAACAAAAACAGTCTGCGTACCGCGCTTGGGTAAGGGCGCGCGCCACGCGCCATCCCAATCTGGGCCACTTCAAGGCAGCGTACAACAGAGCCACAAAGGTCTGTAGAAGGGCCTATGTCAGAGCGGATGCCCTGCGCATAGCGCGGCTTGGTCAAGAGCTAGTGATGCATCCCACGGGAAGCCGTGGCTACTGGCGACTGGCTAAAGCCGTGCAAGCCAACTTCTGTCAGCCTTCGCTGCCTCCGCTGCGTAACCCTGATGGATCCCTGGCCCATGAGTCGCAAGAGAAGGCAAATCTGCTGGCTAATCTCTTTGCGGCCAACTCCCGAATCGATGATTGTGGTACGCAGCCACCAACACTACCCGACAGTGACCACGCGATGCCTGATATCCATATCAGGCAACGCGATGTCCGTGCAGTGCTGCAATCACTCGATGTCCGGAAAGCCAGTGGTCCGGATGGTATTCCAGCGGTAGTTTTGAAAAAATGTGCAGCGGAGTTGTCTCCAATGCTTACGCGCCTGTACCGGCTATCCTACAGTTCGGGTACAGTGCCTTTGCCTTGGAAAGAGGCGAATGTTCAGCCGATTCCCAAGAAGGGGGATCGCTCGGAGCCAGCCAACTATCGACCCATAGCCGTCACCTCAGTGCTGTGCAAAGTGTTTGAGCACATAATTAACAAACAGCTCATGCGGCACCTAGAGGATCACTCCTTAATTAATGACCGGCAATATGGCTTCAGACCGAAACGGTCAACGGGTGATCTTCTAGCATACGTTACCCATCTTTGGGGTGAGGCTATGGACAAGCACGGCGAGTCACTGGCAATTAGTCTTGACATCGCCAAAGCTTTCGATAGAGTCTGGCACAAATCGCTTCTTTCTAAGCTACCTGCCTTTGGTCTGCCTTCTAGGCTGTGCAACTGGGTTGCTAGCTTCCTGCAGGGGCGCCGTATTCGCGTCCTTTGTGACGGACGAGCTTCAGAGTTTCTGCAGGTTAATGCTGGCGTGCCCCAGGGGTCCGTCTTATCACCCACTCTCTTTCTTCTGCATATCAACGACATGCTGTCTACCGGCAATGTTCATTGTTATGCAGACGATAGCACTTTACATGGGAGTTATCATGGACATCCAGCGGCCAAGCAGTCAGATATCGCAGAGAAAAGGCAGCTTCTTGTCACTGAGCTTGACGGGGTCCTGAATCACATTTCTCAATGGGGCTCTGAGAACCTGGTTGAGTTCAATGCCAAGAAGACGCAGGCATGTGCGTTTACAGCAAAAGTATCTTCTTTCCTTCCCCTCCCCACTCTTCAGAGCACGCCACTGCCGCTGCAGGACAATCTCAATATCCTAGGTATGGATGTTCGCTGCAACCTAAATAACAAAAACTACATCGAAAGCATCATCAAAACAGCCTCACGAAAACTCGGAGTCCTGAACAGAGTGAGACGATTTTTCACGCCGGAGCAGCGGTGTCTTCTATACAAGACACAAATTCGCTCCTGTGTGGAGTACTGCTCGCATCTCTGGGATGGTTCAGCAAAGTACTTACTAGATGCTCTCGACAGGTTGCAGCGACGTGCGATCCGCATCATTGGGAATCCCGAGATCACGAACACCCTAGAACCTTTACAGCTGCGTAGAGATGTTGCGTCCATGGCTGTATTTTACCGTCTGTACCATGGGGAGTGTTCTGATGAGCTCTTCCAATTAGTCCCACCCTCCCCTTTCCTACACAGGACAACGCGTGCAGGTCTTAGATGTCATCCGCACACGGTGCAAAACATCCGATCAAGAACCAAGCGGTTCGGAGACTCTTTCCTCTGTCGCACCATTAAGGCCTGGAATTCATTACCAGCTCACGTGTTTCCTTCTTCCTACAGTCCCGGGTCCTTTAAGCGGGGCGTGAAAAAGCATATGATAAGGCCGTCAAGCTGAGTGTCACCATTGTCACACGGTATGTGTAAGTAATGGTGACCCTCTTTTCTGGGATTTTGCCTTCAGCTTACCATCAGGCAAGGCGAAGTCCAATTGACGTGTCCTATATAAAAAAAAAAAAAAAAAAAAAAAAATTAGGAGGTACACAATAATGTAGTCGGTGAACGAAAATAGAAGAAAGGAGTCAGTTAGCGTTTAGTTAGCAGGTCTATGTTAGTGAAGATCGTTATAAACGTTAAGCGTCTGTAGCTTAGTGGTTAAGGAGTAGGCCTTACAATCGAGAAGTCCCGGGTTCGAATCCTGGTCATTACACTACATACACACACACAAGCAATTTAGCTTAGCTGGAGGGGTTAGAGAGAATATTAGTAATTTTGTTTCTAATATTATTTAAAAAAAAAAGTTTTCATTCCTATAGACTTTTTTTAGATACATGTACTTAATTACACCTTTCTCACCTACAGGGTAGGCAGAGATAATAGCACGATTCACCGAATAACAATGTAGGTACTTAGGCATTGTAAGTGGCTATATTACCTCGTTTGAAATCACCCACTTATTAGCATTTAGTGGGATTATATCTTAATTACGATTCTATATTATCATCTACTATAGTGACGTCACAACCTTTTAAAAATCAAGGTCACACACAGGCTGTGCACAAAAACTTTTGTTAATGTTTTTTTTTAAATTAGCTGCTGTTGCTATATCGTGTGGTTTACAGTCGTGTGGGTAATGGATTCATTAATCTTTTTTTTTATATTACATGCTATTTGAAGTTTTTTTTTTTAATTTATATTGTATTTTTTGCAATAAACTTAAAAGTGTTAGTGGCTGTGTACCAATCAGGTGCTTTTTATGTTTGTTTGCTATCATGGACAAAGAACAAAAAGAAAGTAATTTTTTAAACACATATAAACACAATTACTTGACTGCTACCTGCTACATATTACGAAATTTTTCTCTACAAAGCCGATATTGCTGGTATTTTGCAGCAAAAAAAACCCGACAATAACCAATATTCATTTTCCATTGTTTTCAGATAATTACAGGTAGTGCCTTTGTAAGTCCACAGTCGGTTGCAATCAGGAAAATATGACTCCATTCATGGATCTTGAAATGATGATGATCTTTGTAAGTTGACGTTCGGTAGCAAAGTGTTATTTGTCTAGACAGTTACATGACCGAACTGCCTCTAACAAAGAGATACGGCTGCAATGACCCGTTTTTGTCCATTTTCAACATAATTTCCTTTTTTTTTTCAAATATAAATTGCTGTCTGGGTCATCGATCTCGTCTCGTCCGCTGGTAAAAACTATCGTTACGACTTGCGAGGAAGTAATAGTGAGTTCTTGTTACTATAATTTCGAAAGTCGAAATAAATATTAGAGACCGACATACCTAGATGAACGAGGTTATCAGAGAACAGAGAACTAAAGTTATCGACATAGGTCACAGAATAAGCAAGCTGAAGTGGCAGTGGGCTGGCCACGTTTGTCGAAGGACCAATGGCCGTTGGAGCAAAGGAGTCCTGGAGTGGAGACTCCGAGAAGGTAAACGAGAGGTAGGACACCCGTTAGCCAGATAGACGGACGACCTGAAAAAGGTGGCTGGGACAGACTGGATGCGGAAGGCAGAGGATCAGAAAAAATGGCGCACATTGGGAGAGGCCTATGTCCAGCAGTGGACGGCGGTGAGCTAATTGATTGATTGATGAAGGTGTAATAATATCTCAGTTTATTACCGTCAATAGGACAATGCATCTACTGAGTTTGCTAACATAAAACATGTGATACAATACAAGGTATAAAATATTACTTAATTTTTATACTATGTACATTTTTTCGTGCTGTTAACACAGATAGAGAGATTTCTGAACCCCGGGTTTACCGGAATTCGACGTTATGATGATAGTTTATAAAGGTTGCCAGACAGAAATCGCTTAAAGCGATTAGGCCACCAATTGCACTGATTCCGTTGTTATAAACTTTAGTAATGAAATTTATTAATGGTGTACATAAATAATCGAAGTTATGTGTGTATTTATCGCAGGTTTATAAGTGCCCGGTTAATGGCAATGGGCTCACCACCAATTACATTGGGACCTAAACATAAACTGGCGAAATGTGTGTAAGAAAAAAAATAAAATAAAAAAAAATAGTAGCACCTCTGCCTATCCCCTCGGGGATATTGGCGTGAGTTTAAGTTATGTTATGTAATCTGGACTAGTATATATTTCACATAGGTTCTATCGAGGGAACGGGGTCAATACTTCACACATATTCAATGTCACGGTCAACAGGTAGTAATATATAATCGAAAATGGTAGTGTGATCAAGTCCTGAGATTTTTTTTTATACCACTTAGGTGGCAGACAAGCACACGGCCCACCTGATGGAAAGTGGTTACCGTGGCCTATGGACGTTTGTAACACCAGATGAGTCACACTCGCGCTGCTAACCCTGTAAGTACCTACAGAGTTTCTGTGCCGTCAATGTAGAAGACAAAGCAGAACAAGCCTTTGGTCTTCCCACTGACAGCACAAATTCTCCAGTGAGCTCTGGCTACCCTACTCACCAATGGAAACACAACACGAAGTTATTATGGACGCGGTATTCTGTAGGACGAAGGTACTTCCCCAGTCGGACTGCTCAATTGGGCGGAAATACCGCCGTGTCCTACCTCCTTGCTTGACTTTACAAGGCTGACCATGTAAAGCCGAACGGATCACTATAAACATTATATTACCGTTCACAACTGTAAATATCTATCTTTGTTCTACTTGCATACATATACACACACCTGTAAATCCCTCAAAGGGTAGACAGGGATATATTAACACCCACATTTCGCCAACTATAATTTTCAGTCCAATGTAATATGGGGCGAGTCTATTGCCGTCAAACGGGCACTTGGTCATGGGCTGTATGTTTACTAACGGATGGAGAACAGCCCTATCCTTTAGTCACCTTCTACGACATTCACATGTAGATATGGAGTGATTCTACTCTACCGGGAACCAACACAATAATTGTGATTTTTATTTAAAAGCATCTATATTACTGTAAAGGTATATTGGGTCCAACCTTCGTCAAAAGCATGGCGTACTCAATCATTACCGAGTTCATTGACCGCAGTGGCAGCCGTCCAAAAAAACTGTACGCGTGTTTAAGTACTTGTTTAATTAACAGGGTATATGAAGTACAGAATATAACGCTCGATAATGGTACTTGAACTTTGAGTATATTGAATTTATATAGATCAGTAATACTTGTGAACGATTAACTCTACTTTTACGGCTAGAGAAGCAATGTAAATGGTTTTTCAGCGCTTGTTTTTTTTCGACCGGTGTTTTTTCATACCACTTGGTCGGCAGACAAGCACACGGCCCACCTGATGGAAAGTGGTTACCGTACCTATGGACGTGTGCAACACCAAGGGAGTCACAATCGCGCTGCCGTCAGTGTAAAAGACAAAGCAGAACAAGCTTTTGGTCTTCCCACTAACAGCTCAAAAAGTCTCCAGTGAGTGAGCTCACCGCCAGGAACTAAGTCGAGGTTATTATGGCCGCGGTATTCTGTAGGGTGGAGGTACTTCCCCAGTCGGAATGCTCAATTGGACGGAAATACCGTCGTGTCCTACCGAGGGATTAACCCAGGGTTCAGAAATTCTATCTATTTCTTTATTCCTGTACCAAATTTCAACCAGCTTTGTTCAACAGTTCTGGTGTGATTAAGTAACAAACATTCATCCAACCAAGTTATCTAACTTAGCTATGTCGTGTGCGTGTCATTCATTAAACTTTTCCTTGTATGACTATCGTGTTTACAAACAAAGAAGGAAAATTTATATAACATGCAACGTGGTAATCGACGCTGTGTACCACCATACCTTCAAGAACTCAAATATTATTCAACTAGATTACAGGACGATCCACCCCGGCTTCGTCCGCGACATACTTTGAAGCCCCGTATTACAATAAGCCACATAATATGCCCGCATTTTATTCATTATCAAATAATGTATGGGACTCTGTTAGATTTGTTGACATTTGCGGTTACTGCTCCGCTTTATATTAAAAAAAAGTACCTGAGTTTAGCGCGTTGAAACAAACAAACTCTTCATACATACATACATATCATCACGATTTTATCCCCGAAGGGTTACGCAGAGGTGAATTAACACACACGTTTCACAAATCTTTGTTTTCGGCCTCACGTAATACGGGGATGAGCCTATTGCCGTCTTCCGGGCACTATTAAGCTTAATAATATTATAGATACGGTATTGTGGAGGAGCGATTTCTATGGTGCACATTGGAAGAGGGTATTGCCATCCACTGCCTATGCGTCACCACGCGTGGGGGCCGTGTGTTTTGCACAAATAATATTGTGCGAATTTCGTGTACAGTCTGCACGAAACACTACACGGATGCGTGCACACACGCTTGTACTTAGGAGCCCAGGATCAGCTCTTCGTTTCTTTTATTTAGTTTGATTGGTTTTTACGGAACTGCTGCTGTTTGAAGAGAGGAAAGGCTACGCCAGAGCCTGCATGTGAGGTTGGCTCGGACCCCAATGATCTTAGCGAGGTATGCACTCGGTAACAAGCTAAGTGTTTAATCAAGAATAATAATTATTAAATCTTCGTAGGTATTTTTTTAGATACAACACGAACTTTTGACTATATCAATGCTAGACTGGAAATCAGGGTCAACTAGTTTTAGCTTTATCAGCTCGAAGTAATAGTAGCCCCACCTACACTAATGTATTTGCAACCTTAGCACATGTTCAGTATAAAACTAAATGCTAGTACACACCAACAAAAGATGATCGAAGTATAGTGAAAAATATAAATAAAAAATAAATTCATTATCGTGATATCTTTTTAATTTATTCATTACAAAATAATTAAAACATAAATACACGACACAAACTCGCGATCATGTCGCGTCAAACAACCCTCTCCGCATCTTTCCCGGCGCAAAGGTGCCAATGATGCTGGCCGCGTTGCCCCGCTGAATCGCAATAGCCAACCTTTGCCCCAGGAACGAGCCGGATCCGAAGTCACCGCCATGGTCGTGGATGCGGCGGTCAATTTCCGCGATCAACATCTTCGTAAAATAATATCAAATAAATAAATTAAAAAAATGATTACGTGCTGTAATTATGACGACTCCTAATTCGTCTATCACAATGACTTCCAGTGAGCCGAATGTGGGTTTTTTTTAAATTAATTCTAATTCTTAATTAGAAGAGAGCGAAACGTTTTGTACGATTTTGGATTAGTCACGTGAAAATTTTGTCACTAAAGTAGGGACAAGATAATAGGTCA
This sequence comes from Eilema griseolum, assembly GCA_963662185.1. Taxonomy (NCBI): domain Eukaryota; kingdom Metazoa; phylum Arthropoda; class Insecta; order Lepidoptera; family Erebidae; genus Eilema; species Eilema griseolum. The sequence continues at coordinate 1,289,919 of OY759252.1, forward strand.
CTTTTGACAGATGTCAGTTTTATATTCATAGTGAGGTGACCTGCTTAAAAACATCGATTAAATGAATGAATCGATACAGACTTGAAACATATGTGAATTTTAAAAATGATCATGCGAATCCCTGTCCCATTATTATTTTTTCTTTCATAAATTAAAGGAGCAAAATAAGACAAGTACCTACGTAATTTAACAAAAAAATTGCTTTTATTCACTTGAACTATCGGAACTGCTATTTTCATCACTGCTGTCAGCACTCAGAGATATTATTAATTCATTTTCAATAATATTGTCTATTCTCACATCTCGTTCAAAATCTTGTAAAATTATTTTCTTTGTCTTCTCCACGACTTTTCGCCAGTCTTCTGTAGTGACTTCTGCACATGCAGTTTGTAGCAGAGTCATCATTTTAGCAGTACTGAAGGGTGGTTCAGTATTGTTCCGCGCTGCATGACCCTTTATTTGTGCCCAAATAAGCTCGATGGCGTTATACTGGCAATGGTAGGGAGGCAATCGAATAACTTCGTGTCCATGCTCTAGGGCTAGTTCATCGATTACATAGCGGAGCTTGGACGGCTTAGTTGCTTTTACCAGATACTTTTAACAACTCAACTTTTAATAAAGTTGGACTTGCCTCCACACCATTTCTTACCAGCCACGAGACAATTTCTTGCTTTTTATTTGCTTGAGTTGGTGGTTTATCAACTTGCACAGAATGATACGGAGCATTGTCCATTAAAATTTTCGATGGGTTTTCTAAACTGACTAGCAGGTTCTCAAACCACTTTTTAAAAACATCAAAGTTCATTTCCTCATGGTAATCTGTTGTAGTTTTAGAGGCGAATGCGAGGAGGCAGTCTGGAATAAAACCTTGAGAAGCTGATCCCGCGTGACATATAATAAGTCGGGCTCCTTTTCCCGATGGAACTTTTGAGGTGGAGGCCGCTGTATCATCGGTCCATGTCCGCGCAACCGTATGGTTCGCATTCAACCATGTTTCGTCAATAAACACGACATTGTCCCAATCCGTAATTTTATTTACCTGACGTAAGAATGTTATTCTCTTCAAAATAATATCGTAGCGTTCTAGCAGGATTTTCCGCTTGTCGGATTTTTTAAATCTAAAGCCAATCGATTTCAAAACCTTTGATAGAGACGATTTGCCTCCAAAAAATAAGCCTGCGCCTTTTAACGAACTCAATAGCTTTTCCCGTGTAGGATATTCTTTTCTCGAGTAATATCCATAAATGTGGTTGCGAATTGCAGCAGCATCAAAATTATCAACGTCAACAATTTTCTTGTCCCTCTTTCGTTTTTTCGGTGTACGTAAAGTATTATCTTCTGAGCCTGATGGTCCGTATTTCTCTTTCAGAATTTGAGTTACTGTCTTCTTCCCTATTCCCAATGCTTCGGCAACGCGTTCTCTCGGTGGTTTCAATGGTAAAAGAGGCCCATCGTTAACTGATTCACGTCCAAAATAATTGTACAATTTCAGCACTAGTTCGCGAGATTGACTGTTTAGAGTTTTCCCCCGTTTCGACATAGTAAGACTGTAATGTTTTTCTTGTTTAATAATCGTTAAGCAATCGGAGTCCAATTTATAGCCAGGTAAACGTAGTCAGTAAGATCAGTTCAATGAAAAAGCCGGATCAGAAGAAAATAACAGAGAGCACACCAAAAACGCACAGTCACTTCGCACAACAACAAAAGACTGCGTCATCATCATGTTATGGCGACATGACATGCGTCATCGACAGGCACTGGTGTTGCCAGCAACATCCACCTATATTGCACCCAACATCAATGACCTTTCTATTTAGTTATTTTTTTGTATTTTTATAGTTAGTTAAAAGAATAATAAATATGTATAATTAGGTTTTATTATAATCACAACGTGGTTATAAATTTATGGTGATTTTTCTTCACAAGTAATCATTGCATTCGATTCAACTTACAATCCTATCAGCTTTCGATTTTTAGAGTAACATCCCTAGTGTTTAAAAAGAAAAAGGGTTGACTGACGCAACATTGTAACGACGTTCAGTTCTTTAGATCAGAAATTGTTTATTATGTTTAGAATGGTTTATTAGTGAAAGCAAATCGTAAAATTACTCGTATCGGTCATTATTACAATAAATATGTAAACGTAATTGAAAAAAGTTAAGCAATTGTGCAGTTCTTATTTTATGCCCGCCGTTACAAGGTTACGTTGTTGAATTTTGATGAAATGTCAAAAGTGACCTATTATCTTGTCCCTACTTTAGTAACCGAGTGAAGTCAGATGGACGGGCGACCTGAAAAAGGTGGCTGGGACAGACTGGATGCGGAAGGCGGAGGATCGGAGAAAATGGCGCACATTGGGAGAGGCCTATGTCCAGCAGTGGACTGCAGTGGGCTGATTGATCGATTGAACCGAGTGAAGGAAAAAACTATTCCTGCAATTCCCGGATTCTTTATCCGGTTTGATACGGATCTATTGAGCTCTCTCAACCGAGAGCTGGTTTACATAAATCTAACGCATATTTGCACATGTATTTCAATAGCGTTGTTCATATTAAAACTTCTGGCGACAATACATCTAAGAAAACTATCAAACTCGGGAACAGAATCTAGAATCTCTCGAACACACGCGTACTAACAGACAAGCCTTTTTAAAAGCTTTGTGTCCATATAAGCCACATAATCAATGAATGAACACACTCAACAGCGTGTTATGACTATATTAAACTGAGTACAGAGAGGAAGAAGTGTCTATTCAAGCGTGCGCCGATGCACACCTTGCATTATAATGCGATGGTGTGGACGTGACCTCATTGTGTTATACTGTTGAACATTCCTAAAAGCGTCCATTGAATTTTGTTGATCAAGCTTTAAATGTCGCGTATTAAAACGTTTTAAATGTGAACAGTTTTTTTCTCGTGCAGAAAATGTCCACGGATACCCCAGGAGCCGACAGGGCAGGTGTGGTTACGTCGGGATCAAACCAACTAAAACGCTAGACGTCTTTGGGTTTTCGGTTCCCAGAGTTAAGATTGCTAGAGGTAGGACACGACGGTATTCCCGTCCGAATTGAGCAGTCCGACTGGGGAAGTATCCTCAGAATAACCTCGTGTTGTGTTCCCGGCGGTGAGTAGAGTAGCCAGAGCTCACTGGAGAGATTTTGTGCTATCAGTGGGAAGACCAAAAGCTTGTCCTGATTTTGTGTTCTGCACTGAAGGCACTTAAAATCTCTGTTCTTACAGCACAGGTCGGCAGCACGGATGTGACTCCATTGGTGTTACACACGTTCATAGGCCACGGTAACTACTTTCCATCAGGTGGGCCGTGTGCTTGCCTGCCACCTAAGTTGTATAAAAAAATAAAAAATAATAACATTATATCTCGCTCTTTATGTCTCTTTCGAGCAGGCCCACTTTGGGTGTGGGGGCCACAGATCTAGTCTCCGGTATGGGGAGGCAAATTCAATTTGGTTGGATGTTTATTACTTTTTAGTAACATCTAGAACATTCAAAGGGCTATATTTACAAGAACCAAACCGCAAAACCAACCACAACTATGTGTTAAGTATAATGTATTCAAGGAATACCAACAAAGCCCTTTTAACAAGTAGGTATTTCGTATATTATCCTCAAGATAGTATCTCAAACATACACGCAAGCATTATTGACAAAGAGCCCAACACTACAATCGTAATGGAGCAGTCTGAGATTTGCAAGTTAAACAGCAGTAGCCAACGACCTGAAGTAATCCTTTGGTACTGCATGTATTTACCACAAACATATAAGTACAAAGTGTGTATACGCCCCATCTAGATGCTCAAAGCCCTAGCCAACTTCACCAGCAAATCGGTGCGCACCTGCTTATTAACGGATGAAGCTCTAGGGTAGGCTTTCCTCTAATGGATGAGAGATCAGATGGTAAACTCTTCCGTAAAAGTCTAGATAAACAGGAACATCAGGAGTAAGAGTATGGGTTCTGAGCTGCATAGCGTAAACTTTGGATGCAGTTAACTGGGATTCGCGCTCAGAATTTATTCAATTATACATACAATAATAACGACTGTAAATCCCCGAAGCAGTAGGCAGACATTTCGCCAACTATGATTTTCGGTCCCGCGTAATAGGAGGCGCGCCTATTGCCGTCAAGCAGGCACTTTGTCATGACTTTATATTACTGTAAATGACTTGATTACAAAATTGTGATTCTAAATTCTATACAATTCAGTGTTATATTGTAAACTAGGGCATTGTTTGCCGTATGGGCCGACGACCCCGGCGGGCGAGTATGTTTACATAACGTATTAGGCCTGGATCGATAAAATTGCCGCCATTCACCTCTACACTGATAAACCAATTGATGAACTGCTAGCTAGGCTGTACACTCGTTAGGCTTGGCTAACAGTTTGTTGACCTGCAGGACAAATTTCCTGATAATTTTTTATCTATCGATCTATCAAAATCAAACGAAATGTCAAAACAGATTTTTCGTAACACAAGTTCCAAGAAAGATTATTAGATGTTAGTGGAAACCGACAGATTACATAAAACCAATCACAGGCTTAAAGGCTCACGTCATTGAATGATGTATAATTTCATTAATTTTGTGATTGACCCATTTATCCATTATATGTAGTGCACATAAGCGAGTTTCTGATTTTAGCTGAAGATATTTTTCGTTATATCAGGCCAATACATATATCAACAAATGCTATCTTAGCATAAGGCGTGATTACGTGTATGTGTGTGTATGTACGTAACATACACACACATACACATAATCACGCCTTTATCCCCGGAGGGTTAGGTGAATTCACACACATTTCACCAATAATTGTATTCGATCCCACGTAATAAGGCTATTACCGTATTCCGGGCACTATTGTCGACTCGAGCCATGCTTCTGAGTCTGAGTCTGGGCTGTATATATTTGTCTGATGTTAAACAGCCCTATCCCTTAGTCGCCTTGTATGACACCGCACGGGAAGAGATGGTGTGGCCCAAATTCTACTCTGTCGGGAACCACGCGGCTATCTTAGTAACATATTTTAAAGATTTTACCACACAAACCAAGGTTCAAGGAGCATCATAATATAAAAAAAACTGAAATCCAAACTGGGCTTCAGGTTTTTTTGGTTTTATTATTAGTGTTAAGTAACAAAGAACTTGTTGGACGCGGTAGTACGCGCGAGTGAGCGTCACACTCTGGTGGGTTTGATACGAAGGGACGGCCTTACAGCGACCACACATATGCCTAGACTAGACCGACGACACGCTCCGTGACGGTTACGGCATAGTAACGATTTTGTACAAAAGGCCGGATTCGGACGACCTTGATTTTAGTTGACTACTCTTATCGAGTGAGGCATTAGGGCTGTCTGTAGGAGTAAAAACAAAATAAAACCCTGACAGTGGAAGTACCGCTGTTGTCTGTAATGTCAATGTCTTTGACTTCTGTTTTGAAACTGGTTTTAAAAAAAAGTTTTGACATTACGTTTGATTTTGATAGATCGATAGATAAAAATTTATCAGGAAATTTGACCTTCAGGTCAACAAACTGTTAGTCAAGCCTAACAACCGTACAGCCTAGCTAGCGCGGATCTCAGTTAGTTAGTCATTCTACTTAAATCTATAAAGATTTACGTAGGGTGACTAGAAAAGAGGAAGCTAAGACGGACTGGATGCAGTAGACTCGAATATAATGACGCATATTCGGAGAAGCTTATGTAGGTACAGCAGTGGACTGCGTTGTGCAATTAACTTATTGATTTAAACTCGTAACAATAATATGGATGGACAACAATGGGTAATAGAACTAAAGTAATTATGTGGGTAACAATGTCATCGTAATACTCCCGACTAGGGTTGTGTCTGACTTAATCCGAGATATTCGTAGGTATGTGTCAGTGTGCGTGCTACTGTTATTGGTCATTGCTTAATACTCCCATACTATCGATTACTGTAAAGGCTAAGATTTATTTCCTGACAACCTATAACTATGTTCAAAACAGTATCAATTAATCAATTAACATATTGCAGTCCACTGCTGCATATAGGCCTCTTGTAATGTTTGAGGATTTCCTGGCCAGACGGGTTGGTACAGGGTTTTATTTCGAGATTACCTTCTCTCACAGTGGTATCATCTGCATATTTTTCCGTTAGTCGCCTCTTACGACACCCATCGGATGAGATGGGGCGGTGATACTTGTATTCTTTCTCCGTCACTAACACATCAACAATTTCTGATCAGATCACGTATTCATCCGACAGATATAATACAGCCCAGACTCAGCCTCAGAAGTATGACTTAAATCAACAACACAGTGCCCGGGAGACGGCAATAGACTCACCCTCTATTACGTGGGACCGAAGTTAATGATTGGTAAAATGTGGGTGTTAATTCACATCTACCTAACCCTCCGGGGATAAAGGCGTGATTGTATGTATGTATCACATATTCTAAAGAGATATTGGAAGGAGGCTTATTCTCAAATCGTTTATGTCACGTTACGGTTAAAAACCGTGGCGGTATCGTCCGGTAATATTTAATATATCAAGTCTCCCTTATAGCCCTTAATGACTTCAAACTCATATAGCTGAACTAATTAGATCTAATAGAGAGATTAGGTGCCGTACCCTTATATGTTAAGTAGTGAGTATTGATTGGAACTGTTTCCTGTAACGACTGGCGGGCGTTTCCATTGTATTTAGATTTGAGGCTCATAAACTCACAATGTCATACTAACAATTAGCAAGTAGTAAGCAAATACATATAATAACGCCTTTATCCCCGGAGGGTTAGGGGCAACGCAAATAGAAGACGGCGAGACGAAGGTACGGTACAGACACGGCGCAGATACGGTGCAGGCGCGATATCTGCGCAAACAGACGCGGGGACGATACGGCAAGTTAAGTCATTATAGAGCGTGATATTGACGGGATAAGACATGTATTCCTCTTCAGACGAAGATGAAGATGCACTGGCTTTGCTACAGATTATTAATTTACAGCAAAGACCAAGAAGGTATTGGATACATCCAGTGTGGAGAAATGCAGAAGAGCACAGGTACTATAAAATAATGGAAACATTATATGAATATCCTGATCGTTTTCGCACAGTTTATAAAATGTCACTGGAATGTTACCATATCGTATTGTCAAAAGTAAGAGAAGGACTTCGGAAGCAAGTTACAAATTGGAGAAAACCAATCAGCCCTGAAGAAAGACTACTGATAACTTTAAGGTAAGTGAAACTATTTTTTACAGATCAAACTTTTATTGACAAATCAAAAGATAATATTCATTGAAAATGTTTTTGGTTTAGCATCTTTGCTACAATTAGTATTTATAAATTGCTCTCAGTGTTACAGCTAATTTGAGTATCTGTCAAGCTGTCATCATGTGATGTCCTTATCTCACAATACAGAATCAGCGCATGCGGACAGGGACAGCACATGACTACTCAAGCTAGCTGTCGCACTAAGAGCCATTTATAAATAAAGTTCAAGGCATTGGATAGTTCTCATTAAAATCACTTATTTCGTCTTCATGAGATTGGATAGATGTCTCTGGATTCGGGTGAGGTGTAGCTGGAGTTATTGGTGAAAATATTGGCAAACATAATGTAGTTGGAGTTGCCGGAGGTGCTAAGGATTGTGCTCTTTCATAAGCTCCCGGTGTCCGCGTTTGCTGATATTCTGAAATGCTGAGTTGATAATAAGCTTTCTCATCATAAGTTCGGTGTCTTGAAGGCCCAGCTATTTGTTCAATTACAGCCACTGCCGCCGGTGGTGCTGGATTTATATACTCTCCGGATATCAAAGTCAGCTGAGTTTCCGGATTTTTGTTAGCTGCTGCAGTATGTTTAGCTGTCTGCTGAGTCGAGGTAAACGAAGGTGCTGGACTTGTATTAGCTCTGGATGTAAGAGTCTGCTGGGTTGCACCTTCATTAGGATCATAATCTGTCTCTCGAGAAGGTGTTCGTGGATAATACGGCTGTGTCCTAGGATAACTAGGTACTGGGTCATTTAAAATTTGCTCTGATAAATTGAGAACGCCCATTTTAAATCTTCGTTTTTGGGCTGGTGTCATTGATTTCAAATCTGGAAGCATGCTTTGAAAAAAAGCTAGATCGCTGTCTGTTTCAGGCTCAGCTCTATGTATGGTCTTCATTTGTAATGCTCTTTGACTGAAATATTCATGTGCTGATTTATTAACATCTTTTAAAGAGATTGCCCTAGATTTATTTAATAGTGGTAGCAGTGGCGGTGTTGGCGTGGATTGATTGGAGATGGAATCCGAATTTGTGTTTTCAGAAGATAGTTGACCAGTAAACAGTGTCTCATCGACTTCTTCACTATCATTACCGTCTGTGCAATCATATTTGCTTAGATTGCTTTTGGTTGGTCGGGACTTCAAGTAATTGTCTAAAAAATGTAGATGTGGTGAAAGGTAGTACTCTTTAATCGTCTTTGCACCTGATCCAGATGGCAAATCTAGCCTTTTCTTGTTTTTGCTGTAACTACATCGAATATTCTTCCACCGTTCTTTACATTCTTGGGCTGAAAAATATTTAAGGAGATTAGTTACAATGTGTGTTTAGATTGAGGTGCCACTTTTCGCATCGTAAAGTGGCTAATGGAGTTATTTAGTAGTAGTTTAGAAAATTTAGTAGAACGGATATTGGATTTTGTATTAGAATACTTCAAAAGTTAAATGAATATAAAGGTGGCACCTCAATCTGTTTGGATTGAGGTACCACTCAGAACTGGGAATATTATGGATGAGTTTTCATCAAAATTTCGTAGTACTCCAGAATTCTGGAGTACTACAAAATAATACAAAATTTTGATAAAATTTCATCCATAATTTTCCCAGTTCTGAGTGGCACCTCAATGCAAACAGTTAGATTGAGGTGCCACCTTTATATTCATTTAACTTTTGAAGTATTCTAATACAAAATCCAATATCCGTTCTACAAAATTTTCTAAACTACTACTAAATAACTCCATTAGCCACTTTACGATGCGAAAAGTGGCACCTCAATCTAAACACACAAATGTTACATACTTATTGCTATTTTATTTTTGTTACAGATACTACTCAGATGGCTGTTCGTTTACATCACTTTCTGGATATGTATTGAGAGGAGGCAGTACCGTCCGGCAAATTGTGCATGAAACCTCTAGCGTTTTGTGGGAATGCCTACAGCCGGAATATATGCCTGTACCTACACGACAAAAATGGGTAGAAGTTGCTGAACGGTTTTACACTCTCTGGAATTTACCGAATTGTGTTGGGAGTTTAGATGGAAAGCATATTAGAATTACAGCGCCCATCAACTCGGGTTCGACTTTCATAAATTATAAGGGATATTTCTCTATTGTATTGTTAGCAGTTGTAGATGCAGATGGTTTCTTTTTAACTATAGATGTTGGTGAATACGGCCGAAATAGTGATGGGCGAGTATTACAAGTTAGCTCTTTTGGACAAGCTATGGATCTAGGCGATCTCGATTTACCGAACCCTACACCTTTGCCTGGAGAAACACAGAATGTGCCCTTTTATTTTGTGGCAGATGAAGCTTTTCCACTAAAAAGAAATATTATGAGACCATATGGTCGAAATCAATTGACTAATGAGAGAAGAGCTTATAATAACAGGTTGTCAAGGGCACGTAAGTCAGTAGAATGTGCCTATGGTATGTTAGCGTCAAAGTTTGGTGGACTTTACACGCCTATTTGCTGCAAACCAGAATATGTTGATAATATTATAAAAGCAATGTGTGTGTTGCATAACGTAATTCGCACATGTGATGGTAAAAAATCAAATCCACGGTTTAGAAATAATTTGATAGGAGCAAACATTAACATGCGATTAATGGGAGAAAATCCCTACCATATCAGGGAATATCTTACAACATATCTAACACAACGATCTCCGATTCCGTTTCAGACTAGACATAATGTTTAAAATTTAAATAAAATACATACCTGTTGCACCGACTTTTATTGCTATTTCTTGCCATATTTTGTCTTGCACATTTCTGTTACTGTACCCTGTCTTAGTGTAGTCATAGATATTCGGGTATTGCTCAATTAACTCGCAAAACTCAATATTAAACTCAATATCGTCACGCATCCTGTATACGAAGCGACGTGCGTCTTGCGTTATCTTTTGTTCGTGACTGAAGGCGGCAAGCGGACGGCGCAGGCACGCCGCTCCTCGCCCCCCGCCACGTCGCCAGCAGATGTAGGCGCAAGCGGCGTCTCGCATTATATACAGTATGAACAAAGATACGTAGCGATATATTTTAAACTGTTCAAATTTTCGTCCATATGGATATTTAAAGGCTGATTTACATTGATACAGTAGCTGGCGCCAGCTACTGTATCAATGTAAATCAGCCTTAATCCATGATTTTAATGAAAATCCGATGTAATTTAACTTATTATGATTTGATTTATGTATTTCGATGTTATTCGTATTTTAAAGTAGTTAAATAGCAAACATAGCGGTTACATATTGCAAACATAAGTACAGTCGACAGCACATCAAGCTATACAGTTTGACCTTGAGCACGCCTTTATTGCACTTGTAATAGTGGCGGCTTTCGTAGCGCAATGTTACACTTGATGTGCTCTCGACTGTACATAGGAATTATAATGATACAAAAGGAGGGAATTAGTATTCGAAAAAAAACCGAAAGGAGGTGTATTAAATGTTATTTCCACTAAATAGCACCTTGTATAATAATACTCTGTGCCGTACCGTCCCCGCGTCTGTTTGCGCAGATATCGCGCCTGCACCGTATCTGCGCCGTGTCTGTACCGTACCTTCGTCTCGCCGTCTTCTATTTGCGTTGCCCCTTAGGTAGAGGTGATTTAAAACCCACATTTCACAATCATTGAATTCGGCACCACGTAATAGGGGGTGAGCCTATTGCCATCGTTCGGGCACTATTGTTGACTCAAGTCATGCAGAGGCTGAATCAGACACCTCATGGGAAGAGATAGGGTGGTTCAAATTCTACTATGCCGGTAACCACGCGGCTTATATTATAGAAAGAGAAATAGAATATTATAGCAAACCTTACTATTGCTCGTATACCATCACCACCATAAAGAGGTGTTCCCATTGCATACGAGGTCTTCACCTCGGAGCCTACGGTCAACCTAATCAACTTTATCTAACTTAATACAAATGTTCACACTTTCAGATAAGTTCTTGTTGTATAAAGATTGCCAGAATTACATTATGCATGCACTACATAAATTAAAGATGGAAGATGATGTAGTTTGGTAGATAAGCAGACATAATTATATTATTATAACATTGAACATATACATACACCTACTAATTAACGAACGTCTTCCTGACGTACTCTTTCCTCTCAGGAGTTAACATTTGCTCCAGTAACATAGACAACACAATCCAAACATAAAATGGAAAATGGACCTCAAAATGCAAGGTGAAAACTTTGGATTTGCATCAGAAATCATCGCCAAATCAATATAAATACCAGGCTCGCATGAGTATCAAAGATCTCCGCACGAATTATTTCAAGGCTATTTGTAGAAATATCTACGCAGTAAGTAAACACGAGAGCCGAAAGTAGAACACCGCACAAAAGACAATATCGACGGGTAAAAGGAAATAGGGCATAAGCGACATTTTGGTCAAAAATGAGTTATTATGCCATTGGACTTAAAATTTTCTGCTCTTTCGAATGCGCTTACTCCCATGGCTCTACGATGACTTTTTTGGCGTTTATGCCCAAGCAAAACAAATACAATTTATAGCGTTATTTTTGCTAACCGACGAAAATTCTGGTCATTTTTGCTATAAAGGTGATTGTACCCCTACAAAAATGATTTATTTTGGGTTTGTTGTCGGTAATACCTTTTTACTTCACAAGGGTGCCAAGCTTTTGGTTGTTTATGCCTTTTAAGCATTTCAATTGAAAAGTACAAATGTTGCTTAAAGCTTACTTCCATTTCGTAATTTAACAGAGCTATGGCGCTTGTGCCCTATATACAAAATGCATACTTATATTACCCTGGCGGTTATCTCCTATTTCCATTCAGTTCTTAATGACAGCCAAGTCGGTTATGCTCTATTACCTAAATTGATTTTAATATGACACTGGTGGTTATACCTTACTTCCGTTTACTAATATAAACACTATAAATATAAACACGATTCGTGTTTTTATTAGTAAGGGGGTTAATTTTGATTTTTCTTGATTAAAAAGTATTAAAAAACTCCTTTTTTATTTCAAAAAACATCACACTATCTGCTCGTTAGCAAATATGAAATGACGAGCTATATCTTTTAAATCTACCATTTAGTGTAAAATTATAGCAGGGTATACTGTAATAGGCTTCTTAGTAAAATAGATCCTTAGTATGTTTCTGTGAAAATTTACTCCCAAGCAATTTCACCCTACTTTAGAAGTTAGAGACCCAATTACGGTGTCGTGTAATATCTGTTTTAGATATTTTCCTGATGAAGGATTGTGTTGGTTGCGCTACTTCATTACTTTTGGGGTGGCTTTTCATCCATATTTATGCGTTAGCGACATTGTCGCTACGAAGCAAAGAACAATGTGTTACTAATGTCTTTTATCCTGGTATTGTTTTGAATGCCGAGTGTTTCTTTTGCCCTATTACCTTTTAAACAACCACTATGAAAAGTACCTTATCCTTCTTTTCCTATAATATTGATTGAACGGTCTAGTCGCTTATACCCTTTTACCTCGCGAAATGATAAATTGGAATGTCGCATATGCTTCTTATCCTTTAATATTTGATTTTGTCATTTGTATCTTATGCCATATTTCCTCATTCAAAAATTATAAGCTGTGGTTATAAGCGACAAAAACTACTTTAAATAACGTCAAATCACTAAAACTAAGAATACCAGTAACTGTTCCATTTCTATCTGATTTTATAACTGTTTCGCTTTTCACAATATCTTAATAAATGACAAAAATACGTCAGTTTTTCTAAAATTTAAAACTTTGAACGGCTCTCCTGAACATTTCATCTTTTGTCGCTTATCCCCTATTTCCTTTTAACCGTCGATATGTGATTTGACTTACAGATTAGATAAAGATATCTTGTTAAGGCTCAGACCAGCTGTTTTAGATTTCACTATCAAACCCCCTGGAACGATTTTTTTTCATAATGCATGAGACAGCGTTTTTTTTTTGAGGAAAGTAGTAGTTTTTTTTACGTGCTCAAAATCCCCACGGATATCCCCCCACCGGAGCCGGTGGAAGAGGTTATGTCGGACTCGAACCTGCCAAAACGCACGCCGCCTGTGGGTCGTTTTTGGTTGCCGAAGGTGAGGTTAACAGGCATATCCGTCGCACTCCGGCCGACCCAGGGCCATCTCTCACTATTTGGCCCTCTCCTCGGATGTGGGGACCACAGAGTCCCCAACTCGTCACCGGAGATGGGGAGGCGCCGCGGGGCGGAGGTCATTCATCGACCTCCGACGCCCGAGTTGCCTTCGTACGCGGGCAGCTTGGCTTAGGAGAGTAGTAGTACTAGTAACATAGCGTGCAGATTCTTCCTTATAGTGAGGGACTGACAGACGTGAACAAACCACCAGTGGCTCGAAAATAGTCCTATCCCAGACTATGGCTGCTGAAAAGCAACCGAAACGTCGGGCTAGTGTAATTAATATCCCAAATAAATCACGATAGTGTACTAAAAATAGTTTTATAACAATGTGTGATATTCGCGTATAATTTCCGACAATATCAGTTTAAATAAATCTTTTGCAGCAACAACTTCGCGCGTCTGTACAACATTTGCATTTAAAATGCCCCAAAGCGTAATATTTCCACTGATATTGGCGTAGAAACAAACATGTCATATGGTACTTAGTTATAAATAGTCGTCTATAGTGGACATCAGACGCGTCTAAGGGTTTAACGATGGCTGAGAGGGTTAAAAAACTCATTCGAATGACGTGTCGATGTGATTAAAAAAAAAGCACTTCGAGCTAACTATTATATAAGACTGCACACTGCACACACATTACATGTTATTTGCTTGTAAGGGTTAAGACAGAATTATATATTATCTTATCACTCACTTTTCGTCAAGTATATAGGTACGTATTTCGATTTTACTGCAATATGGGCAACCGAGGCTGACACTTTGAAGCTCAGGGTCCTTTTCTCCTGCTTTGTATTTGTTATATGCAGTCTATATGGTAGCGACTGTGGATGAGGCTAGTTTGATGGAGGACATCACCCTATATACACAAATATAAGGATTTTATTTACTTCCGCGCAACACCGCGCCAAACTTCGTTCGAAAATAATAGCTATGTCCGATCCGGCATTCGAACTTAAAGACTTCACAATCGCAAGGAAACTTATACAAATGTATGTTTTTGAGCACGGTAACTTTTTAAATCTTGAAGCACATGGCTAGAGATAGTACTTTTTACTCACACCGACTGTAATGTCATCAAGATAAGGGCATCGATAACTCTCGTCAACTGAAATTGAACATTGTATGAAGCAACATATTCACACATGTCATATTGTTTATGTCTGGGAAATCTTTCGCTGCTTGGGTAGCAATTTTTTTGACGTATGTTCTTCTCTTTTGACATTAGTCCCAGTTTTTTTTATATCCAAGAGACGCCAACTTGACTTTACTTCGCCTGATGATAAGCTAAAGGCAAAGTCTCAGGAAAGAGGGTCACGATTACAGAATTGCAACTTTGGCGCACAGGGTTCGCTCGCTACTGTTTCTGTTAATTTGACTTTTATGGAAGCAAATGCCGTCTGGCCTCCCAACTACATTTATGTACACCTGCCAATTCACAGACTAGGTTCTGGCGCAGATCGCGAGATCTATCTAGGTGGTACTCGCAGATGCCGTTAACGCAAACTAGGAAGATCTACGCGGCACACTTTACTACCAAGATTATATTTGTGAGAAAAAAACACTTTTGATAAAAAAAAATCTGTTAAATTTGATAATTGTAAATATTGACAAAATAAACAGTTTTTGTACTCTATACCAAAATTTATTTTAAGGAAGGAAGAGAGAAATGGCTTCTGTAGCACCGATCATACAAATGTTAGTAAAACATCTGCTGTACAATGCTATTAAGGAAATAAATTAATATACATACATTAAAAGTCTCATACACAAAATGATGCGAGTGCTTACACCCATATATTCCAAACACTATTTTTTCAGACCATGTAACAGGACTGCCACATAACAGAGGGCGAGCCTATTACCGTCAAGTGAAAAATATATCAAATATCATTTAGTCACCTTTCATAATACTACCCATGAGAAGAGATGGGATGGCTCTTTCATACTCCACAGGGAAACAACTCGGTGATTCTAATTCAGCTCAGATTTATCTTCATAGAAACTAACATACATGTATTGTAAGATAAATATAAGCTTGATATAAAATAATTCCACATTTATAACTGTTTATGCAAAATTAATTCTTGAATAATTTTTTTTTACCAGTAAGAATTGTCTCCATAATTGCTATAAAGTTGTTCCTAGTATTACTTAAGTCACAAAGAACTATTAGCATAAATAAATACATATAAATGTATATTATTGAAGGTGTAGTCAGGTGTTTATTATGTAATCAGATTTTGCCAGCTGTATTAATTACCTCCATATAATAATGAACAAGCCTATTATCATCAACTAGGCTCTTCTGCCTGCCACTTAAGAGTTTCCTTATAGACCTCACAATCCCCTACTTCTTACTATTGCACTGACACTGTCAGTTAAGGGAACTGGGGACAGCTACTTGGAAAATAAAAGTATATACATATATTCAAAGAAAAATATAAAGGCATTTTTAAGAAACTTGTGATAACAGTGGGCCAAAAACTCCTAACATTTGGAGTGACCCATGCCCAGCTGTGAACTGCAATAGGTTAATTGATTGATAGGTGGATTGAAGTAATTTCACAATTCAATCAATCAAGCCTATCGCAGTCAACTGCTCTCCCAATATTGGGTGGCTTTGGCCTACTATTTCCACACTAGTCAGACGGGTTGGTACAGCGATTTAATTCGGTTTTTCCTTGTCTTGCAGTAATATTGTCTGTTCCGTTAGTTGCCTCTTACTCTTCGGATATGATGGGTGGTGATACTTGTATTCTTTCTCTGTCACCACATGGATAACTTCAATATTAACCCTAATTTATTTCTATTGAATTTTACTGCAATTCAAATGAGGGTGCTAACACCTCTGCATACCCCTTCGGGGCTATAGGCGTGAGTTTATGTTATGTTATGTAATTTCACTGCAGGTTCCAAGACATTTTAACTTTCACTAAGACTTCCTGAGTAGGATTTATTTAGCATTTTGTGTGTAACTACCATGTACTGGTGTTCTGATAAGTGTTGACAAAATTAAAGTGGCTACTAAATGTTAATTAAATCAGATATTCAACATTATGTTCCAATTTTATTTTTTTTATACCCCAATTTAGAGTATTCCGTCCTATTAGACTTTATTGTGATGTTAAAAAACATTATGACAAATAAATATTATAATAATTCAGATTGTGATATGGTTATAGAAATCTCTATAAGTATTTCTTTTATCTCGCTTGAAATTTAAGTAATACTTGTAACCAAAAAGTATTTATATGTAGCGAAGCGCGCCAAAACCTCACCTAAACTAGTTTTCCTACAATAGAGCGAATATAGGTAGTGAGTGTAAGGTCAGAGAAGACCTAAAAAACTATTCTAAGTTATTACTTCCTGCTAGTAGCCGGCAAGCTCGTATTTCATTCAGAATTGACGATTTTTATTATGAAAGAGATAGGAACACCACGTAATATGAGCGCTTAGGCACGCAGTAAGAACTAAGTACTTCAACCAATTTGCAATTACAATTTTGCTTCTAGACGCCGGCGCAATAACGTGCACTAACCATAACCTAAACCAAATACATATTCCAACACTATACTTAGTAAATAAGACACATTCATATCATTTTCTGAATTTACACAATATTATTTGAAAGTTGAAATGTATGTAATAAGACCTTTTTAAAAAACATACAATTGAAATGATGGCGGGCGGCATAATGGCGCGATTAGATTTTCCAACAAATAAGAAAACAATAGCAAACTTACGGTGGTTCTGGCAAATAATCCACACACACTAGAATAACACTGGGCTTGAAATTCACTTAACTTGAATGTAACAATTAAACAAAACTGAAAATTGCCGAGAAAGCGTCGTTAAATCACTCAACACATCGTTTTCCCGAAACAATATATTTTGACGATGTTGCCAATGCCATATATAATAATAAGCACACACACAACACAAAATATCTTAAAGCTTTGTAAAAATCATAAAAACTATTGATATTGATAGCAAAGATATTGAACGATTGTCTTCAGGGAATTATGTAAATAAATGCTCATTATTAAGATACGAAAATTGCAATATTAGTGTTAAGTGAATAAACAAATAATGTGAAGCACAGAAAAGGTATGTTATTATTAAATTAGTAACACCATGGATGTGTTTAGTGTTCCAAGTGTTCCCAATTTACCTAAGTTTATGGGAAATCTGAAACGTATTGAGTAAACTTAAGATTGCCCCGAGCAGTAATTGCCCCGGGCAGCAGCATCAGGTGGCGGCAAAATACTCCCGGGGGCGGCCTTTCGTCTGCAAGGTCTTATGTTATGTGATTTTAGCCTATGGTAAGAGGCAAGCTGTGCCCCCAGACCCCGCCGTTGACCAGGTGTCTCTGACAGAGCTGCTCGGAGGCGTTAGTGGCTCCCTCTCCGCCTCGGTCGCTTTTGGCACCCATTGTGCATGACGATGCTCCACTCAAAGTCACTTGGGTGGAAGGAGATGCAAAGGCTTAAGGACTAGAACACCGCCACAGGACCTAGGACCTAACTAGCTCTAGGAGAAGATGCTCTCGAGCCGCAACTAAGAGAGCTTCTCAGCTCATGTTTGTAGCGGGACCCGCTTCTGCAACTGTGGAAGACGGGGATACTAGTCTCCGTCCGAAAGAAGAGGCACCCAGCGGACTTATCGTCCACCTACCGATTCATAGTATTACTTAACGAGGTATAAAAGCTCTTTGCAAGAGTTATAGTGAAGCACTTCATCGAGCACCTCTCCACCGTAAACGCCATTATGCACGTGAGATTTGTGCTGAAGGATGCGGTTGCCCGGGGTGAGATAATATTAACGATGTCCTTGGACATCGCCAACGCATTCAACACCTTGCCTTAGAGTTGCAGTTCTACCTATCTGCTGGAGTGACTCATAATCTACCCGACAGTGATCAGCCTTGGATGGGGTGAAATGTTATGCGGTATTCCGCAGGGACCGTTCTAGCGGTCACTTCAGCGGAACACCGGATACGACTGGATACTTCGCAATGAGCTCTCATAGCACAGTGCCACCGTCACGTGTTATGTGGATGATATGCTCGTGACGGCGTGTGATGCTACCACCACGAAGCGTTCCAGAAGGCCATGAGCAGTTGTTCAAGTTATGGAGCGGATCTGGCGGCTGGGACTCGAGGTGGATCTGCATAAAACTGAGATTCTGTTTCTCTATGGGACTCGGAGAGTGCTACCCGAAGAAGCCAGCATCACAGTGGAAGCCATTTCCAAGGTAACAGGATGCCTGTCATACTAGTAGAAACGGACCATCTTGAAAGGATCAAGTGGGGTGGGGTATTTGTCGGTTCTAGTCATAGGTTGGCTTGAATACCATCTCCGTACGAAAACAGCGAGTGGGGGTGGCAATTTCTTAGTTTTGCCCCTCTTAAAAATATGAAGATCCGGGGCTGACTATGCTGAATACAGCTGCAGTTGAGTATACTTGAAAGTTGAACAATAATTCTTTAAGAAGTATTTTCAGTAAATTAGTTGAGATTTTTGAAACTAAATTAACGTGAAATGTAATGAATAAGAGTGTAGGTATACAAATGAGAACACGAGTTCTCCTAACTTCATTTTATCTAGAATTTCTGTTTTGTTTTTGTATGAATGTCTCCCACAGTCACACACTAAATCACAGCAGCGGACGTGTGCTGGATTTAAGGGACTTTCAAATTTTATTACGACAACATTAAACTTGGCTGTCAATGTGAAACATGTGAAATGTCAAAATAAACTAACCCAAAAGCCATGTGCTATTTCCACACGGTATTTCTTTCTCAAAAATACGTGGTTTATACATAAAGTTGTGTAATGGATTACGTATTGGGTAGTGTAGCGGCGTTAGTAACAGGCAACGTAACCCCAAGTCGACCTAGAACTTTGAAAAGAGCTTTAACACCAACAAAACATCAACAGTCACCAAACGTAACTCCAAAAAGTGAGTTTGTCGACGACAGATCAATATTTCTCTCACCAAGCATGCAGAAGAAGAAGGCTATAGTAAAAAAATCTCCTAAACGCATATTCCAGAACCCAGATCTGGAGACCACAGAAGATGGCGAAGGTAATGTACTCTTAACGAGCCCAAAGGCTGATAAGGTTAAAAAACACTTGAAAGACGAGTTAGATAGCGATATCAGTTTAAACACAAGTGCTAAAGAACCTAAATCACCTAAAATTAATGACACAAACAAAAGACAGTTGATATCAGGAGAAAGTGCTGATAAGGCAAACGAACAACATTCTAATGACAACACTCCGAAGAAGAAAAAAAGGAAAAGTAAGTCTGTGTCTGAGAATGTAGAAACATCTACTACTGATGTATTAGAAAGTGCAGCGGTAGAAGTGACTACAAGTGTAGTCAAAAATCAAAAAAAAAAGAAACAAAGAAATAAATCAGTCAATGACAATAATGAGGACAATAAAGAAAATAACGATAATAAGACTTTAATAGAGCAGAATGATAAGAGTCCCAAAGAGCAGAAAGATAAATCAAGTAACTCGGAAGCTACAGAAGCTACTAAAGAAGTTATCGAGAATGTAAGTAATGCAAGTTCAAAAAAGAAAAATAAGAAACGTAAGAAGAAATCAAAACAACAAGCAGTTGAAGTTAAATTAGATATAAACAATGAGAAAATTGAAGATAACAATGAAAATACTAAAAAAAAGAATAGAAAACGAAAGAAATCAAAATCACAACAGAATAAACTAGAAGCAACAGAAACTGACCAACCGACTTTGGAAAATGAAGATGACGAAAAATGTAATATACCAACTAAAAAATCTAAAATAATTGTAAATCCAAATGCAATTACTGATAAAGAATCAGACTCAGAACATGAATCGGACAATGAAATAGAATCGGAGAATGAAGAAATTAACAAAAAAGTTTTTGATTCTGAACCGGTGGATAATGAAAGCTCAGATGAGGATGAAGATCAAGAAAAGGCACCTAAAGAGAAACTGCAGGAAGGGAAAGTAGTGGAGAAAAAGGGAGATAATAAAAAGAAAGAGATAAATGTAGAAGATGATATTAAGAGAACTTTGTTTGTAGGAAATGTCCCTTTTAGTCCCAAATGTAAGAAGGAAATTAAGAAAATATTCAATAAGCATGGGCAGATCGAAACTATTAGGTAAGTTTTTAAACTATCATGGTCACTCACACACACACACACACACACACACACAGCACAATGCAAAAAACTCAAAACAATGAAACATGGTATATATCCCGTTTATTGTGATACTGATATTAGGTAAGTTTTTTACTGTAAATTCTGTGTTTTCAGCCATTATACTTGTCATGTTTTGTTCTATGCCATTGCACAGCCCACACCATCTCATACTTTTATTGCTCGGTTTGTTATCTTTGTAGTGTGATGCTGTATATCCTATGAAGCCATCAAAATCTTCCTGTATATCCGTCTTCTGGGGACGGTAAGATACATATATAGGAAGATTTCCCCTGTAAGGGACAGTTCGCGAGTTCGAATCTCACCTGAACCGATTAAATTTTTCCAAAATTTTTAATCGATTTGAATAGTTACTAAATGCTTTAAATCAATTAAGATATAAAAAAAATTGGATTGTTACAGGCAGGATACGAACCTACGATCTTTCCCTTACAGGGGGAACGCTCTGACCACTAAGCCAGAGAACCTTTGTCTGAAATCCAAATTCTATACATATATCTATCTTACAGCAACGGGTATTCTATATTTTAATCGATTTGAATAGGTAGCATACTAAATGCTTTAAAATTTCATTTAACAGAGGGTTAATTCTCGTAATAAAAATGTGTTCAAAATCCAGTCAGTCAATCTCAATCTCCTAAAATGACAACCATGGTGACGATAATGAGAGTTTGACAATCCCTCTTCGCCATCCATGCATACTTTGGAGTTGACGAGTGAAAATAAGCGATGCCATATTAGCTGATGGACTTTGCAACATTGTTACAATGCACGCATTACAGTGAAGTAATGGTAAGGCCAACGGGGTTTACAACTTGGCTACTTTTCCAGGATTCGAACCGTTCCGGTGAAAGACGGCAGGTACACTCCCAAGTTAGCTGTCATTAAGAATGAGCTGCACCCGGAAAGGACAACCGTTAATGTGTATATCAAGTATGCTAATGAGGAATCTGTTGAAAAGGTATTCTTTATTTCCCTTATATTTTTTTATTTTTAATTCATTTAGGTGGCAGACCTGATGGAAAGTGGTTACCGTTTATGAACCCGTGTGGCCTCAAAGTTTGATTTCACAAATACAACTATACAACCGTTAAGACCTGTTTATAGATTAGGTCCAAACTTTGAAGTTGTATATAATACATAGTATAAGGAGTAAGCTGAGTTCGGAAGGTATCTGTGTCGGATGCAGAAAGAGCCAACGTCCGAGTGCCATCACTGCGACGCGAGCGAGGACTCAGGTCCGCACACGCTCACCGAGTGTCCGGCGTGGGAGACGCCGAGGCGGGAGCTTGTGGCGGCCCTGGGAGTGAGGGTTCTCACGCTCTCCACCTTGCTCGCGGCGATGGTTCGCTGCGCGGATGCGTGGGCGGCCGGCGCCTCCTTCTGCGAGCAAGTAATGCTCGTGAAGGAGGAGGCGGGGCGGGAGCGGCAGCGGGAGCGACGAAGGATCGCCAGACAAGCTGCCCGCGCACGAAGGCAACTCGGGCGTCGGAGGTCGATGAACGACCTCCGCCCCCCATGAGCGCCGGCCTGGGGGTGACAGGTGAAGCCGCCTGTCACCCTTGCAGAAGCAGGCCGCGGCGGTGGCGCGCGTGGTGCGCCTCCCCGTTTCCGGGGACGAGTTGGGGACTCTGTGGTCCCCACACCCGAGAAGAGGGCCAGATCGTGAGAGATGTCCCTGGGTCGGCCGGGGTGCGAGGGATATGCCTGTCAACCTCACCTTCGGCAACCGAAACGACCCACAGGCGGCGTGCGTTTTAGTCGGTTCGAGTCCGACATAACCTCCTCCACCGGCTCCGGTGGGGAGGTATCCGTGGGGATTTTGCGCACGTAAAAAAAAAAAAAAAAAAAAAAAGGAGTAAGCTGAGTTGTATCATATAAATACCCCACATTTCACCAACTAGCTAGGGTCTAAGCCAGTTTGTTGTTTGCTTAGACCCTCTCATTGCCATCTTTAGGGTATGGATACAGATTTTGTATACCGAGAATTACATTATTACGTTAAACTTTAACAATACATTAATTTGTTTCGCTACTCTACAATAGATGGCGCTACAATACTTATATATAAAAGAAAGTAGTGTTAGTTACACTATTTATAACTCAAGAACGGCTGTACCGGTTTGGTTGAAAATTGGTGGGGATTTAGCTTATAGTCCAGAGATGGACATAGGACTATTCATCCTTCAGCTCCTTAGGGGGTAAAATGGGACCACGCGCACAATTTCGCGGGCGGCCGCTAGTTCCGAATAAATGTACCGGTTTTGATATCCACAGTAATAATAGCAAAAGTTTAAGCTTTTTAATAACACAAGTAGTAATTAACAAAAAGATTTGATCACCCAGTTGCTAGGTACACACTTGTGCTTTAAAAACATAACATAACATAAACTCTCGCCGAAAGGGTAGGCAGAGGTGCATCCACATTTCGCCAGTATAGTTCAAAAACAATATTTAAATTTATTCCCATCCGCAGGCCTTAGCAGAAAACAATACCATCCTTAATGAGAATCACTTGCGAGTGTCCCGGAGTTCCCATACAGGGGCAGAGCACGACCCCAAGAGTTCCATCTTTGTGGGCAACCTGCCGTTTGCTATGGAGGACGAGGCTCTGAGGCAGAAGTTTGAGAACTGCGGAGAGATTGAGTCCGTCAGGATTATTAGGGACAAGAAGACCAACGCAGGAAAAGGTAAGAGTACTGTAATGTAACAGATAACAGACCTATAGAATCAATAACATATAATTAAAATAGACACCGCATGCAGAAATATAGCGGCTTTCAAAAATGGCGCAGACACTACTATTTAATCGCGTGAAGAAACAATACGTTACTATTATTAGTTTGTATGAAATATACATACATACATGCATAAAATCACGCCTTTATCTCCGGAGGGTTAGGCAGAGGTGAATTAACACCCACATTTCATCAATAACTGTATTCGGTCCCACATAATAAGTGATGAGCCTATTGCCGTATATCGGACACTATAGTTGACTCGAGCCCCGCATCTGAGGCCGAGTCTGGGCTGTATATATCTGTCTGATGTTAAACAGTCCTATCCCTTAGTCGCCTTGTACGACACCGCTTGGGAAGAGATGGGGTGGTGCAAATTCTACTAAAATGAAAATATATCTTTACTTAAATCATGGCATAAAATAAATAAATTTTGTAAACTGGGCTCCTCACGGATGGTGCGGGATACGATGGAAGATTATGACTTGGGAACGCGATTCACGGCCAAAGAGGTTAGGCAAGTGATCAGTACTATGTCTAGAGGCAAGTCCCCGGGTTATGATAGTCTAAGTATTGAGCACCTGAAGAATGCGGGCCCTCATCTACCAAGAGTACTAGCCATGTTATTTAATCTGTGTGTGAGTCATACTTACTTGCCTAGTCCAATGACGAGGACGGTGGTGACACCCATTTTAAAGAATAGAACGGGTGACATTTCTGATTTAAATAATTATAGGCCTGTTTCCCTGGCGACTGTAATCGCGAAAGTATTCGATAGTCTACTTAATAATCAGCTTAATAAATATATCCACGTGCACCACAATCAGTTTGGATTCCAGGCAGGTCTATCTACAGAAAGTGCGATACTGGCTCTTAAGTGGACTGTCGGGTATTACGTTAATAGAAAAACACCTGTATACGCTTGCTTTCTTGACCTCTCCCGAGCTTTTGATCGGGTCTCTTATGACATTCTTTGGGGGAAATTGGTGAAGTCGGGTGTCCCTTCGTACTTGATAAACACTTTTAAATCGTGGTATGACAGTCAGACCAATCAGGTGCGATGGGCAGGTGCACCGTACCGGTTGGAGTGCGGTGTGAGGCAGGGGGGGATAAGCTCACCTACGCTCTTCAACCTGTATGTGAACGAGCTTGTTGAGACACTTAGCAGGGAACGGGTGGGGTGTCACATAGATGGCATATGTCTTAATAATATTAGTTACGCAGATGACATGGTCTTGCTAAGTGCCTCGATATGTGGCCTAAGGCGAATGATGACTATTTGTCAAAGTTATGCGGAGTCACATGGCCTAATTTATAATGTGAAAAAAAGTGAAGTCATGGTCTTTGGGGCCGGCAGAAAATGTACCGATGTACTACAAGTACGGTTGAGTGGAGTACCACTAAACAGAGTGTACCAATTTAAATATCTGGGACATGTACTGACTGCGGACCTCAAGGATGATGAAGACGTTGAAAGGGAGCGAAGGGCGCTGTCGGTAAGGGTAAACATGATTGCTCGCAGATTTGCAAGGTGTTCAACTGATATTAAAATAACTTTATTTCGCGCATACTGCACATCCTTGTACACGTGCAATCTGTGGTCCAGTTACACCAAAAAATCATACAGTGCCCTTCGAATCCAGTACAATAACGCGTTCCGGGTATTAATGGGGCTGCCTCGGTATTGCAGCGCATCAGGGATGTTTGCGGAGGCACGTGTCGACTGCTTTTACACGATCATGCGGAAACGGTGTGCGTCCCTGGTGCGTCGTGTGCGAGTCAGCCCCAACAGAATCCTGGCGTGTATAGCCAGTAGACTTGACTGTACATATATCAATCACTGCTGCAGACTCTCCACATCGGTGTTGAGCCTGTACTGGTGATTGAATATATAGATAGTAACTAAATCTTTTAAGCTCAATTTGTACTAACATAGAATAAGAGAATTGTAACTAACAAAAAATGAGTCTGTGTTACTTAAATAAACAAACATATTATTATTATAATATTCAATATACCATTTCGATAAGGATGTTTGCTTAGCCGTGAGTAGGTACGTGTCGCCATTCTGCGCCGGTACACCTACGTTATAATATTAAGCTACCTACATTTATATCTTATATTTTACTTTGTGATTTCTAGTGATTATTTTTTGTAACCTGTATTACTTAATGAAAAATAACTCGTTGCATTTACTACAAACCTCAGTGGTTTTTAAATGCACTGTAAATAATTATGTATATATGATGTTTTTAAGGTGATAAATAAAAAAAATAAAAAAAAATAATACAATAGGGTTGTATCCTATTTTGTTTTTATACTGTACATATTACAATAACCTAATGAACAGTAAAAGTGACACTTTCTTATGACAAATAGTTTTAAAGACATTTGATTTAAAAAATCAATTTCTCTAACCACCCGATAACGCTCCATACAAAATTGTGGCGCGTGCTGACGTCAGAGCGCACTGGCGAATAGTGAAAATGTATGGAGTGCAAGAGAATTTCGCATTTATCTGTCTACGTTGCGTTTACACGTATACAGTGCGTAATAAGATTGATTTGAAATTAAATAAGGGATCTAAAATGTTGTAATTTTTGCTTTATTTCGGTTGTTTATATTTTGATCTATTTTGGGAATTAAAAATAATAAAAAGTCATAGTTTTAGTTTAGTTAGGCAATGTCTTAGTTTACTATGCATATTTTTAGATAAGATATTAAGTAGTATTGGTAAGAATTCGATGACTCAGGACACTACCCTATTCCAGTACTAATCAAATAAGCCACCCCTGATCGCTCCCGGTGCAAAGGTGCCTTTTAAAATTATTGACTTATCTCCTGACTTTTATTGATGTATTACTATTGATTCTTTCATTAAGTGAGATCTTTGTTGACATGAATACTTGTTATAATTGACATATTTGTATTGTGTTGAATGAATTGTTTTCAATATTTATTAGCATTGGATAATTTAATTATATTTTGTTACCCTTTTAAAGTGAGGACATCACATTTATAGTTTATAAAATTCATATCAAACACACACAATCATTGTATAGAATAGAATTTATTGTAGTTTACTAAATACTATAATTATAAAACTAAAATATTACAATTATAAAACTAAAATATTACAATTATAAAAACCTCTACAAAATTTTTAGTTTTTTTACTTATTTAGTTATTTATTTATTGACTTATGAATTTTTTTCACCAGGCTTTGGCTACGTAAATTTTGCATCTAAAGATGGCGTCGAGCTTGCTCTACAGTTGACCGAAGACGATTTGACCATAAAGAATAGAATTATTCGCGTAAAAAGGTGCACACAATCCACAGACAGGAAAAAACAACCTTCAGACAAAGGAGGTTTCAAGAAACCCTTCAATCAGAAACCAAATCCAAACAACCAGAGAGTGCAGAATGGCCCGAGGCCGAATCAAGGTGGTCACAGAGGGAACCAAGGTGGTCAGAGGGGCAACCAAGGTGGTCAGAGGGGCAACCAAGGTGGTCAGAGATGGAACCAAGGTGGCCAGAGACAAGGAACCAAGGATGAGGCTGGACGCGATGGTGCACACAGAAGAGTAATGCAAAAGAGAAAGAGTCAGGTAAATTAATAAAATTTCATATAACAAACTTTCAACTGCATAGCATCAGAGTGGTAGTCTTTAGTCCTACGTGGTATTGCTGTCAATTAGGTAGACTTCTAATATTATGCTGGTACTAATATCACTCATTAAAATAAAACCATTTTTTATCTCATAAACCGCGAGAGAATACGAAGTGAATTCGATTCAATTTACGATAAAAATTGAAATAAAACCACGTGGAGACTATGGGCAGTTGGGGGTCGGACACGAAGAGGTTGATCACGGACATTGGCCGCCGCATCCACGCCCAAGGCGGCGACTTCCGCTCCGGCTCGTTCCTGGGGCAAAGGTTGGCTACTGCGATTCAGTGGGGCAACGCAGCCAGCATCATGGGCATCTTTGCGCCGGGAACGATGCGTAGTGGGTTGTTTGACGCGACATGATCGCGAGTTTGTTTCGTGTATATATATGTTTCAATTATTTTGTATGTGATAAATAAAGAAGTTAACAAAAAAAAAATACGATAATATCTGTTAAAAATATTCTCATTCTAACAATATCCAATGGAATCCATACTAATATTATAAATGCGAAGGTATGTCATACTTTCACGCCTAAACCGCTGAACCGATTTTGATGAAATTTGCTATAGGAGTAGATTACACCTTGAGAAAGGACATAGGCTATGTTTTGTTGCGATAACCGACATCCACGCATACGAAGCCACGGGCAACCGCTGGTCTGGTAATAAACACCCACAGCATAATTATGAATACAACTTTGTTATAGGATGCGGGTGGCGATGGGCCCGCAAACAAGAGACAAAAGAACACAACCGAGCCCATCAAGGAAAAGAAGACCAAGAAAGAATTCGTTGGTATGACGGCTGAAAAGAAAAAGGTGAGTAGTAGCAGGTAGCAGGTAGACAGTGCTGCACTAACTGCCCAATCAAAAAAGCCGGTCAAGTGTGAGTCGGGCTCGCGCTCCGATGGTGCCGTACGAAATTGTATTCAGGGACGAATTTATGCTACATAAAACATATTTGATTGCGTTGACTTGAAAGTTTTTTTTTATCTATGTCATGGTAATTTTACTTCAACTCGCCTGATGGTAAGCTAAAGGCAAAGTCTCAGGAAAGAGGGTCACCATTACAGGCACGTAGCATGTTACAATTGTGGCACTCACTTTGACGGCCTCATCAGATGCTTTCACACGCTCCGCTTAAAGAACCCGGGAATGTAGGAAGGCTGATTTTTGCATAGTTTCAAGACTTTACAGACCTGAGTATGTGAAAAAAGTGTGTGTGAGAAAACTGGCGTGACAGACAGACGGACAACAAAGTGATCGTATAAGGTTTCCGATTTCTTCCTCTTGCGGTATGGAACCCTAAAAACCAATAAAGGACTGATCAACCAATAACGCGAGCCCACTGAGCCCGTGCCTACCTTAATATAATCTATGATTCGCCTCCGCCACTGAGGGACGGATCTCCATTGTATTAACAGATGTGGCCAACGCTTGCGCACCGTAAATAAAGCGGGGGTGCGCGCGCGGTTTGAAGTGGTTGTTTTGGTAATGGCCTGAGATCCGCTCCTCGGCAGTCTAATACGTTGCCTCGACCGAGCAGGTTACGCAATTGCCAAGCATCCTACTATAATGATGGAACTACATTTCGCTATATGTATGTGTTAATTGCAAATAGCATGTGCACTTTTTGCTATAGTTTTCTAACCTAAATAATGTTATGCCTAACATGTCTTGGAATAGACTTTTTTTTCCAAGTATCTTCCTGGCCTGGGATTCGAACCCAAGCCATGCAGTCACAAATAAACAAAATCTTATACTACCATTGTATAACAATTTTTCACATTCATTCTCACAAAAGGTTTTGGACTCAATGTCTTTCTGAAAATTGAAATCGGAAAAAAAAATCAACGTCCATAACGGATTTGAACCCACATCCAGATCCCTTTATAGGGGGAATATTTAGACAAATTGAGCTACATGTAAATCGCCCGGAAACCTGAAGTTCTCATGTACTACTAAGGAACTTGAAAATTATACCAAATTTTGTATCTTTCCAGAAACGCACGTTTGACAAAGGACAGAAGAAGAAGAAGGCTCTCAGTGAAATTTTAACGAAGCAATGAAGTGATGTGATATGTAATGATAGCGGCAACGCTTCCGTGTGTAAGTTATTATGTTATGCTATTAAATAATAGTTTTATATACTTTGTAGTTTGATTTAGAACACCCAATACTGAAGGAGGAAAATTTTGTAAATTTTTCTACACTGACGGCACAGAAACTCTGTACTTACAGACTTGGCAGCGCAACTGTGACTTCTCTGGTGTTACAAACGTCCATAGGCGGTAACCACTCTCCATCAGGTGGGCCGTGTGCTTGTCTGCGACCTAAGTGGTATAAAAAAAGGGAAGCCAGCGGAAAGAATTTACCTCGATCTAATTTGTTACGCGCCATATCATCCATTGGTTTGTTCCTACACTCTGTAGTATAGCTTAATAATAGGGGAGGCGCAGGAGACGTACGCGAGCCCCTCAGATTAAGATAGGGGAGGTTAGTTACATATTGACAAATACCGCCAGGCAGAGACTAACCGCCGGTTTCTGAAAGGCCTGTCAAACCATTGATCAATTAACCCGCCTGTTAATTTAACATGAACGTCAAATCAATTTGAGTTTCTGAAACGTTGATCAGGCCAAAATTAACTAATCTATGATTATTTTGATTTGACATGCGGTTTGTTTTAAATTGTGGCCACACTGTTCATTGTTGTTCATTAGTTCAGTCTTATCAGTCAAAAATGACAATATGCCTGGTTCCATGCCGGATGAAAAAAAGTTACGGACTGTCATTACTGACGAAATATTCTGGGAATTTCAAATCTCAAGTTCAAGTTTATATTTTCAAGTGGCGTCTGTGTGTTCAAGTGCTTTCTAAACTGTGCCTGTATTTAAAATGGCCTCACGAGGAAAGAATTTTACCGAAAAAGAAAAGCAAAAGCTTTTAGAACTAGTTCAGAAGTAAGTACGTAAACTGTGTTCTAAAGTATAATCTTTATTGTTTAATATCATTGTTTACATTACACATCCTGCGCTGTGGTGACTATATTACATACATTGTTTTATTCCAGATACAAACATATAATAGAAAACAAATGTACAAATGCTATATCCACGGTTAAAAAAAATGAGGCTTGGGAAACCATAGAGATTTTTCTTTTTTATTATGTGCGAAAAATCCCCATGGCCGGATCGAGAAGTTATGTTAAACTCTAACCGGTTAAAACGCACGAAGCCTGTGGGTCGTTTTGGTTGCCGAAGCTGAGGTTATCTCTCACACCCTGGCCGACCCAGGGCCATCTCCTCGGGTGTGGGGACCAGAGGCCCCAACAGTAAGAGACTTTAATATGGGTGGGTAAGGCAAAAAAAATTAAAGATTGTCCATTGAATTTTGCACGTACGCATCAGATTAAGACAAGAGAGGTTAGTGACTAACTAACAAGTACCCATTTTGCTTATCTGCCGATTTAAGCGCAACCTAAGGGCGTGGGAATCAAAGTTATCAAAGGTATCAAAGTTGCAAAAAACCAAGTCTGAATTCACGCTAGCGCGGTCGTTTTTTTGTTTTTAATTTAGAGATAATCATACTTACCAGAATAACTGAAAATAATTAAAAAACACATAAAACATGTATATATTTATTTATTATGTTGTTATGTAGACGTTGCACCCAACAATAAAAGTGGAAATAATCAATTCTAATAGATTTTAGCAACGCTCGAGTAAGTAAACACATTTAGCATCATCGGCTCCCCTACTAAAATGTTTTCAGGGTGAACATAAGCCGCCAGGAATCGGATTATACTTACGAGCTGGGTGTATTTCCGTCGTCTACATTTATGTAATGTGATTAATATAATATTTCAATTGGTAATAGAAACTTTAGTTAGTAGTAAATCCAGGGCTGGCAATTAAGTAGTCTATACACCTAGCCTAGTCTAGCCGCGCGCTGGCACTTAGCTACTAGGATATTTCCAGTGGTTTAGTGCTAGCGGCTGCAGAAAATTGTAAGATAATCACTATTGCTACGTAGTGATTGTCAAGTGCTCGGAGCGCGTTATCAAGCTTTTTTTATCGACAATATTAATAAATAAAAACGAAATAAATGTGGCAACACTGACCTCAAACTCAAATATGTGGGATCAAAAGAAAAAAACAAATATATTTGGTACAGTATTTATTGTATAGTTGTCATTACAAAAATGTCAATGTTAGCAAAAATAATCACAGTCTGACACTTGATAGTTACAAAATTATTCTACGACACAAACACGCCCCGCGGCGTCGCCTGGCGCGACGACACAACCTCATGTTTGCTTGACCGAAGCCATAAAAAAGATTTTATACAATCGCCATTACTTACAAGCTACACTATCTACCGACTCTATCCGTAACAACCTAACTTACTGTACAGAACTACGAAAAAAAAAATGTGACCATAGCTTACAGAATTTGAAACCATAAAGTTTGTGTTGCCTTTCAATAACAAGATGGCGCAGTCATTCATAATTATTATTTTTTCTGTGAAAAAATATAATTATATAGATTTAAACCTGTATTTTTTGTTTCGAATAAGATTTTTTTAAAGTTTATTATACACCATTATTGTTTATGGCACCATCTTATTCTATGGTAACTCATTAATCAGGTAGGTTCAACATTGAATGTCAAAATCTTATAATTAATGTCCTTTACCGATGAAGCAAAGTGTTCAATGTGTTTATTTTAGAAACAAAAAAACAATATAACCTAATCGAAAGATAGAGTAATATAATAAATTAATTTATATTTATCAATACACTTGGGGTTCGGTTACACTTGCAAAGTTGACAGATAAAATTGCGCTGTCACTTTGAACACAAAATAAAATAAAGCTACTTAATTACTTTATTGAAACATTTATTCAGTTAGCTCTTAATATAATTAAGTTCAGTTAACAATACAAATCAAGGCTTTTCTGAAATAAACACAGAAACACATTTTAACCCTAAAAAGCGTTGGACCAATCATTATTGCTAACATTCCCGTTAACCCTACATACAAACTCGACACTAACATAAATATAGGCTACTATTTACAATCCGACTAACAGTCAATTAGCTATAAGTACTAAGTTAAAATCAGTTTGTTCGTGTGTTTGAGCAATTGATCGTTTTTGGCATTCACTAATACGCGCACTCCCTGTGTGTTAGGCTTTGTGTGTGTGTGTGCGTGTGTGAATTAGCCAATCAAATATTTTTTTATCTGTTCCAATATTTAAAATTCGAACACAACAGTCCGACCACAGACAACATTTTAACATGTATCGGTGAATACCAAAGACAATAAAAAAACAGACAAAGTAACCTATAAATTACTTTATTTGTAAATTAAATCGATTGTAATAAAATATAGGCTACCTTTTCTTAAATAAATTTCAAGCTCTGGCTGTATACTGCCGATTTATCTTTTAAAAGTGTGAATATTGTTTCTGTATATTAGAAAAATAATGACATTATTACTCCTAACGTTTACTCGCTAGTATACAGCCCGCGGCATCTCCCCTCACCGTTGAAGAAATTTCTATACTGACTAAAATATAGACGCGGTCCATTGCTATCATAAGCCTCACAAAATTCACATCTCGAACATTTGCCATGACGAGCAGGCTGCCATATAATCGTGACCGACTGAAATATATGCGTATCTAAAATTTACATACATTTTGAATAAAAATATAAAAGTTTTAAAAACGACATAACTTTTTAAATGCCATTTTTTTATAATACAAAGAGACAGGAGGCGGCGCCCCCGACGATAGACCGAAACCTATTGAGCAACCTCATGGCAACCTAATTTCTTTTGAACTTCAGAATGGTTATCGTAACGACTAAGAATAGGGCGATCCACGCGAGGGTGGACACGAAGCCCATGTAGACGTCAGGGTCTGTGAAGGGCCACCCTCTCGTGAGGATGGATCTGAGAGAGTTGGTGGCGAGCGTGAGGGGCAGGCAGAGGGACACGTAGCGCAGGATCCAGGGCATGCCCTCGATGGGCCAGATGACGCCGCTGAGCAGCAGCGTCGGGTAGAAGGAGCCAAGCGCGAGCTGGATGGCGTTACGTTCTAACTCGCAGGCGGCTGATATCACGAAGCCGAAGCACATGCCGCAGAGACCTGGACATCAAAAATATTGAAATTAAATTAAATGTCGATATTAATAATAATAAATAAACATTCTACAACATTCTGCATAACGCTATCTAAATCCATGGTACCTAAGCATAGCTTAACTAGCTTGTCTTATGGAATCCAGAATAATAACGGGTAAACATACTGTTTTTTTTTGTATATGCACACATATTATTTGTAGAAACACCCAGACCAATGCAAATATACATGTTCATGCATACAAATATTTGCAATAAGCGGGAATCAAAACCGCGCCCCCTGTGTAGCAGTTGAACGTTCTATCGCTAAGCCACAGAGGCCGTCAATATTTGTAATATTTGAGGCAAACATGAGTTAAAGTAGAAAAAGAGAACTGTGTCAAGTTTTTGATCACTCCTCTATTTCACTCGTCAATATTGTCGATCGTTGCTACTAAAAAGTTAAAAATCGGTTGACAAATAGGCCGAAAGTTAACGTTTATTTATTTATTTATTTATATTTATTTTATACTTTATTGTACACATAAATTACATTTATATAAAAAGATGAAATGTACATTACGTACAAAGGCGAGCTTAACTCAAAGTTGAGTTCTCTTCCAGCAACCCCGGGAGTGCACAGAGGAATTGCAATACGAGAGGCTAAGTCTCTAAGTTTATTATATCTTTATTTCAATTATTTTTTATCTAGGACACGCCAATTTGACTTCATGTCGCCTGATGGTAAGCTAAAGGCAAAGTCTCAGGAGAGGGTCGCCGTTACACACACTAAGTACAATGGTGGCACTCAGCTTGGCGGTCTCATCAGATGCTTTTTCACGCCATTTCAATTGGGGGTTTTTATCCTTAAATAATATGCCAACCCCATTGTACCATACCGAGTAAACATATTAGATAAATCAATTCGCTGCTGAACCACCAGAGCCAAACGACATAGCTTCATAGTCTACTTAGATTTAGGTCTTGCTAAGATCGTTTGAATGAGACCTATATCCAGTCTA
This sequence comes from Eilema griseolum, assembly GCA_963662185.1. Classification (NCBI taxonomy): domain Eukaryota; kingdom Metazoa; phylum Arthropoda; class Insecta; order Lepidoptera; family Erebidae; genus Eilema; species Eilema griseolum. The sequence continues at coordinate 1,324,100 of OY759252.1, forward strand.
TTTAGATTTAGTTAGTTCAGCAGCAAATCGCGTTCGTCTTTGTTCCGGACACATTTCGCTTAACGCATAACTTTTATATTAGAAAATATAAACAATATAATTATTACTTATAAAAAAAATAAACTAAGTAAATTGCACCAATGTTGTCCATAGACATTTAAAGAAAAATAGTCGAAAACGACAAGTGAACTAACAATACTAAAATATAAAAAATGCAGTCAGCAAAAACTAAACAAGGCTTTTTTTTCTTCTATTTGATTATCTACTAAATATATAAAAATATACTGTTTATAATAATGTGTTCTGTTTTTTTACCAAAAACTGCAAATATTTGTATATAATAATATTCGCCTTGGTTCATTTCCTTATCGTCAGCAAAAACTGGTTTCATAATTTAAATAATGATCATCATTTTTCAACATCAAAATGTTTATTTTTTTTATAAAACTGATGACTATGCTAATGACTGGACTATGATAATTGCCAGTAACAAAAAATCTAAATGTAGGTAAGATGTTTCTTAAAATATTGTCGTAATGACAAAGGTGTCCAGTGCCTAATGAACATAAAAAGTACGTTAGCACTGGACGTCATTGACCATTTTATGACCAACAAAAATAATAATTAATGTATTATTAATAAAAAATGTCTGGGCTAGGTACAACCGACTTGAAGATTTTTTTTTATAAATTAAACGTCAATTGAGAAGTACCCTAGTAATAAGCTTACAACCTACTAGGCCCACGATTCTACTAAAGCAAAACCACCGTCATACACACACAGATACTGCGAAAAATGACACATTTTTTTTAGACTTTTTTTTTATGCAACTTAGGTGGCTGACAAGCACACGACCCACCTGATAGAAAGTGGTTACCGTGACCTATGTACACTGTGGCTAAACATGTTTGTGCTATACTGTGATATTCTTTAAGATCTGTCCTACCGTGTTTAACACCAATAAAATTCTTTCTTTTCTTTTATGAACGTGTGTAACACCAGTGTTTAGCAGTGTCTGGTATGACAGTGGTTTTACTTTAGCAGAATCAAGGCCCAGTAAGTATTGAAAAGTAAGACTAGAAGGGTATATCCAGTGAAGTATGAAACGAATTTCATTCCGCTGTGGAATTATCTCCTTGCTGTGGTGTTCCCAAGACACTACAATATTCTTTAACTTCAAGAATGCCTCAGGTGTTACACGTTACATGCCCGCTGAGTTTCTTGCCGGAGTCTTCTCAGGTCGGGGCCGCGTTTCGAACCAGTGGTCTATTTGCTAAACGGGTTTTCATGTTCCTTTTTTATGGACGTTTCGTAAGTGCCGATTTAATGTTCTATGCAGAATAAATGATTTTTGACTTTGACTTTGAGTAAAGAAACTTTATAATTTTTTTTTTTTTTTTGTACCACTAAGTTGGCAGACAAGCACACGGCCCACCTGATGGGAAGCGGTTACCGTGGCCTATGGACGTATGCAACACCAGGGGTGTCACACTCGTGCTGCCGACCATGAAGAAACCTTCTTCTTCATTTATTTGATATTGCCTAAAATGGCGGCAATTTACGCTTTGAAAGACCTGTACTGTAGTGCTGCACTCTGGCGCCAGAACATTGCAGTATTATCTCTTGTTAATTCGTGTACATGTCTGCTGGCGATATAAGAAATAGCATCACACTCACCCTGCAGCAAAGTCAGCATGATCACAAACACGATATTCCCGTTGTTCTTGACTCCGAACACGAGGATCATGAAGATGAGCACGAGCGCGGTCTGGCCGCACATGACCACGAACTGCGTGACCACGTGCGAGAACAGGATCTCGCCGGGGGACACTCCCGCCACCCACGAGCGGTCCAGCAGGCCCTCCATGCGTTCCACGATGAGGGCCGACGAGGTCAGGGCGACGGCTAAGAAGAACACGATGCTGGAAGGGAAAATGGTGTTAATTGTAACGGTTCTCCGATTGATAGGTCATCTCGTCGAAGTTTCACAATTAGGGCCTCACCAAAATATATGTATATAAACAAAACAAAAAGATAGGTGGAATAAATATATAAAAACTCACGTTAAAATAACTCCGGGCGCGACGAAGTCCGTGAACGAAGGGTTCTTGTTGCCGTAGATGGGGTCCATGAAGTCGATAGGGATGTCGCCGAGCTTGGGGTTGTAGTGGCACGTCTCCAGCAAGTCCTGGAAGGTTACAAGTCGTTTGGTTAGTCATCAAAGAATCTCTGCTATGGTCAAGAGAATGAAGAGTGTCCTTTGGCATTTATTTTAAATGCAGTAGTCCCCACGGATTATTTTTTGTATGATTGTTTAAACTGACTAAATCTGCTAAAATACAGGTGTTATTTTTTCGGATTTCAATAGGTTTGATAACAAGCGAGTTTCCGAAACATTAGTATCAAAATAAACAGGATATTTACCATGTTTCATTGTTTTGAGTTTGAGTTTGAGCTTGAGTTTGAGCGCCGAAATATTGGAAACTCAAAACAATGAAACATGGTAAGTATCCCGTTTATTTTGATACTGATGTGAGTGACCATGATAGTTTAAATACCTATAGAGTTTTCGAAAATCTTTGAATGTACAATTATTTATTAATGAAAATAACGGAATGTTTCCTTTGAGTGCAATTCGCTATCTCCTGTATATTAAGAGAACGGTCGAAAATTTGCATCCAGGACAAGAAAAACTTCACTAAACTGAACTAGCAAGTGCATGTTACCTTAGCGAAGTCCCTGTAGGAGAACTGTATGTCCCTGTTGAGCATGAGCCCGATCTGCTGGTTGGACATGTCGAGCCACACTTGCACCTCTGACGACATCAGGGTGTCATTGTCCGCCGTGTCCGCTGCGAAGAAAACAAACACATTTATAAGCAAAACTTATTAAATAACAGGTCATATGAAATTGACGTTTTTTTGAAGAAATTGGAGGAATCCCAATTTTCAGTACTAACATTTTCGCATTATTTTTAGGAATGACAAAATCCTAATTTTATGAATTTTTTTGTGTATGAATGATACAACATTAAGCTAACAAACACTTCATTTACATTTTGAAAAGTGACAGCTGTAAAAAAGTAATACGAAATTAATCAACTAAGTGGATAGCATTTAGGTGCGGTGTCGTACAAGGCGACTAAGGGATAGCGCTGTTTAACATCAGACAGATACATACAGCCCAGACTCAGTCTCAAATGCATGGCTCGAGTCAACAATAGTGCTCTGAATACGGCAACAGGCTCACCCCCTATTACGTAGTAAATTAACACCACACATTTCACCAATAATTATACATCTGCTATCTGCCTAACCCTCCGGGGATAAAAGCGTGATTATATGTATGTATGTAATAGTAGAGTCCAAAATTAAATGATATTTTTGGAATTTTTGTGGAATGACTGTGGTTGACAATTAGCAGAATCTGAATAATGAAAAAGAGTGGGATCCAATGTACTACCTTGTGGTACACCATGACAATATCTCTTCTATAAGGCAGTTGTCTACAATCTAGCAGGACTTACCCAACGCGAGCCTGGCGACGAGCGAGTCGGTGTAGTTCTCGTTGAAGTAGAGCGCGCCCCAGGCCTCCCCGTCCGCCACGGCCTGCAGGGCCCCGTCTAGGGAGGTGTAGTAATGCTTTTCCGTATGATTGTTGAGGTGGTCCAGGTAGCGGCACGACAGGTTCTTCATAGAGCACGACGAGTTGTACGGACAGTAGCCATCGAAGCTGTGCACGTCGTCGTTTACTATAGCCTGCGGAGGAAGGACGGCTTGCTGTAGAACGATTTGATATTGTCGGGAGTGCCGGGACTGTGTATGGTTAGTGCAGCAACTAATGTGTTGGACTAATTTCAATCATGCTGGTACTATTATGACCTCTATGTACCAGGATCAATATTAGTGGTAATAGCTGATAAGTTGCTCATCGAACAGTTAGAGAATATGAGAATAGGGCTGAAATTAATTTAGTAGTCAAAACATTCATGAAAACTAAGAGGGTTTAATGGATTTAACTTACGGGGTTTAAGGGAGCTTTAAGGGAGCAAGAATTAGGTATTGAAAGAAATTTTGAAGCATTTAGGACGCTAACTATTTAAATCAATTAAGATAGAAAAATAATTTGGATGTTTTCTGGCAAAAGTTCGGTGGCTCAGTAGTCAGAGCATTCCCCGTGTATGAGGAAAGATCGTGGGTTCGAATCCAGTATGAACCGTTTAAATTTTCTCTCAATCGATAAATGGGCTAATGGTTCCTATAAGATTGGCCTTGTCCGGTTTCCTATACAGTAGCAGTAAAAAATACTATGAAACATGGTTAAAGACGACAGCGGCAGACAACATATATTACAGCGATTGTCACACAGCTAAAAACTAATATTATTACGCTAGGGGCAATTAAATAACAATTTTGGAACTAAAATCTAGTGTTTTTCAACATAATGGGTTTCGCAATTTGAGTTGCATTGAAATTATACTTATTTGTGTGCAAAACTCGGATGAGTTCATCGTCTAAATTAAGATTGTGTCTACATGGCAATATCAACATCCTCGAGGCCCTAGCCAACCTCTCCCTACGTGCACCAACTCGGTGCACGTGCTAAACAATAAACGAAGCCGTGACGAAGGTTTTCCTCATAAGGTGTCGATAAATTTGAGCATTCACTTGTATTAAGTTGCGAATGTCACATTACAGAAAACTAAACTAGAGCCTTTTAGCGAGCTTTCTGGTGAGAATTTTCGCGAGCTCTATGCTTGATTGGGTTCCTTGCTTTGTTCGACAAATTAAAAAACTGCGAGTGTGAATGTGTGTGAATGAAAGGACTTTTCTGTCCCAAACAAGCCAACATCCTAATAAGACAATAAGCTCCAAATAGCAACTTTTGGACGCAACTGGGAAATCGCTATGAGAAAGATATTTAAAGTTCAGACAATTACAGTGAGATGTTACTTACCAGTCTCAATCCACTAGGATCTCTGCCAATCGCGAGACAGAAGAGGATGACTTGCATCACAGGAAGTACGAAGATGAACAACATCACGCCAATATTGCGCCACATTCTCAGGAAGTTCTTTTGGATCAACGCCTTTATCTTGCCGCGTGATGTAATCTGGAGTTGAAAGGAGATTTGTTGATGAAAAGTGTTTACTGTGGCAACACCAGGGAAGTCACACTCGTTCCGCCGATCCTATAAGAATAGTGTTTCTGTGCCGTCAGTGTAGAAGATAAAGCAGGATAAGCCTTTTGTCTTCCCACTGGCAGCACAGAAACTCACCAGTGAGTCCTGGCTACCCTGATTACCGCCGGTAACACAACACAAGGTTATTATAGCCGTGGTATTCTGTAGGGCGAAGGTACTCAATCGGTTTGCTCAATTGGGACGGGTCTTCCTTCTCTGTGAAAAGTTGATTATATGATTGTATAACAGAACCTCGGTTGCCATACGAACATCTATGGCAGTCATCACGGGTAGTTCGAGCTCTCTAAAGTTTGACTAGTCCTACTACAGTACTTCGATATCGGCAATTGGTCGTGGGGGTCAGATGGCAGCCACTAAGGCCTTAAGGATCAAGAAATCCACACCTTCGAGACACTTTGGCAAAGGCTTTTCCCTTGGATTCGGAGGTCAGCTGCTAGTTGCCCCTATAAAAGTAATATGTCAATAATAATAAGGTAAGCTATATAATATGTCTTTTTTTTCTTTTCTTTCATTCAAAATGAGGATACCACCTTACTTACATTCAAACAACTCCCGCAATCGTCACACTCGGGAGTCACTGACGTCACTTTGCTAGGGATCTGCAAGAAAAGTAAAAACAAGATATAAACATCTGACTATTAAACACAACAAAGCTGACCAAATACTCATAACTGGGCAAATTTAAATTGGGGGACAGATATAACGTGCATTAGACTTGTGTCTTTTTAGTTTTATGCATTTATATTATTGGATTTTAATATTCAACTTTGTAGTTGATAAAGAATTAAGTTAAAATTAAAATCTTCAAGACCCAAGCTGGTATACCAGCCCGCCTAGACAATTGACAATTCGCTGGACGGCGTATAGTAGAATAAAATTACGTATGTATGGAATTTGACGTTTATGACATACGTTGACAACTGTCATAAACGTCAAATCCCATACACTTGTCATTCTATTCTAAAATATGATGGCCAACGAATTGACACTTGTCTAAGAGAGCTGAATGAATTATTTAGGTTCACTTAAGTTCTACGAATAATTGATGAACAAATTACATCGCCATTTGAGCCAGCGCCGTGTTCCACAATAAGCACCTCCTTGCTCTGGTGGAAGTTCAGGCCACGGACTTGAGGGTCGTCTGCTGCGTAGGGGGCCTCCTCGCGCTTCGACATCTTGTTCAGGCCGAGGCCGCCGCCAGACACGTTGAGTTCAACCACCTGGTTGGCTTGACCTGGAAAGAATGTAGTAGAGTGAATACTTCTGGTGAAGGTTCCAGTACTTTAAATTTAGGTAGAGGAGATTCAACTTTCTATCTACCACTGAACCTAGACAAGTGGCCATTCATTAGTAGAACTGAAAGACTTAGTAATGTATAGAATTGACATACGTTTGTGACTGCCATAACCGACAAAATACTTGTCATTACCATACATTTAATATTCTATTTATTTGCATAATATAGTCATAATAAGTTGGTCACTAAAAATAAAATAAGTACAATGCATTATCACTAGTAGTGGTATGCAAATATTATCCACATTATTCGATTCGTCTTTTGTGATAAAGTTTACACTATTCAAATCAAAATAATAATAAAACATTTGAAATTCATCGTCAACAATATAAATACATTCGATATTTCATTAATTCAAAAGAAATTAATAGTAATAATATTATCATGGTATAACATGACATGGTATAACAATAATATCATAATATTATAATGGTGACCCTCTTTCCTGAGACTTTGCCTTTAGCTTACCATCAGGCGAGGTGAGCTCAAGTTGGCGTGTCCTATTTATATAAAAAAAAACAATTGTCAAAAAAAAAACTATTACACTACTAAATTAAAATGTCAAAAGAACAAGAAACAGGAAGGCTAGTTTTTATTTTTGTAGGGATTACACTGGTTGGGGGCATTTTTGTAAATAAAGAGTTTTTCTGTGTAATACATAATCTATATACAATGGTTGTAACGAAACTTATAAAACGTCATTGGAAAATAAATAAAAAGTAGAAGAATTAGACTCCATTCCAAGAATTGAATTGAATCTAAGAACTAGACTAACTAATGTTCATCTAATGAACTACTGGCCTCGTCCTGAGAAGACCGGCAAAAAACTCAACGGATTTTTTTTGTATAAAGCTAATCAGTATTGTGTAAATAAAATCAAGGAAAATGCTACATATCTAACTGAAATAATTTCAATTACTAAGGCAATCGTCGTTTATCATGAAATGTGATACAAAAAACACCGTTAGCGGTCTAAAATATTATTGGCAGCTATAAAAATATTGATTAAATCTCTGTGGTTACAAATTATTGCCGGAACTTGTGTGCGTCAGTAAAATAACTTGTAGCGTAGATATCCTTGAAATACAGCCATAAAACTAAACTTTGTTTATACATAAATACATGTTATGAATTATAGCATATTGGTAGATACAAAATCAGTATGTAGTATGTACGTACTTTAGGTAGGTATTTTTTCCGAGCAATTTCAAAGCTGTCTTAGACCATGACTCAGGGTCTGCCGGGAAGTTCTGGCTCATATGCCGGTAATATAGTTGGTCCAAATACGACATAATCACCTTATGAACAGAAAATTTTGTGGGGATATCTGCACGAAACAATCCGGAAATTTTTCACTTTTCCAAGTACAGTGTAAATCTTACAGACATATAGGCAGGACATAGATTCAGATGAAGCTCAGAATTCGATTAAATAATAAGTACTATCGCAAGTTTACGCGAATGAAATTGAAATAAAAAGTATTTTTTACGGATTTTGCTAATTATTTTGTGTTATTTTATCCCAATCCCGATGTTTCAGTTGGTTTTCAGTCTCCCTCCGGTGACTAAGACTGTTTATAACTCCAGCAGTTTTGCTATGCATTGCCAGTTTTCTGACTGATAGGTAACGCATAGCCAAACATAACTGGGAATGTATTCATTCATTCAGTCATTTATTTATTTATTTGCTTGTAATGTGGTATAATAATACAAAATAAGATAACCAAATAGTTATAAAAAATTAACAACAAGGTGTATTCACGAAGATGGGCGCATCGCGGTATTATATAATTTTTCAAAATTGGTGTTTTTGTGTATAAACATAACGTCTTTTTAGACATAGCGTATTTGACAACGCACACGAGTGTAGGAAAGTGGCATATTACAGTGAATTGTGTCTTTTCGTGTTGATTTCAAATCTCCTTAGGGAGCTTCTAGTAAAGTCCCTACAACTTTACTGAATAATCATCTCATTAATCGTTATCATCACCATCATCATCATCATCAACTCATTGTCATCATCAATAATCATTCTATAGGTCCCCAACTTGAAAAACTTGACATTAGCGTCTCGCCATTAATAATTTTAAAGACATTTACTTGACATTGGCAAAATTGTGGCCATTTGCTGCAGAAGTCAGATAAGAAAAGAAGAAGAATTTAACAATAGTATATAACACCCCTTATAACACAGATCACTCAAGTTATATCTTTGACTTTATCTAACAATGGGTAATGCAGCAGCCTTGACTACGTACGATCGATTAAGGCGTCGATGCAACTTCAACCTCTCATTATAAGTAAGTAAACAAATACAGTCATTGTACGTCTTGGGACGTCAGGAAATAACTAGTAATTAGCTACAAATATTTATGTGCGATGCACCTGCCGGGGTGCGAGACATATGGCTCCGGCAATCTCACCTCCGGCAATCTACGACCCACAGACGGCGTGCGGCCGGTTCCAATATTCGATTGTCAATGTAAGTTTATATTCAATCCCGATTTTTTTCGATCGATCGACAGAGAATCGGTATTTAATTTGTCTATCTCGCCACCAACACCCTAACAAAAAAAGCTATCACTTTGGTACAAACGGTAATCTAAAAGTAACGATCTCCCCAAAGATCGATTAGAAAAAGCATCGGCATGTCGCGGTTATCCGACAGAGAACTGAAGTTACCGACATAGGCCACAGAATAAGCAAGTTGAAGTGGCAGTGGGCTGGCCACGTTTGCCGAAGGACCGATGGCCGTTGGAGCAAACGAGTCCTAGAGTGGAGACCGCGACAAGGTAAACGAAAGATAGGACGCCCCCTAGTCGAATGATGGACGGACGACCTGAAAAAGGTGGCTGGGATAGACTGGATGCGAAAGGCGGAGCATCGGAGAAAATGGCGCACATTGGGAGAGGCCTATGTCCAGCAGTGGAGTGCGGTGAGCTGATTGATTGATTGATTGATATCGCGGTTGGGGTATCCGTGGGGATTGTGCCCTTGGAATAAAAGGCATTGCACTTTTTTAGTTTTGGATTTTTTTTACTAGACCTGTCTCACCTCACGGTAATACCCGGTGTCTTTTAAGACGATTTCCGCGCACGAAAAATAAATTAAAGGGGCAAAAGTCTTGGATGTAGACTTTTTCTGATCTAAATGTACCTTTGAAAAAGTATAATTTTTGCTTCAAAACTAAAAAAAAATGGTATTGTGTTAGGGTAGGGTAGAATGAAGTATTTGAGTCACTTGAGTTGCGAATCTTTCCTCTGTATACGCGCCCTTAGGTGTCTCATTGTATGCGTCTCATAATCTATAAGCTAGCAATGCCCTGGCTTAGACGAGCGAATGATTCATGGACCACTCATACAGTTTCTTTAATGATGACAATAATTATGACAAATGAATCAGTTTCTAACAACAATTATTGTCTGTCATTTGTTTCATGTAATTCTTCGTCCTGTCTCCCAACTGTCAGAACCTCGTCTGAAATGATGTTTTAATAAACCTGTAGAGTTTGTCTCACACCCCGGCCGACTCAGGGCCATCTGTTTCAAGCTACATAAGCCTCTTAAACATTGTTTGCTTCTCTGAAGCTACATGTGCGTTTTGTAAGTCTTTTTGCATTTCATAGTTCAGTTCTTTTGAAAGGGGTGCGGTAGAACCGACCCGAGTACGGCGGGTGAAACCTTGGGGCATTATAATGTGTGATATGGACTGGCTGAATAATATTTTAATTTATAAAAATAACTGACTGCATATTTGTCCTACTGTAAATCTGTTGACAATAAAGAATTATCTATCTACTAGCTGACCCACCCCAGCTTCAACAAAATCGTAGATAACTGTTTATCTATTCTTTTTTATACCACTTAGGTGGCAGGCAAGCACACGACTCACCTGATGGAAAGTGGTTACCGTCGCCTATGGACGTGTGCAAAACCAAGGGACTCACATACGCGCTGCCAACCCTGTAAGCATAGAGAGTTTCTGTGCCGTCAGTGTAAAAGATAAAGCAGGACAAGATTTTGTTTTTCCCACTGACAGCATTAAAACTCTCCAGTGAGCTCTGGCTACCCTACTCACCGTCGGGAACACAACACGAAGTTATTATGGCCGCGGTATTCTGTAGGGCGGAGGTACATTTTTACGACTAAAATTCAATAGTTATAAAATTTAACACTAAGGCAGCCTGAAGTAATGTCTCCAGCCAACAGAATAGACAAAACCCACTTTCTAAATATTTTACACAATATTAAGAATTAAATTCATGAAAAAATTACTTCATATAAAGATGTTTCTATATTAATATGCTAATGCTTTGTTGCAACGAGCTCGTGGCGTGCGCGTGCGCAGCCGGCCTTATGAAACGAAGCACAATGCAAGGTCCTACACAAATGGGACATGACCATTCTTTGGACAATTATTTTGTCATAAACCGTATGACTGGAACATCTTAATGTGACATTTGTAAGTAAATAAGTCTCTTCTGTACATGCATGGAATGTAAAATGGTCTTAGGCCTAGCTAAGTGGTTGAGGAATCGGACTTACGAACGAAGTGCCTGGATTCAAACGCTGGACATTACTCTTAATTTTATACCACTTAGGTGGCAGACAAGCACACGGCTAACCTGATGGAAAGTGGCTACCGTGGCCTATGGGCATGTGTCTCACCAGAGTAGTCGAGCTCACGCTGCCGACCCTGTAAGCACAGAGTTTCTGTGCCGTCAGTGTAGAAAACAAAGCAGGGCAAGTCTATAGTCTTCCCACTGAGAGCACAAACTCGACAGTGAGCTCTGGCCACCCTACTCACCGCTGGGAACACAACACGAAGTTATTATGGCCGCGGTATTCTGTAGGGCGGAGGTACTACCCCAGTCGGACTGCTCAATTGGACGGAAATACCGCTGTGTCCTACCTCCTTAAGTCGTAGTAGATAGTAGTTTAGTATTTGAGGAATCGGACTAAGGAGCGAAGTGCCTGGATTCGAACCCAGGATATTACACTTCCGACGTGAACCCAATCCCAAGACTTGCAATTTGGCTTAGGTGGAGGGTTTGCTATGTTTGCTACTCAATCAAAAATTAACCGCGTGGTTCCCGGCAGAGTAGAATTTGGACTAGCCCATATCTTCCCATCCAATCCCAATTTTCAGTACTAACATTTTTGCATTATTTTTAGGAATGACAAATCCTAATTTTATGATTTTTTTGTGTATGAATGAGACAATATTAAGCTAACAAACACTTCATTTACATTTTAAAAAGTGAGAGCTGTAAAAAAGTAATACGAAATTTATCATCTAAGTGGATAGCATTTAGGTGCGGTGTCGTACAAGGCGACTAAGGGATAGGGCTGTTTAACACCAGTCAGATATATACAGCCCAGACTCAGCCTCAGATGCATGGCTCGAGTCAACAATAGTGCCCGGAATACGGCGGTAGCCTCACCCCCTATTACGTGGGACCGAATTCAATGATTGGTGAAATGTGGGTATTAATTCACCTCTGCCCAACCCTCCGGGGATAAAGGCGTGATTTATATGTACTCAATCAAAAAATCTGAACGTATCTGTGTCAAATTTGGCACAGCGCTAGATTATAATCAGGAATAGCAAACAGGCTATTTATTCTGGAAATAACTACCTCTGGATAAAGGCGGATCTGGCGGAAAGGTGATCTCTTTTTTGGTGTCAAAACGGCCATCATAGCGTGCCGCAACTAGTATTTGGAGTAGATACAATTGAGTTCTTGTAATGGCCATTTATAAGTTTTCCCACGTAACAAAGCAAGTAAAGCAAGTAATTAATGTCAGGAAAATTTATTTTGTTTAATAATTTCTTTTTTTGTGTTTCAGAGCTAAGTTTGTTGGGCTGACTGTACAACAGTCGCTGAATGTACCCATAGGTAAATTAATAACTTAGGTAAATCTTACACCCAGATCTGAGATTTATGAATGAGTCACACTTACATTATGTGCGAAATATGTGTGCTAATAGCAGACTCAGGTGAAAATACCCACAAATATTTTGTGAGAGGTTAGACGAATAATGACGTAATTGTTCGCTAACGAGTCAATCGTGAACTCTGTAAATGACGCATAACTCAAGTGGAACCATTAGTTCGAATAACTTATATTAAAACCGTACCGAAACTGAACTCAGGTAACATTTATCCGACTTTTTTTATACCACTCAGGTGGCAGACATGCACACGGCCCACCTGATGGAAAGTGGTTAAACAGCACAAATACTATGACTATGTCCACTCTGACACAGAACAGATAACCTTCAAGCCTTTTCTCAACGCTGTGACTCAGATACGCTTGAGTCGTCGGTTGTTAGTCGTCGGTTTCAAACGTGATGACCGAGGTTCGAACCCACGTATTTACTAACGCAAGTTTGACGCAAGTTTAAATATTAAATTTTGTTCTACATATCACACTAGAATGACTGATCAGATCTAAATGAAATTGAAAATTGGACCAGGGATATATTTTATACTGGAATAGCTTGTGGACTTCACGCATAACGGCCCAAGTAAAGAGGCTATGTGAGGACAAAAGAGTCCTCTTTCCATTTCCATTTCCAGCTTATAAGCTACCCAATAGCTAACTCGATGAACGACCTCCGCCCCCCATGAGCGCAGGCCTGGAGGTGGCGCGCCTCTCCGTCCCGGGGACGAGTTGGGGACTCTGTAGACCGCATACCCGAGAAGAGGGCCAGATCGTAAGAGATGGCCCTGGGTCGGCCGGGGTGCGAGGGAGATGCCTGTCAACCTCGCCTTCGGCAACCAAAAACTACCCAGGCGGCGTGCGTTTTGGTCGGTTCGAGTCCGACATAACCTCTTCCAGCGGCTCTGGTGGGGGGGTATCCGTGGGGATTATGCGCACGTAAAAAAAGGTATTGTGTCGTGGGAACGTGATCAGAGTTCTAAGCACGTGTAGCCACAGACAACAGCTAGTACGATATAGATGACAAGTGACAACACACTGACATTCTTTGATTGACGTAAGACTATAGACAATTAACTATTTTTTTTGTCAATGGAATGAATCAGGTACAGCGTTGCTTTGTCTATAGGCCCTGTTTCTCAACACATACTTAGGTACCTATTTAATTGTTGTGTTGTGAAATGAGACGCGCACAAAACAACAATAATACTTAGGTACACTAATCGTTAACATTATGTACTATATTATTTTAATATGCCACTCATAAATGTTTACGAGGGACTTTTGTTCTGAGTCCATTTTGTACAGATTGACCCCTTAGTTCTATGGCTGTTATAATGGGTGTTGTAATATATATACCTACCTAAGTTTATTGTACCTATTATTAACGTGCTCAAAGTTATAATGGTTGGCGGTAAGGTGATGGGTAGACCTGACAGCAGTGGCATGGGGTGTAAATTATCAGAAGGAAAGCCGGTGGAAAAAGAAATTGCCTCGATCTAGTTTGTCATGCATTATGCAAATTATTGGAAAGACGATAGGAATCGGGTTACAGGGAACCCTCACCACTACCAGTCAGTCACCCTAGTATCTCACAGATGCAGCCTGGTCAAGAACCAAGCGGTTCGGTAACTCTTTCCTCTGTCGCACCATTAAGGCCTGGAATTCATTACCAGCTCACGTGTTTCCTTCTTCCTACAGTCCCAGGTCCTTTAAGCGGGGCGTGAAAAAGCATATGATGAGGCCGTCAAGCTGAGTGTCACCATTGTCACATGGTATGTGTAAGTAATGGTGACCCTCTTTTCTGAGACTTTGCCTTCAGCTTACTATCAAGCAAGGCGAAGTCTAATTGACGTGTTCTATAAATTAAAAAAAAAAAAGCTATAAAAATATATAGCCTGAGATCAAGAAAAAACATAGGTAGCTCCATGGACAACTCTATAAAAACTATGTGATAAAATAATGCATTTTCTGTCTCATTGTCTGTACATTTTATTTGTTTGAATTATTGTCTTAATATCATTTCAACGACAGTGTACAGAGGCTTAAAACATGTCGGAGGATTGACAATGGTTTTCAAAATGTTTTAGTTCGGTAATAATTTTATAATTGCATTTGTTTTTTTAGTTTATTATTGCTTTAACTATTCCGCATTTGCTTTTTAGCCCAATATAGAAAATTTGCCTTAGTCGCTGTACATAAATGGTATTATACATATTCTTAACTTACTTTCAGCCTCATTCGCCAAGTTAGACGAGTTTATGATACAATAATGCCCTCGATTGTACTATAGTAAAATCATTGTCATACCATAGACACTGCAAAAATGGCAATAAATTTTAGAATTTATTTCTATAACGTTAAAGTCCAAAATTAAGTGAAAAAACATTCATTACACTATTTCATTCACTCTGCAAAAAGCCTATTAATTTTGATCTTTCCGTTTGATTTTCCAATAAATTTATTGATTCTACAAAATCTTTACTACTTATTTACATAATCTATATTCACAATCTATAATCATAAGTTGTATAATAGTTATTTTAGTTTTATTGTATTTAATATTTTTATATTATTTCGTGACATGATTGTAAAATTTTGATGTTCCTAAACTGAATAAATGCACTACGTCTATTTTGAATTTTTCATTGATTTAAATTCTAAAATTAAATGGACGTTTTTTGCAATGTCTGTGGTATGACGAAGGTTTTGCTTTAGCAGAATCGAAACCCTGGTCTCATACCTGTATTGTACTGTAAACTGTATAAGTCCTAGATAACTGAATAGTTCAGATCTCTAAAACTTAGAAGATTCCTACAAAAAAAAGAAGACGGTGGCCTTCACTGAAAGAGAGATAATGTTATTATATCAGTATCTTAATAATAATCGCGGTAGCCTAGTGGTATGGACTGCTGAGACGAGATCTCGGGTTCGTTCCCAGGTTTTACCATGGCACACACCAATGACTTTTCGATGCTTTTCGAAGTTATGTGTGCATTTATTGTAGATTTATAAGTATCCGGTTCATAGCAATAATCTCGCCTAAACATAAACTGGCGAAATGCGGGTGCTAGCATACCTCTGCCTACCCCTTTCGGGTTATAGGCGTGAGTTTATGTTATGTTTATCAGTATCTTACCTTGTTTTCTCGAGAGCTTGAGGAATACATCTTCAAGCGAGATGCAACTGTACATGGTAAGTAGTGCCTGAGGCGATTCCTCGGCGAGCAGGCGGCCGCTTCTCATCAGTCCGATCTGCAAAAAGAACATGACAGGTTGAGAGACTGGTTTTGGTAAAATGAGTAATGGTGCTTTTTCCTTATATATATAGGTACCTAAATTACAAAATTTCGTCTGTATAAGTGATGTCAGTTATCGCAACAAAACATAGTTTATGTCGTTTCCTAGGGTTTAAATCTAAATTACATACAAATAGGTTCAGTCGTTTAGGTGTGAAAACGTAACAGACAGACGTAAGAGAATTATAAATGAAAATTAATAACAAAACGGTTGCCATGGCAGCAGTTTGTGGATCAACCGTGCACCCAGACACTTTTTTAATTTTAATGTGCGTAAAATCACCACGGAGTCCCCATCTCATCCCCGGGTATGGAGAGGTGCGCCGCGGCCTGCTTCTGCTAGGGTGACAGGTGGCTCCACTAATCACCTTCAGGGCTGCGCTCATAGGGAACGTAGGTCATTTTGCGAACTCCGACGCTTAGCCGTCTCCGCTTGCGGGCGGCGCGGTTCGCGAGTCTCCTTCAAATTATTCATGCCACTTTTTTTTTTTTACGTGCGCAAAATCCCCACGGATACCTCCCCACCGGAGCCGGTGGAGGAGGTTATGTCGGACTCGAACCGACCAAAACGCACGCCGCCTATGGGTCGCTTCGGTTGCCGAAGGTGAGGTTGACAGGCATATCCCTCGCACCCCGGCCGACTCAGGGCCATCTACTAACGATCTGATTATTCATGCCACTTGCATTTTAAGGTGATTAAAGGTAGCAGAAAAATATGGCAAAGGATGCTCGCGAGGTCTACTGTTCACAGAAGTATTAGATACGAGTACTAATACTTTCTGTAACTAATATTTTTTATGTATGGCCATTATGTTCACGCCAATACGACTACCTCGCAAGATGGTAAACTGAAGGTAAAGTAAAAAAAAAGAATTCTCAGACGATGCTACGAGATTTATAGTCTCCACGTCGAAAACAAGATATGATGGCTTTGCGTCATTCGAATTATTATACAAGTTTAACTTCTCTACTTTTAGTTTTTGTCCATTGAGGCCACCGAGAAAAAACGTAACGTTCTCGTTTTTGTGTGTTTGTGTATGTTAATGACTGCGGTCAAGCGTGAGTCGTTACCACTTTACATTAATGGAGGTAATTTTATTGTTAACATTTGTATGTAGTAACATTTAATTTTCATCCATACTAATAATATAAATGCGAAAGTAAATTCTTAAAAATAGCCACGTGGTTCCCGATAGAGTAGAATTTGGACCACCCCATCTCTTCCCATGCGGTGTCGTACAAGGTGACTAAGAGATAGGGCTGTTTAACACCAGACAGATATATACAGCCCAGACTCAGCCTCAGATGCATGGCTCGAGTCTACAATAGTGCTCTGAATACGGCAATAGGCTCACCCTTTATTACGTAGTAAATTAACACCACACGGCATTGCTTTAAAGTCTAAAATGAAATGGATTTTTTTAGCAGTGGTTTTGCTTATACAGATTTTTTTTTTATGTAGGACACGTCAATTAGACTTCGCCTTGCCTGATGGTAGGCTGAAGGCAAAGTCCCAAAAAAGAGGGTCACCATTACTTACACATACCGTGTGATAATGGTGACACTCAGGTTGACTGCCTCATCATATGCTTTTTCACGCCCCGCTTAAAGGACCCGGGACTGTAGGAAGAAGGAAACACGTGAGCTGGTAATTAATTCCAGGTCTTAATGGTGCGACAGAGGAAAGAGTCGCTGAACCGCTTGGTTCTTGATCGGATGTTTTGCACCGTGTGCGGATGACATCTAAGACCTGCACGTGTTGTCCTGTGTAGGAAAGGGGAGGGTGGGACTAATTGGAAGAGCTCTTCAGAACACTCCCCATGGTACAGAATCAAGCCCCTGCTGGTCTGGTACATTTTTGATTAACTGTTTCGCGTGGTTGTGCTGATGTAGAATTTTATTCCGGTTCCCACAACCCATGGGACGCTATTCCCGGGATAAAAAGTAGCTTAGGTTTTATTCCAGACTGTCTATTAGGGTAATTTCAACGATATCGGTCCAGCCGTTTGTGCGTAATATATATAATACATCTTCACAATCTTTCAAATTTATAATATTAGTAGGATTGTAGTTTTTTTTATACCACTTAGGTGGCAGATAAACACACGGCCTACCTAATGGAAAGTGGTCACCGTGGCCTATGGACGCATGCATAACGAAGAGAGTCGCACTCGCGCTGCCAACCCTGCAAGCATTGAGAGTTTCTGTACCGTCAGTGTAAAAGACAAATCAGGACAAGCTTTTGGTCTTTCCACTGACAACATAAAAACCCTCCAGTGAGCTCTTGGCTACCCTATATAATATAATATAGTGTCATGTTTCTTTTACATTAGGGTAAGAACAGACACACGATATTACAACTTCCACGATATTACTTTGTGTTTTTGTGTCCACAAAACAATGAGTGCCAGTAGCCTACAATAGCTTCACACGCTAATAAATTAGCTACCTCGACGACATACAGTTACGAATATCAACATTTAAAGTTGACAACCGGTATTGTAATGAAGGAAATACGTGTGTACAACATTCTAGCAGCGTCCGGTCAGGATATACCTGTTAAACTTACCTTTGGCAGCCAAAAAGGACCCACAGGCGGCATGCGTTTTGGTCGGTTCGAGTCCGACATAACCTCTCCCACCGACTCCGGTAGGGGGATATCCGCGGGGATATTGCGGGGACCTTTGTGTTCGCACTTGTTTACTTTTAACACCGCCATATTTAAGAACTTCTTTAATATATAACCAATGTGTTGTATTTAACGTTTACTTAGAGACGGCAGGCGGCACCAGCCGAAGTCCATTTCTTAACCGACACGTGACTTCTAACAGTTCAAACGTGACTTGCGACTTCGTAATTATTCGCTAAGATCATGACACTTCCTATAAGGACGAGTACACACTGCTCGTTCAAAGATGTCATATTTAGTAACTACATACATTTATTCACGCCAATTTCTTTCTGGGGTAGGCAAAGATAACAGTCATGCCATTTACTTTTATTCCTTAGAAATATTTCAGGAGCTTCAATAAACCTTTTATGTAAGCCGGCCGATTTGGAGTAGTTCTGACCTGCCCCCTTTTAATACCTTAATAATTGACCTTTTTGTACTGTGTATGTACTGCGAGGTCAACCCCGGCTGGTCTGCCTATTTTTTATACCACTTAGATGGCAGACAAACACATGGCTCACCTGATGGGAAGTGGTTAACATGACCTAAGGACGTGCGCAACACTAGGGGCGGTACACTCGCGCTGCAGACCCTGAAGAAACCTTCTAATAGAATAAATGATTTTTGACTTTGACTATGCGTTCCCAAACCACCATAGCATAACACTTTTCAATATAAGATAAGATAAGAAAATATTTATTATGATAAAAATATAGAAGAATAATTAATTAATTTCCTAGTAGGTACATACAACATACATTGTTTGTTTAAAAGAAGACTAACTAAAAAATAATTCTCAAAGTGTTGGTCTATATAATTTATAAATAAATTTTATAAATTCTTTATATTTGTGAATATACACGAAAATACATACAACCGAGTAATCCTCCAAAAAAGAAATATAAACGGAGTGCCTAGTGGCATGGGTAATGGGTCTCGGGTTCGATCCCAAGTTTACCATGGCACACACCACTGACTTTTCGATACTTTTCGAAGTTATGACGTGTATTTATCGCAGGTTTATAAGTGCCTGGTTAATGGCAATAGGCTCGCCACCTATTACATTGGGACCTAAACATAAACTGGCGAAATGGGGGTGCTAGCACCTCTGCCCACCCCTTCGGGGATATAGACGTGAGTTTATGTTATGTTATGCCATTAATTAAAATATTTATTTAAATACAAAATATCAATATTAAACCAAAAATACACAAAACATATTGTCGTATCGAATAATCCACCCCGTATCACTCCCTGCCTCCTTCAATCGCAATGGCCATCCTTTACCCCAGGAACAAGCCGAAGCAAGAGTCACCGACATTAATTTGTATAAAATGTTATACCAACTGTTCGTATATTCCACCATGAGTTAATTTGCAAAAAGCAAACAAAAAATATTTAATAAAGGGATTAGCTATGAATAAACTAAGTTCATCATATTCTATAAGTTACAGCGTGACCATGGTCAGCGGTCAATACAAAAACCGTGTCTGCAAACAGCTGATTTTCGCACCTCGTTATTAATAACATACGAAAAACATATACTTAACAGAAAAAATGTAAATTCCAAAAAATATTATTTGTCTAAATAATTACAGAGTCAGGAACTTCCCACATATTTTGCAATGAATCAATTAGTTTTAATTATATATTTTTTTACTATTGCTTAACCTGCTAAATCTTTTGTGCAAACAAAAGATTTAGCAGGTTAAGCATAAGCATAATTTATTTTAATATCAACAAAAAATAAATAAGTTTTCCAAGCAGGTTTCTAAATTTGTATTATGTATAGTTATTTCATTTAAAACATATTAAGGATTTTAAAAACGGAACCCTTCTAGAATCACTTCATTGTACGCCTGTCTGTCTGTCTGTCTGTCTGTCTGTCAAGACCTTTTTCTCAATAATGCGTGAAGGTATTAAGTTAAAATTCATACCACATATTCAGTATTCAATTCTATAACGTCTTGAAACTTTACAAAAATCAAACGTCTAAGTCCAACGCATTTAAAATATATTACGGTTTATGTAGCTTAAGTTACGGTGTACGAGTACAATTTGGACCCCCATCTCTTTCCATGCGGTGTCGTAAAAGGCGACTAAGGGATAGGGCTGTTTAACATCAGACAGATATATACGGCCCAGATTCCGCCTCAGATGTATGGCTCGAGTCAACAATAGTACCCAGAAAACGGCAATAGGCTCACCCCCTATTACGTGGGACCGAATACAATAATAGTTAAATGTGGGTGTTAATTCACCTCTGCTTAACCCTCCGGGGATAAAGGCGTGATTATATGTATGTACAATACCGCTAAAATTCAACCATACGTCCTGATCGACCACCTGATACACCGAAACAAATTTACTGGCGTGGCTTTCGTGGCTCTGGTAAATTTCTTGAAAAACTTGACATGGGCGAAATTGCGGCGATTCGCTGCAGAAGCCCTTTTCAAGGAACATTGAATATCACACAGAGAAAAGATTTCCAACAGGGTAGGCAGCACGAGTGTAACTCCACTGCTATAGCACCCGTCTATAAGCCACGGTAACCACTTTCCACAAACTTGTGCTTGTCTGCCACAAAAAATACTAATAAGTAAATACTCACACAATGCGCCTGTCGAGCCTCTTCAATATAATGGGTGGTGATGATGACTGTCTTGTCTCCGGAGCTGGTGATTCTGACCAGGTGCGTCCAGATGGACTGTCGCAGCAGAGGGTCTACTCCGACAGTCGGCTCGTCTAGGATGAGCAGCTCAGGGTCGTGCATAAGAGCCACCGCGAAGGAGACTCGGCGTTGCTGCCCACCACTGTTAGGAAAACAACGTTGAAAATTAAAAACCACGGCTATAATAACCTCGTGTTGTGTTCTGGGCGGTGAGTAGGGTAGCCAGAGCTCACTGGAGAGTTTTTGTGGTGTCAGCGGGTTCTGATTTTGTGTTCTGCACTGAAGGCACAGAAAATCTCTGTTCTTACAGGGTCGGCAGCACGGGTGTAACTCCACTGGTGTTACACACGTTCCATCAGGTGGGCCCTGTGCTTGTCTGCCACCTAAGTTGTTTATAAAAAGAAGTATTTATAGTCGTTAAGGACAGCCTCTGTGGCATCGCGGTAGTAAACGCGACTGCTACGCAGGAACGCGGGTTCGATTCCTCAGTGCAAATATTTATAGGTATGCATGAATACGGCTATTCGCTACGCCACAGAGGCGTAAAGTTAGATACGTCCCCTAATCTATAATCCATGTTGATACTGAAAAATGGCTAACAGGACCATTCAATAATAATTTACATGATCCCATACTCGAACCCGAAATCGATTTTACAGCAGCTGCACTTGTTACTACTGCACATACAGTTATGCCCCACTGCCTCTCAAAAACATTCTTTTGTAACTTTCTTTGACATATGACACAGCAATACCTTTTCAAGTAGAATTCAAGTGTAGTTTTTGCTTTCATAATGGCACAATAACTTTCTGTCATAGCTATTTCGTAATTATATCTTATGTTACATGACCTTGGGCCTCAATAGCATCACACAGCAATACAAAACGATCAATTGACACCATATCGTAATACATAGTGATATGATAAGATTTCTCCTCTCAATTTTTGAGATTCATTTCTATTGTAGCAGCGAAAGTCGATAGACAGTGTTACATAAGTTTATGTTCATTCGTTGCAATGATTCCCTCCTTAGAATTGTGTGATCAAGGAGAAGATTGCTATAGAGAGTCTGGTCGAGGGTCATAGATGACATGTCAACTAACAAAAAATTAAGTTTAAAACTAAAACCCGACTACTGAATTATCACGCTATAAAAAATATTAAACGAGAAAATATCAAGGATAGCCGTGGCTGTATGCCACTTTTCCCTAGAATGTATTATTTTGTTAGACTAATTGGGACACAACCATGGGAATCCTTGATATTTTCTTGTTTAATATTTTTTAGAGGGTGATTTTTCAGTAGACGGGTTTTAGTTTTAAACTTATTTTTTTAATATTTATATTATTTTACAAGGCAAGCAACACCTATAATTTGTACATACATAAGTCCTTTTAGTTACTAAACACAGCATATTTATCTCAAATTTATCTCTTAATACATTACTTTATGACCGCAAGAAGGCGGTACATTAGATTAAGTGACATTTCTTATAACCTATAAACAGCACGATTAAGATGCTCCTAGTGATACCTGAAAATTAGTAACTATTACTAGGACTAATTCTAATAGAAATAAATGATAAATACAATACTAAATATCTACAAGATGAACGAGACAGTTACAGTTCAATTTCCTTTGGGATTTATTGAATGTCCCGGTACTTTTTTAAATTAGAAGTGAAAAAAACTTTAATGAGTAGGTAAAGGTTATTATAAAGTGGATGAGTATCTTAATGATATCAATGCGTGGTCAACATAAGTCTCTTGCTCGCTCGCACAAATTAAATTGTAAACTAAAGCAAATTTAAAAAAAAAAGAAAAATAATCTAGTTCTAATATAGTTCGCTGAGTTTCTTGCTGGTATCTTCTCAGTAGAACTAACCTACCGAACCAGCGAAAGAATCATTTTCCAATGGTTTATTTGTACATTATTTAATATTTTAATATTATTTCTTGACATACTCAATTGTATAATTTTGACGTTCATATGTGCTCTTTGTGTGCCTAAACTGAATAAATGAAATTGATTCTTTGATTCTTTGATTTCGTGTGCCCCTACAATTAACCTTAATATAACTACAGAATTCACGGTAATAGACAACATTGGTAGTAAAAAACTCCTGTTAAAAGTGCCAATACTCTAACACGGCTAATTAGCACCTTGTTGGATATAACGGGCTCTGAAAGGTGCACAGCCATGTAAGTATATCGTGAATAAACCCACTTGCTTATAACTGTATTGCTAATTTTGAGTTAACCTAATTCTTAGTAGCATATCATATTTGCAGGTGGCATCAAGTATGTCTGTGGCAGAAGTTGAATCGAAGCCCGAGTTATAGTTTTTACCATACATACATACATACATAAAATCACGCCTTTATCCCCAGAGGGTTAGGCAGAGGTGAATTAACACCCACATTTCACCAATAACTGTATTCGGTCCCATATAATAGGTGGTGAGCTTATTGCCGTATATCGGACACTATAGTTGACTCGAGCCCCGTATCTGAGGCTGAGTCTGTGCTGTATATATCTGTCTGATGTTTAACAGCCCTATCCCTTAGTCGCCTTGTACGACACCATGGGAAGAGATGGGGTGGTCCAAATTCTACTCTGCCGGGAACCACGCGGCCACTAGTTTTTACCACTTATTAAGAAAATAAATTCCTTACATTTATTCAATTTTACATGTAGCTCTGTTGACTACAGTTCTGAGCTACACGTGGACATTAGCTATCGCGATCAAACCTAGCATATATCCTTTCTAAAGACTCATTTATCTCATCGTTAAGGCGGGATTCGATCCCGCGATCTTACCCTTACACGGGGAATGCTCTGACCATTAAGCCACAGAACCTTCGCCCGAAACCATTCAAACGGTGACTTACCTTTGTCTGATGCTTACAAAATTTCATCATAATCAGTCTAGTTATTTAGGTGTTAAAGCGTAACAGATTAAGTTACTTTCGCAATATTAAATAGTATAGATTTATTTACTTGAACGACATTTGGACCTTTACAGAGAGTCAAATCACTACACAGTTAACTTCCATTACAATTTCCCCGCACCATTTTCTAATAAAAACAATAGTCAATTCAGTAACCCCCACAAAGCACAATACTCAGTACCTAAGTCAACAGTCACCGCATTAGTTCTTAAGCACGCCACTTAGCGCATAAACGCTGTGACGAATGCATTTGCACGCGTCCGACACGGTCCTTGCACTACTGTCGCTGCTCACACATTTGTTTACATAAAAGATCAATATAACTAGATGTTATCTCACGTATAAGTGACGGCAGATATCCTGAGTATATTGTAAAGAACTTTGCCGGTTTATGATTGAAATCCTGAGATTCTGATATCTTGAGCAATTTCCTGACTCTCTAGACAAGTGGCAATACGTTTGTAGAATGGAATAGAATAGATTGAGTAATGCAGGGGGCGCGGGTTCGATTCCCGCTCAGTGCAAATATTTGTATGCTATGTATAATATGTATGTATTTACAAAAAAAAGTATCTAAGTATGTTTACCCGTATTCTAGATTCCATAACACAAGCTAGTTAAACTATGCTTAACATGGGTCTAGATAGCGTTGTGTAGTATTTATGTATTATTATTGGGACCCAAACATAAACTGGCGAAATGTGAGTGCTAGCACCTCTGCCTACCCTTTCAGGGAAATAGGCGTGAGTTTATGTTATGTTATGTTATGTATTAAAAACAATATTGCTAAAGATGACGAATATAAAATATGTTTTATATGGAAAATAACAATTGTTCGCGATGAAGCCACGCAATTAAATTATGGTTAATACTCTTCAATTCACATATTATTCAATAACACACAAGATATAGACACTGTGTTTTGTAATAATAAAGAAACTATTACATACTGAATACAAAACATAGCATAAGACTAAAACATTTAATTAAATATATTCAATAACATACGATAGTTAGATTTAAAGAAAGCAATTTATTAAAAAAACGTACATCGGTAGGTATCTTTTTAAATCTACTCCTAGGTCTAGGAGAGTGAATTAGGGTTTCAAAGCGGATATAGGAAGTCCATCCCCTTTAAAGAAAGAAGCAAGAAATCCTACTATTATTATAGATGTGAAAGGTTTTTTTATCCCACTTTGGTTGCAGACAGTGAAGTCACTCTGTGGGAGTCACACGTGCTGTCGACTCTGTTTGTTTGTTGCTCTCATGCTCTAACGGCTGAACGGAACTGGCTGAATTTGATACGAGGATAAATTTATGGTCTCGGTATAGGGACGCAAACAAATTTTACGCGGGCAACCACTGATATTGTACCGTATCTGCGAGGATTCGTGGGCTGCCACCGCCTTCTTCTGCAAGCAAGTAATGCTCGTGAAGAACCCCACAGAGCGGGAATGAAGGAGACTCGCTAACTGCACAGTCCGCGACGAGCGGAGGCTACTTGGGCGTTGGAGGTCGCAGAATGACCTCGTCCACCATGAGCGCGAGCGGGGTGGAAACGGGTGCAACGGGTGGAACCACCTGTCACCCTAGCAGAATGTGGCCCCATAGCTGGGGATTAGATGAACTTGAATCTACGACCCAGAGACGACGACATAACCTCCCCATCGGCTCAAGTATGGGGATTTATCGCACGATAAAAAAGATATTGTACCGTTTATTTGTATATCTACTTTTACTATAACTATACTCTACGATTTCTGCCTAACGATCATAGATACATGCTCATTCGTGATTCTTTTTATGTGTGATTTATTTTATTTACTTGCGTTTGGCAGACCACGGTTTTTTTAAACCCATGTAGCATAGGTACGTGTAAAATGATGTAATTATTAAAACGGTGCAACATATACTCAATTCGCTTTGGCGTCTGGATTTTTTTGACTTAGGTGGCAGACAAGCACACGGCCCACCTGATGGATAGTGGTTACCGTGACCTATGGACGTGTGTAACACCAATCGAGTCACACCCTGTAAGAACAGAGATTTTATGTGCCCTCAGTGCAGAACACAAAATAAGGACAAGCCTTTGGTCCTCCCACTGACAGCACAGAAACTCTCCAGTGAGCTCTGGCTACCCTGCTTACCACCGGGAACATAATGATGATTAAAGGATTCCGCATTATGTTGCTACATCATAATCTTCA
Source organism: Eilema griseolum (assembly GCA_963662185.1). NCBI lineage: Eukaryota > Metazoa > Arthropoda > Insecta > Lepidoptera > Erebidae > Eilema > Eilema griseolum. The sequence goes on from OY759252.1 coordinate 1,350,340, forward strand.
AAACGCCTGTTCGCCCGTTGACGGGTAAGATTCTGGCACAGACTGTCCTCTTGAACTTGTTGATATGGTTATAACTCTTATAAAAAACCGTATTTATAAGCCAAATCAGAAGTAAAACTAGTAATCATAATTATACAACGATTCGGAACTTTTAACGATTAAATCATAGAACTTACTATTTCTGCCGATGTTTCGGATGCGTTGCAGCACCCATGGTTCCGACCAGACGTCAGTCAATTTGTGACCACGGGTGCTGCAACGCGAAAAGTTCCGAATCGTTGAATAATTATTAATTAACACTGCGATAGTTTAAAAATAAAACTAGTACATAAGTCGATATTGGATCTAGGATTCCGAGATGAAAACTCATGCAAACGGAAGCACAACGTAAAGATGATGATGACTGCTTTGAAATACATACCGGCATCCTATACGTTTATTCTCAAAGTCTAGAAACTCACAACATTGGTGAGAAAACCGAAGAATGTTTAAGTTCTCATTTTCACAGTTGTGTTCAAAAGACTCGTGAAGGAATACTACCTGTCTCTCTGAAAGAGTGGAATAATAAGGTAGTATGTAGTATATTTACGTTTGTGTTAATGTATTGTGACTTTTTCTAAGATATATAAAGTATGTATGCTTATGTATGTATAATTGTATTTACCTATGGCTATTGTGTTTTCTTTTTCATTATTATTGTTTTATTTTCTTTCTATGTACACCTAACTGCCCTAAAATATTCTTCTCCTATTTTCTTATCTCCATCCTATGGTTGCCTGTAAGAAATTGCCGCAGAGCGATAAGACCGCCATCTGTACGTGCCACGGAACTTGTTTCACATATTCTAGTGTAATGTGTAATTGGTGTACAATAAAGACGTTATTATTATTATTAAATAGATACATATCTACGGGTGCGTGCGTTTTCACGCGTTGCTCCAAGTTGACCTTCTGTTGCTAATTTATTTTGTGACGACATCTTCACAAGATTTTTAAATTATAAGTAGGTATTTGTTAGATAGAGACGTGTGGTTGTTTGTTTATCTTAAGCCACGTGTTAGTCAAACAGAATAAAGTTAAGTGCGAATTATGAGACTACGTCATATGGCGAAGTGCGATTTGTTAGAAAAATTATTCCATACATTTTAACCGACTCGGTTGTTTGTTATGATTTTTAAAATATCAGTGAATCAATTAGCCTATCGATGTCCACTGATGGACATAAGGCTTTTTGTGCACTTAATGTGCGCAAAATCCCCACGGATACCCCCACCACAGGAGCAGGTGGGGGAGGTTATGCCAGACTTGAACCGACTAAAACGCACGCCGACTGTGTGGGCCGCAGGTTGCCAGAGGTGAGCTCGCACCGCGGCCGGCCAGGATGAGTTTATGTTACGCGAAGTCTTTACTCTAACAACGTAGCTGACTATTGATACACCCCTGCCTGCACCTTCTAGAATTTTCGCAAGTACATGCACAATGATTTACTGCGGAGATTCAAACACGTCGAGTCAATATGTCATCAACGTTACTGAGAACACAACTCGCTAATATTGACAGTAAATAGTGTTATGACGATGACGTCAGCACACATCCTCTGAAGACACACCAAGGATTTATTTTTGTGAAGTTTTTTTTTTTCTAGGACACACCAACTTTATTTTTTATAATTTTATTGCTCTGCTTGGCGCTTCGTGGGATATGTAATGATAATTATACAATGGTTCGGGAGTTTTCGAGATAAAATCATGGAACTTCTTATTTACTACTACTTTGCCGAGTGGTACCCGGTAGAGTAGAATTAGGACCAACCCATCTCTTCCCATGCGGTGTCGTACAAGGCGACTAAAGGATAGGGCTGTTTAACATCAGTTACAGCCCAGACTAACCCTCAGATGCATGGCTTGCACTGGAGAGTTTTGGTACTGTCAGTGGGAAGACCAAAAGCTTGTCCTGCTTTGTCTTTTACATTGCCGGCACAGAAACTCTCTGTGCTTACAGGGTCGGCAGCGCGAGTGTGACTTCCTTGGTTTCGCACACGTCCGTAAGCCACGGTAACCACTTTCCATAAGGTGGGCCATGTACTTATCTGTCACCTAAGTGGTATAAAAAAAAAAAAGGAGTGCTCCAAATTCTACTTTGCCGAAAGCTCTTCATGTGTGTGAAAAGGTCTATACTTATATCCTTACTAAAAAATACCAAGACCTAATAAAAAACAGCATCAAATCCATAACATAACATAAACTCACACCTATATCCCCGAAGGGGTAGGCAGTGGTGCTAGCACCCACATTTCGCCAGTTTATGTTTAGGTCCCAATGTAATAGGTAGCGAGCCTATTGCCAGAAATCGGGCACTTATAAACCTGCGATAAATACACACATAAGTTCGAAAAGTCATTGGTGTGTGCCATGGTAAAACCTGGGATCGAACCCGAGACTTCGTCTCAGCAGTCTATTACCACTAGGCTACCGCGATTATGTCCCATCAAATCATCAAATCCGTTGAGTAGTATTCCTTCATCACGAACAAATGGACAAGAATTTTAAAAACAAATTTTGGAGTTCAGAATTTTTAATCCCTTAGATGGTACTGACCTCAAATTTTTAACCATTCTGTTCTCACTGGGCAGGTCGAGGAAGTCGAGCAGGAACCGTAGCCGCTCGTGGATCTCTCTGGTGTGCATGCCGAAGATCCAGCCGAAGTACATCATGGTCTCTCTGATGGTGAACTCGCCGTACAGCGCGATCTCCTGGGGCATGTAGCCCACGCGCTTGCCGGGTACGCCGGAACCTGGGGGTAGAGAATAATTAGTGATATTTCAGTACTCTTGTGGAGGTAGCTAAGGTGCCTTATGCCAGACGTTTAAAATTTTAGGTGAAAAAATTCTCTATCAGTTTTAAGTGGTAATTGAATATCAACCTTATTCCATTTAGACAAGTCTGCACTGTGCAGCAGTATGATAAGTCTGTAGCGTTACCATTTTAAGTTTTGTCTCTGAATTGAGCTATAGCCTTTGTAATTTTTTTTAAAGACTAGATATTATTACCGAAATTACTAATATACCGTCTAACCCCTCCAGCTAAGTTAAATTACTTGTATTAGGAGTGGGTTAACTTGAGCCAGAATTCGAACCCGGAACCTTCGATCGTAAGACGGACTCCTTAACCACTAAGCTAACTAGTTGTAAAGTAATTATGTTTTTAATCTACGTGATATTTTTATATTACATTATTTAACAGCAAACTGTTTAACCAGACACCTCGCAAATTATGTCTCCATTCTCTCATTTCTTTCAACATAGATACATAAAATCATGCCTGTGTCCCATTGGGGTAGGCAGAGATCACGGATCTCCATTTGCTACTATCCTGACATACTACTCTCGCTTCATTCACTCTCATTACATTCTTCATGCATGCTCGTCGGTACTCCTGACATGCTCCTTTTCTAAAACTTCTCTGACTTCCGACGGTACCATCCACACTCGCCTCATACACCTGTTTCGTTAGTCGTTTAGTCTTTCAATATAATAACAAATTAATGAAAATATGAGTGAACTCTAAATTGTATGAACCCTGGAGGCTTAAAATAATGCAGTGCCAATTCGGCCAATTATACAAAATATCAAACGTATTATGAGATTGAGGCTCGAGTCACCAATAGTGCCCGGAACACAGCAATAGGCTCAACCCCTATTACGTGGGATCGAATACAATGATTGGTGAAGTGTGAGTGTTAATTTACCTATACCTGACCCTCGGGGGATAAAGGTGTGATTTTATGTATGCATGTAGGTATATATGTATGCATTATGGTGATTTGTGTGTAGAAATACATACTGTTTGACCATATATATGAATGAAAAATAAATAAATAAATAAATATTGGTTTGGTTGTGAAGCTTGTTTGGTCCTCTTCTGTTTAATTAGATATACATATATTATGTCAAGACATGAGTAGATATAAATTACATGCATATTTTTTAGTTAAATTTTTGTACAAGTAGGTACTTAATATGTTTACAAAGTGACTGATCAATGACAGGATCAAAGGGCAGCCATATTGGTTTTTGAATATAATTTATCAAATTAATTTATTCTATTGAAAAGAAACTAATTATTTTTTGTGCTATTCGTACATTGATAATGAATATTAAACCTTACTTATTAATCTTAGATTAACAAAAAACTAGTAGTTTAAGCAACATACTTTAGTTATAATGTTTTAAAATTGTAGATTATAGTTTTTTGAATTACATAGCTAGTTTTATAGTGTAGTAGGTTCATATTTAAGTATAAATCTTTTACTATCTTCTTAAACTCAAAACTATTATAAATGGCGCATAAACTACCGAAAATCAACGAAAAAATTTAAAAAAAAAACTTTATAATGTTGTTGAATTGACATACCAGCGTGTCTTAGGTATAATAATTATTCTTTTATTTTATTAAATAGCAAAATAACTAGGTAGGTTGATGTTCTTGAACCCGTACATTAATTGTTTGTTTCAGCTTTCAGACTCGTGAGAAACTTATCTCATGGTTATAGACGGCACGTGAGACGTGAGTGAGTTCTTCACCCTTTTTTCTCATCTGTTTTTCACCTTAACAATGAGTTGTTTTTCACAACAACATATACTTGATGTTTCAGCCAATAAACATCAAGATCCAATCATAAAAAACGCGACAGCGAATCTCCCCCCTTTCTCTACCATTTTCCCTCCTATCCATCCAATGGTTTATTTTTACATTACTTAATATTTTTATATTCTTGACATAATTGTTAAATTCGTTCATATGTGCTCTTTGTGTGCCTAAACTGAACAAATGAAGTTAATTCTTTGATCCAAAAAAGCTGCGTCTGTCTCGACAAAAGTTGTGTCTTCAAATAAAGAACATGTGTGTCAAGTTTTATGAATATCGGTTAAGAAATACTCCCTCTAGACCGGAACTGACAAACAAGCAGACACACAGACGAAAAACTGTGCTACAAAAATACGACTTGATTTAGTCGATTGAAGATCATATTTTTTTTTTTTATCCCACTTAGTTGGCAGACAAGCACACGGCCCACCTGATGGAAAGTGGGTACCGTGACCTATGGACGTTTGTAATACCAGAGGAGTCACAGTCACGCTGCCAACCCTGTAAGTACAGAGTTTCTGTGTGTGAGTAGAAGACAACGCAGGACAAGGACCTTTTGTCTTCCCACTGACAGCACAAATTCTCCAGTGAGCTCTGGCTACCCTACTCACCGCTGGAAACACAACACGAAGTTATTATAGCCGCGGTATTCTGTAGGGCGGAGGTACTTCTCCAGTCGGACTGCTCAATTGGGCGGAAATACCGCCGTGTCCTACCTCTTAGAGTCATGATATGTACATGCAAGCAATACGAATACAATCTGTCCTGAGATATTAGGACTGAGTATAATTGTGAAATACGGACTTACCTTTAGTTCCAGGCTTCCCGCCCAGCACCCATATTTCTCCACTGTTAAGTTTCCGTCTGCCCACAATGCAGGATAACAGTGTAGTTTTACCGCACCCTGAAGCACCCAAGAGACCATATCTGTGAAAAAAAACAATCAGTAACTACATGATTGAAAACAAGTTAATACAGCTACAACAAACAAGTAGCCCATCGCAAACCACTGCTGGACTAGACCTCTCCAAATATCGGAAAGGGTTGGTACAGGGTTTTATTTCAAAGTTTTCTTCTCTCGCAGTGATATCGTCTACGTATTTTTCCATTAGTGGCCTCTTACGACCACAGACACTGCAATATAGTATTAAATTTTAAACTTTATTTCTATTACCATAAAGTCAAAAATTAATCATTACAGTTTTTCATTCTCCCTGCAAAATGCCATTGAATTGTGCACTTTAAGCGTTCTAACGGCTGAACGCATCTGGCTTATATTTTACTGAAGAATAGACTATATTTTGGCATAATATTATTATATAGTCTACATTCTATTCCGGGAATAGTTTCCGTAGGTAGTGGGAACGGGGTCAAAATCTCAAGCGGGTAAAGCCGCAGACCACATCAGAAATGTACAAAGATTGAACTCTGTCATTATCCATATAAGTATTCATATATCAAAATTATGTTGCATAATTCTTGTTGTTTTTAAACCGGCTCTCAGCACTTTATCTCGTAGCTAAGATAACATGTCAATGATATAAATAATGACTCCACGAAACGAGTCTCTTTTAATTATTATTTATTACACAAGGCTCTACGTCACATGCACGTTAATTAATATATCTATTTATGGATTCGGTAAGAGTGAGCTGCCCAATTTATTGCCATTTATTTAATGGGTTTGTGTTCACGCATGTACACCTATAAATTAGCAGCCATCTGACCTCTGTAAGCCGATAAATTTCGGTGTAAGGTTATGTCAGTATATTCATGTGTACATTGTGTACATACAGAGGTTGTCAGATGTACTTAATTTTTTTAATTTTTTTATTCCACTTAGGTGGCAGACAAGCGCACGGCCCTCCTGATGAAAAGTGGTTACCGTGGCCTATGGACGTGTGTAACACTGGAGGAGCCACACTCGCGCTGCCGACCCTGTAAACACAACACTTTTTTCAATATTTTGTCGAAGTGGTCAGTGTGTGTGTTATGTATGCTATAATAACTTAAAAAGTTATGTGTGCCTTACACTCAGTAGGCTCATTCGTTCAACGTGCTTAATAGTCGTTACTTCTCCATTGACTGCTTCTTGCAATTTAGTTTATTGAAATTTGAGACAGTATGAAATAAATGTTCTAAAAGAAATAATTCAAAGAATGCAAAATCTATTAAGCCCATCGCACACGACTGCGGTTTCCTAAATCGCCTGAGATCGTAACGCTCTAACGCCGCTTGCACACCGCATGCGAGGACGAACAGTTTACGAAATCACACATTCTATTTTGCACGCAAACTCACTTAAATCTTAAAAACAAGACGTTAGAGTTCATTTTTGCGCTGTTAGTAGCTCGGAAATGGTCAGTAGTTTCTCCATGTAGTGGAGGAAGAGACGGTATGATTGCGGGAAGGAGACATTATTTGCAGTCAGTACCTGTGACTTGTTTCTCAACTTTCGGGATGTGTCGTGTCGTGCGGCACTTAGCATTGGAATCTCAAGGTTCGTGGTGGTCAGCAGAGCAATAAATTAATGAATAGTAATAATATACAAACAAAAGAGACATTGTTTTTATGTTGACGTGAAATTTTTCAACCATGACCATCTTCTATTTTTTTTATTGTGTGAATAATCACCGGTGCCGATGGGGGACGTTATGTCGGACTTGAACCGACTAAACCGCACGCTGTCTGAGGGTCATAGGATGCCGGAGGTGAAGTTTACTAACTACCTACTTTAGGAGGTAGGACACGGCGGTATTTCCGCCCAATTGAGCAGTCCGACTGGGGAAGTACCTCCGCCCTACAGAATACCGCGGCTATAATAACTTCGTGTTGTGTTCCCAGCGGTAAGTAGGGTAGCCAGAGCTTACTGGAGAATTTGTGCTGTCAGTGTGAAGACTAAAGGCTTGTCCTGCTTTGTCTTCTACACTGACGGCACAGAAACTCTGTAATTACAGGGTCGGCAGCGCGACTGTGACTCCTCTGGTGTTACAAACGTCCATAGGCCACGGTAACCACTTTGCTTGTCTGCTACTTAAGTGGTATAAAAAAAAAGTTGCCGTAGGCAAATCCTTCTCACCCCGGCTGACCCAGGGCCATCTCTATAGAGCTGGCCCTATTCGGGTGTGGGACCACGGAGTTCAAATTTAGTCCCCGGGTATTCACCCATGACCATCTTTAGAACTATGAAGCGATAATTGATATTTTACTTTTAATACCAAATGTATTATTTCACGCAAATCGTCAGCGGTTTTAAAATTTTTGTAGATAAATCTAATATAGTTACTGGCCTATATCTTGACCACAATCAATCAATAAATTAGTCTACCGCAATCCATTGCTCGATCTAATGAGTGTCCACACCTCAACCACAAACACGTCAAGAAATGTACTCTTTATGCGTTGTTGAGGACAGCACGGGGTGCTACGGCAACAGGAGGAACTCAAATCTATATATTTTTTTTAATATATAGAACACGTCAATTAGACTTCGCCTTGCCTGGTGGTAAGCTGAAGGCAAAGTCTCAGAAAAGAGGGTCACCATTACTTACACATACCGTGTGACAATGGTGACACTCAGCTTGACGGCCTCATCATATGCTTTTTCACGCCCCGCTTAAAGGACCCGGGACTGTAGGAAGAAGGAAACACGTGAGCTGGTAATGAATTCCAGGCCTTAATGGTGCGACAGAGAAAAGAGTCGAAGTTATGTGTGTATTTATCGCAGGTTTATAAGTGCCCGGTTAATGGCCATAGGCTCGCCACCTATTACATTGGGACCTAAACATAAACTGGCGAAATGTCATGTCATGTCATGTCATTTCATGTCATTTCATGTCATGTCATGTCATGTCATGTCATTTCATGTCATGTCATCTTATGTTATGATCCCAAATGATTATCTGATAATTGTAGTCTTTGTATCAATAGTTGCGATTCCTTATTCAAGTCCAAAGTTCCACAATACTTCACACATAGTTGTCAACAGCGCAACGCCTATAGAGTGGGTCAACAAATACGTTTGTCTCTTGCTAACATTACCATTAGGTATTTAGTTTACTTAGCGCTTGCTTGCTCAACAATAATTGCAATATGATATTGCTGTAAATAATGACTTGTTTTGCTCTTGCGGGGTCTAAAATTTTGTAATATTTTTTAGCTACAAATTTGAATAGAATAGATTATGATTATTATTTTATAAGTTTTTATATATTTGTATAAAATACCTACCTACTTAATAACTATTGACTCTAAAAAACTTAGATAAATATTTGTAAATAGATTTGGCCTGTATTCCAGAACGATATTATATTTTATTTTTATAGTGAATGATTCGTTTTTTCTTTAATTTTTAATTGACTTCAACTATGACTATGACACGTTAGATTGTAAGTACTATTTAGACATTTTCTTTGTCAATTTCAATTAATATATTATTATTTTTGTATGACAATCAGGCAAAGTTGTGCATTTTTTTAATAACCCCTCCAGGTCCAAGCCAAATAGCCTGAGTTAGGAGTGGGTTCACGATTCGAACTCCGGACCTTTCTATCGTAAGGCCGACTCCTTAACCAGTAAGCTACTGACGCTTATCTATAATTGGTGTAGCATATACCTAATAATATCTTGCCATTGCTACTCATAAGACAATGTTTATGTTTACACTGTTGATATGTCTAGATAAGTAAATAAATTAATAAACAACACACAGCCCTAAATGTATAATATACGTTAACAATCTTGATGAGTCTTTTTAATATGTTTTATAAAAAAAAACTGATGCATTCCTCGAAGAGCAATTATTCGAATAGCAATGATTCGAATAGCAACGATACCATTCCTCGAAGAGCAATGATTCGTATTTTAGATCATTGCTCTTCGCAGCATAAAAACAAAACTAAATTTTATTCCTCGAAGAGCAGGTGTTTCTAAGTAGCTGATAGAGATGTGGTACTAATATGAATTATTTTGCTCGAATTTAATAAAAATATCGATAAAATCATCAACTCGTTTATTTTTCAAATAATAATTGAATACTACAGTGGAGCCGAATCCTAAAGTTACGTATGACGTAATATGTCAATTTCGTATAACTAGTGTTTTTAGAGTTATGATAATGTATATCTTTTGTTTGTAATTAATTAGGGAGGTATGGTATTATTTAGTTTTGATTGGAAAAGAAATAGCGGTAACAAGGTTATAGCGGCCTGTGGTTGAGTTCTCATACGTAACTTTAGGATTCGGCTCTACTTTACATGTAAATATGAATGATGAATCATTTACATTAATTTACTGTTGTGCTTATTATAATATGTCTAAATCACTGTTTCTTTGATGTTTACAAGATATAAATAAATCATTCCATTTTTTTACAAGTTTATGTAATATTAAATCAATCTTTTACAGATCTTTCATTATTTGAAAATAGCCTAGGATATTAATTAAGATGTTGACAGTATTGTTACTAAATCAGTCTTTAGAATATCACTACATAATTATTATAAAACAAAGTCGCTGTCGCTGTCTGTCCGTCCCTATGTATGCCGAAATCTTCAAAACTACGCAACGGATTTTGAAGCGGTTTCTTAATAGATAGAGTGATTCAAGAGGAAGGTTTATATGTATAATACATGCATAATATTGTAGAGAAACACTGATATATTTAGAGATATGCAGCGGGCACGGGATCAGAAAATATGGCGGTACTAAGTTCGCCGGGTCAGCTATAGTCTGTTTTTTTTATCTCAGATACTAAATTGACAAGTGCAAATGTCAAATTGCGAAATAATGATACCAGCTTTGTGTTTAGTGGTGCACTCGAAACTATCGGCTATTTGTAAATCATAAACCAGGTGAAAATTAATGGGTAATGCCTGCTATCAAACTTCGTCGATCTTTTTATTCATTATCTTTCATTATTTGAATATAGCCTAGGATATTAATTAAGATGTTGAATCTTAATTAATATCCTAGGCTATATTCAAATAATGAAAGATCTGTAAAAGATTGATTTAATATTACGTAAACTTGTAAAAAATGGAATGATTTATATATATATCTTGTAAACATCAAAGAAACAGTGATTTAGACATATGTATTATAATAAGCACAACAGTAAATTAATGTAAATGATTCATCATTCATATTTACATGTAAAGTAGAGCCTAATCCTAAAGTTACGTATGAGAACTCAACCACAGGCCGCTATAACCTTGTTATCGCTATTTCTTTTCCAATCAAAACTAAATAATACCATACCTCCCTAATTAATTACAAACAAAAGATATACATTATCATAACTCTAAAAACACTAGTTATACGAAATTGACATATTACGTCATACGTAACTTTAGGATTCGGCTCCACTGTAGTATTCAATTATTATTTGAAAAATAAACGAGTTGATGATTTTATCGATATTTTTATTAAATTCGAGCAAAATAATTCATATTAGTACCACATCTCTATCAGCTACTTAGAAACACCTGCTCTTCGAGGAATAAAATTTAGTTTTGTTTTTATGCCGCGAAGAGCAATGATCTAAAATACGAATCATTGCTCTTCGAGGAATGGTATCGTTGCTATTCGAATCATTGCTATTCAAATAATTGCTCTTCGAGGAATGCATCAAAAAACTTGGTTTAGTAACATTTTTCTATTTCGAAACTCATTTTGAAGCCCAAAATCCGAAATTGAACCACTAGTTAGTCAGTTAGTTAGCCTAGTTTATATGTTTGACATGTGTTTTTATAAAAAGACGCTACAAGATTGTTTACCTTTAGTTTTTTTTATACGTGCGCAAAATCCCCAAAGATTTACCGGTGGAAGAGGTTATGTCGGACTCGAACCGACTAAAAGGCACGCTACCTGTGGGTCGTTTTTGGTTGCCGAAGGTGAAGTTAACAGGCATATCCCTCGCACCCCGGCCGACTTAGGGCCACCTCTCTCGATGTGGCCCTCTCCTCGGGTGTGGGGACAACAGAGTACCCAACTCGTCCCCGGAAGGCCGCCGCCGCCGCGGCCTGCTTCTGCCTAAGTACCTAACCGAATATCGTATACTTTTATATATTTTAGTATCATTAATTGCAGGATAGTTTTTTAAATTTTTATTCGAATTTACAAAAGGAGGAGGTTTTTGTTTATCATTTTATGTAAAGTTTTAAAGCATAGGAAGTCTGTAACTAGGAATGTGTGAATATAATTTTGTGGTCTTCTGACACATGTATTTTTATACTTAAAAGAAGTCTTCAACAAATATTTTTTGTAAAAGTTTATTGGTGAAGAAATAAAGATAATTATAATATTGATTTGTTATTGATAGTGACTGTACTGCAATGATTTATCTGTAACTTTTCTTTTCAAACGTTATTTGTTTTTAACGCATTAAAGGACTTTTTAACCATACCTAACTACTTAATTACATGTTTACTTTGCCTTAGTGCCACGCGCGTGCTCGTGAGGTCCTAAGTTCAGTTCAAGCAATTTGCAATACGGTACGCGTACAGCTATGGAGTAGAATACCCGGGCTGTCTGTATTTCCGAAAAAATACCTATAATCTGCAAGCATGCTCTATCATCGACCACTTCATCACTTACCAGCAGCTGAGATAGTCGTCAAACACAGGCCTATTGGTTATAAAAATATATACTTCTCATGTGTACAGATACTGTTCTGAACAAGAATCGAACCGGCGACCTCTGACTTCGAAGTTGATCGCTCTACTGTGACGTAACACCTGTCAAAGTCTATCAATAACCACCAATGTCATAATCAGTACTATTTTGATTATATGATACATTAAACATATCTGACGTCTATGCTGTTGCCTTACATAGCCAGGTTTGACGTCAAGAGACAGGTATGGGTTTCTCGTTTATGTCCACACTTCGATTAAATTGTTCCATAGTTCGCAACAGGTTTTATAATGGAGTACATACGTATGTTGGACGTCAAGACAATTTGAATGTAATGACCTACTTTTTTATACCACTTAGGTAGCAGACAAGCACACGCTTCCTAATAGAAAGTGGTTACCCATGGACGTGTGTAACACCAGAGGAGTCACACTCGCGCTGCCAACCCTGTAAGTACAGAGTTTCTGTGCCGTCAGTGTAGAAGACAAAGTTGGACAAGCCATTAGTCTTCCCACTGACAGCACAAACTCTCCAGGCAAGTTTAAAAAAAAAGTATATTAGTAATCGAAATCAGATAAGCTATATTGTTTGTGTCAGGAGTGGGTTCACATCGGTAGTCTAGTGATCAGAATTCAAATCCGGGGCCTTTCGATAGCAATGCCGACTCGTTAACCGCTAAACTACCGACGCTTCATATGTTATTGCTGTTCATTGGGTGCTTTGGCTTTAAGAGACCGAAAGAGAATTTACACCAGTCTCTTACAGGCGGAATGCTCCGAGTAACAGAAGAAAGAAGAAGAATAAAGAAAGAATGAAAGAAAAAGAACTACTTAGACACTCTTACAGGAGGTTTTTTTTTTTATGTGCGCAAAATCCCCACGGATACCTCCCCACCGGAGTCGGTGGAGGAGGTTATGTCGGACTCGAAAAGATTAAAACGCACGCCGCCTGTGGGTCGCTTTGGTTGCCGAAGGTGAGGTTGACACTCAGGAGGTAGGATACGACGGTATTTCAGCAGTAGCAGTCTGACTGGGGAAATACCTCCACCCTATAGAATACCGCGGCCATAATAACCCGGCAGCGAGTAGGGTAGCCAGAGCTCACTAGAGAGTTTTTGTGCTGTCAGTGAAAAGACCAAAAGCTTGTCCTGCTTTGTCTTTTACACTGACGTCACAGAAACTCTCTGTGCTTATAAGGTTGGCTGCGCGAGTGTGACTCCCTTGGTTTTGCACACGTCCGTAGGCCACGGTAACTACTTTCAATCAGATGAGCCGTGTGCTTGTCTGCCACCTAAGTGGTATAATAAAACACCATTTTCATAAAAAAACGTATGACAATATGTTGAAAGGTCTCGTCCGTTGTTTAGCATGTACAACGACTACCAGGAGAGGTAGATTTGGTCACCGAAGTCGGGATAGGGGTCTCAAAACACACTCCCATTCCTCTTAATCCCTGATAAAGAGAGGAGAAGAAGTAATTGTACCCTCGAATACAAATGAAAACAACGCTAAGATGATTTCACCAATAATTATTTGCGTTTCTAAAGTTTCGCAGGTACGAAATGAACCAGCAAAGTTTATCTCTGTTGTAGAGATTAACAAACCCTAAATTATAATCGCATTGATTGTTAGCCATAGTGAAAGTAAATGATTGGACAATATTATAGCATGACGCCATAGTGCCCGGTTGCCAAACGCTTTCTATCTGAAGAAGGCAAATAGAGGAGATGAAAATAACCATAAATAACCAAATTATTGATTGTATTATAGATTTTGAATGTGTTTTGGTCGCGAGCGGAAGCGGCTTGGACGTCAGAGGTCGCAAAATGACCTCTGTCCTGATGCGCGCCTTCCCATACCCGGGGATGAGATGGGGATCTCGCCCATTTTCCCTATTGTCAAAAGAAGCTCTCGACAAAAGTTGTTTTTTAAATCATAGAACCGACATGCTTGCACGATAGGTTTGATAAAAGAGGAAGAGACTGAAAAGGACATCTTTTCCTTCCGGTTCTGTCCTCGTATGACGACATACATAGCAAATTCTATTAGTCTTGACTATGTCCTCAATCCTCTGAGTGCAAAACACTGTCGTCTTAGCCACAATTACTTCCCAGCGACAAATAAGCCGTGTATAAGTGCTCACGTATCGATTGTTTATCATTGTTTGTCAAAGGTTATAATAATCTTTTGTTCTGTGCCCTTGCAAGTTGATGTGGTGCCAGCTTCCTACTTACTCGGAGATGGTACACTCAGCATCAGATCTAGCTGGAGTAGAAACTTTCAAAATGATCTTTTTATTTCTTGTTTTATGGTGAAAATGAGCATGAACGTCTCGTTTTTTATATATTGGGCAATCAATTAGACTCCGCCTTGCCTGATGGTAAGCTGAAGGTAAAGTCTCAAAACAGAGGATCACCATTACTTACATATACCATGTAACAATGGTGGCACTCAGTTTGACGGTCTCAATATATGCTTTTTCACCGCCCGCTCAAAGGACCCGGGACTATAGGAAGAAGGAAACACGTGAGCTGGTAATGAATTCCAGGCCTTAATGGTGCGACAAAGGTTTATATCGAAAATTACGGTCGGCATGCTGGACTACCCACTATAAAGGGGGACAAAATTAATAAAATTTAAAAACTAATTCTTACAGTTGCTAAAAATAAAAAAAAAATACGTTTAAAAAACCGACTTCAAAAAGTAGAAACTATAAAATAACATAACAAAGATAAGAGAAAACAATAAAGAATATTTATTATTATTATTTACTGTTCTGTTCGAAGTCGGTGCCTACTTTTTCTGTTGTGCCTGAACTATTATGGTGCAATCAATTGAAATAATATGGCCTCTCGAGCTAGGCTCCAGCTTCTAACAGATCAGTAAATTCAGCAATTTTTCTCTTGTTTTTATTATGTTATTTTATAATTTTTAGTTTTTGAAGTCGGTTTTTTAAACGTAGTTTTTTATTTTGAGTACTTGGTTCGTTCAGATTGATTCGATTCTGACTGTACCTACGTTAGTTTGCAAGCTAATCATGTAAGAGATAAATAATACGGAGAAGTGGAAAAGTTTATATGATAAGATGACAATAAAGATGAAGTTTCTTTCATACCGCACAGTGCGTAGCGTCTCAGGTTGCAATGTGTGGGGATGAACTCCTAACTGAACGGCGAACGGTGCGATGATAGAATGTTGCTGAGGGCATCATGTCAAACAATTTATCTGAGCACAAACCGTTGTACAGGCGGTAGAACACACACAGCGAAGAAAAGTCCCTCCTAAAGCGGAGAGATTCCACATCACCTGCGAGTATGGGATTGTCAACCAGCCTCAACGCCCGTCTTTGCACCTACATACTAATACACTACCGACGTGAAGATTGAATATTAATAATTTCGATTACTAATATTCTTGAAATGATGGTGCTTCTACAGAATCAGGCTCCATTCTGCATGAATTTGAGGTACCTTCTATTCCTGTAGGTCATTCTTATAGCCCATTGAACAAACTTCTTAATTATTTCTTTTCTTCTTTTTAGTTGGCAGCTGGTGCCGTAACAATTCAATATTATGTATGTTTAAAAGTTAAGTTAATAGTAAATCTATCTATAGTTGTAACATGATCAGTACTACCAAGATGTTATCTATTATTATCGAAATGTTGTTCTGGCAGGCTCCAGGTGTCTTTTACAATAATTTGCTATCTTATGCGATAATCATATGAGATTCCTTTACTTTAACAATAAAATAAAATTGCAAGCAGAACACCTCGGACATACTACTCATACGCTGCTTATCACAAACTGTAAGCTAGGAGATATATACCTATAGCATAGCTACCGAAACATATGACGAAAAAGATGGTTAGGACGGACTGGATGCAAAGGGCGAAGGATCGAATGGAATTGTGCATACTGGGAGTTGTCTATTTCCAGCAGTACTTTTCAAAAATGTAATAAAAGTGTTTGTTAGCTTAATGTTGTCTCATTCATATACAAAAAAAATCACAAAATTTGGAATTTTTTTATACAACTTAGGTGGCAGACAAGCACACGGCCCACCTGATGGAAAGTGGTTACCATGACCTATGAACGTATGTAACACCAGTAGACTCACATCCATGCTGCCGACCCTGTAGGAACATAGATTTTGTGCCGTCAGTGTAGAGGACAAAGCAGGACAAGCCTTTGGTCATCCCACTGACAGCACAAAAACTCTCCAGTGAGTTCTGGCTACCCTACTCACCGCCGGGAACACAACAAGAAGTTATTATAACCGCGGTATTCTGTAGGGCGGAGGTACTTCCCCAGTCGGACTGCTCAATTGGGCGGAAATTACGCCGTGTCCTACCTGCTCACAAAATGGATTTGTCATTCCTCAAAAAAAATGCAAAAATATTAGTACTGAAAATTGGGTTTCCTCCAATTTCTTCAAAAAAAACGGCAATTTCATATGTGACGATATATTATATGTTATAGTAGTGAGGGTATACGGTGTATACTCACATGGTGCCTTTGGCGACGGTCATATTGAGGTTGCTAAGCACGTGATTAGGCCGCTTCTTGGAGCCATAGTGCTTGAACGCGTGCCGCACGCACACGGCCTGTGCGCGTTTCTGCAATATCTGTAACAAATACATTAGTTTATTACTTATAATATAATCTATTGAGGAATTAAAAACACTACGAAGTCAATAGTTGCAGTTGCAATCGATATTAGCGTTACACATGGATTGAACAAGTATAAAAAAAAAACAATCATGGCCGCCAATGACGGGTTCAAAGACCCGTTGTTAAAGACCTAAGAGACGCTTTCAACGCAGCTAAAATAGGCATATTATCAAGATGTTTGCCGGCTATTATACTACCACACTAGCCAAATATCGATAAGGCCAGTGGCCACCTCGCTAGCCTAATTAGTCTGGTTTGTTAAAATACTAAGCCTTTTGAGAATATTACAGCACACATTTATATTCACACCTGTAAACATGAAGGGGTAAGCAGAGGTGCAGTAAATTTTTACTTTCACTTAATATGATTTTCGGTCCCACGTAATAGAGGGCAAGCCCATTACCGTCAAGCGGGAATTTAGTTATGGACTGTATGTGTAGCACAGAGTAGATAATAATATCTTTTTCTTCATCCTAACGTTAATCCCAGTCGCATCCGAAGCTACCACCTCGGAGTCTGGGGTCCGCTTTACCTTCGACCAGACCAATGCAAATACCCATATTCATTCAAACAAATATTTGCACTGAGCGGGAATCGAACCCGCGCCTCCTGCGTAGCGGCCGCGTTCAATACCTCCACGCCACAGAGACTATCCATTTCAATATCTATTCCAATGATTTTATTAAATATTTATGTTTCACTAAGTACTAATTATAATTAATTTTTATTTTTATTATTTAATCACACTAGCAGCTCATTGAGCTAATGTGTGTCTATCCTTCGACCTGAAGTCACTGTCAAATCAGTTCTTGAACGCATTTACAGTGGGAGCCTCTATGACATATTCGGGCAAACTGTTCCACTCAGCGACCACACATACACGACACACAAAACGCGTGATAAAAGAGCGATGTGGAGTGATAGAAAATGTAGTGATGAGAATTGAGAGAGGAATGTTGAGATGGTTCGGTCATGTTTATTATTATTTCATTTATTTATTATACATTCAATTTATAACAATTTATAACATAGTTGAGAGAATGAATGAAAGAAGACTAACGAAACAGGTGTATGAGGCGAGTGTGGATGGTACCGTCGGAAGGGGACGACCTAGGCGCATATACCTGGACCAAATCGGGGAAGTTTTAGAGAAGGGGCAGGTCAGGAGTACCCTAAACCGACGAGCATGCATGAAGAATGTAATGAGAGTGAATGAAGCGAAAGTAGTATGTCAGGATCGTAGCAAATGGATATCCGTGATATCTGCCTACCCCTATGGGAAACAGGCGTAATTTTATGTATGAATGTATGTATATTCTTCATTCCTGAGACATTGCTTGTCAATCAAAGCTAATCTGTCCATTACCCCCCAGTACAAACGTCACCATTAAACAAAGCTGATTGTATACCATACATGGTAACCTCCAGCTTGGGAGGTAAGTAGCCATTGTGTACTAAGTACCTACTTTCTGAATCATTATTCATGTTAACAAGAAAATTTATTGTATTGATGATTTCTTCTAGGTATTTGACTATCTGCTGCTTATAGGGAAATGACACATGATTACAAGGAAGTACTACAGGTTCCGTCCAAGGCCTTCACCCAATCCCAGACCAGCCAGAGCTCACTGGAGAGTCTGTGCTGTCATTGGGAGGACTAAAGACTTGCCCTGCTTTGTCTTCTACACTGACAGCACAGAAGCTCTGTGCTTACAGGGTTGGCAGCGTGAGTGTGACTCCTCTGGTGTTATAGACGTCCAAGTACTTTAGCACTTTAGTAGTAAGCCGTGTGCTTGTCTGGCCACCTAAGTAGTATAACAAAAACGTGGTAGAAATTTGATGGCACAGATTTATCACAAATTTCGACCGGGTTGGTATTGCGCAGTATTGCGAAAAACCGTCCATAGTCATTCAATCTCGGTTGGATTGCCTTCATCTTACCATCAGAAGAGGTGAAGAAAATTGGCGTGTCCTATATAAAAAATACTTTCGTTCTCACTGTACCCCTTCACCTGCACTACCGACGGCCTCTGTAGAGCAACGGAGAGCGCTGTTGCTATGGCCAATATCTGGGTCAATAGAATTTAAATACCAGGCCATTATATGCCAGATCTGGCCATTGATTCGAAGAAGAAGAAGACCTCAGAGCCATTATAAATAAATAAATACATGTTCTAGGATATTTCACATAACGTTTTTTAGAATCAAGATAACTAGCACCTCAGCTGCAGCATAGCATAGCTACGAGGGATTAGGCAATCTGTTGATTCAATTCGAGCACTACATAACCTTTTGAGGGAGGAGGGGAAATCCCCTCACTCGTACGGATATTCCTCGAATAAAAATTCGTGGATATATCCGTACGAAAAAAGTAAGCATAGCTGGTTGTCTGGAAGAAATCGCTTCAGCGATAAGGCCGCCCATTGTACATTGAACTGTATACATGCTACCTTTTGTCCTACTGTAAATCTGTTGGTGTACAATAAAGAATTATCTATTTATCTATCTATCTATATACCTACCTTAGCTAGCTTGTATTATGGATTCTATAATGCGGATAAAAATGCTTAGATATATTTTCCTTTCTAACAACACACATATTATACGTAAAGACACCCAGAACAATGCACTTTGCACTGAACGGGAATCGAACTCGCGATATCTGTAACAGTCTATCGCTAGATAACACAATACGAACGGTCAGACAATCTGCCTGTTTCTTCGTCCGCTTATTTTTGCAAAAGAATTTTTAAAACGAAAGGTGTTTATTTCAATTTATTATAATATAATAAACACTTCCTCATCACGTGTTCATACTACTTTAATAATGCAACAGGAAACCCAGCAACAGTAAATAATAGTAAAATAATAATGATATCTTTGAATATCTGCTTCCTATGACGTGTCAAAGTAATAGCTTATTCAAATTTTTCTCTGAGAACGCTACCCTTATTAGTGCTGTTTAATGATAATGGGTTACCATTGTCTGCTTGTCTGATGGTCTAGGCGTTATTCCCAACCATTAAATTTTCCATTACCGGAAAAGTAATGGGTACTGATTTTTATAGAAAAATGAACATGGGAATGCCTATGACGTCATTGTAGATATTTCTTTGTACCACTTAGGTGGCAGACAAGCACATGGCCCACCTGATGAGAAATGGTTACTGTGATCTATGGACATATGCACTAGGAGAGTAACACTCATGCTGCTGACCCTGTAAGAATCTTCTGGTGCCTTTATTCTGAGGATCCAACTTAAGACCTCATGGTCACCAATCTGCTTTCTAAAATGCTAGAGTCTATTGCGTTGTATAGAATGCGGTGTCGTACAGGGCAACTAAAGGATAGGATTGTTTAACATTAGTCAGATACATAGCATACAGCTCAGACTCAGTCCCAGATAAAAGGCTCGAGTCAACAATAGTGCCCGGAAGACAGCAATAGGCTCACCCCCTAATACATGGGGCTGAAAACAATGAGTGGTGGAATGTGGGTGTTAATTCCCTCTGCCTAACCCTTTGGGGATAAAGGCGTGATTATATGTATTTATGTATGTAGATTGTGCTAGAAGATTATACAATAAAATACGCTTCTTATCCCGGTAGTATCCCGGTGGTATCTGGTTATAATACATACATACATATAATTACGCCTTTATCCCCGGTGGGTTAGGCAGAGGTGAAAATTAACACCCACAGTTCACCAATCATTGAATTCGGTTATAAGACTTTTTTAAATAATTTATTCTCGTGCGAAGACGGAACCTGGCCACTAATTACTACTATTTTGCATTCGGAATTTAAAATGTAATCAGTATAAAAGAATTTAACACAAGAATAAATGCATTTTTATGAACTAAATGTAATGTTTACATATTTATTGTTAATTTTATGCCTTTGTTATAGAGCTAGATTTTTTTTTATTAAAAAAAGTAATAATAAAAAGGTATTTGAATGTATATATTTTATAATTTTTTGTGTGTTAATTTATAATATTGTTAATATCCGCATATTTTTAAGAAGGCCAAAGTGCATAATAATATTTCATACTTTAAGGTCAATTCGCAGACCGAAAGAAAAAAAATCTTTTGTTCACACATTTTTTTGAAGGAAACAAATTCGCTGGCTCTCCTAGAAAACCGAAATATATTTCCCAGCATATATCTTGAACATAAGACGCAAGAGAAACGAGACCTAGGCGAATGTGTAGGTACGCTTTGTGGCGCTTTTGAGGTTAAGATATACGCCGGTAGAAATAAAAAGAAAAGATAAAGGAACACAATCTATTTTCACCAGAAAATTGTTATCAATAGAATTTTAAGTTTGAATTTTATTGATGACAAATAATTACGATAAAATGTAACTAAGCCCCATATCTAAATATTACGTAAAAACTCCATTTATGAAAGAACGAAAATTATATTGTTCACGCACAATTAAAACACACTGTGTGTTTTAATTGTGCGTGCGTGCGAAAATCTTTTACATTTACAAACAGAAATTAAACTTGAATAATTATAAAAGACTAGACTAGACGATCACGACGTCATGGGGTCCGAGCGCTCGCAACCTCTTCCCGTGAGATTGCGAAGCGTATGGTCGACGCTTCTCGTGACCAGAAAGCTGGCCTCTTTTTAGGTCAGAGAATAAGCGTTGCCATACAACGTGGCAACGCTGCCAGTCTTCTGGGAACGCTAACACAGGAGGCATGCGATGCGGAGGAATTCCACGACGCATTTTAATAATTCTTAGCTATAAGTTGTATAATAGTTATTTAAGTTTTATTGTATTTAATATTTTTATATTATTTGTTGACATGATTGTAAAATTAATATTATAAAACAAATATATTATTCAAACATGTGGTATGCACGTGGTACCTATTTTGCAAATCCAATTTGAAATTTGCTGTTAAGGCCAAATTTTCCCAACGAACCTATTTATCGCAGGTTTATAAGTGCCCGGTTAATGGCAATAGGCTCGCCACCCATTACATTGGGACCCAAACATAAACTGGCGAAATGTGGGTGCTAGCACCTCTGCCTACCCACTCACATCAGTACTGTACAGGACTGCCGACCCTGTAAGAACAGAGATTTTGTACCGTCAGTGTAGAGGATAAAGCAGGACAAGCCTTTGGTCGTCCCACTGACAGCACAACCCTACCCTACTCACCGCCGGGAACACAACACGAAGTTATTATATCCGCGGTATTCTGTAGAGCGGAGGTACTTCCCCAGTCGGACTGCTCAATTGGGCGGAAATACCGCCGTGTCCTACCTCCTCAAATCAATCTCTACCAGTCAATCTACTTCCCTAGTCTAATCCTTCCAAATCTGAACACTATAATATACTATATAGTACAACTTAAGTGGCAGACAAGTACACGTCCCACCTGATGGTAAGTGGTTACCGTCACCTAAGATGGTTCGCAACACTAGGGGAGTCACACCCGTGCTACCAACCCAGTAAGAACAGAGAGTTTCTGTGCCGTCAGTCTCACCACTGACAGCACAGAAACTCTCCAGTGTCTCTAAGTAACGTAGGAATCATTCATAGGAAATCTTAAAACATACCTATTAGAATTTCAGCTAACCAGGGCATGTCCAGGTAGCTCAGGACATTTATAAAGTCCAAGCGGAGGCAGATAACCCAACATATTTTAATACGTCATCTTTTTGCTCTTTTCTACAAACTTAATTGAAATTTTAAATTGATAAAAAAATTGTAAGATAATAAACAAAATGGCGAGTCATCAAACCGGTTTTATATTTTGATATAATTGGAAGTTAATTTTAAATGTTACAGACATTAAGAGTTAATTGAGTCATCATCATCGTCATTATAGCGTTAGGCTCTGTTGCGTCTGAACCCGAGTTCGCTCTTTTGATTTGTCTTAACATGACTTTTGTAGGAGCAACTGCCGTCTGACCTCCTTACCCGAGAGAAAAACCAGCGCCAGAGCCTCCTTCGTCTATCATCATGTGTATCAGTTTGAACGTGAAGGTGTCTTTTGCCCAAAGACTTTTATGGGGCCGCAAAAATACTCGAGCGTTAATGATTTTTTTCTGTTTTATTCTTAAGATTTAAATTCGATTAGAACGAAAAACCTTAAAAAAGCTGGTATTTATGATCTGTCAAAACAAAAGCCACGTACTTCTTCGTGAGATTATGCCTATCTTCCTTACCTACCTTCAGAATCACTCATAGTTAGTTTCGAAATCATACCGATTAAGATTTAGAAAAAGTTGAATTGGTTCAGTTGGGATTCGAACACGCGATCTTTCCCTTACAGGGGAAGCGCTATGACCACTAAGCCACATAACCTTCGCCCGAAACCATCCAAATTCTTCAATACATATATTCGTCTTACAGCGAACAGTTAAGTGCCATCTACCGACATTCGTACGAATTATCGGCGTTGTCCCGTTTTAAAAACGTAATTTTGTTGCATTGGGTCCCAGGCCCAAATGCATCCGGGATCTACGCTAAGTAGGCGATGATGATAAAGTGGGTGGTACGTACCGTGCTGTCCTGTTTTTCGAATGGTGGCGATGAGAACTGTATCTGGCTCATCTTGGACTCCTTCGCGTCGCCCATCGGCGACGGAGGCGAGGTCTCTCTGTAGACAAAACAAACACAATATTAGAAATCTATTATAATAATGCATCTGCAAATTTAAAATTCTCGTGTCTCAATGTTTTTAACTAAAGTCCTCTGTATCGGTTTGACCGATTTTTATGTATATTTGGTAAGTGAAAATAGTTCATGTTCTACTTTTGGTTGCCATGACCAACATCCATAATACCGGAGGGCTATAATAGACACAGAATTGATATTTACCATGTTGTATTGTTTTGAGTTGTCGATATTTCGGTGCTTTTACAAGCACCATGATCATGGAGGAACTGGTCTGGTCTTTAGAACGGGTTTGGTCTATAGGAATATAGAAATAAACTCTAAAATTTAATGCCAGTTTTTAGTGTCTGTGGTGCGAGGGCCAGGGTACGTCATAGTACGCCCACCGTTTACTATGATTACATGATTAGATACCAATCGATACAAAGTGGTATTTAAATTTATAACTTCTAGAGTGAGTCAACGATTAAGTATTTGCAATCATTATGTAATATATGAATATGCAAAATCTTTACAAATTTTATAGCTATTCTTTCTTCGTTTCTTTATTGTACACAGAAAAATAATACATTAACAGGCAATGACGAATGCATCTTGGTGTACAAAGGCGAGCTTAACTCAATATTGAGTTTTCTCCCAGCAAACTTTTGGGGGATTAAAAGTGCAACAAAATTCATAACTCACTCAATTATGTTCAGGATATCCGAGACGAGGAAAGAATAGAAGTATCATCATCCCATGCTATAACATGATATGATATGATGGAGTGATGCGCATATCTACGATATGATGAGATCTATATCATCAGTTTAGTATCTGAGTACCTATAACAAAAACTATATGACGGAACTGCAATGCTGTGCGTGGAGACCCGGTTAGATTTTATTGGACTTTTTGCTTTCCTCTCACGGTTGAGGTTAGAACGGTTTCCGAAAAGCAAAAACATTTTTTTTTAATTTATTTAAGCACGAAAAAGAGAAAAGCGGATTGTCCAAAGTACAATCTCAGGAACAACAGCAGGGATTGGTGCATTTACGGTACAATATAAATAGTGGGTATGCCCATCCGGTACCAGAAAAGAAAGTCCCAAGATTATGTTCATAACAATATTCCCCAGGTAGAAAAAAAAGGATTAATTTATTTATTAGGACACAGCAATGATGACAAAGAAGATATTGACCAACTAAATACGCTACCAGCAGCTATTGTACCCAAAACATTTGCCCCATCGTCCATTAGAGCTTCAAATTACTTCAATCGTCACATTAAAGCACATTACCACGAACATTCTCGAAAATGGACGAATGCAGCAACATCTGTGGGCCATTACTTGAGGAAAACGTCCGGTAGCCTGACAGCCATCAGTCAGCCACCGCAGAACCTTGACCTGATGCGTCACCGACCTTGTCACGTCCGCGTCGTGGTGAAATCTCGCAAAATTCACGTTACGAGTAAGGCGAGGCGGCGACGGATGAGGCGGTTTTATTCAATTTGAACGATACCTACTTATATGTGAGGATTGAGTAATGTATAATTTCGTGTATCTTTATAGAATTCTGTTATATAATATTAAGTTGAGTTTATTTTCTATAAAGAATACGTACTCTCTCTTTCTTTTTTTGGATTTGAAAAATATCCACAGATAATCCAGAGCCGGGGGGGGGGGAGGGGTTTTGTCCGACTAAAACGCACGCCATCTGAGAGTCGTAGGTCGTCAAAAGTGAAGTTGCCGGAGGCACATTTTTTATACCACTTAGTTGGCAGACAAGCACACGGCTCACCTGATGGAAAGTAGTTACCATGGTCTATGGACGTATGCAACACCAGGAGTGTCACACTCGCGATGCCGACCATGAAGAAACCTTCTGATGCCCCTCTTGAAGAACCCTATATTGTAGGCGCTTGGGAAAACCGTAGCATGGATGTCATTCCACAGATTGAGTGTGCGTGGGATGAAGTTTCTTTCATACCGTACAGTGCGCACCGTCTCAGGTCGCAATGTGTGAGGATGACATCCCTCACATCTCGACAATTTCGTTCTATCTAAACTTCTAACGGTGGATAATAAAAGAATACTAGCAACTGAAACTACATGTATTTTCACCCGACAACAGTAAAGCCAAAGGAGGTATATGATTTTGACAGGCTATGTAAGTATGTATAGGTTCATTTGTTCCCTCATAACTCCTCAAGTACTTATTGAAACTGGACAAATATCGTTAGAAGCATCTTAGTCGTCCGCTGATTATAGGTATACGTCCGCATATTATATTACGTGTCATTGAATATAATATGGCGCCCTTTAGCATAATTTTTCAGTAGTCGGGGTTTAACTTAATTTTATTATTGTCAAGCAATATTAGCAACCGAAATTACTAATTGAGGACTAGATTGTTAAGTTAGATTGCTTGTGTTAGAAGGAGGTTCACGCCGCGCCGGTAGTGTGTTGACCTGATTCGAATCTGGGATCTCTCGCCCGGAAAGCCCACTCCTTAATAGCTAAGCTGCGGTAAGCTAAATTGCTAGTGTTAAGTGTGGATTAAAGTTAGTGATGCAATGGGCTTCGAGCCCGCGACCTTTTCATTGCAAGACCGATGCTTTAACCACAAGGCTTTATCAAAAACAGCTTAGATCAATTTGGTTGAAATTTGCAGATATATAAAGTACTATTTAAAATTAATTATGTACATTATTATATAATCATAAAATATATTTTTTATTTATTAAATACAATATGTCAAAATGATTCAACAAACAATGCTTAGTCCATGTACTAATCAAATAACCCGCCCCTGATCGCCCCCGGTGCATAAGTGCCCATAACACTTGCTGCGTTGCCACGTTGGATGGCGATGGACAGCCTTTGGACCAGGAACGACCCGGAACGAGTGTCACCGGTCGCCTCGATGAGCCTCTGTCCGATTTCTTTAATTAGGCTTTTAGCTTCCTTCGATTTAAAATAGGGTAAATAATACTAATAGAATATGTATACAGTGTCTCTTTGACTATATACATCTATAGTCACTCTTCATAAATAAATAATAATAATATTTGATTGGCAGTGATTTAGGTCGGCCAGTGACCACAAGTTGCACACGTTCACTGTTACGAAATAATGGCGTATTAAGTGAAATTAAAACAAGTATCACTGTTATCTTAATAAAGTGTTTTGGTTACAGCTGTAACCGCAACATATTCTAGTTTCTTTTGGCATTAGATAATAACTCACAGAGTTGACAATCTCAAGTAATTCTAAAGGTGAGTACTCATTAAAGTTATGGAGCGTAATCGAACGGTACCGATATTACAAGGTGTAATGTACCATGTTCCACAGCAAGCATTCGTGTGAACAAGTCACTCACAGGACCTTTAAATGAGGCGTTAGGGTGGCCATTATATCATTGTTTTGATGAGTACTCCTCATCGTCATCATATCAGAGAAAAATGAATTTTTCAATGCACTGTGTAAGCCGCGTGGATTCCGGCAGAGTAGAATTTGGTCCACCCAATCTCTTCCCATGTGGTGTCGTACAAAGCGACTAAGGGATAGGGCTGTTTAACATCAGACAGATATATACAGCCCAGACTCATCCTCAGATGTATGACTTGAGTCAATAATAGTGCCCTGAAGACGGGAATAGGCTCACCCCCTATTACGTGGGACCGAATGCAATGATTAGTGAAATGTGGATGTTAATTCATCTCTGTTTAATACTTCGAGGATAAAGGCGTGATTATGTATGTGTGTATGTGTAACATGCTTTTTGGAATGTTACATTACACCTCTTAACACCAGTCTGTATGTGTCTTTAAATTTAAACCACTTCTAATCTGTCCGCGGGCAATAAATCGAGATGTTTTCGTTGCGTGATACTTCCGCCATTTTGTCTTCCTAGAAGCCATTATTAGCGCGTTACAGCATCTCATGTGCCGACAATTATCGCACTCAACATGCTTGTGCGGTTTATTTTTGTCATTCTTTTACGCAACTGCCCAAAAGAGGAGTGTTCAAATTCATGTTCAGCTATTTCGAGAAAATATAGGTAGTTCATGTTCCCTGCGTTAGTCCTAATTGTATCCAAAACTTGTGCTTTAGAGTCCATGATCAGCATCCATTGTTATTTACTATAGTTTGGTTTACTTAGCGACTACAGCTTAATCCCCATTCTGAGAGGAAAACGCGCGCATTACTGCAAGGGATATCCGTGCGAAGTGAATTAGGATAAGCTGAAAGGTGAAACTCTGTCCCCGAGGTGAAGCATGCATACATGCAGCATACAATCGGGACACAATGCTATTATGATAATGTGAGTCTCGTGTAAATAAAAATATACCTATATACTTAACAGCAATCATTAAAATCTGTTTCATTAAGTTGTCTGAACCAAAACATCAAGTCACAATCGATTACTTCCATCAACAGCAATACTAATCCGATAATCGATATAAATCGAGTCTAACAAGACGTCCCTACGTCATATTGAATGTAGCGTGCGTCGTACTGACGACATGAGGACGTGACGCGACCGACAAGGTCGCAGGCCGACTGACCATAGTGACCATAGTGCAAAGTACGACCCGTACTTTGATGCTTGCGATTGTGGAATGCGAAAATGGCGAAGTTGGTAGGTATGTGTGTATTATGAACACACAATAATTTGTATGATAATAAGTACCATTAAATATCGTTTTTTATAACTTTAATTTTTCATCAAAATGAATGAGCATAAATTACAATTTTTAAGCATAATAATATCCGGCTATTTGCAAAAAATAACCATCTGCGAGTTGGGTTCACATATCAAGGCTCGTATTAACGTACGATTTAACTTTGATTATGCTTTACGCCTTATATCCCTTGCCTTTTCTATACAATTCACGGCTTAAAGCATTAGCTTCACTCCGTATTGCGAGGTACAAGAAAAATAAATTATAAAAACACAAACTTTGACTTTGACAAACGGTTTCTACAGCTCTATATAAGTATCAAACTGTCAGTTCAATACACGATCTACAAACTGCTTCAGTTTACACATATCTATACTAAGAAAGTAACTCAATCTATCTGTTACGTGTTCATGACTAAACTACTAAACCGATTTTCATGAAACTTGGTATAGATATGAAAAAAAGTTTGGAAAAGGACATAAGCTATGTTTGGTCGCGATAATCGACATCCATGCGGACGAAGACAACCGCTAGTGTAGTATATTAAAGTAAATGTTAATGGCAAATATTTACCAAACCAAATTAAATATATCATAGGCACTTATATAGCTTATGTTTTACCATCAGTCTTTTTTTATACAAGGTAGGTAGATAGTACTTAGGTGGCAGACATGCACACGGCGCACCTGATTTAAAGTGGTTACTGTGACCTATGAACGTGTGTAACCAAGAGAGTCACACCCGTGCTGCCGACCGTGTAAGAACAGAAAGTTTCTGTGCCGTTAGTGCAGAACACAAAATAAGAACAAGCCTTTGGTCTTCCCACTGACAGCACAAAAACTCTCCAGTGAGCTCTGGCTACCCTACTCACCGCTGGAACGCTACCACAAGAGGCATGCGATGCGAAGGAATTCCACGACGCATTTTAACTTTTGTCTACATGTAGTTTAAATTTCTTTTTAGTATAGTATATATTATAATAGAAGTACTAATATATATAATTCTTCATCACATTTGTACACCGCTTAACTGCCCATGCATGACTCCAATGCACAAACACCATTGTTACAGGTTGTCTGCAAGAAATCGCGCCTAGCGATAAGACCGCCGTTTGTACTACCTCGTAATTTGTACAATGTAATGTTGTATTATGTTGTATTGTATTGTATTGTATACTAAAAGGACTTAGGATTACCAGAATACATCATATGCGATTCAAATAGTTTACATTTTCCCAGTATTATAAATTGTAATAAATAAAATAAACTAAATTAAAATTAGTATTAAGCTCAGATCTAAATCATTATAACAAATTACCTATTAAAACTACCAAGGCAACATAACAGAAAAGGAATATCGTAAACAGCAAACTTACAGTCCGTCCCTTACACACGGTACCAAGGACATAGTTTAGAAAGGGACGACAACAGTCAATCAGTGTCGTATCGCAACAATTTCGCCATGCGACCGTGAGGGCATGTCAAAACGTTGGACGCAGGTGGAATCAAAATGGCATGCGCCTGACTGGAATTATTAATTCATTTAGACAAGACAAAGAGCCTGTGTCATAGTAACAAGTAATTAGGATTATTTGTTGATAGCTGATACCAGCGGTTTCACCCGAGAATCAACACGGTTCCTCCGTGATATTGGTGTTTGCAACAGTGCCGAAATATCGGAAACTCAAAACAATGAAACCTGGCAAATATCCCGTTTATTTTGATACTGAGGAAGTAGAATTGACAATTCTACTCTTTCATAGTAAGGAAAGGGAGGAAGGGAAAGGGGAGAGTGAATTCCTTAGATAAGTTCACCTTATTAATTATGCTGAAAATTAGGGCATCGAATGAGTAGAATCTCTGCTAGGATATCATGAACTAACACAGATAAATAACTATCGGAGCGTGTTACGTACGTGTAGTGTTTCAATTGGCCTTCGCTAGTTTACTTTGGCAATTTATCCAACTGCGCGTACGCAGTGTGAAGAATATGAACATTGTACAGACAGATTTATCAGGGTACAAATGTACAATGCAGGTAGATAGAGACAATATATACGAATTTTAATACTGTTATGAAAATTGCATGGGGGCGTATTCGGATACAGCGGCTAAATAAATCGAATTGCCATCTAGTCAAACTACACCATAGGATACAGCACTTTGGTTCAATTTTATTTCAATCACTTTCATTATTATTGGAGAGGTTCCGGGAAGGAAAAACAATTCTGTCCGTCTGGTTGTATATTACGATTTAACGTCTAAAATGCGCAAGGGATTTTTTTACATAACATAACATAAACTCACGCCTATATCCCCAAAGGAGTAGGCAGAGGTGCTAGCACCCACATTTCGCCAGTTTATGTTTAGGTCCCAATGTAATAGGTGGCGAGCCTATTGCCATTAACCGGGCACTTTTGAACCTGCGATAAATACACACATAACTTCGAAAAGCATCGAAAAGTCATTGGTGTGTGCCATGGTAAAACCTGGGATCGAACCCGAGACCTCGTCTCAGCAGTCCATTACCCATACCACTAGGCTACCGCGGTTATTTTTTTATACCAATAAATTTCATTATTGAATTTTGTTTAAGCAATTTAGGTGGCAGGCAAGCACATACTGATGGAAAATGGTTACCGTGATCTAAATTTGTGCAACACCAGGGGAGTCACACCCGTGCTGCTGACCCTGTAAGAACATAGAGTTTCTGTACCGTCAATGCAGAAGACATACAACAAGCCGCCTTAGTCTTCCCACTAACAGCACAAAAACTCTCTAGTGAGCTCTGGCGCTTTAAGAAGACGAGAATTTCGCTTTCAAACCAATTCTTTCATGACACACATATATAACAACTACTTAATTGTGTTTGCAGTGTACATCCCATAAGACTCTATTGTCAATAAATCAACTATTGAAGCTATTCGCTTGTGGAATGCTTTACACGTGACTGCAACCAACCACCATACATTACCTACAATCGTCCTATGTAATTACTATTTACATTGAAGCAACGATATGTAATTAAACTAGTATTTATAAGTATAATGATATAATTATAAAGGAATATAATTTGTTAGTTGTTTCCTTCTTATAGGTAAGTACCAAGATGTGTCAAAGGTGCGTGACTTTGACCGCAGCAGCTTCCAGCAATGCTGTATCATTAACAGCCATTTCTTAGACAATTTGCAAATTTAAATGAAGTGATATTCATTACTATGTATTAGTGTTCTTTGTTGTGAACTTCCCGGTTCATATATTACACAATGAATTGCATATGAATTGTCGGAAGTTTACGGAAATGATGAAGTGGGGCCTGAGAAAGAATACAAGTATCACCACCCCATCTCATCCGACGGGTGTCGTAAGAGGTGACTAACGGAAACATACGCAAACCATATCATTGCGAGAGAAGGAAAACTCGAAATAAAACCCTGTACCAACCCGTCTGGCCAGCGTGGAAACAGTAGGCCAAAGCCTCCCAACATTGGGAGAGGCCTAGTCCAGCAGTGGACTGCGATGGGCTAGTTGATTGATTACGGAAATGTTACATATTGAAATATAACTATATTTAACAGATTTCGGTTGTGGTCAGGTTTCAACAGCATAGAAATATTAAAATTGTAATGAATTTGATTGTATAAATCAAGAAACCACGGTAGCCTAGTGCTATGAGTAATGGACTGCTGAGACGAGGTCTTGGGTTCGATCCCAGGTTTCACCATGGCACACACCAATGATTTTTCGATGCTTTTCGAAGTTATGTGTGTATTTATCGCAGGTTTATAAGTGCCCGGTTAATGGAAATAGGCTCGCCCCATATTACATTAGGACCTAAACATAAACTGGCGAAATGTGGGTGCTAGCACCTCTGCCTACCCTTTCGGGGATATAGGCTTGAGTTTATGAGTTTATGTTTATGTTACATTATTGTACTTGTATTTCTTCGATTTTAAACGGATAAATATGAAAGTGATAGCATCTGACAGCGAAATACTAATATTCACCTGTTTAGAATTTGTATACGGCCTCTTAAGATGGCTAATATAACAAAATGATGGTGTTTACTTTCCGTTTCGTGGTTAATTATATATCCGTTGTTCTCATAAATATCTCTAGCAGTGAAAGTGAGATTATAGATAATACGAAAGGGCATGCTCTGGTGGACACTCGCTCTCAAATTCAGGCAATTAAATACTAAAACCCACGTTAATAAAGCGAAAGTAAGGGCAGAAACCATTAAATGCGGCATAATTGGTGTTTTGTAACAACATACAATATTATGTTAAGCAAAAGCATGGAGAGGAATGGTCTTCTCGAAAGAAGATTTGAAGCATCGTCATTTTAAGTGGAGCCGCCTGTCACCCTAGTAGAAGCAAGCCGGAGCGGCGGCGGTGCGCGTTGCGCGTCTCGCCAATTCCGGGGACGAGCTGGGGAACTCTGTGGTCCCCACACCCGAGGAGGGTCAGATCGAGAGAGGGCCCTGGGTCGACCGGAGTGCGATTGATATGCCTGTCAACCTCACCTTCGGCAACCAACAACGACCCTCAAGCGCCGTGCGTTTTAGTCGGTTCGTGTCCGACATAACCTCTTCCACTCCGGCGGGGGGTATCCGTGGGGATTTTTCGTGCGTAAAAAAGTGTATTGGTATTTTAATGGAAGCATTACTCTGTGGCGACTGCCTCTGTGGCGTAGCGGTAGAACGTTAAACTGCTACGCAGGGGGCGCGGGTTCGATCTCCGCTCAGCGTAAATATTTATAAGCATGATATGTATATTTGTGTGTGTTTCACTCGTGCTACCATCCCTCCATGCCGACCTGATCCTGACCATCATGATGAAGAATAAGAATCAATTAGTCTATCGCAGTCCATTGCTGAACATAGGCCTCTCCTAATGTGCCTTATTACCCCGATCCTCCGCCTTCCGCATCCATGAAGAATAAAAAATATTCTAGAGTTAACAACTAAGATATATAATTATCGGTTTTATGTCATGTCATGATTATTACAATGTAATTAAAAACCTGTAAATGACAATGTGACATGTAATGGTTAGTAATATTAAGATAGCTAACGTATTTTTTATTCTATAGTTAATAATCTTAGACTATATACAAAATATGGACGTAACAAGTGTTATTTCAACGCGGAGTAAAAAATGGCTCCTACTTTGAAATACGTTGACGAGAACACGCGCCATGAAATAAGTCTCTTGGCGTGTGCCCACGGCGACATAGCAACAGCAAAAGTTTTGTAAAAAACCTACACCTTTTAACGCATGCCTTAGCCATTAATCACGTGTATGACCCACGTTACTTGCATGATTAAGAAAAAAAAGAACTGATAATCACTACCTTCTCTTTACAATTAATATATTGTTTTATATATTTTCTGCTGACTCCCCGTACGTGCGGTCTGTCCGTCTGTGACTCAGACCAACTTGCATTGTATGCTAAATTCTAACCACACATACACACGTACACATATTGTTTTGTCGTAAAGAATAGTAATATCTTTATGACTTTATATGTTGGTTGGTTACAAGCTTTAATTATAGGTTTATTGTTAGACCTCCGGGGGAGGGAACTGTAAGAAAATTATTGTTTTGTGTGGAGGGGTCCAATGGAAAATTATTTTATTGCAATATTGACATGCATACCTGATGAATGAGGCGCTGATGCACACAGGTTGGGAGGTCATACGGCAGTAATTCCCGTAAAAGTAATATGAGCCAAGATAAAAGGAGGACGAATAATATGACCCTCGCAGTCCTCCATGAGCGCGGGCCTGGAGGTGGCGAGTGGAGCCGCCTGTCATCCTAGCAGAAGTAAGCCGCAGTCGCGTAATACGTGGGGCGCACTATAAGTTTCCGGAATGAATATGAAAAAATACTATTAAAGGTACAAAATTAATTTATTGTTTTTCAAAATAATCTCCCTTGGCGTCTATGCACTTTTTCATTCGATCAAACCAGTTTTGAAAACTTTTGTGCCACTCCTCTGTGGTGACCTCTGAAACGTGTTTTTCATACTCCTCGACAGCCTCTTCTGGTGATGAAAATCGTTGGCCGCGTAATTGGTTCTTAATTTTTGGGAACAGATAAAAGTCACAAGGTGCCAGGTCGGGGGACTGTATGCAGGATGACTCATGAGTTCTACATTTTTCGCCTTCAAAAAGTCGTTTGTCTGTCTGGCCGTGTGAGAACTAGCATTATCGTGGTGCAGGATGATACGGGGTTTACGGTTATTTTTACGGAGTTCGTCAATAACTTCCGGCAAACAAATGGTCGTGTACCAGTCACTATTCACAGTACGACGATTTTCTAAAGCAACAGTAGCCACGTGTCCAGTTTTATTAAAAAAAGAAGCAATCATCCGCTTAGATGCACTTTTCACGCGCGCCACTTTGGTTGGTTTCGGCTCATCTTGAAAGACCCATACGCTCGATTGCTGCTTTGTTTTAGGATCGTTGCAATAAATCCATGTTTCGTCACCTGTTACTATGTCCCACATCAAATTTGACGCACCTTCGTTGAATCTGGTAAGCATGGCACTGCACCAAGTGACGCGGTCCGTTTTTTGATCCTCGGTCAAGTTATGTGGGATCCACCGCGAGCACAGCTATCTCACACCCAAATGTTTGTGTAGGATTGATTGTATTTGACTCATGCCTATTTCTAAGGATGCGCGAATTTCATAGTAGGTCACATGCCTGTCTGTTTCAATCATACGGCGCACAGCATCGATGTTTTTGTTGGTCACAGCGGTGGACGCCCTCCATCGTGAGATTCGTCACTGAGATTGATACGACCACGCTTGAATTCTGTAAACCAGCTATAAACAGTCGTCTTGCATGGAGCTTCATCGCCAAAAGCTGTTTCAAGCCGAGCGATGCTCTGTTGAGCCATCAAATTACACTTAAAATCGTAGAAAATCATACTACGAAAATTTTCCCGAGTTAAATCCATGTTGATGCAGACACACAATTTTTTAAATGGCGCCACAAGGTAAAAACAAAAGACAGTCAGATGAAACAAACTGTATTCTACAGCCAAAGAGTTCTATTTTCAAATGTTGTAATAAATTTTTAAATATTGTTTATGTAAGTGGCCAGTTCCGGAAACTTTTAGTGTAACCTATGTATGCGCTTCCCCATACCCCAGGGCCAAATTCCCCACACCCGCGAAGGGGGCCAGCTCGAAAGAGATGGCCCTAAGTCGGCCGGGTTGCGAGATATATGTCTCCGGCAACCTACAACTCACAGACGGCGTGCGTTTTAGTAGATTCCAGTTCGATCACCCCGCCAGCTTTGGATGTAACCGGACACAACGCTAAGATGATGAAGACAATCAATGTTTTGTATAGGTCAAGATGTTATTTACCAGTGCTGGCAGTGTCCAAGTCTCCGACAACAGCAACAATCGATAGAACGCCACATAATTGCTACTCACATAATACACGTGTGTGGCTATGAAATAGCCAAAGATCCATACAAATATTATAAATGTGAATGTAACTCTATTTGTCGGTATGTTACGCTTTCACGCCTAAACCTCTGAACCTATATTGATGAAATTTGGGATAAAGATAGATAGAAGGTCTATCTTGAAAAAGGATATAGTCTATGTTTGGTTGCGATAACTGTCATCCACGTGAGCGGAGCCACGGTTAACAGCTAGTGTTATAACATTTCGAATTGTTTTTATTTCGTATCATCATATTTTCGGCACTTTAAATTTTTTTTTCGTCAAATTTTAAGACAATTTCGCAGTAGGTTAAGTGTACCTACATAATTTTTAACCAATAGAAAATTGCTTAGTCAGGCTGTCTGCCTAAATAAATAAGATTGTACTCGTAAGTTAGTTGTTCATATTCTTTAATGAGTAAGCAAAAAAAAAATGCCACATCAAGACAAATAAAAAAGTATTTTTTATGTGGATTGGTAGATATACATGATAAAAGAAAAAATATTATAAAAATAAATAAAAATGATAAAAGAATTGATCCCAGGTTTTACCATGGCACACACCAATGACTTTTCGATGCTTTTCGAAGTTATGTGTGTATTTATCGCAGGGTTATAAGTGCCTAGTTAATGGCAATAGGCTCGCAACCTATTACATAGGGACCTAAACATAACCTACCTCTTCGGGGATATAGGCGTGAGTTTATGTTATGTAATACTGAGTACAAATTGTCGTTGTCAGTCTGTCAATCTGTCTATCTATTAATGAAAATCTAAATACAGGAGCGAATGTCGTTGTGGGAAAATGAGCCTTAGAGTTGTCTCATATGTTTGTAACATAAGATAACATAACAAACTCATGCCTATATCCCCGAAGGGATAGGCAGAGGTGTTAGCACCCACATTTCGCCAGTTTATGTTTAGCCCCCTATGTAATAGGTGGCGAGCCTATTACCATTAACCGGACACTTATAAACCATGATATGTGCCATGGTAAAACCTGGGATCGAACCCGAGACCTCGTCTCAGCAGTCCATTACCCATACCACTAGGCTACCGCGGTACTTCGTCATATGTTTGTCTTTTTAAGTTTTCATTCACTTCTCATATATCTTGTTTGTGCGATACCGCTGTTTTAGCAGTCCCACACCGACAATAAGACAACACCTTCCTGTACGATCGGCGTTCACACGACACTCTTATGTCTTGTGTGAGGATTATGTAACCTCTTGTATCTGTGATAAGTAACCGTTCAGCTGTACAATTATATTTAGGTATGCAGCTCCTCCAAGCAAGTGGCTAAACAATAAAGCTATTTTTTTTTATACCACTTAGTTGGCAGACAAGCACACGGCCCACCTGATGGGAAGCGGTTACCGTGGCCTATGGACGTATGCAACACCAGGGGTGTCACACTCGCGCTGCCGACCATGAAGAAACCTTCTTTAAACTATCACGGTCTCTCACATTAGTATTAAAGTTATCGAGATATTTACCAAGTTGTATTGTCTCTTCACCCCTACCGCAATGCCTCAAAACAAAGCTCTTTGAACAGTGCGTCCTACCTGTTATGACTTACGGTGCCGAAACGTGGACACTTACAGTAGGGCTGATCTATAGCTTAAAAGTCGAGCAGCGGGCTATGAAGCGAGCTATGCTTGGAATTTCTCTCATTTTCGAAGTTATGTGTGTATTTATCGCAGGTTTATAAGTGCCCGGTTAATGGCAATAGGCTCGCCACCTATTACATTGAGATCTAAATATAAACTGGCAAAATGTGGGTGCTAGCGCCTCTGCCTACCCCTTCGAGGATATAGGCATGAGCTTATGTTATGTTATGTAATAGGGGGTGAGGCAATTGTCGTCTTCCGGGCACTATTGTTGACTCTAACCTTGTTTCTGTGCCTGAGTCTGAGCTACATATATCTGTCTGATGCTAAACAGCCCTATCTCTTAGTCACCTTGTACAACAGTGCGTGGGAAGAGGGTCCAAATTCTACTCTGCCGGGAACCACAATCCCTTAAAATCCATACATTTAGAATCGAGTCCATGCAACCAATGTGGGTTCCCTCTCACCAACGAGGAATAGCTGTAACAACTCAATCTGCCAAGATCGTTTTACATTTAGTAATTTTAGCGAGCTATTCGACTTTCCCACAGAAACGTGTAATTATTCTCTTTCCCATCGCTTCGCGGGCGGCATGGAGCAGTTATATTAAATATTATCGATCGATTACTAAACACAGCTGCATATTCTTTTATATTAATTATAAGTAAACAAATAACATTTCCCTAGAGGTACTCAATGCCGAACTGCACTGAACGAAAACAATTGTCACTTACGATTGTTTTCATTGAAACTGCGGGAATGTGATTAGTGCAGAAACTCATAAGAAAAGTTAAATGTATGGTGTCCCATAAACAACTATGAGGCCTTTTTTTACGTGCGCATCATCCCCGCAGATACCCCCCCACCGGAGCCGGTGGAAGAGGTTATGTCGGACTCGAACCGAGTAAAACGCACGCCGCCTGTGGGTCACTTTGGTTGCCGAAGGTGAGGTTGACAGGCATATCCCTCGCAACCCGGCCGACCCAGGGCCATCTCTTACGATCTGGCCCTCTTCTCAACTTTGAGGCCCTTTAACTTTATGCTTGTGCTTATATACCACGCAGGTGGCAGACAAGCAAACGGCCCACCTAAAAAGAAAGTTGTTACCGTGGCTTATGGACGTGTGCAACACCAGAGAAGCACAAACTCGCACAGCCGATCCCTTAAGCACAGAGAGTTTCTGTGCCATCAGTGTAGAAGACAAAGCAGGACAAACTTTCTTCCAATTGACAGCACAAAATTCTTCAGTGAGCTCTGGCTACTCTACTCACCGCCGGGAACACAACAAGAGATTATTATGACCGCGGTATTCTGTAGGGCGGTGGTACTTCCCTAGTCGGCTTCTCAACTGGACGGAAATATTGTCTTGTCCTACCTTCATCAAAAACGCCTAGGTCGTTTAGGGGAAGAAGTAATGATCTAATGGATATAGAAGCAAAGGTTGGTTGGTTGTAGGAATATGTTTCCTAGACAATACCTAGCCAAGTACTCTCTGGGAAGACCGGGGATACTCCGGTAACAAAGGCAGGCGTGAAGGACTATCGGTTTCATCAGTATCAAATTAAACGGGATATTTACCATGTTCCATTGTTTTGAGTTTCCGATATTTCGGCGCTGTTGCAAGCACCATGATCACGGAGGAACTGGAGTAGTGGCGGTGAACCGAGAAAAAGTTTTTTCCTAGGAGTAATTATATCGATCTACCCTACCTACTATAGAAATATCGGAAACTCAAAACCATGAAACATGGTAAATATCCCATATTTATTTTGATACTGATGTGAGTGACCATGATAGTTTAAATACCTATCGGTTTCAGTCGGTTGGAGTCTCTCATACCCATTTAGCTGGTTCGAGTTTGTCGTATTTTTATACATTTTACTATTGGTTAGAGTGACGTAATAGATAGTTTTTTTTAATACTACTTAGGTGGCAGACAAGCACACGGTCCACCTTATGGGAAGTGGCCACCGTGGCCTATAAACTTATGCTACAACAGAGGTATTACACTCGTGCTGCCGACCCTGAAAAAACCTAATGCCCTTCTTGAAGGACCCCATATTGTAGGCGATTGGGAAATCTATATTCCTTATGCATACCGCTAAAGAAGAATACCCTCCCTGTTCAAAAGGCTATAAATTAGGAGTTATCAAATGTAGAGTGGACAGGTTACTTCTAGGTAAGCTGACTCCATCATCAACCACTTCATCACTTACCAACGTGATGGGGCTCAAACGAGAGCCTTTTATTAATAAAATGATATAAACAGGACAAATTCATGACATCTGCCGTTGAATTTAAACTAGCCTCTCAACACAGGTGGTCGTTAATACCTTACAAGATACAATAAACTATTACTTCATAACTAAAAGTAAGAGTGTCTCAATGACGTACTCTATTATACAAGGCCCATGGTCTAGAAGACATATATACTATGTAAAAAAATTTGCACTTAGCATACTTATCTTCTTTCCCATCAGCATAGGGTTTATAATTGAGCGTGCAATATTGTTCACTTAGTATGTTTATCTTCTAGACCATCGTTTTGTGAACACCTCTTATTGATAGTGGTTCAACAGCGTAATGGTGAAAAAGGAACGTCAGCGAAAGTAATGTGTTTGTTCTCCTTAGAGGCTTTTAGTTATAATGTAGTGTCTTGCTGTATCGTTATAGTATGAAAAACTTATCTTAGGTAAATAAATATGAGAACTCGTGTAAAGTCAAAGGAATGCAGGAGACTTTATAGTTAATAGTTTAAATTATGAAAGTAGACTCATCAAATACAAGGTGCAGCCACTAGAAAGCCGACGCATATATTTTGACTTAGTTTACCTTTACAAAATTATACATTATATCATTGATTCACCTGAGTTACTTTTCTCAAATTAGTTTCAATATTAAATTTAGTGCCCGTAGGGCTAATGATACGAACATATTTGCCCTTCTAATATATAAAAACAATATTTCTTATTATAATCCATTAACAAGAATGGCTCGTCAATATAATGATTTGGCAAAGGTCTATAAATACACCCAATATTAATTAATAAATAAAAACATACAAATAATTACATATATACGCGCCTGTAAATCCCCGAAGAAGGTAGGAGAGAGGTAAGCCCACATTTCACCAACTATAAGTCTCCTTTTTTTATATAGAATACGCCAACTTGACTTCACCTCGCCTGATAGTAAGCTAAAGGCAAAGTCTCCGGAAAGAGGGTCACCATTACAGACACTAAATGTTACATTGGTGGCACTCAGCTTGGCGGCCTCATCAGATGCTTTTTCACGCCTCGCTTAAAGGCCCCGGGACTTGGGAGAGTTGGCTGCTCTCCCGCGTCGCGTAACCTCCAGGATATCGACAACGACCTGAGTGCTAGCCACACTTGGGAAGCCGATATTCTGAAGGCCGCGGGGCTTGCCTTAACTGGCCGGCCCGCGACAAGGAAAAGTCTGAAAAACCCGACAGCGAAGTCGATTAAAACCTGTGGACACCTGGGGAAATCCACAGTATTTACCCCGCTTCTCGGAATGAGCGTCACCCGGGAAGTGTATCTTAGATCGTCTCTACTCGTGGGATATGGATATGGATACTGAAACTTTAAAACCAAAACAACCAACACCAAGCGAAACAGTCTGCGCGGAGGTCGCGCAGCACCACGACGCGGAGGTCGCGTCCCAAGCAGGGACGGTGTCGGAGGACTTCGACACTGCCACTGAGAGGAGCAGGGCGAACAGCCCGGTGGGTCTGCAGACCCGGAAATCTGCACCACGGCGAAAACGAAACCGGAAGAAGAAGATGATTCCGGCACCAAAAACTGACTCGGATCTCGAGCTCACCCTGACTGACTCGTCGTCGGCGAGCAGTCATGATGGAGACGAGACGATGCGCCCCCCCCCACCCAAACAGTTTGCGGTGAGCCGCCGAAAACTGCAGGGCGGGAGCACTAAAGTCGCCCCCTCACGGGCCTCAGCCGGGGAAGATGTGAGGGCGCCGCCGAGTCCCTCCGTCTCGGCGGCGCAGGCGCTTCGTACCGACGGCTCCACGTCCAGGGACGTGATGGAGGCCCTGGAGAGACTGGCTGGGGCTCGCTCTGGACCTCTAACGCCGGAGGAGGACCGGGTCCGGCTGGCTGCGACGCGCCTCGTTGAGCAGTTTGAGCTGCTCAAGGCGGAGCTGGCCGAGTCCCGGAACGAGCGAGCTCAACTTGGCAGGAGGCAAGTTGAGATCCTCAACAGCGTGGAGCGTACAGCGGCTGAGCACCGCAAGAAGATGGACAGGATGGCGGCCGAAGTGGCGAACCTCCGTCAGGTCGTCGCCGGGCTGCCCGCGGAGCGCGTGACGCGGTCGGCGCGGCGGCGACTAGCGGTGCAGCCGGAGCGGCCGGTGCCGTCGGCGCCGCAGCTGTCACCGGTGCGGTCGAGGTCACCGGTGCGGTCGGAGGCACCGGTACGGCCGGAGACACCGGTGCGGTCAAGGCCGCCGGTGCGACCGGTGCGGCCGGAGACACCGGTGCGGCCGGAGACACCGGTGCGGCCGGTGTCACTGGCGCAACCCGCTCGGCTGGAGTCGCCGGTGCTGCAGCCGGCTAGGCCCGCGGATCCACTGGCGGCATGCATGGCGGCAATGGCCGCCATGGAAAAGCGGCAGGAGGCGGCGCTGGCTGAGCAGCGGAGGTGGCAGGTGACGCAGGAGGAGCGCACCCGGAGGTTCATGGAGGCGGTCATGGACTCCAGCCGCCGCCCGCCCTTGGCGCCGCTGATGGGGTATGCCGGAGCGGTTAGAAGAGGTCCCACCAGTCCGGCGGTCGCAGGGGCCCTGCAGGAGTCGGCCCGCAGCCCGTCCGCTGCGCCTGCCGCTCCTGCCACTCCGGTCACTCGAGCCACTGTCGCTCTCGACGTGGGAGCTGGGAGCTCCCAGGGTGCCCGGGCCAAGGGCAAGGGGAAGGGGAAAGGCAAGGGGAAGAAGTCCCCGGCCCTAGCCTCAGCCCCAGCGCCGGCCCGGACCCCGGTGGGGATTGCCTCCACAAGTTCCCCGCCGGAGGGAGGCTGGGAGGTGGCCGGAGCCTCCAAGAAGCGGCGCAAGGCCAAGAGGAAGGCAGCCAAAAATGCCAAGAAGGCTGAGGCTGCTGCGAGGGGAGTGCCGGGGAGGCTGCGCGTCCCCCGCTCAACCGCCGTCGTGCTAACGATGACGGCGGAAGCAGCGGAGAGGGGCGTGCAGTACGCCCAGATTGTCACGCAGGCGAGAGCCTGCGTTGACATGAGGGCTCTCGACATGTCGGGCCCCATCCGGGTGAAACCCACTCGGACGGGTGCTCGGCTACTGGAGATCCCCGGCGCTTCAAGCGGTCCCCAGGCCGATGCCCTAGCGGCTAGGCTTCGGGACACGCTAGACGCAGCCGACGTCCGGG
The DNA here is from genome assembly GCA_963662185.1 of Eilema griseolum. Taxonomy (NCBI): domain Eukaryota; kingdom Metazoa; phylum Arthropoda; class Insecta; order Lepidoptera; family Erebidae; genus Eilema; species Eilema griseolum. The sequence continues at coordinate 1,393,088 of OY759252.1, forward strand.
TGTCCAGGCCCAACAAATGCGCAGAAATGCGCATTTCGGACCTGGACGACTCCATCACGGCGGAGCAAATCCGCCTCACCGTGGCGGAGGCCGGGGGCTGCCCCCTAGAGGCGGTGAAGGTCGGAGCAATCCGCTTCGGCCGCCGTGGACTGGGGGCGGCAGTTGTCGGCTGCCCCATCGCAGCAGCCAAAAAGGCTGCCGACCGGGGGTTCCTCGCCGTTGGAGGCGTGGTGCGGGTGCAGGTCCGGCTCCTGCAGGCTCGACCGACCAGGTGCTTTAGGTGCCTGTCGGTCGGCCACGTGGGGGTGCAGTGCACGGCGGCGGTGACGGTCGGTGACCGCTGCTTCCGCTGTGGCCAACCCGGCCATACGGCCGGTGGATGCGAAGCTCCGCTGCACTGTTTCAGGTGTGCAGCGGGGGGCAAACCGGCCGACCATAGGGTTGGCAGCAAGGCCTGCACCGGGGGGGAGCCGAAGCCGCAAGGCGGGAGCTCCACCCAAAGTTCGCGGCGGGATGCGGAGATGGTTCCATAATGGATCCTCAGCTCCGCATCCTGCAGGCGAACGTGGGCCACGGTGCCGATGCTCAGGGTCTTCTGCTCCAGAGCATGGCACAGTGGTCCATACACGTCGCCGCTGTCGCCGATCCGTACACTCACCGGCCCCTTGGGCCTGCCTGGGTGGTCGACCTGGACGGGTCGGCGGCACTGGTGTACAACACCGCTATGGGTGCCCCCCCCCCTGTTGTCGTGGCAAGGGAGCATGGCATCGTAGCGGCGCGTGTGGGAGAGATTGCGGTCGTGGCTGTCTACTTCACGCCGAGCTTACACCGACGCATAGGGGAGTACCGGCGGTCGCTGGAGCGACTGACCGACGTCGTCAACGCCTGTCACCCTCATCCGGTTCTTGTGCTCGGGGACTTCAACGCCTGGTCAGTGACCTGGGGGTCCCGGCACACGAACCCACGAGGTAGGGCTCTGGAGAGCTGGGCCGCTAATCACGGTCTAGTTCTCCAGAATCGCGGGGCCGAAGCCACGTTTGTGGCCGCGGAGCGCAGTTCGATTATTGACCTTTCGTTCGCAGGCGCTTCGCTGTCGCACCGTGTGCGGGACTGGCGTGTTGTTGTGGGGGTGGAGACACTGGCGGATCACCGATACGTTCGGTTTGATGTCTCCCCTCCCGCGGGTGATGCGCCGGTCATACCGGCCCCACGCGAGCCACGCTGGGTGCTTGGGAGATTGAATCGGGAGGTCCTCCTGGAGGCCGCCATCGTACAGGCCTGGGCCATTGCGCCGGACGGGCCTGTCGATATTGACGATGGGGCGGTGTGGTTCCGGGAGGCCATGACTCGTGTCTGCGATGCGGGTATGCCTAGGGCTCCACCCTATAGTCCGAGGCGTCGGGTCTACTGGTGGTCTGCGGAGATCGCGAGGCTACGGCAAGCCTGCGTGATCGCGCACCGCCGGTGGACCAGACTCCGTAGGAGGCGTAGCCGAACCGCAGATACGGAGCCCCGAGTGACGGAGCTTCATGTGGGATACAGGGAGGCCAGAGATGCCCTCCGAGCGGAGATTAAGCGGGCGAAAGCCGCGGCTTATAAGGAGCTCATGGAGACGCTGGAGCGGGACCCATGGGGGCGGCCTTACCTTATGGTAAGAGGAAAGCTGCGCCCCCGGGCCCCGCCGTTGACCCGGGTTCTCCAGCCAGCTCTGCTCGGTGGAGTGGTCGAGTCCCTGTTCCCGGCGCGAGCGGAACACGTTCCGCCGCAGATGACTCCGCCACCTCGGTCGCCTATGGCGCCCAGTGTGGTAGTTGACGACGAAGTCCCCGAGGTTACTTGGGTAGAACTGGAGCTGGCGGTGCGAAGGCTTAGAGCCAAGAAGAGCACCGCCCCGGGACCCGACGGCATTCCAGGCCGCGCGTGGGTCCTAGCTCTGGGAGAAGACGGTCTCGAACCCCGACTGAGAGGGTTCCTCAGCGCATGCTTGGAGCGGGGCCAGTTTCCGAAGATGTGGAAGACGGGGAAACTGGTCCTCATCCGAAAGGAGGGTCGCCCGGCGGACGAACCGTCCGGCTACCGGCCCATTGTGTTGCTCGACGAGGTGGGCAAGCTCTTTGAAAGAGTTATTGCGAAGCGCCTCGTCGAGCACCTCTCTGGTAGGGGGCCGGACCTGGCGGATGCCCAATATGGCTTCCGCCGGTGGCGGTCCACCGTGGATGCCATCATGCGCGTGAGGACTTTGGCGGAGGAGGCAGTCGCCCGGGGCGAGGTGACGTTGGCGGTGTCCTTGGACATCTCCAACGCGTTCAACACCTTGCCCTGGAGTTGCATCAGGGAGGCACTCGTGTACCACGGTGTGCCTCTCTACCTCCGCCGCATAGTCGGGGCGTACCTGACGGAGAGAGCCGTCATCTACCCAAGTGCGACCGGCGTCGGTCGGCGTGAGATGGCGTGCGGTGTTCCACAGGGATCGGTTCTTGGGCCGCTCCTGTGGAACATCGGATACGACTGGGTGCTTCGCGGTGAGCTCGCGGACGGTGCCGACGTCACGTGCTATGCGGACGACACGCTAGTGACGGCGAGCGGGGCTACATACCGCGAAGCGACCCTGAGGGCCACGACCGCGGTTGCTCAAGTCGTGGAACGGATCCGGCGGCTGGGCCTTGAGGTGGCTCTGCATAAATCCGAGGCCATGTTCTTTCATGGACCTCGGCGCACGCCACCACCTGGTTCCAGTCTCACAGTGGGAGGCACTCTCATCGGCATCAAGCCCCAGATGAAATATCTGGGGCTCGTGCTCGACGGCCGGTGGGACTTCGAGAAGCACTTCCGAAGTCTAGGCCCCAAATTGGTGGGCACAGCCAACGCTCTGGCGCGGCTACTGCCTAACCTGAGGGGCCCAGAGGACTCCTGCAGGAGACTCTACGCGGGTGTCGTGCGGTCCATGGCCCTGTACGGGTGTCCCGTGTGGGCGGACACCCTGAATGATCGGCACATGCCCCTGCTGCAGCGTCCGCAGCAGAAGTTGGCGTGCCGCATCATAAGGGGGTACCGCACGATATCCTTCAACGCGGCGAGTCTCCTCGCCGGATCGCCACCATGGATCCTGGAAGCGAGATCCCTTTCGGCGCTATACCGGTTCCGAAAGGCGGCGCGGGAGCGGGGTCACGATCCCGAGCCCGAAGAAATTCGGGCCGTGAGATCCCGGCTCCACAGGGAAATGGTGGCGGAATGGGAGCTACGACTTGGGCGACCAGGCGCAGGGCGCGCCGTAGTAGCGGCGGTAAGACCCATCATGGGGGAGTGGCTAGAGAGGCCACACGGCAGCCTCTCGTACCGTCTGACGCAGATGATCACCGAGCACGGATGCTTCGGCAAGTATCTGCGTCGGATGGAGAAAGAGCCAACGTCCGAGTGCCATCACTGCGACGCGAGCGAGGACTCAGGTCCGCACACGCTCACCGAGTGTCCGGCGTGGGAGACGCCGAGGCGGGAGCTTGTGGCGGCCCTGGGAGTGAGAGTTCTCACGCTCTCCACCTTGCTCGCGGCGATGGTCCGCTGCGCGGATGCGTGGGCGGCCGGCGCCTCCTTCTGCGAGCAAGTAATGCTCGTGAAGGAGGAGGCGGGGCGGGAGCGGCAGCGGGAGCGACGAAGGATCGCAAGCCAAGCTGCCCGCGTACGAAGGCAACTCGGGCGTCGGAGGTCGATGAACGACCTCCGCCCCCCATGAGCGCCGGCCTGGGGGTGACAGGTGGAGCCGCCTGTTACCCTGGCAGAAGCAGGCCGCGGCGGTGGCGCGCCTAGCGCGCCTCCCCGTTTCCGGGGTCGAGTTGGGGACTCTGTAGTCCCCACACCCGAGACGAGGGCCAGATCGTGAGAGATGGCCCTGGGTCGGCCGGGGTGCGAGGGATATGCCTGTCAACCTCACCTTCGGCAACCAAAACGACCCACAGGCGGCGTGCGTTTTAGTCGGTTCGAGTCCGACATAACCTCCTCCACCGGCTCCGGTGGGGAGGTATCCGTGGGGATTTTGCGCACGTAAAAAAAAAAAAAAAAAAAGGCCCCGGGACTGTAGGAAGAAGGAAACACGTGTGCTGGTAATGAATTACAGGTCTTGGTGGTGCGGAAAAGAAAAGAGTTTCCGAACCGCTTGTTTCTTGCTCGTATATTCTGCACAGCGTGAGGGTGACATCTAAGGCCTGCACGTGTTGTCCTGATCCTGATGTACTAAAACACCATTTTGTACCATATTCAACGAATTAGGACTTTGACTTTGACTCGGTGTGACGTAATAGGAGGCAATCCTAGCTGTATTTACTGTCGGTTGGCAAACAGACCTATTCCTTCCCTACCTTCTACGACATTCGGGATGGCGTGACTATATACTACTCCGAGAAATGAACCAACATGGTTATGAACAAACAATTGTAAAACCAAACTTGTCAGACATTACAATGCCGCTGTATACGTCTGGTTGGCAAGCAGGAATGTGCAGTCATTCCGCAAATATGCCGACGTTTCAACGAAAGTTATTCGTGAATACAATAGTGAATTGAACAATAAATATTGTTAACGTGATGCAAAATTTGTATTCTTGTAACATCTAATAGCTGAATGGTTAAGAAGTTAAAAATATGATCGAGTGGTTCTGGGTTCGAAACGTGGTTATTACACTGCCGTCGTGAATCTACTCCTACCACAAGTAATTTAGCTTAGAATTGAAGGGTTATAAAAGTAAGTATAGGACACGGCGGTATTTCCGCCCGATTGAGCAGTCCGACTGGGGAAGTACCTCCGCCCTACAGAATACCGCGGTTATAATAACTTCGTGTTGTGTTCCCAGCGGTGAGTAGGGTAGCCAGAGCTCACTGGAGAATTTGTGCTGTCAGTGGGAAGACTAAAGGCTTGTTCTGATTTGTCGTCTCCTGACGGCACAAAAACTCTGTACTTACAAGGTTGGCAGCGCGACTGTGATTCCTCTGGTGTTACAGACGTCCATAGGCCACGGTAACTACTTTCCATCAGGTGGGCCGTGTGCTTGTCTGCCAACTAAGTAGTGCTTGTATACCACTTAGATGGCAGACAAGCACATGGCCCACCTATTCGGTACTCCGGTATTCTGTTGGACGGAGGTACTTCCCCAGTCGGACTGCTCAATTGGGCGGAAAAACCGCCGTGTCCTACCTCCTACATCCTCATGGTAATATTGACAGTTGAACGGAAACCTTTTTTTTCATCATCGTGCGGAAAATCTCCCCGCCTGCTCCTCTTGCTAAACCAGTACCTAAGCAATGCTGTTGCAGTTTCGTTCGGACCATCTGCAGACTGAATCTTATCAGCACAAGATTGATCATTGATCATTTGATCAATCATAACCTCATTAAAGGATTTGTGAATGATGCGTCAAAATGTGGTTAATCCAGTGATTTGTTCGTGGTCTCGGTTAATCCCCTTAATAACTATTAAATCACTATTGTCATTTTATTAGGGCTATTAGGTTTAAGTGGTTATTAATCTTACTATAGGCACTACTACAAATAGTAATTTAGTCGTGTCTGTATATTGGAGAAATTGAGAATAATCTTTGGTTACGTTAAGTTAACGATTTTGAACGCGAATTTCTGTCTGTTTGTTCGCGAGGACGCGTAGGACGCGTTTCAAGGAGATAGGAAACGACGGTATTTCCGTCCGAATTGAGCAGTCCGACTGGGGATGTACAGAATACCATGGATATAATAACGTCGGCCCACCTGATGGAAAGTGGTTACCGTGACCTATGAACGTGTGTAACACCAGGGGAGTCGCACCCGTGCAGCCGACCCCCATGCTCAAAAGACACCCAAGAAACGTGAACTGCGCGTACAGAGCACCTTTTGAGCATATTTTAGGTCCAAGTTATATGCCCCGAGCAATACACTGTTGCTCACTTGATCGATTCAATGTCACTGTAACTTTTGTGATTAGGACGTATATCAAAAATTCTTTGTTTATGAAATAATTTTATATAACATAAAATCACGCCTATATCCCCGAAGAGGTAGGCAGAGGTGCTAGCCTATTGCCATTAACCGGGCACTTATAAACCTGCGATAAATACACACATAACTTCTAAAAGTATCGAAAAGTCATTGGTGTGTGCCATGGTAAAACCTGGGATCGAACCCGAGATCTCGTCTCAGCAGTCCATTACCCATACCACCAGGCTACCGCGGTTTTAATATTTTATGTTTTATGCAAAAAATGTACTTTATACAAAAACTGTAGTTTTTGTATGCTGATTTGCTGAACTAATGACTCACAGCTAAACGTCGCCACAGCAGGATACTGACATGTAAGTATAGCATTGTTTATTTTTATATTTATTCAGGCTCTTGTTTTCTTTGTTTCCTACATCACATTTTTTTATTTACGAGTCACCGGTATTTCTTGAATAGTCTTTGAAGACAGACGATCTTTCTTGAAGGAGAGATAGAGTTTACTCTACGGGTTCTAAATGCTGCCGGTACCTCGGCCCTCAAACAGGGTTCGATTCCCGCTCAGTGAAAATATTTGTGAAAAGAAATCTAAATACTTGTGTAAAACGTTGTTAAAGGAAACATAAACACCTCAACAAAGTCTAGGGAACAAGATGACCCCAATTATTTTTTTTCGTGTAAATCTTGTTTTGCAAATAACTGGCAGCAAATAAATAAAAATAGAATAAAGTAGATTACAGAGTTGTTCGAAATTTAAAAATAAATTTAAATAAGTAATGATTTTCGAATATGGAGGGAAAACTTTGAAAAGTGTTTGATTGTGCAGTTTCTCTGAGGCAAAATAATTTTTTTTTTTTATTGTGAATAACGTTTATTATCAATAATACGTCTTTTACGTATGGTTTGTGCATTTTTGTGACTGTAGTCATCATGTCACGTCGTCATTTAAGTCGCGAAGAGATGTTAAGGGCTGTTGGTATGCTGCAAGCTGGACGAACTCAACGCGACGTAGCGGATGCTGTCAACACCCAACCAAGCGTAATTTGCAGATTATGGGCACGCTACAGGTCTACAGGGGATGTTGCCGAACGTCACAAGGGACGAAATAGGGTTACTACCCCGCGACAAGATCGTTTCTTGCAAAATTCCGCAAGGCGGCAACCCACGATTACTGCTCGTCAGTTGGTCGCAGGCCTCCAGTCTCAGCATCAAGTGGTTATTAGCGATCAAACTGTCAGAAGAAGACTACACGAAGCCAATCTTTATGCTCGCAGACCGCTTAGGGTTCCAGCTCTTCGACGTGGAAATCGAGGTCGTCGCTTATTGTGGGCTAACGCACATTTACAGTGGACCGACCATCAATGGGCACGGGTTCTGTTTTCCGACGAATCTTGCTTCGGTTTTCATCCTGATTCGAGAAGAGTGCGTATATGGCGAGTTCCTGGACGTCGGAGTCGTCTCCAGAATCCGCAAGAAGTTCATCCTTACCAAGGTGGAACAATCATGGTATGGGCTGGAATTCGCCTTGGTGGAAGGACCGATCTCATTTGGATACGGGGCAATTTGAATGCAAACCAATACATTCAGGAGGTTATACACCCCATGGTAATCCCTCATCGACAGCAGTTCGGTCAAGATTTTATGTTCATGCAAGATAATGCACGGTCACACACCGCGAGGGTAGTGGTCAATGCGTTAAGCGAGCACAATATGACGACGTTGGAATGGCCTGCTCAGTCTGCCGACCTCAATCCCATAGAGCATGCCTGGGATTTGCTTGGGAGAAGAGCTTTCAGTGATTCTTTGGAAAATCTGAACACTGAAGAACAACTTTTTTTACACCTTCGCAGTGTATGGAGCCATATTCCACAGACGATGATTGACAATCTCATACTAAGTATGCCACGCCGTTGTCGAGCTGTTGCTAATGCTTTAGGAGGTCCTACAGATTATTAAAAACGTTTAAAGTACGGTTAATTACTGTATTTCTTACTACCTCGTTATTTTTGTGCCTAATCATAGAAGGTTGTAATACTCAATATTGGCACTATTCAATTCTTTCTTAAAAAAAAAAAATTTGGTATGAAAATGTTTTTATTAAAATTAAATTTAAAAACGGTATAAAAATACCCTTCTATTGATATAAAACACTCACTATTACAAGAAAGGGTTTTTAAATAAAAACTAGAAATGTCCTTGTTCCCTAGACTTTGTTGATGTGTGTATAAGGAACTATAGATAATCTTAAAATTAAAAATATATTATAAAAATACTAAATTTACATCTAAATTGTTAAAGCCATTTCCGAGATATTAAATAAATAAATAAATAACAACCTGGCAACACCATTGTCAAAGTAAACATAGGCTCTGTATTTAAAAAAAATATTTTAATTGTTATTTGTACTAGAATATTTTTAAAAAGTGCATAAGTGAAATGTAATTGGACTGAATACTGAGTGATATCGTTTGCCACTTATTAAAATAGCTGTGAAAACATTTACGAACAAAAAGTTATTGTGAAAGAAGTCTCCATTTTCAAACTAAAATAGTGTTAATTTTATTATTTTGATCATTTTAAAGCACAAGTAATCTTTCATAAAGTCATATTAGTGCATTGTAGTTATTCAGAAACATTGTAGTAACAAATATAAAACTTTTGTGTATTGTGAACTCGTTAGTTATTGAAAAAAAAAAAAAAACAATAATATTCCTTAGTCACTGTCGTCAGTCATTGGTCAATCACACAACACACGGTTCTGCCAACCTAAGAATATTTATTTTGGGCGCGTTCCAGCTCATTGATATTTTGCATTATGAGCTAAAGTAACCCTCCATAATACTTTCGATATGGATGCGTTCCAGCGCTACAGAAAACAATAAATAATAGAAAATGTATTGAGTTTGATCTCCCTACGGGTAACAATGTCCTCAAGTCGAGTAAAATGTTCCATGTGCAATATTGTTATAAACGAGGTTCTTGCGTTTGTGAGTAATCGTATTGATGTCATGACAGAGCAAAGTATCAGCCAAATCTGTACTAGTGCTTTCACGGAGGATGATATTTCTACTGCTAAACAGCTATTGTTGGAGTCTACCTCTCAAAACACGAAGAAGCGGAGAGGACAAGGCAAGAAACGCCGGGACATCGATGATATTATTAGCATACTCAAGGAAGTAGATCCTGATCAGATTCCCATTTTTGTGGCACGAGAACTACATAAATTACCGCCTGTATTGTTCGACCATGTCGATGTAACTAGACTGCTTAAAGATATCCTCAGACTGCAACAAGATCAAAAGGTTACTATGGCAAAAATGGAATTAGTAGAAAAAGAATTGGATTTCATGAAGAATGCATCTTTAGTTAACGACTTCGGCGAAGACGGAAACGTCAATAAAAAGCGAGGCGCTTTTTTGGGGAAATCCTCATTTGAATGTGATAGTGGCCCGATGGGGTTGTTATCGAATATAGACGATAACAGGACTGTGTCGAGAGTATATAGGTCCTTGAATGTTTCACCCCATGTAAATGAAAATATGCGGGTAGCTATCTCCACAGCTGATAGGTATAATAACGAGGCAGGCTCACCTTGTAATAAACAGCACAGCTGCGACAATGCGGAGATTATGGGTAATGTGCTCGAGTCGATACCCATGCCGCGGAAACCGGTCGCTTTGAGTGCTGTACATATGGCCACTGCGACTGATAACAAAACCACTTGTTCCAATCGAAAAACATTAGCGGAGATAACGCGCGAAGGTGAGTGGAATACAAGAAAAGAAGATGCGGAATGGAGTACGGTGCGATCGCGAAAGGTAAAAAACCGTTTTATGGGTAAAATGGGCGCGGCTATGACATCACCTGGTGTGAATTTCAAGGCGGCGATGGTTGAAATCCCTCTGTATATATCTAAAGTGGCAAAGGAGGTGACCGTGTGTGACATTACTAAGTACATCCAGAGTAAGTCAAATGCGATGGTTAGGCTAGAGAAAATTTTTATGAAGAATCCTAAACCTTATGATGCATACAAGGTGTTCGTGCCTCAAAATAAATTAAATTTATTTATGAGTGAGAATTTCTGGCCGGAAGGTGTAATATATAGGCGCTTTGTCAATTTCAAGCAGAAGCACACAGATAATACGCGTAAGTCAGACGGGACCCTTGGGACGGGACCTGCCATGGAATCTACCACCACACGGACACACAATGGCTAGCCAACAATTAAGTGTCTCATTTACATCATTCAACTGTCAAAATATTCAGACTTCGGTTGAGTGCGTACGCCAGCTCTGTCGAAGTATGGATGTTATCGCGCTCCAGGAAACTTGGCTGTTGCCACATGACTTGGGTTTTCTTGGCACCTTAGACCAAGATTTTGCATACACAGCAAAGTCTGCGGTGGACACCAGCACTGGCATCCTCAAGGGGAGACCGTATGGTGGAATAGCCCTGCTGTGGAAGAAATCTTTGTTTTCGTCAGTGTTTGTGCTTCCGTGTAATACTGATCGGTTAGTGGCTATAAAAATCATAATCGGTGACCGCTCAATGCTGATCTTCTCGGTATATATGCCAACAGATAGTGCGGCTAACCTTATAGAGTTTACTGAGTGTCTAGGTGAAATCATAGCTATTATTGAGAGTAATAATGTTGAGACTATTTTTGTACTCGGTGACTTTAACGCTCACCCTGGCAAACGTTTCGCGAGGGAGATGCTCTCTGTGTGTGATGAACAGTCGTGGTGCTGTGTGGACATGGAACTACTACCGAAGGACACTCACACATTCAAGAGCAATCAAAATGGTGCCTTGACCTGGTTGGACCATTGCTTGGTCAGTAGTGCCGCGAGAGACTTAGTAGTGAGTGCATCTGTTCTGTACGGTCCGTATCCATCTGATCACCTGCCTTTGGCGGTGAGTTGTAATATACAGATGATAAAACCAAAAATTGTATACAATGGGCCATCATCAGTAAATAGGGTAATTTGGGGTGATAGAGACCAGCAGCAAATAAAAGAATATTCATTATTGTGTAATTCTAAATTAAAGCAATTGGATTTTCCGTCTGATTTTCATATATGTGCATATAATTTTTGCGATGATGTCAGTCATAGAACTATACTAGATAATATGTATAATAGGATAGTCACCATACTGAAAGAGAGTGCTGAGGAAACGTATTGTGGGCCTCCGGCTAGTAGTAAAAGAAGATATGTTCCAGGCTGGAATAAGTATGTTCGCGATGCTCACAGGGAGGCACGTCTATGTTATCAAACTTGGTTGTTAAATCGAAAACCTACTAGTGGTTATGTTCATGATAGAATGTGTGAAACAAGAAGGTTATTTAAAGCAAATTTAAAATATTGCAAAAACAATGAAGAGCAAATCAAAATGGATATGATTGCTAAAAATCATTCCAATAAACAGTTTGGAAAATTTTGGAAATGAACGAATAAGTTGAACCACAAGCAGAGTCTCCCTGTGAGTGTGGCGGGTGTACACGAGCCGGTTGATATAGCCAATGCTTTTTGTCAGCATTTTAAAGTGGAGCCGCCTCTGCAGGGCACGACGCGGCTGTCTGGCGCTGATGCCAGGGTACCGGAGTCACTCTCGCTTACCTTTAAAGTGAAGGAAGTCTTGCACGTAATAAATAAAATGGTTAAAGGTAAATCTCCCGGACACGACGGTCTCAGTGTCGAGCACCTGCGGTGTGCTGGGCCTCACTTACCTAGGGTGCTTGCAATGTTTTTGAATTTATGTATGAATCACAGTTATCTACCAGGTAACTTAATGCATACGGTGGTTGTACCTGTCATTAAAAATAAAACTGGAAATGCCTCTGACATGTCCAATTACAGGCCAATTTCATTGGCTAATATTGTGGCTAGGGTGCTGGACAGTCTGCTTGACAAACACCTGGCTGAGCACACCCAACTCCATGACGCCCAGTTTGGATTCCGACCTGGGTTATCAACTGAAAGTGCTATTTTTTGCCTCAAGCAGACGGCTCAGTACTACACAGACAGGAAAACGCCGGTATTTGCCTGTTTTCTGGACCTGTCAAAGGCATTCGATTTAGTGTCCTATGAGGTTTTGTGGCACAAATTGCAAAGCCAAACGTCCCTGCCCGTGGAACTGATTAGGTTATTCAAGTACTGGTACGCTCACCAAACAAATAGTGTTAGGTGGGCGGGAGCGGTTTCTGGACTATACAGGTTGGAATGCGGAGTGCGACAGGGTGGGTTGAGCTCTCCCCGTCTATTCAACCTGTATATGAATGATTTAATACAGAGGCTCAGCAGCACCATGGTTGGTTGTCATGTCGATGGAGTTTGTCTCAACAATATCAGTTACGCGGACGACATGGTGCTGCTGAGTCCCTCCATCGGTGCATTGAGGAGCCTGATCACTGTATGCGAGTCCTATGCGGTGACTCATGGGCTCAAGTACAACGTCAAAAAGAGTGTGTACATGGTGTTTAAAGCTGGTGCAAAAACTTTTATGCATACACCGGTACTCTCACTATGCGGAACTCCACTGTGTAGGGTCAGCAGCTTCAAGTATTTGGGTCACTGGGTCACCGGGGACTCGAAAGATGACTGTGACATTGATAGGGAACGGAGGTCGTTGGCTGCCCGTGCTAACATGCTCGCCCGCAGGTTCGCACGCTGCTCGCAGCCAGTTAAGATCACGCTGTATAAGGCATATTGCCAATCTTTCTACAGTTGCGGCTTGTGGGTGAACTTTAAGCAGCGGGCATATAGCGACCTCCGCGTCCAATACAATAATGGTTTCAGGGCAGTGATGGGGCTGCCGTGGAGGTGTAGCGCGTCGGGCATGTTCGCAAGCCACAACGTTGACAGCTTCGCGTGTATTATGCGCAAGCGCTGCACGTCAGCTCTCGAGCGCCTGCGCGGCTGCCCTAACGCTCTCCTGAAAGTGTTTGCGACGAGATGGGACTCGCCTCTGCTCGGGAGGTGGATACGGATTCACGCCATAAAGGTGTGAATCTGTCTCCTCCTTCCGCGTATTTGTATTTTTCTTTTTGTTTTTCATTTTAATTCATGTCTTACTAACATTAGATCGTAAGGAAATTGTTACTAACACCTTTATGGACCCCGAAGTCCGAAATAAAAATATTTATTATTATTATTATATTATAATATTCTACAACATTCTACACAACGCTATCTAGACCCATGGTAAGCATATTCATACATAACTTATAAAAATGTCTTGTTTAATACTATTAGAATAAATAAAATAAAAACTTTTATTAACTAAACAATATGCAAATAACAATGCTCAATCTCAAATTATGAGCGAGGTCAGACAGAAATTATATTTTTTAATTTATTTTCGTAGACAGCGTATTTCGCATTTGTACCACTTTGTGGTGGTCCGAGGCTATTTTTTGTACTCAACATAATTAGCAAAAACCTGCAGCATATTCAGACAATTGTGACGCACTAATGAACTTACCTATAAGTGTAGAAATTAGCGTAGAATATATTGTAAAAGTCATAACCCTTCTTTGGCTTTGCCGTAATTGAGTAAAAATTATAAAGAGTCTCGACTAAAATTTCGAAACGCTCGCGTTAGGCAGATAAATCAAGGACTTTATGCAAAAGATAGGGTAGTACTCCTCACCACGACAGGTATTGTGAGAAGACTTCTCTACTTTTGCCTCTGACCATCGGAAGCTTGGTACATCATTCCGGTGGAGATTTTTAAATATCTATACGTGGTCGAGTGTCCCTGTATAGCGCTAGAGAATTATATTCTGAGTGATCTGGTGCTAAGACTAGACTAGATCGAATTTGTATCTGTACTATAATAACTAAAACTAACATAAAAAAGGTATGGCACCTTGTTTGTCCCGGGATTCGAATCTATAACACGTCGCAGCTGCCGTTACTCACTACCGTAACGTTAACTAAACCTTCTATAATCCAAATAAAACAGGTCTTATAAAAATCTTTGTGAGACATAACTCTGCCTCACGTGTTCACCTCACACACCATTAGCATATAATAATTTCACCTACTTGCTAATGAAGCAAAAGCGCCAATATTCGCTGCACACTCCACACACCACTGCTTGCTAAACACATTTGCGTCGTAAAGGTCGTGTTACATAAGCTCGGATGTGACTATCGACACACTTACCGGCTTACGGCTTACCGATACGGTGGCGGCACGACTTGACCGAAATGGTCGCGATATTTCGGTCAAGTGTAATTACGTCACAGGCTGGAATGTGATTCGCGAGAAGTGTCCACATTACTTAAGTAGGTAGCCGTTATATTGTAAGTAGGGTTGTCAAAAATAATTGAGTATTGTGCTCTAACTACTCTATTAATATTATTATACTGGATTGTGATATTGGATCGCAATAAAATGACTGGCCATACGTACCCTATAAGAATATAATATATAATATAATAATATAATGTAATGTATGTATGTGTGTAATGTATAAATTGAAACGGTCTAGGCTGGATTCAAACCCGTGTTTGTTCCTTTACAGGGGGAACGCTCTGACCACTAAGCCACCGAACCTTCGCCTGTAACTATCCAAATTCTTCTATAGATATATCCGTCTTACGTCTTGTGTTATCCAAAATGCCTAGTCTTTTATAAACACCGTGTATTATTTTTGAGTGTCGGATAAGTATATCTAATACTGTACCTAAAGTGATGGGAAGACGGGAACTGGACCTCATTGAAATTGAGAGAAATTGTTAAGTGCTATAAAAATTACAAAAAAACACCTCTTAAAATAAAATAAAAAATACTTTTTTATCAACCCGTTTCTAGTCTCATCTCGTAGGAGTTTCTACTAAAAGTTGGCAACCCTAATTATAAGTATGAATTAGTGACCTTCTTTATGTAATTATTTAGAGAAAGCGTGTTACTTTTTTATTAGATTCGGTAAAGAAATATTAATATTTGTTTTAAATGTTTTACGTAATTGACTAAGTTAGTAATAGATTATGATCACAGGTTAAATATAGGCTTTGCGAGATCCTACTAATATCTTATATATATACTAGCTGACCCAGCAAACATTGTTTTGCCATATAATGTTAAGGGTGGACAACCCTTATCATTTAGGGGGATGAAAAATAGATGTTGTCCGATTCTCAGACCTACCCAATATGCTCACAAAATTTCATGAGAATCGGTCAAGCCGTTTCGGAGGAGATTAACCACAAACACCGCGACACGAGAATTTTATATATAAGATTAATACTTTAAATAATAATCTTTTATAACAAAACAATATTCTATGATCTTGGTATCCAGACTCGTAGTAAGTACATTTAACTAGCATAATATGTTAGGAAGGAAAACTCGAAATAAAACCCTATACCAACCCCACTGCCCAGCGTGGAAACAGTAGGCCAAAGCCTCCCAACATCAGGAGTTCACGTAATATGGGGTAAGCCGTTTCCCGATTGCCGTGTTCGGGGCGCTATTGTTGACTCGAGCCATGCATCTAAGGCGGAGTCTGGACTGTATATAGCTGTCTGATATTAAACAGCCCTATCCCAGTCGCGTTGTACGACACCGCATGGAAAGGGTGGTCCAAATTCCGAATAGGACCGAATTTAATGATTGGTGAAATGCTGGTGCTATTTCACCTCTGCCTAACCTTCCAGGGATAAAGGCGTGATTAAATGTATGTATGTAGTATTTTCGCATTAGTCTTTCATCCATTACTTCTAAGGCTAAACATAATGGTCCAAGCAAAACGGCTGCTCTAATGGCGCTGTTGCGGCCAATTTTCGTAATCTCAAACCATCATAGAATGAAAAGTGATTGAACGGAGATTGAATTATGAATTGGCCAGCGATTTAAGTGGAAAAAAATTATATGATTTCTTAAAAAGTGAGTAATGGTGACCCTCTTTTCTGGGACTTTGCCTTCAGCTTACCATCAGGCAAGGCGAAGTCCAATTGACGTGTCCTATATTAAAAAAAAAATATTTTATTTATTGACTGATTAGATTGACTGCAGACTCAGAAGATATAGGTTAACTTATGAAGTTTCCCTACATTATAAGAGAGTATTGTAATAGCTGGTCCTCAAGACTTGAGGACCAATATAGGTATTGAAACTACCATGGTCACTCTCATCAATATCAAAATAATCGGGATATTTACCATGTTGCATTGTTTAGAGTTTCCGAGTAAAAATCCTGAATATTTTGATATTGAGATGAGGACCAAGAGGACTTCACTCGTAAGCTGGTGACAGATGAGACTGTGCCACAGGCTTTACTCTCGAGATTGGAAAGTAAGACGGTAGTAGTCACTATAAAATCATTTGAGTACCACCATTGTAACATTACTTAGTGTCTGTAATGGTGGGCCCTTTCCTGAGACTTTGCTTTTAGCTTACCATCAGGCGAGGTGAAGTAATATTGGCAAGTCCTAGATTTTAAAATTTTTTAAAAAAAAAGTCCAATCACATTATAGTGAACGAGTAAATGGACATGTGTAGTGTATTGTAGAATAGAATGATGAATGTATGGGATTGACAAGTATTTTGAAATTTATGACAGTCGTCAGCGTATGTCAAACCCATACATTGGTCAATTTATTCTATTCTACAAACGTATTGCCAATTGAATGAAATTTTAAAGCATTTAGTATGCTAAACATTCAAATCGAATAAGATAGGAAAAAGTGAATCGATTCAGGCGGGATTAGAACCCGTGATCTTGCCCTTACAAGGGGAATGCTCTGAACCACGCTTGAAGCTATCCAAATTTTCCTATATATCTGTCTTTGGGCGACAGTGGCTCAGTGATCAGAATCTCGCTTGAACCGATTCAATTTTCCTACCCTAAATGTATTGCCACGTGTCAAGAGGGGCTAAATACCTCTAAGTATTAGAGGTATTTTAATCTTAAAGTCTAAGATAATAGACCACATAATTATGACGCAATTTGACATAACTTTTTAATCATCAACCATTATTCTTCATACAATGATAATTCTCGCAACGCGAACATAAATTACTCCACTATGTTATGGAGAAAACATACTACAGTCCGCCCAAAACAATCGCGATTACATCTATTACATACTTATATTATGGCATAATTACGCATTGCCTATCCGCGACTCAATTCGCACACCAAGCCCCAGCATTATTCTGCTTGACAACGAGTTTCAAACGCAGTTGTAACGTTAATAGACGGTGGATTTTAATTGGTCAACATAGAAGATAAAACTGGCGTAAAACTATACTAATTTAAATGTGTCGGCTAATACAAATACTTAATTACCTTAAGGTGCTAATAAACTTGAGCATTCATTGCGAATTTTACATTACCGAAAAATAGAAAGCAAGAAAGAAAGAAAGAACCATTTATTATACACACACACTAATACTACACATACAAACTTCACTATCACAACAAAAAAAAAACATAAAATAAGACGCAGAAAAAGAAATATTAAGAGAAAATGTTTTATTGGTCTTGGAAAATATTTACAAACATGTCTGCTGTCGTCGGAGTTAGAAACAAGCCTGATACTAGTGCCCAAACTAGACTTGCGCTTATATTTTGGGACACAGTGTACATACAAGAATAAACGAGAGCGTTTAGTGAATATTCTATCGAGTAGTCTCACGAAAGAACAGTAAATTTGCATCGGCTAGAAAAAACATGTTTTGATCTGTGCTTGTCTCAATTCGCTGTTGCATTCGATTTTACAAACGGCGAATGCTCGATGTCCTGTTACAAGTAAATGCTCAAGTCTATCAGCACCGGCACGATCAGTCAAGCCGAATAAAGGCCCAGAACGTTTAATTGTGGAACGGAAGGCGGTTGCGTAACCTATCCGACCGGCTAAGTGACATAACCGTGATGAAACCCTTGCGTCACTCGATCATTTCGAATATTGGCCTGTCGAGAACCAACGAGATGAATACTCACTCGGACA
This sequence comes from Eilema griseolum, assembly GCA_963662185.1. Classification (NCBI taxonomy): domain Eukaryota; kingdom Metazoa; phylum Arthropoda; class Insecta; order Lepidoptera; family Erebidae; genus Eilema; species Eilema griseolum. The sequence continues at coordinate 1,411,022 of OY759252.1, forward strand.
TCTTGATAAGTAAGCTCGGCTGTCTTCGGGTGTCAACAGAAGTATTGCTGTTAATAATACGATTCAAATCAAAACGAACTAATCAGAACAACGACACTTGAAACCGGCAGGCTTGCTTTGAATCAATATTTTTGGTTAAAAACTTCACAAAATAAATTGTAAACTAAAGCAAATTAAAAAAAAAAGAAAAATAATCTAGTTCTAATATAGTTCGCTGAGTTTCTTGCTGGTATCTTCTCAGTAGAACTAACCTACCGAACCAGCGAAAGAATCATTTTCCAATGGTTTATTTGTACATTATTTAATATTTTAATATTATTTCTTGACATACTCAATTGTATAATTTTGACGTTCATATGTGCTCTTTGTGTGCCTAAACTGAATAAATGAAATTGATTCTTTGATTCTTTGATTCTTTTTTTTATACCACTTAGGTGGCAAACAAGCGCACGGCCCACCTGATGGAAAGTGGTTACCGTGGCCTATGTACGTGTGTAACACCAGACGAGCCATACTCGCGCTACCGACCCTGTAAGCACAGAGTTTCTGTGCCGTCAGTGTAGAGGACAAAGCAGGACAAGCCTTTAGTCATCCCACTGACAGCACAAATTCTCCAGTGAGCTCTGGCTAGCCTACTCACCGCTGGGAACACAACATGAAGTTATTATAACCACGGTATTCTGTAGGGCGGAAGTACTTCCCCAGTCGGACTGCTCAATTGGGTGGATATACCGCCGTGTTCTACCTACTTCAACTTAACACGCATACGTTTGCATTGTCATGAAGTTTTCGGTCTGGTTTTTAGGTTAGGCAAGGGATGACAGGTGGGACGCCCCCTGGTGGCTGCGATGGGATCGATGTGAAAGGTCCGGGATCCATGTTCACACACAATGTGAAAATTGTTAATGAATAAATACTGAATACTGAATACTAAATACTGAAAACTGATCAAAGGCACACCGTGGGAGAGGCCTATATACAGCAAGGGACTAGAATAGGTTGACTACTTATTGATAGACTGATTGAAAGACTTTCTATATCAAAGAAGAATCAAATAATCAAAGAATAAATTTCATTCATTCAGTTCAGGCACATAAAAAGCACATATAAATGTCAACATTTTACAATTGTGTCAAGAAATACACTCGAGAGCAATGAATCCGGGTCACTTAAAGAATCCTAAAAATCTCGGAAACTAAAAATGCTAGGTTAATGCAATAAATTGTATTTAATAGACAATGTAATACTCCTTAAATGAAGGTATTAAAACTTCTTAGTTATTGTAAAGTTATATCATAAAAAAATCAAATTTGAAAAAGGGCCACTTTCGAAGATGGAACTACGAAATTACAGCATTTGGTGTTGCTTTTGTTTGTAATCTGTCATTTATGTGGGTACATAAACCATGTTGATAGTGCTCTATATTCATTAATCAAGCTGAAATTATGTCGCTTACGCCTGAAGAATGCACCAGAATACTTACAATGCTGGAAACCGGCCGGAGTCAGCGCGATACAGCCAGGACTGTCGGTGTGTCGCTGTCAACAGTACAAAGAGTTCTCCGACGTTACGAAGAAACTGGTTCTAACCTACGCAGACCAGGAACGGGCAGAACCAGGTGTACCACAGCACGAGAAGACCGATACTTGGTGAACACCATGCTTCGAAATCGCTTTCTCACAGGAACTGAACTCACCAATCAGTTTCGACGCCTCGGAGGAAGTAACCCAAGTGCATGGACAGTAAGACGTCGGCTTGCTGAATCTAACTTAAAACCCCTTAGACCTGCAAACGGCCCTAAACTGGAGCGTGGGCATCGTATTTCGAGACTAAGTTATGCCCAGAGCCACGTAAATTGGAGTATTGAAGATTGGTCAAAAGTTATGTTCTCCGACGAATCAAAATTTATGCTCTACAAGCACGATGGAAGACACAGAGTGTATCGAAGACCAGGGGAAAGATTCAAGCAAGCATGCATCGAAGAAAAAGTAGCCTACGGTGGTGGGTCTGTACTTGTGTGGGCCGGAATTTCTTCTGAAAGTCGCACAGAGCTGGTGATCATAGAAAACGGCTCTTTAACTAGCGTAAGATATGTGGAAGAAATCCTCAATGATCACGTTGGTCCATTTATGGTCAATTTAGGTGAGGATGCTATATTTATGCATGACAATGCCAGACCTCATACAGGTAGGATTGTGAATGACTACCTTCAAGAGATGAACATTACTCGTATGGAGTGGCCAGCGCGCAGCCCGGATATCAACCCGATCGAGCATGCTTGGGACGAGCTAGGCAGATGCGTAAAACAACGAAACCCTCCCCCAATCACGCTTCGTGAGCTCAAAATTGCTCTCACAGAGGAATGGGAGAATATTCCCCAAAATCGTATAAGGAACTTGGTGTACAGCATGCCAAACCGCGTAAACGCAGTAATGGAAGCACGAGGAGGCAATACGAAGTATTAAAATTCAAGAAAATCGTAATAAAGTTCAAAAATTTCATGTTTCCTATTTTTGTTTTAAGGAGAGATCAGCAGTTTTTTTCTTTATGTAATTTTGTGTTAATAAAATGTATGGTGACTCATATTTTTTTTACTTTCATTTAAGGAGTATTACATTGTCTATTAAATACAATTTATTGCATTAACCTATCATTTTTAGTTTCCGAGATTTTTAACATTCTTTAAGTGACCCGGATTCATTGCTCTCGAGTGTATTATAAAAATAATAAACAATGTACTTATATAAATAAAGCATTGGAATTGTATCTTTATTAATAATTGTAGGTTAGTTCTACTGAGAAGATACTAGGAAGAAAATCAGAGAACTATATTAGATCTAGATTATCTATCTATCTGTCGTAAAACTGTATTAATATACTCGGCAAAAAGAGAGCGTGAATTTGCATCTTATTAAAAAAATCTAGCCGTTTTATCTGACCGAGCCTGTCACAATGTTAAATATGTATGTGACCCTTAAAAACACTTTTCAGGTCAACAATTACTGACTACATTTAGTAATTCATTATATAATACTAAATGTAATAGTTAAATAAGTGTGTTAGTACTAATCACAGTCTAGTAACTCCGTTTTTTTATGAAGCAATTGAACTTATTTGTGGTGTACTCCAGGGCACTTCTGCTACCTGTGGAAGTAATTACAGTTTACGCATAATTTTTACAACTACGGGTCCTTTGAGTGGAGTGTGAAGAGATTGACAAGCCACCATATATTGTATAAACACAATATTTCTAACGAAATACTTTGCTAAAAGCAGTTAAAAATACGCGTAATATGTGGGTAAGGTAAATTCAATTTTGTTCTTTAAACTTTTTTTTTATATATATAGGACACGCCAACTTGACCTCACCTCGCCTAATGGTAAGCTAAAGGCAAAGTCTCAGGAAAGAGGGTCACCATTACAGACACTAAGTGTTACAGTGGTGTCACTCAGCTTGGGGGCCTCATCAGATGCTTTTGCACGCCCCACTTAAAGGTAATGAATTCCAGATAATGGTGGTGCGGCAAAGAAAAGAGTCTCCGAACCGCTAGGGTGACATCTAAGGCGTGCACGTGTTGTCCTATGTAGGAAAGGAGATGGTGGGATTAGTTGGAAGAGCTCATGAGCATGTTATGGGATGTATGTATTTGTCAACTGGTACCAAAGTAGTGGATCTTTTTACCCGACTGCACAAGTGAGGGTTATGTGTTACAGCAGGAACGATTTTGATGAATGGGGTCTCAAATGAAAGGTATTGATCTCCCGAGTGTGGTCCCCTAAGGACGAGGTCACGTTGTGTAACTGAACTGTCTAAACATTTTTTAGTCTAGGGTTCTTTTTATTTTACGTTTTGTATGTTCTGTTTAAGTAATCTTTATACAAAAGACACATTACAACCTTTTATACTACGTCTTAAGATTTGATTCTAACAACTATTTAAGCAACACATAAGCCTTTGCGGCGTAGCTGTAGTGAACGCGACTGCTACGCAGGAGGCGCGGGTTCGACGCCCGCTCAGTGCAAATATTTGTATGCACGAATAAGTATATTTGCATTGGTTTGGGGGTCCCAATGTATAATATGGTAGTATTTACAAAAAAAGTATCTATGTATGTTTATCCGCATTCTAGATTCCATAACACAAACTAGTTAAGCTATGCTTACCATGGGTCTAGATAGCTTTGTGTACCTGCGTGTGTGCGCTGTACATGTGCAATGATACCATTTGAAATCGATTACAAATAGTTCATCTGTAGCTAAATATTGATAAATGTTAACTCGATTTGATCTTAATCCAAACGAGATGATTTCACGTCTTAGTGCACAACTGCGTGACTAAAGAATTACAGTATAGCTTATAAAACGTAATGTATTCTGCGCTCTGTTTTCACTAGGAGTTTATATTGTTATAATTTAATTGCAATCTTGAGTAAGCTAAAACAACAATAAAAAAGTTTTTGAACAGCTTTTTTTTTTTTTTTTACGTGCGCAAAATCCCCACGGATACCTCCCCATCGGAGCTGGAGGGAGAGGTTATGTCGGACTCGAACCGACTAAAACGCACGCCGCCTGCGGGTCGCCTTGGTTGCCGAAGGTGAGGTTGACAGGCATATCCCTCGCACCCCGGTCGAGTTTTTGAACAGCTGTGGGCTGATCGCTTAATTTATTCAAATGGGTTATGTTACATTTATATTTGAATATTTTAAAAAACACAACCCAAAAGAAGCAAAAAATATGCTAATGTTATTTATTATAACAATGATAGATTCAGAAAAGTTGGGACAGGCTGGATGCGGAAGGATGCACATTGGGAGCAGCGGTTAGTCAAATTAGTTACTTTTTACTACATGTCGAAACGGTAAGTCATAAGTAAACTTGTATGAAATAATTTATTTTGACGTCATAATATTTAATAGTCAAATCATTTACTATTATAGGTTGGATGGATAATAAAAAATAAATAAAAAATATACAAAAATAATAACCGGCGCAATTTTTACTGTTCTTTTACCAATATTAATTTAATTAGCTCAGTTAAATAATTTATTTAATTACAAGAAAATATCCAATTGTTTGATAGACCGATTTGTGTAGTGTATACTGAAAGGTTAGTTGTGTATCACCTACATGTCAACAACAAGGTACTTGTATTAGGTAAGGAGTTAGAGCATCCAGGGCAGCCTTGACTAACGTAAACGTAAAAACCTTTAAGCGGGGCGTGAAAAAGCATCTGAATCTCTCTCAAAAGAAAAGACTGCCAAGCTGAGTGCCACCATTGTAACATTGCTTAGTGTCTGTAATGGTGACCCTCTTTTCTGAGACTTTGTCTTTAGCTTACCATCAGGCGAGGTGAAGTCAAGTCGGCGTGTCTTAGATAAAAAAGAAAAAACAAGGCACGGCGGTATTTCCGCCCGATTGAGCAGTCCGACTGGGGAAGAACCTCCGCCCTACAGAATACCGCGGCTATAATAACTTCGTGTTGTGTTCCCAGCGGTGAGTAGGGTGGCCAGAGCTCACTGGAGAATTTGTGCTGTCAGTGGGAAGACTAAAGGCTTGTCCTGCTTTGTCTTCTACTGACGGCACAGAAACTCTGTACTTACAGGGTTGGCAGCGCGACTGTGACTCCTCTGGTGTTACAGACGTCCTTAGGTCACGGTAACCACTTTCCATCAGGTGGGCCGTGTGCTTGTCTGCCAACTAAGTGATATAAAAAAAAAGATGAGGCGTTAGAGCTTCAACCGTTAATCTGCAGGTGGCTCGCAGATATGGGTGACTTGGCTCCCAAACAGCTTGGTTGACCCTCCACACTACCATCACTATCTATGTGATGAAGGTTATTATATAACTATTAAGAAAAATGTCTAAATATGGAACCACAGACTACTAAAAGCCTTATTCAGTAAAACGGATATGTCTGCCATATATATTGTGTCCGATTCGGTGAGATGTTGTAATAACGTGGTCTCGTGATGACCTTTTGCCAAATACATATAAATAATCAATATTCAAGAGGTCAGGTAGATCGGATGGTTTTGCAGATTTTTCATATGCGTGTGAGTTGATTTTATTTGTTTACTAGCTAAAATAACTACCTCCTTTTTATGGAACCAAAATTTAACTAGTTTCATTTCAATTTCAAACCGCGGTAGCCTAGTGGTATGGGTAGTGGACTGCTGAGACGAGGTCTCGGGTTCGATCCCAGGTTTACCATGGCACACACCAACGACTTTTCGATGCTTTCCGAAGTTATGTGTGTATTTATCGCAGGTTTATAAGTTATAATAATAATTATTATTATTTATTTCTAAGAATATGGTACATTGAGGTCTTTATGTTATTACAGTTGTTCAAACATATTCTACTATAACCAGGTGTAGAAATATTAAATTTTACAATAATAATATTTAAGTTTTACGATAGTAATGTCAAATATACAGTTTATGTCACTCATGTAATCAATTAATTATTTATTTCTATTAAGTTTTGCAATAATAATATTTAAGTTTTACGATAATAATGTCAAATTTACAGTTTATGTCACGCATGCAATCAATAATTATTTTTTTAATTAGTCATTTATTTGTTTTACATCAATCAATACAATATCCTTAAGATTAAATTTGCCATCCATATATTCCCTCACTGAATAAAAACACTTATCTATTAAGAAACGCAAAACGAAAGTGCCCGGTTAATGGCAATAGGCTCGCTACCTATCACATTGGGACCTAAACATAAACTGGCGAAATATGGGTGCTAGCACCTCTGCCTACCCGTTCGGGGATATATAATATGTTCATTTCAATTTTATGAATGACACAACTAATAAAAATATGTTTATTTTCATACATGATTACGATATTCATCTTTCATATAAAATCTAATAATATCTAAGTTAAATAAAAAATAATTTATGAAATGTATATAAGTGAACTACGCGGATAATTACCGAACAACTGCACTAAACTGAAGCATTTTTTTAGTCGATTAAAGTAGGAAAATGTTTGAATCAGTTCAGGCTTGTCCTGCTTTGTCTTCTACTGACGGCACATAAACTCTGTACTTACAGGGTTGGCAGCGCGAGAGTGGCTCCTCTGGTGTTACACACGTCCATAGGCCACGGTAACCACTTTCCATCAGGTGGGCCGTGTGCTTGTCTGACAACTAAGTGGTATAAAAAAAAAGGCGGGATTCGTACTCGCTATCATTCCCTTATAGGGGGAACACTAACCACTGAGTCACCGAACCTCGCCTAAAGTCATCCAAATCTTCCTATATATATATCGGTCTTACGGCGATAGTTTTTTTTCCTTGTTCCTAATCCAATTTTTTACCTTTATCGATTTGAATATTTAGCATACTAAATGCTTTAAAATTGCATTTTTTTTTGTATTCGTTATTGACAGTCCAGCGTCCTAGCTACCGCTGGCCAATTGGGCCAACTTTACAGGAAGACAATAAATTATTGGCGAATTATCTAGCGTCTTTATTGGTTGGGTTGGTCGGCTTTATCGGCAACCAAAGTCATTCAATATCCCAAAGATTTCCTTCCTAGGGCTCAAGGTTCTGACCTCAAACTAACCTCTAAGTAGGCTTAACATGAAAAAATACTGATAATATTATATTTTGTAGATAATTTTTACAAAAAGTTTACAAATTCAAGTGTTATAAAATGGCCGCGAACTGTAAGTGCAGATGCACTCCTCGTACAGTCCACTAGTTTCTCTAACCTTGGCAGTTGCGTACTCTACGTCTATATGCGCTGCGTGTGCGCACGTTAGCGTTACAACACTAGTCGCTATCGCAACGATGATACCAGTTTGATAAGGTACTGCCGATTCCATATTGAGTACATACTTGTACTTTTCCCACAGTATTTATACCACTTAGTTGGCAACAACAAGCACACGGCCCACCTGATGGAAAGTGGTTATCGCGGCCTATGGACGTTTGTAACACCAGAGGAGTCACAGTCGCGCTGCCAACCCTGTAAGTACAGAGTTTCTGTGCCGTCAGTAGAAGACAAAGCAGGACAAGTCTTTAGTCTTCCCACTGACAGCACAAATTCTCCAGTGAGCTCTGGCTAACCTACTCACCGCTGGAAATACAACACGAAGTTATTATAGCCGCGGTATTCTGTAGGGCGGAGGTACTTCCCCAGTCGGTGTCTTCCTCCTTCATAATATTAATTGATATTATTTGAGTGGTTTGGTAAAACTAAGTTCACAGTTCATATGTTTTTGTCATACGTTATATATACTTTTGGTTGTGAAACTGTTGCTAATTGATTTAAAATGATACGAAAGTAAAATTGTTTTTATTAATACTAGTAATGGTTTTGATATTTAACAAATAGTTAGTTGTTTAAAATGTCTTTGGTGATTGAAATATTAAGTCATTTTCTAATTGATACTTTTATCAGGTCTTTAACTTGCCTGAAGTACCCTTTCTAATAAAAAGATGTATTACTATGCATATTTTACCGAGTGCAAATATTTATACTATAAAATATGATGTAAATTAACATTATTATGCATAAATGAGTCATGACAATGACGATACTTGGAGGAAAGTCTTTACTAATTGAGCAAGTGATGTTTCAGTTTTTTTTAATATAGAACACGTCCATTATACTTCGCCTTGCCTGATGGTAACCTGAAGAAAGAAAAATAGTGACAGCTTGACGGCCTCATCATATGTCTTTTCACGCCCCACTTAAAGGACCCAGGACTGTAGGAAGAAGGAAACACGTGAGCTGGTAATGAATTCCAGGCCTTAATGGTGCGACAGAGGAAAGAGTCACCGAACCGCTTGTTTCTTGGTCGCATGTTCTGCACCGTGTGCGGGTGATATCTAAGACTACCACTTAATCACCTGCCAGCAACTTCTATAATATTAAAACAATGTGGTAGGTACCTTCTGAATACTACATTATCAAGAAAATAATAATAACATTCTTAAATACGCAATAAATAAATGTTCAGTATGTCCAGAAATTTCATTATTTTTATTTCAACTTTATAGATATTGAAAAACTTTAAACTGATATGGATTACTATCGCTTAGTATATAAAAATAATAAAACAAGCAATTGTAATAAAAATAACTTTCAACGGTGCTTGATATTGCAGATTTTATAATGCACGACAGACAACTATGAACACGCGACGAGACAGTCGTGTCCAATTCAGAGTATGTCGGTCTGTTTCGTAGCCACGGATGTGACAACCGCTACGATCTTGTCTATACTTCCAGAGACTTTACTCTTTCTGTGAGGTGTCGCTGATGCGTATTATATCGAGCCGCGTATTATAAATCATGCACCGTGGAATGTTAGCTACAGTGCATTTATTTCAATAGTATAATGACTATTATCCGTGAAGAAAAGAATACAAGTATCACCACTCCATCTCATCTGAGGAGTGTCGTAAGAAGCGGATAACAAAAAAAATTTGCAATTGATATCGAAAGAAGGAAAACTCGAAATAAAACCCTATACCAATACCTCTTGGCTAGCGTGGTAACAGTAGGCCAAAGCCTCCCAATATTGGGATAGGCCTAGTCCAGCAGAGGACTGCGATGGGCTAGTTGATTTGATTTCAGAATAATGACACAGAAGAGGCGAGCTTAAGGCATGGAGACAGTAAGATCAAATATACAGGCTAACTTTAACTAATACCAAAATAACTTGCCGCTTCTAGAGTATCTCTAGCTCGCCTTTTCTATATAATTCACGCCAGCCATTACACTACCGCCATTAATAAAAAGTTTTATAATTCTATTTAAATAAATAGCCATCAACATTCGAACCGAGGTGACATAAAATTCCTATAGAGACATAAAGTGACCTCGCACGTACGCAGAGGTCACGGCGAGTCTCGTAAACAAACATGTTTAGTGCGTGTTTGGTCACTCATAGTGTTTGCCAGCCTCTCCGCGGCCGCTAATGGCAGATTATAGTGTTTGGATGGTGTTTGCTTTGAGGTACTTAAATTAACTATTTAGCCTTAGCTACACGTACCTATATGTACTAACGTAGGTATAGTATATGCTCGAAGAAATAAACAGAAATAAACGCCCACAATACGAAATATAGTTTTTCGATTCCTCGTCAATAGAACCGAGTGCTCGAGAAAAGTGCTCGATTTTTTTTAAATATAGTAAACGTCAATTAGACTCCACCTTGCCTGATGGTAAGCTGAAGGCAAAGTGTCAGAAAAGAGGGTCACCATTACTTACACATACCATGTGACAATGGTGATACTTAGCTTGACGGGCTCATCATATGCTTTTTCTTCACGCCTCGCTTAAAGGACCCGGGACTGTAGGAAGAAGGAAACATGTGAGCTGGTAATGAATTCCAGGCCTTAATGGTGCGACAAAGTCCCCGAACCGCTTGTATATTATATATTATATTATATTATATTATATTATATTATATTATATTATATTATATTATATTATATTATATTATATTATATTATATTATATTATATTATATTATATTATATTATATTATATTATATTATATTATATTATATTATATTATATACTAAACATCGATTGATCACTTTTTTATTTTGTGTCTGATGGAACACTCTAGAGAGAAGCCTGGGTCAGAGTCTCATATGTCAATTAGCCAAGGAAACCTACTCCAAAGATCTTGGTGTGATTCCACCTTAGCCGATTTAATCTCGTTACTAAAGCCCACTCGAATATTCTATTCTTTTTCTTTAATTATGACTCAAATGAGTTTACACATGTATACTTATGTATAAGTGCTAAATAAAGCAATGTTAGCAATAATATGTTTACCAGGGACCAAAGACATTAAATATTATCGCAAATTCCATTAACCGGGCACTTATAAACCTGCTATAAATACACACATAACTTCGAAAAGCATCGAAGTCATTGGTGTGTGCCATGGTAAAACCTGGGATCGAACCCGAGGCCGCGTCTCAGCAGTCCATTACCCATACCACTAGGCTACCGCGGTTATATAATTGATATACCTCTACCTATCCGCTCAAGGATATATTATGATATATACTAGCCTTAGAAACTATACATATATCGCCTTTATCTCCTCGGGTGTAGACAGAGACCACGCTATCTACTCCTGTCCTTACATACTTTGCGAGCTTCCTCTACAGCCTTTAAACCTTTCAAGCCTAGAAATCCTTGACCAAAATCGTACCCGGATGTCCATCATTAAATAATTTAAAACTGTACCAAATTACATAATCAAATACTTAAAATGCTTTTATGGTAATGTGATTAATGATTCTATAATAAACTTTATGCCAGTAGACATAAGAACTTGTATTTTTTGTGTGTTGAGGTCACTGACGTTGGCAGAGAATGAATGAATCGAATGAAATATTCATAAGAACGGTCATTCAGAACGAGGTGAACTTATAGATGAACGGGAACAAATTATGACTTCTGTTATATAAAGCGGTACACTTTTGACTTCGCGGTAGCGTTGAGATAACATATCTACTTTAATTGATCTATTAACATCATTGAATATGTAGACAGAGTGGTTTTTTTTTCAGAGTGGTTTTTTTTTTACCACTTAGTTGGCAGGCAAGTGAGTGACAGTGTCATAACGCCTTAAGTGACATCGTGTTTGAAGTCATTGGATGATATGAATGAATCTTATAGATGACATCACAATGCAGTCTGATGATTTTTTTTATATTTAGGTCGTCAAAATAACTGCACCCCGCCGGATGGTAAGGTACAGTCCAAAGAAAAAGAATGAGGACTGGATAATTATGTTTATTCTCACTAACCCTTCGAAATACTTTAACTATTTTATTTTTTGCCCAGAATCGCCACGGCTACGCATGTGGGAGGGTTGACTTGAATGAACTAAAACGCACGCCGTCTATGAGTAGGCATATGACATATTCCTCGCACCCGAGCCGACCCAGGGCCATCTCTCGACCTAGCCCTTCTCAAGTGTGGGACCACGGAGTCCTCAACTCGTCCCCACACACACAATATTCTAGGGTGACAGACGGCTACAGCTGTCACCCTCAAAACTATGACTTATTATGGGAAGGTCTGCCGTATGGCCACGAAAGAAAAAGCCAAATCTGTCAATCTGTAAGAGCGCTGGCTTGCAGATGATATTGACTTGGATCCTGAAGATGAGGATCACCCAGGAAGAGATGGTTGTGATAATTTTTCAAAATATTGTTTCTGTAATAACTTTTTTATGACATATCCGAAGATGTCTTTTAACCAATTTGTAGTTAATTATAATAACGTGTTTCATCTCAGTACAAAATGTGAATCAAGTTTTTTAGTAATATTTTTTTTATCACAATCAAGATATGGGATTATGTTTTTTTTTTCTCTTCGGCTGTGGGGATTCCTTCATTTCATGTCCTCACAAAATTTATATTTATGATGCTATTCACCACATATTTTTAGGCCAATAAGTGTGTAATCATAGTATATTTATTCAAAAAATAAACTATTACAATATATGAAATGCTACAAATTCCCACCAGTTTATATCAAACATACATACATATAAATAAATAAATAAAAAAGCCTTTTATTTCTTTCAGAAATGATAGTTTACAGAGCTAGTTAGCTTTGTAAGTAACATATAATTTTGCAGACTAATATATAATACTTCTATTTTATAGTACTTAGTGTGTTAGTATATTTTTATAAAAAAAGCGTTTTAAAATAAGTTATTAATCATTAAGATTATTCTGAAAGAACCCCTCTGCGGGTGAAGGCCTCCTCCAAATTGAGCCAGCTCTCCCTGGATTGCGCTGTTTGTAACCAGTTTGGACCCGCTGTGCGTTTCATTTCATCCATTCATCTGGTGCAAGTTTTTCCTTTCTTTCTTTTGCCCTCTGCTCCCCCCCCCCCCCCCCCATTCTGTCACTATACTCCGTTCCATTCCTCGCTGGCCTAGACTTTAAAGCAATGCTGTTAAAAGTCCAAAATTAAAAGGTTTTTTGCAGATCGAATGATAAAGTGTAATGAAACTCATGACTTTCATTTAATTTTGAACTTAAATCGTATCGTTATCTTGATCCCCATATATACCACATACTATGTGACTGTGTATGTATAGTATATACTCACGCTTATAAATCCCGAAGAGGTAAGCAGACATGTATTAACACCCACATATGGACAACTATGATTTTCGACCCCACGTAATAGGGGTGAGCCTATTGCCATCAAGCGGGCCCTTAGTCATGGTGCTACACGTAAATCTATATCAAATAATATGTTACACATCACATTTAGTAAACGATACATTATTTCTCACTAACAGATACCCTTGTAGAATTTTGTTCCCATTCCCGCAACCCGCAGATATGTTATTCCATACTATCCCTTATCTCTGTACCAAATTTTAGCCAGATATGTTTAGCTGTTTAAACGTCATTGAGTAACAAACATCCAAAGAAACACTAAAGATTAAATATTTTGAACAAACAATATTTTGTGCCAACGCTATAGTTTTAAATGATGACGTCACAGCGACGTCGTTGTCCATCTAATTACTTTGTGTGTGGAAAATATAATTAATTGTCTTTTCAAGTGTATGAATAACAAATTTATGTGTTCATTAGATTGAATCATTATTATTTAAAGGGTTAGACAGAGCTATAGGTAATAAAGCCATGCTGTACTAGATATGTTTTTACAAGCCTATTTCCCATCTTAAAACACGATTCCAGAATAAATTATCTAACAAAAAACGTTTAATGATACTTGAAATAACTAGAACTTAACTTGGGATTGAACGATCGTAAGGTATCAAGAAGCAAGCAGGCATAAATATTGTTCTGAATATTATTAGAAAAGCGTGTGCGCGTTGATGTCTTTTGTATGCCAACTTGAAACTGGAGCATCCACATTAATATAAATAATGCGAAACTAAATGTGTTTGCTTTTTAAATTGTAATGAACAAAGTTCAAAAGATATTCTCTCTGTAATGTAATGTCTGTCTTTCTTGAGACTTCCTTACCATAGGCGAGGTGAGGTCATATTTATATTATTCGTGTTATGTTTTTCATGACAACATCATAACATAAACTCACGCCTATATCCCCGAAGGGGTAGGCAGAGTTATTACCACCACATTTCGCCAGTTTATGTTTAGCTCCCAATGTAATAGGTGGTAGGCTATTGCCATTGACCGGGCACTTATAATCCAGCTATGTTTTTCGAAACAAAGTTATAGGGATCGAGCCTATTGCCGTCACTAGGGCAATGTTTGGTGTCGAATTGAGAACAAACCGTGTGTAATATCCACTATAATACATGAATGTCAGTGATTCTTGTATTACGATAATATTCTAGGACAAACGTTAGGTACAGCTCATATTGAGTATTAATTTAGTTTGTTTCGTTTAGAATAGTAAAGAATATCTTTATTTGCCAGAAATATAGTTTTAACATATAAGTTGATATAGTTTTAAATAGTAGAATCAAGTACGCCGAAACGGACAACCTCCACCCCCCATGAGCGCAGGCCTGGGGGTGACAGGTGGAGTCGCCTGTCACCCTGGTAAAAGCAGGCCACGGCGGCAACGCGCCTCGCACGCCTCCCCGTTTCCAGGGACGAGTAGGGGACTCTGTAGTCCCCACACCCGAGGAGAGGGCTAGATCGTGAGAGATGGCCCTAGGTCAGCCGGGGTGCGAGGGATATGTCTGTCAACCTCACCTCGGCAACCAAAGAGACCTACAGGCGGCGTGCGTTTTGGTCGGTTCGAGTCCGACATAACCTACTCCACCGGCTCCGGTGGGTGGGTATCGTTGGGGATTTAGCGCACATAAAAAAAAAGTACGCCGAAATGGAGTCGCTGTACCATTTCGTGCCAGAAGCGGTGGAGTGGACCTGGGGCCAAGAGGCCAAAAGTCTTGTAAGGGCGATTGCACAGAGGCTAGCAGAGGTTACTGGTGACTCTCGGTACAGATCATTCCTGGTACAGAGGCTGGCCATCGCAATTCAGCGTGGAAACGTGGTAAGTGTGATGAGCACCTTTGCACTGGGAGCTAACAGTAGTGGTATTTATTTAGTATTAAGGTGACATTGTGTAATTTGTAATTGATATGTATATGAATATTTATATCAATTATTAAAAAAAAATACAGTATATTTTCGTAATTTTAGGCAATCGGTGTGCAAATGTATATGTACTAAGTTACATGGTGGGTTTGTGTGCAAAAATATGTTGAAAGAGACATAACTATTAACACGAATTAATATAATTATCAATAAACAAATACAACTAATTAAGCTACGGAGCCCAGCGAGGACAAAAAATACATTAATTAATTAATACTATCTGTGCGAAGTACGAGCCGCACAAAAAGGCCCGTGGGTTTTTACTCCGCACGTCAAGCGCTGACCTCCGCAGGGTTAATTGCTTGGCGTTAGAAAATTGCCCGAGACCTTGCAATAAACACACAAACTAACAATTATTAATTAATAATTATTTAATATACAAATTTAATAGTACAATAAGTTAATAGAATAAAATTGAGCATGTGAAATAAATGTGTTTTTGAATGAAATTGACTATTTTTGTATGCCTTAAAATAAAACTGGTCAAGTGCGAATCGCGCACGAAAGGTTCCGTTTCACATTACCATTAAAATTCTATTGTTGTATGGGAGCCTCCTTAAATACGTATTTTATTCAGTTTTTAGTATTTGTTCTTATAGCGAGAATGGTATTTCATGGTATTTAAGATACAGCGTGGTGACAGATAGATACACAAACAGAGGTGACTTAGTAATAGGGATCTGTTTTTACTTTTTGGATACGAAACCCTTCAATTTTTTTATTGTGGTCACATTAGAGACCATCAAGGCGAGTGTCGCCATTGTAACATGGTATATGTATGTAATGGTGACACTCTTTTCTGAAACTTTGTCATCAGTTTACCGAAGGCGAACCTTAGGCGAAATCTAATTGACGTGTTCTATATAAAAATTGATAGTAACAAATATCTTTCACATCAAGTACCAAGGCTGTGTGCTTGTCTGCCACCTAAGTTGATAAAAAAACTTTTAATTCTACAATAAACACAGTTTAATCCAGTTCAGTATATTCCTAACTAGTTCACGAATCTGTGTCACATTAGTAATATAGCCTCAATACGCAATTGCGTAACGCCTTCGTACATAATGTATCATCGGAAGGGCACGAAATACCTGCAAACCTGTCTATTTTCGGTACAGTAGTTTTCGAGAGTGGAACACACAAACACGCACATGCACCTGAACATTCAGTTTACCATTAAAGTGCAGAATAATACCTACACACAATCACATATATACATAGCCGCACGACTAGTATTTATATTAGGTTTTTACCCATGAAATTGCCGAAATTTTCTTACAAATTCATGAGTTCGTTATTCCTGTAATTTCACAGCTATTTCCATTATTTATATTATGTTTGAAAGTTGATTTCAAGATTACAACTCTGTATTTAAATTCGATCTTCAAAAACAGTACTTCCTAAATGCTTTCCATTTTGATGATAAATTTCGTATTACTTTATTACAGCTGTCACTTTTCAAAAATGTAATAAAAGTGTTTGTAAGCTTAATGTTGTCTCATTCATACACAAAAAAAAAACATAATATTTGGATTTGTCATTAATAAAAAAATGCTAAAATGTTAGAACTGAAAATTGGTTTTCCTCCATTTTTTTAAAAAAAACGACAATTTCATATGCTCTATCTATCCTATTATATAGCCACGTGGTACGAAACTTTGTACATTTCCACTATATTTAATTTTTCACCTGATCGGTTTCGTGTCGGTTTTAAACATAACTTTATAACCGACAGTACGAACCTTTGAGAATGCCGTGAGGCATAATCGGTCATGTGAAAAATAAAATATAGTGGAAAAGTACAAAGTATCTTATTCAATATGTATACATATTCAAGTGTAAAATTAAAAACTGCAATCGGCGATATAGTCACAGACACATATCTTCAAGTCGATTATGATTTGAAAAATTTAAACGGTCCAGGCAGAATTCGAACCCGTGATCTTTCCCTTACAGGGGGAACGCTCTGATCACTAAACCACCGAACCTACCTGAAACCATTCAAATTTTCTTTTTTTTATATACCACTTAGGTGGCAGACAAGCACACGGCCCACCAATTCTTCTAAACATATATCCGTCTTACGGCGACGGTGATATACACATATCTTGACCATAAGTTTCGAGAGAAACGAGGCTCTGGCGTGCTTGGATTGGTTTGTTGTAATCTATGGTTGGTGGACTTCAGGCCCATTGCCGTAGAACCCTGTTCCATCCTAAAAATACACCCAATAAGGAGTACTATACATATAGAGCATATTTTGTGGTCAAGATATATGCAGTCAGTAAGTATAACACTGTAATGTGTAAAGGAGGCGTACTATGAAGAAATCACAGCACATTCTTTTATCAACATATCTGCGTTACAAAAGTTCTAATCAGAGCAAGAAGTGTTATAATTTTATTTTTCTTACAAAGCCAGTTATGTAAGGCATTCGCTTGTACATTACGTAATTGAGGCAGAGATGGATAGTGTACAAATTGTGTCTATCAATAAGCGAACGATATTGCCGACTCACGCATCATATACGCTAATATATGAATTATTAATAGATCTATTGATTCTTTTTTTACTTTTTTCTGGAAGTTACCAAGTCTGTTAAATCCACGCATATGGCGTTAGTATAACATATACTATACATTCAAACATTGTGAATTGAAGTTTTGTAACAGTAGAAGAAAGGAGACAAATTGTATGAAATGAAGTGCACTTGTATTTAATACAAGCCGGGGAAAGCCCCATCTTCTTCTGTGGCATAAATCGAAACCCATTATTCATTTTCAAATAATATGTGGAATCTGCCGGATTTGTAATTTTTGATTACTGTTCCATCCCTTTGAGTAGTACCGTAATGATATATAGCCAACCTAGTACTAATACTAATTCGAACCAATACTTCATGAGATCAACACGTCCAACTAAACAAACTGCCGTCTACCCCACCCAAACTGGAAAGGAAAGCTACATTTTTAATACGAGAAACAAAAATAAACTTGTTGTACTAAAACTCAGACTTCACAAAGTTGGTGATTCGTTTGTAGGCATATAAAAATATTCAATAAAATTCCTCAAGATTAGATTAACATACCAATAAATAAATTTAAAATAGAGGCGAAAAAAACTTTAATGAATAAAGGTTACTATAAGGTAGATGAGTATCTTGATGATGTTAATGCGTAGTCAACATAAGTCTCTTGCTTGCTCGCGCAAAATAAATTGCAAACTAAAACAAATTTAAAAAAGAAAGATAATCTAGTTCTAATATAGTTCTCTGAGTTTCTAGCTGGTATCTTCTCAGTAGAACTAACCTACCGAACAAGCGAAAGAATCATTTTCCAAACGATTATTTTTTAATGTTTTTATAGATATTTCTGATATGATTGTATAATTTTGACGTTCATATGTGCTCTTTATATGCCTAAACTGAATAAATGAAATTGATTCTTTGACACCAGAACATAAATCGTCAATAGCAAGTATACTGGTGCAAGTCAGGCTGGCTTGGACCTCTAATACCTTGGTGGGGGAAGTCCATCCTCGTCACGTCTCGTGACGATTGCAAAGCGTGACTATATTGCACATTCCGTTCATCAATCACACAGCGATCAATTACAGACGTGTTGCTGTTCAAAACAACTTTTTGTTCACATCAAACAAAAACTATTTATGCCTATAAGAACAAAACATTAACTCTAACTCAACATACCGAAGTGGTTTTAAAACACCTTTAGAGTAATCTTTATTACTATATATATATATATAATATACCATAAATACAAATTACAATGAATTATTATTATACTTTATTAATTATTATTAACTTTATTATACACACACAAAATTTCATTTATACAGGAAAATAGATGTGATGTACAAAGGCGAGCTTAACTCAAAGTTGAGTTTTCTTCCAGCAAACCCGGGAGTGCACAGAGGAATTGTAATACGAGAGGCAAGGTTTAGTGTACATGAAAGTGGAGATTTTAATGTTAGAAGTATACAAGATGTATACCCTTGGCAATAGGAATACATAAACACATACATATATACATACATACATACCTATATATATACAAATATGCATTCATAAATAACTAATATACAAGCATACACCTACGAACACATAAATATATCTTACGCCTGCTATTGTTGAGAGTAAAAGCAGTCTCTTATTAGTTTAAAAAAATATATAACGAAAGACTATCGCGTATGGAGTGAATGTTCTGATGAGCTCTTCCAATTAGCCCACCCTCTCTTTTCCTACACAGGACAACATGTGCAGGGCTTAGATGTCACCCGCACACGGTGCAGAATATTCGATCAAGAACCAAGCGGTTCGGTGACTTTTTCCTCTGTCGCACCATTAAGGCCTGGAATTCATTACCAGCTCACGTGTTTCCTTGTTCCTAAACAAAACTCCACGCATGTAATTAATAGACGAACAGCTAGTAATTAATAGATTATTTAACCATTCAAACTTCTTCATGCGGCCTCTGTGGCGTAGCTGTAGAACGTTTGACTGCTATGTAGGGGCGCGGGTTCGATTCCCGCTCATTTCAAATATTTGTATGCATAAATATGTATATTTGCTTTAGTCGAGTGTTTCTATTTACAATATATATGTATTTACAAACAAAAAAGTATCTAAGTATGATTATCCGCATTCTAGATTCCATAACACAAGCTAGTTTAGCTAGGTTTAGGTAATATGGGTCTGGATAGCGCTGTGTGGAATGTTGTTGAACATTTAAAAAAAAACGTAGAATATCTTCATTTAAACAACTGGTTCCGTTCAAAGACTTAATAACCGTGATTCGCTGCCCTAATCCTTTTCTTAATAGCTTACCTTAGCAGGAGCGACTGTCATCTGAACTCACAAGCCTAAAAGAATAGCCTGTACCAGAATCTCGTCCATTAATTAGCAGATATACCCACGAAAAAGTGAAGACTAGTATACCTTGCTTCAAATAAAGTTGTATATATACTTATCTCTTTTACCGACTGCAGAAGTGAGTACATAGTAATAGTAATACTAGCGCAGTAAGTACATCAAAACAAAGTGATACATTATAGAATTCTATCGTCGCGTGCAAGTTGCAACCAAGTACGCAAGACAAAAGTGTATAATTTTATTACACGCAAGTATAAGCAAGGCCGTAGATAACAACGATATCTTAATCGTGAAAAGAATTTCAATCTTAAACGTATATGAAGAGAATTTATTTTTGGTTAGCAACGTACGCAATGAGAGAAATCATATCCTTTTAGCTTGATACGTAATTAGTTAAGTAATTGTATATTTGAGTACATAACTTTTGGATTTCGTATCTAGTTCATGAGTAATAGGCGTCATTGACGGAGGAATGTTGTGTGCAATAAACTAAATAAGTACATATTTAAAAACGTTGGTAGTTTAGTGGTGATGGTGCCGGTCTTCAGATAGAGAGGTCATCGTCTCTAATCCCGGCCATAACACTACTATGGTGGCTCTCAGCTTGACAGCCTCATCAGATGCATTTTCAGCGCTTTCCTTTTTTCACGTGAAGAAGAAGAAGAATGTACTTCTTGCAGTTTCGTTTATAGGAACCGGGATTTTACAAAGAAGGAAATACATAAATACATACAATCGAACCTTTATCCCCGGAGGGTTAGGCTGAGGAGAATTAACACCCACATTTCACCAATCATTGACGTATTATATATATGAGGGGGTGAGCCTATTGCCGTCTGGCTATTATTAGAGTCTGGGCTGTATATATTTGTCTGATGTTAAACAGCACTGTCCCTTAGTCGCCTTGTACAACACCGCATGGGAAGAGATGGGATGGTTCAAATTTTACTCTGGCGGGAACCACGCGGCAAGAAAGAAATACGTATGCTTATATAAAAATCCAATACTTTATGGTACGGCAAAGAAAAGAGACTCCAAACTAATTACTTCTGCCTTTTATTTAGCAGCTAGTGGTAACTAAAAGACCACATCGTGTGACCGCATTAAAAATAGGCACATCTAAATATTTTCTCATGTTTTTTCAATTCTATTCATACTTAAACCACAAAATGTGGCTACCGTAACATAAATATATCTACAATTTAAATCAAGATTAAAAATTTCCACACACTTTAAAATGTAAATTTTTAATCTATCCATTTTAAACATATTGGATTTTTCCTTATATTCCGGAAATATAAGATCGCGTTAAAATTCGGTTTTTACAAAAAGAACTTACGTAAGAATTTGCAACATACGTATGAAGATCACAAATATGCTGACTCATTCCGATTGCTCGGAGTTTGTTCTGTTACGCACTAAGGTGGAATATTACATTCATATTGGGTGAAAATACTCGTTGCAAGCAGGTTATATATATTGCAATTGCAGTTAAATACATTGCAATAACTAAATTTGAATACTAATAAAAATCTATTGCATGAAAGGTTTAATGACAGTAGAGGAAGCTCGTGAAGTATGTAATGATAGAAGCAGATAGCGTGCTATCGCCTCTGCCTGCCCGGAGGGAAACAGACGTAACGAGACGTTTTCAAAAGGGAAAAACACGGAACCCTTCTTGAAGCACTTCGTTGTCATTGTGTCTGTCTGTCTGTTTGGCTATCAAGGCCTTTTTCTCGGCAAAATGTGGACGGATCAAATTGAAATTTATACTATTTAGTCAAGTCTGCCATATCTTATAGCTGTGAAAATATACTCCTAGGTCAACACAATAAAAAGATATTGCCGTTTATTTAACATAAGTTCGTCCCTCAATTCCTTTTTGTGCGGAACCCTAATTGCTCGAGTGCGAGTCGCACTTGACCAGTTATTTTATATAGGATAGGACAATGTGACCTTCATCTCGTCTGGTGGTAAGCTGAAAGCAAAGTCTCTTAGGAAAGTGATGACACTCAGCTTCATGGCCTGATCAGATGCTTTTTCACGCCCCGCTTAAAGAAGAAGAAGAAGGAAACACGTGAGCTGATAATGAATTCCCGGCAAAAAAAACCACTTGTTTCTTGATGGGATTGTTTGTACCGTATGTGGGTGACATAAGTCCTGCACTTATTATAAAGTATGTTGTTCAGCTGAAGGGGGGTATTTAATTTAACAAATAATGTGGTGTTTCTTACCTAATTTATTCTTGTTATGGTATATAATTCTGTGTTAGTTTCGCACGCAATTTTAAAACCAAATAATTATCTTAATTAAATAAAGTAATTAGTCAGCCAGCGTCATGGGCACCTTTGCACCAGGTACGATGAGGGGCGGGTTAATAGATTAGACTGTCACTCTGACTGTACAAAAATGTGGACAATATTTTAATTGTATAATGTAATAATTAATTTTTATATATTGGCGTACTCTAATTCAATCATAAATAGTAGGTAAGTCGAATATTAATAAATTTTATAACAGTTGTGAAATAATGTCATTATCGAATTCAATGGAATGTCAAAATCAAATTAAAATTAGTTGTACATTTTATAATTAACGTCTAATTTGATAAGCTTTAATATGAAATGTAATGGTAAAGGAAATAAAAAGATTTATAAAATTAAATACTCAACAACACTTAGGGAATACCGAACCAGTGACCTATTAGCACTTATCCCATTCACGGTCACATTCTTTATATAATTAGCCAAATTCACCTAACCACTTTTACGTGATGAGTAACAAACAAACTTACTCTCAGATATAATACTTGTCAGGAATTCACAGTATCCCCTTACCACCAGGTGTAATTATAACCAATTACACCTGGTGGTAAGGGGATACTGTGAATCGTGAGAGATGGAACTCGTATTGCCTAGAGAGAGAAATGGAAAAAGAACTTTTCAGAAGTGCTCTAAACTGGGAGGCTTTAATGAAAATGTTTTATGTATTAGAGTGCCGTGTGGTTCCCAGCAGAGTAGAATTTGGACATGCGTTGTCGTACAATGCTACTAAGGGATAGGGCTGTTTAACATTAAACAGATAAATACAGCTCAGACTCCGCCTCAGATGCATGCCTCGAGACAACAATAGTGCGCGCAATACGGCAATAGGCTCACCCCTTAATCCGTGGGACCGAATACAATTATTGGTGAAATGTGGGTGTTAATTCACTTCTGCCTAAACCACCGGGGATAAAGGCATGATTATATGTATGCATTAGAGTAAACTCATGAAACATGTAAGGATATAAGTTTTCTCTGTCTTCTCTAGACTGAGAAAGGTATATTTACACGTGATACTGTATCATCCTGTCGCGCACTTATGTATGGTAACCTCCTCCCATCATGTAATCCGTGTGCTTATCTTCCACCTAAATTTTGTAAAAGTGACTGTCAAATTTACGAGTATGATTCACTCTCGTGATCTTCATCGATACCCACATCCCTTTCTATTCGTGCTTACACAACACTCAGGAAGTATTGAAGCAAACGTCTTCAGAACGAAGTCCGTTAAAAAATTGATCAATTGTGATTTACTGCGAAACGTGTGCACACAAAAAAGATCAATAGTTGTATATTCGCATTTATAAATTCACGAATCGGAAATGTTTGTATTAACAACCTATAGACAGTATTGTTAATAAATCAAATTCTATCATCATCTTTATCCTAATAAATAATCCTGGTCGCATCCTTCCCCTTGGAGTCCAGTGTCCACTTTTTCCCGATGAATGACCTCCGCCCCCATGTATGCAGGCCTGGGGGTTGGAGTCACCTGTCATCCTGGCAGAAGCAGACCGCGGCGACGCGCCTCCTGGTTTCCGGGGACGAGTTGAAGACTCTGTGGTTCCAACACCCGAAAAGGGGCAGGTCTAGAGAGAAGGCCCTAGGTCGGCTGGGTTGCGAGGGATATGCCTGTCAACCTCACCTTCGGCAACTAAAAACGACTCACAGGCGCCGTGCGTTTTAGTCGGTTCGAGTCCAATATTACCTCTCCCACGGGCTCCGGTGGGCACCTTCCCGTCCATAATAGGGTCCACTTTTTTATTCTATCATTTAGTCTAAGCAGAGTCTATTCAGATTTTGTTAGTAGTTATATCAAAATCAACAAAAACATGAAAATTGACGTATACCTGTTCTCGGTACAGGTATACGTCAAAAGTTTGATTCCCGGCTATCACACAACCGATGTGAATTTATTTCTAGCGCAAGAATTTTAACATAGCTGTAGGGATTATCATTATAATGAAATCGGTTCTAAAAACCCATATAGATTTGAATCTGAGACCTCACAGTCAAACCACCTACCTCTGCGGCACCGCGGAAGCGTAAATAGCATAAATAGCGAATGGAAAAATCAACAAAGCTTTAAACTAACAGGATATATACCTACCTATATAATTATAGTAACAAACAAAAAGTAATAATTGGACATCGCACATAATGCTGCAGTGTGGTAATTATGTATCTTTAAGTGACGGCTTCAGAAACAAACATCGTAAATCCTAGCTTTGAGAAGATTATACAACTGGTAACACTACAGTTTTTTCCCCACAATACAATATTATGAATACAGTTTCATGGTAAAAAGAATTGTGTCTATATTCGTGAATGAGCTTCAAAACAATCAGTAACATGTAAAGTTAACAATAAGAGTTACTGAACAATTACACGGAACTTAAAAAAGATGGTGAAACATAACATAAACTCACGCCTATATCCCCAAAGTGGTAGGCAGAGGAGCCAGTACCCACATTTTGCCAGTTTATATTTAGGTCCCAATGTAATAGGTGGCGAGCTTATTGCCATTACCCGGGCACTTATAAACCTGCTATAACTTATAAACACATAACTTCGAAAAGCATCGAAAAGTCATTGGTGTGTGCCATGGTAAAACCTGGGATCGAACCCGAGACCTAGTGTCAGCAGTCCATTACCCATACCACTAGGCTGCCGCGGAATATAGGTGTAATATATCTCTGCCAGCCCGTTTAGAAGTACACAGGGGAGTATTTAAAGTACATTACAACACACAAGTTTTTCCATGTTCTGTAAAATATTTTATAAACGGTTTTAAATCCAAGGAGCTATATAATATAGTTTTAATACTAATAAGGCAGTATATCCCACGTCTGTTGGTAAGCGGGTACCGCAGTCTATAGACGCTTTAATCAATAGCCTATTGAAATCCTTTGGCGTTTTTCAACGTGCGTCATATTAGGTTTGTGGCCAATATTATTACCCCCTACATTAGGCCTGGGGGTGACGGGTGGAGCCGGAAATCACCCTGGCAGATGCAGGCAGTGGCGGAGGCGTGCGTCGCGCGCCTCCCCATTTCCGGGGATGAGTTGGGGACTCTGTGGTCCCCACACCTGAGGATGGGGCCAGATCGAAAGAGTTGGCTCTGGGTCGGCCGAGGTGCGAGGGACCAACATAACCTCTTCCACTGGCTCCGGTGGGGGGGGGTATCCGTGGGGATATTGCGCACTTAACAAAACCTCTACATTAAGAAGGATGATAATTTCCCGGTTCGTTCGTCTTGGGCATAGCATGACACGTTGACCTCAGTTTAAAATGTGTCCAACAACTTTTGCTGGTAATTGTATTGCATGGTCAAGATTATTGACCTCTAAGTACGAAAAGAAGGATCGTAGTACTGGTAGGTAGGCAGATATATATATGTACAATATATGCAGACTGGGTAAAGCGTAACACCTTGACCTGAAGTTGAAATATGTAAAAGTACTCTGTACTGTGGCCAGTGATTGTAAGGTATGGTCAAGATTGTTGACCACTGCGTTTAATTCTAGATATACATCTAACATTAAGGGGAATGACCCGCGTTAGAAGGTCACGCACGGTGAGTTATGGGGCCTTTGACATAAGATTATAGCTTATAAAAGAAATATTGAAGGGAATATTATTATTATTATTATTTTATACCACTTGGGTGGCAGAGTCATATAGTGGAGATCACAGGAAGCTAAACGGAAGGTAGGACGCCCCCTAGCCAGATGGACGGACGACCTGAAAAAGATGGGTGGGACAGACTGGATGCGGAAGGCAGAGGATCGGATAAAATGGCGCACATTGGGAGAGGCCATATCCAGCAGTGGACTACGGTGGGCTAATTGATTGATTGAGGTGGCAGACAAGCACACGGCCCACCTGATAGAAAGTGGTTACCGTGGCCTATGGACGTGTGCAAGACTGCCAACCCTGTATGCACAGAGAGTTTCTGTGCCGCCAGTGTAAAAGACAAAACAGGACAAGCTTTAGGTCTTTCCATTGACAGCAACAAAAATTCTCCAGTGAGCTCTGGCTACCCTACTCACCGCCGGGAACACAACACAAGGTTATTATGGCCGCCCGCAGTATTCTGTATTATTTATTTGATAATATTTGTCTTGTCTTTCTTAGAAGACAACAGTCATCGAATACATTGATATTATATCAGGATGGTCTGACCACTTTTAGTTTTAGAAGTTCTTTAAAACCCACTAATGATTGATTTAATTCAATGCAATTCAATTCCCCTGTATAAGGTTTTACTTAACTTTAACTACTTCTTACTTGAACCTCATTTAATAAAACGATAGAACTATTTTACCAAGATTGAGCCCTATTTTTAACTAACCTACTGGCTACTGGCTATCTGTGGCGTAGCGGTAGAATATTCAACTGCTACGCAGGGGGCACGGGTTCGATTCCCGCTCAGTGTAAATATTTATATGCATGAATATGTATATTTGCATTCGTCTGGACACTTGCTGCAACTTCGGAGTAAAGAGTTCGTTAATTTATGGGGATGGTTAACTAATAATTTTATTTGGACTAATTATGACCATGTCGGTAATTTTCCGAAGATTCTTACTTCTACGATTTAATACAAACTGAACTGTGGAGGGAGGTACCACGATGCGCGCACTCCGCACGCTCAACCTCATTGTTAGAGAGACAGACCTATTCTTTTGTATTAGTAATTTGCTAATAAACAAATATTTTGTTTTGTATTGTTTAGAACTATCGTGTATTGTTGACTCGAGCCATGCATCTGAGGCTGAGTCTGGGCTGTATATATCTGTCTGATGTTAAACTACCCTATGCCTTAGTTGCCTTGTACGACACCGCATGGGAAGAGATGGAGTGGCCCAAATTCTACACTGCTAAAAACCACGCGGCTTTAGTTTAAGTTTCGTAGTTATTGGTTATCGGATTTTATTTCAGATTTGTTATTGTTAAGTTTAGGAGGCCCGTATATATTCGAATTAAACATAAAACTAAAAAAAATCCTAACAGAAAATTGAACAATCCTTTGTGTGACGCACGTCTCAAATCCAGTATATAAGGATGACGCTTCAAGCATAAAGTTCTGGCACACGGACATCAAAGCAAGTCTCATCTTCATGGAAAACTCACCACAATCGTGTTGAATTTAATGGTCAATGTCCAACCTTTGTTCAATGACGTGACGGTAACGATGACGAAGCCGTTTCCGAACAAATTCTGATTGATGTGCCGACAGTTTTTTGAACGAAGAATGCCAGCAACAAAAACTGAGTTATCAACTGTACTTTAGTGGCGTGTTGCCGAGTAAATCGGTGCTTAAGGCACTTTTTAGTAGCTATAAATCTACTAGTTGTTTGTGAGAACTATAAATATACAGTGTATATTAATACAAAACGGTGTCTTCGTGTTTTTCTTCATTCGAGAGCCTATCCCAGCCACATCCAAAGCTTGCACTTTAAACACGAATCTCCCACACCTCCCTTAGTATGGTTAGTGAATAGGTACCTAACACACGAGAATATTTCTGTAGGAGATTTAGTTCTGTGTCAATTTCAGTGTCTTCTACGAACGATTGACAAGGTTTTTATTTGATCATATTATCTTTAATGACATCGCCCAAATGAAATGCCTAAATATTATATTATACGTACCTAAATGTGTATGTAAATGATAAGTACATACATATTATACACATACATACATACAAATAATCACGCCTTTATTCCCGGAGGGTTAGGCAGAGTGGGGTTAGGCAGGGTGGTTAATAGAAGGTGAGCCTATTGCCGTTATCCGGGCACTATTATTGTTGCCTCGACCCATGCATTTGAGGTGGAGTCTGGGCTGTATATATCTAACTTATGTTAAACACCTTTAGTCGCCTTGTACGACACCGCATTTGAAGAGATGGGGTGGTCCAAATTCTATTCTGCCGGAAACCACGCGGCTAATACATAAAATATATTAAATGTATTATAATTTAAAAAAAAAATTGTTTTTGAAATCACCTTGGCAGTTAATACTAAACGAAAATAATTTACAGGTACTAACACGTGTATTACAGCTACAAAAAGTTCCGTACAGTTGGTGGTCATTTTATAGCCTTTTGCGATACCAATCCAGTAGTAGAACAAATAGCAATAGCTGTTCTTGTATGAGTTATGAGTTAATAGTACCCGCGTGAAGACAATGGGCTCTGCCCTACTGTGATTCTACTATGAATAAATGTGGGTGTTAATACGCCTCTGCCTACGCCATTGGGGATGGAATACAGGCGTGAGTATTTACGTAAGTAAAACTGGTTGAAATGCAGAATGTATTACTTCTGTCTGACTCTACTCGTGGGTCTACTAAGTCTGTTCGTTATTACTCGGCTGTAAAAAACCAGGTCAGAGCCCTTACCTCATTGTGTTGAGGAAAAACCGTGTAAATCAACAAAACACGCAATTACAACTGCTTCACAGAACTCCTTGTAACAAAGCATAGTTCTACACAAAGACAGAATAAAACTAGATCTAACCATGTTGTACTTTATAATTAATAATTAATCATACACTATGCAGTCACGTCATAGTGTGTTCTTAAACATAATATAGTTGCTTTACTATTAAAGAAATCGGGAAAGATAGCTGTGCGGGTTCCAGCAGAATAGAATTTGGACATCTATGTCGTACAAGGCGACTAAGGAATAGGGCTTTTTTACATCAGACAGATATATACAGCCCAGAGTCAGCCTCAGATGCATGGCTTGAGTCAACAATAGTGCCCGAAAGACGGCAATACGCTCACCCCCCATTAACCAATCATCGAATCACCGAATTCGATGATTGGTGAAATGTGGGTGTTAATTCACCTCTGCCTAACCCTCCGGCATGATTATAATGTATGTAGATATAGGGATATATATTGTTTTGAGTTTGCAAGCATCATGATCACGGAGGAACAGTGTCAATCATGGCGCTTGCAACAGTGCCGAAATATCGGAAACTCAAAACGATACATGGCTATTATCCAAATTTCTGTAATAGTAATGTGAGGGAACATGATAGTTTTTTTTTCATTAGAACACGTCAATTAGACATCGCCTTGCCTGATGGTAAGCTGAAGGCAAAGTTTAAATACCTATATAATATATTTATAATCTAGGTGGATCAACCCTCAGGATTTTCTTGGGGATCCATGATAACGTAACCTCAAACTGAGAACACGCTTATATTTTATTCTCTACTGTACAATTAAGTGAAATATTAAGATTAGATGAATATGTACAAAGGCAAGCTTAAGTTAATGTTGAGTTCTCTTCGAATCCCAAGGTTGCCTGGAAGAAATCGCTTCAGCGATAAGGCCGCCCACCCATCATGGGGGAGTGGCTAGAGAGGCCACACGGCAGCCTCTCGTACCGTCTGACGCAGATGATCACCGAGCACGGATGCTTCGGAAAGTATCTGCGTCGGATGCAGAAAGAGCCAACGTCCGAGTGCCATCACTGCGACGCGAGCGAGGACTCAGGTCCGCACACGCTCACCGAGTGTCCGGCGTGGGAGACGCCGAGGCGGGAGCTTGTGGCGGCCTTGGGAGTGAGGGTTCTCACGCTCTCCACCTTGCTCGCGGCGATGGTTCGCTGCGCGGATGCGTGGGCGGCCGGCGCCTCCTTCTGCGAGCAAGTAATGCTCGTGAAGGAGGAGGCGGGGCGGGAGCGGCAGCGGGAGCGACGAAGGATCGCTAGACAAGCTGCCCGCGCACGAAGGCAACTCGGGCGTCGGAGGTCGATGAACGACCTCCGCCCCCCATGAGCGCCGGCCTGGGGGTGACAGGTGAAGCCGCCTGTCACCCTGGCAGAAGCAGGCCGCGGCGGCGGCGCGCGTGGCGCGCCTCCCCGTTTCCGGGGACGAGTTGGGGACTCTGTGGTCCCCACACCCGAGAAGAGGGCCAGATCGTGAGAGATGGCCCTGGGTCGGCCGGGGTGCGAGGGATATGCCTGTCAACCTCACCTTCGGCAACCGAAACGACCCACAGGCGGCGTGCGTTTTAGTCGGTTCGAGTCCGACATAACCTCCTCCACCGGCTCCGGTGGGGAGGTATCCGTGGGGATTTTGCGCACGTAAAAAAAAAAAAAAAAAAATAAGGCCGCCCATTGTACATTGAACTGTATACATGCTACATAGCTGTATACTTGTCCTACTGTAAATCTGTTGGTGTACAATAAAGAATTATCTATCTACCTATCTGATTCAACATTTTTCCAATCTTTATCGATTCTATTTGTCTAAAGGTCTGTGCAGCCGTTCTAGCACGATTGAGTAATAAACACCAAACAAATTGTAGATTAATAAGATTAATGACTACACATTAGAACAACACAAGGGCGTCCGCTGTTTTGAATTGCATACCGTGGTTCAAGAGTTGGCCGCTGGGCGACGCTACGACCTTCGAGATGTCGGACAGTCAGCTTGTGTACGCATGAGAGACATATCATACGATCAGCTGTTTTGCAATCGCAATTATAACGATATTAGCTGTTGCCTGCGACTCTGTCCGCGTGGATGTCGGTTATCGCAACCAAACATAGCTTATGTCCTTTCCCAAGGTCTAATCTACCTCTCATATAACATATTTGTCCTTTTGATATAAAAAACAATATTTCTTATAATCCATTAACAAGAATGGTCCGTCAATATAATGGTTTGGCAAAAATCTATAAATCACTTGACGTTTTTGATTGCAACTATAACAGATACATCAAAATTGTAAAAGACATCCTTCATAGTGGGCGGGGTTTGGTTGGTTCTATCCCCGGTGGAGGCATCCAAATCTAAACTTATATTTTAGTATTTATAAATCACAGATGTATATTGTGTTAACTTTTTATTTCTCTATGTGTGCACATATTATTTATGTTACAATCCAGATCTAAACATTGTATTAAGGATATAATACGGATATGATTGTGATGTGTTTTTTGCATTTAAATAAAATAATAATAATTTGGATGGTTTCGAGCGAAGGTTCTGTAGCTTAGTAGTCGCGGGTTCGAATCCCGCTTGAACCGATTAGATATTATCTATATCTTAATCGATATAAAATATTCTGTCTGTTAAGATTTTACGACTCAACCTTCGGTGGTTGAGGTGGTTGGGTATATAATAGTGTCTGTTTTAATACGATCAGGAGGCTTCTTTTGTAATAGAGGTAATTTAGCTTAGCTGGAGGGATTAACAGGAATATCTCTAATTTCGGTTATAAATGTTATAATAGTATCTACCGTGCGAAGACGTCTGTCATTTATACTTTAAATACCTAGTATATCGTTTAAAATTTTTATATACGTTACTTAAAAGTAACAATATTAATCATCATTGTATCTAGTATTATACTTTCCTGTTATACCTCTTTAAGTATCTATACACCTACAATTTTAGAACCTTTTAAAGCCTTCAGAATTTTAATATAGTTCCGGAACTCATTTTGGCTCATTCTGTATAAGGAAGGAAGTGACGCTGAGCATACAAAATGATCGCAGTTATTATTTCAAATAATTATTAAATGTGTTATTAAATTAATCACCGTTAATTAGACTGTGGTGATTCACTAATCACCGATAATCATCAATACAGAAAATGACCTCGACTTGGTATTACTTAACGCAGCAAAATATAAACAGCCACGTTTGAACCCGGGACCTTTCGATCATAAGGCTGACTCTTTAACTACTAAGCTATTGACGCTTCATAGGCTTCGCTTATTTAGGCCTAAGATCACATTAAATGCAACAACTTAACTCGCACAAAAATCTCCCATAGTGGTATGGAATCATTTTGGTGCGATATATTATTGGTGCGCTAAATGATTCCATAAATTAGACTGTGTGAACTGTTCAATCAATAAGTAATTATTGTATGAAAAATATGTTAAACTCATTTTGATGTGTTTGAAATTGTCTGTAATTATAAACTCTCATGCGAATTACAACAAAACAGTAATTTCTGGGTCAAATCGAAACCTGTGGAACGACTTCGAAGTTAGTCGAAGATTTTCGCAACTAGTCTTTTAGCGTTCGGATTCAGTAAATCTATTTATTTACAAAAACATATATTAATAGTATAGTGTTATGGAGATACTTTTATTTGTAATACTAACTATTAATTCGAGAGAATATATTTCATTCTTTCTTTCAACGCTAACACGTCATTTTTTAAATAAAACTTACGTTATAAGCATCTTGATGGCCTTTAGTCAGCTTCCTTGTATCATGTACTCAATTCACAGCACAGTACACAGAAACAAACACAAAAACAACTGATATTATAATTAAAAAAATGTAAAAATACACTCACACACACACGTAACACGGAATTTGCGTAAAGGTTTACGAAACTTTCTAAATTGTGGCGCGAATTTTCGGCGCGAACGCGGACGTGTGCTGTGCGGCGCGGTCGATCGCTTACTGATTACTGACGTTCCGTTTTCGCTCGAAGCCGCGCAACGCGTTCTTTTTACAAACCGGCTCCACAGACAACAGTGTCTCGGTGGCCAGTTCGCCGTGTCAAGTAAGAAGGTATGACGCAAGTAGTTTCGGCAACACTGGGTTTTTTTCGTTGCCCCAATCGGCACACACACACTAGTAACGACTAACTTTATTCGGTTGGTTTGTTCATTAATTTTGTATATAAATTAGATTGGAAGCCTTCGACGTGAGTTTCTTGAAAATAAAGCATACGTGCGCAGATTCATCTAACTTGATCGTGACGAATCGATTAGAATAGATAATAATTTTCAAGGAATCTTTATCTGAATTTCGAAGGTAAGGCATGTTATGCGTGGAGGACTAGTTCAGTGAAAGTATTATAAACAATACAAGTTCTAGTTTGTCAGGTGACGTTGAAATGTTGAAACGATGAAGATAAAAATATTTTAAATTATTATGTGAAGTTATTAACACAAATTGTACAAGACACATTAATATTTATGCACTTAAAGTAATTAGCTCTCTTTCCATTCATTATAATACTAGTATCGTGGGGTTTCGGGCCCGCACCAAAATCATTAGGACCCAGACAAATCTCATCTCTTAGCCGGTACGGACGAAGTTCTGGTTGGCTTAGGCTTTCGTCTAGAAGCAAAGATTACAGTCATGCCCATAACAACTCAAGTAAAAGGATAACGAAAACTACCTAACAGAGATAAGATTCCCAAGGTTTTCCCAAGCGCCTACAATATGGGATTAATTAAGAGCAGCATTAGAAGGTTTCGTCAGTGTAACGCCCCTCATGTTACATACGTCTATAGGCAACGGAAACCACTTCCCATTAGGTGGACCGTGTACTGTTTGCCACCTAAATAGTATAGAAAAATGATATTTCTGTGTGTATAATTTTCAATTATATCAGCGCTGCTTTTACATGGCTGAGTTAAAAATAAGCAGACATACAAACCTTTGTATGTTTATTATTTACTATTAGGGTAGTGACACGGAAACTTACAGTTTTTCCGCCGTCCATCCAAAGGTTGTTTCGTACAGATTGCTGTTCACGATAACAGAAAATACGCAAGAATAGCACATCATTATTTTATAAATTAATTTACCAATAAAAACATATTGCAAAAAGTTCGATATTATCTATTAATAAAATGGATGCAAATAAAAAAGTTAATAGCCGCATGGTACCATATGCCAGGATCGTGGCAAGTGGAAAACTGTAGTCTCTGCCTACCCTACTGGGAAAAAGGACTGTAGTATGTGTGTATCTTTTTCTATGCTAACTGAAGGACTGTATGTATGTTTCTCTTTCTATTCGGTGTCGTACAAGGCGATTAAGTGATAGAGCTGTATGACATTAGACAGATATATCCCAGAAGTTTAGAAATAAATCCGCAGTTAGACTGGTAAAATGGACCCCAGACTCTGAGGTGATAGCTCTCGATGCGATTGTGATTAACGCTTTAATGAAGAAGAAGAAAATATATACAGCTCAGACTCAGCCTCAGATACATGACTCGAATCAACAATAATGCCCGGAAAACGGCAATAGATTTTTTTTTCTTTTATCTAGGACACGCCAACTTGACTTCACCTCGCCTGATGGTAAGCTAAAGGCAAAGTCTCAGGAAAGAGGGTCACCATTACAGACACTAAGTAATGTTACAATGGTGGCACTCAGCTTGGCGGCCTCATCATATGCTTTTTGTAGGAAGAAGGAAACACGTGTGCAGATAATGAATTCCAGGTCTTGGTGGTGCGCCAAAGAAAAGAAATTGACAGAGTATTTTTACCGAACAAACATATTTGTTGCAAATAACGTTAGGTCACGTTATGTCAGACACCACTATGACAGGAATTATTCATAAAGTCATAAATAATTACTGTATTATTATCTCAAGCTCATAAAAAACAATATGCGCAATCAACAATAGGTTTAGCAGAGGACGCGAACTCATAATTATGCGAAAACTGTAATAAAACTTGTGATATTCTCTTCTTTGTTCTATAATCCCACTTATTAGCTGTATGGAGGGCATCATCTCTTTGTAGGAGAAGCGGGATCCGATCATTTTTTTATACCACTTAGTTGGCAGACAAGCACACGGCCCACCTGATGGGAAGCGATTACCGTGGCCTATGGACGTAAGCAACAACAGGGGTGGCACACTCGCGCTGCCGACCATGAAGAAACCTTCTGATGCCCCTCTTGAAGAACCCCATATTGTAGGCGCTTGGGAAAACCGCAGTAGGGAGGTCATTCCACAGCTTGCATTGATCATTACAGACACGTGAGTGGTGGTTTTTACCACTAGCGATCCTTCTTTTTTACGTGAGAGAAAACGAGAGGTTAAACCGGACTCGAACTGGCTAAAACGCACGATGCCTGTTTGGTCGTAGTTAGTTGCCAAAGGTTAGGTTAACTGGCATATCCCTCGCACCTCGCCAGACCCAAGGCCATTACTCTCGACCTGGCCCTCCTCGGGTAGATATCCTCATATGTAATATCGTGTATGGCATTTTTTTGTAAAATTGGCGTTGGCCACAGATTAAAAAGAGGCTAGAAAACTTTTAATCTTAAAAATATTTTTTTAAAAAGTGGAGGTCTCTCTAATAATGATGGTACCCCCCCATCATAATTAGAGCTTTGTTTATCAATCAGTAAGTCCACCGGCTAGAAGATACGGTTAGTTTAAACTTCAAAAGACGTCCTTTCATCAACATCTTTCTTTCTTCCTACAGTCCCAGGTCCTTTAAGCGGGGTGTGAAAAAGCATATGATGAGGCCGTCAAGCTGAGTGTCACCATTGTCACATGGTATGTATAAGTGATGGTGACCCTCTTTTCTGAGATTTTGCCTTCAGCTTACCGTCAGGCAAGGCGAAGTCTAATTGACGTGTTCTATATAAAAAAAAAATTTTAAAGGAATTTGACACAGCAAACATCCATTAAACAGCAGAACTAACTTTGATTAATTCGATTCATTTCGGTGCCGCTAGGTGTGTAAAAAATGTGTTAAATGTCGTAATTTTGGTGCTAAATGTATATTATGATAAAGTATCATTATATTTGTTATAGTGGTAATTATGAAAATACTAATCTTTTTTTAAATATAATCTAATCATATTAGGCACAGTTTGATTACCCAATTTTTTTTTAAAATAACAGCACTCACAGCATAGGGCAATGGATCCATTTAATCACAAATATAGCTCTTATCACTTGACCACATGATTCGTTATATCCAGACATAAGAAGAACCACCACAGCGTTCCTTAATCACCACATGCATCTTCAATCTATACTAATGTTATATATATTAATATTATAAAGAGGAAAGATTTGTATTTTTGTATGTAACGAATTAACTCAAAAGTACTGGACCGATTTTAATAATTCTTTTTTCATTAGAAAGCTACATTTTTCGTGAGTAACATAGGCTACTTTTTATCCCGATATTCCCATGGGATCAGGATTTACGCGGGTGAAACCGCGGCGCGGTGCTAGTATATTATATTTTTGGAAAACTTCGTAGCGTAGGCCTCGTAGCCGTAGAGCATTCAAGTGCTACGTCAAAGATCAAGGGTTCGATTCCCTTTTACCACTCAAATATTTGTAGGTAATTTTTTATCCAATAATCTTCAGCTTCTACGTAGGTGTATTACAGAACAAGCTGTTTAGTAGTTTTGTTCTTGGCTGATGCAAGGATCAATTTGGTTTTTTAACACTTTTATACAACGCTATCTAGATCCAAGGTAAGCATTGATTACTAGCTTGTGTTATGTAATTTAGAATGCGGATAAACATACTTAGATACTTTTTTTGTATATACATATCATACATAGAAACACCCAGACCAATGCAAATATACATATTTATGCATACAAATATTTGCACTGAACGGGAATCGAACCCGCGCCTCTCGCGTAGCAGTCGAATGTTCTACCGCTACACCACAGGGGCGGTCTCTGAAACGGGACGCAGAAACTCCATAATTGAGTAAATCAAGAATGACACATCATATTCCACCTTTTTGTAATGTCATGTGCTGTAAAGTAATTGAAACGTCGGGATCTGTGTAATTTTTTTTACACCACTTAGGTGGCAGACAAGCACACAGCCCATCTGATGGGAAGTGGTTACCGTGGCGTATGGACGTATGCAACACCAGGGGTGTTACACTCGCGCTGCCGACCACGAAGAAACCTTCTGATGTCCCTCTTGAATATAATAAAGAAGTGTGTATGTAATAAAGAATAAAAAGTGAAAAAAACTTTAATGAGTAAAGGTTACTATAAAGTGGATGAGTATCTTAATGATGTTAATGCGTGGTCAACATAAGTCTCTTGCTTGCTCGCTCAAAATAAATTGTAAACTAAAGCAAATTTTAAAAAGAAAAATTATCTAGTTCTAATGTAGTTCGCTAAGTTTCTTGCTGGTATCTTCTCAGTAGAACTAATCTACCGAACCAGCGAAAGAATCATTTTCCAATAGTTTATTTTTACATTATTTAATATTTTTATATTATTTCTTGACATACATAATTGTGAAATTTTGACGTTCACATGTGCTCTTTGTGTGCCTAAACTGAATAAATGAAATTGATTCTTTGATTCTTTGAATAAAATAACACGAAAGTCGCGATAAAATCTGTTGAAAATGATTTTATTTCAAAACAAGTTAAGTCAATTTTTTAATTAATATAAGTGGCCCAACTGCAACCTGCGTCATTGCTGACGCACTCAATAGTATTACAAATAGCGCCTAATATTAGATTGAATCAGTGTTCTTATGATCATCATCATCATCATCACAACTATGAATACGGTCGAGGTCCGCTCCCGACTCCAAAAATCTTTTTTTTTTTATACCACTTGGTTGGCAGACAAGCACACGGCCCACCTGATGGAAAGTGGTTACCGTGGCCAATGGACGTGTGCAACGCAAAGGGAGTCACACTCGTCGTGCCGTCAGTGTAAAAGATAAAGCAGGACAAGCTTTTGGTCTTCCCACTGACAGTACAAAATCTCTCCAGTGAGCTCTGGCTACCCTACTCACCGTCGGAAACACAACATAGGGTTATTATGGCCGTGGTATTGATCTTTACTTGTCTTGATTTAGCTTCTCGCTCACACACCCATTGAGTCAAAGCACTTATGTAAAGCTGGCCATTACACTACTGTCGTGAACCCACTCCTAGCACAAACATTTTCGTTTAGTTGGAGGGGTTAGAGGGAATATTAGTAATAATAACATAAACTCACGCAAGACACAGAACTCACACGGAGATATAACTCCGAAGTGGTAGGCAGAGGTGCTAGCACCCACATTTCGCCAGTTTATGTTTAGGTCCCAATATAATAGGTGGCGAGCTAATTGTCGTTTACCGGGCACTTATAAACCTGCGATAAATACATACATAACTTCGAAAAGCATCGAAAAGTCATTGGTGTGTGGCATGGTAAAACCTGGGATCTAACCCGAGACTTCGTCTAAGCAGTCCATTACCCATACCACTAGGCTAACGCGGTAAAGAGAAATAATAATAATAGTAAATATAAGTATTCTACAACATTCTACACCACTCTATCTACCCAAGGTAAACATAGCCCAGACTCAGCCTCAGAGTCTGAGCTGTATATATGTTTGATGTTAAACAGCCCTATCCCTTGGTCGCCTTGTATGACGCAGCATGCGAAGAGATGGGGTGGTCCAAATTCTACCCTGCGGGAACCACGCGGCACGAAACACATATTAAAACATCTATTTAAAAATACAAAAAATAGTGCTCCACCAGCATCAGTTACAGGTACCAAGCTACCGGTGGTTAGGGCTCCAGAGAGAGGAACTTCCTCTCCTATTATTATTATTTAGGTTAGTTCATGACGCAAGCAAAACTAAGAAGTGAATAAAACCACTCCAATTTCTAAGCTAGACTATTTCATAAATCCGCTTATTTATAGGATCGTTATTCAATATTTATGTTAATTATATCACTATAAGATGCAGTGACTCATAGATAAGCCTAGTAAACATGCAATAGGTACTAGCAAATCCTCGCGGTTTTTCCGCATTAATTTCTGATTCGGCTAGTATGGTATGTATTTCCAGGATAAAATGATTTAGTATCACGAAAGACCACAAATCAATTATCAACCACGGGTATCTTTTTATAGCTGTCATACAGAAAAGTACGCTGTGTACATACAGATAGATTTCCAAATTGATCAACTTTTAATCCCCTAAAGGTTTGCTGAGAGAAAACTCAATATTGAGTTAAGCTCGCCTTTGTACACCAAGATGTATTTGTGATTGCCTGTTGATGTATTATTTTCTTGTGTACAATAAAGAATTCAAGAACTCTTATTTAGTTCCTGTTTCCAATTCGAAATTCAAAATATATGTAAATACGTATATAAAGGTCATTTTATAGTTGTCATACTGAAAAGTACGCTGTGCACATACAGATAGGTTTCCAAACTCGTCAACTCTTATTTAGTCCTGTTTCCAAATTCGAAATTCAAAATATATATAAATACGTATATAAAGGTACATATATTGATTGAATTCTTTATTAAATGAAATTTTAAGCATTTAGTATGCTAACTATTCAAAATCGATTAAGACAGAAAGGGAAAGATAGC
The DNA here is from genome assembly GCA_963662185.1 of Eilema griseolum. Taxonomy (NCBI): domain Eukaryota; kingdom Metazoa; phylum Arthropoda; class Insecta; order Lepidoptera; family Erebidae; genus Eilema; species Eilema griseolum. The sequence continues at coordinate 1,450,476 of OY759252.1, forward strand.
GGATTCGAATCCCGCCGGGACTGTTTAAATTTTTTCTATCTTAATCAATTTAGAATTTTTTTTGATCATTTACTTTGATTTTGTATGAATCCGGAACAATAATTTTAGGTTCCTTCCTATTAGGGGAGTGGCGATGATGGCTGCGCCATAGTGTAGGTATACTTTTGCAGCTATCATCGATACAATCTGTATTGTGTTTCTTTGGCTTCATTAAAGATTATTATTATTATTATTTTTACTTTACATTTAATCTATCAATAAATCAATCAGCCTATTGTAGTCCACTGCTGGACATAGGCCTCTCCCAATGGTCTTTACATGTATTGCTTGCTAGCTATAAAATAGCATCGTAATACGTGTCAGTGGATTTAAGTAACGTGTACGAACAGTAATTATATATTATGTTACATCTCGATATTGTTGTTAGTTATCCTCCTTTCTAAATCTATGACGAAACTGCACAGGCAGTTGTCTACATCTACACTAATATTACAAAGAGAAAAGATATGAAGTTCTGTATGTTTATAACGAATAAATTCAAAAAAAGAGAACTCAACTTTGAGTTAAGGTCGCCTTTATACATTACATCGTATATTTTTGTTTAAATGTAATTTATAAGAGGAAATATGTGCAGTTTTGTATGTTTATAACGAATAAACTCAAAAAAAAGAACTCAACTTTGAGTTAAGCTCGCCTTTGTACATTACATCTCATCTTTTTGTATTAATGTAATTTATGTGTACAAAAAGTATATAAAAAAGCATTTCACCATTAGAATGCGTTTTGGGTCCAGAAGTAGGATAGGGTCATCCCATCTCTTTCCGTGGGTGTCGTAAAAAATATCCTGCTGAATAGCTTCAAATTTTTAATATTTTTTCGAACCAACCTTCAAACTCCAAAGTTATTAATTGGAAGTTTAATTTTATATGCGAACGAAGATTGAACCGGTGTCTTTTAGCTAAATAAGTATGTGTTACTATGCATAATGTGTTTGAGTCGCCTTCGAGTGTAAAGTCCATCAAAACTGGTTGTAGCAAGGACAGGTAAACACTCGGGTTTTTGGACAAATTTCGTTTATTTGTAACGCGTCTATGAAGCAATGGTAAGGTAGGGCCTACGGCTGCGGTAACGTGTATATTTCAAGTAATTACACAACCAAAAGATAACTAAAAAGCCTATTCAAGCACTGGTAAAGGGCCAGATCTAGAGAGATGGCTCTGAGTCGGGTGCGAGGGATATGCCTGTTAACCACACCTAGGGCAGTCACCAACGACCTACGAGTGCCATGCGTTTTAATTAGGAATAGGTGAATTAACTCCAACATTTCATCAATAATTTTATTCCGTCACACGTAATAGGGGGTGAGCCTATTGCCGTATTTCAGCCACTATTGTTTTATCAAGCCATGCATCTGAGGCTGAGTCTGGGCTGTATATATCTGTCTTATCTTAAACAGCCCTATCCCTTAGTCGCCTTGTTCGACACCGTATGGGAAGAGATGGGGTGGTCCAAATTCTACATCGCCGGGCACCCCACAAAACCTACAAAAATTGTAAATTAATCAGATTTTGCTCTACATTGTCAACTACAATCACTTGAATTTCAACCATATTTCGTCTCTATCCATCAAACATGTAATCGATCGATGACGTCAACACACGTACAAGTCATGTTTTTCGGTTTCTCCCGCAGTTCCGGTTAACAGTACATAATTATGCTATCTTTGATGTATCACAGCTTAGTCTTACAACTCTAATCGCCAAACTGGATGTTGGTCGCCAATTTTAGTATATATTATTAGTTTATTATAATTTTTTCAATGGTGTTTTGTTTTTGACTTATGCTTTTCTATAAACAGATGGGAGACAAGATCGCTAATACCATAACAAACTAAAGGAATATTTAATTATACCACTTAGGTGGCAGATAAGCACACGGCCCACCTGAAGCAAAGTGGTTACCGTGGCCTATAGGCGTATGCAACACCAGGGGCGTTACACTAGTACTGCCGACCCTGAAGCTGCCGATATATATTATGTATAATAGCGTATAATAAGTATTCTGGATCTGTATCTACGAGGTAGGACACGGCAGTGTTGTGTTCCCAGCGGTGAGCAGGGTAGCCAGAGCTCACTGGAGAATTCGTGCTGTCAGTGGAAAGATAAAAGGCTTGTCCTGTTTTGTCTTCTACACTGTCGGCACAGAAACTCTGTGCTTACAGGGTCGGCAGCGCGAGTGTGGCTCCTCTGGTGTTACATACATCCATACCACTGTATGTAACCACTTTCTGTGTGTTTATCTGCCACCTAAGTGGTATAAAAAAATGTACATAAATATGTTGTATTTACATGTGTCTACGACAATATGGTCAATATAGCGCGCTCTATACAATGTGGAGATATCATTGGAAGATGCACATATTTTGAAGCCTTCAAACTGAGGACCACTATTTTAGAATTGATAGCAACCGGAATGGTGGCCTTTAACTTGGATTTGGACTCCACCCACGCTTACCTTCGGGCAGAGTAGTTAGGTACTTCTCCTTTCGTTTATTGTGTAATTGTACCTTTATTTATTATGTCTGTATAAGCCCAGGGGAAGGCCACCTGCCACTTGGTGGAACAACATCAAAAAAAGATAGACGCTAACAATCTTAATATCCAGACAACCTAGAATAGAGTTCTCTAGGCGATAAGGCCACCAAATGTACTGGGTTCTAGATTTTTAATTATAATCTTTATCTTTAATTTATTAAAGGGAGACCCGAACCCAGATGAGCTTTTTTTACTGCGAACATGGATTGGACAAAAGAGAAAAAAAATAATGTAGTTATTACGTTTGTCTGACTGTCCAACCTCTAGAATGCAGCTTGCTTTAGAGCCTTGACGATCAATCATCAGATTACATCCTGATGAGGTTTGACTTGGGTACAGATCTTGGTCCTTTGCAGGTCAGCGCTTGGGTGATCCATCGACAAGAGCGTAGTATTTTCGTTCTTTCACTAAGTCGCTGCGTATGGCACTCAGCAGGTTGTTTTAGTGTGGTGAGAGTCCCATATACCCGTGCGGTGACCTCAATCCCGCTAAATGCGTAAGGTACATTTTTTACTACCAAAACCAAGGCCTGGAATACATTACCAACTCACGTGTTTCCTTCTTCTACAGTCCCGGGTCCTTTAAGCGGGGCGTGAAAAAGCATATGATGAGGCCGGCAAGCTGAGTGTGTGACTATTGTCACATGGTATATATGTAAGAAATGGTGACCCTCTTTTCTGAGACTTTGACTTCAGCTTACCATCAGGCAAGGCGAAGTCTAATTGATGTGTCATATATTAAAAAAATATTTTTATATTTTAGTTTTATTTTATATTTTATTTTATAGTTTAGTTTAAACTTTAGTTTTATACATTTAATAAAAACATTGTAATCAAATATTTTAGTTAACATAAACATAACATACCTAATATAAACTCACGCCTATATGCCCGAAGGGGTAGGCAGAGGTGCTAGCACCCACCGTTTAGGTCCCAATGTAATAGGTGGTGAGCCTATTGCCATTAACCGGGCACTTATAAACCTGCGATAAATACACACATAACTTCGAAAAGCATCGAAAAGTCATTGACGTGTGCCATGGTAAAACCTATGATCGACCTCGTCTCAGGAATCCATTACCCATACCACTAGGCTACCGCGGTACTTTAGTTACCCGTACATTTTCACAAAATTGTAAAATAATGATTGTTTGTTGTAATATTGATATTTAGGAAGCAATTAATCAACGACAACGTTCAACAATATCAATAACCACATCTACAAAATCAAACCCTCATTTGTAATTGTAATTAAACCAGTTTTTAAACGGAAAAGTTCAACGTAGTTTGATCACTGACCTCCACACGTTTGACCCTGTCCGATGGACTTTATAGACCCATTTGAGGTGAACATGTACCAACAGGTGGCATTTTTGGGTGTCACCTAGTCGGCTCATGTTTAATATTAGGTAATTAACATGCGGTTGTAAAGTAATCGAACCCCGATCCTTACACTAAAACACCCGATAATAACACACAACCATACAAACTTAGCAAGAGGGATAAACTTGTGTAAACATCCATGTGGTGATGGAAAAAGAACCACTCATTAATATAACCTAAATCACCATCTAAAGTTTGCCTGGCAGAAAACGCTTAAAGCGTTACTGGTTCCGTTGTTCTATATTTTAATTATAATTAATTTTAATGGTGTAGACACAATAAATAAACATAAGAATACAAGTAACCACCATTGTAACATTACTTAGTGTCTGTAATTGTGACCCACTTTCCTGAGACTTTGCCTTCAGCTTACCATCAGGCGAGGTTAAGTCAAGTTGGCGTATCCTAGAAAAAAAAAGTTTCACTAGCTCATCTACAAAGAATACGTCAGTGGAAAGACTAAAGGCTTGTCCTGCTTTTTCTTCTACACTGACGGCACAGAAACTCTGCACTTACATGGGATGGCAGCGCGACTGTGACTCCTCTGGTGTTACAAACGTCCATAGGCCACGGTAACCACTTTCCATCAGGTGGGCCGTGTGCTTGTCTGCCAACCAAGTGGTATAAAAAAAAAAGAATATCTATATCACTGCAAACTCGAAATAAAACTCTGTGTCAACACGTCTGGCCAGCGTGAAAAAAGTAGGCCTAGGCCTCCCGACATTGAGAGAAGCCTATGTCCAGCAGTGACTGCCATAGGTTAATTGATTCATCGATTGAGGGAGATCAACGACATTTCAGCGTCAAACCCAGAAGCCATTCTCCCACAGTATAGGTTCATCTTGGCTTTTACGGGAGTAACTGCCATCTGATCCCCATAGCCGAGAGGAAATACTACACCAGAGCCTGGTCAGTCAACTTACATACCGGCTTGCAGGTGATATTGGCATATAATTTCATTTTTTTTAAATAAGACGAGTGGTTTCTGGCAGAAAGCCACGTAGTTACCGGCAGAAAGCCACGTGGTTCCCGGTAGAGTAGAATTTGGAGCACACCATCGCTTCCCATGCGGTGTCGTACAAGGCGACTAAGGAATAGGGCTGTTTAACATCAGACAGATATATACAGCCCAGACTCAGCCTCATACGCATAGCTTGAGTCAATAATAGTGCCCGGAAGACGGCAATATGCTCAACTCCTATTACGTGGGACCGAATTCAATGATTGGTGAAATGTGGGTATTAATTCACCTTTGCCTAACCCTCCAGGAATAAAGTCATGATTATATGTCTAAAAATTAAAAAAAATATGTGCGTTTGACCCCGTTTTAGAACCATTATTGGGTCTAGAAAGCACTGTGTATATTTTTCTTGTGATGGCAATATATTATGAAGATAATACCCATTATGGGGTAATAAGGTAACTAAAAATATGTCTGCCTTAAATAATATTGTAAATTGCAGCAATGTCGACAAAGTCAAAATATTATGGTATTTTCCGCTTTCTACGCCCCGTGCCCGCTCTCGCTTGTCTATAGTTAAGATTATTATATTACAATTCAGATAACGATAGCATCTGAACGTGAACTCTTTGTTTAGCAACTCTTGGCAACACACAGAGAGAGGTCGACACACAAAGGAGGTAGGACACGGCGGTCATACCGCCCGATTGAGCAGTCCGACTGGGGTAGTACCTCCGCCCTACAGAATACCGCGGCTATAATAACTTCGTGTTGTGTTCCCAGCGGTGAGTAGGGTAGCCAGAGCTCACTGGAGAATTTGTGCTGTCAGTGGGAAGACTACAGGCTTGTCCTGCTTTGTCTTCTACTGACGGCACAGAAACTCTGTATTTACAAGGGTGGCAGCACGACTGTGAATCCTCTGGTGTTACAGACGTCCATAGGTCACGGTAACCACTTTCCATCAGGTGGGCCGTGTGCTTGTCTGCCAACTAAGTGGTATAAATAAAAAAGGTCGGGAGGTAGGACACGACGGTATCACAGGAGATAGGACACGATAGTATTTCCGTCGCAATTGAGTAGTCCGATTGGGGAAGTACCTCCACCCTCAAGAATACCACGGCTTTATTAGTCTCGTGTTGTGTGTAGGGTAGCCTGAGCTCACTGAAGAGTTTTTGTGGCAGGACGAATCGCGACGTAACCGATTCTTTATATACAGGCCCAGATAATCATTTTCTTCTTCTTCTTAAGAGCACTAATCCCGGTCGGATCCAAGGTCTGCACTTTGGTGTCTGAGATTCACTTTTCTCGGAGAACTGATCTGCTAAACCTTATTTGATAAATTTTGCACAGTAACATATTTTTGTGAAGAGATTTCCGTAGTTTCCGGCAGAGTAGAATTAGGGCCACCCCATCTCTTCCCATGCGGTGTCGTACAAGGTGACTAAGGGATAGGACTGTTTAGCATCAGACAGATAAATATAGCCTAGACTCAGCCTCAGATGCATGGCTCGAGTCAACTATATTGCCCGGAATACGGCAATAGGCCCACCCCCTATTACATGATACCGAATACAATTATTAGTGAAATGTGGGTGAATTAACACCTCTGCTTAACCCTCCAGGAATAAAGGCGTAATTATATGTATTTATGTACATAACATAAACTCACGCCTATATCCTCGAAGGGGTAGGCAGAGGTGCTAGCACCCACATTTCGCCAGTACATGTTTAGGTCCCAATGTAATAGGTGGTGAGCCTATTGCCATTAACCGGGCACTTATAAACTACGATAAATACACACATAACTTCGAAAAGCATCGAAAAGTCATTGGTGTGTGCCATGGTAAAACCTGGGATCGAAACCGAGACCTCGTCTCAGCAATCTACTAGGCTACCGCGGTACTTTATTTACCCGTACATTTACACAAAATTGTAAAATAATGTACGTACGTATATTTATTTTTAATACGATTTGTACAATACGTAAATAATAATACTTAAATGAAATTTACAAACTAAAAACTATTATTAGGTATTAAAATACACTAAAATAGATAAAAAAAATTGTAAAGAGTATCTTTCTTAATGTCCATGCTTTATTGATATTTCTGAATATTTAACACTACTGCTATATGCCCTTGACACTACCGATAGTGCCATGGGGCAGTCACCTAAATAACAAGAAAACAATAAATATTATGTCCGTTAAACAACCGAGAACACTTCTCATTATTTCAGGTTTAATTACACCTGCGATAATTTTCATTAGAATACAAGCACAAAAAAAACAATTCAGTGGAATTTTAAAGTGATATTAAAAGACCATAATTAAAAAGGCTATTGTATTATCAGAACTATCTAATAAAGTGATGGGCTGCTCGAAAATTATCACTCGGACGCATTTCAGAGCCCTGGCCCACGATTCTGCTAAAGCAAAACCACTTCCACAGACACTGCTAAAAAAACAATTAATTTTATACTTCAAAACAATGCGCTTAAAGTCCAAAATTAAAATGCTTTTTGCAGAATGAATGAAAAATGTAATGGATTTTTTTTTTCTTTCTTTATTATGATTTAATCAGGCAGGCAGTTGCTAGAACTGATAGTATTTTTTTCTACGTGTCACCACCACCGGAGCCGGTGGAAGAGGTTATGTCAGACTCGAACCGACCAAAACGCACGCCGCCTGTGGGTCGTTTTTGGTTGCCGAAAGTGAGGTTGACAGGCATATCCCTCGCACCCCGGCCGACCCAGGGCCATCTCTCACGATCTGGCCCTGTCCTCGGGTCTGGGGACTACAGAGTCCCCAAATCGTCCCCGGAAACGGGGAGGCACGCGAGCCACCGCCGCGGCCTGCTTCTGCCAGGGTGACAGGCGGCTCCACCAGTCACCCCCAGGCCTAGGAAAGACTACAACTGTTAAAGTTGACATCACATGTTGAAGGAGCGTCGTGAACGTGGTGATCTGATTGAAACATACAAGATCTTGCACGGACATTATGATGTGCCGGATCTCCACAAAATGCTAGCGGTTAACACCAAGAGTTTCTAGAAGCGGATATACATTTTTTGTAAATAAATATCTACAGAAAACATAGAAACATCCAGACCAATGAATCAAATAGAATACACGCCCCCAGCGTGGAAATCGAACGCCCACTCTCCACGCCACAGACGCTGTTAAAAACACAGTACCTAAACCTTTGGTAATGAGTAAATCTTACACCTTACACCTCCTCCCTTTTTTTTATACCACTTAGGTGGCAGACAAGCACACGGCCCACCTGATGGAAAGTGGTTACCAGAGGAGTCACAGTGGCGCTGCCAGCCGCCTGTAAGTACAGAGTTTCTGTGCCGTCAGTGTAGAAGACAAAGCAGGACAAGCCTTTAGTCTTCCCACTGACAGCACAAATTCTCCAGTGAGCTCTGGCTACCCTACTCACCGCTGGTAACACAACACGAAGTTATTATAGCCGCGGTATTCTGTATAATTCAGGCCTAAGATATCTCTTTTCATTATCACCCAATAAAAAGAGATCTAATGTCAAAGACACAAATATAATTAATATTAAAACGTGTAGTAAAAATATTTTATGCTATATTGACTGCACAAGTATCCGCATTATGGTTATAACTAGTTTCAAATAATGAATTATAGCTAGTTTTTGTACAGACAACCAATCTATGGACGTCAAGAGGCGCCACACTTATATAATGACGTACAAAAATACCTATAGAGAGGAAAAAAATACATTTTTTGGTCTGTAATTTTATATTGCGCCATTGAATACGCCAATAACTCATGTAAGAAAAAAATGTAGATGTATTCTGGTATATATCAAAGTGCAACATGAGTAGAAGCCGAAAACACGGCTAGAAACGTAAATGTTGTAACATAGTATAACATAAACTCACGCCTATATCTCCGAAGGGGTAGGCAGAGGTGCTAGCACCCACATTTCGTCAGTTTATGCTTACGTCGAAATGAAATAGGTGGCGAGCCTATTGCCATTAACCGGGTACTTATAAACCTGCGATAAATACACACATAACTTCGAAAACCATCGAAAAGTCATTGGTGTGTGCCATGATGTTGTATAATCAACAAAGGAGATATGGTCGCACTTTGTCGTGTAAAGTTGTATGTACAGGCACAGAATAGAACCGTATCTTCTTTGTGGGCTGTACAAAAGTCGCTGAGTCAAACCAAACGGTTTTTAAACACGAATCTATATTAGTAAAATGATGATTGTTTGAACGCGCGAACCCCATATTGTACACTTACAATAACCATTTGAATACTTTTGCATTTGACAGCCCTAGTTCTACTAAGGAGCAACTACCATTGGTTGAAGTCTTGGACATTGACACTGCAATCACAGAGCCTGTAAAATGCCATATACCACTTCAGTGGCAGTTAACTTAAGCATAGCCCTCCTTATAGGCAGCAGTTACCGTTGCCTAGTGACGTATGCAACTTTAGAGGCATCATACTGCCCATCGGATGACGCAGAACGACCTCCGTCTCCCATAAGTGCGGGCCGGGAGGTGACGGATGGAGCCGTCTACCACCCTAGCAGAAGCAGGCCGCGATGGTGGCGCGTGTTATGTATCTCCCTCCCCATACCCGGAGCTAGATGGTAGTATGGAACTACGAAGTCCACGTGGTCACAACATCCGAAGAGGCCAGCTCGAAAGAGGTCGACTGGGGTGCAAGAGATATTTCTCAAACAATCTTACCTCTCCAGGGACATACAACCCAAAGACGGCAAGCGTTTTAGTCGGTTCGAATCCAACATAACCACCATGGTCTTGACGCATTAACCCCACAACATTTAAAAGATCTTTTAGGGCCAAGCACCGGGGAGGCTGGTGAGGCACTTCTGAAGGAGCTAACGGCTCTCATGAATTTGATGCTCTCCGGTAGTGTGGATGATGCCATCACAGACATTTTGTATGGGGCTAATTTGTGTGCCCTACGCAAGGCAGATGGTGGCATTCGTCCTATTGCCGTGGGATGTACGTACCGACGTATGGCAGCCAAACTCTGTTGTAAATATTACAAAACCGAGTTATCTTTGAAGTTCCAGCCCCTCCAAATTGGTTTTGGTTCAAAGGGGGGCTGTGAGGCTGCCATACATGCTTTATCAACCTACCTTGGCTCCAGTAAAGGTGAGGTCATTCTCAAGGTCGATGTGAAGAATGCTTTCAACTCGGTGAACAGAGACACCTTGTTGAACCAAGCTAAATTAGAAACACCCAAAATTTATAATTTTCTTTGGCAATGTTACAGATACCCCTCCAAATTATTATACAAGGACAACCTTTTGAAATCAGCTGTTGGATGTCAACAAGGAGACCCTCTTGGACCGGTAATTTTCAGTTTAGCTATTCAGCCCATTATTCGGCGGTTAAATTCTAAATTTAATGTATGGTACCTAGACGATGGGACTCTAGGGGGAGATGTGGAGACAGTTTTACAAGATTTGGCATTTATTAAAAATGAATTTAGATTAATTGGTTTAGAACTAAATGACAGCAAATGCGAGATTTTTTTAAACGACGTTTCGGACAAAATTTCTACTATCTCTAAATTCAATTCCATAGCTCCCACCATCAAAATTTTAGAAAAAGACTCTTTACGTCTCCTCGGGTCCCCAATCCTAGAAGATGCCTATACCCCATTTATAGAGGAAAAAATTCAAAATTTTAGTGACATTTCGGATCGCCTACTCAAAATTAATATACACTCGGCTTTCACTATTCTTCGGTATTGCCTATTCGTTCCAAAATTCACCCATGCCCTACGATCAACGCCATTTTTTAAACATTTAACGATTTTGAAAAAAATGGACGAAATTATAGAAAATACCCTCACCAAAATTTTAAATGTGGCCTTGGATGACCGAGCTTTACTACAAGCGACTCTACCGATTCGCTTGGGTGGGCTCGGTATTCGCAAAATTTCAGATGTCAGCTTACCAGCGTTCCTGTCTTCAGTCCACAGTACCGAAGAATTAACTAGGAAAATCCTTGCACCTACACTAGTTAATTCTGAAGTATTGTGTAAGACTGATGCAGTGAACGCTTGGAAAATTGCATGTCCAAACACCGATCTCCCAAGGAACCTCTTCTCACAGCGTCAGTGGGACGGGCCGCTCTGCAGCTTAGTTGGAAAAAAATTACTAAATACATGTTCCAATGCTGCTGAGCGTGCCCGTTTACTGGCGGTTGGAGTGTGGGAATCGGGTCTTTGGCTACAAGCTCTTCCGTCATCTAACGTAGGGACTATGTTAGATGACACTACCTTCCGCATCGCAACTTGTCTCCGTTTAGGTGCGCCGTGTGTTTCTCCGCATCAATGCCGCTGTGGAGAAGCCGTTGACAGACTCGGACACCATGGTCTGTCGTGCTGCAGGAGCGCAGGGCGAATTCCACGGCACGCCAGCCTCAATGACATAATCCGCCGTGCTCTTGTCACCGCCGGTGTACCAGCTGTACTAGAACCAAACGGTTTGGCGCGTGACGATGGCAAGAGACCGGATGGCATGTCGTTAATGCCATGGAAGATGGGTAGGACTCTGGTGTGGGACGCCACATGCGTTGATACCATGGCTCCTACCCATATAACTAGCACGGCTGGCTGTGCTGGAGCTGCTGCTGCTTCTGCAGAGGCTCTCAAGCGGCGCAAATACTCCAATCTCATCGGAGATTATGAATTTGTGCCGTTTGGAGTCGAGACTTTGGGGTCATGGGGTCCGAGCGCTCGCAACCTCTTCCGTGAGATTGCGAAGCGTATGGTCGACGCTTCTCGTGACCAGAAGGCTGGCCTCTTTTTAGGTCAGAGAATAAGCATTGCCATACAACGTGGCAATGCTGCCAGTCTTCTGGGAACGCTGCCACAAGAGGCATGCGATGCGGAGGAATTCTACGACGCATTTTAATTGTTCTTAGCTATAAGTTGTATAATAGTTATTTTATTTTTATTGTATTTAATATTTATAAATTATTTCTGTATAGATTACTTAGAATTGAGATATTGTTTCTATTTTATATACCACCATGGGGTATCCGTGAGGATTGTGCACACGATAAAAAAGAAAAGGAGTGTCATACTCGCGCTGCAAGACCTGTAGTCTTATATCCTTGTTGAAGTGCGGATACGGAATAACAGGTTTTTCTGATCGAATTATACCATGCATTTTAAGACTGTGACGTTACATAATCGTGCCAATTAGTGTATTTAAATGAGACATAAATTTATGACTATAAATTACTGGCCGATTAATGTCTTCTATGTTAAATTGATAAACTTCTGTGATTTATTAGCTCTTCCAATTAGTCCCACCCTCCCCTTTCCTACACAGGACAACACGTGCAGGTCTTAGATGTCACCCGCACACGGTGCAGAACATCCGATCAAAAACCAAGCGGTTCGGTGGCTCTTTCCTCTGTCGCACCATTAAGGCCTGGAATTCATTACCAGCTCACGTGTTTCCCTCTTCCTACAGTCCCGGGTCCTTTAAGCGGGGCGTGAAAAAGCATATGATGAGACCGTCAAACTGAGTGTCACTATTGTCACACGGTATGTGTAGGTAATGGTGACCCTCTTTTCTGAGACTTTGCCTTCAGCTTACCATCAGGTAAGGCGAAGTCTAATTGACGTGTTCTATATATATGTATATATAAAAAAAAAATCTGTTGATATTTTAGATAATACCGGCTACTATTTTAGAACGCCTTGGAACATAATTTATTAAACATATTGAAAAGAGGCAATTCATTTAATACGTTCGCATTTATTGGAGAGATAGTCTAATGTTTTTTAGTGACACGGTATAACGCTTTATTCGGTTCGAGTCCGACATAACCTCTTCCACCGGCTTGCCGGGTGGTACCTGTTGGAATTTTTCGCACGTAAAAGAACGTAATTTTCTTAGGGTCGCCTTCCACGATTTTACAGACGCGTGCGAGATTTCGCGATCTACGCACCGTGAAAAGAGGCTCGTCCGTGATACTGCAGACACGTTAGTTATAGTAAGTGTGCCCATGGGAAGTCGGGTGTTAGATGCCCGGTCAGTGCAAATATTTGTATGTCTATTTGCTTTAGTGAGGGTGTTTCTGTTGATTTATATGATTACTTATGCAAAAATTAATTTAGATATTTTACGTAATTAATTAGTGTAAGTAAACTAATATTTTTATATAAAAGTATTTTTACATGTGACGCTACCCGAACTAATAAAAGTGTGTATTATTTAAAATGACGGTCACTCTGTGTAAGTCTCTCGTACAGAACAGAACTATTATTGCTTCCCTGTGAAACGATAATAAAAGTAATTATTTAATTTTAAATACAGTGTTCATATTTTTGTCCCCAAAACCCTAACAGGTTATGGGCCCAGTATTGCGACATTTGTAAATATTTAAATCGTTACTGCCTATACTGTAGGGAAATAAAAATACTACCTACCTGCAGTTTAGTGAATATAATAGTGAGTGTAAAAATAGTGACAGCATCATTGTTGTGATAAGGAAAAGGTATTGGCATAACTGGAAAACCGTAAGTAATGGAATATTCAAAACAAAAACGGAATATAAAGCCTTTCGACGGTGATAAATACAGTGTTTGGAAATTTAGAATGCGTTCATTGTTAAGTGAAATGGATTTAATGGCGGTAGTTGATAATGATATTCCAGAAGACCGATCTGAGATGTGGGAAAAGAACAACAAATTTTCAGAAATTTAGATTTAATATACGAACGTAAAAGTTTAGCAAGTCAACTGGCTTTACGAAAGAAATTGTTAATACTAAAACTACAAGGCGATATACCCTTAATAAAACATTTCACTGTTTTTGACGAGTTAATTACGGAATTATTGGCAGCGGGTGCCAAGTTGGAAGAAACTGATAAGGTTGCACATTTATTGTTAACGTTACCAAATACCTACGACGGAGTCATAACTGCTATCGAGACATTATCTGAGGATAACCTAACATTACCATTTGTGAAAACCAGGCTTTTAGACCATGAAGTGAAATTAAAGAATGAGAGTGGTGATACAAGCGCAAAGGTTCTACATGTTGAAAGTAACACTGAAAATAATTACAAGCGAAAATTTGATACTAATAAATCAAATCATAACTACCCACACCAAAATAATAAAAAGTTTAAAGTACAGAAAAATCAGAAGTTTATTAAATGCCATTATTGTGGACGTAAGGGACATGTTAAGAACAATTGCTTTTATTTTAAACGGTCAAATAAACAAAAGGATGTGTCAGACAAAACAAGAACAGTTCAAACAGTGGGATTAACTGAGCAATCGAAGCCTGACGACTTTTCAGGTTATGCATTTATGACCGGCGAGTACCAACATGAAGATACTGCAAATACTATTAAATTTTTGTTGGATTCTGGAGCTTCTGATCACATCATAAACAGGGATGATATCTTTCATTCATACGAATTAATTAAACCTATGAAAATTTCAGTTGCTAAAAGTGGTGTTTTTATTACAGCTACAAAGAAGGGATCTATAAACGTAGTGAGTAACAACGGCGTTGCAGGCGTTCTGGAAAATGTGCTGTACTGTCGTGAGGTGCCATACAACTTACTATCTGTCTCAAAGATGCAGCAGGCAGGCTTGCAGATAATTTTTGATGAGCATGGCACGCGCATTATGAAAGAAGGTCAACTGATATTGAGAGGTAAGAATTTAAACAATTTAATAACAATATCTTTTGAACTACCTACAAAAATTGATCAGTCTGTTTTTCAAGTATGTCAGCAAAATGTAAATTATAATTTGTGGCATCAACGTTTAGGTCATATTAGTAAAACTAAATTCTTTGAATTAAAAGGCAATAATATGATAGCAGACCAACAACAAATTGATAAAATATTTCCAACCAATGAATTGTGTGAGGCTTGCATAAGTGGAAAACAGACACGATTACCTTTTAATAAGAATAAGTACAAGGAATACATAAAACGACCTTTATACATTGTGCACTCAGATGTATGTGGCCCTATCACTCCTTCATCAGTAGATAACAAGAATTATTTTGTATTGTTTGTGGATCAATTCACACATTATTGTGTTGTAAATCCGTTGACGTATAAATCAGACGTGTTCTCTGCATTTAAAGATTTTATTGCGAAAGGTGAAGCAAAATTTAACACACAATTAGTGACTTTGTATAGCGATAACGGTGGAGAATATTTATCTACCGAAATGAAAGATTAATGCAAACTAAAGGGAATTAGTTACCATTTGACGGTGCCCTACACACCTCAGTTAAATGGTGTGGCTGAACGGATGGTCCGAACTATAACAGAAAAGGCTCGTTCAATGTTGAATGGTGCAAATTTAGATAAGTGTTTTTGGGCTGATGCAGTATTAACTGCAGTTCATTTGATAAATATTACACCAACAAAAGCCTTAAATCAGCCTAAAACCCCTTATGAGCTGTGGCATGGGCGAAAACCATCAATTATGTCACTTAGGATATTCGGTTCAACTGTGTATGTCCATAATAAAACTAATATAGGTAAATTTGATAGTAAGTTTTGGAAAGGGATTTTAGTAGGTTATAGTCCAAATGGTTATAAAGTTTGGAACACAGAATGCGAAAAATATGTAACTGTAAGGGATGTTGTAGTAGATGAGACTAATTTTCTAAAGTCTAGGCCTGCAAAGCCTATAGAGAAAAATGTTGAATGTTCTCGTGATGAAACTGATGTAGATTGTCTTTTTAAATCAGTGTCTAAAAGGTCTCAAGATACAAACATCCTTAAATCAGATACTTCGAAATCTGATGTACCGGAGGTACAATGCAGTCCGAGTAAAATTCGCAGAACAGACAATGAACCTGAAATTAATTCTGATACTTCACCTGTAAATGCTAGAGATACAACTAATGAATCATTTGTACCTAGAAGGAGTGCTAGGCTCAAGGGTCGACCTCTTATTTCTTATGAGGAAACTAATGATGATTATGAATTGTCTGCTTATCTATTTACAAGTACTGTACCTAAATGTTTTGAAGAAATAAAATTATTGAGTAGTAGATCATGTTGGGAAGATGCAATTAAAGATGAACTTAATTCCCATAAAGTAAATAATACTTGGACTTTAGTTCCAAGACCTAATAATAAAAATATAATAGATTGTAAATGGATTTTTACTATAAAACATTATGAATTTGGAAAACCTTTACGATATAAGGCTCGGCTTGTTGCCAGAGGTTTCAGTCAGGAATATCTTACTGATTACAATGAAACTTTTGCTCCTGTAGCGAGAATAGCTAGTTTCAGATTTATTATTAGTTTCGCAAATCAATTTAATTTATTAATTCATCACATGGACGTAAAAACTGCATTTTTAAATGGTACATTAAAGGAAGAAATATATATGAATATTCCCGAGGGCGTTGTTAGCAAAAATAGTAATTATGTTTGTAAATTAAATAAAGCATTATACGGACTGAAACAATCTGCAAGATGTTGGTTTGATGTATTCGAACAATCGCTAAAAGATAAGGGTTTTCAAAATTCATCAGTAGATAGATGTATATATTTTCTAGATAGAGGTCACATCAAGAAAAATATTTATGTGGTACTTTATGTCGATGATTTGGTAATAGCTTGTGCGGATATGCAGACAATGAATGATTTTAAAAATTATCTAATGAGCAAATTTAAAATGACTGATTTGAAGGATATAACCTTTTTCCTTGGTATTAAAATAACTAGATACGCTGATACAATTACTCTTGATCAAAGTGCTTACATTCAAACAATTTTAAATAAATTTAATATGATTAATTGTAACCCAATAAGTACACCTACTGAAATTAAATTAAATTATGAAGCGCTAAATTTGGAAGATAAATATGATGCACCATGTCGTAATTTAATTGGGTGTTTAATGTATCTTATGATATGTACCCGTCCCGATTTAAGTACATCAGTTAATATATTAAGCCGCTATACAAATAAAAATACTAAGGAGTTATGGTTATGTCTAAAGCGGGTACTGAGATACCTTAAAGGTACTATGAATTTGAAATTGACATATAAAAGAAATATTTACAATAATGTTATATGTGGATATGTTGACTCTGATTGGGGTGGACATGATTATAGTGATAGAAAAAGTACTACAGGTTACCTATTTAAGCTCTTTGAACATTGTACTGTAACTTGGTGTACAAAAAGACAAAATTCAGTAGCGACATCATCTACTGAAGCCGAATATATGGCACTGTATGAGGCTGTTAAAGAAGCCTTGTGGTTGAAGTCTCTAGCCGAGAGTATTAATGTAAATATAAATAAACCTATAACGATATTTGAAGATAATAACGGTTGCATTAGTATAGCTAATCATCCTACTAATCATAAAAGGTCAAAACACATTGACATAAAATATCATTTTTCTAGAGAACAAGTAGAGAAAAATGTCATACAATTAGAATATGTACATACAGCTAAACAGCTTGCTGACATATTGACGAAACCGTTACCAGAAGTTTCTTTTCAAGATTTGAGAAGGAAAATAGGTTTAGAATAAAGAGTAAATTGTTTATTAATTTTGGATTATTATTAAAATTAGAATTAATTAATTTAAGTTTAAAGGTTTGATTAGGTTTTTCTGGGTTTTCCCTAATCCTAGCAACAAATGTTGGACCTTGTTTGTAAATACTCCCAGCACACACTTGGAAGTAATATTATGTTCTGTAGAATTATTAATTTGTATAAGAAGCATTATTAGTTATGCAATGATTAATTTTTGAGGGGGCGTGTTGATTTATATGATTACTTATGCAAAAATTAATTTAGATATTTTACGTAATTAATTAGTGTAAGTAAACTAATATTTTTATATAAAAGTATTTTTACATGTGACGCTACCCGAACTAATAAAAGTGTGTATTATTTAAAATGACGGTCACTCTGTGTAAGTCTCTCGTACAGAACAGAACTATTATTGCTTCCCTGTGAAACGATAATAAAAGTAATTATTTAATTTTAAATACAGTGTTCATATTTTTGTCCCCAAAACCCTAACAGTTTCCATGTATAATAATAAATATAAATAAATATTCCACGACATTCTACACAACGCTATCTAGACTTAACTAGCTTGTGTTATGGGATCTAGAATGAGAATAAACATACTTAGATACTTTTTTTTTGTAAATACATCTTACATATTATACATAGAAACACCCAGACCAATGCAAATATACATATTCATGAATACAAATATTTGCACTGAGCGGAAATCGAACTCATGCCCCCTGCATAGCAGTCGAATGCTCTACCGCTACGCCACGGAGGTCATAATATGTATTTATTTACTAAAGGAAATGAATTTAAGTAAGTATATCCATCCGCATTCTAAAACCCCTAATACAAGCTACCTAAGCTTTTTTATACAACCAAGGTCACGGAAAGTGGTAACTGTGGCCTGTGTGTGCAACAACAGGCGAGTCACACTCGAGCTGCCGACCCTGTAAGTATAAAGAGTTTCTGTGCCGTCAGTGCTGAAGGCAAGCCAGGACGAGCCTTTGGTCTCCCCACTGACAGCACAATAACTATCCAGTGAGCTCTGGCCACTCACGCCGGGAACACAACACAAGGTTATTTATGGCCGCGGTATAGTAATAGTAAAGTAAAGACCTTAGAATATACTATTTTATCTGTGAGTCAAAGACATCATTTATTTCGCAGTTAATCCCAAAATATGCTTTACGCAATTGTTACTTAAATATATAACTAAACGTAATAATATTACATGTGTAATATATACATTTTTGTTTAAACATTCACTAACTAGAATGCATAATATGACTTGAAAATAACAAGAAATACACACACACACGCACACAATTAATAAGAATTTCTAGAGCATCTATTTTTGCAATTGCAATAATAATTTCAACACAATTTTTTTTTACAATTTAGTTGGGAAATAAGACACAGTCCACCTGATACATAGTTACATGTACACTGGCAATACCAGAGGTGTTATTGAAACTCTCCCCTTCTCCTATTTGAAGTTCGATGGGGATTTTGGGCTACCGACACGCGAGGGCTATCCGGGGTCAGCGAAATGCTTGAAATCTGAGGTCCGGTAATTAAAATCCGAGACGGCATACTGTTATCTATGGTCCAAGTCTCTCCTACGCTACGTTTGCCCGTACGCGGTCGCCATTCCAGAACTTTTTTGCTCCATCGGCCGTCTGTTCTGCGCGCTATATGGGCGGGCATTACCACTTCAACGAGCTAATCCGCAGGGCTACGTCGGTTACTTTTGTTCTCCTACGGATATCATCATTTCTGACGCAATCACGTAAGGAAATACCGAGCATAGCCCTCTCCATAGCTCGGTGACGGTACATGGCGAAAAGAAAATATTAATAAAAAATAAGTTTAAAACTAAAACCCGACTACAAAAATCATGCTTTAAAATGTATTAAACAAGAAAATATCAAGGATAGCCGGGATTATTGAATATAGTTATATTTATTTACAGCCGGGTAAAAATATTGAGGATGTGCCGGTTGATGAAGAATCTACTACCTCACGGACTCGAAGACGGCGAGCATGCACCACTGAGCCAGTCAGCCTGTGACCCCGGCCGGTGTAACCTGGTCAAAACGTCAGGCAAACCAAAGGTGTGTATGTACGTATACTATGATCGCGTTAATTCCCGTTAACATTATTGTATACCATGGAACGCTATAATTTAAAAGTTAAACTATTAATACATTCATACATATACATATAATCACGCCTTTATCCCTGGAGGGTTAGGCAGAGGTGAATTAACAACCACATTTCACCAATAATTGTATTCGATCCCACGTAATAGGGGGTGAGCCCGGTATTCCGGGCACTATTGTTGACTCTAGCCATGCATCTGAAGGTTGAGTCTAGGCTGTATATATCTGTCTGATGTTAAACAGCCCTATCCCTAAGTCGCCTTGTACGACACTGCATGGGAAGAGATGGGGTAGCTCTAATTCTACTCTGCCGGAAACCACGCGGCAAAAACTATCAATAGCATTTACTAATCAATGACATAGTTCATTTTCCTAGGCTCATACATACTATGTAAGAAAAACCAGTTGAGGATATGAAAATTTTCCGCCTGTTCTATAAATAACACAATTAACCACGGCCTTCGTGGTTGAACCGCTGACCCCACCGCCAAGGCGTAATGGGTTTAGAGGAAACTGACACACAAACATACATATAACACATATTTTAATACTACAACTTCTACGTTACTTTGTGGTGAGCTTCTGAGAAGCACTGAATGGTTTATTAGGCTACAATAGATACCAGTTTGAATCCAGTAACGGTAAATGTTGTGTTCCCGGCGGTGAGTAGGGTAGCCAGAGCTCACTGGAGAGTTTTTGTGCTATCAGTGGGAAGACCAAAGGCTTGTCCTGATTTTGTGTTCTGCACTGAAGGCACAGAAAATCTCTACAGGGTCGGCAGCACGGATGTGACTCCATTGGTGTTACACACGTTCATAGGCCACGGTAACTACTTTATATCAGGTGGGCCGTGTGCTTGTCTGCCACCTAAGCTGTATGAAAAAAAAAAGAAACCCCTTTCATAGCATTATGCAGAATTCTCAAGCATGTAAACATAGATAGCTTGTTTTGTTTGTGTTCAGCAATTTTCAAGGGCGACCGGACTTTATTTTTCGTGCATTTTTTCCACGAGCATAGCTTTTTTTAAGAGGAGGTAGGACACGACGGTATTTCTGTCCAATTCAGTAGCCTGGGGAAGTACCTCCGCCCTACCGAATACCGCGACCATAATAACCTCGTGTTGTGAGGTGGGTCATGGTGAGTATGGTAGCCAGAGCTCACTGAAGATCTAATCACTTAAAATCTGGAAGCTAAGCCGCGTCAATCAATAATCCTATTACAGTCTACTGCTGGACATAAGTATTTCTAAGGAGGTAGGATACGATACGTCCAATAGAGCACTCCGACTGGGGACGTACCTCCGCCCTACAGAATATCGCGGCCAATATAACCTCGTGTTGTGTTCCCGGCGGGGAGTAGGGCAGCCAGAGCTCAGTGAAGAGTTTTTGTGCTGTCAGTGGAAAGACCAAAAGCTTGTCCTGCTTTGTCTTATACACTGACGGCACAGAAACTTTCAATGCTTACAGGAGGGTTGGCAGCGCGATTGTGACTCTCTTGGTTTTGCACACGTCCATAAGCCACGGTAACCTCTGTCCATCAGGTGGTCCGTGTGATTGTCTGCCTCCTAAGTTGTATAAAAAAAGCTTCAGATGGCTATTTATTCGATTGACACGTAAGAGGCGCGGATTCGATTACCGTCCAGTGCAAATATTTGTGTGAATGAATATTTGCATTGGTCTGGTTTTTTCCATACCTTGGGAATCACGTTAAGCCGCCGGCAGTTGATCATATGACAACAGGGACCGTTGTCATATGATCAACTATGCCAGTGGTTACGGATAGTTGCAGCCCTAAGAAGTACAACTAGTATTTTTTTTTATATAGGACACGTCAATTAGACTTCGCCTTGCCTGATGGTAAGCTGAAGGCAAAGTTCCAAAAAAGAGGGTCACCATTACTTACACATACCGTGTGACAATGGTGACACTCAGCTTGACGGCCTCATCATTTGCTTTTTCACGCCCCGCTTAAAGGACCCGGGACTGTAGGAAGAAGGAAGGAAGAAGGAAGGAAGAAGGAAGGAAGAAGGATATCTATAGAACTTCCATATCTGTTTTTAGAGGTCAGATGAGAGTCGCTTCAAGGAAAATATTGAAATTCAGCCGCAATACAGACAGAGTGAAAAACCTACCACAACTAAGTTAAGAAAAGGCTTAAAGAATGATTTTATGATAGTATCTCCCTAGTGCGATGCGTGGTTCCCGGTAGAGTAGACTTTGGAACACCCCATATTCTCTTCCCATGCGGTTTCGTACAAGGCGACTAAGGGACAGGGCTGTTTAACATCAGACAGATATATACAGCCCAGGCTCAGCCTCATATGCATGGCTCGAGCCAACAATAGTGCCTGGAATACGGCAATAAGCTCACCCTATATTACGTGGGACCGAATACAATTATTAGTGAAATGTGGGTGTAAATTCACCTTTGCCTAACCCTCCGGGGATAAATGCGTAATTATATGTATGTATCTCCCTAGTTTAAAACTGTCTGTAATGGTTACCCTCTTTCCTGAGACTTTGCCTTTAGCTTACCATCAGGCGAGGTGAAGTCAAGTTGGCGTGTGTCTTAGATTGAAAATAAACAAAGTTGCATGTTTCACCATGTATTTTCTACGTATGATGTTCCACCTACAAGTAAAACATTCCGACAAGAGCCATCGACAATTCGGCGCGAAGCCGTTGACCATACCGAGCTACCGGCCGGCCTCCGGCGGAGGTCGCGTGTCACTTTAACTCACGTTTAATTCACTCGATTACCATGTTTATATTTTAGACAGATTGTTTTACTAATGTCGTACGCCTTGAAAATTGTACATACATACATACGTAGATACAAACAATCACGGCTTTATCCCCGGAGGGTTAGGCAGAAGCGAATTAACACCCGCATTTCACCAATCTTTGAATTCGGTCCAACGTAATAGGGTTGAGCTTCTTTTTTTTTTTGTTAAGAATAAGAATAATTTAATTGCCTTTAAACATAGTAACATGGATCTTACAATATTATGTTAATGCACAGCATGCTTAGCTGCAATTCCGTATTCCGGGCACTATTGTTGACTCGAGGCATGCATCTGAGCCTGAGTCTAGGCTGTATATATCTGTTGATATTTTCATTCCACGTAACTTCGTCCTTGTGCCGTTAACAGGATACGAAATTCAAGCTTTGATAGTACTTTTACCGTGATTCTGATAGAGATCAAAGCGTCAGTGGTCGATGCTTTAGTGGTTAAGGAGTCGGCCTTAAGATCGAGAGGTCCCGAGTTCTAATCCTGGCCATTACACTACCGACATGAAATGACACCTTACACAAGCAATTTAGCTTAGTTGGAAGGGTTAGAGGAATATTAGTAATTGCGGTTGCTATTTTAAAAAAAATTGATTGCGTGGCCCGGGTATCGAACTCGAGACACGCAAACTCGTTTTATTGTGAGTACATGTGTATAATGTTTATTATATTTGAGATTGATTCATAAATTAATGTCCAATATAATAAGCTTTATTAAGCCCTTGTTTGTGTTGTGAAGTTGTTTGCGTGTTAAAAGAGGTCTAAAGTTCGATTCCGGATGGGGATGTTAGGTTGTTAACCTGCAGCATCCAATGGTAGACTGGTAGAGAATGCCTACGGCATTAAGTCCGCCCATATACTTTGTACATAAAGAATAAATAAATAAAATAACAATTGCATTACTGAAACCTTTGGAGTTCAGTTTACTCAAAATGAGAAATTATGAACTCAGTTATGATAATAAGCAAATATAATTTTTTCACAATACGAGTATTAATTGACGATCGAGGCGTTGGCACGAGTTTACTTGTCGGGATTAGGGGTCAGACGACAGCCGCTCCGGCTAAAGCCAAAATATAAAGTTGAACTAAAGAGCATGGTTTCTTGTGCCGGGTTCTGTATTCCACCGGGATTGACACTTAAATGACGATCATAATTAATTTATTTATTGTACCTATGTGTTCGTAAACACTAAAGTTTGTAAGTATCATGGACATTGACCAAATTTGGAACTATGAGGTACTCCATGTGTAATAAAAAAAAAATCCTAAACATACATTTAGAAAAAACTTAAGAGCAATTAAAAGAGGCCAAGCATGTTGAATCATTAAGAAAAACTAGTCTATTTGTTCTAGTATTACACCATTAAAATAATGCCATAACAACAATACAGCCATCTAGTGACAGTAGGAAACATTACGTGTTCCACGTAAAACGCAACTAGTTCACATTAAATCTAACAGATGGCATCATTCTCAAATTGCGTAATACCACTACTCACGTATAGATGGCGTTTTTATAAATAGACTGTTGCTCTATAGTAGGAGAAAGGTATCTAATTTCTATAGAAAACTGTAAAGTGGACTGTTGAATGGAGTATTACAAATATCTGGGTTATTGGGCTTGCTCATCGACCTCTTGGTCGTACGCGAAAGTGGCTCTTACGTCATTGGACAGGTCAGAATCTCATAACGCTTGCATCATTGGAAGGAAGTTATGTGAAGCTGTACGTGTTTATTTGTCTGTGGTTCTATAACCCGTTATAATATTACACATAATAATGTGGTACGATCAACATGGTGGGGTAGTCGCTTCCCCGACCGAACATCCTTCAGTATGCATGCATACATTTCCTCTCTGCCGTAAGAACAGTTAACGGATACTTACATATTTTTATTACCAATTGTTTGATGTATTTTTTTATAGAACACGTCAATTAGACTGCCTGATGGTAAGCTGAAGGCAAAGTCTCAGAAAAGAGGGTCACCATTACTTACACATACCATGTGACAATGGTGACACTCGGCTTTTTTTTTTTTTTACGTGCGCAAAATCCCCACGGATACCTCCCCACCGGAGCCGGTGGAGGAGGTTATGTCGGACTCGAACCGACTAAAACGCACGCCGCCTGTGGGTCGTTTTGGTTGCCGAAGGTGAGGTTGACAGGCATATCCCTCGCACCCCGGCCGACCCAGGGCCATCTCTCACGATATGGCCCTCTTCTCGGGTGTGGGGACTACAGAGTCCCCAACTCGTCCCCGGAAACGGGGAGGCGCGCCACGCGCGCCACCGCCGCGGCCTGCTTCTGCCAGGGTGACAGGCGGCTTCACCTATCACCCCCAGGCCGGCGCTCATGGGGGGCGGAGGTCGTTCATCGACCTCCGACGCCCGAGTTGCCTTCGTACGCGGGCAGCTTGTCTTGCGATCCTTCGTCGCTCCCGCTGCCGCTCCCGCCCCGCTTCACGAGCATTACTTGCTCGCAAAAGGAGGTGCCGGCCGCCCACGCATCCGCGCAGCGAACCATCGCCGCGAGCAAGGTGGAGAGCGTGAGAACCCTCACTCCCAGGGCCGCCACAAGCTCCCGCCTCAATGGTGACACTCAGCTTGACGGCCTCATCATATGCTTTTTCACGCCCCGTTTAAAGGACCCGGGACTGTAGGAAGAAGGAAACACGTGAGTTGGTAATGAATTCAAGGCCTTAATGGTGCGACAGAGGAAAGAGTCACCGAACCGCTTGGTTTGTGCTTCTTTTTCCCTCGTGACGATGACATATCAAATTTTATCTACCCAGTGTGCATAGGCGGTCATAAGTTCCTTCAGTGTACATGTGTTTAGGCATGCAGGACATAGGTAACAGGTAAACCAAGGTCTGTGGAGTAACCCCACATTAACACTGCATGCCCGACCTGTCAAGAAAACTCAATCTTGGCCGGTTTTCTGTCTTAGCAGTCTGTTTTTTTCTTCGAACTCGTGATGTAGATGGTTCTTCCTCTACACGCACATTCTCGATATGTTTTAGTTTTTGTTTTCGCCATGTACTGTCGTATATCACACTCACAGTGTCCCTATTCTAAAAGCAAACTGTCCGGTGTCTATCCGACTGCGCAGAAGGCAAACCAAAGGTTGTATGAACGTATACCATGATCGCGTTAACTCCCGTTAACAAAAATTGTATGTAGCCGCGTGGTTCCTGGCATAGTAGAATTTGGGCTACCCCATCTCTTCCCATGCGGTGTCGTACAAGGCGACTAAGGGATAGGATCGTTTAACATCAGTCAGATAGATACAGCCCAGACTCAGCCTCAGATGCATACCTCGAGTCAACAATAGTGCCTGAAATACGGCAATAGGCTTACCCCTTAATTGTTTTTTTTTATACCACTTAGGTGGCAGACAAGCACACGGCCCACCTGATGGAAAGTGGTTACCGTGGCCTATGGACGTTTGTAACACCAGAGGAGTCACAGTTGCGCTGCCAACCCTGTAAGTACAGAGTTTCTGTGCCATCAGTGTAGAAGACAAAGCAGGTCAAGCCTTTAGTCTTCCCACTGACAGCACAAATTCTCGATTGAGCTCTGGCTACCCTATTCACCGCTGGGAACACAACACGAAGTTATTATAGCCGCTTAATACAATTATTAGTGAAATGTGGGTGTTAATTCAGCTCTGCCTAACCCCTGTATGTATGTATTATTGTATAGTACCATACAGTTCCAGTTCCAGAAATGTTTGAAAGAAAATGTTGGTATGTGAGTATTTCAATGTTTACATCGCAAATAATTCAAATAACTTTATTATTGTGTGCTCGTGTTACGCATTTGACGGCTAAACAGTTACAACGCATTCATTTTACATCAATAAACTGAATTACTGGCATTGTGTTGAACGGCCATTATTTGCAGTCAACAATGGTAGCCCGCTATGTCTAAATTATGGTAATCATCTGGTATTTGCTTTTCTTATGACTATCACGTCAATATAACTTCAACTTGCCAGATGGTATACTGATGTTAGTCTTAGCAATGAGGGTCAGTTGAGTCGGCGAGGAAGTTATCCGAGGGGATTTCCACAGGAAAAAAAGCAGTTAAATTTTAAGAGAGGGACTCACACTTAATCTGTTTGGTGACGGAGAAAGAATACAAGTATCATCATTCGAAGGATGTCGTAAGAGGCGACTAACGGAAAAATAAGCAGCATCACTGCGAGAGAACGAAAACTCAATATAAAACCTTGTACCAACCTGTCCGGCCAGTTTGGAAACAGTAGGCCAAAGCCTGCCAACATTAGGAGAGGCTTTACTTCAGCAGTGGATTATAATAGGCTAATTGAAAAATTTAAGATTAGGACTGCCGTCTAACTTCCCATTCCCAGGACGAAATCCTCGACATAGCCTCGTGCATCAATAAGCAGATATATCAGCTTACAGATGAGGATGGCTGGGACTGCTAAGTCCTTAGGGGGGCCTAGAGGCCCTAGTTGGGCCCATACACTTTTTATAATATAGAGTAGGTACTCACGCCGTGGTCCAACTGAACATCTGCTTCACCCTCTCCGATCGTAGCTCTGTGGGATGAGCCATGTTTCTGTAACAAGGAATAAAATTAATTAGGAACAATAAAAGATAATCAATCATTATAATTAGTTAAAAAACAAGAAAAAATCGCTTTAATGGTAGATGTATACTGCCCATACTCTGCCTCAGATGCAGGCTCGAGGCAAGAATAGTGCCCGGAAAACGGCAATGGGTTCACCTCCTATTACGTGGGACCGAATACAATGATGAATGTTGTTGGTAATTCACCTATGCTTAACCCTCCAGGGATAAAGGCGTGATTATATGTATGTATGTATGCTTAATGGTAGACCTAACTAAAAAATAAGAAATAAATATAATAATTGTAATTAAATTATTTGTAATTGTTGGTGCTGGATGATCATTGTTGATAAGGATTATACTCTCACATTTTTTACTATATTTTTGATATGAACTATATTATATTTATTTAGGATCATTTTTCGTGTAAATTTAAGACTAAAGTTCACAAAAAAAATTGAAGATGGCGGCGGATAACGTAACAAACCAAATATCACCCAAAACCAAATGTATACTGCAAGTGACTTCCCTCAACGAATAACAACGAATAAGAGGTAGGACACGACGGAATTTCCGTCCAATTGAGCAGTCAGACTAGGGAAATGCCTACATCCTATAGAATACCGCAGTCATAATAACCTCGTGTTGTGTTCCCGGCGGTGAGTAAGGTAGACAGGGCTCACTGAAGAGTTTTAGTGCTATCAATGGGAAGACTAAAGACTTGCCCTGCTTGATCTCCTACACTGGTGGCACAGAAACTCTCTATTCATACAGGGCCGGCAGCACAAGTGTGATTCACTTGGTGTTACACACGTCCATAGGCCACTGTAACCACTTTCCATCTACCACCTAAGTGGTATAAAAAAAATCCAAAACATAAAGATAGGTATAGTTCTATAAAAATATAGGTAGTTAAGCAGTTACATATAGATAGTTGAAGTAGGAAGAATATATTATAACTAAGCTAAAGAATATTTAGGTCACCCCTGCCCACCATTAGCACCTTGTACCGGACCTGATGCAGTATTATAAGTACACGTTATACACAATTAATTAATTTCTAGACTTCAAGCTCTAATGAGTCTTTAATAAACCCTTCATAACACATTTTTACGACATGCTTCATTAGTTGGAAACCTTTATTATATTTGTCTTTTTTTTATTTTTTTTAAGTGGTATAAAAAAAGACGAGATGTTTACTAGCGCCACTGTGAAAAAAAAATAGAACAAAAGAATTATTTGGCTGAGTTTCGATCAAAATACTGCCAAGGACGTAACATTTCTACGCATCTGCAAAGGCTCTAGTGTGTTCGTGACCTCAGGATTCCCAATAATGCGGAAAGCACGTCGCTTCAACCTGTCGAGAGCATCTAGTCACTACTTTGCTGAGCCATCCTAAGTCTTGGATTCGAATCCTGGTTATTAAACTACCGATGTGAATTCACTCCTAACACAAGCAATTTAGCTTACCTGGAGGTTGGAGGAGGAAATATTAGTAATTTCAGTTCTAATATTCGTTGTACAAAAGAAAAAAATCGCCAACTTGAGTAGTCCGACTGGGGAAGTACCTCCGCTCTACAGAATATCGCGGCTATAATAACTTCGTCTTGTGTTCCCAGCGGTGAGTAGGGTAGCCAGAGCTCACTGGAGAATTTGTGCTGCCAGTGGCAAGACTAAAGGCTTGTTCTGCTTTGTCTTCTACTGACGGTACAGAAACTCTGTACTTACAGGGTTGGCAGCGCGACTGTGTCTCCTCTGGCGTTACAAACGTCCATAGGCCACGGTAACCACTTTCCATCAGGTGGGCCGTGTGCTGGTCTGCCAACTAAGTGGTATAAAAAAAAAGGTCATTACATGTTTTCATTCACTCTGCAAGATGCCATTTAATTGTAGATTCTAGCAGCAAAGCTGTAAAAACTAAAATTAAATGGCATTGTTTGCAGTGACAGTGATATAAAATTAGCAGAATCGGGGCCCTGGCCGGGCATGTGACCATCACATGTCAGTAACAGCACAACATCTCAGTTTTTACGTTTATTTGAATAATCTATGCAAATATTTACTACGTAGCTATTTATAAACCTATCAAATGCCTACGTACATTTGTTTATTCGAGTTTTATGGTGATGCCACCTGCGATGTACTTATAGCGCTATTGATATTGATTTAAAGAACGTAACGGTAGCCTAGTGGTCCATACCACTGTAATGGACTGCTGGTTCGATCCCAGGTTTACCATGGAACACACCAATGACTTTTCGATACTTTTCGAAGTTATGTGTGTATTTATCGCAGGTTTATAAGTGCCCGGTTAATGGCAATAGGTTCGCCACCTATTACATTGGGATCTAAATATAAACTGGCGAAATGTGGGTGCTAGCACCTCTGCCTACCCCTTCGGGGATATAGGCGTGAGTTTAGAAAAAAAATATATAAAGAATTATTTAAGACAGATAGATAATTCTTCATTGTACACCAATAAATTACAGTAGAACTTGTAGGTAGCATGCATACAGTTTCATGTACAATGGGCAGTAAAAATTTACATTGGGAGTATTTTAATGTCCTACCATTATCTGTTTTCTACCATTATATCATAGACGCGTGGTAGAATAGAATTTGTACAAACCCATCTCTTCCCATGCGTTGTGTACAAGGCGACTAAGGGATAGGGCTGTTTAACATTAGACAATATATCTGTCTGATTTATATAGCCCTAACAGATACAAGCCTCGAGTCAATAATAGTGCCCGGAAGACTGCAATAAGCTCACTCCCTATTACGTGGGGCTGATAACAATGATTGGTGAAATGTGGGTGTTAATTCACCTCTGTCTAACCCTCCGAGGATAAAGGCTTGATTATATGTATGTATGTACTTACAACAAGATAACTACCTAATGAAATAACTAATTTCATGAATTATCGACGTACAAGTTAATGCGTAAATATTTTTTTTATACCACATAGTTTGTAGACAAACACACGGTCCTTCTGATGGAAAGTGGTTACCGTGACCTATGGACGTGTTCAACTCTTACGGCTTATAACACATATGTTGCCGATCCTGTAAGGACAAGGTTTGTGTGTTGTCAGTGCACACACAGACAGTGGACCAGACTTTAGTTTTCCCACTGACAGCACAAAAACTCACCTGTGAGCTCAGGCTACCTGACTGGCTACTGACTTTACCAAAAAACCAACCCTAGAGTCCGAAGTGGAAGCTTCGGATGCGACTGGGATTATTGTTAGGATAAAGAAGTTTTATTCGACCCTACCAAAATTTACGGGACCCAAGTCAACCTTATATGCAAGCCGGTACACCAATTAAACAACAGATGAGGCTCTGGCTTGCCTATCGGGTTTGGGAGATCAGACGACAGTAAAAACAGCACGAAAAAGAGGAAGAAGTCAGTGGACCCTGGGCTTCGAGATTAAAGCCTCGTACTCAACTGGTAATAACGCTTAGTTGATATTGAGTAACGCTTTTTTTATACCACTTAGGTGGCAGAAACGCACACGGCCCACCAGATGGAAAGTATTTACCGTGGTCTATGGACGTGTGCAAAACCAAGGGGGTTGTCACACTCGCGCTGTTAACCCTGTAAGTACAGAGAGTTTCTATGTCGTCAGTGTAAAAGACAAAGCAGGACAAACTTTTGGCCTTCCCACTGACAGCACAAAAACTCTCTAGTGAGCTCTGGCTACCCTACTCACCGCCGGGAACACAACACAAGGTTATTACGGCCGCTGTATTCTGTAGGGCGGAGGTACTTCCCCGTGTCCGTGACTTGGTATTCTTCTAGACTTTAAGTGATTGAAATAATATAATGATACATGACACCTGAACCTACATAATTGTTGTATTTTTCCTAACAATTACTAGTAATGTCAGGGCCTCTTGCGGTAATTAAATGCAAATTATTTCAATCTGCGGAAGCATTGTCACTACTGCCATTGACGTCATTGCCTCCCAAGTTCCAAGCTTATCACTAAGCTAGATTATAATAATCATAATAATAATAAACCGCGTGGTTTCCGACAGAGTAGAATTTGGGCCACCCCATCTCTTCCCATGCGGTATCGTACAAGGCGACTAAGGGATAAGGCTGTCGCCTGTCACCCTGGCAGAAGCAGGCCGCGGCGGTGGCGCGCCTGGCGCGCCGCCCCGTTTCCGGGGACGAGTTGGGGACTCTGTAGTCCCCACACCCGAGAAGAGGGCCAGATCGTGAGAGATGGCCCTGGGTCGGCCGGGGTGCGAGGGATATGCCTGTCAACCTCACCTTCGGCAACCAAAGCGACCCACAGGCGGCGTGCGTTTTAGTCGGTTCGAGTCCGACATAACCTCCTCCACCGGCTCCGGTGGGGAGGTATCCGTGGAGATTTTGCGCACGTAAAAAAAAAAAAAAAGGGATAAGGCTGTTTAACATCAGACAGATATACGGCCCAGACTCTGCCTCAGATGCATGTCTCGAGTCAGCAATGATGCCTGGAATGCGGCAATAGGCTCACCCCCTATTACGTAGGACCTAATACAATTATTGGTGAAATGTGGGTGTTAATTCAACGCTGCCTAACTCTCTAGGGATGGAGACGTGATTATATGTATGTATGTATGTATTTAATGATGATAAACCTACAGCGGTAGTCTAGTGGTATGCTTTTCGAAGTTATGTGTGTATTTATCGCAGGTTTATAAGTGTCCGGTTAATAGCATAGGCTTCCGACCTATTACATTAGGACCTAAACATATACCTACTGGCGAAATGTGGGTGCTTTTTTTTTTTACGTGCGCAAAATCCCCACGGATACCTCCCCACCGGAGCCGGTGGGAGAGGTTATGTCGGACTCGAACCGACTAAAACGCACGCCTGTGGGTCGTTTTGGTTGCCGAAGGTGAGGTTGACAGGCATATCCCTCGCACCCCGGCCGACCCAGGGCCATCGCTCACGATCTGGCCCTCTCCTCGGGTGTGTGGGTACTACAGAGTCCCCAACTCGTTCCCGGAAAACGGGGAGGCGCGCCAGGCGCGCCGCCGCCCCGGCCTGCTTCTGCCAGGGTGACAGCGAAATGTGGGTGCTAGCACCTCTGCTTACCCCTTCGAGGATATAGGCGTGAGTTTATGTTATGTTAATAATAAAGAGCTTAAAATGAAAGTAACCCGAATGTGGCGGTTAAACAATACTTCCATAATCCCAATAGTACTCTAAACTACAGGGGTTATCCCTACTCAATTACGCCAATCAAACAAGACCCTAGACCTACCTTGCTCCATTTATAAGATCTTGCAGAAAGTAATCATACTTAACACCAGCCGAATAGTTAGAAAGTTTTTAAACAACGACAGTAAAACAAACACGCACTCACTCACTCAGACTCACTTAATTTCGAATAAGTAAACTCACTAGTAGGTAAGGACCTGGCTTGGGCCCGTGTTTCCCCAAAAAATTCTGGCAGTAGCCGAGTTAAACAAAATAATAATAATACACGTCTTTATCGTACACCAATAACATATTACATCACGATTTTGATATAAGTTTGTGGCATGTACAGATGGCGGCCTTATCGCTCTGTGGCAATTTCTTACAGGCAACCATAGGATGGAAAGAAAAGAATAAGAGAAGAATATTATCGTTAAATAGCAGATATCTTGCCTCCAAGTCGTGAGAAAAACGAGGCCTGGAATGATTTGACGTCGTCCACCGCTGCCTTAGTACCCCGTGCTATTTTCAAAAACACCCAAAAAACGCGTAATGCGCCAATAAAATACGACGACTTGTGATGTGATTGGATTCAAGATATAATCACTATACAGTATGAAGGTCATTTTGAAACAATTACTTAGTAACCGTGTGGTTTCCGGCAGAGTAGAATTGGGGCCACCCCATCTCTTCCCATGCGGTGTCGTACAAGGCAACTAAGGGATAGCGCTGTTTAACATCAGACAGAAATATACAGCCCAGACTTAGCCTCAGATGCATGGCTCGATTCAACAATAATGCCCGAAATACAGCAATCACCCCCTATTAAGTGTGACGGAATACAATTATTGGTGAAATGTGGGTGTTAATTCACCTCTGTTTAACCCTCCAACAGCGTGATTATATAGTCATCACCTTCGGGTTAGTACCGATCACCTCTGTGATTAACCTCGAAGTAAGGGCCTGCTAAAGGGAGTTTGCTAGCTCTATTCTATGTTTTGCTGCAAAAGACAAAAGAAGGGAAACCCAAGAAACATTGGCTTTATTTCAACTACCAGGGATATCAAAGATCGGTGAGAAGTGGAGGAATGAACGTTGACAGGTTTCCTAACTTCGAGGTGAAGGCCTCGTATCAATTCGAGATATAACGCAGAGTTGATGATAATTGCTTTTCATATTATGAAAGCGAATCGAAAAAAGTCTATATCCAGCACAGGATTTGAACCAGGGTGGCGAAGCAAGCAGTTCATAATTATGAGATCCATGAGTTTTATCAACCTCATGAAGACGTTTGTTGAAGAAGTAAAACAATTGGGGATATACATGGATAGCTGCTTGTCTTGGAGCCCTCAACTTCAAGAGATCAGCCGCAGAATGTTTGCCAGCGCGGAATTCCAGCGTAGGCTTCAAAATTTTCTTCCCATTGCCACAAATACTACGCTTGCACAAACTGCTCTTTCCCATCCTTGATTACGCCGATGCCAGTTATGCAGATCTCACTGAAGACCAACTAAATAAACTTCAGAGACTCCAAAATTTGCATACGATTTATTTGGACTTCGCAAATATGATCACATCTCTGAATATTGCGTTAAGGTCAAGTGGTTATCTATACCATACGCCGTCGCCGGAATGCTCAGTTTCTTCATCTATTGTAGAATATTCTACTTCATCCTCTCAATCCTATCTACCTAAAAGATCGTTTTTTTATACAACTTAGGTGGCAGACAAACACATGGCCCACCTGACGGAAAGTGGTTACCATGACCTATAAACGTATGTAACACCGGTGGATCACATCCATGCTGCCGACCGTGTTAGAACAGAGATTTTATGTGCCCTCAGTGCAGAACACAAAATCAGGACAAGCCTTTGGTCTTCCCACTGACAGCACAAAAACTCTTCAGTGAACTCTGGCTACCCTACTCACCGCCGGTAACACAACACGAGGTTATTATAGCCGTGGTATTCTGTAGGGTGGAGGTACTTCCCTAGTCGGACTGCTCAATTCGGACGGGAATACCGTCGTGTCGAATTCCTTCGCGACTCGGATACTACCCGATCGGATACTAGGGTCTTGAGATCATCAGAGAATCTGAGGCTGGGGATGCCAGCGCACTCACTACAGAATACCGCGGCGATGTTTGTATGGCAGCCACTCTACAAGGCACAACCAGACCAATGCAAATACCTATATTCGTGTATACAAATATTTGCACTGACCAGGGATCGAACACGCGCCTCCTGCATAACGGGCGTACACTACCGCCACGCCACAGAGATTGTCATAAAAACTCCTATGGCTTCTTTATTATGGTATTAATAAATCATAGTTGGTGAAATGTGACTGTTAATAAACCTCTGCCTACCCCTTCGAGGGTTAACAGGCGTCAGTGTATATATGTATGTATTAATAATATATAACAGTAGATAAATATTTCATCACAGTATAACGTTTTTATATTCTATATCACGACAAAACATCCTAGTCAAATAAAAAAAAAACATATTTGGTTGCTACCAATAAAAAAAAACCTAATATGTCATCAATCCGGTCTATTGACGTAATGTGTGAGAGAGATAGCTATACATAATGAGGTAACATTCCGGAATGAACCGGTTCACGTCCAGTCACTGACCGCACCTGCGCCAGAGGGGATAGTTCAATAAAAAGTAGATAATATATTAGGAATTTCTGACAATGTTTGTACTTTGTACCTTGCCAGATATCATATTTAGGGTAACTTCGTTATTTTCTATGAAGCGACTACCGTCATACCTCCAAAACATATTGACGATGTCGAAGTTTTGTGTTTAAACTTAACGTACTCTCCGAGGCGCAGAAACATCCAAAATCAATGCATATTGACTTATTCATACATACATGCATATCACGCCTATATCCCCGGATGGTTAAGAAGAGGTGAATTAACACCCACATTTCACCAATAATTGTATTCGGTCTCACGTAAAAGGGGGTAAGCCTATTGCAGTATCCCGGGCACCATTGCTGACTTAAGCCATGCATCTGAGGCTATGTCTGGGCTGTATATATCACTGTCTGATGTTAAACAGCTCTATCCCTTAGTCGTCTTGTACGAACCGCATCGGAAGAGAGGGGGTGGCCCAAATTCTACTCTTCCGGGAACCACGCCTATAAATATTTGCACTGAGCGGGAATCGAACTCGCGCCCCCTGAGTAGGAGTCGCGTTCACTACCGCCACGTCACAGAGGCTATACCGCACACGATGCAAACAATACTATCTAGAACCACAGATAATATAATATAATTCTAGAACCAAGCGGTTCGGTGACTCTTTTCTATATCGCATCATAAAATCTTGGAATTCTTTACCAGTACTCGTGTTTACTTTTTCCTGACAGCGACGAAGCAAAAGGAGGGTTATGAATTTGGCAGGCTATGTATGTATGTATGTAGGTTCATCTGTTCTCTCATATTTCCTCAGCGGCTTATTACAACTGGCCAAATGAGATACTGTTAGAAGCGTCTTAGTCATCAGCTGGTTAAAGGCTATTAGATGTGTCACTGAATCTAATGTGGCGCCCTCTAGCGATCATAAAGTACTGTGTTAAAAAATAAATTTGAGATAAATAATATGTCGTGTTTAGTATCAACTGAAAGGGCTTAGCATATTTCAAATATGTATAAATTATATCTATTGCTTGCTCAAAATAAAATAATAAGTTTAGACTACTGTTTTTTTTTTACGTGCGCAAAGTCCCCTCGGATAAACCCACAGGAGCCGGTGGAAGAGGTTATGTCGGGCTCGAACCGACTAAAACGCACGCTGCCTGTGGGTCGCTTTGGTTGCCGAAGGTGAGGTTGACAGGCATATCCCTCGCACCCCGGCCGACTCAGCGCCATGTTTCACGATCTGGCCCTCTCATCGGGTGTGGGGACTACAGAGTACCCAACTCGTCCCCGGAAATGGGGAAGCACGCGAGGCGCGCCACCGCAGCGACCTGCTTCTGCCAGGGTGACAGGCGGCTCCACCTATCACCCCCAGGCCTGCGCTCAACGGGGGTGGACGTCGTTCATCGACCTCTGACGCTCGGAAACCAGACTATTAAAAAATCACGCTCTAAAAATTGTTAAACAAGAAAATATCAAGGGTAGCCGTGGTCGTATGCCACTTAAGTTTAGAATTAAGAGGCATACGACCACAGTTATCCATGTTTTGTCAGCAAAACAATACATTCTAGGGAAAAGTGGCATACGACCGCGGCTATAGTCATAATCCTAATCATAATTATAATCATCATTTATTTGTGGAATAGGTAGGTATAGGTTAGTTACAGATCTTATAATAATGTTAGAATGTCCACTATATTCTACCACATTCTGTGATGTACAAATATTTTTTAATTTAGAACTATGTATGTCAATTCATGCAATGTCAACGAATTTTTAGTCTCATAAAATGTCAAACAATTAAATAAGTTATTATGTCAAAGCAGTAAAATAATTAAATAAGAAGAAAATTAAGTCAGAAATTAAAACATAATGAAAAATTAAATTAAATGTCTTTGTCACTGTGATAATCATTAATTGAGTAAGTAGTATGCTTTATCGAGCAAGAATGTTTGCATCAGTATCAGAATAAACGGGATATTTACCATGTTTCATTATTTTGAGCTTCCGATATTTCGGCGCTGTTGCAAGCACCATGATCACGGAGGAACTGGAGTATTGGCGGTGATAGTTTAAATACCTATAAGAATGTTTGCACTTCTTTTTTAAACATTACCAAGTTTTCGCTAGATTTTATGGCTTTAGGTAGTTTGTTGTAGATCTTTGGTGCCATTACAAATATACTTTTATGTAGTAGGGCCGTTTTGGCTGGCACGAGGCATAACTTGTCGGATCTACGAGTGCTGGTTATAACTGAGAATTTCTCCCAGTTCAGCTTGACAAACATAACTGTTTCAAGGATATACAAACATGGCATCGTCAGTATCCTCAGACTAATGAAGTATGGTTTACATGTTTCAGTGGTTTTAATCTTGCATATAGCTCTAATGCATCGTTTTTGTGTTTTGATTTCATGTTTTCTTGTTTAACACTTTTTAGAATGTGATTTTTCAGTAGTCGGGTTTTGGTTTTAACCTTAATTTTATTCAAACAGTCCAAGTTCATAAATCCTTTTCAAAGTACACAATACATCAATGATGTATCGTGTACTTTTGACAGTACATTAAATTGGGATTTTCCAACACGATCTAGTCCAGTTGTAAATTGTAACAGTTTCCATTTGATTGCTCATTGCGCACTTGCATCCTTTGATCATTAAGCACATAATAGATCCCAGTACACTTATACATTGCGCAAACTACCTATTAGACATGCCTGTTGAACATTGTTAAATGGTAACTGCGAGGTCCGTGCTGTAGGAAAAATTTCAGTAACTTTAATACGTGGGGCGCACTATAAGTTTCCGGAATGAATATGAAAAAATACTATTAAAGGTACAAAATTAATTTATTGTTTTTCAAATTAATCTCCCTTGGCGTCTATGCACTTTTTCATTCGATCAAACCAGTTTTGAAAACTTTTGTGCCACTCCTCTGTGGTGACCTCTGAAACGTGTTTTTCATACTCCTCGATAGCCTCTTCTGGTGATGAAAATCGTTGGCCGCGTAATTGGTTCTTAATTTTTGGGAACAGATAAAAGTCACAAGGTGCCAGGTCGGGACTGTATGCAGGATGACTCATGAGTTCTACATTTTTCGCCTTCAAAAAGTCGTTTGTCTGTCTGGCCGTGTGAGAACTAGCATTGTCGTGGTGCAGGATGATACGGCGTTTACGATTATTTTTACGGAGTTCGTCAATAACTTCCGGCAAACAAATGGTCGTGTACCAGTCACTATTCACAGTACGACGATTTTCTAAAGCAACAGTAGCCACGTGTCCAGTTTTATTAAAAAAAGAAGCAATCATCCGCTTAGATGCACTTTTCACGCGCGCCACTTTGGTTGGTTTCGGCTCATCTTGAAAGACCCATACGCTCGATTGCTGCTTTGTTTTGGGATCGTAGCAATAAATCCATGTTTCGTCACCTGTTACTATGTCCCACACCAAATTTGACGCACCTTCGTTGAATCTGGTAAGCATGGCACTGCACCAAATGACGCGGTCCGTTTTTTGATCCTCGGTCAAGTTATGTGGGATCCACCGCGAGCACAGCTTTCTCACACCCAAATGTTTGTGTAGGATTGATTGTATTTGACTCATGCCTATTTCTAAGGATGCGCGAATTTCATGGTAGGTCACATGCCTGTCTGTTTCAATCATACGGCGCACAGCATCGATGTTTTTGTTGGTCACAGCGGTGGACGGCCGACCATCGCGAGATTCGTCACTGAGATTGATACGACCACGCTTGAATTCTGCAAACCAGCTATAAACAGTCGTCTTGCATGGAGCTTCATCGCCAAAAGCTGTTTCAAGCCGAGCGATGCTCTGTTGAGCCGTCAAATTACACTTAAAATCGTAGAAAATCATACTACGAAAATTTTCCCGAGTTAAATCCATGTTGATGCAGACACACAATTTATTAAATGGCGCCACAAGGTAAAAACAAAAGACAGTCAGATGAAACAAACTGTATTCTACAGCCAAAGAGTTCTATTTTCAAATGTTGTAATAAATTTTTAAATATTGTTTATGTAAGTGGCCAGTTCCGGAAACTTTTAGTGTAACCTATGTATACATTTTTTTAGGAATATTAAAACTCCCTTTTAAAGATATTTTCAACACGCTTATAAAGTGGCTCTAATTTCACTGCAAATAGGCACATAATGGCACCTAAATCGAACTGTGACTTTTTACTGGCTATAAATTCACAAGTAAGTTATAGCTTGTTTTTAAAATTTTATTGGCACATAAGAAAAGCCACTATAGCCCCAAGATGGTTGGAAACATTCACTTTCCCCAATCTATATCGATTTGAATCGTTAGTATACTACTCGTAATAATAGCAGATTGTAAAACAAGGGAGCAAAGTAGTATTTTTACCGTTTTTTTTATTTTTACGTGCGCAAAATCCCCACCGGAGCCGGTGGAGGAGGTTATGTCGGACTCGAACCGACTAAAACGCACGCCGCCTGTGGGTCGCTTTGGTTGCCGAAGGTGAGGTTGACAGGCATATCCCTCGCACCCCGGCCGACCCAGGGCCATCTCTCACGATCTGGCCCTATTCTCGGGTTTGGGGACTACAGAGTCCCCAACTCATCCCCGGAAACGGGGAGGCGCGCCACGCGCGCCACCGCCGCGGCCTGCTTCTGCCAGGGTGACAGGCGGCTCCACCTGTCACCCCCAAGCCGGCGCTCATGGGGGACGGAGGTCGTTCATCGACCTCCGACGCCCGAGTTGCCCGACGCCCGAGCTGCCAGTATTCTTACCGTGAAGGCGAGGAATTCTAACGGGGCATTCTGACATCCTTCGCTACGCTCATGTTTCAAAGTCCATTGCCTGAGGGAAAAATAATTTACTCTTGAGTTATACACTCTACTTTTTATCCCCTTTCTATGAGAAAATAGATATGTACTAATTACTTACAAGAACAGAGACAGAATTATTGAAGACAGTATTGAGGCATTTGTACGTTTCCAGTTTTCTTATTTTCAAAAATAAAGTAAAACGAAAATGCTGAAGAAAAGTTTGAATGTCTATTTCAATATGTGTAACAAGTTCCCACCTAGCGCCATTAATCTCCAGTATAAACAGTCAGAGACTTATGTAATGCGCGCGCTTTTTTTTTAGATAGGGCGGGCACCCGCGCTGCCATGCGGCCAGCACGTACCAGCCAGTAATGCATACGATTTGCGTTCAATTTCTATGAATGATATATATATCCCATATTTATCTCAATTTTCTGTTCGATAAAAATTCCTTAAAAGAAAAGAGCTACTTTGCTCCCGCTTATAGAGGTAGCTTTTCATAGGAGGTAGGACACGGCGGTATTTCCGCCCAATTGAGCAGTCCGACTGGGGAAGTACCTTCGCCCTACAGAATACCGCGGTTATAATAACTTCGTGTTGTGTTCCCAGCGGTGAGTAGGGTAGCCAGAGCTCACTGGAGAATTTGTGCTGTCAGTGGGATGACTAAAGGCTTGTCCTGCTATGTCCTCTACACTGACGGCACATAACCTCTATGCTTAGGTACATGGTCGGCAGCGCGAGTGTGGCTTCTCTGATGTTACACACGTCAATAGGCCACGGTAACCGCCTTCCATCAGGTGGGCCGTGCGCTTGTCTGCCACCTGAGTGGTATATAAAAAAGGAACAAAGTGACACTTTTCAAAAAGAAGGGAAGAATAATAGCTTTTTAAATTAAAAAGAGTGTTATACTTATGCCAAAACTATCATGGAGATGAATGAGGATGCCCTTTTGGTGTCGCGTCATCTGTATAAGTATATTGGATCAAAATGTGAAGGTAAAATCCCTTATACCAACGAAATACCAAGGCTATAATATTATAATATCTTGCTGTTTATGAACTTTAGCAGAGGCGAAGGTTGACAAGTAAAAGTGACAAAAATGTATTATTTCCTTTATGGTATAATGGCACAGCGTCATAATTAATATCCGCCATTTTGGGAGCATATTTTCGTGATCTTAAATTCATTTTTTTTTCTTTTTTTATACCACACAGATGGTAGACAAGCACACGGACCACCATAGAAAGTTGTTAACGTGGCCTAAGATGTATGCAACACCATGGAACTTCACACTCGCCCTGCTAACCCTCTAAGAATCTTCTAATGCCATTCTTGAAGAACCCCATATTGTAGTTGCTTGCGCAGACCACAGCAGGGGAGCTCATACCACAGCTTGAGTATGCGTGGGATGAAGTTCTTTTAATACCGCACAGTGCGCACCGTTTCCGATCGTGTTGCGTGAGGATGAATTCTCTACCTATGGCGAGCAGTGCGATGATAGAATGTAGCATCATATCACCTGTCGAACAACAGACGAGGCAGAGTTCTGACTTGCCATTCAGAGCTGAGGTCCCGAAGGTCACTTAGTAGTCGAGAGAGGTTAGTGGGAGTAGGACAGGGGACTCCGGGTCCCATAGTGAAAGCTTTGGAAGCATTTATGAGTGTCAAGATTATTACTTCTATATTTACATTTTACAGGAGCATCCACCGTTTGATCCCCCAACCCCGAGAGGAAAACCTGTGCCAGACCCTCGTCCGTCGATAAGTAAGTGTACCGACTAGCTGATTTGGTAAGA
The DNA here is from genome assembly GCA_963662185.1 of Eilema griseolum. NCBI lineage: Eukaryota > Metazoa > Arthropoda > Insecta > Lepidoptera > Erebidae > Eilema > Eilema griseolum. The sequence continues at coordinate 1,491,990 of OY759252.1, forward strand.
TGGTAGTCGGTCTCGTAATAGAGAAGCAATCCATATTAAGAAAAAAAGAGATAAGATTTTCTTCCCGTACTTTTTTTTTTATATACAACTTAGGTGGCAGACAAGCACACGGCCCACCTGATGGAAAGTGGTTACCGTGACCTATGAACGTGTGCAACACCAGGGGAGTCACATTCGTGCTGCCTACCCTGTAAGAACAGAGATTTTCTGTGCCGTCAGTGCAGAACACAAAATCAGGACAAGCCTTTGGTCTTCCCACTGACAGCACAAAAACTCTCCAATGAGCTCTGGCTACCCTACTCACCGCCGGGAACACAACACGAAGTTATTATAGCCTTGGTATTATGTAGGGTGGACATTTAAACAGGATGTGAAAAAGATCGTCAAGCTAAATACCACTATTGTAGCATTATTGAACGATTGAATTGGACCCAAATTCCTTAGACTTTACCTGTGGCCTACATATGTTATAGTTATCGGCATATATCTCGTATGCACAGTACGCGTTTCATGGTAGTCTTTTGAGGCAGGTCGCAAAATGACCTCCATCCCCCATGAGCGCGGGCTTGGGGGTATCAGGTGGAGCAGCCTGTCACCCTAGCAGAAGCCGGCTGCGGTGTCGGTACGCGATGCGCACCTCCTCATTCCCGAGGATGTGATGGGGACTCCGTGGTCATCTCACCCGAAGAGAGCCGTCTCATGAGAGACGGTCCTATGCCAGCCGGGATGCGAGGGATAATCTCACACACAGTCGGCGTGCGTTTTAGGCGGTTCAAGTCCGACATAACGGCCCCGGTGGGGGAGGTTATGTCGGGTAGCTTGTAGTTCTTTGAGGAAAGAACGGGCTGCTACTATAGTGATGCAGGAGCTTAGTTCCGCCAACAATAGATTATATCAAACAAATCTGCGCACGTCAGGGCCTATAGTTTCTCTCACGACTTGTGTCGAGATTATATGCTGTTAACTATACCTCCAACGTAACTTTATAGGTATTTAAACTATCATGGTCAATCGGAAACTCAAAATAATGAAACATGGTAAATATCCCGTTTATTCTGATACTGTTCGCCAGTTACAGCGATCGCAAGTTTTGCTTCCCGAGCGAAGCCGGCAAACATGAAATACGGAATTTTGTTACAACCAACAGACAAGAATTCGTTGACAACGTTGTTTGGAGGTAAACCACGCAGAGGAGGAAAAAATAAAGTTATTAAAAACAACTTTTCTACCGTTGCGACATGCGTGAGTATATTATATGATTTTATATTACCAGTTATGGAAGCAATGCGGATATAACGTAGCTGGCCCGCCCGTACGAGTCAACAATCAGTTTGTCAGTTATTTTTAGTACTAAAGTTACAAATGAACATGATCAAAGGACTCATTCTTGTAACTCTATTCTAAAATCCAGTCACGATCTTATCTCAATCTCCCAAGCTTTTAAACCTTCTTTTTATAATAATTAGGTGGCAGGCAAGCACACGGCCCACCTGAAGGAAAGTGGTTACCGTGGGAGTATGGACGTGTGCAACACCAGAGGAGTCACACTGGGTCGGCCGGGGTGCGGGATATGCCTGTCAACCTCACCTTCGGCAACCAAAAAGTTCGAGTCCGACATAACCTCTTCCACCGGCTCCGGTGCGCAAAATCTGCGAGGGGATTTTGCGCACGTAAACAAAAAAAAGTAGTTACACTCGCGCAGCCGACCCTGTAAGCACAGAGTTTCTGTGCCGTCAGTGTAGAGGACAAAGCAGGACAAGCCTTTAGTCTTCCCACTGACAGCACAAATTCTCCAGTGAGCTCTGGCTACCCTACTCACCGCTGGGAACACAACACGAAGTTATTATAGTCGCGGTATTCTGTAGGGCGGAGGTACTGCCCCAGTCGAACTACTCAATTGGGCGGAAATACCGCCGTGTCCTACCTCCTGAAACGTGCTTTCTGAGGCACAGAAACACCCACACATAATCATGTATACAAATATTTCCACACACGTCACATCCGTAGCAATCGAATGCACTACCACCACGCTGCAGAGGCTGTCAAGATATAAAGAATAGATAGTTTATGACAACATAATGACGTCATTTCATATGCATGAAATTTTTTGTCGATGTGATATATTTTTTTTGTATTGTTTTATAGGAGACAAAGGTAAACAGGTCTTCAATGCAAATTATTTATTGAATCTTTAAATAAACAACCTAAGAAAATCAAAAATAATAGTACAATTGGGTATTGTTTAAAATTCTATTTGAATAAAATTACATCATTGAAATAGAATCTACTAAAATATGAATTGAATTTCAAAGCAATTAATATATTTACTTTCTCTGGGTATGTGGCTCCCACATCTCCCGCTCTTAAGATCTTTGGTGCTGAAGTCAACCTCACCTGCAAGCTGGTGTTGATTGACTGAGCAAGCTTTGGCGTACAGAGATCGTAAATAAAACATATAAAAAAAATGTACAAAGGCGATCTTAACTTAAAATGAGTTCTCTCCCAGCAAACCTTTGAGTAGCAGAGAAGCATATAGTAATGAAGGGGATATGAAGTGTATTGTTACATGACAGTGTATCATTACAAAAAAAAAAGAAAAGGCAAACAAAGAAAGAAAAAAAAAACAAATTATTAAAATAAAAAAGAATTTTCTTCATGGAATTAAGGAGTAAGGTCAGATGGCAGTCGCTCCTGTATACCAAATCAAGAATAAAGACTAGGAGAGCAAACCCTGAACTTAACAAATGTGAAATAAACAAAAACGTTGGTTTATAGGTTACAAGATTTACTGACACTTTTCGTTCTTTTTTTTGTCTTCCAATGTCCAGTTCAAATTATCCCGCGCTTTTTCTCATTCGTTCTAGCACGTTCACTAATGACTATGACGTAACCACAGATACCGTATATTCCACAAGTGAAAAAGGATCAGAGATAAGTGAAAGGAGTCCGTATGCTTGCGACGTCGCTGTTATTACAAGTTACATAACATTTGACCGGCATCCAAACCAGTTTGCAACTGGGACGCGTGGAAATGGTATAGGTACCAGCCAGTGGAAAAATTGTACTTTAAATAATTAATAGAGATTAACTTAATGATGAATGACCTCCGACCCCCGTGAGCGCAGGCCTGGGGGTGACGGGTGATATCTCCGAACCAGAACAATTTTTCGTAGCTTTTCCGTGATTAGTGCTACTTTCAAACTTCCTCTAATATACATTCATAATCTTATCCATTCTTGTCACACCACACATCCATCTCGGCATTCGCATCTCTGCCACATGGAACCGTCTATTGCGCTATAAACTTATTTACATTATTCCTTTTCAGACTCATTAATCTCAACTTTCTGAACCCCAACTAATCCCACCATCTCCTTTCCTACACAGGACAACACGTGCAGGGCTTAGTTGTCACCCTCACACTGTGCAGAATAATTATACAAGCAAGAACCAAGCGGATCTGAGACTCTTTTCTTTGCCGCACCACTAAGACCTGGAATTCATTACCAGATCACGTGTTTCCTTCTTCCTACAGTCCCGGGTCCTATAAGCGGGGTTTGAAAAATCATCTGATGAGGCCGCCAAACCGAGTGCCACCATTGTAACATTACTTAGTATCTGTAATGGTGACCCTCTTTCCTGAGACTTTGCCTTTATCTTACCATCAGGCGAGGTGAAGTTGAATTGACGTAGCCTAGATAAAAAAACAGCAATTCGGATGTCAGAGTAAAATAATAATATAAATAAAAGTCAGAATAACAGACTATAACAATAATATGGATGTCAAAACAATAGAATAGAATATGTTTTATTGATCTTGAAAAATATTTACAAACATGTGTTAATCTATGCTATAGAAGTAGTAACTATTTATTAATCTGTGTTACAAACAAGCTATAATCAGAGTTACAAACAAGCCTGATACTGGTTCCCAAACGCCTGTGTTTTAGGTCAAAAATATTTAAAAAATTAGGATAAAATCGTCAAAATACATTTAAATTATAAAAGAAATAACTAACTAATAATGACACAAGCTTTGAATAATGACATTGTGACTCCTAAAGTCTAAATAAAAAACAACTAGTCTTTTTTTTCTTTTTTTATCTGCGGAAACCTCCTTGGAACGTGCGGAAGGTAAACAAAATGCCTTGTCCTTGAAGGATTTAAGTAGACATGTTGTTAGTTTTTCTGTATAAATATACTACAGTAGTACTATAAGAATTATTTTATATTATCTGTGGTAGTACTTTAAAGGATCAACTTAAAAGTTTCAAATCAATAAACAATAGGCATACATAGATAAACAGATGAAAAAGGTGTTGGTTTATTAACTTTTTCACCTGTCTGTCAACCAATTTTCTTTAGAATGTATTACTTTTCCTGTCCCACCTCAGCTGATTCGGATTTTCCTATCTTAATTTTTTCTTTTTAACTTTAGTTTAGTAGCTATTACTCGTAGCATTCGTAGCTCTGTAGACACTAAATACCCGATTTACGAGCTGTACCTAGCGTTAAGTACTTATTAATAAAAATGGCGGCAACCTTCGATTTTTAATCCATTTAGGTGTGAATGCTTGTCTAAAGCACTCAGCCCACTTGATGAGAAATGGGTTACCGTGACCTTTAGACATGTGCAACACTAGGGGCCTCACACTAGTGCTGCCGACCTTGTCAGATCCTTCTGATGTTCTTCTTGTAGAACGCCATTACTGTGGTCGCTTGGGAAAACCACATTTTCGATTCGATTTCGATAATATATTGATTACATTGTATGCTCTGATTTCGACTGTTATTACAATAAATTGGAGGATTGAAGTTAAAAATACTGTTGAACAAAACGAAACGAAACACTTTCAAACCAGTCTCCTAGTGTCCGTCGAGTGAGGCATAATTATCGATTACTATTCATACGATAATTGCTTACTTGTTATTCAAATTAAACTATGGAATGTACAAACAACTACAAAAGTGTCTTGTAAACAATATGAAATAGATAGATAGGTAGATAATTCTTTATAGTACACCAATAGATTACAGTAGTACTTGTAGGTAGCATGCGGCCTTATCGCTGAAAGCGACTTCTTCCAGGCAGCAAATATGTAAACTTTGTCCTCTGAGTGAGTTATACATCGCCAAATACCTATATGTTTTCATACAGAAATCTTCAGATCTGTGAGAAATTCCCACGGATACCCCCCGCCGGTTGGTGGGGAGTATAATCGCATGTCATTCGCATCGCAATCCTTCGATACCGCCGTGTCCTACCTCCTTCAATACCGCCTGTGTCTATAAATGACTACAACTATAAATGGCTTGTAAAACTGTAGGTAGATATGTATTTATAGATTGAATGGTTATAGAACAACGCTATCACTTAACTAGCAGTATTTTTGGGTGCGCCCCCAAACAAATACCTAGCACAATGGTAGAAAGAGGATTTTTTACAAGAAGATAGGACACAACGGTAGTCCCGTCCCAATTGAGCTGTCCGACTGGTTACGTACCTACACCCTACAGAATACCACGGCTGTAATAACCTCGTGTTATGTTCTCGGTTGCCTGAGTAGTGCAGCCAAGGTCACTGCAGAGTTCAATTCAATTCAATTCAATTTATTTTATTGCGATATATGGGTACAAAGATGTTACAAGCAATACAATAAATTTTAATTTTATCGCAAAAGTAGAATCTCGATTATCTACGGTAGATTCTACCCCTGGGGGTGACTGGTGGAGCCACCTGTCACCCTGGCAGAAACAGGGCGCGTCTTTATTTTTTTTTACAATATTATATATTCTTTATGTGTGAGTTTCACCATATTTCAGTCAGATTGGCATGCAATAATGTCATATATTATGACAAAAAAAAAACAATATTAACAATTTTTAATTAGGAGTTATAATAAATATAGAATATTATCAATCAATCAATCAATTAGCCCATCGCAGTCCACTGCTGGACTAGGCCTCTCCCAATGTTGGGAGGCTTTGGCCTACTGTTTCCACGCTGGCCAGACGGGTTGGTACAGGGTTTTATTTCGAGTTTTCCTTCTCTCGCAGTGATATCGTCTGCTTAGTTTTTCATCAGTCGTCTTACGACACCCTACGGATGAGATGGGGTGGTGGGGTTCTTTCTCCGTCACCACACAGAAAATATTAATAAAACATTATTACGTAATTTTATAGAAAGTGTAAAAGACTAGAACAGTTAACTATATTTAGTAGCTACCTAATTATGGCATTTTAATGTCATTGCATAAGCGTTTTCTTCACTTTTTAGGTACGTACATACACTCGACTGTATATTCCTGAAGTAGACAGAGGCAGACCATACCTCTATGATTCCTCTATCTACGGGCTAGATAGGGTAGAATCTACCCGTTTTTTACGTGCGCGAAATCCCCACGGATACCTCCCACCGGAGCCGGTGGAAGAAGCCGGTCGAACCGACCAAAACGCACGCCACCTGTGGGTCATTTTTGGTTGCCGAAGGTGAGGTTGACAGGCATATCCCTCGCATCCCGGCCGACTCAGGGCCATCTCTCACGATCGGGCCTTCTCCTCAGGTGTGGGGACTACAGAGTCCCTAACTCGTCCCCGGAAAAAAACGACACCAGGCGCGCCACCGCCGCGGCCTGCTTCTGCCAGGGTGACAAGTGGTTCCACCTGTCACCCCCAGGGGTAGAATCTACCCTAGCTAATTGCGATTCTTCTTTTGCGATAAATTATTTTATAGCTATATCATAGACCCCATGCTTGTTTACTGCTTGTTTCCACTACAGGAAATAATAAAAAAAAAGACAAAAAATCAAGATGGCCGCCGCGCCGTCCTTCAGAGTGTCAGCATAAACTTGCTAATTTACATTACACGCACAAGCCCAGCGCGTAAAAGGTACGATTTCCAACTGTAACCTCGATGGATGTTCAACAGGCGCATTATTCTACTTGACAATGAGTTATAAACGCAGTCGTAACGTAAGTAGATTGTGAATAGAACTGGCGTCAAACTAAACCAAACTTATAAAGCAATATAAAATGCCGTGTGGTTTCCGGCAGAGTAGAATTTGGACCATCCCATCTCCTCCCATGCGGTGTAGTACAAGGCGACCAAGGGATAGAGCTGTTTAACATCAGACAGATATATACAGCTCAGACTCAGGCTGAGATACAAGACTTGAGTTAACAATAGTGCCCGGAAAACGGCTATAGGCTCACCCCCTATTACGTGGGACCGAATTTATTTATTGGTGAAATGTGGGTGTTAATTCACCTCTGCCTAACCCTCTGGGGATAAAGACGTGATTATATGTATGTATGTATGTAAAAAATATTAATACTGTAGATTGATGGCACTTGGTGGAATTTGTTGTTACACATATTGATAACTCACTTGTACTTTTCCACATTACTTTTATTATTTCCCACATGGGGAATATGTCCCACATGGGAAATATGTTTGAATGTTGCAATGTTTGTAAAAGTTCTTAAATGTCATTGTAAACCTTTGAGGATGCCGTAAGGCGAAACCGGTCAGGTGTAATAAGCAATAAAGTAATGTGGAAAAGTACAAGTGAGTTATCAATATGTGTAATAAAAAAATCTTTCTATAATAATATATTTCTATCTTTATAGGAGGAGGTAGGACACGGCGGTAATTCCGCCCAATTGAGTAGTTCGACTGGGGAGGTACCTCCGCCCTACAGAATACCGCGGTTACAATAACTTCGTGTTGTGTTCCCAGCGGTGAGTAGAGTAGCCAGAGCTCACTGGAGAATTTGTGCTGTCAGTGGGATGACTAATGGCACAGACTGCAACAGCACTGACGGCACAGAAACTCTGTGCTTACAGGGTTGGCAACGCGAGTGTGGCTTCTCTGGTGGCACACACGTCTATAGGCCACGGTAACCACTTTCCATCAGGTAGGTCGTGTGCTTGTCTGCCACCTAAGTGGTATAAAAAAATAATCTTAAATAATACTCGGATTATGTTAGATCATGGAGAATTAATCATATTCTGTCCTCCGTTTGTTAGATTAATTAATTATTATTATTTGTCGACATTCTGTCTATTTCTCGGCAATGAACGCAAAAACCACAACGGATTTTGATGCCGTTTTTTTTCTGTTAGAAAGGTCTTGGTCAGATTTAAACTCTTGCATAAATTCGATTACAATCGGTTGAGTAGAACAAGAATTATGACCAAGAGTCGCAATAACTGACACCCACACAGGCATGACCACAAGTATATTAGTACCTATTGAATAAAGCACTTGTACTTTTCCACACTATTCTTCAACAGATCAACTTGAATGTGTCAACACTGTCTTCTAAGCTAATACGAAAGCGCGAGGTTACGTTACGTTACGATACGTTGGTCAAGCCTAATATGGCCCCGGCCCCAAGTTCCGGGTGAGGAAGCACTAGTGGTTCGACCGGTCGCCTCAAGATGAACGTGTTAGTTTTTTTTTTTTATTGGCCCTATATCGGTCTCCTCTGTCAAGCTGATTGGAGTTAAAAAAGTGTCCTCTAGACTCTATGATCTATGTACCTTCGAAGTTGTCAAATTGTACTCAATTGATTTAAATTTGCAATAAAACTTTTAATAAAACAGAATCAGGATATCGTCGAGTTATTTTAATTCATATAAAAAAAATACCCCATCCGTTCGTTTTTTAAACTAGCTACGGTTAACGACTCATTGGTTTACCCTATTTACCTTGGAAAAAAACCAATGTTTCATCAGTGTTGCGTACCAGTGTTATTTATATCTAGTTTGTTTAGAAATGGGTGGTGGTAATCGCTGACTCCAAACCGGTTTTCTGTAATTACCGCGGGTTGCGCAGCAGCTAAACGCTGGTTCACTTTTTTCTACATGTTTTTAATATTTATTTATGTATTGGTATACATTACAACTTGCAATAACATTTTTGAAGGAGGTTGGACGAAGGAGGGGCGTGGTGTGATTAAAAAAACGTAACAACTTTCTTACATGGGAAGGTTTGAGATGTTTAAAAAGAGAGAAGGTTCCCGGTGGAGTACAATAGGGTCACACATATTTAGGATACAGGTTGGGGCTGTTCTATTGCTCTTTATCCGAAATTTATATAAAGACAAAGTGTCCACTTGACTAGGTATTACATGGGACCATATAAAATTGAAAATGCTGGTGTTCAAAACAGTTGTACCTACCCCATCGGGGATTAACTGGTGTGAATATTATGTATGTATCTTGTATGCTAAAAGATAATGATTTTTCGCCAGCCGTCTGGGAATTTTACCAGTCACTGATGATCACTGATTATACGATTATGATGAGGATGACGCATACTTATATTAATTTATTTAGTTTAACCTTAATGACATATACTTAATGCTTTTAACATTATTAAAATTTATTTTAAATATTATGTCTATGCCGCTATATGCCGATTTAAAAGACGTACAGTGGCCGCATTTTGTGCCGAAAATCCTTGTAAAAGGAGTCGGAAACAGGCACATAGAGACGTCGAAAGTCGAAATCGAAAAGTCCATTTTAGAGTTTAAATCAATCGCATTAAAGTTCAAAATTAAAAGGCATTTTGCAGAGTGAGTGAAAATGTGTGACAATAATCTTTTCATTTAATTTTGAACTTTAGACTCATAGAAATAAAGTTTCATATTTAATGCCATTTTTTGCAGTGTCTTTGGTATGACAGTGGTTTTGCTTTAACAGAATCGAAGTCCTGGTGACTCCCGTTCTAGAGCATTCCTGGTGCAAACTTGACTGAATTGTATTATGTTATTAACTTTATGTATACTTTTATATTTAAATAAAGATTTTTTTTGTTTTTAAATAAACTTAAATAACATAAAAAGGTTAGATAGAATTAAATAAGATACTCAAACGGTGATGGAGCGAAGTTTTTATTGCAGGTTGATAACATTGAACAGATTACGTGCAGTGCCTATCTGCGTATGTTCTGTGAGTGCAAGGCATATAAATTACTCTTAAACTTAACAAAAACCAGTATGTTTATGTAGATTACCTAAGCACCTACCTTAAACAAAAGGCACAGAGATCGCATTAGATTTTTTTGAACTTCGTGTATAAATCGCATACTACGTTGTGAATGTAGGCAGTTACCTACATCACGTGTCAGGCTGTCCCCGAACCCGTGTAATTTGGAAATATACAGACCATTGCAAGGAAACTTAATTATAATAATATGTGTACTAAAAAAATTGAACTACAAACGCATTAGAAGGGTGGCACAGACGATTCAATAGCCGCCTAATTTATACTTTTTTATATACAAATTGAAAGAGGAAACGAAATTTTGGGACGGCAGAATTAAGGATTGGCTGTTTAAAAAAATGAGAAGTAAAAGAAGACTCAGGGACATAAAGTTCGATAGGCAATACAAAACTTATTTAAATAAGTTACGAAATAATGATATCACATTGCCACAATTTATGAAAAAACTCATTTATTTACGTCTTAGCTTGTTTAAATAATGTATATATAACCTTTTCTTTGGATGTTGTGGAATGCATTTACGCACCCTACGCAGCCAACTAAGTTTAAGATTGATTATTTATTATTATGAATGAAAAGTGTGTTGATCGGTAGTTTAACAATGAAAATGTTTATTTGATTATTTCGTTTAATAATTATTACAAAAATTATGACTTTAATAAATACTTTGATTAGAGCTCTGTGAGTGTTTATTGAAATTAAAAAATATTGGACATTTTGGGACTTGGATAATTTGGGATTTGGACATTATGGGCTTTGGACATTTTGGGATTGGACAAAAGAGGAATAGGATTTTGAAACCGCTTGACATTTTGAGAATTGGACATTCTGAACCTGAGCGTCGTCAAATAATATGGCTATACGATAATATTTGTGTACCAGAAACTATAAAACGAGACCCTTGTCATCATAAATTATCATTAAGAAAATCGATAATAATAATAATAACAGTTATTATTAATCGAAAATTGAGACTTAGGTTTATGGTTTGAGGGGTTTGGGTAACTGTGACATCATTTTATTGCTATAATTTATTTATTAAGTAATTCTAATTGATTGTATTATGAGATGTGATGCTTGTATTATTTAATTTTTAATTCTAATTCATGTTTATCTTTATAATTTTTAATTTTTGTTTAATATTTGTGATTTGTATTGTACCTACTCATTGTGTGTTTGTGTTCTATTTTTTTTTTAATTTTTAAGTCTACACTATCGCATTGGACTTTTCTGTAATGATAGTGTAAGATATATATAATTTTTTTTTTCTGCAGCCATTAATAATTCTGAAACCATTTCAGTACAATTACTGTGTTAAACACACGTAAATGATTATTTTTTATTTATATTATTAGGCACATCAACAGATTATGTATGTTAGATTTCAAACTTAAATAACAGGTTTTGTGTACTTATATCTAGTACACCGCGATAGCCTAGTGGTATGGGTAATGGACTGCTGAGACGAGGTCTCGGGTTCGATCCCAGGTTTTACCATGGCACACACCAATGACTTTTCAATGCTTTTCGAAGTTATGTGTGTATTTATCGCAGGTTTATAAGTGCCCGGTTAATGGCAATAGGCTCGCCACCTATTACATTGGGACCTAAACATAAACTGGCGAAATGTGGGTGCTAGCACCTCTGCCTAACCCTTCGGGGATATAGGCGTGAGTTTATGTATGTATGTATATCTAGTACATAACCCAATTATAGATATGCACAGCGTTCGTAAGCCTAAGTACATAGCACTAATATAAGAAGAAATTAACATACTATTTAGTACTTAATTTATTTTTCATTGTAAATTATATCGGAGCTGAGATATACAGAGTGGAAGATTTCGACCTTACCTGGAGGGAAAGTACTCTACATACTAGAGATAGCGGATTCCATTCAAAGAAAACATTCGCTTATTGTTTTAAATAAACAGAAGTGCATTGAATGCAGTTCTGTTTATTTATATTTCCGAAAATGTCACATTCGGAAGTAGAACCGACTTACTCAAACATATTTCTAATAGGAGGTAGGACACGGCGGTATATTCGCCCAATTGAGCAGTCCGACTGGGGATGTATCTCCGCCCTACAGAATACCGCAATTATAATAACTTCGTATTGTGTTCTTTGCGGTGAGTAGGGTAGCCAGAGCTCACTGGAGAATTTGTGCCGTAATTGGAATAAGTATAAGCTTGTCCTGCTTTGTCCTCTACACTGACGGCACAGAAACTCTGTGCTTACAGAGTCGGCAGCGCGAGTGTGGTTTCTCTAGTGCTACACACGTCCATAGGCCACGGTAACCACTTTCCATCAGGTGGGCCGTGCGCTTGTCTGCCACCTAAGTGGTATAAAAAAAAACATAAACCTTCTCCTTCATGGATTTCCTATAATTTAATTTACAAATTACGAGAGATTTGATCATCATTATAATTGACCCTTTCAATTTTATTGATGAAATAAAAATACAGAATGTTTTGTTTCTTTTTAAAAATAAGGGTATGTTTCCTTTGAATCAAATTAGCTATGTCCGGTACCTATAATAGAGTAGTTACTTTCTCTCCAAGGAAGGTCAAAAAATTCCACTCTGTATAGCTACGTCTCAATATGGTTCAGATAAGTTGGTCCACAGTAACTTTTGATCACTTTATACTGTAGATACTTTCATACATAATATATACTATTTTTATTAATGACCCGTTTTTAATTGCAAGAATATGGTACAAAAGGTGTTACAATAATTAAGTGTTATTCTCGTAATTTTTTTTCGGATTAAGGTGATAAATAAATGATTATTATTTCCGTTTATTATCTGTATTCGGGTTGTACAGAAAATTAATAACATGTTGTAAAGGTGTTACAATAACAAGCTGCCCAAATCAAGGTTGACTTGGACAGAGACGTAATCAACGAGGAGTTAGGCTCAGTCGATGTCATGTCAATGAATGAAATTGGCTTTGCATTGACTCAAATTAGCAGAGTCGAGGACCTGGAGTTAAAGAAAAAAAACATACAGAAAAAAGGTAAGAAAGAAAACCGTTTATTGAGACGTTGCGGTTGGTTAATTTAAAAAACTTTAAGTTTCACCCTAAATTTGGTGGAGTTTCTCCCTTTTATTTACGTTTCTCCCTACCTAGGGAGTTTCTTTTTGAATATTTTAAGCGGAAAATTTTTACCCACATTGTTCTAAAATTATACACATAATTATTTAGGAAATATTAAATTATTCCACTTTCACTAAATGGTGCGGTTACGGTACCTATACACTTAAGTTATGTAATATTAAATAATTTATGAATATAAAGCATATTACAAAACTTTAATGTTCGTTTATTTAGTGTTGTTTTTCATCATCATTATCTCGATTGGATCTGAACACAGATAATATAATAAGCTTTGGAGCCCGGGTTCCACTTGCCTAAACATGTTTTGATTTATCTTGTCTTCAACGGAAGCACCTGTCGTATGACTCCGCATCTTCAAATAGGCAAGTACCACGCTGTATGACAGAAGTAATATTTTGTTCTCGTTCGCACTTACTGATTAGTGCATACCTTGTTGCACTCGTGCCTAACCTGTTGCACTCGTGCTTGCGTTGAGGTAGGCTTATCAGCCTACACTTGAGTGAGTAGTTTTAAACGCTACCTGCCTCTTTTTAATTACCAAAATCATTGACAACTACCCCCTGATGTGTCTAACATCCATACACAATTGAATCAAGAAGTACAAAAACAGTTAACACCTTTTCTAAATTTCGTTTCACTTTTCTTTTCAGAATACTAATAGCGACCTAGAATTCGTTCGGAAACCGTTAATTCTATATCAAGTCGTAGCCTCTGTTTATTGTCTCGTGCATATAAATGTTGAAATTGAGCGTTGCTAAAAATCGGATGATAAATTTCTTAATAAACAATAAATACCTACGGCTATCCGGAACAAACATGTGCAAGAAAGACTTAAGTCCATTCGCACTCGGGCGCTCACAGCTGGGTCACTTTCTCTCGCAACCTTGATTCCTTAGTCTGAGTACGTTAACACTAACAAACTCAAAGTGATGACATTTCGTCAATGTACTGTTAAAACTTTTACTTTTGCAGATTTTAAAAGAAAGTGTTAAACAGCTGTACACATAGCTAAAGATTTTCCCCTATTTCATAACGTAATACACTACTACATATTATATAAATAGATCTACTACGGAAACTCGCATGACTTGCATCACATAACATTAAAATGTTCTTACTTTCATACAGTTCATCTTCAGTTCATTCATAATTTATGAAGTAAATACTATTCGCTTTTTTAAAAATTAACTTACCAAAAATCCGAACGGAACTAAAAATGTAGAGACACAGATAACACAAAAAATAAGGTCACTGTCACTGAATTTTGGCGCGAAACCGCACGTACACAAACACTTTCTTTCCAATTATTTCTATAACTAAAAAATCAAAACAAATAATCAGACTACACAAGCAGGTAATAGAAGCTGCCACGTACGACACGGGCAGTGGCTTCGCCGGTTGTGTGGTTACCGCAAGACGATTTCTTGTTTACACATCAAATCGAGAAACTCGTACTAACCGAACGTAGGAAAAGTTATTGATGGAAATGCATTTCCGCATTTTAAATGTCGTTTCAAAATGGCTGCGTAATAGCATGTTAACAAACAACATTAGTGGTGTTGCAATAGTTGTCTTGTCCATTTTCGCAATTATGTACGACTTGTACGGCTAGATAAATACTAGGTATGCAAGAATTTTCATCAAACGTAATGTGTTATTAACTTAGATATGGCTTATTTTGATAGTTATAATAGTTCTGGCATATTGTTTGGCGTTTTATTGCTATGATATTCAATAATAAACACAAACATAACGCGAAGATAGCTTGTCATAATTCTATTTACGAAACAATATAATTTCTATAGGCTAGTTATTTCTATTAGATAATAGAATTTAAACTATTAGCTGTATCAACGATTTCATCCACGTGGACTTAGATCTAGGTTTTAGTTTCCTGTGCGGAATTCTAATCATAATTCTAAAATTTAAAAGTCTTAAGAAAGACGAGGAATCAGACAATAGTGCAGCTCCAGTAAAACAACGGATTAAAAGACAAATCTATTAAAGGTTGAGCTGGCAGGAGAGCGGACTCCGGGATGTAAAGGAGTTTTTCTGTCGCACACCGAATGTCTATAACTTATAACTTGATATCTTTATAGAGTAAGTAAAACCGAAGTTAAAGATTTTGCTTAAGTAGGTATTGTTAATATTGTAAACATAAACGGTTTTAACTCCTCTAGAAAGTATATAACTGTCGGTCTGTTACAAGATAGAGAGAACGCTCTACAAATCCGAATCAATCCGATTTTTGTACGCATCTCACTTTTTATAAGTACCTATAGCTATCTCTTTCTGTAAATTTTTTTGATATAGAACACGTCAATTTGACTTCACCTCGCCTGATGGTAAGCTGAAGGCAAAGTCTAAGAAAAGAGGGTCACCATTAGTTGCATATAATACCTTGTAGCAATGGTGACACTCAGCTTGACGGCCTCATCATATGCTTTTTCACGCCCCGCTTAAAGGACCCGGGACTGTAGAAAGAAAGAAACACGTGTGCTGGTAAAGTATTCCAAGACTTTATGGTACGGCAAAGAACAGAGTCGCAAAACCGCTTGGCTCTTGATGATGTGTTCTGCAGCGTAAGGTGATATCTAAGCTCTGCGTCGTCATCCGATCTGTATTATCTATTTACACGTAACTGATAAGTATGATATCTAGTATATCTACTACTAGAATTAGTACCTACCTACCTAAGTAGCTCAACGTATAATCAATTTTAAAATGCCGAATCCGTCAAATGGCATTTTCATTAAGAAATTTTCTTAAGAATACCTTAGTAAAGTAATAAGTTTAAAACTAAAACCCGACTGCTGAAAATCACGCTCTAAAAAGTGTTGAACGAGAAAATAACAAGGAAAGCCGTGGTCGTATGTCACTTAAGTCTAACAAAACAATACATTCTAGGGAAAAGTAATCGGGTTTCAGTTTTAAACTAATTTTGCTATTTATATTATTTTGGGGCAACCAATAGGTATAATTTATACATATTTGAAATGTGCTAATTAAGCCCTTTCCGTTGAAACTAAACGCGATAAACGCGACATATTTATCTCAAATTTATTTTTAACACAGTACTTTATGACCACTAGAGGGCACCACATTAGATTCAATGGCACATCATATAGCCTATTAGCAACGGACGACCAAGAGGGTATATTAGTAATTTTGGTTCTAATATTCTTAAAAAAATACCTATAACTTGGGTTGTTTAGTCAATACCTTACTGGTACACGGTACCAACACCATTGCCCTTATGCCTAAATTCATACTTGGACGTGGACCCAACTAACAATTAATATCAATATATTCGATTATTCACTATGAATGATATTATAGTATCTGTGATTATACGGATTAAGTATATAACTCTATAATAAATGTTACCTAAATTAATTAATTACCTAAATCTTAATATTATCCACAAATTGAAAAAACTGTGATTTAAGTTATTCAACCTATCACGGTGTGAATACTTACATTCTGTTGATTTAATTAGGCGTTGCAACTTTTTTTTTTGCAACAATAATGTTGTGCTCGCCACGGACCATTTTTGATAATGGAACTTTGTTCAGTTTGGTTAGAAACTCCAATGTTTGCTGTTCTTTCTTAAAATTCCGAAATTTACAAGTTTATTCCACTTATCATCATCAACATCATCATCCTTATAAAGATTTCCAGTTACGTCCATAGTTTTCACTTTGAAACTCTGGGCACAGATAACTTACCCCTTAGACAAAATTAGCACAATGCGTCAATGCCGATCGTTGCTGTACGTTATTGTGTAGGCGCTAGCATATCTTATATAATATAATGTAATAGATAAGTGCAGTGCGTCCTATAGTGTTAGGCAGAGGTGAATTAACACCCACATTTCACCAATCATAGATTCGGTCCCACGTAATAGGGGGTGCGCCTATTGACGTCTTCCGGGCACAATTGTTGACTCAAGCGTTAGTTAGCATGTGCATATTGTGCAAATATAGAATTTATAATCTTTTAATTTTGCAGAATTTATAATCTTAACTAACATTATTATTAACGATTGAATAAAAATACTGCTCGCATCTCTGGGATGGCTCCGCGAAATACCAACTAGATGCTCTCGACAGGTTGCAGCGACGCGCGGTCCGAATTATTGGGAACCCTGAGGTCACGAACACCCTCGAGCTTTTGCAGATGCGTAGAGATATTGCTTCCTTAGCTGTATTTTACCGTCTCTACCACGGTGAGTGTTCTGACGAGCTCTTCCAACTAATCCCACCATCTCCTTTCCTACATAGGACAACACGTGCAGGCCTTAGATGTCACCCTCACACTGTGCAGAATATACGAGCAAGAACCAAGCGGTTCCGTGACTCTTTTCTTTGCCGCACCACTAAGACCTGGAATTCATTACCAGCACACGTGTTTCCTTCTTCCTACAGTCCCGGGGCCTTTAAGTGGGGCGTGAAAAAGCATCTGATGAGGCCGCCAAGCTGAGTGCCACCATTGTAGCACTTAGTGTCTGTAATGGTGACCCTCTTTCCTGAGACTTTGCCTTCAGCTTACCATCAGGCGAGGTGAGGTCAAGTTGGCGTGCCCTATATAAAAAAAAAAATATTTATAAATTAAAATTGTAGAAGAGGCATGTGCTCGTCCCTAAATAAACAGAATGTGTTAATCTCTTTCGGAGAATAACGAAACACTTAACAAGAAAACCATCTAACGTTTAATTGTAGCACGCACTACTCCCGTAGTGCGTGCTACAATTAAACGTAGTGGTATGAAATTGTCAAAGCTGTCATATCAATAATGTCATATTTTAGGTTATGTTGTTAAAATAATATCTCTTCACTTTTGAGATTTATGTAATAAAAATAACTGTACAGCCAACTGAATACGATGGCTTTGTTCAAAACATTATTGACACGTTATATTTGTAAGTGAAAACTTCAAAAGATAAATGTTTAAATTCTTTCCCGTCGCTAAATTACGTTCTAGTTTCAGTTCACACACTTCAGTACCACATCTCATTACATTTTTTAAATGAAATCTATATAAAATTTACTCTTTTTTTTCAGTGCCAACCACACCCAGGGCCATAGCAATAAGATATTCATCCACAGACCCAAAATTAACTGAATCTGAAGATGCCCCTGTTGAAATGGAGAACCCGTACAAAAAGGATCGCCGCCAATGTATTTTATGCAAGCTAAACATCACTCCAGATTACAAAAATTACAGATTATTAACCCAATTCCAAAGTCCATACACTGGTCGCATTTATGGAAGGCATATTACGGGTTTATGTAAGGCCAAGCAGCAGTTAGTGGAAGAAGAGATTAGAAAAGCTCAAAATTGTGCCTTCATGCCTTACTATTATAAGGAGAAGACATTCATGAAAGACCCTAAGCTGTTCGACCCTGAAAATCCTATTAGATCCCATAGGTTTTAAGTTATTGGCAGTATCTGTAGTACAAATTTAGTATATAATATTGCTTTATGTTAATAAAGTTTAAATCGTATGGATTGTTGTTGTTATTTTTAATTTCAACAAATGTATAAAGGTTTATTTGTCATGTCGAGCTATTTTTTATTAGGCTGACAACATTAGAACCCATATATTAATAATACATCAACATAAATAACAGATAGCCTCCAAAGAAATGCCCAGCTCAGCTTGGCTTATCTGGGAGCAACTGCTGTCCGACCAACACCTTTAAGGTAACTCCATAGACTCATCTCATCATTATGCATAGTGCTCTGTACTGTTCCCCCACAAAAATGACAATACAATGACATATTGAGAACTCAATTGCGGGTTAAGGTCTAATAACAAATAAAAAATACTGTGGAAAAGTACAAGTGAGTTCACAATATGTGTAACAACAAATACCACCAAGTGCCATCAATCAACAGTATAAACAATGCAATGAAATTCGATATTTCTACTAATTACAAGTCAATATTTTTGGCTTACCTCCTTGTGCCATGGATGATTATTTTTTATATGTCTTATGTAAACCCATATTCCTATAGTAGGCACTCTGAGGTAAGCCAATCCAAAAACAAATTTCATAAGTAGAATAATAACATTTATTAAATAAAATCTTTATAATTAACTAACGAATACATTATAAGTCCTTGTATTGTCCTAAAATAATGCTAACATCATCAGGACTATTGAAACAATCATTCTCGGAATCATATCCTACTAAAGACGGAGGTATTTTTAATGTTTGTAACATTTCCGAATAATCCATACGTTCTTTATCCGGAAACTTATTTCGCATTAATTCCAATAATTCTATTAACGCATCCTGGCATCCCTTTTGCCATTTTTTAATCAAACTTCTCAGTTCTTCAGTATCTGGAGTCAAAGATTGTGCTAAAAGGAGTTTTTTCTTTGCCTCTATTCTACGTTTTAGGTTATCTATGTCTTTTTGAGATATAGACCCCGTAGACTTTGCTTTTAAAGGTTTACAGACTTTATCATAAGTCTTTCTTATTAAAATAGTCTTCTTGTTATCGAAATCGTCATCTTCATCATCGTCAAAACAATTTTGTGATGGTTTACTTTCAATAAATGCTTTAACAACTTTAGTTTTAACAGGTTTAACTGTCTTAAGTTTATTCTTTGGCGATTTTAAATCTTTATGTTTGTTTAACTTGACCTTAGAAGCAGTACTTTCAATAAAATCATCATCATCTTCATCGGTAACTACTCTAAAATTTGGTGTCACCGACTTTTGTTTCTGTATACTTATTAAAGGTGTTTCATCTGAATCAGAATCTAAATCAACGACTTCAGAAGGCTGTTCATTGTTTTTGGGCTCTTTGTTCTCAACGTTTTTAAATATTTTCCTTTGTATAACAACTATACATTCCTTTCTTAATTCATTTGGGCTCCTTTCTTTTATTGTATAAGTAGCTTCATTTGCATTTATTTTTTCTTCAATAGCAGTAGTTTCATTATCTTTAGGTGGCTTTATATTACGTTCTTTGTCTTTGCTTTTCAAGGGTGAAGGATGTTTTTTATTGTTTATAGATTTTGCACATACAGGTGTTGTAACCACCTCAGTATTTTCAATTATATTACAACTAATAGTTGCAGTTTCTTTTGAAGTTTGTTCAGTATCTATACTTTTCAAGGGCGAAGAGTGCTTTTTAATATTTATAGACTTTGTAAGGACTGGTGTAGACACTATCTCACTATTTTCAACATTTTTACTATCAATGTTTGTAGTTTTTTGTACACTTTGTTTGGTATCTCTACTCTTCAAGGGTGAAGGACGCTTTTTATTTTTTGTTGATTTAGTGCGTACAGGCGTAGATACAACGTCAATATTTTCAGTGATATTATCATCAAGAGTTGCAGTTTCTTCTACAGTTTGTTCTTCAGAGCACTTTTCATTGACAACATTCTGTTCTTGGGTGTTATTGATAGCTTTTAAAAGTATTTTGGACCTCTTTTTGCGTGGTTCTTCAACATTTCTAGATGGAGTATGATCAATATGCTCATTGCTCAACTCATTTTCAGTAGTAAGAGAAGTATTCTCAGTTGGTTCTAAATTTTCATTCAATAAACGTTCTTTTCTCTTCCTTGTCACATTTTTCTCTTCTGTAACGTCATTGCTAGAACTAGCTAAAGGCGAAATAAATGGTGATGGTCCACTCTTTCTCCAGTTACGCGAAAGACCGAGTCTTCGGCATGGTGTTAATAACGACTTACTGATTCCACCCGGAGTCTTTGGCGAATTAGTATCGTTTGGCTTTAATGAGGAAACATTCTTCATTCTTTTATTATAAAATCAAATTCATTACCTTCTGATATGATTTTTAAAAACAATGTTTTACTTCACAAGTGTTATTGTTTTGAAAGAAAGAAAAGAATCCAAGAACTGTCAAAAACTCAAAATAGAACTAAACTCAGATTGTTCCCGCCATCACGTGAACGAATGACTTTAGTTGTACATCTGTAGTGATCTGTAGCAGTAGGTCTGTGGCTGTGGCAAATGCATTAACTGTAAAAAGACGGCTCACTGGGCCAAAGAATTAAAAGTTTCTTTAACTTTTGATATCTTTGACCCAGTGCGCTAAATTGAGTGAAATTGTCAAATAGTACCTAATAATATAAAATAATTAATAACTACGGGACATGTTGAAATTGATGTTAAAAGCATAGAGCCATTAATCAAGAATTGAATTAATATGAAATTAAGTAGCATATCAACTGTATAGTTGATATGTTACTTAATTTTATATAATCTTATATAGCCTATTCTGACTATGAAAAATTTGTCCATAAAACGTTTTTATAATTACGTGTAACGCAAACGTTCTGTAGTTGGTCTCTTCATATAACTCGTGCGTATTAACATGGCACCTGGCTTCCCAAACGTAACGATAACAAATCTCAAATAAAATCTGTTTACAAATAACTACAAAACTCAAACTACAACAAACTTACAACGATCACAATGTTGCGAATGCTGCTGGTCTCAAAGGACAAGAGCGGGGCCTAGTGTAGAGATTCGAGAAAAGGGTTATTTTCGAGGTAGATGTCATGTTGCACGAGTTGTAAATATTATAATGACGTCACGCGCAGAATGTCACGTGACCGACCGTTTTTCGCGCATGTTTTAAGCTAACAAAGTGTAAAGTGTGTTTTTTTTTCTAATTATTTTACAATATAATAATATAATTTTTCGATGCCTAAAATGCCTCCCTTAATGTCTCCCTCTTTTTCTCTATTCCATTTTTGTATATATTGTATAGTTAGCATAGTTTTATATTAATTTGTAAGTAATTGTATATTATAATAGAATATTTTATACCTAACCAAGATATAATTTACGAACACATATTATTTTATTGAAAAATGATGAATTGTAATATGACTGTATTAAAAAAATTCTACATATAAGTTTCCGTGTCAAATACTCGATTTGTGTAGAAATAAAAAGGATTACGTTCCACGCAGGTGAAGTCACTGTACTATGTTATGAACTCTGTGGTTCCATCCCAAAATTTCATTCGTTTCCACTCACAGTGTTCATGATTGGCTCATTTCATGTCAGAAATGAAATCAATGGAATGATTTCATTCGCTCGTCCGTCTTTCAAAAATATTTCGTGTTTCGTCGGAGGTCGCTGAGTTGCGCAAAGTGAGGTGTCGTGGTATTAAAACAACTGCGAAGAATTGAAGTAAACCAATTCTAAATCGATTTAATAACGACGCGTAGAATAGTTTTACTGGAGTGCTGACACATTTTTTGCTTGAAGGATTGTTTCAGTTTCTGTGAATACTCATTACATAATGCCGCTGCTGAAATTGACGACAGGCACTTTCGGCCAGCTGCGCACTTTCGCGACGTCGCCAGCTCTAGGAAAGAGGCTGAAGACATTTGCGGTATACCGCTGGAACCCTGACGAGCCCGACAAGAAGCCCTACACCCAGAACTATGAGTTAGATTTAGACGACTGCGCGCCGATGGTACTCGACGCGTTGCTGAAAATCAAAAACGAGATGGATCCGACCCTGACCTTCAGGCGTTCGTGTCGTGAAGGCGTGTGCGGTTCATGTGCTATGAACATCGACGGTATCAACACCCTCGCGTGCATCAGCCACATCGATATGAATTGCTCGAAGCCTTCCAAGATCTATCCCCTACCGCATATGTATGTTGTTAAAGATCTTGTGCCTGATCTCTCGAATTTCTATCGCCAGTACCAGTCTATTGAGCCGTGGCTACAACGCGACAAGGAAGCTGCCAAAGGTAAGGAAACTCAACTTCTTCAGGATGTTGATGATCGCGCTAAACTTGATGGTCTTTACGAATGTGTGCTGTGCGCTTGCTGTTCCACTAGTTGTCCATCTTACTGGTGGAACGGTGACAAGTACCTCGGTCCTGCAGTCCTCATGCAAGCCTACAGGTGGATTATTGATTCCCGTGATGATGCCACTGCTAAACGTCTATCTAAGCTTAAAGATACTTACTCTGTATACCGTTGTCACACAATTATGAATTGCACACGAACCTGCCCCAAGGGCCTCAATCCTGGCCGTGCTATTGCCCAGATCAAAACTTTGCTATCAGGACTTGTGAAGAAGCAGCCTCCAATTATGGACGCTGCCGGTCTTGAGAAGCAGTCTGCACAAAATTAGTTTAAATGGCACTGTCATGGTGGTAGAAAAAGCCAGATTAGCTTCACCCACCAAGTAGTATGTACTTAAGTAGGTTCAATCACAGAAGACAAATTATGCTACCTTGTAATGTTACCTATTGTCTAAAACTGTGAGTGATGTTAGATTTGTGTACCCATAACATTATAAGAAGTATTTCTGTAAATATTATGCAATGTTACACAATACTAAAAAAATCTGAGAATCTACTGTGGTTGCCTTTGCATTAAGACAACCAGCTGTTTAAAAAAAAAAGTAGTTATTTTTTTAATGAGCGGCGGGAACTTCAATATTGTTAACATGAAATTATTTTATAAAATGTTTTTGTAACTTAATATACTGGCAGATAGATAAGATCAACTTTTTTTAGTAGAACAATATAGCATTTTGGAACACTTTTTTTAGTTTACACTGTTGAGTATATGAGGCAAGCTGAGTAAATCTTTTAGACTATCTAAGTAAACTTCACATTTTTAAGGTGTACATTGTTCCAAGGATAAGATAATATAAATAATAAAAGTTTTATACTACATAACTGTTGAGTATTAGTGAAATATAGTAATCTCTTTTTTGTTTCAATCATTTGTATTGTAAGTAGGGTATTGCCAAAATAGATAATATTGTACTACATTACAAAATTAATTTCCTTTTTTGTATTTTTTTGGTTTGGAATTGAACATGGAATGTTTTTCTAAAACTTAATGAGCTGCATATGAGTTTATCTCAACTGGAAAATTCCTCTATCAGAATGATCAATCAAAGGATTTATACCGAAATATGACTATATTGCAAGTCCAAGTACAAAATGAATGTTTTCAATAAAATAATTACAGCTTAATTATTACTGTGAAATTATTCAAGTATTATGATGGAAGTATTTAGTGAAGGAAACACAATTAAATTATTACGCGTCGCATATTATATTTATTGTTCATTTCATGTGGATACATCTTATTAAAGTTGTTAAATAAATAAATAATCATTTAAGTAAACTATTGTTTTATTTGAAAATTTTGCTTATACCGTCACACTGTACCATTGCATTTAAATGCAATGCCTTTTATACTTTATAAATACAGAAACAGATTTTTAACTATATCAATTTACATACCGTACCATATAATCACGTCTTTATCCCTGGAGGGTTAGGCAGTGGTGAATTATCACCCACATTTCACCAATAATTGTATTCAGTTCCACTTAATAGGGGTTAAGCCTATTACCATATTCCGTGCACTATTGTTGACTCGAGCCATGCATCTGGGGCTGAGTCTGGGCTGTATATATATGTCTGATGATAAACAGCTCTATCCCTTAGTCGCCTTGTACGACACCGCATGGGAAGAGATGGGGTGGCCCTAATTCTACTCTGCCGGAAACCACGCAGCTATTTACTATTGTCAAACATTCATAGCAGCATTGCATTACACCTTTATTGAGTGGCAATGGGGTCAAAGCAATCTCAAATTTGTCAACAGTAGGTAGGACACGGCGGTATTTCCGTCCAATTGAGCAGTCCGACTGGGGAAGTACCTCCGCCCTACAGAATACCGCGGTTATAATAACTTCGTGTTGTGTTCCCGGCGGTGAGTAGGGTAGCCAGAGCTCACTGGAGAGTTTTTGTGCTTTCAGTGGGATGAACAAAGGCTTGTCCTGCTTTGTCCTCTACACTGACGGCACAAAATCTCTGTTCTTACAGGGTCGGCAGCACGGATGTGACTCCACTGGTGTTACACACGTTCATAGGTCATGGTAACCACTTTTCATCAGGTGGGCCGTGTGCTTGTCTGCCACCTAAGTTGTATAAAAAAAAAATCTGTGCCTTAAGCTAATAAGAGATTGACTGCCATTGCTTGGTAGGAGCGTTTTTTGTATGAAATGTGGCTTTAGCTGGTTTTAAACATGAGAGGTAGTCAAATATCATCAAGCATGGAGTGTCATTAACATGATGTGCTTTCGTCATAAAGTTTCGAACAAAACGTGACTATAAATGGATAAATGCCAAAAGCTATTTATAGAAATGTACTTAAATAGATAATATTAAGTTGTTAACTGTGCGTCAGCTCTTTGTGCTCAGAGCCCTGTTAAAAAAGCACCCAAAAGTTCCCCCACCTGACCCAAAAAAACGCAGCCTTAAACCAGCGTGTCCCACGGTAGCCTGCAAAACGTCTTTCGCCCAAACACAATATAGCTGCTTAAGCGCCAAAATTTACAACATAGCTCATAAAAACATGGGAATTGCAGGTACAAACCATATTGAAGCTAAAAGCAAAATCACAAAATGGTTACAACAACTCGACTATGTCAACACAGAGAACCTAGTCACATACCTTGCATAAAACTCTCACACACATGCACACACATACACACACACACACACACACACACACACACACCATACACCACACATATACTCACACATCAGTAACATATTAATAAACAATAGAATTATAATTGATTAATACTTACGAAGCTACTGTATGACCGCCGCTCAGTAACAATCAATTGTTAATTACGCAACGTCTGTAGAACACTGCCTCCCAAAATACAGGCATTAGCCTAGTTTGGGTATCAGTACTCACCATTTAAGAATTTATAACCACCTCATTGATGTCAAAGTGATTGTAACTGTAAACTTTTTGTATGAATAAATTTTTTATTATTATTATTATTATTATAGTTAAACCTAGCTAGCTATAATTTAAGCAGACAAAAACCGTGCATGCAAGAATAAGAACAAAGATTAATTAGCACTATAATTAATATTAATGATATTAATTAACTCTATAAAATAATATAAACTGCGTTACAACCTTTATTATTGACAGCCGCCGTGGCGTGGCGGTAGTGCATTTGACTGCTACACAGGTGCGGATTCGATTCCCGCTCAGTGCAAAATATTGTCTATTTGCATTGACCAGGTTGGTTACTGTGCCTCGGAGATCACGTAAGTCGTCAGTCCCGGCTGTCACACGAACAACTATAGCAGTCATTCCAAACATAGGGGATTATGGTGAAATGGATCTCTCATAAGGGCGTTGTGCAAATCTCTAAGCACAGAGGAGCTGCTACATCCTTGATATCAAATAACTTATTTATAACACAGGTTTTTTTTCATACCACTTAGGTGGCAGACAAGCGCACGGCCCACCTGATGGAAAGTGGTTACTGTGGCCTATGGACGTGTGTAACCCCAGAGAAGCCACTCTCGCGCTGCCGACTCTGTAAGCGCAGTCTCTGTGCCGTCAGTACAGAGGACAAAGCAGAACAAGCCTTTAGTCATCCCACTGACAGCACAAATTCGCCAGTGAGTTCTGGCTACCCTACTCACCGCTGGGAACACAACACGAAGTTATTGTAACCGAGGTATTCTGTAGGTCGGAGGTACTTCCCCAGTTGGACTGCTCAATTGGGCGGAAATACCGCCGTGTCCTATAATTTACAGAAAGTTAGTTAAAGATACATTTTCATTAAATGTATAGATCCGCTGTATTACTGACTTGTTGTCACTGGTCGATTTCCAGTACAATCTCTATCAAGGCTTTCGCAGCGCTGTGTTGTAGTACCAAACCAGTAAATTCAATGACACCTCAATTATCTAAGTTGAATGGATTTTCGCTGATCCAGTCAACGAAAATAATTTCTAGTGTTCAAATGTAAAGATAATTTCAGATGTGTTAGGCAGAGCTCACGGCTAACCCCTATCACTCCTGTCATTCCATACACGGTATCATAATAATTGAAAGAAAGAAATAAATTTTTTATTTTGCTTCTCACAGTGTGTTATTTAAATACTTATGAACTATACTTACAACTAACCTTAACCTAGTATATCTCACACTCTGTGAACCCAAAATAGGGCCCCATCTCCAGGGCCGTCTTTAAACTATTTGAGGCCCTGGGCACATTAGGATCATGGGGCCCCTAGGACCTTGAGAAAACACTATTTAGTTACAATAGATAAAGAAAGACAAACAAGGTTCTAAATTTATTTTTATTTAGTTACTATCTATAAAAAAATAGGAAATATAAAAAATAATCTACAAAAGTAACTCGCTTAACATAAAATCCTTAGATTAATTCTATGTTGATTGCAAAGGTACCCTTCTAGATTTAAGATGAGCAAAATCGTTAATCACATCTTCAAAATCTATGGTATTGAGAATATCACATTCTATGGACATCAGCGACAAACTAGTTAATCTCTCTTGAAGCATTGTACTTCTTAATTCATTTTTTATTCGTTTCAATTTGGAGAAGGAGCGTTCTCCGCTGCAGTTAGTTACCATCATACTTAAAAATATTCTCAATGCAATTTCTACGTTAGGAAATGTGTCTTCAATTTTGTTTTGCTTTAATAGATTATATACTTCCTGTACACTGTTAGATGCTTCATTTTCACTCTGAACATTTTTTCAGTATTCTTTTAAATGTTGACATTCTATTTCTAACTCTTTTTCATTTACATCTTCGTGATAGATTTGAGAAAATTCTTTGCATCCTTGTCGTATCTCTTCGGAATTCAGAGTTTTTAAGTGAAAAAATAAACTAAAACGTTGACTGACGGTCTCATATGAACTTTGTCGCTGTTTTAGATGAACACTCAAGGTATCGATTATTGGGAGAAAGGTTTCTACGTTGAATCGCTCTTTTCCATTCAATTGGACTGATGGCGCAGAGCCATCAAAAAAAATCAGCCGTGAGCTTCTACGTCTTGTTCTTTGAGATAGATCTTTGTAGTCAGATTCTGGGTTATTTTCTTTGGCAGATGATTCGAAGTTATCAAATTTATCCCTGAGGTTAGTAATAAAATCATAAAGTGAAGTCAACAAATTGGTTGCAACGTCCAGTGTTATTGTTTCTTTCTGAAGATAATTACTTGTTTTGTCTATTCTTTCCAATATGGTGCTCCAGATTTCCGTCAGTATAATAAATTCTAGATTTCCCATTTTTCTAGACAGACTAAGGGCTTCGTCTCTTGTTTCTCGTGCCTTTTCAGTATCGTTTGCGATGGTGATTAAAGCTTCTAATATTCTTTTATAACCCCCATGCAAAGCACTTACTGCATCAGCTCGGGCTGACCATCTGGTTTGTGAAAGACTCTTAACAACTTTTTTTGAACCTAAATGTTCTGTTAATATATTCCATCTGTGGGTAGAGCCCGAAAAAAAGTTGTACACTTTCTGAACTATTTCAAAAAACTGTGATGCCTCCGGTACACACCCAGCAGCATGGACACCTACCAAGTTTAGTGAATGTCCTGCACATGGTATAAAGGTGGCAAATTCACATTTTTCCTTGATTCTTGTTTGTAGACCACTATACTTTCCCGATATATTTGAAGCATTGTCGTAGCTTTGTCCTCTGCAATCTTTTATGGGAATATCATGTATCTCTAAAAAATTTAAGATGGTCTCCGCTAAATACTTAGATTTATGCTCTTTAATAGGTATAAATTTCAAAAACCTTTCAACAGGAACACAGTCTTTTACGTATCAAATGATGAAAGTTAGCTGGTCAATATGAGACAGATCGGGCGTACTGTCAACGCTTATGGAAAAATATTTTGCTGATTTAACTTCATTTATAATTTTTTTTAGAACCTGTTTTCCCATTACTTCAATAAACTCATTACAGATATTTGCTGATAAATAAGAAATGTTACCCTTTCCAGGATTCCCAAATTTTTTTAAGTGATCTGCAAGAAATGGATCAAATTCACTCAATAATTCCACACAACCCAAATAATTTCCATTGTTTGGAGATCCTAGGATTTCATTGTCGCCGCGAAATGGAAGCCCTCTCGATGCCAAAAATTTTACAACAGCTACAATCCGTTTAAGTTCGTTTCTCCAGTAATCCACTTCCTTTTGATGTTGAGATAATAACTCTATATCTACTCTACCAACCGCTTTACTTCGTGCCAGATAAGTCATCATAGATTGCTTATGCGCTGGGCTATTTTCATGTGTTAAAATTATGTGATTAATATGCTTCCAATCATTACATCCATTCCGAGAGCAAAGATTAACATCAGTTGGGTTAAATAAGCAGCATGAAAAACAAAATACAGAGCATTTGGAAGGCGAATACAGCAACCATTTTCTTTCGACGCTTTCATTGTTCTTTAATTTGCGAATAAATAATGCTTTGTTGAAATATCTCGTCACTAATTTAGTACCATCTTTGTAGGTTCTGGATGCCTCGGAAAAGTCAGAATCTTTATTTTGAAAATATACTGGTCCCTTACGAATTAAAATTTCGCGATTTATTTCAACAACCTTTTCGTGAAAATAATCGGCGGGATCGTGCGATATTAATTCTTCTGTGTTGGAAAACTGCTGTTCAATTGACACAGTTGGAGTTGTCGGTTTTAGTGAAGTTACTGAAGTCGTTGCACTTTCGTCGTAGGAATAGTCGCTTTCTGATTCAATCTCTTTTTCAAAATTGGAACATGAAGGTTTAGAAATTCCCGCAATTTGTAATTGAGCTGAGTCATCATGTGGAACATTTATGAGTTGATTGCTACTTACAGAAGTTTCTCCAGTAGTAGTAGTAAAATATGATGTTAATTTTGGTAACTTTTCAATTACTTCTTTCTGATGTAGAGCTTTTTTCCTTTTTTCAGATCCACTAGGATATGACCGTTTCGACATATAATTCAGTATTTAATTAATTTTATAACGAAAATATTCGCTAACACAAAACAGACAAACGACGATTTAATCAAACAATACTATTTTTTTGTCAGAGCTCAAGCACAGTCAGTAACAAACTAACAACTACAAACAAAACAAACGCCACAACATCGCAGACAAATACTTGAAGGGAATTCCCGTTCGTCAAGTCAAACGACGATCGGGAGTCGGGAATTCCCCTTTTTTGTCTTTGGTATTACGAATGACGTTCGAATAGGTTTCTTAAAGACATAAACCACACCGCATCAAATAATTCTTCTTTTTTTAATTTAATAATTTTTCTTTTAATTGTATTCTTATACTTACATATGGGTATTTAAATTAACCTAAATATACTAATATCGGAAAAACTCATTTTTGAGAGAGAGTGGAGTACTTATACCCTGTTTATTTATTAGTTTGATCTTTCTTTTTGACGGATGTCAAATCTGAAATCGATATAACTTTGCAACGACGAACAATATTTTCTTATTTTAATAATATTAAAAATTGATAATAATCATAAGAATAGACACACAACATAAGAGTACCTGTTAAGGACTCAAGCATTTTCCGAAAGTCTTAAGTGGTTTTTATTGCTTCGAAGTAAAATTTGAATAGAAAAACTGAAAACAATGGTACCTACCCAATGTTTTATGTCTAGTGCAATAAAATTGATTGACGAATGAATTTATTTATTTTGAATAGTTTAAAACATACATACAGCCACATATTTAGCCAACACATTTTTTACACCAATAGATATTTTCTGTTTCCCATCACTGACCCATCTGTCAAAAAGTTCAAGCTATGTTGTACAAGGTATAGCTATCCGCATGCGGCAAACTAAAGCTAATATAATAAGCGTAGGTATTGTAGTAAGTCATTATCATCAGATTTTTCAAAATTAATGTTTTTCGGTAATACCTAAATATCGGTTATCATTTGGTAATCTGGCAGGAACTAGGGGGCCCCATTCGATCGCGGGGCCCTGGGCACGTGCCCATAGTGCCCAGTGGGGAAGAGGGGCCTGACGGGTTGAACCCTCGGTATTTAAATGGTCGCGAGGTCTGAAGCTAGTTGCTCCCGTAAAAGCCCTATAAACCAAATCACTCCTCCATCCACTCACGGGTTTTTTTTATTAGAATCAAAATTACTAATATTCCCTCTAACCACTCCAGCTAAGCTAAATTGTTTGTGTTAGGAGTGGGTTCACGTCGGTAATGTAATGGCCAGGATTCGAATCCGGGACCACTCGACCGTTAGCCACTAAACAACCGACTTGAAGACTATATCATCATTATTATCTGAGCCCTTTCCCAACTAAGTTGGGGTCCGCTTTCTAGTCTAAGATGCGGCTGAACTTCTATATTTTCCGGGAAGCGACTGCCATCTGACCTCCAACACTAATTGGCGCTATCGAAGTTCTGTAGACAGACTAGTCTCACTTTTGTGGGTTCCAACTATCCATAGTAGTTGGAGCCCCATTGCAGGGGATGTTTTACTGCCGAGGAAACGGCCACACGCGTAATACTGGAATGCGAGGCAGTAGCCTATCAACGATCACAAATCCTCGGTACAGTGAGGTCGCTCCGCGAAGCCTGTGAAGCCCCCAGTAAGCTTCTGCGCTTCTGGGCGGAGCTAGGCTGGCTACTCTAGCCAGTACTCTGCACGAACAATGGCCCAAAAGGGAGGTTAAGTGCGGACAAGGGAGACCCTTTCCATTCCACAGATGCTCGTATGGCAACCAGGACCGACGTCTTATCGTGCTCTCCGAGGTACGATCTGATTAATAACGACGGTAACTAATGAATACATTTACTGCGAAACTTTATGCTTTTTTTTTACGTGCGCAAAATCCACACGGATACCTCCCCACCGGAGCCGGTGGGAGAGGTTATGTCGGACACGAACCGACTAAAACGCACGCCGCCTGTGGGTCATTCTGGTTGCCGAAGGTGAGGTTGACAGGCATATCCCTCGCACTCCGGCCGACCCAGGGCCATTTCTCACGATCGGCGATCTGGCGAAACTTTATGCTTGACTATGTGACAGATGTTTTTATTCAGTTAATGATTATTAAAATTTTAAGGAATAGCAATTTATAAAAGAACCTCCCTGCTTACATTGCTATTTGTAACTCATTAAAGTGTACAGTAAACTTCTTCACATGCTTGGAGCGGGGCCAGTTTCCGAAGATGTGGAAGACGGGGAAACTGGTCCTCATCCGAAAGGAGGGTCGCCCGGCGGACGAACCGTCCGGCTACCGGCCCATTGTGTTGCTCGACGAGGTGGGCAAGCTCTTTGAAAGAGTTATTGCGAAGCGCCTTGTCGAGCACCTCTCTGGTAGGGGGCCGGACCTGGCGGATGCCCAATATGGCTTCCGCCGGTGGTGGTCCACGGTGGATGCCATCATGCGCGTGAGGACTTTGGCGGAGGAGGCAGTTGCCCGGGGTGAGGTGACGTTGGCGGTGTCCTTGGACATCTCCAACGCGTTCAACACCTTGCCCTGGAGTTGCATCAGGGAGGCACTCGTGTACCACGGTGTGCCTCTCTACCTCCGCCGCATAGTCGGGGCGTACCTGACGGAGAGAGCCGTCATCTACCCAAGTGCGACTGGCGTCGGTCGGCGTGAGATGTCGTGCGGTGTTCCACAGGGATCGGTTCTCGGGCCGCTACTGTGGAACATTGGATACGACTGGGTGCTTCGCGGTGAGCTCGCGGACGGCGCCGCCGTCACGTGCTATGCGGACGACACGCTAGTGACGGCGAGCGGTCGTGGCCCTCAGGATCGCTTCGCGGTGTGTGGGGCTACACACCGCGAAGCGATCCTGAGGGCCACGACCGCGGTTGCTCAAGTCGTGGAACGGATCCGGCGGCTGGGCCTTGAGGTGGCTTTGCATAAATCCGAGGCCATGTTCTTTCATGGACCTCGGCGCACGCCACCACCTGGTTCCAGTCTCACAGTGGGAGGCACTCTCATCGGCATCAAGCCCCAGATGAAATATCTGGGGCTCGTGCTCGACGGCCGGTGGGACTTCGGGAAGCACTTCCGAAGTCTGGGCCCCAAATTGGCGGGCACAGCCAACGCTCTGGCGCGGCTACTGCCCAACCTGAGGGGCCCGGATGACTCCTGCAGGAGACTCTACGCGGGTGTCGTGCGGTCCATGGCCCTGTACGGGTGTCCCGTGTGGGCGGACACCCTGAGTGATCGGCACATGCTTCTGCTGCAGCGTCCGCAGCGGAAGTTGGCGTGCCGCATCATAAGGGGGTACCGCACGATATCATTCAACGCGGCGAGTCTCCTCGCCGGATCGCCACCATGGATCCTGGAAGCGAGATGCCTTTCGGCGCTATACAGGTTCCGAAGGGCGGCGCGGGAGCGGGGTCACGATCCCGAGCCCGAAGAAATTCGGGCCGTGAGATCCCGGCTCCACAGGGAAATGGTGGCAGAATGGGAGAGACGACTTGGGCAACCAAGCGCAGGGCACGCCGTAGTAACGGCGGTAAGACCCATCATGGGGGAGTGGCTAGAGAGGCCACACGGCAGCCTCTCGTACCGTCTGACGCAGATGATCACCGAGCACGGATGCTTCGGAAAGTATCTGCGTCGGATGCAGAAAGAGCCAACGTCCGAGTGCCATCACTGCGACGCGAGCGAGGACTCAGGTCCGCACACGCTCACCGAGTGTCCGGCGTGGGAGACGCCGAGGCGGGAGCTTGTGGCGGCCCTGGGAGTGAGGGTTCTCACGCTCTCCACCTTGCTCGCGGCGATGGTTCGCTGCGCGGATGCGTGGGCGGCCGGCGCCTCCTTCTGCGAGCAAGTAATGCTCGTGAAGGAGGAGGCGGGGCGGGAGCGGCAGCGGGAGCGACGAAGGATCGCTAGACAAGCTGCCCGCGCACGAAGGCAACTCGGGCGTCGGAGGTCGATGAACGACCTCCGCCCCCCATGAGCGCCGGCCTGGGGGTAACAGGTGAAGCCGCCTGTCACCCTTGCAGAAGCAGGCCGCGGCGGCGGCGCGCGTAGCGCGCCTCCCCGTTTCCGGAGACGAGTTGGGGACTCTGTGGTCCCCACACCCGAGAAGAGGGCCAGATCGTGAGAGATGGCCCTGGGTCGGCCGGGGTGCGAGGGATATGCCTGTCAACCTCACCTTCGGCAACCGAAACGACCCACAGGCGGCGTGCGTTTTAGTCGGTTCGAGTCCGACATAACCTCCTCCACCGGCTCCGGTGGGGAGGTATCCGTGGGGATTTTGCGCACGTAAAAAAAAAAAAAAAAAAAGTAAACTTCAGAAAATAGCGTCGATTGTTGTTTGTAATCGATTAGGTTGTGTATAACTATAACTATTTTACAATTTTGATATTATAATTTTTATTCGCATGCATTCAAAACCCTTAAATTAGACATTTTAACTGACTTTTTATTATTATTTACATATTTTTGACTGACAGTTTATTTATATTCTAATTTTAATTATTGAATTATTATTCGAATGTTAGAATTGTATATTACTTATCTAAATCTACTTTGCATGCAGAAATATCTGCGAAACATGTTGAACCCCATATATTGCATTGACACCATTGTAACTTATCGTGTTTCAGACAATAAATGATTATTATAATACAAATACCCATATTCAGGCATACAAACATTTGCACTGAGCGGGGATCCAACCCGCGCCTCCTGCGTGGCGGCATCGTTCACTACCGCCGCGCCATATAGGCTGTCAACATTACAATGGACAACAGTTTGTAAACAGAGTGAACATAATGGCTCATTGTTATAAATTACGTAGACGTGAGACAACACTCTCGCTCATATTTCTACGGTTATTATTCCAATTGCAGTGCAGTGACCAATGACAGCGTCGAAGCGGCTGGCATGTTTGCGCGGGATTTTTAAAATGTATGAGCGCGGCGTCAGCGCTGCCTAGCGGCCCCATCTGAAAACCAGCGCTGCGCATACTCTCAGTGTGCGTAGCATTTAATGCTGCGATGGGCAGGCCCCTCTTCCCCACTGGGCACTATGGGCACGTGCCCAGGGCCCCGCGATCGAATGGGGCCCCCTAGTTCCTGCCAGATTACCAAATGATAACCGATATTTAGGTATTACCGAAAAACATTAATTTTGAAAAATCTGATGATAATGACTTACTACAATACCTACGCTTATTATATTAGCTTTAGTTTGCCGCATGCGGATAGCTATACCTTGTACAACATAGCTTGAACTTTTTGACAGATGGGTCAGTGATGGGAAACAGAAAATATCTATTGGTGTAAAAAATGTGTTGGCTAAATATGTGGCTGTATGTATGTTTTAAACTATTCAAAATAAATAAATTCATTCGTCAATCAATTTTATTGCACTAGACATAAAAACATTGGGTAGGTACCATTGTTTTCAGTTTTTCTATTCAAATTTTACTTCGAAGCAATAAAAACCACTTAAGACTTTCGGAAAATGCTTGAGTCCTTAACAGGTACTCTTATGTTGTGTGTCTATTCTTATGATTATTATCAATTTTTAATATTATTAAAATAAGAAAATATTGTTCGTCGTTGCAAAGTTATATCGATTTCAGATTTGACATCCGTCAAAAAGAAAGATCAAACTAATAAATAAACAGGGTATAAGTACTCCACTCTCTCTCAAAAATGAGTTTTTCCGATATTAGTATATTTAGGTTAATTTAAATACCCATATGTAAGTATAAGAATACAATTAAAAGAAAAATTATTAAATTAAAAAAAGAAGAATTATTTGATGCGGTGTGGTTTATGTCTTTAAGAAACCTATTCGAACGTCATTCGTAATACCAAAGACAAAAAAGGGGAATTCCCGACTCCCGATCGTCGTTTGACTTGACGAACGGGAATTCCCTTCAAGTATTTGTCTGCGATGTTGTGGCGTTTGTTTTGTTTGTAGTTGTTAGTTTGTTACTGACTGTGCTTGAGCTCTGACAAAAAATAGTATTGTTTGATTAAATCGTCGTTTGTCTGTTTTGTGTTAGCGAATATTTTCGTTATAAAATTAATTAAATACTGAATTATATGTCGAAACGGTCATATCCTAGTGGATCTGAAAAAAGGAAAAAAGCTCTACATCAGAAAGAAGTAATTGAAAAGTTACCAAAATTAACATCATATTTTACTACTACTACTGGAGAAACTTCTGTAAGTAGCAATCAACTCATAAATGTTCCACATGATGACTCAGCTCAATTACAAATTGCGGGAATTTCTAAACCTTCATGTTCCAATTTTGAAAAAGAGATTGAATCAGAAAGCGACTATTCCTACGACGAAAGTGCAACGACTTCAGTAACTTCACTAAAACCGACAACTCCAACTGTGTCAATTGAACAGCAGTTTTCCAACACAGAAGAATTAATATCGCACGATCCCGCCGATTATTTTCACGAAAAGGTTGTTGAAATAAATCGCGAAATTTTAATTCGTAAGGGACCAGTATATTTTCAAAATAAAGATTCTGACTTTTCCGAGGCATCCAGAACCTACAAAGATGGTACTAAATTAGTGACGAGATATTTCAACAAAGCATTATTTATTCGCAAATTAAAGAACAATGAAAGCGTCGAAAGAAAATGGTTGCTGTATTCGCCTTCCAAATGCTCTGTATTTTGTTTTTCATGCTGCTTATTTAACCCAACTGATGTTAATCTTTGCTCTCGGAATGGATGTAATGATTGGAAGCATATTAATCACATAATTTTAACACATGAAAATAGCCCAGCGCATAAGCAATCTATGATGACTTATCTGGCACGAAGTAAAGCGGTTGGTAGAGTAGATATAGAGTTATTATCTCAACATCAAAAGGAAGTGGATTACTGGAGAAACGAACTTAAACGGATTGTAGCTGTTGTAAAATTTTTGGCATCGAGAGGGCTTCCATTTCGCGGCGACAATGAAATCCTAGGATCTCCAAACAATGGAAATTATTTGGGTTGTGTGGAATTATTGAGTGAATTTGATCCATTTCTTGCAGATCACTTAAAAAAATTTGGGAATCCTGGAAAGGGTAACATTTCTTATTTATCAGCAAATATCTGTAATGAGTTTATTGAAGTAATGGGAAAACAGGTTCTAAAAAAAATTATAAATGAAGTTAAATCAGCAAAATATTTTTCCATAAGCGTTGACAGTACGCCCGATCTGTCTCATATTGACCAGCTAACTTTCATCATTTGATACGTAAAAGACTGTGTTCCTGTTGAAAGGTTTTTGAAATTTATACCTATTAAAGAGCATAAATCTAAGTATTTAGCGGAGACCATCTTAAATTTTTTAGAGATACATGATATTCCCATAAAAGATTGCAGAGGACAAAGCTACGACAATGCTTCAAATATATCGGGAAAGTATAGTGGTCTACAAACAAGAATCAAGGAAAAATGTGAATTTGCCACCTTTATACCATGTGCAGGACATTCACTAAACTTGGTAGGTGTCCATGCTGCTGGGTGTGTACCGGAGGCATCACAGTTTTTTGAAATAGTTCAGAAAGTGTACAACTTTTTTTCGGGCTCTACCCACAGATGGAATATATTAACAGAACATTTAGGTTCAAAAAAAGTTGTTAAGAGTCTTTCACAAACCAGATGGTCAGCCCGAGCTGATGCAGTAAGTGCTTTGCATGGGGGTTATAAAAGAATATTAGAAGCTTTAATCACCATCGCAAACGATACTGAAAAGGCACGAGAAACAAGAGACGAAGCCCTTAGTCTGTCTAGAAAAATGGGAAATCTAGAATTTATTATACTGACGGAAATCTGGAGCACCATATTGGAAAGAATAGACAAAACAAGTAATTATCTTCAGAAAGAAACAATAACACTGGACGTTGCAACCAATTTGTTGACTTCACTTTATGATTTTATTACTAACCTCAGGGATAAATTTGATAACTTCGAATCATCTGCCAAAGAAAATAACCCAGAATCTGACTACAAAGATCTATCTCAAAGAACAAGACGTAGAAGCTCACGGCTGATTTTTTTTGATGGCTCTGCGCCATCAGTCCAATTGAATGGAAAAGAGCGATTCAACGTAGAAACCTTTCTCCCAATAATCGATACCTTGAGTGTTCATCTAAAACAGCGACAAAGTTCATATGAGACCGTCAGTCAACGTTTTAGTTTATTTTTTCACTTAAAAACTCTGAATTCCGAAGAGATACGACAAGGATGCAAAGAATTTTCTCAAATCTATCACGAAGATGTAAATGAAAAAGAGTTAGAAATAGAATGTCAACATTTAAAAGAATACTGAAAAAATGTTCAGAGTGAAAATGAAGCATCTAACAGTGTACAGGAAGTATATAATCTATTAAAGCAAAACAAAATTGAAGACACATTTCCTAACGTAGAAATTGCATTGAGAATATTTTTAAGTATGATGGTAACTAACTGCAGCGGAGAACGCTCCTTCTCCAAATTGAAACGAATAAAAAATGAATTAAGAAGTACAATGCTTCAAGAGAGATTAACTAGTTTGTCGCTGATGTCCATAGAATGTGATATTCTCAATACCATAGATTTTGAAGATGTGATTAACGATTTTGCTCATCTTAAATCTAGAAGGGTACCTTTGCAATCAACATAGAATTAATCTAAGGATTTTATGTTAAGCGAGTTACTTTTGTAGATTATTTTTTATATTTCCTATTTTTTTATAGATAGTAACTAAATAAAAATAAATTTAGAACCTTGTTTGTCTTTCTTTATCTATTGTAACTAAATAGTGTTTTCTCAAGGTCCTAGGGGCCCCATGATCCTAATGTGCCCAGGGCCTCAAACAGTTTAAAGACGGCCCTGCAACCCGTGAGCTCTTGATCGCAAGTCCGTCCTCACCCACTAGACTACCACCACTTCAAAGGGTAGTTACAAACGTGGGTCTATTGAATACAAAGCTGAAAAAACAATAAGATCGTAAGGTCGACTCCCTAACCACTAAGCAACCGAGGCGTTAAGATAACAATGACGTTTATCGTCAAGATATAAAATGATGCAATTTTAAATAGAATACTAATTAATGTGCTCCAGAATTTCCCTCAGAATCGTTCTTTTCCTGTCCATTTGAGTCATACCTCTGATGTTGACAATCAGGTGGGCCTGTGCTTTACTACCTTAAAAAACTGTTGAGTGACGGTGCCTTTGTTTAAGAAATAGTATTATTTAGCAACTTCAAGGAAAACTTTGAAGTAACAAAAATATTAATATCCTTATTCATAATTTAGTATGCATTGCTGTCGTTACTAATTATCAAGGTCATGTAAGGCATTAAAATAATTCGTGTTTACATAAACTAGACAGTGTGTTCTGTAGGTGACCCGAGTGCTGACGGAGAAAAAATACAAGTATCACCACCCCATCTCATCCGAAGGGTGTCATAAGAGGCGACTAACGGCAAAACACGCAGACGATATCACTGCGAGAGAAGGAAAACTCGAAATAAAACCTTGTACCAACCCGTCTGGCCAGTATGGAAATAGTGGGCCAAAGCATCCCAATATTGGGAGAGGTGGAGTATGGAGGATGTCCAGCAGTGGACTACGATAGGCTTATTGATGGAGGAGGTGTGTCATCTTGTCATCATACTTACCATCAGTGCCTATCAGTAGCAAAAAACTTATTTGGGACATCGTTTACCTAGTAACATACTTTGAGAGAGCAGAAGTTATCAGAACAGTCAACCGCTTGATTAATTAAAAACATTTCTTAAGATAACTAACGAATTAGCAACAGCGCTGACCTTGTCACGTTTACCTATATCCAGCTAATGTTACTTATTTATCTATTTTTAGATAGGACACGTCAATTAGACTGCCTCGCCTAGTGTTAAGATGAAGGCAAAGTCTCAGAAAAGAGAATCTTCATTACATTACACATACCATGTTCCAATAGTGACATTCAACTAGACAGCCTCATCATAATGCTTTTTTGCGCCCCATTTAAAAGACCCGGGACTGTAAAAGAAGGAAACACGTGAGCGGGTATTTTTTTTATACCACTTAGGTGGCAGACAGGCACACGGCCGACCTGATGAAAAGTGGTTACCGTGGCCTATGGACGTGTGCAACACCAGAGGAGTCGCACTCGGCTGCTGACCCTGTAAGAATAGAGAGTTTCTGTGCCGTCAGAGTAGAAGACAAACCAGGACAAGACTTTGTTCTTCCCACTGACAGCACTATAGAAATAGGAACACTTGGAACAGTGTAATAACCTTTGAACTATCGCGGTCCATGACATACAATAATGTTAACGGGATCATGATATACGTATATATATACGTCAGGCAACCCAAAGGTATGCATGCACCTATACATATACCATTTTCGCGTTAATTCCCGTTAACATTTTTTTTCTTTTTATACCACTTAGTTGGCAGACAAGCACACGGCCCACCTGATGGAAAGTGGTTACCGTGACCTATGGACGTCTGTAACACCAGAGGAGTCACAGTCGCGCTGCCAACCCTGTAAGTACAGAGTTTCTGTGCCGTCAGTAGAAGACAAAGTAGGACAAGCCTTTAGTCTTCCCACTGACAGCACAAACCAAAGAGTATATAAGAGTAAGAGGGCGCACTTCAAACAAAAAATCCGAGCTCGGCTCGGCAATTTTTTTTTAATATTTCACGACGCCGGGGTACGAGGAGGGAGAAGAGTTCCCCCTCTACACCGGGGTAGCTATACGCCTTTTTAGCCGTCTCTAGCCAAATAGGCTTAAAGAACTGCATAGTTCCTTAATAATCGATTAATTCCGATTTAAAAAAATCGGTTTCATACAATTGGAATCGATTATTCGCTGGAAATATTTAGGAAACTGAAATAAAATTTCTGAACGAAAATATTTAGGAAAGCGAAATAAAATTCCTGAACGAATATTCATAATTTCTTTATTAGGCCTACTATAATAAATATATATATACTATTCACGTTATTACATATTCTAAGAATAATCATAGTTAGAAGGCATTTTTAGTTTCTTTAACGTGAAAAATGTAATTTATTTGCTGTTAAAATACAATTATATGCTCTATTCACAACAGCTGATGATTTAATGTGTAATAACCGGTTAGGAATACAAACCTATCGGAGCTGATATAGCTAGGTCAAACACTCACATAAAGAAATAAAGAATCAACATCTGAGAGCAAAAAAAAGTCAATATCTCAAAAAACTTAATAAGAGTCAATATATCGCCATAAACAGTCTATTTCTCACAAAACACAAAGAGTCAATTTCTCACACAACACAAGGAGTCAATTTCTCACAAAACAGGATAAACTAGCAGTATTCAACACTATAGAGGAGTAGTCACTCAATTCAACGTAAGCAGTAGATATTTAAAACAGAAATCTTCAATTTTAACAATATTTTCACCAACACGAAAACAAAACAAATATACAAATATGGCGTCTAGGAG
The DNA here is from genome assembly GCA_963662185.1 of Eilema griseolum. Taxonomy (NCBI): domain Eukaryota; kingdom Metazoa; phylum Arthropoda; class Insecta; order Lepidoptera; family Erebidae; genus Eilema; species Eilema griseolum. The sequence continues at coordinate 1,533,419 of OY759252.1, forward strand.
CTAAATGACAGCGTTACAAACTCGCCAATCGCCACTCGGCGTCCAGAAAAATGAACCAATCAGTAGAAATGTCAAATACGTCAATTAACCAATCAGAGGAAAGGAAGTTTGCCTGTTGAAAGAAATCGATTTTTTTCTTTAGGCAAGTATACTTTTTCTGTAACCAATCAGAGAAAACTACTACTTTCCTCTGATTGGTTACAGAAAAAGCTGATTGGTTGGAATTTCACGACGCCAAGTTCTGAGTCCAAGTAGGGAAGTGTCCCATGCCTGGCACAAACTCTCCAGTGAGCTCTGGCTACCCTACTCACCGTCGGGAACACAACACGAGGTTATTATGACCGCGGTATTCTGTGGGATGGAATTGGACGTAAATACCGTTGTGTCCTACCTCCTCGTAACCAGGCCCCTCTTCCCCACTGGGCACTATGGGCACGTGCCCAGGGCCCCGCGATCGAATGGGGCCCCCTAGTTCCTGCCAGATTACCAAATGATAACCGATATTTAGGTATTACCGAAAAACATTAATTTTGAAAAATCTGATGATAATGACTTACTACAATACCTACGCTTATTATATTAGCTTTAGTTTGCCGCATGCGGATAGCTATACCTTGTACAACATAGCTTGAACTTTTTGACAGATGGGTCATTGATGGGAAACAGAAAATATCTATTGGTGTAAAAAATGTGTTGGCTAAATATGTGGCTGTATGTATGTTTTAAACTATTCAAAATAAATAAATTCATTCGTCAATCAATTTTATTGCACTAGACATAAAAACATTGGGTAGGTACCATTGTTTTCAGTTTTTCTATTCAAATTTTACTTCGAAGCAATAAAAACCACTTAAGACTTTCGGAAAATGCTTGAGTCCTTAACAGGTACTCTTATGTTGTGTGTCTATTCTTATGATTATTATCAATTTTTAATATTATTAAAATAAGAAAATATTGTTCGTCGTTGCAAAGTTATATCGATTTCAGATTTGACATCCGTCAAAAAGAAAGATCAAACTAATAAATAAACAGGGTATAAGTACTCCACTCTCTCTCAAAAATGAGTTTTTCCGATATTAGTATATTTAGGTTAATTTAAATACCCATATGTAAGTATAAGAATACAATTAAAAGAAAAATTATTAAATTAAAAAAAGAAGAATTATTTGATGCGGTGTGGTTTATGTCTTTAAGAAACCTATTCGAACGTCATTCGTAATACCAAAGACAAAAAAGGGGAATTCCCGACTCCCGATCGTCGTTTGACTTGACGAACGGGAATTCCCTTCAAGTATTTGTCTGCGATGTTGTGGCGTTTGTTTTGTTTGTAGTTGTTAGTTTGTTACTGACTGTGCTTGAGCTCTGACAAAAAAATAGTATTGTTTGATTAAATCGTCGTTTGTCTGTTTTGTGTTAGCGAATATTTTCGTTATAAAATTAATTAAATACTGAATTATATGTCGAAACGGTCATATCCTAGTGGATCTGAAAAAAGGAAAAAAGCTCTACATCAGAAAGAAGTAATTGAAAAGTTACCAAAATTAACATCATATTTTACTACTACTACTGGAGAAACTTCTGTAAGTAGCAATCAACTCATAAATGTTCCACATGATGACTCAGCTCAATTACAAATTGCGGGAATTTCTAAACCTTCATGTTCCAATTTTGAAAAAGAGATTGAATCAGAAAGCGACTATTCCTACGACGAAAGTGCAACGACTTCAGTAACTTCACTAAAACCGACAACTCCAACTGTGTCAATTGAACAGCAGTTTTCCAACACAGAAGAATTAATATCGCACGATCCCGCCGATTATTTTCACGAAAAGGTTGTTGAAATAAATCGCGAAATTTTAATTCGTAAGGGACCAGTATATTTTCAAAATAAAGATTCTGACTTTTCCGAGGCATCCAGAACCTACAAAGATGGTACTAAATTAGTGACGAGATATTTCAACAAAGCATTATTTATTCGCAAATTAAAGAACAATGAAAGCGTCGAAAGAAAATGGTTGCTGTATTCGCCTTCCAAATGCTCTGTATTTTGTTTTTCATGCTGCTTATTTAACCCAACTGATGTTAATCTTTGCTCTCGGAATGGATGTAATGATTGGAAGCATATTAATCACATAATTTTAACACATGAAAATAGCCCAGCGCATAAGCAATCTATGATGACTTATCTGGCACGAAGTAAAGCGGTTGGTAGAGTAGATATAGAGTTATTATCTCAACATCAAAAGGAAGTGGATTACTGGAGAAACGAACTTAAACGGATTGTAGCTGTTGTAAAATTTTTGGCATCGAGAGGGCTTCCATTTCGCGGCGACAATGAAATCCTAGGATCTCCAAACAATGGAAATTATTTGGGTTGTGTGGAATTATTGAGTGAATTTGATCCATTTCTTGCAGATCACTTAAAAAAATTTGGGAATCCTGGAAAGGGTAACATTTCTTATTTATCAGCAAATATCTGTAATGAGTTTATTGAAGTAATGGGAAAACAGGTTCTAAAAAAAATTATAAATGAAGTTAAATCAGCAAAATATTTTTCCATAAGCGTTGACAGTACGCCCGATCTGTCTCATATTGACCAGCTAACTTTCATCATTTGATACGTAAAAGACTGTGTTCCTGTTGAAAGGTTTTTGAAATTTATACCTATTAAAGAGCATAAATCTAAGTATTTAGCGGAGACCATCTTAAATTTTTTAGAGATACATGATATTCCCATAAAAGATTGCAGAGGACAAAGCTACGACAATGCTTCAAATATATCGGGAAAGTATAGTGGTCTACAAACAAGAATCAAGGAAAAATGTGAATTTGCCACCTTTATACCATGTGCAGGACATTCACTAAACTTGGTAGGTGTCCATGCTGCTGGGTGTGTACCGGAGGCATCACAGTTTTTTGAAATAGTTCAGAAAGTGTACAACTTTTTTTCGGGCTCTACCCACAGATGGAATATATTAACAGAACATTTAGGTTCAAAAAAAGTTGTTAAGAGTCTTTCACAAACCAGATGGTCAGCCCGAGCTGATGCAGTAAGTGCTTTGCATGGGGGTTATAAAAGAATATTAGAAGCTTTAATCACCATCGCAAACGATACTGAAAAGGCACGAGAAACAAGAGACGAAGCCCTTAGTCTGTCTAGAAAAATGGGAAATCTAGAATTTATTATACTGACGGAAATCTGGAGCACCATATTGGAAAGAATAGACAAAACAAGTAATTATCTTCAGAAAGAAACAATAACACTGGACGTTGCAACCAATTTGTTGACTTCACTTTATGATTTTATTACTAACCTCAGGGATAAATTTGATAACTTCGAATCATCTGCCAAAGAAAATAACCCAGAATCTGACTACAAAGATCTATCTCAAAGAACAAGACGTAGAAGCTCACGGCTGATTTTTTTTGATGGCTCTGCGCCATCAGTCCAATTGAATGGAAAAGAGCGATTCAACGTAGAAACCTTTCTCCCAATAATCGATACCTTGAGTGTTCATCTAAAACAGCGACAAAGTTCATATGAGACCGTCAGTCAACGTTTTAGTTTATTTTTTCACTTAAAAACTCTGAATTCCGAAGAGATACGACAAGGATGCAAAGAATTTTCTCAAATCTATCACGAAGATGTAAATGAAAAAGAGTTAGAAATAGAATGTCAACATTTAAAAGAATACTGAAAAAATGTTCAGAGTGAAAATGAAGCATCTAACAGTGTACAGGAAGTATATAATCTATTAAAGCAAAACAAAATTGAAGACACATTTCCTAACGTAGAAATTGCATTGAGAATATTTTTAAGTATGATGGTAACTAACTGCAGCGGAGAACGCTCCTTCTCCAAATTGAAACGAATAAAAAATGAATTAAGAAGTACAATGCTTCAAGAGAGATTAACTAGTTTGTCGCTGATGTCCATAGAATGTGATATTCTCAATACCATAGATTTTGAAGATGTGATTAACGATTTTGCTCATCTTAAATCTAGAAGGGTACCTTTGCAATCAACATAGAATTAATCTAAGGATTTTATGTTAAGCGAGTTACTTTTGTAGATTATTTTTTATATTTCCTATTTTTTTATAGATAGTAACTAAATAAAAATAAATTTAGAACCTTGTTTGTCTTTCTTTATCTATTGTAACTAAATAGTGTTTTCTCAAGGTCCTAGGGGCCCCATGATCCTAATGTGCCCAGGGCCTCAAATAGTTTAAAGACGGCCCTGCTCGTAACGTCATTGCTTTAAAGTCTACAATTAAATGGATTTTAGCATTGCTCTAGTATGACAGCGGTTTTGCTTTTGTAGAATTGAGGGTGATTGCATAACCTAATGAGTGTACGTCATAGATAAAAGAAAAGTAGGTAGGTAATAATGCCAATAACCTAATGACAGATAGCCTCTGACTCATGACCTTCATTGAACAGAAGTGTACCTATGTAGAGTTGAGTGGTACCATTGCTACTGTTAACGCACTCAGAGATATTATCGGAAATGAAAGGGGGCATACAAGAGTCAGTCCGCCTGACCTAATCTCTAGGTACAAGCGTTGCGGCATCATCTTTCATTAGGTACAGGAATGTCGTGGACTCTTTAGTCCCCACTTCCGAGGAGAGGGCCAGATCGTGAGAGATGGCCCTGGGTCGGCCGGGGTGCGAGGGATATGCCTGTCAACCTCACCTTCGGCAACCAAAAACGACCCAAAGGCGGAGTGCGTTTTGGTCGGTTCGAGTCCGACATAACCTTTTCCACCGGCTCCGGTGGGGAGTATCAGTGGGGATTTTGCGCACGTAAGAAAAAATAATGGAACAGGGATGTCTTCTGATAAACGTTAAAACGTAATGACAAAATAATATAATATGTAATCATCAGTTATGTGTGTATTTATCGCAGGTTTATAAGTGCCCGGTTAATGGCAATAGGCTCGCCAACTATTACATTGAGACCTAAACATAAACTGGCGTTTGGGTGCTAGCACCTCTGCCTACCCCTTCGGGGATATAGGCGTTTAGGTATGCTATGTTATGGAATCACAATTTTAAATGTTAGCAACACACTACTTACATTGAGTTGAAGTGGTGTCATTGCATTTTGTATTTGTCAATCACTTATCTAGATACTTATTAGATGTCCAATAAAACCATTTCAACTTAAACATCTAGCTAGATCTATAACTACTATTCTATAAATGCGAAAGTAAATCTGTCTGTATATTACTCTTTCACACATAAAAAATCACTGAATCGATTTTGATGAAATTTGTTACAGGGGTGGATAAGACCTTAGAGAAGAAAGGCTATGTTTAGTTGTGATAACCGACATCCATTATTTTATACTACTTAGGTGGCAGACAAGTACACGGCCCACCCGATGGAAAGTGGTTACCGTGGCCTATGGACGTGTGTAACACCAGAGAAGCCACACTCGCGCTGCCGACCCTGTAAGCACAGAGTTTCTGTGCCGTCAGTGTAGAGCACAAAGCAGGACAAGCCTTTAGTCATCCCACTGACGGCACAAATTCTCCAGTGAGCTCTGGCTACCCTACTCACCACTGGGAACACAACACGAAGTTATAACCGCGGTATTCTGTAGGGCGGAGGTACTTCCCCAGTCGGACTGCTCAATTGGGCGGAAATACCGCCGTGTCCTACCTCCTATAACTCAATTGGGCGGAAATACCTCCGTGTCCTACCTCCCTTTTTTGAAGGACCCCGTATTTTAGTCGCTTGGAAAAACCGCAGCAGGGAGTTCATTCCACAGCTTGAACGTTCCACCGTGAGATGAAGTTCCTTTCATACCGCACAGTGCGCACCCTTTCCGGTAGCAAAGTGTGAGGATGAATTCCCTGTCTATGGCGAGTGGTGCGATGATAGAATGTAGCTGTGGGCATCATGTCAAACAATTTATCTGAACACAAACCATTGTATAGGCAGTAGAACACACAAAGAATACAAGTATCACCACCCCATCTCATCCGAAGGAAGAGGAAACTTACCCAGTCGATATCACTGCGAGAGAAGTAAAACTCGAAATAAAACCCTGTACCAACCCCTCTGGCCAGCGTGGAAACAGTAAGTCAACGCCTCCCAACATTGTGAGAGGCCTAGTCCAGCAGTGGACTGCGATGGGCTAGTTGATAGAACACACTCAGCGAGCCTAAGTCCCTCCTAAGCCTGAGAGATTCCACATCGCCTACGAGTGAGGAATTGTCGACGAGTCTTAACGCCCTTTTTCATGCGGAGGCGGGCGGAGCTCAGCAACCGCTAGTAGGTATATTATATCTATAAGAAAAAGCGTGCATCACAGTTTTATGACTCAACGCTGGCAACTGGCCCTTGTGCCAGGTACATATGACCACAAATAGTGCAAAACAGTTGAATTGAAGGTAAATTAAAGTATTTGTTTACCTCAAGGATAAAGTAAATAATGTTTTTTGTTGTAAACAAGCTCACATCTAATCTTAACTTGAAACTGATCATCATCTAAGTCAAAGTCAAAAATCTCAAACTTCACTTACAAAACGTCAAAAAAAGACTTATGCACTGTACTTGCCAGAGATAGAATAAGATTTAAAAATGTGAATAGGGAGCAATAGCGCACATTTGGAGGGACCTATGTCCAGCAGTAATTATTGATTAACACAAGTTTAACTAACGCACGTGAAAACCAGTCGATATTTAATAAAAAATACATGTCAGGTGTAGGTACAGCGAAAGTTATCTAATATTTTGACTGCTTTTACCTTATGTTACAAGATGAATCTTAATCCAATCAAAGCCCCGAGTACTTGAAGTCTTATCTATAAAATCAAAATGCATTTTGATTTAGAGATAAATAACATTATTATTTCGTTCTTGACTTGATATCACTATCAATCAAATACCTACCTAGTGAATTCTACAAGCTTCTATGATCAAACTTTCATAGTAGAAGTCTGTCGATCTCTATAGAATGCACTTTCCATAGATTAATGAGAACACTATGGTCACTATAAAGAGGAAGATAGCTTCTGACATAATATTATATCGGAACCATTGATATACAAAAACACATTTATACAAAACATATACAAAAACAAAAAAAAATTTGTATATCAATGATCGGAACAAATAAAAACTCTTTTCGCAATAAATTATTTAATATAGTTTTATAACAACATATTCATAACTTTGTGACATATCGCCACAAGATAAAACATACAGAAATTAAACTATTCACTTAAATTGTCAAATTAGAATATATTATTATGGTACACGTAACATATAATGATATATATACATATTTTTATTACGGGTAAATAAATTGGCGGGAACGCCATTACGAATAAAAAATGAATTAAAGTTCCCGTCAAAATTTAAATGAAGTACCTATCTCAAATAGAGTTGTAAAATATGAGTATTTATTTGAAATATTATTGCTTATAGTTACCATACGATGTTAGGACTATTGGTGTTCATCATTATGTCTGGGGGCCATTCGTTAACATACAGATTGTCACATACTAATGAATTTCTTGTATACCTACTACCGGCTGTTCGGAACAAAAAAAAAAATTACGGGATGGTCATCAGCCAACATCAACTATGTGCAACGTTTTGTGGCTGTCATATAGGGCCACGATTCCGCTAATGGTCAATCACTATCAAATAGACACGGCAAGAAATGACATTTAATTTTACACTTCACTGCTGTGCTGTTAACGTCTAAAATTTAATGTCATCTTGAAGAGCCGATAAAATAATGGAATGATATCTATTTAATTGCATTTTGGACTTCAAACTTTTTTATCAATAAAGTTCAAAATTGAATGTAATTTGCAGTGTTTGTGATAACAGTGGTTCTCAATAAGCAGAATCAGGGTCCAAATGATGTTACAAAATGGAGTGTTATTCTTATAGCCGTTAACATATAATTAGGTACTCCCCACGACCGTGATAAAAGTTTTGTTCTGAACAGCAGTCATAGTTCACAAACAGCCGACAAGGGACACGGCATTTATTGACAAATTATATTACAATATAATATTCATGCAAAAAAAGTTTATTAAAAATATATCATCACCTTAAAAGGTGATATAACAAACATTACTCGTGGGCGAGATGAAGACATTCGATGGATAGTATCAGTCTCAACATGGCGGGTAAGACTCTTGTCTTTATTCTTTTCAATTCAATCAATGGACTAGCAGAAATATCTGGTAGCTTACCAAAAACTACTCATTACATTGGTCGAAAAGACAAATTCTCTAGAGATTTTTCTATGGGGCCATTCTGAGGCTGAATGCGTAACCAACAAAAGGGGATCTGTAGTCTCCCATTCCGCAGAAGACTCACCAGACGGAGTCTCGAATACTTCAAAAAACTCACCTCCATGAATGTTGCTATTAGGGCGGCTAGTTACCTCATCTTGAACTTGCTTCTACAAATCGACCCAGGTCCAAGACGTTAATGAGAAGTATGGCGCGTGCAACTCCCTACCTGATTCAAGTAAGACTCCGCAATCCACTGCTAGACCATTTACTATACGAGGGGCGTTCTCAGTCTGCCTAGGATCCTGGTGATTTTCTTTTTAGGTTACACCCTGGAACCCATTAAAATCCCGGGGACTCCCATGTTGTTTTAGTAGATTCGCGTCTATCTCACCCGTAAAACAAGGGGAACTGGTGGTCTTCACATACAAAATAGCAAATTTAATATCGATAAGGCGCGAATTGAGGTAGTTACATAGTTGCGAGCATCACAGATAAAATCACAGGCATTTGGCTCTGTAAGGTGACGCGATGAGGCGAGAAGACCAAGAGAAGAGAAAGAGTCCAAGCCAGGTGGTTGCCTTCTGTGACTCGCGACTGGTAATTAGTCTACTATAATGTGGCTACCTAGGATAGACTGTCTTGGCGCATAGAAAAAGCCTACCCTGATAATGGGAAGTGGCAGGAAAGATTATGTTGTGCAACATTTTTTTAACACCATACATAGTATTTAGTAGTAACTGATTGCACTAAAGTGATTTTTGACCGAACCTGTTTAATTTATCTATGGTATAACTAAAACTAGAGTAGTTGTTAGTTATACCAGATACTTGGTTCAAAGAGACCTATTGCAGATGGGCCATGGGTACTGTCAGCAGAAGGAAGGGGTGCTGTGCTTGAAAACCTCATGGCGCACGGAAATGCATAGTGAATGGGAAATGGAAATGCAACCCCTTTTTGGGAACTCCCCGCTGATATTAAGGGAGAAATTCAACTCAATGCTTCTTCGTTTCGCGCTTTTTGTTATGGATGGGAGTAGATTTATAACGACGAATTTTATTTTTCGAAGAAAGTTTTACTTTCACTAGGACTAAGTTATTGCTGATCATCACATAAATATTATGAAAATCGTATTAGTCCCAAAAATAAGTTAATCAGCACAACAAAATTTACTAAAAATTTCTATTCGATCATATCACCCAATTTAATAATACTTTGTACCATAGACAATGGTAAAACAATAGACAAATTCGTTTATCATTCATTTAGTTCACTCTTCTACTGATCAGATTTTGTCTATGATTCAGTTACCTACATTTTTCGCGGTTTCCTCTTAGCTGATATTGTTTCTTCTAGATAAATAATGCAATTTCGGTTTGTATAAATCGGACGTGTCGTATCTCTGCACTTTGTTTCTTGGCGCTGATTTAATCTTCCCGTTTGGTGTTTGATGTGTGGCAGGAGTGTTCTGTTCGTAGTTTTCGACTGATTTGTCGCTAGATGGACTGTTTGGGAGATCTGTGAAGTGTTAAAAAAAAATTGTAAGAACATGAGTGGCTTTAAAACTACCAAAACCTGGGAATACGAGTCCGAGTCGAGTCTATGCACCTAAATAAACCTAAGAATCCCTTGAAGAGTACCAATGTTTCCAGAAAGTTAAAAAAAAAGGAGTTGATCTACCTGAGTATAAATGAATAAAAAAGACCTTCTTTTTATTATATTAATGTTAAAAAGTGAAGATTAGTTAGTTATAAGGAGAAAGTGCAGAAAGCTGAAATTTGCATGCATGCATGAAATTGCATGTATTAACAAAATATAATAAATACAATAAAACATTCATTGTTTACGTTCATACTGCCAACATCAAACAAATTAATAAAAACAGGTATTTTTAAACACTCGCCACTGACATAAAACAACATAATAGGACCTATAAAAAGAGATCTCGCAACAAAATATAGTCGCCAATTAACGACTACCTGGCTAAATAATTGCTATTGTTTAAAAATTTATTACTGCAGTCGGCAATTATACGACTATCTGGCTGGCATTTTGGAAAGACTTAACCAAATATAGTCGGTAGTTAACGACTACCTGGCTTCATTATTATTCATAATTTACCAGTGACTACTTTATTCGGTAATTTTGACGACTATGCGACATAATTGACTTCAGTCGCCTATAGTCGGTATTTGTATTATTTAAACGGACTCACTAGTTCTCTTAGGCCTGGGTAGACCCACCCGTCTCGCTCTGCCCAAATATTTCGACCGTGGCGGGTTTGACACCCTGTTGTTGTTTGACTGTTCTTCACTTTCTGAAATATTGTCGGAATTATGATTGAATAACGGTCTGAAATTTCGCAGAGCTTGTAAATAGAAGATGTCAGTGTACATCCTGATTTTATAGTCGTTTCGTATAAAAAAATATGGATACAGTTTCAATCGTAAAACGTCTATAAGTATTAATTTTCTTTTTTCTTTCAAATAAAATACAGGCTAGAGGAACAATGTTTTTTTTTCGTCTCATTACTACTTCGGACGATTTTGGTATCGAAACTGTGCCCAAAAACGTTTTATCCGAAACGACTATAACATCAGGGTGCATGGTAACCGAATTTTGATATGGCGCCTCGAGAAGAGAGTAGACAAATGAACGGGTTGCTTGGGCTTTGTGAAGCAGTAGACAGTTTGGTATTTATATAGAGTAGTTAAAATAATTTGTTCATGATTAGACGGCGCTATGTTTTTGACAATATGCTCGCGTTTAACCTAAATTTCCTGTTTTTAAGTAAACCTAAAAGTGACCTGTTCACTCTAGACTTGAAGATTCTCAGGGAGGGAGCAGATGAGAACCACTCTTAAGAAGCATAATAAATGTATCCCTAAAACTTTTTGTGCCATATATGATTAGAAAATCCACCACCGCGGTTTCAACCACTCTATAAACATGCCAAAATGTTAGTGTGTTCTACTTTGGAGAGAACACTTTACAAAAAAAAACAAACCAAACTTAGTCATACCTCATGTTTTTCCCTGAAAAGTGCGGTAACCGGGGAACTGTAATGTATGCTTATACATCATCTTAAGTTTATGAACTGATGAACAAATATTTCTTTAATTTTTAACATAACATTAGGACATTAGGGCGCAAATATCATTTATGGCCGAAATAGGAACACTTGGAACAGTGTAATAACCTTTGAACTATCGCGGTCCATGACATACAATAATGTTAACGGGATCATGATATACGTATATATATACGTCAGGCAACCCAAAGGTATGCATGCACCTATACATATACCATTTTCGCGTTAATTCCCGTTAACATTTTTTTTTCTTTTTATACCACTTAGTTGGCAGACAAGCACACGGCCCACCTGATGGAAAGTGGTTACCGTGACCTATGGACGTCTGTAACACCAGAGGAGTCACAGTCGCGCTGCCAACCCTGTAAGTACAGAGTTTCTGTGCCGTCAGTAGAAGACAAAGTAGGACAAGCCTTTAGTCTTCCCACTGACAGCACAAATTCTCCAGTGAGCTTTGGCTACCCTACTCACCGCTGTGTTACACAACACAAAGTTATTATAGCCGCGGTATTCTGTAGGGCGGAGGTACTACCCCAGTCGGACTGCTCAATCGGGCGGAAATACCGCCGTGTCCTACCTCCTTATTACACACATCAACAAAGTCTAGGGAACAAGGACATTTCTAGTTTTTATTTAAAAACCCTTTCTTGTAATAGTGAGTGTTTTATATCAATAAAAGGGTATTTTTAAACCGTTTTTAATTTTAATTTTAATAAAAACATTTTCATACTAATTTTTTTTTTTTAAGAAAGAATTGAATAGTGCCAATATTGAGTATTACAACCTTCTATGATTAGGCACAAAAATAACGAGGTAGTAAGAAATACAGTAATTAACCGTACTTTAAACGTTTTTAATAATCTGTAGGACCTCCTAAAGCATTAGCAACAGCTCGACAACGGCGTGGCATACTTAGTATGAGATTGTCAATCATCGTCTGTGGAATATGGCTCCATACACTGCGAAGGTGTAAAAAAAGTTGTTCTTCAGTGTTCAGATTTTCCAAAGAATCACTGAAAGCTCTTCTCCCAAGCAAATCCCAGGCATGCTCTATGGGATTGAGGTCGGCAGACTGAGCAGGCCATTCCAACGTCGTCATATTGTGCTCGCTTAACGCATTGACCACTACCCTCGCGGTGTGTGACCGTGCATTATCTTGCATGAACATAAAATATTGACCGAACTGCTGTCGATGAGGGATTACCATGGGGTGTATAACCTCCTGAATGTATTGGTTTGCATTCAAATTGCCCCGTATCCAAACGAGGTCGGTCCTTCCACCAAGGCGAATTCCAGCCCATACCATGATTGTTCCACCTTGGTAAGGATGAACTTCTTGCGGATTCTGGAGACGACTCCGACGTCCAGGAACTCGCCATATACGCACTCTTCTCGAATCAGGATGAAAACCGAAGCAAGATTCGTCGGAAAACAGAACCCGTGCCCATTGATGGTCGGTCCACTGTAAATGTGCGTTAGCCCACAATAAGCGACGACCTCGATTTCCACGTCGAAGAGCTGGAACCCTAAGCGGTCTGCGAGCATAAAGATTGGCTTCGTGTAGTCTTCTTCTGACAGTTTGATCGCTAATAACCACTTGATGCTGAGACTGGAGGCCTGCGACCAACTGACGAGCAGTAATCGTGGGTTGCCGCCTTGCGGAATTTTGCAAGAAACGATCTTGTCGCGGGGTAGTAACCCTATTTCGTCCCCTGTGACGTTCGGCAACATCCCCTGTAGACCTGTAGCGTGCCTATAATCTGCAAATTACGCTTGGTTGGGTGTTGACAGCATCCGCTACGTCGCGTTGAGTTCGTCCAGCTTGCAGCATACCAACAGCCCTTAACATCTCTTCGCGACTTAAATGACGACGTGACATGATGACTACAGTCACAAAAATGCACAAACCATACGTAAAAGACGTATTATTGATAATAAACGTTATTTACAATAAAAAAAAATAATTTTTATTTTGCCTCAGAGAAACTGCACAATCAAACACTTAAAAGTTTTCCCTCCATATTCGAAAATCATTACTTATTTAAATTTATTTTTAAATTTCGAACAACTCTGTAATCTACTTTATTCTATTTTTATTTATTTGCTGCCAGTTATTTGCAAAACAAGATTTACACGAAAAAAAATAATTGGGGTCATCTTGTTCCCTAGACTTTGTTGAGGTGTTTATTATTATTAACATTATTATATAGTTGGAACAGTGATCTACCAATGCAGCAGGCGATTGGGGAGGACTCAATTGACATCGGATAAACACGTAAGTATGTTATGATGTGTGTTAAAGTTGACTTTTAAAATCAAACAAGGAATAAAAATCTTGATATTATCGAGTGGATAGCCTAGAAAAAGTATATACATATGTATATAAATCCGCAAGCTAAAATTAAAAATTTTATGAGGGATATTATAAAGTGATACATGCCAAAAAGCCTTGCCCAGAAATGTTAGCCACATGCGGCATTCAATTTGTGCATTATGTAGCCCCTACTGTAACTGTATTGAGATTTGCAGTTTGTAATTCGGGATTATCTATGTATAGTCGGCATCAAAATGATCTTGACAAAAAAGATTTTTTTTATACCACTTGGTCCCCTGATGGATGGATGGATGGAAAGTGGTTACCGTGGCCTATGGACGTGTGCAACGCCAAGGGAGTCGCACTCGCGCTGCCAATCCTGCAAGTACAGAGTTTCTGCGCCGTCAGTGTAAAAGACAAAGCAGGACAAGCTTTTGGTCTTCCTACTGACAGCACAAAAACTCTCCAGTGAGCTCTGGCTACCCTACTCACCGCCGGGAACACAACACGAGGTCATTATGGCCGCGGTATTCTGTAGGGCGGAGGCACTTCCCCAGTCGGACTGCTCAATTGGACGGAAATACTGTCGTGTTCTACCTCCTCCAAAATCTCAAATAATCTTTATACCAAGGAGTTAAAAGCAAGTCAAACTGTTTTATATTGATTTAAATTGTCTTATTGTTTAAACTAAATGTGTGTAACAAATATAAGGACAATTAGTCAACAGGAAAAAGGGAATACTAAGGTATTCATTTCATTTTGATTACTTTGTTCCTCAAGATCGATCTGACGCTGACTGGACATACACTAGACCAACTGTCTAGAATAAAAATTGTGTCGCAGTTCCTATACGAGACAGGAATAAATTTTGAATATCCAATATTTGGAATGAATGATTTGAGATTGACATAGTCATTCACATAAATAGTGTAAAACTTGGCGGAATATTTACCATGTTTATTGTTTTTTCTGTGTAACCGATATTTCGGCGCTGCAGAAAAAACAATAAACATGATTAATATCCCGGCGGGTACACTATTAATATGGAATGTTAGATAAAAAATAATTAATGAATTTCGACACCTATAGATTTACCAACCATTCCGTAAAATGGCTAAAATCGCAACTACGGTTGTCAGTGTTGTCACTGTCAAATACATACTGTTTTATTACAAATCAAGGATGATTTAGCACGATTTCACAATATGGCAGGGATGGAGGCGGCATTTTTGGTTAAACCCGTTTGACTTTGCATAAATAATATTTTTTTAATATCAAATGTATGACAGCATCGAAAAACAAAATTTGGTGACGTCACGGTAGAGCATGCGCAATTGAAATTTCACTCTGAATTCAACTGTCAAGTTCATTAGTTCGTTACACCATACCACCATACTTTTTTATAGCATGTGTCTGCAGCAGTCTGTTGCTGGTCAGGCTGTGGCCTCAAAACAATACCAATATTTTTGCTCTCTATAGCCAGTCTAGCATTGAATCATTGGTTTCAAGTTTAAAATGTTAATCATTTGTCGCAACAGCTGAGAACAAAACAAAACTTACCTTCTGTAGTTGATGAAATTTGATCCGAATCACTGAGCTTCCTCATCTTAGCCAACACCTGCCTATTATTGTTCACACTACCCTCCAGTTCCACAATTTTTCTCTTGAAAGAAAAGTTACTTTCTATACTCGAATCCATGCAATAGTCTATCCTAGGATTGTCCGTTTCGATAACACTTCCAAGTATAATCTCCATAACTTCTTGCCTAGATGTTTTGTTGACCATCTCTTCTAATTTAGCATCGTAATCACTTGACAGCTCGAAGGAACATTCAGATTTGACAGGACTAAATACTGGGGATGGAGATTTGGAATGATAAGGTGAATCTGAATCATAATTATTCTCTAAAGGTAGTGTTATTTCTGAAGCAAGATTGACATTCTTCACTACATTTTTCGCTGTTTTTGGCAGTTTTAAGTGTCCGTTTTTATAATAGTTCACTATTTCGTAGTTGCCAAATGTTGAAAACACCTCTCTTAAAATATTCTCTTCATATGTATCACAGTTTAGTAAATACACTTTGTTTGAAGAGATTTTTTCAATGAATGTTTTCAAGAAGTTACTGTACTGATGTCTTTTGAGTTCAGCTTCATGTTTCTCGTCTTCGGCAAAGTATTTAAGAGAGTTATCTTCTTCAATTTGACTACATGCTTCCGTTACATCGGATATTTCAGTATCATGTTCAACTTTGGGTTCTATTTGGTTGTTTTCGGGTATTATGACTGCATGATCTGTACATATAGATTCTTCACTGGCTAGTTCATTAGCAGGTTCATCAGTTTCTGACAATTCCTCAGTAATGATAGTAACTTCAAAATACTCTGTCCTCGTCTTATTCTCTTCGTCAACCATATTTTCTGATACAGCATCTTTTTTCTTCTCAGATGCTTTGCTTATTTCGGATATTTCCTCCATTAGTTCAGAGAATGGTTTATTTTCATTGTAAGTTCTACGTCTTTCTAGACTAGATTTTCGTTCTTCTTCTTCACCAGTAACTGTATTGTCAATCGGTGGCTCAATAACTTCATCACTAATTTCACTTATATTGACAGTTACCTCCTGGTTTTCTTCTTTCTCTTTAACAGTATCAGAATCTATAGGTACTAGGTCAGAGTCTACCTGATCTGCAATATATCCTTGGGATTCAATATTTTTAACTTCGTTTGTATGATTGATGCAGGCAAATTCAAGTTCAGGGCCAGGAATGCTAGAATAAACTTGGCTCAAACTAGGCCTCACATTTGCTTGAAATTCAAGAAGTAAAGCAGCTTCTTGATTCATTCTTTTTTGTTCCTCGTCTAGAAACTTTCTCATTCTCATCATGCGTTTAGCTTCTTTCAAATTCGCGGCAAATTTAGGCTTTTTTAACGTTATATCTGGAACAAAGGGTAGCCTTGGAGGGCTGGCTATGGGAACTTCTAAATGATTTTCCACTCTTATAGGTCTCTGAGTACCTTTAACATCATTAGTTTTATGCACACTTTGTTCTTTATCACATGGGCTCGCAGAATCGCCACTAGTTGAAGCATTATCAGATTTTGAACTTGATTCTTTACTTTCTTTTTTATTTTCAGCGGTTTTGGAACTAGAATGGTTTTGAGAACCTTTAGAGGACGAACTGCCATCATTTGAATCTCGATCAGTAGAACGCCTATTGTGATTACCTCTGCCGGACAAACTATAATGATCATCAGTTTCTTTCTTATCTTTCTTTTTATCTTTATCATCATGTTTGCTCTTGCTACTACCGCTTTTTTTATCTTTATCTCTGTCGGAACGATGAGAACTTGTTTTGGAATCTCTTTTATCTCTAGAACTTTTGTCAGAACTTCTTTCTGATCTTTCTTTATGACTAGAGGAACGTTTATCGTCTGTAGATCTTTTGTCACTTTTATCGCTTGAATGTTTCTGGCTTGAACTAGACCCACGGTGTGATTTAGCATCTCTATGGCTTGTACTCTTGTGGCTAGAGCTTCTGTGCCTGGACGAGTCTCTGCTGTCTTTTTTATCACTTCTATCTTTAGACTTGTCCCCTTCTCTATGAGAGGTCTTTGATTTGCTGTGGTCGTCTTTAGGTTTTTTATCGTGTCGGCTACTATCTCTGGAACTAGATTGCTTAGACTCCGATCTTTTATCTTTGCTGCTAGAATGTCGATGAGAATCTCTGGATCTGTGGGAGCTTTTATGACTACTACTGCCCTTTCTTTCTTCGCTTTTTTTATCTTTTTTAATATCTTCAGTGGTTTGATCTCTTTGTTCACTTACGTTCTCTATGTTATTAGTCTTACTATTAACATCACTTTCGTAGTCAATATGTAGGTTATTACTATTTGAACTGTCATCATAAAGAGGGGTATTAAATGTATTTATATTGACTTGGTTATTGAACTGATATGAAACATTTCCAAGTTCATTGTTATCTTTTTTCTCTATCTTCTCCGGCGTAGCATTTTCTGGAGATTTAGTGTCTATAGCGAATCTAAATGTACTGGGCTCTTTTTTATCATTGCTTTTGCTATCAGAATCATTATCAAATCCTTGATGAGCGTCATATGAGTTTTCATTGTTGTAATTTCGGATTGGAGTCAGAGGAGACATATTTCTCCTCAATGACGAATCGCTACTTGAATCGTCATCACTAGGGATTGGCAAAGGTTTAAAATACGAGTCTTTATCTTCTTTAGGGAAATTGGGCAGTGGAATTTCATCTGGGTGAGGGACTTCAGTAACAGATTGTTCAATTTTGTCGAGCTCAAACTTCGGCGGACTGTTTTCTGGTGCTGGTATATTCTCTAATTTTATTTCATCATGAGGCATATGCTTGGTTTTGTCTTCACTGGATTCAGATGAATCTATTGTCAAAGTAGTAATAGCTGGCAACGGTATTTCCTCTGTAATATTTTCACATTCAATATCTTTCTTTTCAAAGATTTTTTCTTCTTCTTTCACATGTTTGACCTCTTCTACATCCATCTTATTATCTTCTATATTATCCTCATCCATGGCTTCAGTTTTATCATCGTTACTTTTAACCGAACCAGGGCTGACGGCTTCAAGGTCAGTTGGTAAAAGATCAGCTGAGTCAACTTTTCCATTGGATGTTTCAGCTGCATTTGCAGACTTTTTCCTCGATATGCCCAAGTAGTTGTACACAAGATCTTCTACTTGTGGTATGAAAACTGATGCTACTTTTGGATTGACTACTTGATCGACGATACGTTCGACACCCTGCTCCAAATAGTTGCCACTGAAAATGATCACAATCTCAGTAAATGCCCATCAGTCAAAAAAAATATTTATACATGCAACAAATGTAATGTGAATAAATACGAGTTTAGCTATCGTCTTTTTAAATGTCAAGAGTTCAAATCGTCTGGATAGCAACACACTCTTTTCATCTGAATACCAATTTCTTTCTCATGTGATGTGACCCCCCAACTCCGAAAGCAAACCCAGAGCTTCGTCTGTCAGTCAGTAAGTGGCTCGTCGTAGGTGATGTTGGCTTGGTCCAATGTGGGGTCAAATGACAGTTAATCTAAAGTCAGATTCGAACGCAACTGGGTTAACCACAGGGATAATGAAACTTAGGAATAATCTCGTAAAATGTTACAATGAATGTAAATGCTACAACAAATACAAATGCTACGCTCAATGCAACTTACTCTAATATGTGTTTTCTAAGTTTCTCACGGAGTTGATTTTTGTTGAGGTCAGGTTTCCAGCATTGACGAGAGAGAAATGACGACACAGAATTTTCTACACGCTGTCGGAGATTCTGATATGCAGGGCGGGTGTCCACATCTGCGATGCAATCTTTACGAAACTGAAAATTTAGAAAATAAGAATACAAAAGTGTCACATGCGTAGGGTGTACAGGGGGGCCTGACTCAGTGACTAATAAATATCTTTCAAGCTGAAGGCAACATCCCCTGTACACCATTCTATTGTGATTTGCAAGGTGTTAATTTATTACAGCGTCTGTGGCGTAGCGGCAGTGAACGCGGCCGCTACGCAGAAGGCGCGCGGGTTCGATCCCCGCTCAGTGCAAATATTTGAGTATGCATGAATCCCATATTCATGCATACTCAAATATTTGCACTGAGCGGAAAAACACGTATTGGAAAAACACGATAAGCGGTCAGTCCCAGTTGCCATACAAACCTCTATGGCAGTCATTACGGGTATTTAAAGCCCTAAAAAGTCCAACAACTGGTCTAACCGTAATGCTTCAATATCGCCTTTGGGTTGCGGAGATCAGATCGCAGTCGCTTCAAGTTCAGTCAAATCCGCAGTTAGACTGGTACAGCGGACCCCAGATTCCAAGGTGAAAACATTAACGCTAAGATGAAAAAACGGATTTTTTTTATTTTTTTTATACCACTTAGTTGGCAGACAAACACACGGCCCACCTGATGGAAAGTAGTTACCGTGGCCTATAGACGTCTGTAACACCAGAGGAGTCACAGTCGCGCTGCCAACCCTGTAAGTACAGAGTTTCTGTGCCGTCAGTAGAAGACAAATCAGGACAAGCCTTTAGTCTTCCCACTGACGGCACAAATTCTCCAGTGAGCTCTGGCTACCCTACTCACCGCTAGGAACACAACACGAAGTTATTATAACCGCGGTATTCTGTAGGGCGGAGGTACTTCCCCAGTCGGACTGCTCAATCGGGCGGATATACCGCCGTGTCCTACCTCCTTTACTAATTGTGAAGCTTTGATTGGCTTTCAACAGTCATGGATATGGGGACACATGTGTAACATTCGAGTAAATTTCTGACAGTAGTTTTAGAACACTTTGCAAGCGGTAATAAATACAATCAATATCTGAATTTATCATTATTGGGGTATATTTGTGTGTTAGTCGCATATGGTTCAATCAAGCCTACTGGAGTCCACAGCTGGACATAAGTCTCTCCAAATCTTGGGAGACTTTTGGTTAATTTGAAACAATTATGTTGACAACGCTGTATGGTTTTTGCTTGTTATGTTGCACATATATAACAGTCTCAATGTATATGCACTCAATCAAAGAATCAATTTCATTTATTCAGTTTAGGCACACAAAGAGCACATATGAACGTCAAAATTATACAATTGAGTATGTCAAGAAATAATATTAAAATATTAAATAATGTACAAATAAACCATTGGAAAATGATTCTTTCGCTGGTTCGGTAGGTTAGTTCTACTGAGAAGATACCAGCAAGAAACTCAGCGAACTATATTAGAACTAGATTATTTTTCTTTTTTTTTTTTAATTTGCTATAGTTTACAATTTATTTTGTGCGAGCAAGCAAGAGACTTATGTTGACCACGCATTGATATCATTAAGATACTCATCCACTTTATAATAACCTTTACTCATTAAAGTTTTTTTCACTTCTAATTTAAATTTATTTATCGGCATATTAATGCTGCACATAACTGCACTATATTGCACATTATATATTCACTAAATAATTGTAGTACCTACAAGAGACATAGTCAATCTGTATCAATCTTAGAACTATTCAAAAACCTTTGCATTGTAAGCATGAAATGCAATATATATGTGTATTAATCACTTCGGAAATAAACTTTAATTTTATTATTCTAGTTCTCTGACTGCTTATAGGTTCTTTTGAGGGATATTAAAAAAGATTGCTGATAATGTGGACACCACATTAAACATATATAATGATGAAACTGACACAGGTGATGTGGACATCACACTATACTATGAATTTTTCAAAAGGGATTGAATGGTCAAATCCTAAACTATAAGTAATAACGAAAATGCTCAAAGGAGGCTCCAAATGTTGTTTAAAGCACTGCAATATTTTTATCCAAACTTAGGATAAGGGATTCTTCTCTTTGTGAGTGATATCTGGAAGATGGAATTCTTAGCTGTCCTAGAATGCTCTACTCACTATATGATGTGCTCCCTGCACACATTCCGTGCCCTACCTCCATCATACTTGTCCTATCCTTTGTGCACACTCCTCTAGTATATATTTTATGTAAATTTATTAAAATTAACAAAATATAATTGTAATAATTATTTATTGAGCTTTTAACTGTTTCCTTAAATCTTTATAATACATTTATATGTTTGTGCCTGTTGTAGTAGATGTCACATCACATCAACTCTGCTAGAGAATCAATATTAAAGTATATATTTTTTCTTTTGACTGTACAATTTCATATAGCAGAACAATCTCTTCACCAAATAACTTTTCACAACACCCTGACATTGGCAAGTTGTGGCAACACACAATCCATTCACTAAGAATTGAATTGAATTAAGGTTTTAAGTTTCATCAAAATCGGGCTCATGACTCCTTTGAGAATTTTGACCATCCCTTTTGAAAAATTCATTCTGTATATACAGCGGGTTGCCTAATTATTAGGGACAGTCACTTTTTATCGGTATTTTGTACTATATTACTCTAAAAATAATAAAAGACTGTGTGTTTTGATTATTATAATTAAGTTTAATAATATTTGAAAGTTATTCATTGGTTTTAATCACTGTTCAAGAGTAGGTATATACAATAGGGGAATTTAAATAATCACTTTACAATTATATAACTTTCACAGACACTTCACAATATACTTCACAATTTCTTTTTTTTTTTTTTTTGTTTATTCATTTAGTAAATTAAGAATATCATACTAATTTATAAATTTAAAAAAGAATTAGAGCACGAAGAACATAATACTAGGTAATAATCAATATTTGGTTACATTTCTCTTGGCTATAAGCTCTTCGATCTGCCTCGGTATGCTTTCTATGCACTTTTTGGCACTTTCTCTTATTCTGGAATTGTGATGCCATACATTTATTAACTTTTCTATTAGTTTTACCTTAGTAGTATAGTATAGTAATTATTTCTTTGGCAATTTCGCCTTTAGTAATTTCCCATAGGTTTTCTATAGGTTTCATGTCAGGAGAATTGCCAGGCCAAGGTAAAATTGGTATGCATGGTCTGCCAAAAACTTTGTAATACTTCTTGCTTTATGACATGGCACCGAATCATGCATTCCTCTCCATCTGGGAATCATTCTTGAAGCTGAGGTAAAAGGCGAGTTTCTAGAAAATGCCTGTAGTGGTCCTGTATCATGGTGCCCTGGACAATGTACCGGCGTCCAACACCCATCCTGAAATCAAGAAAAATATTAAAAAATCAAATATTTATTATAAAAACACGCTCTGAATATATTATAATTAATAACAGTAAAACATACTTACTTTTATTCCACAATTATTGCACAAAATAACAAACTCTGTTTAAAAATAATTGAATGTGACAGTCACTTTACAAGTGTAAAAGACACGCTGTCTCTCCCAATATTCAAATAAGTTTAAAACTAAAACCCAAATACTCAAAAAGTATTAAACAAGAAAATATCAAGGATAGCCGTGGTCATATGCCACTTTTCCCTACAATGTTTGTTTTGTTAGACTAAGTGGCATACAACTACGGTTTTAGTTTGAAACTTATTCAGCAGTCTGGTTTTAGTTTGAAACTTAATTTTTTAGTTATATTATTAGGTATAATTTATACATATTTCTAATGTGCTAATTAAGCCTATTCGGTTGATACCAAACATGACATATTTATCTCAAATTATGTTTTTAACACAGTGTGTACTTTAAGACCACTAGAAGGTGCCACAATGGATTCAGTGATACCTTATTTAGCCTATAACCAGTGGACGACTAAGACGCTTGTAACAATACCACTTTTGTCCAGTTCTAATACGTGGTTGACAGGTTATGTGGAGGTTCATCTGTTCATCTCATAGCTCCTCAACTCCTAATTAGAAATGG
Source organism: Eilema griseolum (assembly GCA_963662185.1). Taxonomy (NCBI): domain Eukaryota; kingdom Metazoa; phylum Arthropoda; class Insecta; order Lepidoptera; family Erebidae; genus Eilema; species Eilema griseolum. Next base: position 1,556,464 of record OY759252.1, read on the forward strand.
ACAAATGAAGTATTGGAAGCGTCTTGGTTGTCCGCTGGTTATAGGTTATTTGACATGTTGATAAATCTAATGTAGCACCCTCTAGCTTTCATAAAGTACTGTGTTAAAAATCAATTTGAGATAAATATATTTATTATTATCTTATAGCTGTTACTTGCCCCACAATAATATGAATAAAAAAATAAGTTTAAAAACTAAAACCTAAAACACGTTCTAAAAAGTATTAAAAAAGAACATATCAACGGTAGTATCATGCAACTTTAACGAAACAATTCATTCTAGGGAAAAGTAATATACAACCACAGCTATCCTTGATATTTTCTTGTTTAATACTTTTTAGAATGTAATATTTCAGTAGGATTTTTTATTATTTTTTGATCCCTAAATTACTGTAATACGAATCTGCTGTTATAATCTCAGAATGTTAATATTATGAATCAGTTAACATTTTAATTTGTTAACTTCTAACTTTGTAATTTTATCTTTCACAATATTGCAATGTCATAAATTACAATTTAATCTTGTTACAAGTTTCTTCTTGACACACTTCACATGCGATAAATCATCAAATCATTACGTTACTATACTTAACCATACTTTAACAATTACAACAAGCCTAAAACAAGTAAGTACCTAGTTAGTAGTAAAACTTTATTCATATTATTGATCTCACTAAATTTACATGAAGATATGACAAAAAGTTTTAAAGTTATTGTAATTTTATAGTTATTTATAGAAGATAAGTATGTACCTTAGAAAAGGATCTTAAATTGAATATATATGTGGTCTTTTAAACAGCCAAGAAGAAACTCTGATGCATTGCTAGTTAGAATGTGATCAAAGGGACACACAAGGTCAGACTTCACAGTAAAATGGCGTCTCCGAAGCCCTCGGACACTTAACAGTGGAGTCTGTTAAGATATGATGAAGACTGTTTCCTTACCTGATCGAATATTCCTTTAGATTTCAGCTCGTATACTAATTGATCAACGAGACGCGGATCGCCCGGCATGTATTGCAAATGCGCCATATTTAAGGCATTTATTGAATAAGATATAAACGAAATTGATATTGTATCTACTTAAAAAAGAACTAGCCCTAATGTACTATTAGGAATTGAAATAAAAATATTTAAAACCCAGAAAAAAGAAATACGACAAACACAGTCAATAACTCAATACTTTAGGGACGTGGTGACAGTTATCGACAGTCGATATAGATAACTAAACAAATAAATATTATCGATAAATCCATTGACCACATGACAAATAATAATTTTGTAAGTTATTCTACATAATTTTTTGCACTGATTTAATATTAGAAATTTAGTTTAATGAGTGGTTTATTTAACCACAAACCATCAATAACATTAACTTTATTATAACTTTATAGATTAATCAATAATTGATCAAATTAGCTCTTTGGATACGTGTAACAATAAACAGGTTTGATTTAAACACAGTTTAAATTTTGTTTAAATTAAGTTTGTCCACAAAATAGCAGTCGTCATGAAGATATAGTTTGACCGCTATTTCTTCGTCCATACGATACCAGTTAGGCATGCTTGTCAAGGCGCGTGATATCGCATTCTGTAGACAATAATCTATATACATATTTGGTGACAGATCCACCATCTGCCGATAAAAATGTATTTCTCACAATAAATATGTATTGACACTATTGAAAGCGATTGGTAGTGCTAAGCTGATGTATCAATGCCAGAATGATACGATTGAAAACGCTTCAGCTTAGTGCACTTTCATTACTTTTTAAATTTTTTTAGCCAGTCATAATTACTGAATTTTAAATTAAGCGAAGTACATCCCTAGCACTACCTACTTAGGCGCGGAAAATTTAAGTTAAAAGCTACAAAAATGATGTTTTGATTAAATAGTCAAGTAATAAAAAATATTTTTATGTAAGCCTTTAAGTTTGAATATAGTGTTTAAACTTAAAGGCTTATATAAAAATATTTTTAATTAAAAAAAGTAAAACTTAGGTCTAATAGGTCACTATTCAAATCAAGCGAAGAAAAGGAACGTAATTATATTAGTTTCATTTTTGGTCGCTATATGTAAAGGTTTCGGTATCTGTCACTTCTGTCAGTCAGGTTGAGCGTTGTTGTCACAATTTAAAAATAAGTGTTTGTTTACCTTGTGTTAAAAGTTCTATTAAAAAGTTAATACATCATGAAATCTATTCCAGCCTTCAATGAAGAACATAATAGAATATGTGTAAGTTTAACTCGAAGAGAAAAACAGGAACAGCTAGCTGCAGGTAAGCAATAAGTTATATAAAAAATCCCACAGTACGTTAGATATTACCCGGGTAAAACAATTTTCAAAAGATGTGTTTTCAATGGTCGGGTATTCGGGCAATCAGCTGTTTCCTGTTTTCAGTGTATAATATTTAACCTAAAAATAATTACCTTTTATTTATTTTTATGTATCTGAGACCTAGTGAGCTTTCAGATAAACTTTAAAACTAGTCGATGGAAATTTTGTTACTCAAAGATAGTGTGTTATTGACAGAAAACCATATAGTAATGTCATAAAAAGACAGAAAATAATCTCTTCTTTTGTAAACAATCGTAATAAGAACCGAAAAATGAACAAATTAGCGTCTTTTACCATCAAGGAAATACACAGAGCATATCGCGATAAAATATTGACGCCCACAAGTTTCATAGACTTATCGTTACAAAAAGCGAAACAAACCAACGAATTAAACGCCTTCGTAACATTAACAGAAGATGAAGCCGAAAACCATGGGATTGAAAGTGAAAAGAGGTTCTATATAGATAAGAATATAAAAACATTAGATGGAATTACCATTGGAATCAAAGACAATTTCTGTACTGGCAGTATTGCAACTACTTGTGCTTCAGAGATGCTAAAAAACTTCGTACCAACCTATGATGCGACAGTGTATGCTAGAATGAGAGCAGCAGGTGCCTGTTTGATTGGTAAATGTAATCTAGACGAGTTTGCAATGGGCGCTGGCACAATAGATTCTATTTTTGGACCTACACGCAACCCATGGGGTTATGAAAAGGATAAATGGAGGATTACAGGTGGCAGTTCTGGTGGTAGTGCTGTGGCTGTCTCATCAGGTTCTTGTGTAGTAGCCATTGGATCAGATACTGGGGGTTCTACCAGAAACCCTGCAGCTTTATGTGGTGTAGTTGGATTAAAACCCACATATGGTCTCGTGTCACGTTATGGTTTGATACCGTTAGTAAATTCTATGGATGTTCCTGGTATCTTAGCGAGAACTGTTGATGATGCTACATTAGTGTTAAATGCAGTTGCCGGGCCTGATCGTCTTGATTCTACAACATTGAAAAAAAATTTTGATCGGATAGAATTAGGAGATATTGATCTAAGTAGACTTAAAATAGGTATTCCTAAGGAATATCACTGTCATGGAATGAGTAAAGAAGTGATAGAGACATGGAGCTATGTGACAGACATATTAGAAAAGGAAAAAGCTACAGTAAAGTCTGTTTCATTGCCTCATACGTCAGTTTCAATAGCGGTTTATTCAATACTAAATCAATGTGAAGTTGCAAGCAATATGGCTAGATATGACGGAGTAGAATTTGGTTTACGTACTAATGAAAACTCGTCTACTGAAGAACTGTATGCATCCACTAGGCTCAAGGGCTTCAATGATGTTGTACGTTCAAGAATTTTAGCTGGCAACTACTTCTTACTGTCAAGAAACTATAAGAATTATTTCATTAAAGCTTTGCAGTTACGCAGACTCATATATGATGATTTTAAACACGTTTTTAATGGGGAAAATGCCGTTGATTTGCTTCTAACACCTACAACATTATCTGATGCACCTTCATTTGAGGATTTTTCTTCTAAAGCAAATAGAGACCAGTGCGCATTTCAAGATTATTGTACGCAGCCTGCAAATATGGCTGGAATACCAGCAATTTCAATTCCGATACATTTGTCTAAAAACGGTCTGCCCTTGTCTCTACAATTAATGGGTCCATCTCTCTCAGAAGAGTTGATGTTGAATGTAGCAAAAAAAATTGAGAGTATTGTAAAGTTCCCTAATTTAGAATATCCCTAAATATATTTTGTTAGAACTAATGTGTTTTTATTAAATTCACTCTTGCACTCGCCCATAAATTTATGAGATATACGTTATGGCGTGTCAATGTATATCAAGACCACAAACAGACACTTAAGAGGCCACTCAATGAATCTTAGTAAGCCTCAGTGTGCCAGCAACCCTAGATATCACTTTTTACCAAACCGGGTGATGCAATTGTGGAACTCCCTGCCAGAAACAATAAGTGCATAGCTAGCATAAACATTTTTAAAAATAGACTGGACAAGCATTTAGAATGTTAAACACAAATGCAGTGATATACACGCATCAGCTTTAAGCTGCTAGTGTATCAAATAATAATAATACCAATGTACTTAACCAGTTTTTGCAATAAATGAATTGAATTGCCTACAAAACAATCAATGTCTCAATTATTTAAACATCCTGTACAGTAAATAAAAAAAAAACACTTATTAATGGCAGTGGAACTGAAGCCACTGTTGCGGTTTCCGTGTTACCCCCACAGGATTCAGGTGGTTGATCACGACGTGTAGTTTGATTTTAGGGGGCAGCTATAAGCCTTTATTTTAAAGGTCACTTTCTCCCAATTCCCCCTTCCACAATTGGTCTTACATTGGCTTTTATGGGTGTGACTTCAGTCCAAATTCCTAAGAGCCACAACGAACTTGCCACTGCGCTGGGGCACAATTGACGAATGACAAATACAAGTGGACAGAATTTTAAATGAAGACTTAGTCACAGGGCACATCTTTACCGATCCGTAATCGATACCTTATTGGGTATTTGCATAGATAAAAGAAAAGAGGGTATTTGACTAACTAATCAAATTAGTTACTTTTTACTAAACGTCAAAACGGTACGTTATAAGAAAACTTACATAAAATAAAAGTTTGTGACGTCATAATATTTAATAGTCAAATCATTTAGGCACCTAGGTACTTAGCAGCCTCTGGCGTGGCGGTAGTGAATGCGACTGCTACGCATGAGGCACGGGTTTGATTCCCGCTCAGTGCAAATATTTGTACGCATGAATATGGGTATTTGCATTGGTCTGGATGTTTCTAAGTATAATATGTATGTATTTACAAAAAAAAGTATTAAAGTATGTCTATTAGCATTCTAGATTCCATAACACAAGCAATTTTTTTTCTTCTACCCGCATTAGAAAAGTGCACTTGTTGTTTTGTAACTCTGATAATATTTTTTATTTAAATATAGAAAAAGTCATTAATTGGTGTTGAATTTGTGATATTCGTGATATAAACACTATAAGTCGCGCATGATAGTGTTTTTGTGCAAAATAATCTAAAATTAAAAGTGATTCAGCAGTTTCTACTGCAAAATAACCTAACATTACCCATTGTTGCGGAATTATCTTGGTCAATAATGGCTTCTTGTTATAAGTGCACCAAAAAAAGTCCCTTCAGATGAGGCTAAAGTGTTTTGTCACGGTTGTGAACGTAGAATCTGCGTCAAGTGTAGTGGGTTATCTCCCACAGAGCAGAGGGTCATTTGCCTCCAAAAACAAACACTTAAGTACCTGTGTCCGGATTGCGAGCTTGGAGTGCGCCAGCTGCCAGCCCTCAGGAAGCTAGTTACCGAGCTGCAGCAAGAAATTGAGGCCATGAAAAAAAACCCGGTTGAAAACGCCAGTCTAGAAGCCGTCCTGTCCGAACTTAGCGAGAGGAGTAGAAGGAGTTCCAATGTGATTATGTTTGGAGTGCCTGAAGTTCAAGACTCTGATGCAAATGTGGATGACCGCAAGCAGTTTGACCGTGAACAGGTGGATAAAACCCTCACACCGATACCTGGCTACGTGAAACCTGTGGCCGTCATTCGTTTGGGGAAGCCCCTGCAGGATGCTGCTGCTGCACCCCGTCCCTTGAAAATTGTTTTCTCCGGTCAACAGCCAGCCATTAGTGTACTCAAGAACTGGAAGAAACTACCAACTGGTATCAACGTTAAGAATGATCTAACCCCATACCAGCGTGAGTACTTCAAAAATCTTAAAGCCGAGCTGGAGCAGAGAACGAATGATGGTGAGTCTGATCTAAAGATTAAATATATTCACGGCACGCCAAAGATAGTGATGGTGAAACCCGACCCAAAAAATTGAGGTCCAACATCACCGAATTTACCTTCTTCTACACGAACCTGGCATCCTTAATGGCAAAACGAGATTTACTCTTAATAGAAATAAATAAACTAAAACCTACTTTCATAATACTTACTGAGACACACCTTAAACCGGATATAAGTAATACCTTGATAGATATTAAAGGCTATGTACTGTTCAGACGGGACAGAGCCACTGGAAAGGGCTGGGGGGGGGTTGCGATTTATGTTGCTTGTACACACTGTGATGTTCCCATACAAGTTACCCTACACCCGACTCTAAATACTAACCCTACAGTGGAAGCACTATGGTTGACAATTAAATACTCCGATTTTATGTTCCTAATGGCTGGAGTCTACCGTCCACCGCACACAGGTTTTGAGGAATCTGATCGTATCCTATTTGATACGATGCGAACAGCTTGTAGCGGTCCACACACTGTGTTTATAATGGGGGACTTTAATTTACCGGATTTTAAATGGCCACTTGCTAAACTAGATGGATACAATATGCTACATGGAAAGTTTGTGGAACTACTTACTGACTCAGGACTTCAACAGCTGGTGACTGATATTACGCGTCGGAGAGGTAGTCAGCAGTCAGTTCTAGACTTAGTATTATGCAATGACGAGAATTTATGTACTGGAATTGAACACCAAGCGCACATAGGAAGGAGTGACCACCAAGTCCTGCTAACAACATTACAATTCCAAATACGGGCCAGATGTGACCCAGTAGCGACCTTACCTAGAAAGAATTTCTTCGCGGCTAATTACGACCGTATTTCGATGGATTTAGACAAACAATGTGACTATACAGAAGTATTACAAGCTTGGGATAGCTTTAAAAGCGATGTTGATAAAACTGTTGAACAAAATGTACCTACAAGCCGAAAAAGAAATAATCACAACAACAATAAACCATGGATAGGGCCTGAAACACTAAAATTAACAGAAGAAAAGACTCGATTATGGAGGGTTTACCGAATAGACCAATCAGATAAATCCTATGAGAAATATAGAAAAGTGAACAATAAAATCATCGCTATGGTAAGGAAATCGAGGAAGGAGTTTGAAGGAGGAGTCGTGGATAGAGGTCCAAAATCGTTTTACAGCTATGTACGACAACAATTATCATCAGCAGTCTCTATTCCACCATCTCTAAGGGACCCTGATACACTACTCGTGACTAGTAATGCCAAAGAAGTGGCAAACCTATTTGCCAAACAATTTGAAAAATCTTTTGTTAGAGAACCTGCGGGGCCAATCCCAGCACCAAAAATCGAAGAATGTATTGACCATGTGAATTTCACTCCCGAATTAGTTGAAAAAACACTAAAAAGTTTCAATGACACTACTTCAATGGGCCCAGATGGGATTCCTGCCCTACTGCTGAAAAAATGCTCATCCGTAATCACAACTAGGCTAGCTCGGATCATGGAACTGTCCCTAGCCAACGAGAAACTTCCTAATGACTGGAAAGAAGCAACAGTCACACCAATCTACAAGAAAGGAGACAAACTTAATGCAGCTAACTATAGGCCCATAAGCCTCACTAGTCTAGTCTGCAAAACTATGGAAAAGATTATAGCCAAAGAGTTGAGAGATTTCCTATCTAGAGAACAGGTTATCATGGACAATCAGCATGGCTTCATCCCCCGTAGATCAACAGTTACCAACCTACTTATGTGTTTGGAAAAATGGACGAAAAACTGGAATGAACGGCAACCAACAGACATCATATATCTGGATTATGAAAAAGCATTTGATCGAGTCCCAATCAGGCGACTAGTAGCAAAACTGGATCACTTTGGCATCCGTGGGAAACTTCTAAACTGGATCGCTGACTTTCTGTCCGAACGGAAATTCAAAGTACGAATAGGAGACCAATACTTTGAAGCACACAATGTGTTGAGCGGTGTACCACAGGGGTCAGTGCTCGGACCAATTTTATTCGGGATCTTCCTCACCGACCTCAAGGATATCATTGACTCGGATCTGTCTCTATTTGCCGACGATACGAAACTGATGGGAAATCCTTTGATCTGCCACAATATCATCCAAAGTGATCTTGAACGAATTTTTCAATGGACAAGAGACTGGTTGGTCACCCTGAATGCTGATAAATGCACAGTTTTACATATTGGTAACAAAAATCCCAAGTTGCCCTACACAATTGATTCAAGGAACTTGCAGAGTGTGTCATCTCAGAGGGATTTAGGAGTGACAATAACAGAAAATCTCAAATGGGATGAGCATATCTTGGGAATCACAAAAAGAGCTAATTCCATAATGTACACCATCAGAAAAGCGTTCTCACATATAGACAAGGTCTTGTTTGTCGGGATATACAAAACTTACATTCGTCCCTTGTTGGAATATGCATTCCAAATATGGAGCCCATACTTTCGCAAGGACATCGATTTACTGGAAAGAGTGCAAAGAAGAGCCACGAGAATGGTCTGGAATCTACGACACAAGACATACGAGCAGCGGCTGGAAGAACTTGGTCTAACTACACTGGAGCAGCGCAGGCGGCGTGGGGATTTGATTGAGACATACAAGATTCTGAGCGGACATTACGACGTCCCTGGACTGAGCGGCATCTACCAGATGAAACCGTCTGAGAATTTGAGAGGACACACATTAAAGCTCGCGCGCACTCTAAGTATAAGCAATCCTAGGTACCATTTTCTGCCAAACCGAGTCGTGAACTCCTGGAACAAACTGCCAGAGACAGTAATAAGTGCACCTTCAGTGAACGCTTTCAAAAACAGACTCGACCACTATTTAAAAAACGAACTATCCTCAAACAGTGACAATTTTATGACACCATAAGTGAACGGACTTTGAACATTATAAACATAGTGATTATAAAAAAGAAAAAAAAAATACTCTGTGAACATTAACAAGTGCTGTGATATGCACGCATCAGCTTTTAGCTGCTAGTGCATGACTAATAATAATAATAATAATAATAATAATAATAATAAAATAATTTAGCTATGCTTACCACGGGTCTAGATAGCGTTGTGTGGAATGTTACATTATTTATTTATTAATTTTTGTAAAAATTAATAAATAAATAAAAAATAATAAAATAAGAACACACGCAACGTTTACCGCTCTTTTACCATTCTTAACGTAACAAGCTCAGCTATTTTTTTATACCACTTAGGTGACAGACAAGCACACGGCCCACCTGATGGAAAGTGGTTACCATGGCCTATGGGCATGTGCAAAACTAAGGGAGTCACAATCGCGCTGCCAACCCTGTAAGCACAGAGTTTGTGTGCCGTCAGTGTAAAAGACAGAGCAGGAATTTAATCAATTAATTTTAACTACATTTATAAAATATCCAACTATGCAAATTCCCTATTATTATTAGTGGTCATGGTTGTCTTGTTAGTACTTCAAACTTCAAAGCACCCCTGGGTCGGCCGGGGTGCGAGAGACATGCCCATCAACCTCACCTTCGGCAACCAACGACCTACAGGCCACAGGCGCCGTGCGTTTTAGTCGGTTCAAGTCCGACATGCCACATAACCACTCCCACCGACTCCGGTATCCGTGGGATTTTTCACACGTAAAAGAAGTACTATAAAGCACCTCAAAAGCAGCAGATAATATCTTATGTGAAGGATCCTAGAGTTTTATTCATTTCATATTCCTCATTTCAGCGGCTTTAACATCGGAGGTTCTATCACAGCTCAACATATCCATCGACGAGTTACCACAAAAATGCCAGCAGCTATTACGGCAAACAGCTGAAGCCCAGCAAGCAATGAACATCGACCAACTCGATCCTATAGCCATTTCTTTACACCAGACTAGAGAAATATCACAGAAACTAGACGAAGAATATGAAATTTTAAAACTAAAACAAAAAAATGTGGAGTTGCAAGCGAAAATCGACCGTAATAATAAGTTTTTGGATGGGCTGAGGAAAGAATTGCAGGCGTCAAAAGATTCGCTGGCGGAGCAGAATCCAAATCCTGATAATATTATGGATTATATACGGCAGTTGAAACAGAAGGTGGCGTCTTATGAAGAAAGTTGTGAAAAGGCCAAGGTAACGCTTCACGTTCCACAAATACAATTAACATAGCATAGGTACCTAGTTATTGTACATTCATACATGTATACATACATACAATCACGCCCAGATGGTTAGGCAGCGCAGAGGTGAATTAACACCCACATTTCACCAATCATTATATTCGGTCCCACGTAATAGGGGGTGAGCCTATTGCCGTATCCCGGGTACTATTGTTGACTCGAGCCATGCATCTGAGGCTGTGTCTGGACTGTATAATATCTGTCTGATGTTAAACAGCCCTATCCCTTAGTCGCCTTGTACGACACCGCATGGGAAGAGATGGGGTGGCCTTGGAAGGGGGACTCCCTTGTCCGCACTTAGCCTCCCTTTTGGGCCATTGTGCGTGTGGAGTACTGGCTAGAGTAGCCAACCTAGCTCCGCCCAGAAGCGCAGAAGCTTACTGGGGGCTTCACAGGCTTCGCGGAGCGACCTCACTGTACCGAGGATTTGTGATCGTTGGTAGGCTACTGCCTCACATTCCAGTACTACGTGGGCGGCCGTTTCCTCGGCAGCAAAACATCCCCTGCAAAGGGGACTGTCCGTGACACCAATGGTGTATAGGTGCTTGTGGAGGGGGCTGTGGCCCGTTATAGTCCCCATTATTGTTCTTAGACTTGTTCTGTCTAGTTTTAGGAGACGTTTCGTGAGTCGTTTGTTTACTGATGGCATAACCACTTTTGACTGCTTGCAGTCGGTGGCTTGTGTCCATCTTTGGTTATGTAGTTCCGCGGATCTCTCGCGTGTCCAAGTGCGGAGTTGCGAGAAAGGGATTGGTAGCAATGGTAGCGGGCCATCGACGCTCATACCAGAGCCTCTCTTCGCAAGTTCGTCCGCGGCATCATTGCCGTAGGACCCGCTATGCCCCTTTATCCATTGCAGCGTTACTGCATTTGGGGTGGATAGCCTGTTCAGGGCTGTTTGGCACTCCGCTACTAGTGTGCTGTTGGTCATTTGCTGTTCCAGCGCTTGCAAAACTGCTATGCTGTCGGTTAGGAATCTTATATTTAAGCCCTTCACCTTCAGTTCGCTTATTGCTGTCGCAGCAGTTGTTATGGCAACACATTCGCATTGAAAGATCGAGCTGTGCTTGCCTAGTGGTAGGTGGATGTTCAAGCCAAGGTCTAGGGAGTGTACGCCGGCTCCTGAGCCATTTTTTGTTTTGGAGCCGTCAGTGTATACGCGTACCTCTCCAATACCGGAGTAGTCCTTTTCCTCGGCCTGTTTTGTTATTTGGTATTTTTTGTTCCAGAAATATTGTTTAAAAGTTCTATCGCAGGGGGCGGCCATCAGTGGCCGATGTTTTAGGGCTCGTCCAAGGATTGTGGTATGGGGACTGTCGTAATAGTTGCCCCAGAGTCCCAGGTGCCACAACCTAATAGCGTTGATGGTGGCCTCCTGTTGGATGAACAGGTCAAGCGGTACTATGTTGAGGGCAATCTCCATAGCAGCGGTAGGGGTGGTTTTCATGCATCCACAGTGGTTGCGCCGAAGTGGAAACTGTATTTTTGACACGGAAACACACTCCTTTTATACCCGTCTCCTCTCCCGCACTAATCATAGATATGGCTTCCGTCCGCCATTTGTGAAATATAGACACTCAGTCTCGCTTTGAACTAGCCAGCGTAAAGACGGACGGACCGCGCTCGCGTCTCTCAGAAATGTATAATATTTGTTACATTTTTACCGCTTCATAGACCTTTACCGATCGGATTGTGCCTCTCGTGTGTTCCTCAAGCGATCTAGTGATGCTGACGGCAGCTCCTGAGCAAGGAAGAGAAGATCCGTGTACCGGCTGCGATGAAAACACGTGTGTCGTGAAGGTTAGTGCATCCTCTCCTAATTTCTCGGGCTGCATTCACTGCCTGGATCGAATCCGCGGCAGCCCGGCCACCTGTCTTGTTTTGTGTGTAAAGCGTCAATAGAACAGTTATCTGCTTCTCCGCAATACAGTCCACTCGCGCACGTTGGGCCCATGCGCCACCATTTTTTGGTCCGGATCGAGCCGGATTCTTAGCCGTAGTTCGTATTTTGTTATTATTCTAATGGGAATGAGCGCACCGCACCTAAGTGCCTGGTTATTTTAGTAGAAAACCCCGCATCCAGACACTTAGGCTTAGAATTTGTTGTCCGTTCGCCGCTGGCTCGCATTGTACCTACCTAATACATAAATAGGTTAGGTATCATATCAACACTTAATCGTAGTTCGCAATTTTCGCATCGCACCTAAGTGCCTGGTTATTTTAGTAGAAAACCCCGCATCCAGACATTTAGGCTTAGATCTTAGGTATACTCAGACACCCTAGTGCATAGGCACAGTGTAATACCTAACGCATTTGGCTTTGTTTTGTTTTTTTCAATTACGTTGTTCTCGGCTCACGTCGTATTTGCCTAGTACCTGCGTGGGTAGACACGTGGCTGTGCCTACCTCGCTCGCATCTCATCCCAATTCATACGAAAGTATTTTAATTTGAATAGATATTACGCAATACTTAATCTCGGAAATAATAGTTGAACCTAGACAGTGCGACCATCGCGTAGGTACGACCTTGTTGCTATGCGCGTTTGTTCAAGCGTGCATTCACAGTTGTAGGTACCTACCTATCTGCCGAGTGTCGCTCGCGCCGCCTCGCTGCTCTGTACCGCTAAGATTAAGTCATTTCATATTTGTTGTTTACTGCACTTTAGTTTGAGATTTAATTGTAAACATGTCCCCAAAGGTTGATAAGACCGGTAAGGTTCAATTGAAACTTTTATACGCTAAAAAAGAAATGATTTACTCTCGCGTACAATCGATTTATGATAATGCACTTAAAACCTCTGATTTGGTCATCAGAGATTCGTTCTTGTGTTCTATAGAAAACTTAGATAGTCTACGCGCGGATTTCGAAACCTTAGTACATGACATCAACGTTTTAGAGTTGAATTTGAATCCCGATTACTCAGTGAGTTATCAAGCCTTGTCGTCGTTTGACGATTTGTATTGTCGTATCAAACGCGTCGCTAGGAGTTTGGAGAAGCCGGCTGACCTACCCAACCCCACTCGCGACCGACCTAAGTTGCCACCAATTCAAATACCCGAGTTTGATGGTAACATTCGCAATTGGTGTCTATTTATAGATAGTTTTGAGAATACGATAGATAAGAACGATTCGTTGACAGATCACGAAAAATTGCATTATCTCGTTGAAAAATTGACTGGTAAAGCTATAACCGCTTGCGCTGGAATTACGTTTAGTGCCGGGAATTATAATTTAATTTTAAATACTTTGAAAGCTAAGTATGAGGATAAAAGATCGGTAGCTAACGCCTATTTAGATCAGATGTCTGATTTGAAATCTATTACGGCATGTAACGATCAAAACTTAGAGAAATTTCTAGATACTTTCGCGTCAGCTGTTCGCGCCGTAAAGAACTTGAAGATCGATGACCTCTGCGACTTCGTATTTTTGTATATGGGTTTAAAGAAATTAGATTCCGAAACCATTCGTTTGTTTGAGTCGGATCATCGCGGCAGTAAAATTCCTAAGTTCGAAGACTTAGAAAGTTTTGTTCGCGAGCATATAAAGGTATTGCAACGCTCTTCATCGAAACATGAAGGCGCGAAGAAGGTTGTTACTTCTGAACGCAAAATAGATGCCTCATCGAGGTCACCGAGGTCAACCCATACTTATGTTAATACCGCACCAGCACGTGTACAATCATCTGTTTGCTCTTTGTGTAGTACTCATCATTCGCAACTGTACAAGTGTCCTGGTTTCCTAAAATTGTCGCCTAGTGATCGTTATAAATTTGTTCGCGCTAATAATTTTTGTTTTAATTGTCTCGGTACTAAACACCGCGTTGTTTTGTGTAATAGTAGAAATAGTTGTCGCAAATGTCAAGCGAGACACCACACTTTGCTTCATTTTGGGAATAGTGGTGCCGCATCCAATGTGAGCACGGTTGGCTCGTCGAGCGGTGACACACGGCAGCCTGCGCCGCAGCCGCAGCCCGCGCTCGCGCGCGCTCCGGCCCGCCCGGTGACCGCCGCGGATGACGTCACCTTGTGTTCGTTCTCCGCTAGTGCTGCACTCACTACTGTGTGTCTTGCGACCGCTCGCGTTGTTATTGTTGATGCATTAGGTAAGCCGCGCATTGTTCGAGCGCTGTTAGATGGCGCTTCGCAAAGTAATTTTATTACTCAAGATTGTTGTCGGCGTCTTGGTTTCAATGTTGATAAGCGTTCAACCCGCTCAGTGGTGAAGGGTTTTGGAAGCTTACGGTCAGCTGTTCGTGGCACCGTTAAAACAAGGTTTAGATCTCGTTTTAATAATAATATTTGGTTTGACATGGATTCGCTCGTTATAGATAGAATAGCTGAACAGTTGCCTACCGTCCCGGTTGACACGTCTTTATTAACGAAATTTAAAGACTTGCCTTTAGCAGATGAGACTTACGCTGTTCCTGGAGTCGTCGATATATTGATCGGCGCTTCGATTCTCCCGCACCTCCAGTTATCACGTAAGGTTCAAGGGGGACCGACGTACCCCGCTCCGCACGCACTGGAAACAGTTCTTGGTTTTGTTATAATTGGTTCCGCACCCGCTTCTATGGATAGTTTTAGTCACTCGACTGCTTCGTTCTGTTGCACCGTCGAGCCGCCACTGGAGTCTACCATCCGCAAGTTTTCGCTCGGTGGCTCCCGTGTATCCGCTGAAAAACGCTTTCTTTGTTTGGAACGAAAGATGCAGGCGTCCCCAAAGTCGAAGCGGGCCTATGATGAGGTTGTTAACGAATATTTAGATAAAAGTTACATCTCACCTGCGCCTGCGGACACTGGCGGGACCCAGCCTTCGTACATTATCCCGCACCGCGGAGTTATTAGAGAAGATAAGCTTACTACTAAAACTCCGCGTAGTTTTGGATGGCAGTGCTAAGACTAGCACTTCCGTGTCGCTTAATGACATTTTGTATTGTGGTCGGAATCTTTAAGGTAATTTATTTGACATAATTGTAAATTTTCGCATTAATATTAGTAGAATTTTAGCTTTTAGGACTCAACAGTCGCTTTGTGTTGGGCCCACTCTTCGCCCCATCGTTGGGACACATTCGTCGCTAATAGAGTGGCAAAATTCAATCTGAATTGGCGCCACATAATCTCTTTCACGTTGCTGGCACCGACAACCCAGCCGATTGTCTCTCTCGTGGATTGCTTCCTTCGCAAATTTTGGATCACCCGTTGTGGTTTGGTGGACCGTCCTGGATTCATGCCGCGTTAGATGGGTGGCCAGTTAGTCAATTCAATCCCACTACGGTTTCCGAACCACCCGAGGAGAAGAAGCACTCGCTTGTTGTATCGGTCCCACGTGAAGAGACCCTTATTTTGTTGTTGGCTAATCGCGTCTCGTCTTGGTCGAGACTGTTGCGTTGTGTTGTTTGTTCGCCTCTGCCCGCTGCCTAGCCAGCAGTAGGCACGAGCTCCAATCTAGGTTTATATTTTAGTTGTTATTTCCCAAACCTAGATTTAGATTAGACTTTAGATTTGTTTCGCATTTGTCGTTTCGAAGGTAACCCTTCAAGCCGGGGGGAATGGTTGCGCCGAAGTGGAAACTGTATTTTTGACACGGAAACACACTCCTTTTATACCCGTCTCCTCTCCCGCACTAATCATAGATATGGCTTCCGTCCGCCATTTGTGAAATATAGACACTCAGTCTCGCTTTGAACTAGCCAGCGTAAAGACGGACGGACCGCGCTCGCGTCTCTCAGAAATGTATAATATTTGTTACATTTTTACCGCTTCATAGACCTTTACCGATCGGATTGTGCCTCTCGTGTGTTCCTCAAGCGATCTAGTGATGCTGACGGCAGCTCCTGAGCAAGGAAGAGAAGATCCGTGTACCGGCTGCGATGAAAACACGTGTGTCGTGAAGGTTAGTGCATCCTCTCCTAATTTCTCGGGCTGCATTCACTGCCTGGATCGAATCCGCGGCAGCCCGGCCACCTGTCTTGTTTTGTGTGTAAAGCGTCAATAGAACAGTTATCTGCTTCTCCGCAATACAGTCCACTCGCGCACGTTGGGCCCATGCGCCACCACACAGATTGATGAGCAGGCCAGCCTCTGGAAGGATTTTAGCCTGGCAATCACGGTAGACAGCTCTGTTCGAGTCCACCATACTAAAGCCCCATAGGCTAGCATGGGTCTGATCACTGCTGTGTATAGCCACAGAATTATTTTGGGTGAGAGTCCCCATGTAGTGCCCATCATTCTTTTGCATTGGTAAAAGGCTATTGTGCACCTGTTCAGCTTGTGTTCAAGGTGTTTGTTCCAGAGCAATTTGCTGTCGAGAATAACCCCTAGGTATTTGACTTCTTCCCTAAGTGTTAGTTCGGTTGCAAAGAGTTTTGGGAGCTTGTATGGGCCCAGTACTCTTCGGTTTGTGAACATTATTAGTTCCGTTTTCTGGGGGTTGACCGATAGGTCGTGCTTTTCGCACCAGCTTTCGATTATTTTGAAAGCCTGTCTCATGCGGTTGCATATGGCACTCTCGAACAACCCCGATACCAGGATCGTAATGTCGTCCGCATAGCCTATAGTGAAGAGGTTATTTGCGTTTAGATCCGTTACAAGCTCGTCCACCACCAGGTTCCATAATAGGGGAGAGAGTACTCCTCCTTGTGGACATCCTCTGCTTACGATACCTCGTGTGGTGGAGTTGACTGTAAGTTGCACCGCCCTCTGTTTAAGCATATTGTCGATCCATTCGACAAGCGTTGAAGGCACGTCATGGTCGAGAAGTGATCTGTTGATGCTGTTAAAATTTGTTTTGTCAAAAGCACCTTCAATGTCAATAAATGCGCCAAGAGTAGGTTGTTTTGATTTTAGTGCTCCACCGATTCGGGACACCACATGGTGAAGTGCCGATTCTGTGGATTTGCCTTCGCTGTAGGCATGTTGATTAGGATGTAAAGGTTTGAGTGTTAGTATCTGACTTCTAATCACTCTGTCACCTAATCGTTCGAGTGTTTTTAGTAGAAATGAGGTCAGGCTGATGGGTCTAAATGACTTTGCCTGAGTGTAGTCACTTCTACCTGGTTTGGGGATGAATATTATTTTTACCTCCCGCCATTTCAAGGGTATATAGCGGTGTGCGAGACAACCTTGCAAAAGTTTAACAAGGTAGTCTGCTATTATTGGGCCGCTCCATTTTAGGAGTCCTGGAAATATACCGTCCAAGCCTGCTGCCTTGAAGGGTAGGAAGGTGTTGATTGCCCATAGCAGTTTTTCTTTGTTAATGGTTTCTCGAGCCACCTCCCAGTCTTGGTGACTGGTTGGTCGCTCATTTGTGTCCACCCATGAGTAATCGGTTGCTAGTTTGCATCCAGGGAAGTGGGTAGTTAGTAGTATTTCGCTTGTTTCAGCGTCGTTTTTTGTGAAGGTGTTATCTGGTTTTTTGAGGCACCCAATTGATTGGTCGTGCTCTTTTGAGAGGCAAGCTTGGACCTTGGATGCCTGGTTGCTAGTTTCGATGTTTGTGCAGAAGCGTCTCCAGCACTCTACGCTTCTCTGACGTATTTCTTTTTTATATATTTTTTTTGTGTTTTGGTACATCTCCCAGTCAGTCGGTTCCCTGGTGTTCTTAGCCATGTTGAAAAGTTTTCTCAACTTGCGTCGTAGCTTCTCAAGGGATAAACACCACCAGTGTCGCCCTTTGCCAACCATTGGTGTGGTGAGGGGGCAGGACTGCTCGTAGCTTGAGATGAGAATTGATGTGATTTCGTTTGTGTAGTAATCTAGGTCGGTAATTTTGAGGTTTTCTGAGGGGTTTTGTAGGTTGTTAAACCTTGCGCTAACTAGACTTACAAATTTTTGTTTGTTTGTCTTGCGTGGCTGCCTACATGGTTTTGGTTTTGGTAGCTCTATGTTTATGCAGAATCGAATCCATCTGTGGTCTGAGCATGAGGCCTCTTCGGACACATGCCACTTGGTGATGGATTTTGCTATTCTGGCTGACGCTAGGGTAAGATCTATTATCGTTTGATGGCGAGTGTTAACGAACGTGGGTTCGGAGCCTTGATTTAATAGGTTAAAGTTGTTTGTGAAAATAAAGTTGAGCATTGGGTGGCCTTATTAAGAGTTATTATAGATTACCTACATATGTAGATGTATGCAATCACGCCATTTTTGTTCCACCGCCCAACACAAGTTCAAGAAGAGACACCCTCTGTGGCGTAGCTGTGTTTCGACTGCTACGCAATTGCCACGATATAGGTCATTTAGGATTTTTTTTTTACGTGCGCAAAATCCCCCACCGGATCCGGTGGAAAAGGTTATGTCGGACTCGAACCGACTAAAACGCACGCCGCCTGTGGGTCGCTTTGGTTGTCGAAGGTGAGGTTGAGAGGCATATCCCTCGCACCCCGGCCGACTCAGGGTCATCTCTTACGATCTGGCCCTCTTCTCGGGTGTGAGGACTACAGAGTCCCCAACTCGTCCCCGGAACTCGTCCCCGGAACTCGTCCCCTGCTTCTGCCAGGGTGACAGGCGGCTCCACCTGTCACCCCCAGGCCTGTACTCATGGGGGTGGAGGTCGGTCATTTTGGGTTCGATTCCCGCTTATTGCCAGTATTTATATGCATGAATAGCTTATTTGCATTGGACTGGGTATTTCTATGCCTCGTAGAACGCGTTAAGCCTTCGATCCCGGTTCGACCTTCGAACATCTATGACAGCCGTCATGGGGCCGTACGTAAGCACTAAAGAGGGAGGGGGGGTCTTTGCGTTACTTATTTTTGGTGATATGGGGGTGGAGGAGGGGGGATATAGATAATGATTACGTAAGCAGTAGTTATTTACTTTTTCACATATAATATAGAATTAATTACCCATACATTACCTTAAAAAAACTAACATGAAAAGAAATGCCTAGTTATATAGGTACCAATGTTTAGCAGGGGGGGGGGAGAGTTTGCTTACTTTTACCTAATAAGAGGAGAAGGGGAGGGGGGTTAAATAATTGTAATAAATCTGCTTACAAAAAAGCATCTGATGACGCCGTCGAGTTGAGTGCCACCATGGTAACATTACTTAGTGTCTGTAATGGTGACCCTCATTCCGGAGACTTTGCCTTTAGTTTACCATCAGGCGAGGTGAAGTCAAGTTGACGTTTCCTAAATAAAAAAAATACTTTAACGGCTCCTGGGGGATGGGGTGAAGTAGTCCTTACAGAAGGACTTATCACCCGTCCGGTCAACAGCTTCCTCACTGGAAGTAGTAGTAGTCTTTAAAGGATATATTATGCGCGTAAATATGTGTATTAATATATATTTTTTATAATTCTAGGCAAAATTCACGAAGCTCTCAGTACCCGACGCCATATTGCCGACGTCACTGCAGGCGCTAGTGACGTCACTCGCAGCACTTCGCGAGGAGGCCGCCGCTCTTCAGTTGCGTGCTGACGACATAGCACTCGCCAGGGAAGCACGAGAAACGTTCATTAGGCTAAGGAAATGAAAACTGGTCGGGCCATCTGAAGCACTATATAAAGAAATTATGTACACAACTCACGAAAATTATTATTTAAAATAAAATCTACCAAAAAGTATCTTTCTACATGATTTTTTTTATGTAAGACCACAACATGACTTCACCTCATCTGATGGTAAGCTGAAGTTAAAAGTTTCAGGAGTGAAGGTCACCATAACAGACACTAACGATGTTACAATGGTGACACTCAGCTTGACGGCCTCAACAGACACTTTTTCAATTTGCTATGCTTGTTTGTCATTCCGTGTGTATTATTACCGCATCTCATCCGATGGTCTGTCGTAAGAGGCGACCAACGGAAAATACACAGACGATAGGTATCACTACGAGAGAAGGAAACTCCGAAATAAATCCCTGTACCAAACCGTCTGGCCAGTGTTGAAACAGTAGACCAAAGCCACCAAACATTGGGGGAGGCCTATGTACAGCAGTAGACTTCGATGGGCTAATTGATTGATTGATTGATTGATATATGCCATCTTATCTCTATATTTACCCGACTATGGCGAAGCAAAAGGAGGGTTATGATGATTAAAATTAAATTAAAACTAAAACCTACTGAAAAATCACACTCAAAACTATTAAACAAGAAAAATCTAGGATAACCGTGGTTGCATGCCACTTAGTCTAACAAAACAATATATTCTAGGAAAAAGTTTGCTTAGCTTTGCATGCAACCAGAATTGATACCCAGTCTTACCTACTCCTGCGACGCCTATTTTCAAATCTATAGGTAAGTATCTTTGTTAGACAGCGTTAGAAAAAAATTTTGAATTCAAGTAATTTAGTCACATTTGGAGAGTGACTGAAATGAAGTTTTGAAGATTTATCTAAATGTCTACATGTCAGCAGCTTGTGCAGTTGCAGTGCAGCACGAATATATAGCCTATCGTGAGTAAATAAATAAGAAAACAAAGTGCCTGAGTGAGGGCAATACATAGATTAATAAATATTTACCTATATGAGGACAATAGGCTCACCGACTATTAGGATTAAAAATTGTGAAATGTCTGTTGAGTATGTCAACAAAGTTTAGCTCTGCCTAAGCCTTCGAGTATTTATCTCAGTTTATATGTAGGTACTTCTCCATATTATCTATTTTGCACTTATTTCGTTAGGTAAACTAAAAATCAGTCTATTTTGTTATTGTAGAAAGTATATTTAAGTATATACTTAAACTAATATTTACATGAATATAATATATGATACAAAAGTTTCAAGTCAAGCAAAGCGAAAAATTCCCCCCCATCGATGGAAAATTTTGAATCATATTTCTAGGTCTCAGACGAAAAGAATTTTCGTCTGAGTTTCTATGTATTTTTAATTATTGTTGAACCCAGACATTCATCCAGACTGCCGCCAATGACAGTGGTTATTGTGGAGTAATAAACGAAGGAGTTTGATCGGTAAGTACTGAACACTATGATTGGAACAGTGTAGGTACCTATAGCAATGATCCCAGCAGTGTTATCTAAACAAACAACGAGTAAATACATAAATAAAACAACAGAAAGGGATAAATCCACTACAATATTTAAATAACAACCAATTAGTTGTCATAAATCCAAATCCACCCAAAATATATTTCTAGGTTAGAATTAAGTATGTGTATAAGTATATAGTACAATGTACAATCAATGTACAATGTACAATACATACTCGTATGTTTAGTAACAGCATCACAGCACAGCATGGCAGCACTGTGAGCACCATAGATAGAGTGAGAACTGACACTGACATATATTATGGTCCATTGGGTGCTTATTACTTTTGACGTTACGAAAACTGCATTCGTTAATATTAGTTTACACGCCCTCTAACCATAATTATTTAACTCCATTGAAAAGTAGTGTTAACATATCTATATTTATTGTTATCATATGAATAAAATTCAAAATAGCATTAGACACTTAAGCATAGTAACAAATAAAAAAAAAATCTAAATAACAAAACGATAAATTTTATTTCTATGAACGCATTTTACATCAATAACCTAGAGACTTTGCAAAGCAAAACAATAGCACAGAAGCACCTCTTTGCACAGAAGTATGAGGCTTATCACTAGGAAATAGGGACTTATATAGGTTAACATTTTTGTTTGGATACAACATGCGTATCGTTTGTTTACAAAATACTCGTTTTTGATTGGAGTATTTATTAGTGCCGAATGAATCCGAAGTGGTCTTCGACTAATTTCGTACTTCGCAGCGAAGCCGTGTAGCACCTAGCACGTAGGTATATTTTTGTATGGCTAGCAAGCGGATCCTTTCAGATTTAGTAGAAAAGTAACACTTCATTCAAAATCAAAACAAAATCATGGCAGATAGCGAAGCGTCTTCTACTGAGTCGGGCGTAACTGATGAAGAACTTCAGAACGAAGTCGTTAGTAAGTAAACACACTTTTAATCTCGAAAGTAGGTATAGTTGCAGAAATAATTGTCATTAGATATTTAACACAAAGTAAGCTTCGTAAAATGGCTTCCGAAGGAAATGTATAAAGTTGCAAAAAAATCATGTTTGTTTTGAAATATCACAGTAATTAGAGTAAATTATAGAATTCTTTCATGTGAAAGGTGTTTCTAATCAAAATGCAGATTGATTTCCATAGTCACTTCGATTTATGGTTATCTTATAAGACAATTACTTACAGATAATTGTTTTTTTTCGGTATCTTACGAAGGATGTTTTATTGTTATGATAAGGTTTGACTTTGAACGCAGATGCTTTAACCTGATGGAACCAAACGACATGGCAAGTATTGTTTTGCCGGTTTGGTTATAAAATTGATCTGCAGCTTCAGCAAATTTATAAGCGCGCTTCAGACTGGACCCGAAGGACCAAAAAATTAATTCGATAAAATAATAATAATAGGTACTTACTACCTTACGGTAGGTTACTCATGCGTTTAGCGATTTTAGATTACTTAATTCATTTTAATTTAATAAAAATCAATCAAATTAAATTCATTTCAATAAAAATGTAGTTGTCTTAATTACTTACCCATATAACTCACGAAATTGTTTTACATATTGCATTGCAAAGCAAAGCCATTTAGCTAGAGTAGGAAGGGAACAAAAGAATGAAATGGCATTTTATTATACAACTTAGGTGGTAGACAAGCACACGGCCCACCTGATGGGAAAGTGGTTACCGTGACCTATGAATGTATATAACACCAGTGGAGTCGTCCGTGCTGCCGACCCTGTAAGAACAGATTTTCTGGGCCTTCAGTGCAGAACACAAAATCAGGACAAGCCTTTGGTCTTCCCACTGACAGCACAAAAACTCTCTAGTGAGCTCTGGCTACCATACTCACCGCCGGCTTACGGGATTAAAGGGGTTGCTGCCTTACTACTTCAAAATTTCACCTTTATGGAAATACATTTGCATACATACGCTGACGCCTATTTCTTTCCGGGATAGACATCCTTAAACACTTCACGAGCTTCTTTAATCCTTTCAGGCAAGCCCGCCTGTAAATGTAAATACGCAAAATGATATTTTACAAACTTATAATCTATTGCCTAATTTTCTTCAAGCGAAATAATTACTCCAAAGGGAATACCTATTCGTAGTAGAGTAGTATCTTGACACCATAAAGTCGATAAAAAGCCGTCATCCATGTATAGGTACTTAGTTCTTCGGTGTATTTTATTTATTTATACTTTATGCACGATGTACATTAGCGGACTTAATGCTGTAGGCATTCTCTGCCAGTCTACCATAGGGTGGTGCAGAGCTAGCACGAGGTAGGCGCATATTAACAAGAGATGCGTTTGGTTCTATAAGGACCATAGATTAATATATCCCATACCACCATAGATCAGTTTTCTCTTCTATACATCTACTTTAAAGATCTACAAGTGATGTTTTTTCTTTACAGCTTATTGAGTAGCTGCTTTTCCTATTTACATCTACTTTTAGCGAGTTTTGCGTACAAGAAACGCTTTCCAAAACTCTGATTATAACCACGTTTGACGGTGTGCGTCCTTACATGTATATGCCTCCAGTATCTTTGAAGAACTAAAACTAAATGACATGAGTCCAACATTGTCAATTGGTTTTTATTGGTGTCCTCACATGAAAAATCTCTACTGAATGTCTGATATTGATATTGTCTGATATTGGTTGAAATTAGCGATATCGGCACTGATTGCTATTTAAAAATAATGAATAGAATACTGCTCCGCGTTTTCCGTGTCCCAAAAGGGTTTTCAATGATGACAGGATTAGATGCAGTCGCACAAATCATAGGATGAATGTACTATCTATTGATATCTTATATAGTCTTCGAGTTACGAGAATTGATCACTAATATAATTTAAATCCAACAGAGATTCTCAAAAATGCGAACCTGCAGACTATTACAACCAACAAAGTCGTACAAAAGTTGGAGAAAAAGTTTGAAATTGATTTGTCCGAAAGGAAAAAGTTTATTGACCAGCTAGTGATTGATTACGGGAACAATATGGAGTCTTCAGAGTCTGCAGATTCTAATGAAGAGTCGGACTCGGATAAAGAAAAAGAGAGAAATAAGAGTGTAAAAGAAAATAATGATGAAAATGATTCTGGAGTGAGTATTTTTTTCGACCTACGTACACGATTTCCACACGTAAATGTCCAGTTTTATCTCTCCAATCTCAATATGTTTAGCAATTTAAGTATTAAATGGTTCCAGACTCGCAAGACGAGGGGGAGAAAGGCAGAAGATGATGCGAAGAAAACTCCGGCTAAACGGAAAAAGGTGAGACCGTGAGACTTTCTGTAGTATCCGTATAATAAGGAATATAATGATAGACGTTTTATCTTTTTAATGTGTACTTTAACATTGCTCTCCAGTTAAGGTCGTAAGTCTTATCTTAACGCTCTACCGGTTGTCAGTCTAGTACAGTAGTTCCCGCGCACGGGCTGTCACACTAACAGCTCGTTCAGGAACCCACAACACTTTCCTTACGGGATTTTGTAGCAGAAATGCGACGGAAGAAAATGCCTTAAAGAAAATAATGGAATATCAAAGTCTTTCTAACTTTCTAGGGTGGTGTGACGAAACGTGGAGGTAGAGCCAGCGGATACACAAAGGCTTGCAAGCTATCTCCTGAATTATCAGACCTTGTGGGGGCAACTGAACTACCTCGGCACGAAGTCGTCAAACGAGTTTGGGCCATTATTAAAGAGAGGCAGCTCACAGACCCGAATAATAGGCAGTTTGCGATATGCGACAAGCCACTGTATAAAGTCATTGGAACGCAGAGATTTTATACTTTCGGAATGATGAAGTATTTAAAAAACCATTTTCTTGCTAACTAAGACGATTTTTACTTAAAAAATGTGCCCTTTTATTTTGGGTATTAAAATATTTGATGTTTGCACTGATTGGTTAAAGATTTACCAGTCAATTTGTACATAATATGATAAACTTAGTTTATATTAAGAGTTGAACTTATAGAGTTGAATAAAGCATAAGCCTCACGGAATGGTCTGGAACATCGAAGAACACCTCAATGCTCATACGTGCGACATTCAATATGCTCTCGTTCCTCAGTATTTACGTATTATACATACGTGTTTTGATTTTATAATGAATGTGATTAACTACTGATTACCCAAACCTGGGTATAATCTATGTGTAAGGGATTAGTCTCCTAATTATTATTTTAATTATAAGACCACACTTGTTGTACCTGCATTCTGTGAATAAATAAATGAATGAATGAATGAATGATTGAGATCATCGATGTATGTATTTGAGTTTGTAATATGTATGTATGCATGTTTGTGTTTATGTATTCCTATTGCCTGGGTATACATCTTGTATGCTTCTTACATTAAAATCTCCACTTTCATGTACACTAGACTTTGCATCTCGTATTGCAATTCCTCTGTGCACTCCCTGTTTCGCTGGAAGAAAACTCAACTTTGAGTTCAGCTCGCCTTTGTACATTACTTCTATTTTTCTGTATAAATGTAATTTTCTGTATGTGTACAATAAAGTATAAATAAATAAATAAATACTTTTTTTTCGTGCCGAAATCTCCACGGATGACTCACGAAGGCGGTTGTGTCTGCAATTCATAATCACACGTCATCATCTTAAGATGCCGGGGTGAAGGTTGATCATAAGAGATTTTTCGAACGAGATTTTAACCCGACTGACCTAAGGCCATCTTGAACCAGGGGGCCCATCCCCATCTTGCCCTGAAGAGAAGCTCTCCTGTGCTCACTTATATTTACACTCATATTTTCAAGAAGATGGCTTGGGATTCAGACGCTAGTCTCTCCTGCAAAGCCTAATCAAGAGGATTTTTTGTATAGGACACGTCAATTAGACTTCGCCTTGCCTGATGGTAAGCTGAAGGCAATGTCTCATAAAAGAGAGTCACCATTACTTACATATACCATGTGACAATAGTGACACTCAGCTTGACGGTGTCATCATATGCTTTTAGGAAAGTCAAAAATCATTTATTATGCATAGACCATGAAATCGGCACTTACAAAACGTCAATAAAAAAGGAACATGAAAACCAGTTTAGTAAATGGACCACCGGTTCGAAACGTGGCCCCGACCTTAGAAGACTTCGGCAAGAAACTCAGCATCGTAGTAATCTGATGTCTGTTTCTGTACCTATTCCATAAAATAAAAATAAATTATGCTAGAAACAGACATGTTTACATTGAGCGGGAATCAATCCCACGACCTCTGACTTGGAAGTCGAACTTTTTAACCACCACTAATCACCACAGAGGTTAGAAACATTGGTTGTTGTAATATTAAAACTTCTGTTGCTAAACATTATTAATCTATAACCAATCAACACATGGCTTGTCGTCTTGACAACATTGACAAATCATATAATTTTAGAGTTCGCTCGTTTTTTTATAAACAGTAGTGATTATATTCTCTTTGATAAATAATTTTATTTAGAAATCATAACACAATGGCGTGCAACGAGAACGTGGTCAAAAATATGGCAAATGAAATCGCAAGGAATTGCCAAGCACAGAATGTGACAGTGGACCCTGAGTTTGTGATATACATCATTGATCTGTTGCTCCTAAACCCTAAGTATGGGAAGCTGTTCGCGACCACTATTAACAGAAACAATTTGGCGTATTTTGTAGAAGAATGTGTGAATATGATTATGCGTAAGTACTTACAGTTAAATAAGTATGGACCCTGGAAAGCGAGGGGAGGAAGCGCTTCACGCCGTTGTGCTGGCCTGCTTCTGGGGCCACCATATCAGTCACCAGGTGAACCAGTACGCTCCTTGTCTGCTCTCCGCTGTGCCCTCTGCTAGACAGGTTTAATATCAGAGGGGCACGTGGAGAGCAGCCCTCTACAGAGACGCTATCGTCAGTTGGGCGGAATTGACCGTAGTTGGTAACGTCTCCCCTGCGTGGGAGAGGCGCTGCCGTCTCCATTGCGAGGTTCTGAATTTTAAATACTACGGTATACAACCTATTAATGTCGTTAAGATTGCACAATTTTTTTTCTTCCGCCTCTATCAAATAGAACTTTAGGGTGGGCAAATTGTGGAAAATTTATAGAGGTGTTATAACAAAAACAAGTTATAAATAAGCTTCACGCACACCTCGATAGATGGCGTTGTACAGTATTGCAGCGAGGAATCGCGATGTGGGGGTAAAGAATAATCTATACTAATATTTTAAAGCTGCAGAGTTTGTTTGTTTGTTTGAACGCGCTAATCTCTGGAACTACTGGTCCGATTTGAATGATTCTTTCAGTGTTGGGTAGTCCATTTATCGAGGAATATTTTAGGCTATATATCATCACGCTACTACTTAAGGCAGCGGAGCATTGATAATGAATGTTAACAAATCCGGCAATTTTTCATACATATTTTGAAGACTAAAACATACGGGCTCAAAGGGATATGAAGCTTCAAAATATACCCCGGGCGAAGCTGGGGTGGGTCAGCTAGTTATCTATATACTTATAGATAGTTTCATTCGTTCATTTTCTTTCTTCTTTTCTAATTATGATTATATTCCAGGCGGAGGTACATCGCTAAACACACTGAAAATTCAATTCATCCTTCAAATTAATTACGACAAATTGAACATTCTGATCGAGAAACACGTGGAGTCCATCCACCGATGTCTTCGGCCGCTCGTCACCGAGATTTTAGAAGCGGACCCCATACCTGATGACGATGAACAATTCAAGAAGCTGTTCCGGAAGATATCTATTTATATAATTCTTAATAGTGGGTTGGGGAACCCAGGGTTCATTGTGGTGAGCACATTATTATATCTACCTACCTGTGTTTGGGGACCCTAGGGGCTAAGTCAACCTCGCCTGCAGGCTGGACGGATGAGGCTCTAGTCTAGACTTACCTGAAGGTTGGAAGATCCGATGGTAGTCCGACCAGGTCCTCGATTCTCTAAAACAAAATCACTCTTATATCACAGACACGACAAAAATTGCTTTTAAATATTAGACTATTTCCATAGCGTTAAAGTCCAAAATTGAATGAATAGAGTTTCATTACGCTTTTTTATTCACTCTGCAAAAAAGGTCTCGGGTTCGATTCCAGGTTTTACCATGGCACACACCAATGACTTTTCGATGCTTTTCGAAGTTGTGTGCATTTATCGCAGGTTTAAAAGGGCCCGGTTAATGGCAATAGACTCGCTACCTATTACATTGGGACCTAAACATAAACTAGCGAAATGTGGGTGCTGGCACCTCTGCCTACCCCTTCGGGGATATAGGCGTGAGTTTATGTTATGCAAAAAACCTTTGAATTTTGGACTTAAACAGCATTGCTTTAAATTCTAAAAAATAAATGATTTTTTCAGTGTCCGTGGTCTGATAGTGGTTTTGCTTTAGCAGAATCGAGGCCCGCCAGGCCCCCAGGAGTTTGCAGACCTCGGGTCCTGAGGTGAAACCCTCGGATGTAACATGGAGCAATGCTAAGAAGAAGTTTCCCTATCGTGCGAGGAGGTAGGACACGACGGTATTCCCGTCCGAATTGAGCAGTCCGACTGGAGAAGTACCTCCACCCTACAGCATACCACGGCTATAATAACCTCGTGTTATGTTCCCTGCGGTGAGTAGGGTGGCCAGAGCTCACTGGAGAGTTTTTGTGCTGTCAGTGGGAAGACCAAAGGCTTGTCCTGATTTTCTGTTCTGCACTGAAGGCACATAGAATCTCTGTTCTTACAGGGTCGGCAGCACGGATGTTACTCCACTGGTGCTACACACTTTATAGGTCACGGTAACCTCTTTCCATCAGGTGGGCCGTGTGCTTGTCTGCCACCTAAGTTGTATATATAAAAACTGCTAAACTGATTGACCTTTTCATTGTCAAACGTTTGTTCTTCTAGACATTAAAAGAAGGCATGGCTGCTCTCGAAAGCGTATTCTCACTGGAAGAACTGAAGGTGTTCGTGACTTTACCGAGGATTGAGAAGATGGATCAGCTAACAGATCTGCTAGAGATTGTGTCTGGAGTACGGCTGTTCAATAGGGATTGCAAGAAAGGCGGGGAGGGGATACCTGATTGTGAGTATCTGTCAATCAATGAATCAATTAGCCCAACGCAGTCCACTGTTGGACATAGGTCTCTCCCAATGTGCGCCATTTTTCCAATCCTCTACCTTCCGCATCCAGTCTGTCCCAGCCACCATTTTCAGGTCGTCCGTCCATCTGGCTAGGAGGCGTCCTACCTTCCATTTACCTTCTCGCGGTCTCCCCTCTACGAGTATTATCTGTAATTAGGTTAATTGTCTTCATATATAGTCTTGGTAAATATAGTATGTACTACGAGTACCTACTACCCTGGGTCTGTGCTATAGGAATATTACCGACGATTGAAGCAGATGTTTACCAAGATATTTTGTCTGAAGCAGAGATGGAGGGAATGACGGAGAGACGTGCAGAAATCAACCAAGGAATATGGTTTACAATACAATCATATCGGTTACCTCTCCGCTCCACTCATATCAGCTTCCAAGGTAGCCAGAAGTGGGAAGCTTGTGATGCTTTCTCTTTTACATTGACGGCACAGAAACTCTCTGTGCTTACAGGGTTGGCAGCGCGAGCGTGACTCCCTTGGTGTTGCACGCGTCCATAGGCCACGGTAACCACTTGCCATCCGGTGGGCCGGCGTGTTCTTGACTGCCACCTAAGTGATATAAAAAAGGGCAATGAAGCTAAAATCCCATTCTGATACTCAACGTCGGTATTTCAGTGAGACGGTAGTATTTTCTTTGCCGAGTGAGCCTATTCTGGCTAGGCAAAGCATGGCATACTTTCTCTTCACTTCATGTGACTTCCAATATGCGCTTTCATTCCTGTCGGTCTTGAGCTTTGCGGTTCACTTCACTCCAAGATTTTCCTACTGCCTCTCCTCCACCTAAATTCTCCTATAACGAATTTCATTCATGAGGTCTTTCCGTTTTCAGTACCATTTAACCTAGTGGACGCAGGGAGAGCATGCCATACAGCGCTGTCCAACTCGCTCATAACGGTAATGCAAGGAGTGAACACCCTCACCACGGCGATCCAAGACTGTATCAGTATACAAGAGGAGACTGGCAATACTGCCGTCAAAGTTGCAGAGAATAGTGACCTCACTGTGTAAGTTAATTAACTCAAGTTGTATGTTGCTACAGAAGCTTAATTATTGTCCGTAACATTGGATAACCTTTGTAGAATGGCGGTACAGCATTCGATTGTTACGAGGTCGCAGATTCAATTCAAAGGTTAAATACATTTTTTATCTAGGATTCGCCAATTTGACTTCACTTCGGGTAATGGGAAGCTAAAGGCAAAGTCTCAGAAAAGAGGGTCACCATTACAGACACTAAGTAATGTTACAATAGTGGCACTCAGCTTGGCGGCCTCATCAGATGTTTTTTCACGGCCCGCTTAAAGGACCCGGGACTGTAGGAAGAAGGAAACACTGCTGGTAATGAATTCCAGGTCTTGGTGGTGCGGCAAAGAAAAGAGTCTCCGAACCGCTTGGTTCCTGCTCTTATATTCTGCACAGTATGAGGGTGACATCTAAGCCCTGCACGTGTTGTCCTATGTAGGAAAGTTGAGGGTGGGATTAGTTGGAAGAGCTCATCAGAACACTCACCATAGTAGAGACGGTAAAATACAGTCAAGGAAGCAACATCTCTACGCATCTGCAAAGGCTCGAGGGTATTCGTAACCTCAGTATTCCCAATAATGTGGACCGCGTGTCGCTGCAAATATTGCGTGTTTGGACGTCTATATATTTATGTATTTATTTGTTTACAAAAGACAATATTATCCGCATTTTATAACCCATATCACAAGCTAAAGAATGTCGAAAACGCATGGCTACGCCTTTAATGTACTATCATTCCAGAGACTTAAAATTTAGATTCACACTATTATTAAATCAAGTCATACCTAAGCCGTTTAATTCTAGCGAAAATTACTGCGAGATATTCCAGCTGCTGATCTTCAATCGTCAGTACGAGGTGTTCCTTCGCAAGTTGCTCTTCGACGTCGAGTACATGACGCAGAAGGGATCTGAGTACGTGGAAAGAACAAGGTCGGTTTTAGAGGAACTGCATACAGCAGTCAGATATAAGGCTGCTGTACCTGTTGTGGCAGTGTTCGTGAGTATATCAATCAACATCATCTTTTGTATTCCAATTATTTCATTTCGACGTAATATAATATTGTTGCATACTTTCTTGTCAATCACCCTATTCCTTGCCGTGTCCTTTTTATTTCGTATCCCATTCAACTCAGGCCTAGCTCTGTTAATAAAAACATTTCTGACAACTTTCAGAAGGAAATAATAAATACTTAATGAGTCCGTTAAATTATTGCACTCTATTGTATGGTGAGAAGCTAGGGTGGATTCCAGAAGGTATAGGTCACCCTTCCATTCTATGGGTCCAAAAATGGGGAACCCTATCTTGACGGCATCAACAATTGCTTTTATACGCCCTACCCGGAATTGGGTGAAGACAGCAGTACGCAGTACATTTATCTTTTCTTGGGCTTCCGTCTACATAATATATATTCTGATATTGAACCTTGCTACCGTTTAAGTAAATGTTTGTGTAAGTAGTTTTGTAATAAAATGTCGTCTTTCCCAGCCACTTTTCGCGAAACTCTGGCAAGTTTGGCGAGCTATGCAGAATGTGATGTTCCTCATCTCCACCATAAACAGGCTTATGTCCATCATGAGTAGCATCAAGGAACAGATCCATATACCTTACGATGTGCTCGAGAAAATGCTTAATGGGAAAACTGTCATAACTGATCATGTAAGTAGCTTTAGTAGCTGGGATAGATTTAAGGGCAGAGAACGGCAGGGTTCTATGGCGTATTAAATCAAATTAAATAATTTATTTGCATAACACAGGTTACAGAAAGTTAGTAAAAGGTACATTTTCAATAAATGTATAGGTCCGCTGTATTACAACCTCTTCAAGGTGTGCAAATATTTGGTATTGTCTATACATGCAACATTTCAACTAAAGAGCATTCATAATATTATTTTAATTGCATTAATTAGTTATTGAGTTAATGTCTAATGTCAGAAAATTAAATAATGTCAAAAGGAAATAAGGAGATTGTTATAATTATGGTGACTATTAAAATAATAAAATCAATGAGTATATTATGTCGTATGCTCATGTCAAAGAATGTATTGAATTTGAATTAATGAATTACAATTCATCTTGGAGGAAGTACTTTACAATTTATTTATTTCGCATCGAAATCGAAATTACCTCCAGTAAGGCCATCCCCTTCGTCATGTACACTTGGCTGGAGTGAATTTGCTCCATATTATATGAAAGAGATGTCTGTACCGCGCACGAGACAGAGGATGGCTTACCTACGGTTATATAACTTTTGGTTTTCTCAGGAAAGAATGAGCTACTCAATGACTGTTGAAGAGCGAATAGCATTAGGAGCTGTGAAGAATTATATTGGGTACAACGAAGTAGTTGGAATCAAAGAAAAGCATATCGAGGTAACTATTTACACTCATAATGTCAAGATTATGGCTTGGAATTCAGACGGTAGTCGCTCCTGCAAAACCTAATCAAGAGAAACACTAGGAGATCAGACCGTGAACTCCTTTATTGAATGAATTGAAGGGATTCTTCTCCCCTGTAGGGGAGTTATGGCTATATCTCCTTGTTTTTTTTTTGTATAGAACTCGTCAATTTGACTTCGCTTTGCCTGATGGTAAGCTGAAGGCAAAGTCTCAGAAAAGACGGTCACCATTACTTACACATACTATGTGAAAATGGTGACACTCAGCTTGGCGGCCTCATCATATGCTTTTTCACGCCCCGTTTAAAGGACCCGGGACTGTAGGAAGAAGGAAACACGTGAGCTAGTAATGAATTCGAGGCCTTAATGGTGCGACAGAGGAAAGAGTCACCGAACCGCTTGGTTCTTGATCGGATATTCTGCACCGTGTGCGGGTGACATCTCAGACGTGCACGTGTTGCCCTATGTAGGAAAGGGGTGGGTGGGACTAATTGGAAGAGCTCATCAGAACACTCACCATGGTACAGACGGTAAAATACGGCCATGGACGCAACATCTCTACGCATCTGTAAAGGTTCTAGGGTGTTCGTGACCTCGGGATTCCCAATGATGCGGACAGCACGTCGCTGCAACCTGTCGAGAGCCTTGTGTCTCCCTTAGGGGACGGTTCCACGAAGATACCTGACAAGGCAAACTAGTAGCTCTAGACGTAATCTACCAAACGTTATGAAATATTGATGTAATGTATGAATATACTGATAAAACATTAATAGTTTATTACTGGAGCATGTTGATGTACGTCCTGAGGCTTGAGGCTTCATTTGTATATTTCTGTTTCAGTTTTTAGGCTTCTGTGCCGTTTGCCTGACCATGGGAGCTTTGATACCCAGCATCCTCAAGATCGGTGTCATCAAGATAAAAGGCCTGTGCTATGGATTCTGTAGTGTGCGCATGGCGCTTCAGTTTGGCACGGAACCTGAAAGGTAGATAAGATAAGTTAATGATGATGGTTGTCTGTGGTGGTTATGTCAGACTCGAACCGATTAAAACCGCACGGCATCTTGGGTCATTTATTGCCGGAGGTGAGATTCTCACTGCCAAATCCCTCGCATCCTGGCTGATCCAGGGCCATCCAGATGCCCCCTCGGGGTGATAATGACATTTAACCAATAACTTTTTTGGAACTGGACTTGGACGATGGACGCAAAAACTAGTCGACAGATATAGGTGTGGTTTTTTTTGGAGTCGCGTATGTAGAGGTTCCTCACGGGGTAGTATCCCCTCAGATACCACCCCGCAAGAGCCGTTGGGGGTGGTTATGTCGGACTCGTACCGAATAAAACGGCACGGCCGCCTCAGCACCCTCACGTACCATGACTGACCTGGAGCCATCAGGTGTAGAGGCTAATAAGTATGCGTATAAGATTTATATAAAATGGTTTTCAGTAATGTCGTTTAACTCCAGATATATAAACGAGGTACTGCAGTTCGCGCGCAACCACACGCAGCTGATCAACCTTCTCAACATGGTGGACAAGGTGTATGACGTCAAGGATGTACTGACTCTCGTCACGAAGCGCACGGCCAAGAGTGAGTCGGTCCTCTTACTTTTTCATCGTCTTAGCGCCGTTCCTGTTTGCATTCGAGGATTTCACTTCGGACACCGGGGCCCACTTACTTTTTTTTTTCATTCCACTTAGGTGGCAGACAAGCACACGGCCCACCTGATGGAAAGTGGTTACCGTGGCCTATGGACATTTGTAATACCAGAGGAGTCACAGTTGCGCTGCCAACCCTGTAAGTACAGAGTTTCTGTGCCATAAGTGTAGAAGACAAAGCAGGTCAAGCCTTTAGTCTTCCCACTGATAGCACAAATTCTCCAGTGAGCTCTGGCTTCCCTACTCACCGCCGGGAACACAACTCCTTCTCTTTTTTTGATTTGACTTGTGTGACTTTAAGTGGCAGCGACTGCCATTTAACTTCTTAATCTTCTCTTCTTTCTTAGTCTGTTAATCCGCAGTTGCCCCACTTGCCACTTGGGCACTTAATCGTACCCCTCTACGTATGTATAGGATCCCAAACATCCATAGGACCCCATACTTTCTAAATACTTAAGAAAGTTAAATTGAGCATTCCGACTGGTTAAGTACCTCCGCCCAACAGAATACCGCGGCCATAATAACCTCGTGTTGTGTTCCCGGCGGTGAGTAGGGTAGCCAGACCTCGCTGGAGGGTTTTTGTGCTGTCAGTGGAAATACCAAAAGCTTGTCCTGCTTTGTCTTTTACACTGAAAGCAAAGAAACTCTTAATGCTTGCAGGGTTGGCAGCGCTAGTGTGACTCACTTGGATTTGCACACGTCCATAGGCCACGGTGACCACTTTCCATCAGGTGGGCCGTGTGCTTGTCTGCCACCTAAGTGGTATAAAAAAAGAATGGGATTCATAAACCATTTCTTATATACGAGGCCTTCTGACTGAGGAGATCTAATGTGCCTCCTGGCTAAGAGTTCCCTAAGACTATATTCTCGCACGAGTTCACGACACAGCCCTACATCACATTGGTTGACATGTGCAAGCGCAGTCAAATGCGATGGGGTTTAGGCCAGTCCGACACTTTAGGATTTTTATGGACTTTTTATGCAAATAAAATTTGAATTTGAATTGAATTTGAATTATTCTCTAACAGCGAAAGTCCACGATCGGGATGTACAAACAGAGACGCATCCTCTAGAAGAATACTTCGGGAAGAACTATAGTTCGGACCTTTGGAAATGGAAGAGGAGGGCTTGTCAATGGGTAAGTCTATTAAAATTGTTTTCAAAATCTACTCAGAGCCTTTTTAAAGTTTTTTTTTATACCACTTAGGTGGCAGACAAGCACACGGCCCAACTGATGGAAAGTGGTTACCGTGGCCTATGAACGTGTGTATCACCAGAGAAGCCACACTCGCGCTGCCGACCCTAAGGAAATCTTCTAATGCACCTCTTGAATAACCCCATATTGTAGGCAAATGCGAAAACAGTAGCAGGGTGTGTAGTACATACTAAAGACTGTTTTCACTTCTGCGGGCATTACTGGAGTGCCATAATTTTTTTTTATAATTCCAGGCGACGATAGTGAACTGCCAGACTCATTCAACCCAAACGAACTACAGCCACCTTCGTTCGGAAATCCACTGTCAAACGGTGGAACCCCGCGACAAGTGTTTGCAGACCATGAGAGAGTGTGGGGTTAACACTACCACCCAGAATTACTTCTTCTGGGGTCTCAGAGGACAGCTTGGATTGGGGCAGTGTATAATGGATTTCACTTCGAAGCATAATTCTTCAAAATTGAAAGGTGGATGTCTCGTTTCAGAATTTTCTTCATCTACGGAGTAAATACAAACCCGACTAAGTACGACTTAAAAACGCGCACGTAGGCTTTCCTACCATTTGGTCTTAGTTCCTATTTGTTGTTTTTATTATACCACTTAGGTGGAAGACGGCCGACATGATGGAAAGTGGTTACCGTGGCCTATGAACATGCGCAACACCCGGGGAGTCACACTCGCGCTGCCGACCCTGTAAGCACAGAGTTTCAGTGCCGTCAGTGTAGAAGAAAAGAGGGTCACCATTACGTACATATACCATGTTACAGTGGTGTCACTCAGGGTGTAATAGCGGTGTATAACTATCAGCCTCATGCCGATATTTGCGGTGGAACAACACTACTTGTCCGGTTGTGATGACGGTCGGGTGCATTAATATCACAAACTTCACCTGAATTGGTGCAATAATGTTGTTCAATAATACATTGGTCGTTGATCATTAAATACCATGAGTGTGAACGAAACCATAGCGTGATCTAATTAGACGTCAACGCCATCTATCGAGCGTTGAGTGAAACTTAATCTAAATAGTACTGAACAAGCGGGAACAGATATACATCATCTGTGAAAATTTCGGCTAGCTTTCACGAATCATGTGACAGTCGAGGTGACAGACAGACAGACAGGCAACTACAATTGCGCGATGCACAAACGGTAGTTTCTACGTATTTCAGCTTGCAGTTCCTAGACGGCGATGGTTACGTGTGGTAAAATAATTTATTTTATTTGTATCAGCTGAACCGCTCACGACATGCACATGGTCGTGCATAAATAACAACGAGAACCAAGACAACGAAGAGGTGAACTCCACCATTAGTAAGGACTTCTACCCTGAAGAATCACAGCTGCAGGACGAGCCTCAAGAACAATGATGTTTATAATCACCTATGACGAAAATAAGTTATTGCTTTGTAGTTGCATAGAGTTACAGCAGATAGCGTTAGACGGCGTATAGATTGCACAGAATATATAAAAATGAAGACAGTGCCGTTTAGCCTTGTTAGTTTGGAATCTAATGTCAATTTAATTGACTTTTTTTTAAACTCTTCGTACAGAATCTTTTGCAAGTTTTTACAATAATCATGTACACTGACTGTACATTTGACTATTATAATCGTAGTGATTAAATGACTTTGAGTATTAGAAATGTGTTTTAATAACTTATATTAAAGGTACAAATATAGGCCTAATCCAGGAAACTCGTGTAGATCTAGCTAATGGGACCACGGGAATCATATATAATATTGTAATGTTAAGCACACCTAAAGCACTTAGCTTAGCAGTAATAAAATTAAAGTCTTAATAAGTATTGCCTATTTTGACAAAAAGGCAGATCAGCAGTACTGTAACTGGCAGGTTTTAATTGCATTAAAGGATTAAAGACAGTAGAGGAAGCTCGTGAAGAATCAAATGGCGGGCTGTTATCTCTGCCAACCTCGAAGGAAAAGAGGCGCGAGCGTATTTATGTGTGCACTACAATCCAATTTTCCGTAGTCCGGAACGTATCCGGAATGCTTGTGCTAACTTGAAACGTCAAAAACACGTGTTTTTAAACGTCAATGTCAAACAATTTTAACCTAAAAATATGGCGTAAACTGTAAGCTCGTTGTGGGATTTATTTTATTGACTCTAGTCCTCTTTGTTTGATTGTTTTTGAATATTTTTGTATTGTTAGTGTTAGCAGTGGAGGAAAGATTGAGAGAGAACCCTAACAAAATATATTTATCTGTAAGAAAATTAATTAAAAAGGTGTGAAAAGAAGTGTTTATTTGTATTCAATAATGGCTAAAGTGAAAAACAAGAAAAACGCAGGTTTAGCTGACAGAGTTCACAACAAGAGAAAAACGGAGACTACTAAAAAGAAGCTAAATCCATTCGAAGTGCACATTAACCGTGAAAAGCTTAAGGTTTTAGGCAAAAAATCAAAGCATGACCGAGGACTACCGGGTGTTTCTCGTGCTAAGGCTATACAGAAGGTAATTACATGAAAGAATTCTATTATTTATACTGTTGGTGGTTGTGGAACTTGCTACAGATATTGAATTAACTTACTTCTACTATTCCACAATATTTATTTACTAAACCTGACTAGTTTCCCTTCATGGCATTTTTAAAGGTTATTCAAAGTAACCGGAACGAAAAGCATTTTATTTTTATTAAAAGACAATTATGGCAGATATCTATGAAGTAATTGTGTAAATGAACTCATTAGAATACATACTTTGGTATTTAAAAACTTGAAAACATATTAGAGTACAAAGATAGGTACAATAGTTCTGCAACTTGTGCGAGTTTTTTATACCATATAGGTGGCAGACAAGCACATGGCTCACCTGACAGGATGTGGTTACTGTGGCCTATGGATGTATGCAATACGAGGGGTGTTACACTCGTGCTGCTAACCATGAAGAATACCTTCTGATACCCCTCTTAAAGTATCCCATTTTGTAGGTGCTTGGGAAAACCGCAGCAGGGCGGTCATTCCACAGCTTGAGTGTGCGTGGGATGATGTTTCTTTCATACTGCACAGTGCGCACCGTCTCAGGTCGCAATGTGTGAGAATGAGTGATGAATTCCCTGCCTATGGGGAGAGGTGTTGCAAATCCTGAGGAATTTCATTAGTTTTTCCTAATTATAGCTATAGGTCTGTACAAATCTATAGCTATAATTAGTAGGCTATAATAACTTTTTATAATTTACTTACTTTATTTATAAATAATCACCCATCAACTGCTTATGGTCCAGGGACGAATTGCATGTTAGCAGAAGTATATAAAAAAAAATACTTATAATCATAATCAATCTTTATTTGCTAGTACAGGTATATATATTATGGTATTACATTTGTTTAGTTTCGTCATTCCGTATGCAGAGGCATGCAAATTTACAATTTCATCAATAAAGTAAAATATTAATAGTAATTATGTCCAAAATTCAAAATAAATAATTGTTACATTAAATTAATATATATAATCAATAGTATATATTAATATTATATTAATAAAACATTAATACTAAGTAATTTTGATTACAGACTGTCTTTAAGAAATTCGTCAATAGTATAATATGCTTTCGTTACAAGTTATTGGATTTTTTTAAAAAATACATTTGAATTTTCCTCTTCTGAAATGTATTGTGGCAACTTATTATATAGACGAGGAGCCAAACACATACTTACTTTATTTTACATTCTGTGACTTTTTAATCTTATAGTTTTAATATTTATTACAGAGGAAAGAAACACTCGGTACAGAGATGAAAATTATGAACAAAACAAATACATTCATTGACCGTCGTATCGGTGAGAAGGATGCACAGCTGTCGGCTGAAGACCGTATGATAGCTCGGTTTGCAGCCGAGAGGCAGAAGCAACATAGCAAGAAAAACATATTTAATTTAGCTGATGATGAGATTTTGACTCACAGGTAAGTTCATCAATTTTTATGCATGTAGACCTCAGGTTTTGCCTAAACCGAGCTATGAGGCATGTATTAAACTTAAACCAATGGAAATGAACATTGTCTCGTCACATAAGCCTGTGTAGCTAAAGAATCTGGGGTGCTGTGAAATGGAAAAAAATATACCTTAAAATTTTAAGTAAACCTATTTTGATCTAATTCTATCCTGAACACTGATCTTGATTTAGATCTCGATACAGATTTTGTTGCCTTTCAGCCACAAACATCAGTAGTCAACACATTTTAAAATCCGTATTACTTTCAGACCTTCAATTTCAATTTATTTATTTCAAGCAAAAACTTATTTTCTAAGCTACATTTTACACATACAGAAAAATATGATTACAATCTTATACAATATTAGAGACAACATCTGTGTCTGAACTAGATAAGTTAATATCTGTATTTCAGACAGCAGCCCCAACTATAATAGATCATATTATGTAAGATTATGTCAAGACAGAAATTAATAAATAAATAGGTAGCTACAGTAAGCATAATATTTCTAATAATTATTAACCAAGTCATAGTTTAGTTTAGTAACCTATCCTTCTCCACTTTTAATTATTGGAATAATAATTATATAATACAAAATAAATGTTTTCAGGGGTCAAACATTGGAGGAGATTGAAAAGTTCGATGATCCCAGATCTGATGATGACGAGGATGAAGATGGCAGAAGGTTTGGTGGAGGTTTAGGCGGTGAGTTCCATGAATTTGTGTTCAGATCACACACAGACATAACTATTGAATGATGCATTCTTTTTCACCTTAGCGTTAATCTCTCTCGCATCCGAAGCTTCTGCCTCAGAGTCTGGGGTCCACTTTACCAGTCTAACTGCTAATTTGGCTGAGCTTCGATATTTTCCGTGAAGCAGCAGCCTCTGACCTCCATAATGCAAAAGCATAACAGTTAGACCAGTTATTGAACTTTTTGGGGCTCCAACCAATAACGACTGAAATAGATGTTCGTATGGCAAACGTGACCGATGGCTTAACATTCCTAGACACGACCAGACCAATACAAATATCCATTGCAGTTTTTGATGAGCAGCTTATTGTCTGAAATATCATCTTCAATATATCTTTTTTGCAGACGATTTTGTAGCTGATGGCCATTTTGGTGGTGGCATGTTATCAAAGACTGATTCAAAAGACGGTGCCAAGTCCCACAAAGATTTAATTGAACAACTCATAGCGGAGTCTAAGAAGAGAAAAATAGAAAAACAGAAAGAAAAAGAACAAACATTAGACTTAACAGAGAAGTTGGACAGTGAATGGAAGGATTTGCAACCTGTAGTGTTTAAGAAGATGAAGAAGGACGAGAAAGAAGAATCCGCGATCGATAAGCTTTTGAATCAAGCAGAGAAGAAGAGTTTTGATTATGATAAAATGATGAGGGAGCTGCGGTTTGAGAAGAGAGGCACTGTAAGTAAACATTTTTACCAGTAATAAATCAATAAAATTCTATTGAGCATGCAGAGTATGAGTCTGTGTAATAACCTGTTTATCTATTTTGTTTATTTTGCAGCCATCGGATGGTTTGAAAAATGACGAAAAACAAGCAAAAGAAGAGAGAGAAAAGTTAGCACAGTTAGAGAAAGAAAGAGAACAGAGAATGTTGGGAGAAGAAGAGAGAGTTGCTATCAAGCCTCAGCAGGCTAAGGTGAAACATAGGTAAGTCAGATTTTGAGAAGAGCCATATACTTTTTGTGAACAGTGCCCTGAGCACGAAAGGTATTCGAATTGGCAACGTAAAGGTATCGAGAGAATGGAGCGTGCGTGCGTGCGTGCGTGCGTGCGTGCGTGCGTGCGTGCGTGCGTGCGTGCGTGCGTGCGTGCGTGCGTGTGCGCGTGCGCGTGCGCGTGCGCGTGCGCGTGCGCGTGCGTGTGCGTGTGCGTGTGCGTGTGCGTGTGTGTGTGTGTGTGTGTGTGTGTGTGTGTGTGTGTGAAGCGTGCCAATCGCGATGCTTCAATCTCCCGATACGTTTACGTTTTGTTTTTTTTTACGTGCGCAAAATCCCCACGGATACCCCTCCACCGGAGCCGGTGGAAGAGCTTATGTCGAACTCGAAGCGACTAAAACGCACGCACGCCTTTGGTTGCCGAAGGTGAGTTTGACAGGCATATCCCCCACACCCCGGCCGACTCAGGGCCATCTTTCATGATCTGGCCCTCTTCTTGGGTGTAGGGAATACAGAGTCCCCAACTCGTCCCCAGAAAAAGGGCCTCCGCCCCCCATGAGCGCAGGCCTGGGGGTGACAGATGGAGCCGCCTGTCACCCTGGCAGAAGCAGGCCGCGGCGGCCGTTTTCGGGGAAGAGTTTGGACTCTGGGTGGGCTGGGGTGCGAGGGATATGCCTGTTAACCTCCCCTTCGGCAACCAAAAACGACGCACCGCCGTGCGTTTTAGTCGGTTCGAGTCCATTATAACCTCTTCCTCCAGCTTCGGTGGTGGGGTATCAGTGGGGATTTGACGGACGGTTGATCCATCTACGACTTCTGCAAGCCATTTCATCCATAATACATGTATATCACTGACATGTATATTTTTTTTTTTTTATATACCGCTTAGGTGGCAGGCAGGCAAGCGCACGGCCCACCTGATGAAAAGTGGTTACCGTGGCCTAAGGACGTGTGTAACACCAGAGAAGCCACACTCGCGCTGCCGACCCTGTAAGCACAGAGTCTCTGTGCCGTCAGTGTAGAGGACAAAGCAGGACAAGCCTTTAGTCATCCCACTGACAGCACAAATTCTCCAGTGAGCTCTGGCTATCCTACTCACCGCTGGGAACATAACACGAAGTTATTATAACCGCGGTATTCTGTAGGGCGTAGGTATTTCCCCGGTCGGCCTGCTCAATTGGGCGGAAATACCGCCGTGTCCTACCTCCTCCTATAATATATTTGATTTAATTATTGTGTTCCAGGTCAGCTGAAGACTTGGACGACAACTTTGAGTTAGATGACGAAAAGGACTTCATGTTAGCTTACGATAAGGATGGGAAACCATTGGTGCCTGAAAATATTCTTAAGGATTTCTCAGGTAGGTCCTCAAGAGATAATTATGCCTGTATATTGTACTAAATATTTTTTTATTATGTATTATCGAATTATGTGTTATGAAAGTTATGCCTAAAGTTGATTCTGACTTAGGTACACAGTTATGAGTCTTGAAAATGAGTTTATTTCAAACAATTTTCTGCGAAATAAAGTTTAACAAAAAAACATGACATAAAAAGTGCCGCAAATCATCCTCAAACATGATTGGAGAAGTTACCAATAATGTATTTTACAAAAAAGTCATTTTTGGATGTCCACTCATACGCATAAAACGTATTGGCAATATTCTGGTGATGCCATACAGCAAAGTTATGAACCCTATAGCCTGGAAATCTTCAAATCTTGAGTGAGAAGGTGCCTTCTAAGGAAGTCAAACACTACATCATCGCTTAACATCAGTTAAGATAAAGAAGCAAGCCCATTAATGACAGAAAAATTTACATTAATGATAAAAAGTACCTTAAATACTATATTTTTAAATGTATTTTCAGTTCCAAACGGAAAACCCAAGTTTGATGATGGAATATCAGATACATCTGAAGAAGATGACAGTGAAGGTGATGAATCAGGTGAAGAATCTGATAAATCTGATAATGATTCTACAACTTCACCTGAGCAGAAAATACAGAAAACTGAACACAAACTTGCAAAAGAGGATACTATACTATTTCAGAATGTAGAAGAAGATAAAAGTGAGGAAGAAAACGCAGAGGAAGATGGAGAAAGTAGTGAAGATGAAGAAGCAGAAAGTAGTGAAGATGAAGAATCAACTGAAGAACATGAAGAAGACTTCAATGATTTGAAAGATTTGAAAGAATCTGATGTCGAAAGTGATAATGAGATCGTTGAAGCAGATGTGGAGAAGATTGGTTCTTTGTTTGATCTTAAATCTAGTGAAGGAGATAAGCTAAAGGTATCTAACATTATTTCATATTATCATGGATAAATTAGTCAAATGAAACTAATTTACTTTATTTTCCGTAACAACAAAATTAGCTCCGTTTACAGTTATTTCTCTTGCTTAGGATCGCAAATACTTTTTGTACATGACTGTCCAAAAAGTAGTGTAGTGTTACATGTTTCGAGATTCATTATTCTTTTTTTTTTATACCACTTAGGTGGCAGACAAGCACACGGCCCACCTGATGGAAAGTGGTTACCGTGGCCTATGGACGTTTGTAACACCAGAGGAGTCACAGTCGCGCTGCCTTTTTTTTAAACCATGTATTCTACCATAACTTTTAAATATCTGAACAATTATTATGAATTTATGTGTGGTTATATTTATTGTTTTTTTGTCAACATAGTCGTATTTTTATCTTTAAAAATATTTTGTCTTATAATATAAATTTGCAATGTTTCTATTTTAGGAATTACTTGAAGGAAAGACGCCATCACAGCAATCTACAGCCCTACAGAATCTTATAAAGAGCTATGATCCAAGCCTATCGGAACACAACAAAGACAAACTAAGCCGACTGTTCGCTCACATGCTTCAATACATAAACGATATCTTCACAGGACTGACAGACGAAAGTGACGTACTAAAATCCCTTCTAATTTTCGACAAACTAGCTCCCTATTTCTACGATTTAGCGCACACAAATAAAGTTTCTACCAAAAAATATATAGTAGAATTGTTAAAAGAAAAGCATGACAACTTCAAAAAGAGACCAAAGCGCGTTCCAGATTTGAATACGTTAATATTTTTCAAATTGATATACATTTTATATCCGACTTCCGATTTCCGACATCCTGTTACGACGCCAGCTTTGATATTCATGTCGGAAATTTTAACTTCCTGTAGATTCAATGACGTGTATTCAATATCGAGGGGATTATTTGTAACTACCCTTATTTTAGAATACACGACGTTATCAAAAAGACTAGTGCCCCCGGCAATAAACTTTTTAAGAGGTATTTTATATTTAAGCGCGAATACAAGCGTTTTGAATCCTATACAAGTCGTTCCACCATTTAGGTTACATAGAGACATGAAAATTTTAAATTTGGATAACGACTGTTCGAAAATGGTAGTGGGAAACAAAATGGCCGCCAAAGATTTCGTACTGGCTGATATAGACGATGAT
Source organism: Eilema griseolum (assembly GCA_963662185.1). Classification (NCBI taxonomy): domain Eukaryota; kingdom Metazoa; phylum Arthropoda; class Insecta; order Lepidoptera; family Erebidae; genus Eilema; species Eilema griseolum. Next base: position 1,601,294 of record OY759252.1, read on the forward strand.
TTCAAAATTCGAACCCTGTTGACCAGTATGGGAATTTTGAAAGAATATTTTGATTATTTTAATGATATTGAAGCACAGTATTATTTATTTGAGCCACATTTGAAATTATTGGATAGGATTGATATAGATTTGTATCCTAAAAAGGTGAATAAGAGTATAAGTAGTATATTCCAATATATGAAGTCTAGTTTGGAAGTGAAGACATTCGCTCCGTTGTGCAGGGAGAAACCGAGGCCCAAGGCTCTGAGGCTATATGAACCAGATATACAGGAAGTGTAAGTATTTTTTATTTGGTAGCCCTTTCAATATTGCTTCAGTAATAATGAGAAATAAATGGGAAAGTTTGGAGGAATGTATTTATATCTGTTACTCAATTGCTCCAAAGCAGCTAAACATATAAGGAGGTTTATTGATTAAATTTGAAATGTTAAGTACCTATATCTTGAAATCACACACAGGCACTCTGGGGCCGCTCTGCTACTCCTCCTTTCCATGTTTAGGTTTGATCGATCCATGTCTTTTAGTATCGGAAGCGACTGCCACTGACACTTCTATCCCGAGAAGAAAGACTGTTTTAGGGTCTCCTCCGTCCATCACCAAGTGTATTGACTTGTAGATGAGATTGCTTTGATCCTGTGGGTCTATACCGCCCTATTTTCTTTACTTAAATCCCCTCGAATACCCAAGTGCATCGATTAAAACCGCACCTTGTCTCAGATCTTATATGCCAGGGTATATTGCATTTCTCTCAAGTTCCGGGAGTCGCATACAGCGTATATAAAGCACACGTGTTTGTCTTACAGATTCACTGGTAGCAAGAGTTCAAAATTGTCAAGGGAACAAGCAGAGAGTCAGCGGCTGAAGAGCAAATATAAGAAAGAGATGAAGGGAGCTTTGCGAGAGATCCGTAGAGACAAGTCTTACATCGGGTCTGTCAAGATACGGCAGAGGATCCAAAGGTAGCCTTCCATTAATTACTTTTTTTCTTCTTCTTTATTTGGGTAAACAAACATAAACACAATATAATATTTACTTAAAATAGCATACATACTTAATGTTATAAATGTGTTCCCTACAACATTTACAACAGCTTAGTAGGGTAGTATTAAAAAAAGAAGCCGAATACTCTATGACCAAAGAGAATAACTAATTTAGAATTTCGATAATTTTACTTCTAAATATACTAGGTCGCGTTGCCGCAATATCTATCGAATTGAAATTTCTATTGTATAAGTCGATTAAGCGATATATTGGCGAACTATTATTCTATAATACTTTAAGACATACTAATAATGTTAACGGGAATTAACGCGAGCATGGTATAGGTATAAATATACCTTTGGTTTGCCTGACGTTTCGACCAAGTTACACCGGCCGCGGTCACGGGCTGACTGGTTCAGTTGTGCACGCCTGGCGTCTTCGAGTCCGTGAGGTAGTAAGTTCTTCATCTACCCGCACATTCTCGTTATCTTTAATGTTTTCGTTTCGCCATGTACCGTCTGTAAAACTGTCCGGTGTTTATCCGACTGCGTAGAAAAGCGAGGTTGTATGTTTTGAATCACTAGATTCCATGTTACAAATAATTTAAACCTATCTTCCCGTAAATTTTTGTGTTTCTTGATTTCAATCGCTTCACGTACAGCTCTTGAATAGAAGTGACGTTCGGTGGAGAGGACTTGCGTATGATGGAATTCAATCCAGTGCCTGCTTTTAGCAGATGTTCAGTAATAGCAGATTTGCTTGAACCTATACCATGACCAAATTTCAAATTTCTAATTCTTTATATCTCAAAATAGTGCAACGTAATTACTTCTTTTTGATGTCAAATTCTGCTCAAAACTAAGTTTACCACAGCTCCCTTGGCGCTAGTGGAGAAGAAAAGGCGCAACAAACTCCACTGCGGCATTTCCTGTAAACATTATTGTATATCATGGAACGCGAAACTTTAAAAGTTGCTTTAAGACATATATTATTTGCTCGGTCGTCGGAGGTCGATGAACGACCTCCGCCCCCCATGAGTGCAGGCCTGGGGGTGACAGGTGCAGCCGCCTGTCACCCTGGTAGACGCAGATCGCGGCGACGTCGCGCCTCCCCATTTCCGGGGACGAGTTGGGGACTCTGTGGTCCTCACAACCGAGGAGAGGGCCTGATCAGGAAAGACGGCCCTGGGTCGGCCGGAGTGCGAGGGATATGCTTGTTAACCTCACCTTCGACAACCAAAAACGACCCAAAGGCGTCGTGCGTTTTGGTCGGTTCGAGTCCGACATAACCTCTTCCACCGGCTTCTTGGGTTGGGGGGTATCCGTGGGGATTTTACTCACGTAAAAAAAAGTCTCCATGCGATTACAATATGGGGTTTTTCAAGGTCATTAGAAAGTTCCTACAGGGTCGGCAGCGCGAGTGTGACGTCACACGTCCATAGGCCACGGTAACCACTTACAGCTGGTCCGTCTGCGTGTTTACCCCTTGGTCCTAGGTGGTATAAAAAACTAAATAATCAACTGGACATAATGTTTCTACCCTGTGTCAGCATCATCAACCTTGCCTAAGTCCCGGTCGCATCTGAAGCCTTGGTATTGAAATCCGGAGTCCGCTTTTTCAGTCTTAATACGACGCGGCTTAATTTTGATATTTACTTTGTAGCGACTGCTATATAACCTCAACAAAGCTGATGTACAAATTGTTTCAAAAATCCATTAAATACTCATAATAATTTTTTTTTTCAGTGATAACATAAGGAAGGAGAAGGTCAAACAGATATACAAGGAGGCCGCTATTCAACAAGGAGAACTGAATCAAATGAAGCGAATGAAATAGTAATTTATGTATATTTAATTTACAATAAAAAAAATTCATATAATATGCCTTTGATTGCGAAATGTTATAACAAGAATTATATTATCTGTGATTATAACTAACTTATGGCATAGTGTTATTGATTGAACATCAGACAGATATATACAGCCCAGACTCAGCCTCAGATGCATGGCTTGAGACAACAATAGTGCCCGAAATGCGGCAATAGGCTCACCCCTATTACGTGGGATCGAATACAATGATTGGTGAAATGTGGGTGTTAATTCAACCTCTGCCTAACTCTCCGGGGATAAAGGTGTGATTTTATGTGTATGTCCGTTGGAAAAAAAAACTTAAAAACAGTGCTTAAGGTGCTATAACTGAATATGAAGCGAAGCTAGGGCGCACAGCTAGTGAAAAATAAAATTCCAAGAGTTCATATCCAAAAATATAATCGAACTTCGACGCTTTTATTTATATCCTTATTTACTAAAATATAAATTGATAAATAACTATAAAACGTCACAAAATAACAATAATTTGAAAAACAGACACTTTAGCAGATATTGAGATTATTCTTTTCTATAAGTTCCTTTTCCATATAGAATAATTTAGGCAGGTTGCGAAACTCAACCAGGCGAGGTAGGGCAGCATGAGGTGGCCGGCCAGGGCCGCGGTCTGGTAGAAACTGACTATGCAGGCGATGGTCACGACATCTAGTACCAACATGTGGAGAAGAGCCTGGAGAGAAGGACACCATTGATATTAGTCATGTACAAGTGGCAGTACCTTTTTTTTGTATTACGTGTGAAAAATCCCCGCGGATTCTCCACGGAGCCGGTGGGAAATGTTATGTCGGACTCGAACCGACTAAAAGGCACGACGTCTGTGGGTCGTTGTTGGTTGTCGGAGGTGAGGTTGACAGGCATATCCCTCGTAACCCTCCTCGATCTGGTCGTCCTCCGGTGTGGAGATCACAGAGTCACACTCCGCCCTATACCTATTAATCAATCAATTATCATATTATATCACCTTCATTTGGAGAGGAAACGGTGGGTTGGTTTGTACCAGTACCAATAGAAGCTTGATTATGGACCAGCCGTGAGGGCTGTACTGCTCCTATGTTTATGCGTGACGTGGCGGAGAAGGTAAAAAAGAGATAGAAAGAGCATTTAGTTGACAGCGAAACAGACACCGCCGTGATGCGAATACGAGTGGTATGAAAACTTTTAGGATTATTGATTTTAGTTTCATATTTTTATTTTAGGATTATAGATATTTTGGTTTTGTGCTGCCTAAAAGCTTATAAATACAATGGATCAATGTTATCTGTGAAATAAATGATTTATTATTATTATTGTTTCTCGGTTCCATGGCTCTCGGGACTATGGAGTCCCGGACCTTTGGAAGGCGTGCGTCGGGCCGAAGCCAAGACGTAGAGGCCCTTTTATGAGAATTTAATATGCTAGTAATACACACACATGGCGGATATCATCCCCGAGCGCACAATATGATACACCGGGAGATAGTCCCCACCAGGTGCAGAGACTATTGCTGTCCGGCGCTGCTGTGGTCGTGATAGAAACTAAATTATGGGCTATGGGATTGACAATTGGATGGACTGGTGAATGGGCTATGGGGGAGACTAACGGACGCCTGCCGTGACAATAAGTCACAAAATTGTAAAAAGGCAGGTGGTGACTTGCCAACTCATTGCATGGGCCCATTAAAATAGCCACATATAGTGCGTTCCACCCGCGTTAATCCTGATCCTATTATCGTTAGAGCATCGGTACAAAAAAGGAAGGAAGAAGCTTTCTAGTGGTAAAAGTGTGTAATCTATCGATTACCAATAAACAAGAAAGATTTGTTCTACATAATGTTACTGGCTGACCCGAAGGTTGGTATACTTCGAAACCCCGTGTCAGTCATTTAAGCCATATAATATTATCAATTTTCCCCTGAATCAGTCGGATTTGTTGATATTTATGATCACTGCCCCGCTCCCTTAAGCAGTAGCTTTATGATATATAGTCTAAAACCTTCGTCCATTAACGGACTATTCAATACAATTTTTTTTTAATTCGAACCAATGGTTCCTGACATTAGCGCGACCAAACAAACAAACTCTTCAGCTTGTAATATTATAGTATAGATTACGGCTTTGATTCCTATATAGGTAGTATAACAACTTACAAATCCTAGCCAATGTAGCCCAAAGAAGATTGGCGTCCAAGCCCAGTTCATTGCTAGGTGTGCCGCGTACAGAGACAGTGGGTATGAACCATCTGAAAAATATAATTAGCATTGTCTATGATCTGCCCCTCAAGAAAAGTGACAATAAGTTTGTAGATTATATATTATATAGATTGATGAAAGTAGCCGCGTGGTTCCCGCCAGAGTACCTAGTGTGGTCCACGACCACCCCATCTCTTCCTATGTGGTACCGTACAAGGCGATTAAGGGATAGGGCTGTTTAACATCTGATAGATATATACAGCCCATGGCTTGAGTCAACAATAGTGCCCAGCAGAAGATAATAATCTCACCGTCTATTACGTGGGACCGAATTCAGTGATTGGTGAAATGTGGGTGTTAATTCACCTCTGCCTAGCCCACCGGGGATGAAGGCGTGAATAAATATATGTATCAATGTTTATCACAGGTTTATAAGTGCCCGGTTGATGGCAATACCCTCGCCACCTATTACATTGGGACCGACACATATACTGGCGAAATGTGGGTGCTAGCACCTCAGCCTACCCCTTCGGAGAATATAGGCGTGAGTGAGTTTTATGTTTAGGTCTATAGATATTCTTAATCTACGTTTTGCTTTTAATATACCACTTAGGTACTTAGTTGGCAGACAAACATACGACTTACATAATGGGAGGTGGTTAGCGTTCCGTATGAACGAGTGCAACACCGTAAGAACTTACGGTCAACTCTGTAAGAACTTTTTAAAGCCCTTCTCAAAGAACTTCAGAAATGGGTATAGGTATAAATGTGACCGCTTTCCCAGTACAGTTGTGGGTGTACCTACCTAGCTTTCTTTAATAGATGGGGTAAAAAATTAATCGGAAGAGGAAGGGGGGGGGGAGGTGAATGTTCTCATGTGTTTTAAAATTCTTAACCTTGGCTAGAGTAGAGCAAGCTCCACCCTACAGCACTTGTGCCTCCACCCGCCCTGGCAACGCCAATGAAGTTGTGGTCTGCATTCCAATGTAACTGCGAAGCGGGTGAACTTAGATATAGGAAGTACCTCCGCCCTACAGAATACCGCGGCTATAATAACTTTGTGTTGTGTTCCCAGGGGTGAGCAGAGTAGCCAGAGCTCACTGGAGAACCGGTGCTACAAACGTCCATAGGCCACGGTAACCACTTTCCATCAGGTGGGCCGTGTGCTTGTCTGCCACCTAAGTGGTAGGTATAAAAAAAAGATGTTCGTATGGCTACGACGGCTTAAAGTGCTCTTTGAGAGGCACGCAGCATAAATTCCAAACTATGCACATTAGAGTGACGCATAAAGCATCCATACGAGACACACAGACACTGTACAACTGTGCTGTCTACTATTCACAGACACAGACAGCAATCACGGATGTGGATCTCGGAAGGCGTAAAGGTCTATACGAGGTCGAGGTAATTAAATGTTTAAAATAGATATGAAAAAGGAAATTATCGTTTTCTAATGTATGAAATAAATACATTTGCTAATACCATTATGTTCTGTACTAATACATAATATATTATAAAACACAAAAGGCAAGTATATAACTTGTGCATGGATTTTTAACAAGCAATGTATTAGTATCAAAATAATCGGGATATTTAGTAACCACTTTCTATGGCGGCACGTGTGCTTGTCTGCCATTTAAGTGGTATAAAACATAGTAGGTACTTATTAGTAACCGCAATTACTAGAAATTCTAGTGGGTAATAGTGTAATGGTTAGGTTTCGAATCCTAGATGTTAACCCACAAACCTCTCGATTTAAATACACTAAGATAAATAACAATTAATTATTTTATTGTTACCTGTGAATGCACCGCTTTCTTTATACACTATATAAGAAGCACATCCCATAGCGGTGTATAGAAACACCCAGACAGGTGCAAAAAGCCAGTCAGGAGGAGTCCATGAAGGTTTATCCAGGAGTTGATACCAGGCTTTCCCGCCAGGACGTCTCACTTGCCCTATCATCGAGATTGCGCTAGCCCAGCCCCCAATGGTGGGCATTAATAGTGCCGCGATTAATTGCCAATTCACCATTGTGCCTATAGATTTAATTATTAACTTAAAGCACGTTTTTTCTTGATATACCGCTGATGCACCTAGCACTCTATTAGGTCTGAGGAATACTAAAAATAATAAAGTTATTTATACTTTTTCTGCTTCATTTATACTTAAATGATAACCTTTGTTGATAAGTGCAGGCTTTGAGGCGTTGAACTTTTAGAATTGTTTTTAATCCTTGGTGTCTGGTTATGATTAATAACATGTTTATGTACCGGTAATCAGCGACCTAACTGGTATAAAAAAACCTTTCTTTCTTCTTTCATCTACCTGACAATGATAATCTACTGGACAGTGTAAGGTTAAGACTACATTTTATTTATTTATTTATTTAATACAATAGGTACAGAAACAGATATCAGATTACAAAGACTATATAATTCTACAAGCTATACAACATTTTCAATCTGAAGATAGATATAGGTACTCTATTCGATCTGTATGTGTTTTGTATATAGGGGCCCATACAGCTGAGTAGTACTCGATTATGGTTCTTACCGTTATTGGTATGGTTGGTGGTGATGTACCATGTACCGCGGTTATAATAACTTCGTGTTGTGTTCCCAGCGGTGAGTAGGGTAGCCAGAGCTCACTGGAGAATTTGTGCCGTCAGTGGGAAGACTAAAGGCTTGTCCTGATTTGTCTTCTACTGACGGCACAGAAACTCTGTACTTACAGGGTTGGCAGCGCGACTGTGACTCCTCTGGTGTTACAGACGTCTATAGGCCACGGTAACTACTTTCCATCAGGTGGGCCGTGTGCTTGTCTGCCAACTAAGTGGTATAAAAAAAAAAGGGGTTTAACCGTGGAACACTTAGGTGAACTAGGAATGTAAAAGTTAATCGTAGAATGCCCAGGAGAACAACGTATCCTGGAAAGTACCTAACCTTGGAACACCACCTTAGGAGAACCACCTTGCTCGCGGCGAGATGGTTCGCTGCGTGGACGCGTGGGCGACTGGCGCCTCCTTCTGCGAGTAAGTAATGCTTGTGAAGGAGGAGGCGGGGCGGGATTGGCAGCGGGAGCTACGACAGATCGCAAGCCAAGCTGCCCGCGTACGAAGGCAACTCGGGCATCGGAGGTCGATGAATGACCTCCGCCCCCCATGAGCGCAGGCCTGGGGTGACTGGTGGAGTCGCCTGTCACCCTGGCAGAAGCAGGCCCATTTCCGGGGACGAGTTGGGGACTTTGTGGTCCCCACACCCGAGGAGAGGTCCAAAACGAGAGAGAGGGCCTTGGGTCGTCTGGGGTGCGAGGGATACGCATGTGAACCTCACCTTCAGCAACCAAAAACTACCCACAGGCGCCGGTGGTGGCGGAAACCGTGGGGATTTTTCGCACGTAAAAAAAAACCGGTTCAAGAAGAACTCCTAGGTCAGCAATGGGTCCGAGAAAGTAACCTTGGAACATCTGAGTTTACGCTTGCCCGTCTGGCCGTCTAACCGTAAGTCATTATCGTATCACAGTATACATTATCAAAAACGTGTACCTACTGTGTCATTATCCTGACAACTTTGCATTAACCTGTTTTAAGTACATACTTAAATATCTAACTAGGTACCTACTATGTTTGTCAATAAGTTTATAGAGGTAATAGACCACTACGGCAGTGAGTAAGAATCTTATTTATCTAAGTTAGGTATCTATATAAGTGTGAATTAGGCTAAGCGCAGATTAGAAACACTACTGTCTAATCTAAAGATATTACCTACCTAATATTCATATGAATAAAGATATCCGTGTCTCAAGTCTGTTTTGAAACTTAAACGAAACTGTTTTGTCTACTTTGATATCCTGCAAATAAATAAATACCTAAATATTCCACACATTCTACACAACGCTATCTAGACCCATGGTAAGCATAGCTTAACTAGCTTGTGTTTTGGAATCTAGAATGCGGATAAACATACTTAGATACTATTTTTTTTTGTAAATACATACATATAATACAGAGAAATACCCAGACCAATGCAAATATACATATTCATGCATACAAATATTTGCACTGAGCGGGAATCGAACCCGTGCCCCCTGCATAGCAGTCGAATGCTCTACCGCTACGCCACGGATGTCGTCAAATCAAATCTTGTAGGAATATGGAATGTTTTGTTTTATATTTCATAATGGTGATGGCAGGTGGAGCTGCCTGTCACACTATCAGATGTAGGGCAGGGCCGCAGCGCTTTACGCAACCTCTGCGGGACAAGATGGGTACAACGTAGTGTTCCAAAACACGAGGTGGTCATCTCAAAACCAGTGCTGCCCCAAGATGGCGTAAAACACCTTTTTAATGGAGCACCTGCATACCAGCTTGACCCCTTCGACTCAGTGCAAAGACGGGCATTGAGGCTGGCTGACAATCCCATACTCAGAGGTAGTGTGGAACCTCTTAGCCTTAGGAGGGATTTTGCCTCACTGTGTGTGTTCTACCGCCTCACACATTGCGATCTGAGATGGTGCGCACAGTGCGGTATGAAAAAAACTTCGTCCCACGCACGCTCAAGCTGTGGAATGACCTCCCTGCTGCGGTTTTCCCAAGCGCCTACAATATGGGGTTCTTCAAGAGCATCGGAAGGTTTCTTCATGGTCGACAGCGCGAGTGTGTCACCCCTGGTGTTGCATATGTCCATAGGCCACGGTAACCGCTGCCCATCAGGTGGGCCGTGTGCTTGTCTGCCAACTAAGTGGTATAAAAAAAACAAAAAAGGTTTATCGAATGAAAGTTGGGATAGGGAGGAACCTACTTACATACTTTTAAAATAGATGAATTGGCACAAAAGTAAGTATCACCCTTCCACCCTTCCCTGCTAGAGTCGAATCATGGAGTCCCCATCTAGGCCCCTGGTATGGAGAGCACGCATCTCGCGCCGCAGCACCGCCGCGGCCTGCTTGTGTTAGGGGTATATGGAGATCATTCTGTGAACTCCACCACCCGAGTAGCTTCCACTAGTCGGGGGCGGTGCGGTTCTGTTCCCGCTTCGCCGTCTCCTTCACGAGCATTAAGTAGGTACTTGCTGGAAGAAGGAGGCAGTGGCAGCCCACGTCCCACTCAAGCTGTGGAATGACCTCCCTGTTGCGGTTTTCCCAAGCACCTACAATATGGGGTTCTTCAAGAGGGGCATCAGAAGGTTTCTTCATGGTCGGCAGCGCGAGTGTGAAACCCCTGGTGTTGCATACGTCCATAGGCCACGGTTACCGCTTCCCATCAGGTGGGCCGTGTGCTTGTCTGCCAACTAACTACTTACCTACCTTTGAATTGTCTGACGTTGCACCTTAGGTCTTTAGCTGTATATCATAGTCTTGATGAACTGGCCTCAGCCACAGGCTAACTGGTATGATTGTATTCAAGCTGCCATCGAGTCGTTAGGTAAGCTCTTCATCTATTATCATAATACATAACTTTCTATTAAAGTTCCTTTACTGTAGGTAAAGTCGATCATCATTGCCTCCCAAGTCAATTCAAGTATGTAATAAGAATTATCTGATAGAAAATTCAATGAGCATCGAATTCAGAACTGCATGCGCCTTTATGCGCTATTGAACATTAAAGTAATGAATAACACTTTCTGATTTTCTTTTGATTGTTTTGTTTTCTGCTTATAATGGATCGAATTAATCATCTGACAAGCGTGACATAACGTCAGGCCGTCACTGAATAATTTAATACCCGACCATTTTAAGAAGCACCATATTTAACATTACTTTTTGTTAAAATACAACACTTCAAATTTGGTCTTATAACATTGTTCCAGAAGCTGATTTTCTATTTAGAAATCTGTATTTTCACATTTTTAATAAGTTTAACACACTTTGCTGCAGTTTTTAGAAGCTTTTACTTAGGTAAGTATTTGATCAGTTAAATTATTGTTTTATTTATTTACCTATCTACAAAATTACCGGCTTTTATTTTTGAGTAAATAAATTGCGTAATGTCGAGAGAATAAATTAAAGTAAATGAACAATATTTTAGCTTCATCATTGTCAACCTGTGCCGGCATTACGTCATTTCTAATTAAATTTGTATAATTATTACGCCTGGTAAGTATATTTACCGTATCTTATCACGACGTACAAAGTCTAATCAATATTTGGTGCCCGGCTGGTCATATTATCAATCAATTAGGACTTTAGCTTGTGCGCAGAAGTGTATTAAGTTTTTTTGTAAAATGCCGGGACTGGAATTTAATCTAGAAAGGTAGGTGCACTATTAATAGTTCCTCCCTTAATGTTAGGTACATTCAGATTTAGATTGAAGTCTTAGTTAAAAAGCTTTAAATATTCTTTACATAACAAAACATAAGATAAACTTAGTCCTATATTCCCGAAGGGGTAGGCAGAGGTGCTAGCACTCACATTTCGCCAGTTTATGTTTAGGTCCTAATGTAATAGGTGGCGAGCCTATTGCCATTATACCCGGCACTTATAAACCTGCGATAAATACACACATAACTTCGAAAAGCATCGAAAAGTCATTGGTGTGTGCCATGGTAAAACCTGGGATGGAACCCGAGACCTCATCTCAGCAGTCCATTACCCGTACCACTAGGCTACCGTGGTTGTTATTATTCTTTAATCTCTAAAAATGTTATCTTGTAAATTTAGTAACTAAATAGGTAGGTATTTCATATATTTAAGGAAGGAATTCATAGTATCTTTCATTCTTCACCTACTGATTTAGAAAGGTGTGTAGTGTTTTTATCAATAAATAATATAATTTTAATTAATAAATGTATGTGTTAATAGTCAAATTGTTATTAATTTAATATACTGTACGTATTTCTTGTTCTAATCTATGCTAATATATATTATATATAATATTATAAAGAGGAAAGATTTATATTTTTGTATGTAACGAATAAACTCTAAAAGGACTGGACCGATTTTAATAATTCTTTTTTCATTAGAAATCTACATTCTTCATCAGTAACATAAGCTACTTTTTATCCCGATATTCCCATGGGATCAGGATTTACGCGGGTGAAACCGCGGCGCGGTGCTAGTATGTTATATTTCAATAAAAAATAGCAATTTTTTATTTAATGTACTGTATTATTGAGATATTGGTTTATAGTTATATAAGAAAGTTATCCATTTACAAGTAGATTGAAGTTAGTTTATTATTTCTTTCACTTAGGTGGCAGACAAGCACAGGGCCCACCTGATTGAAAGTGGTTGCTGTGTCCTATAGACATATACAACACCAAAGGAGTCACACTTGCCCTGCTGACCCATTAGGCATAGTGTTTCTGTGCTGTAAGTGTAGAAAACAAAGCAGGACAAGCCTTTGGTCTTCCCACTATCAGCATAAAACTACTGTGTGCTCTGGCTACCCTACTCACCACCGGTAACACAATATGAGGTTATCATGGCTGCGGTATTCTATAGAGCAGAGGTACTTCCTCAGTCAGACTGTTCAATTGGACAAAAATATACCAGAATAGAGGATTTTTTTTTGCTGTAACTTGTAATAATAAAAACATTCGCCAGATGTAATAATAAAAAAAAATGATTTTATTCTCTGTTTTCCTATCATTGGTTTACTCTTGAATGGAGCAAGTTAAATGTGACAAAGTAAGTGTGTAATCTCCTATTTAAAAGAAATAGAAATAAAATTGGTTTGTAAGTACATTACCATAAAAGTTCGGGCGCCTTGGAGATACACATGCCTAGGATAATCAGCGGAGATTGGAAACTTTTAATCTGCCGGAGGTGAGCTAAATGAAACCAAACGGTGAGGTTTAAGGTTTTATTGTCCACTCCAGTGTGCATTTAGAAATAGTTGCAAGGATACAATCCTAATGTATAACTAACCTTAAATTTAAAATTAGAGTTTTATAAGCTAGGTCAATCGGTTCCTATGTCAATATGATCTTATGTCACCAATGCATTTTTAGGTTATTTTGAAGTTTAGATTTAAAATATAATTAAAGTAAGCTCACGGCATCCCTCGGCGAGTATATGTAAACACAGCAGCGAGAAAGCTCATAGCAGGCGAAGTTTTCAGTGTAAGCCCATGCGGTACATCCAGGTTTGAGGCGAAAAGTCCAAACCCTCCATAAGGAAATGCAGATGACCGAAGACAAAGGTCCAAAGAAAAGATCCAAAGGCAAAAAGAAAATGAGAAAAAGGGCAAAGGCGGTTCCAATTTGGAAACCTGTAACAAAATTGCATGTCATTAGAACAAACTCCAATATGAACACGAGGTCCTAATTTTTTTATAAATTTGTGCGACTTACCGCCTTAATTTGCTGGAACAATGCCAATAGCAAAAGAAATCATAATATTCTCAGATTAAGAGCTGAAACAATAGAATTTTAACAATTATTTTTCAAATTAGGAACGTGGCAATTCCAACAAAGTGAATCTTATTAAAAAATGACAACTCACCAGAAATAAACTATAATTCCACAAGAGGATAGTTGTGAAGACACAAACTATTATCCTTTAGGCAAAAATACTCTCATTTTTATGAGATTTATTGAAATTAAGTTACGAAGCCATGAATATCGACCATCCAGCCTCAACGCTAGGAAGAAAGGTCCTTTGACAGCTATACGTCAAAATGTCATTCACTCCGCGTTCCGAAACTTTTCGTTCAAAAATAGAATTAAAACCGGTGTGACGACGTTTGCAGAGCGCGTCGTTACAAACTCCTAAGTGTCATTGCAATACATAGCTGTGTAGTTCTTAGTAAAACTTAACAAAACAACATCCGCGGCTATAATAACTTCGTGTTGTGTTCCCGGCGGTGAATAGGGTAGCCAGAGCTCACTGGAGAATTTGTGCTGTCAGTGGGAAGACTAAAGGCTTGACCTGCTTTTTCTTTTACACTGACGGCACAGAAACTCTGTACTTGCAGGGTTCGCAGCGCAACTGTGACTCCTCTGGTGTTACAAACGTCCATAGGTCCATAGTCCGAGGAAGTGGTGTCAGCTGCTACGCTAACGACCTTTAAGTGTCGCTTGGATGAATGGCTTATAGAACAAAACAAACAATAAAAGAGATATGGACTGGACTAAACTGTACTCCAACACCATGAAGTGGACATATCAGCAAACATGCTGCTCGTCCATAATTTTAATAATAATAATAATAATAGGCCACGGTAACCACTTTCCATCAGGTGGGCCGTGTGCTTGTCTGCCACCTAAGTGGTATAAAAAATAAATAAATAATCCTAGTTGTGCCCCCAGAAGAGGTAGCCACAGTGATTGTGTGCCAATACATTGAATAGATATATTCAGCATTATTTGCAATGTGATTGGCTGGATGAACATTAACTCTCCAATTGTTTGAAAGAGTGAAAAATAATTAGGTACCTTGATCTAGTGTGACCTACTCCTTTACCTGCCTCCTCTTACCCACTGCTTTAGGGTGATCTCTGTCAAAAATTAATAAGAAAGATTTTAGTCATTACTTTCTTGATTTTGTATTCTGTCATCCTAGACAAATTGTTGAAATATTCTTGGTGACATTACTTTTTATTGACACTGCTTGCATTTATAACATTATAATAATTCTATTCAATTTTATATTACTTATTTACTTTGACATAATTTATTTGAATTGATGTATAAATATTCATGAAATTAATTTTCAATTGACACGGCTTGGAATTGTAATAATTCAATTTAATTTTATCTTAATCTCATCAATTTAAATTAATCTTATTTATTTTGACATAATTTATTTGTATTGATCTATTCGAAATTGAAACCTGTACTTAATAATCTGTAAACCACATGTGGTAGGACATAGCGTACATAACATAATTTATAAGACCTTTATACCTAACCTATGATCCACAGAATAAATATTATGATTATGATTATGATTATGATTATGATATTGTTTCAAATCATCATCATTGTGAGTGGCAGACAGCACACACAGCAGACACTGGCTTGGGCTATCAAGATTTCATTGTAGCCCTAAATAATTCAGGTTATTATTGTTACAGATTATCAACAATGGTGAACTGGTCAGCTCTTGGCTCCATCATCCTCCCCAACGCAGGTGGTTGGGTCAACGGATTGTATTTTGCGGGGCAAATTGACAAGGATGATAAGTCCAAGTCCTGGTACGATGACCTCAACAAGCCTTCATGGTGCCCTCCTAAGTATGTGTTCGGACCAGCTTGGACCATCCTCTACAGCAGCATGGGTTATGCCTCATATTTAGTTTATGAAGAGTGTGGAGGTTTTACTGGTAAGCATGTTTTTGTTTGTTTCTAGGTATAAAGATCTCGTCCCCGCATTACATACATACGTACATATAATCACTCCTTTATCCCTGGAGGGTTAGGCAGATGAGATTTAACACCCACATTTCAGTCCATTACCCATACCACTAAGCTACCGCAGTTTATTCATTTGTTAACAAAAAATATAGGTCTGGCACCATCAGCAAAAAAAGCTAAATATAAATTTTTCTAATATATTTCTTACACTTAACACTAAGAGTCAAATGAGATGTAATTTTAAAATAAAATACTCACAATATTTAATACAATTAAAAAATGCGTCTAAAGCTTTTTACTAATTTTAATATTTTGTCCAAGCATCTTTATTCAACAAAACACTTTTTTATAACATCGGTGACATCATTATATTTGTAATAAAAAGTGACGTCACCAAATACATTCTTAAAATAGCATTAGTGGGCATAATCATAGAATCAGTAATAGTACCGCGAATTTAATGTAATCGTAGATAGTGATATATAGATACACTAGTTCTATTACACAGTTCCACTTGAATAACACAATATACGTACTCAACCTCTGTGGCGTGGCGGAGCTGCATTCGACTGCTGCGTAGGGATCGTGGGTTCGATCGAACCCGGGACCTCTCGGGATCGTAAAGTCAACTCCTTAACCACTAAGCTACGGACATATTCATGTATACAAACATATGTATTGAGCGGGAATCGAGTCTGCTATCTCTGATTTAACAGTCAAGCTTTCTATCACTACGCCACACAAGTGCTCGCATAACATAAATTGTAAACAAAGTTTTTGTACAAAAAGATAATCTAGTTCTAATGTATCAGTATCAAAATAAACGGGATATTTACCATGTTTCAACAACCGGGAACAAGCCAAAACAAAATCGCCAGTGGATACAGTAAGCATCGTGTGTCGTGAACGTGATCGAGATCGGGTTCGAGTTTGTAGTGAGAGTGAAACCAATAGTAGTGCAGATACGCGTAGTAAAAGAACTCGAAAGAGGGTAGATCGATATAAGTACTCATAGGAAAAAAACTTTTTCTCGGTTCACCGCCACTACTACAGTTCCTCCGTGATCATGGTGCTTGCGACAGCGCCGAAATATCGGAAACTCAAAACAATGAAACATGGTAAATATCCCGTTTATTTTGATACTGATGTGAGTGACCATGATAGTAATACCTATATAGTTCTAATGTAGTTCTCTGAGTTTCTTGATGGTATCTTCTCAGTAGAACTAACCTACCGAACCAGCAAAAGAATCATTTTTCAATGGTTTATTTAGGTACACTTTTTATAATAATTCTTGATATAAATGGCAAGTGCCCGGTTAATTGCATTGGGACATAAACATAAACTGGCGAAATGTGGGTGCTAGCACCTCTGCCTACCCCTTCGGGAATATAGGCGTGAGTTTATGTTATGTTATGTTATAATTGTGAAATTTTGACGTTTATATGTGCTCTTTGTGAGTCTAAACTGAATAAATGAAATTGATTCTTTGATTCTATCCACTTATACTACGCAATTATAAATGTGAAATTTTTTGCATTCAATCACGATATTACGACTGACATTTGGTACAGATACATTACTTTTATCCCAGGATTCATGCCCAGGCATAGGCATCCCATGGGTAGCGGAAACGCGATCTAAAGTGGATCCGGAGGTACTTTATGTACCTATCTATATGTATATATGTATCTGTCTTACCGCGACTAAATGCTTCAAAATTTCATTAAATCAGCTACTTTCGTCTATAAAACCATATCAATAAACTGCTTTTGCTAGACGATTCTTAACCTTGTGATAAACTGTACAGCAAACACTTATAAAATAAAATAACAATAAAAAAAATTGGTTGCCTGTAAAGTCGGTATACGGGCGAAAGTTTTATGTGACAACGACTTTGAGTGGTAAAATAATTTTAATGTGAATATTCATTCGTATAGTAGGAAGAAGGATGAAATATCACTACACAATCGTTTTACAATTAACTGGCAACGTGTAAACTTGTATGCAGGCGCCTAAGCGAAATAGAAGCGCAAGACATGAACCGGTGTGTATGCCTATCTCTCTCACTCTCTCTCTCTCGCTCTGTCTCTCTCGCTCTTAGGCGGGCTAACTGTGCTCGAGTGGAAGGGACGCGTGCCTTTCACTTTTTATGTCTGTCTCTCTCGCTCTTAGGCGGGCTAACCATGCCCGAGTGGAAGGGACGCGTGCCTCTCACTCGCTCTCATTGTGAGCGCATAACGTGAGCGGAGCGTAACGCAGTTTCTTGAAGTGTCACCCGGCAAACCAATTTATAAGACGTTGTCACGTCAAAACATACATATATAATATAATTACCCCTTTATCCCCAGAGGGTTAGGTAGAGGTGAATAACACCCATATTTCACCAATAATTAAATTCGGTACCACGTAATAGGCGGTGAGCCTATTCCAGGTACCTAATTCCGGGCACTATTGTTGACTTAAGCCATTCATCTGTGGCGGAGTCTGGGCTATATATATCGCTGATGTTAAACAGCCCTATCCTTTAGTTGCCTTGTACGATTCCGCAAGAGATGGGGTGGTCCAAATTCTACTCTGCCGGGAACCACCTGGCTAAACACATGCATCATATCGTGTACTTTAGCGTACTTATACACAACTCAAGTGCTGATCTCATTCTAGAAATAGATACCGTATCTGTTTGTTCGAGTGGCCTGGTTATAATCCTTCAATGTCATTGTCACAATCTCTTATCTTAAGGAATTGCCTGTAACTATAAAAAACTGTTGTTATGCTAGGCTGTATGATAAAAAAATGGGGCGTTGCTGTATCGTGTTGAATGTGCTTTTTCATAGTATGATCCAATTTTCTGAATCATGATGGATTTTAACGTTTCGATCCGAGGCCTGTTTTTTTATACCACTTAGGTGATATACAAGCGCACGGCACACCTGATGGAAAGTGGTTACCGTAGCCTATGGACGTATGTAACACCAGAGAAACCACAATCGTGCTGCCGACCTTGTAAGCACAGTTTCTGTGCTGTCAGTGCAGAGGACAAAGCAGGACAAACCTTTAGTCATCCCACTGACAGCACAAATTCTCCAGTGAGCTCAGGCTACCCTACTCACCGCCGGGAACACAACACGAAGTTATTATAACCGCGGTATTCTGTAGGGCGGAGGTACTTCCCCAGTCGGACTGCTCAATTGGGCGGAAATACCGCTACTACCCTCCTATTAAATAAATACGCCTGTTCGCGTACACTTGATATGATTTTCAGGAAATTAATGTGAAAAATGGCGTGTAAATATAAAATTTAAATTAATAATCCATACTAATATTACGTCTTTATCTATGAAATCGCCGAAATTTTCTTACAGATTCCTGAGTTCGTTATTCCTGTAATTTAATAGCTATTTCCATTGTTTATTATTTTGTTTGAAAATTAATTTCTAGATTTTACAACTCTATAATAAAAAATGTTTTTATTGGCCGCTTGATAAATTAAATTCGATCTTCAAAAACAGTACTTCCTAAATTCCATTTTGATGAAAAATTCCGTATTACTTTTTTACAGCTGTCGCTATTCAAAAATGTAATATAAGTGTTTGTTAGCTTAATGTTGTCTCATTCATATACAAAAAATCTAAAATTTCGATTTGACATTCCTAAAAAAAATGCAAAAATGTTAGTACCTACTGAACATTGGGTTTCCTCTGATTTCTTTAAAAAATAAAAACGGATAATTCATATATGAAAGTAACTGTCTTACTGACTGTCTTACTGTCACTCTGACGTTGAACCAATAAACCGATTTTAATGAAATTTAGAGGAGACCTTCTAAAAAGACATATTATCGTGTGTTTTATCACGATAACCGACATGCTTACGAGTGGAACTGCGAGCAAAAACTGCTATTAATTTTATGCATCCAGATTTCGCCAACTATATATAGGCTGCAAGACTTTTACGTAAACCGGATAATTTTTCCAAAATCACTCTAATTATGTAATAAAAACAAATACCAAACTCGAGAGTCGAACCCAATACTTCACGAACGGCAGTCACACTAGGTACCACTTCACCACTGATGCAAATAGCAAGTTTTTAAACATTATATTGAGTATTGAATGAAATTTTAAAGCATTTAGTACGAGTTAAGCTCGCCTTTGTACATTTTCCTTGAAATGTTTTTATTTATGACTAGCTGACCCACCCCTGCTTCGCCCGGGGTATATCTTGAAGCTTCATATCCCTTTGAGCCCGTATGTTTTAGTCTTCAAAATATGTATGAAAAATTGCCGGATTTGTTAACATTTATTATCAATGCTCTGCTCCCTTAAGTAGTAGCGTGATGATATATAGCCTAAAACCTTCCTCGATAAATGGACTACCCAACACTGAAAGAATCATTCAAATCGGACCAGTAGTTCCAGAGATTAGCGCGTTCAAACAAACAAACAAACAAACAAACTCTGCAGCTTTATAATATTAGTATAGATCTCTGTACTGTGTGTGTGCTTTAAAGAATTAAACTAAAACTAAACTAAATATTCAAATCGATAAAGGTAGGAAAAAATTAAATGCT
This sequence comes from Eilema griseolum, assembly GCA_963662185.1. NCBI lineage: Eukaryota > Metazoa > Arthropoda > Insecta > Lepidoptera > Erebidae > Eilema > Eilema griseolum. The sequence continues at coordinate 1,621,198 of OY759252.1, forward strand.
ACAGACGAGATTTGAACCCCCAATCTTTCCCTTACAGGGGGATGATCTGACCACTGAGCCATTGAACCTCGCCTGAAGCCATCCAAATTTTCCTATAATATCAGTCTTGCAGCGATCCTAATCGATTATATTGTGTTTTGCAGAAGACGCAGTTCTACCCCTGAGCCTGTATGGAGGCCATCTCCTTCTCAATTGGGCATGGACACCCATCTTCTTCGGGTTGAAGGACTTTAAACTGGTGAGTAAAATAATACTAACTAGCCATTTAGATTATATTTGACTAAAACTCAAATCAAATCATTTTATTGTGAAAATGGGTACATAGTGGTGCTGTGATAAAATGTGGTTTCTCCATTCTCCGCCTCAAGGCATACAATAGAATTGCTTATAAAATATGCAACATAATAATTAAACAATTTTGTACCCAGGCTACATTATATCATACCAAAAATTGATTGAGTTAAAAAAATATGTCAGTATGAATAAATGTCAAAAAATAAAAGTCATCTATATAATTAAAATCATATCAAATCAAATCATGTTTATTCGCATAAGACAGGTACATAGGGTTGTACATAGTACATACTCGCTTTTCACATTCTTTTAATAAATGGAGGACACGGCGGTATTTCCGCCCGATTGAGCAGTCCGACTGGGGTAGTACCTCCGCCCTACAGAATACCGCGGCTATAATAACTTCGTGTTGTGTTCCCAGCGGTGAGTAGGGTAGCCAGAGCTCACTGGAGAATTTGTGCTGTCAGTGGGAAGACTAAAGGCTTGTCCTGCTTTGTCTTCTACTGACGGCACAGAAACTCTGTACTTACAGGGTTGGCAGCGCGACTGTGACTCCTCTGGTGTTACAGACGTCCATCAGGTGGGCCGTGTGCTTGTCTGCCAACTAAGTGGTATAAAAAAAAAAAAATGTTTCCGTGTGGTTCCCGGCAGAGTAGAATTTGGACCACCCCATCTTTTCCCGTACGTTGTCGTACAAGGCGACTAAGAGATGGGGCTGTTTAACATCAGACAGATATATACAGCCCAGACTCAGCCTCATGGCTTTAGTCAAAAATAGTGCCTGGAAGACGGCATTAGGCTTACCGCTATTACGTGGGACTGAATGTAATGATTGGTGAAATGTGTAATTCGTCTCTGCCTAACTATTACTATGGATTGATTATATGTATGTATGTAATAGTGCGATCAAATTAGACCAAAAATAAGAGTAAAGTTACCTAAATTCCCACTAAGCTGAAAATCGGTAGGATTGTTTAAAATATCATTAAAAACAAAATGTGAAAGTTCCCCATCTTTCCCCTGTAAGGAAAATTTTTTATTCAAGGTTAAAGGTCAAAAAAATGTTTTTTTCGCGATTTTCAGCAAAACGGTAAGTTTTATTATAAAAATACCTGAGACAAAAATGTAGATTATAAAATTATCTACAAAAACTTAATTTTTACTTTTTTTCTATGAGCCACTGTTTTTGAGATATAACGATTCAAAAAGTTGTACAAGTTGTTATCGTCATAATATGTACACGTTTCTTCGCCACTAACGGCATTCGCTTTCTTCTTTCTGTGTATGGAGCTGCTAAAAAACTACCTGCTTAGATAAGTATAGATATGCATGTTAAGGATGATATTTGCTGCCGCCGTCTCCATGGTCTTGAGGACAGAGACCTGTCAACTATATGGGTACGTATAGATCACGGTGGCCACACCCGTATCTATGCGTGCCTATACAGGTCTCATAGCGGTGACCTGGGCACGGCTCAACTGTTTCAGCATCTGCAACGGTCGGCGGACAGCGTAATTGAGCAGTACCCCACTGCGGATTTAGTATTCTTGGGGGACTTCAACGCTCACCACGTGGAGTGGCTGGGGTCTCCCAGGACTGATTTCGCGGGAAGGGCTGCTCACGACTTTGCTCTGACCTATGGGCTCTCTCAACTGGTACATTCTATCACTAGAACACCAGAAATTGAGACCCACAGAAGCTCTATACTGGACCTTCTGCTGACTACGCGCCCGGATGAATATTCCATTTTATTTGCTGGAGCACACACACACACACACAAGGCGAAGCAGTACTTCACTGCGGGGCAGCAACTCCTTCTTTATAAAGCACAGGTCCGGCCTCACATGGAGTACTGCTGTCATCTTTTTGTTGGAGCACCTGCATACCAGCTTGACCCCTTCGACTCAGTGCAAAGCCGGGCATTGAGGCTGGTTGACAATCCCATACTCACAGGTAGTGTGGAACCTCTTAGCCTTAGGAGGGATTTTGCCTCACTGTGTGTGTTCTACCACCTATACAATGGTTTGTGCTCAGATGAATTGTTTGACATGATGCCCGTAGCTACATTTTATCATCGCACCTCTCGCCATAGGCAGGGAATTCATCCCCACACATTGCGACCTGAGACGGTGCGCACTGTGCGGTATGAAAGAAACTTCATCCCACGCGCACTCAAGCTGTGGAATGACCACCCTGCTGCGGTTTTCCCAAGCGCCTACAATATGGGGTTCTTCAAGAGGGGCATCAGAAGTTTTCTTCATGGCCAGCAGCACGAGTGTGACACCCCTGGTGTTGCATACGTCCATAGGCCACGGTAACCGCTTCCCATCAGGTGGGCCGTGTGCTTGTCTGCCAACTTAGTGGTATAAAAAAAAACACCAAAAGTAAAAAACTAATACAATTAGCTTGTCTTCCTTCAACTTCAGTTGCTGCTCATCAACATCTTCTTAGGGTATATTACCAAGTTCAAGTGTGACTTGGTTATCATCTAGACCCTAAAGACTGGGGTTGGAAGTTTGTCAACAATTCATTAAAACTAGTGCACACTTTACTTCCACCTGCACAGGAAAAACTGCTGAACTCGATTTATGTCAACTGCAAAAAGGGATGCAGTGCTAAATGTGGTTGCGAAAAAGTCGGACTGTTCTGTTCTCCGGCATGTACATATTGTCAAGGCCGGTTGTGCTCTAATATTGAATCACCAACAGTAGAGGATCCGTTTGATTCCAAAGAGGCAACATGCGATACATCGCTATTAACGCAGTTTACATGCACTCAGGATGAAGATGAAGAAGAACAAGAACAACACGAACAAGAACAAGAAGATGAACAAGGAGAAGATTTTGAAAGTTACGACTTGGACGATTAAATTTCACTACTTTTTTTTAACTTAAATTGCTTTCATCTTTTCAAGCTCTGCTAATATCCATTATTTTTCAATAGTTTAAAATTAAACAGGATCAACACTGACCCGTGGAATAGGCCTACTATGGAAACCACGTTGAAAAAAACGCGCTAAGTACACTTCCTCATAGGTGGAGAAGAAACGTGTGCATATTATGACGATTACAACTTGTACAACTTTTTGAATCGTTATTTCTCAAAAATGGTGGCTCGTAGAAAAAAAGTAACAATTAAGTTTTTGTAGATAATTTTATGATTTACATTTTTGTCTGAGGTATTTTTATTATAAAACTTACTGTTTTGCTGAAAATCGCGAAAAACTAATTTTTTTGACCTTTGACCTTGAATAATTTTTTTTCCTTACAGGGGAAAGATGGGGAACTTTCACATTTTGTTTTAAATGATATTTTAAACAATCCTACCGATTTTCAGCTTGGTGGGAATTTAGGTAACTTCGAATGTTTAAATTGACTGGGCTATAAATCATACAGTTAATTGAAATACTGAATATGAGAAACCCCTTTATAGAACTCTGGTTGCACAGACATTCCTCTCGTGGATTGGAGATCAGATGGCAGCAGCTTCCATAAAAACACATCCTCTTTGTTAGTGTACCTGTGGGTACAATCCACCGACTGCAGGCAATCAAAAATGGCCATGCTGTCGGTAAACACGACTCGCGAAACATCTAAACTTAGACAGAACAAGTCTAAGAACAATTGTGAGGACAATAACAGGCCACTGCCCCCTTAACAACCACTTGTACACCATCGGTGTCACGGACAACTCCATTTGCAGAGGGTGTTTCGCTCCCAAGCAAATGGCCGCTCACGTAATACTGCAATGTGAAGCAGTAGCCCCTCAACGATCACAAATCCTCAGAACAGTGGGGTCACTCCACGCAGCCTGTGAAGTCCCCAGAAAGCTTCTGCGTTTCTGGGCGGAGCTAGGCTGTCTGTTATAGCCAGTAACTCTGGACGCACAATGGCCCAAAAAAGGAGGCTTAATGCGGACAAAAGGTCCCATTCCATTTCATAGTGTGCCTTGTAGGTATGCTTTGGCGTGTACTCTAAAGATTACTGTAGAGCCCTGTACACCTTCAGAGATATATTCTCACGCTTCGGTAGTACATATCAACTTGTATCAAAACACCAAACAAAAAAAAAATTACATACCTTTAAGCGGGACGTGAAAAAGCATATGATGAGGCCGTCATACTGAATGTCACCATTGTAATATAGTATATGTAAGTAACGGTGACCCTCTTTTCTGAGACTTTGTTTTCAGCTTAACATCAGGCAAGGCGAGGCGAAGTCTAATTGAAGTGTCCCATATAAAAAAAAAACTATTATTTACAGGCACTCATTGAGATAGTAGTCTTAACGGGCGCGGCGACAGCCACGGCCGTGTCCTTCGCCGCGGTGAACAAGACCGCTGGGGCGCTCATGGTGCCCAATATCGCCTGGCTGAGTCTCGCCACCTCGCTCACCTACTACATATGGAAGAACAACCCCAAGGTCGAGATCAGGGAGATCAAGGATATCAAGGACGAGAAGAGTCAGTGAAGGTATGATTCAGCACCATTCAAGCCATTTTCAATTCAGTTGAGCCTTTTTACACTCTGTTGAGTATTTTTAGAACTCAGTTAAGTCTTTTCCCAACTCATTTGAGTCTTTTTCCAACTCAGTTGAGCCTTTTCCCAATTCATTTAAGCCTTTTTCTAACTCAGTTGAGCCTTTTCCCAACTCATTTGAGTATTTTTCTAACTCAGTTGAGCATTTTTTAAACTCATTGGAGCCTTTTTCCAACCCAGTCGAGCCTTTTTCAAATTTAATTGGGTCAAAATTAAAATTCTTAGAACTATTTGTGTATAAATGAATATTCTATACAGCGCTATCTAGACCCAAAGTAAGCATAAATTAACTAACGTGGTGTTATGGGTTCTCGGATAAATATACTTAGATACATTTTTTAAATGAACTAACACTTATTTTTTCTTTCACAGATATTCAACGTTACACTTCAAACTTAAATTAAGTCAACGTGTTCTTAGTGTTAGATATTCACAATCTAAGTGCAATTCTATATAGACCATATTAGTGGGGAGTCGGTTAAGTCTAACTTCGATCTACTTCTAATTGATTACAAAATAGATTTAGATCGGAAAAAGTCAAAATTCATAACCGAATTCTGCTGAGCTTTTTCTAAGTACTGTAGTACTAAAATATGGGGTTCTTTAAGAGGGGATTAGAAGGTTTCTTCAGGGTTCTCAGCACGAGTGTGACGCTTCTGGTGTTACACACGTCCATAGGCCACGGTAACCACTTGTAATCAGGTGAGCCGTGTGTTTGTCTACCACTAAAGTGGTATAAAAAAACGAAACTCATTCATTAGTCCCTTACATGGGGAATACTCTGACCAGCTGACCTGCCGAGCACTTCTTGGATATTTGAAATTCTCCTATACCTCCTATCCTATGACAGCGTTAACTCCCGTTTTTTATGCTGACTTTTTCCCATAAAAAACTACACTTAGGCAAGCAGGAATCAAACACAATCTTGAGTTGAGACATTTTATTGAAATCTTTCTAGCTATTTATACACTTCGGTGCAACGAAACCATAGCGCGATGTAGGCGATCGTACAACGCCATCTATCGAGCGTGCATACATTTTTACAAATAAGTAATTCGTCTCAGTATGGTTAGAATCAAGATATTGAACAGCTGGCAAAAATATGTTCATTAAAATGTCATTAATCTTAAAATTGTGGTAGCAAATGATGTTTTTTACGCTTATAGTAATTCTAAAACTGTTTGCTATATAAGCTTTACTAAAATGTTCTCATCCTAAGTATTCACAGATCTAATTCCAAAGATGTAAACTATGGCCCTAGAACATAATTATCCTGTGAAATGACCAACTGGATTACGATTAGAAGGAGATAGATCTAGATCTAGAGATACCTGAAAGAAAATCGAAATTCTGCAGGGAGGAAGGTCTGCACAGACCATTAAACCAGCACTAAAACGAAATATAAAAAGATATGTGAAAGACTAGTTTAGCAAATGGACCACCGTTTCGAAACGCAGTCCCGACCTGAGAAGACTCCGGCAAGAAACTCAGTGGGCAGGTTTGACTCTCGAGTTTGCGAAGTAGATAGCAGTCGCTCCCAGAAAACCCAAAAAGAGAAGTTTCGATAGGTCACTGGGTTATTTTGTTTTTGGGTTTATAGTCTATCGCTTCAGAATTTGTTTCGCAATCGACTCTTGCGCAGTTATTCCTAAATCATCGGTAGGTACTGCCAAATTCTATGTATGTTATATTGCATAATATATATATTTATCCTAATATAGATATTTATTCAACAATTATAATATTAAAATTTTATGGAAATTGTAAAAAAAATCACTTTGTAGTTAGCGTGAATGTATCAGTATTGAACAAATGTAACTGCATTTAATTTATTTTAATAATATAAGGGCCCATTTCTTGAATATACAAACTATTTTATTGCATTTTGCAGAACATATATTGCACATAGGCCAAGGTGTGCTTGTCAAAAGTTGAAAGGAAATTTATGAGGTGTTTGTTAGCAGAATTTGGACATCTTTCTTATGATATAGTTCCATTATATATACTAATTGCCAGAATTAGTATGAAATAATTGGTAGATTTCGATAAAAACTTAGAGAAGTCTAGATTTTTCGATGCATTGTTGTTTGTTTACTTATTACAGTCATTAAAGGAGTAATTACGGAATATATAATTGAGATGAAGTGTCCTTCAACATTGTTTTTATGGGAAATATTGCCGTTAAACTCTCATAAATTGTAACCAATGACGTCACTCAAAATATTATATATTATATTTTAAATTTACGCAAATTACAGTATCCAAACATATTGCGAAATATGTTGATAATTTTTACAGCATTGTGGCAAACGAATGCTGGGATACTTCGTCTTGATTTTATATTCAGTGTAAGTAATTTTTGCATAAATAGGTTATGGGCCCTAGACTTATCTAAGCTATTTTTACTTCAATATATTGCACATTTTCAGTGAACGAAGCCGCAGGCAAAGGCTAGTAGCAAACACGCTACTATATAATTTTAATTTCCAAAATAATTGAATCAAAAATTAAGCATGGGTATATGGGTCCCAAGATCAACGATGCCTGAAAGAAAACAATTAACTAAAACGCATAAAATCACAGTGAGTTTCTTGTGAAAAAGTTGGGGGTGTAAACAGGGTCGAACCCAAGTTACTTTCGGGTTACGCTTATACCTTTGATCCCCTAATTCCAAGAAGAAACCCTCAGTAAGGTTCGTTTGGGTCTCGGAGACACTAACGGGTCCTACAGACCCACTAATAATTTAGATGTTATTCTAAAAACCTGAACAAAATATTGTTTTCTGTTATAATAATATAGTTAAGTGAACTGTTAAGCACAATTATTAATGTAAGCATTCCTCGGTTGCATTTCGTGACTAGTTTGTTATGCAGATATTTAGTTTTTCGACACATTTACACGTTTCGGTGTGAACTGTTCACGTTTTTTTATTGCCGCCGAAAATCTATCAATAAATGAGTATTTAAAAGTATTTTTGTTTCATTACTGTGTCTATAACACTGTCCCATCATCATCATCATCATCATCATCATCGCCGCACCTGTACCCCTAGCACGAAAATCTATCGTACCTAATCGTAATGTAAACGTAACGAGAGAACAATGCATTGCGATTGGAGGGTTTCATTCACACAGGTTCACAGTAGGCAAACGGCCAATAGCAATGCTCCATTATCTCTATACGTTTACGATAGATTTCGAATACGATATTCGAATTCGGAACGTAAACGTATCGAGAGAACGGAGCGTTACTATTGGTCGCCTGACTACTCTGAACCTATATTGTTTTATAAAAAAAATCGGTCTGTAGTTTTATGATACCGATCGGAAGACATCATCGTAAGGGTTATTTTTTGCTAAATAAATTAGTATTAGTAATAAAGGAAAGACCATGGATTTTAAACAAAATCAACAGAATGTATTTTGGATATTATATTTTTGTTCGACAATAAAAAGTGTAATATAGGTAAAATAGTATAATAAATAAATAAATATTCTACAACATTCTACACGCTGTCTAGATCCATGGCAAGCATAGCTTAACTAGCTTGTGTTATAAAATCTAGAATGCGGATAAACATAATCAGACATACATATTGTACATAGAAACACCCAGACCAATGCAAATATTACATATTCATGCATACAAATATCTGCACTGAGCAGGAATCGAACCCGCGCCTCTTCTGTCGCAGCCAAACGTTCTACCACTACGCCACAGAGACTGTCACTATATTGTTTTTAAAAGTACTCAATACTCAATACTTATCATTTAAACTATTACATACAGTAATTATTGCGTTCCATAATGAATAGTATAGTTGGGAACCTTACACAAACATATTCTGTCGTCCGTGCCCAGCACGTACCCAGATGATGAAACACTTTACTCCATGACTCCAAGCTTATAATATGTATCACTTTCGCGATATTAGCCTCCATATTAACGAGGTTTGTCGCGCACCAAACTCACAGATAACACAAAGTAACGATATTGCATTTCGCTCAAGCCTACAAATAAATACGAACTTATCTCTCTAAGCCCAAGCTTATTTCAACTATTATCGGATGTTTAAAACTAATGGCGAATTGAACATCGCATGTGTACTCGAATACAGACTCTAATATAACAATCTAAGGTGAATTTTTGAATAATAATTAATAATAATAATAATAATTTATTAACCAAAAAGAAGTACATTATCTATAACAACATTGATTTGCTACCCACTTGTAACATTGTTTGTGGTTTAAGGTGTACAATAATATTAACCCTGCCTCTCAAACTAGGATATCCTGTATCTTGAGAGACAGTGTTCGGTCGTGAAGGTAAATATGTAACATAATATTATACAAATTTAGTAGACTGCGTCGGTTTATAATTCAAAAATCGATTTTTATATAATTTTAACTATGGTGAAAAAAAAGGAAAAAAACATGAAGAAAATAATCTAAAAACAAAAAAATAAGGTATGTGTGTGTGATATGTATGTGTGTGTGTGGTGTCTATGTGTGGTATGTGTGTGTATATCTGTATCTGTATGTGTGAGACTTGAGCGACGTGCTTAGTTTAAAGAAAGATTTTGAATAGAGTTATGTTTTGGACGGATTACGTAAAATCTGATGGGTAGGTAGAATAGATTTTGTTACTTTGATTTTTAGATTACAAGTACGCCCTTAACGTTCGTCTGGCATTTGAAAAGGAATACTTGACTGTAACCATTGGTTTATTTATTAATAACAGCTGACAAGCCCTAGCTTCGCTCGTGCCATATTTTTTAACCTCGGTATCAGTTTTTTGTGAATATAATGTATGGCCATCTGCCAGATTGGTTGACAATTATGATCACTGCTTCGCTCCCTTGTGAGGTAGCGCTATGGTAAATAGCCTAAAATATTTGTTGATAAAAGAACTATTCAGCGCAAATATTTTTCAATTCAGACCAGTAGTTATTAACTGCTTTTTTACGTGCGAAAACCGCCGGTGAGAGAGGTTATGTCGACCTCGAACCGACTAAAATGCAATCAAATGTTTTTGGTTGCCGAAGGTGAAATTAACAAGCATATCCCTCGCAGCCCGGCCGACCTAGGGGTAGTTCTTAAGTGTAGCGCGTTCAACGAAACAAACAAACTCTTCAGCTTTATAATATTTATTTATTTATTTATTTATTAAGGTACATCAACACAACAGTATACATATTATACATTTTCTATAATAGTTGCATCCGTGAAATATTCCAATATGCATACCTATTAGAGACGTACACAACATTCGCATGCATTAAAATAATAATTGTATGAATTTAGTTAGACAAAAGAGTGAAACTATTAGTACAGTTAGTATTTAGACAAATAATAATTTGATTATTAATAATACATCGATTTGATTCGATTTTATTCTGACTATTAAAATTAAATAATGGAATGAATAAAGTGTGAAATTTGCATAGGTACATTGAAATCATAAACAATTTGATTATTAAAATAATTACATCGATATACTGAACATTGATTACATTTACTAAATTGATTACATTGATTGAAATTGTGAAATTGATTGTGAAATTCAATCAATCAATCAATTAGTCCATCGCAGTCCTCTGCTGGATATAGGCCTATATTAGGAGGCTTTAGCCTACTGGTTCTACGTTGGTCAAACGGGTTGGCACAGGGTTTTATTTCGAGTTTTCCTTCTCTCGCAGTGATATCATCTGCGTATGTTTCCGTTAGTCGCCTCTTACGACACCCGTTGGATGAGATGGGGTGGTGATACTAGTTTGTATTCTTTCTTAACACACGGGTATAATATTGGTACAGAACTATAGATTTGAAAAAAAGGGGCCAAACTCATACTGCTAATTGATGTACGTGGTTTTGGGGACCGCGTTCTAATCGGGGTTGGAAGGTCAGATAATAATCACTCCCTTAAAAACCAACTATCTGTAATTGGACCCCCGGATACACATGGAAACTTTTCAAAAACGCAATGTTATGCTAAAACTAAGGTGATGATGATGGCTAAAGCAAAAAAAAATATTTCTCGGTATTTAATCGAGAAATGTTTATTCCATGGTAGGAATATAAGAGGAATGAGTTATCAAGCAAAGGATTACACACAACACAGTTTTTTTTATGAATTTTAGTGTTGTGCTAACAAGCGTTGGTAACAAGCGTCTACGGGGTTCTTCAAGAGGGGCATTAGAAGGTTTCTACCGGGTAGCCGGCATGAGTGTAACGCCCCTGAAGTTGCATACGACCATAGGCCACAGTAATCACTTGCCATCAGGTAGCCCATGTTCTTGTCTGCCACCTAAGCGGTATTGGGAAATAACTAAAAAATATGTAATTAATAAAGGAACATTGTAGAATATATTTCTCGTGCTCATACATGAAGTTCACGAATACTCATATTTGTACGTCTCCTTTGACAGAACGTGTTGAAACTCGCAATGCAATGTAATATAGTTTGTAACTTCATCTGTACACATGTTTCTACAAATAAATATATCTTTATCTTTATCTTTATCTAAAAAAACTAATGTTTTGTTATTATAGTAATAACTGGGTCGTTTTTGGTTGCCGTAGGTGAGTTTGACAGGCATATGCCTCGCACCCCGGCCGACCCAGGCCATCTCTCTCAATCTGGCCCTCCTCGGGAACTGCACCTGAGAGCTATCGATCATATCTCCAATGCTTTAACAAAAAATTGAGCTTCTTGCCGGAGTCTTCTAAGACTGGAGACGCGTTTCGAAACGCGTCTCCAGTCTTAGAAGACTCCGGCAAGAAGCTCAATTTTTTGGTGCATTTGCTAGTCTTTGTTTTCGATTAGGACATAATTTTTTATCGGTTCCGGCGGGTTTCGGACCTGCGATCTTGACATTGATGACATTTCGCTAGCGGAAGCGCGGGGAGCGTCCTGTAGTGCCAAATTGTTGCTAGTTCTCTTTTTTTATTCCTATTCATTTACTTTATTTTAGTTTTAATTTTTGTAATGTTTTTTTTATTGTCATAATAGAAAGTTACAAACCATCATGATGCATGATGGTTTGTAGTTTTATTATAACATTTTTTTTTTATCAAAGTGATGTCAAAACCACTGTCCGGCCGTCTCTGAAAATCAGCGCTGTCCGCCTGCACACAACGCGGACAGCATTACGTTGAAAGGCGGCCTTTATTTACTACTTGGCTTTTATCACATGTTGTTTGTTACTGTGTTTATCTGTTTTTTTTAATGTTTTCTTTTTTCGATCTTTCCTTTGCAGGATGAATGATCTAATTTCAATAGCTTTAATGATCAATACAGAATTAAAAAAAAATAAGGAGGTAGGACATGGCGGTATTTCCGCCCAATTGAGCAGTCCGACTGGGGAGGTACCTCCACCCTACAGAATACCGCGGTAATAATAACTTCGTGTTGTGTTACCAGCGGTGAGTAGGGTACCCAGAGCTCACTGGAGAATTTGTGCTGTCAGTGGGTTGATTAAAGGCTTGTTCTGCTTTGTCCTCTACACTGACGGCAGAGAAACTCTGTCCTTACAGGATCGGCAGCGCGAGTGTCGCTTCTCTGGTGTTACACACGTCCATAGGCCACGGTAACCACTTTCACCTGATGGAAAGTGGTGACCGTGGCCAATGGACGTGTGTGCTTGTCTGCCACCTGAGTGGTATAAATAATAAAGTTAAAAAAATGATTTTTACATACATATAATCACGCCTTTATTCCCGGAGGGTTGGGCAGAGGTGAACTATCACCCATATTTCACCAATAATTGTATTCGATCCCACTTCTATTGCCGTATTTTGGGCTAATTGTTGACTCGAGCGATGCATCTGAGGCTGAGGTTGAGCTGTATATATCTGTCCGATGTTAAACAGCCCTATCCCTCAGTCGCCTTGTACGACACCGCATGCGAAGAGATGGGGTGGTCCAAATTCTACTCTGCCGGGAACCATGCGGCCTTTTATGACGCTGACATTGATCACTATCTGTACTATTGAGGTTTTTAATACAATCTTGCAATGACACCTGCAGTATTACAAGTCCACATATACAACGGTAAATACATACTTCTCTTAGTAGATAGGACCTCTTGTACAGAGCGCAGTATCATTTTGCATTGTCGCATGCTGCCAGCATGCATGCAGCATGCCAAGTATATGCGATGATTATGTCACACTGACGTGTAATTGTCCGAGAGGTGGAGTCAGGTTATTTGCATAGCGGTGAAAATACGCTTCAGCTGCCGAGATAGTTAAGGTAAGGATTGTGATACACTGAGGGGTAAGACATTATATTTGGTATGTGTTCAACTGACCCCACAGTAAATTCAATCCGTGGAAATTATTGTCAAGGTCATTGTTATTGGGTTTGTCTCAACCTATGGTCAATTCAACACATTGCAAATCTAGTTGGAGAGCTCAGTTATCCAATTATAAATTACATACATACATACATACATATAATCACGCCTTTATCCCTGAAGGGTTAGGCAGAGGTGAATTAACACCCACATTTCACCAATAATTGTATTTGGTCCGACGTAATAGGGGGTGAGCCTATTTCCGCATTCCGGGCACTATTGTTGACTCGAGCCATGCATCTGACGCTGAGTCTGGGCTGTATATTTCTGTCTGATGCTATACAACCAGCGCTGTGCGTACCCAACGAAGGGTGTGCGCAGCATTCAATGCTGAGATGGGGCCCTATTTGGGTTCACATAGTGTGGAGTGTTGCACCCGTAACTTAATTTTAATGTGCCTACTGTTTTTGATTTGATGTACCTGCTAATTGTTGTATTGCCTACCTATTTGCATTTGGTGGGGTGCCCGCTGTATGGGGCTTGAATAAAATATTTTTCTTTCTTTCTTTCTTTCTTTCTTCTATCCTTTAGTCGCCTTGTACGACACCGCATGGGAAGAGATGGGGTGGCCCTAATTCTACTCTGTCGAAAACCACGCGTCAATTATAAATTACACCTCCATATTCTAATTCTTCTTTATCCTAGGGTTAGTTAACGCTTCCGAAGCTTTCACCTTACAGTCTGAGGTCCCCTTCTTCCAGTCTAACTGCGGATTTGGCTGTACTTCGATATTTTCTGTGAAGCGACTGCCATCTGAGCTCCACAACCCAATGGCCAGTTGTTAGACTTTTTAGGACTCTAATTACACGAAACGACTGCCATAGATGTTTTTATGACAACCGGGACTGTCGGCTTAACATGTTTTGTTTTATACCGCTTAGGTGGCAGACAAGCGCACGGCCCACCTAATGGAAAGTGATTACCGTGGCCTATGGACGTGTGTAACACCAGAGAAGCTTCACTCGCGCTGCCGACCCTGTAAGCACAGAGTTTCTGTGCCGTCAGTGTAGAGAACAAAGCAGGACAAGCCTTTAGTCACCCCACTGACAGTATAAACTCTCCAGTGAGCTCTGACTACCCTACTCACTGCTGGGAACACAACACGAAGTTATTATAACCGCGGTATTCTGTAGGGCGGAGGTACTTCCCCAGATGGAATGCTCGATTGGGCGGAAATACCGTTGTGTTCTACCTCCTACACAGTATTTTCCGAGGCACGACCAGGCCAATGCAAATACCCATCATTCAACAAATATTTGCACAGAGCGGAGATCGAAACCGCGCCTCCTCACGCGGCTGCATTTACTACCGCCTCCACATAGGCTGTCAACATATCCTATGTATTGTCTATATATATCAGCACTATAGTTACAGCAGATGGAGCCTTCTGTGACTTATTTAAGGTGCAAAGAATAGAATATACCGTAGGCTATCTTTTACGAACCAATGGAAAGAGATGGGGTGGCCCTAATCTGCTCTATATTCGTATTTTTTTTTTATACCACTTAGTTGGCAGACAAGCACACGGCCCACCTGATGGAAAGTAGTTACCGTGGCCTATGGACGTCTGTAACACCAGAGGAGTCACAGTCGCGCTGCCAACCCTGTAAGTACAGAATTTCTGTGCGCAGACAAATCAGGACAAGCCTTTAGTCTTCCCACTGACGGCACAAATTCTCCAGTGAGCTCTGGCTACCCTACTCACCGCTGGGAACACAACACGAAGTTATTATAACCGCGGTATTCTGTAGGGCGGAGGTACTTCCCCAGTCGGACTGCTCAATCGGGCGGATATACCGCCGTGTCCTACCTCCTTTAGAATGTCGGTAGATGGCTCTCAACCGTCGCCGCAGGACGGATATATGTATAGAAGAATTTGGATGGTTTCCGGCGAAGATGATGGCGATGACTCAGTGGTTAGAGCGTTCCTCCTGTAAAGGAAAGATCGCGGGTTCGTATCCCGCCTGAACCGATAAAATTTTTTCTATCTTAATTGACTTGAATAGTTAGCATACTAAATGCTTAATAAAATCATTAAAAAAAATGTGAAAAGCCCCATATAAGTTATATAGTAGTTATGTGTGCATATGTGTGAGTTAGCGTGCTTGTGTGCGTCAAAAAATCATCACAACGTTAGTCTTTGAATCTTGTAAACATGCAGTTTGAACCGCTCTAAAGATCTTTCTCCGGATTTGACTTATCTTGGTTTTTACGGGAGCGACTGACATCTGATCTTCAACCCCAAGAATTAAACCTCATCTATTAATAAGTTGGTGGACCGCCTAGCAGGTAAGCTTGCTTGTCGCCTAACAGATATAAAATGTGCTTAAAAATCGTGTTAAGTATATCTTGGTGTACTCCAAGCCTTATCTAACACAGATATTTCAGCTAGCTCGACATCCGGCATGTGACGTCATACGTGCTCGATCAAGTGACGTAGTCTCGTAGAGGATCGTAGCTGTCGTAGCACGCATACTTAACAATGTTATAGAAGTTTGAACTTCGTAGAGGAACGCGGTTACTTGAATATATTCTTGATACTTGCTGAGAGGAATTGTAAACTTGGTGGTTGTAAACTTGCTAATGATGAGGAGTATATATAATGCGTTTCTAACCGGCTTTCCTTTCGTGATTTCTTACTAAACCTACTATGCATAGAAAAATCTAGATACAAGCAAAAATATTCGCGTAAACAAATATTTTCACTTAGCGGGAATCGAACTCTGATATTCAATGTGGTTGTCGGACGCTCTCTACAGGGTTAATAAAGAGACAACATATTATTTATTGGTTTATAGAGTATTTTAAATTCAGAAAATAATACTCTTCCTTTACAACTGAATAAACAGTCTTTAGGCGGTTGTACAGTAGAAGCCGGTATAGCTTAACACAATTGAATCACCGACCACTTTAGCTCCAAAACCTATTTCTGTTTCTTTTTTGTAAGCAACAATTCTTACATTTTTTACTAAACAAACTTATTATAATAATAATAATAATAATAATAATAATAATAATAATCATTTATTGATCAAAAATACTTAAATCTAGTTACATATACGCTGACTACCAAACTAGATCTTTGCAGATCTGTGCTGTGGCAGTCAGGCTCGCAATCCTTCGTGGTTGTTTTTGTGTGTGTGGTTCTTTTTGTGCGTGTGTGTGTGTGTGTGTGTGTGTGTGTGTGTGTGTGTGTGCGCGTGTGCGTGCGTACGTGTGTGTGAGAGTATTTGTTTGTGTGTGTGTGTGCGCATGTGCGTGCATGCGTCTGTGTGTATATGTGTGGGTATGCGCGCGTGGTTGTGTGTGAGTGCGTGTGTCTGTCAGGTGAGTGTGTCTGTGTACCTACGTTAATATGTGTCACCTACTTAACTTACAGTATGGGTTTGATATAATTTTCTGTTGTTGAGTAGTTCCATTCGGTAAGTTCAGAGAATAATATTCTTTTCAGGGAAAACCTACTTTTTCTTACTATGTCTCTCGATTTACTAATTTTTTTGTATATGTGTTGACCTAGATAGGGATATTGGCGATGTGCAAATGTTGATCTTGTTATTTTGTTAGGGATGTCTGGTCTCCTACTCCTATTGCCAAGAGGTGGTGGAAGTATGGTGGAATGAATTTTCAGGACTATTTCTCTTATGTACAGTTGTCGGACTGTTAATATCTTTGCATCTTTGTATAAAGAATCAGTAGGGTGTAGACGCGGTTTTCTTAGCATTATTTTTAAGGTTGCACGCTGGGCCCTCTCTAGCTCAAGCATGTGGGTTTTTGCTGCTCCTCCCCACACTGGCAGGCAGTATGTTAAAAGCGATTGGCAAAGTGCGGTATATACGTTCAAAAGGAGATTAGTTTCAGCCACGTCCCTAAGGTTCCTAAAGACGGGTATAAGTTTTCTTACTCTTTTTGTTAATGAAGATATGTGTGGTTTCCAATTAAGGTTTTTATCTATAATTAATCCTAGGTATCGTATATGTTGTATTGATTGTAGTTCGTCACAGTTACAAATGTCAGTCGGTGTGTCTAGTCTGTTGCATGGGAATGTGTGGATTTGGATAGAAAGATTGTCTAGGGGCTTCGAATGCATTGTGTTATGGAAGCATATGTATTTTGTTTTCTGGGCGTTAATCGTTAGGAGATTATCTTCGAGCCATCGTGTAACTACTCTTAAACCAGCCTCTGCTCTATTTCTGGCATCTTGCCATGTTTTACCATGGAATAGAATGGCAGTATAGTCAGCGAAAGCAACAATGTGCCCATGCGAGATGTTAAGATTCGCGAGGTTGTTGACGTAGGCAAGAAAAAGTGCAGGTCCCAGCGTGCTACCTTGTGGAATGCCATATGAAGCTGTTTTTGTTGGACTACTTAGAGCATTCCCCACCTTTATTACTTGTTCTCTATCGTTCAAATAGTCATAAAACCAATTTAGGGCCAAACCTCTCACCCCCATCATATCCAGTCTATTTAGGAGGAGGGGTAAGGACACTGTATCGAACGCCTTCTTTAGGTCGAGGAAAACGTCTATACATTTCTCTTTTTTATCGACGTAATCTGCTACCATGTTGGAAAGTGAAAGAACCGCGTCTGTCGTGGATTTTGCAGGCCTGAAGCCAAATTGCTTGGTGGACAACAATCTATTATCTTCTAAGTATTTTACAAGTCTGTGATTGACGATTTTCTCCAGTATTTTACTTAAACTACTTAGCAGCGATATTGGTCTGTAGTTCGATACAGTGTCCCTATCCCCATCCTTAAAAACAGGAATAACAACTGCCCTTTTGAATGCTTGAGGAAAGACACCTTGACTAAGACTAAGATTACAGATGTGTGCATTATACTCCGTGTGTTTATAGTCAATATAACCTAATAACATGTAAACTAATGTAATAAGATATAAACTAATATTATTTATTGATTTATTTCAGTGTGAAATATCATTTGTAAATTTGTTGATTTTTAGCAACTTCTGAAGCTGACTGTACATCTAACTCGGCACACGAGTCGGAATTTTACCTTTTATGCTGACGCTACTAAAGCTCCCGCTGATATAACCTGTCAGATATCTTACGTAGCTCCAAAATTACTGTCGCCTTAAAATGCGACTCGGAACACTGGAAACAATTAAAGTTGAAGGGATATTTACCTCTCCCTCCTATTGATTTTTACCTCTCGCCTTCCAAATTGGAAATCTTTTGTTTAAAGAGCATGATTGCGAGAGGCTTTGTGACGTCACTGTCACTCCTTAAATAGATACCCTTTGAGTAAGATAATATGGAGGTTGGATAAGGTCCTTGGTGTGGCGGAGATTGAATGATCAATGTGGCCGGGAATTCTGGGAATATTGTACATTAATGTCTTAGAATACCCGATATCGGCAAGTGTGTGTGGAAACAACTGAGTTATTGACTGTTTTTGCAAATTATTATAGTAAAGTTTAATAATTCCTTTATTTTATATTTAATACTGCTGGCAGAGTAGAATTTGGACCTGGGTTGGTCCAAATTATACTATACAGAATAAATGATTCTTGATTTTGATTATTCTTCTTCTTCGAGTCAATGGCTAAATCTGGCATATAGTGATTAGGTTAGGAGTAGATATACACTAAGACACAAAGATAGATTAAACCTGCCCACCTCAAAACTGGAAATGCATTCTTCGGGTTCCTTGGTCATGTCAGTAAAAATATACAATAAATTGCCAGAGCCCATAAAAGAAGAAAAAAAAATACAGTTTTTTGTAAGCAAACTAAAAAACTTCCTACTAAGCAAAACCTACTACAGCATACAGGAATATCTAAATGATAAATACTAATAACATACGTACGGACATAATTATACAAATATATCTTTGGCAAATAAATTAATAAAATCAATCTAGAATAGTTAAATATTATCTTAACCAAAATTTATAAAAAATAAATATTAATAATGTAATACAATTTACAATTAAAAAAATTACAAAAAAGTAATAATTTTAATAATTTAATGCGTTTAAAATATATATATATATATATATATATATATATATAAATATATTTAATAATTTATAATAATAATTTAAAATATATAACTTAATTAATTAATATATATATATATTTATATATTGACTGACATTTATTCGTACTGACATATTTTTATCTTTACTCTTACTTTTAATTAATTAACCCTATGTTGACATCAAGATTGACTTATGACATATCATATTAACATTAAACTGATAAAATATCAACCCAATGTATTTTCAAATTGTATAAATTGTATATGTATCACTTAACATTCTATATTGATATTTTCATTACATTTTTGTCCTTTTCTTTTTGGGCCGAACCAAAACGAGTAAAATGACATTTATACCTACTAAAAAATCATTTAAATTTAATATAATAAGTAATATTAACAAACTGTAATTAAGAGTGAACATATTGTGTATGACAAATTCTTCCTCTCTCCAAACATTGTGCTGTGCCCGACAGGGTCCATAATTGTAACAATAATTTTAACCTGAACAACTGTACTACATTATGGAACGCAATAAATGTATTGAGTATTGAGTATTGGGTTTCAATTTTGTCGACAAAAATCGTCGGTGTACTACCGTGAATGGGCTATTATTATATTGCTAGGAGGTAGGATACGGCGGTATTTCCGCCCAATTAAGCAGTCCGACTGGAGAAGTACCTCCGCCTTACAGAATACCGCAGTTATAATAACTTCGTGTTGTGTTCCCAGCGGTGAGTAGGGTAGCCAGAGCTCACTGGAGAATTTGTGCTGTCAGTGGGATGACAAAAGGCTTGTCCTGCTTTGTCCTCTACACTGATGGCGCAGAGACTCTGTGCTTACAAGGTCGGCAGCGTGAGTGTGGCTTCTCTGGTGTTACACACGTCCATAGGCCACGGTAACCACTTTCCATCAGGTGGGCCGTGCGCTTGTCTGCCACCTAAGTGGTATGAAAAAAATATATTACAGGTTGGGTGGTTCAGGTTAAAATCTGATATTCTTTAACATTACCAATTGACAATTTACCTTTATTTATTCGTACAAGTAAGATTTGATTGTATTGACAATAATAAATCTGTTCTCACTCACGAAAATCAAACGTTTCTTTTTTCTTATCCAATCAACTCTATTGAAGAGCCCTTGAAGGCAAATTAATATTTTTTAATGACAATTTCATTAAGGCGAAGTTTGAAACTTTCTAAATTCAAAAAACGTTCTTTTCAACTTTTAGTTTGGTCTTCTTTCGACTTTAAGTATTCAGACTTCCGTTTAATTGCCTTTGTCAAATGTTTACGATTCAAGAACTTGAGCTTTTTTCTGTACCGGTTAATGAGAATTCTTTTGTTTTTGGAACAATTGTAGCGAATCAAAGTGTTGCCAACTTCTTTGGATCCTATTTCAGATGTATTTACTAGCTGTTGTCCACGGCTTTGCTCGCATGAAATTTGGATCTCGATCCCACAACTATATGCGTGTTATTCCAAACTACAATCTGTACCAAATTTCAGCCAAATTCGTTCAGCCGTTAAAGTATGAAAAGAAACATCCAAAAATCTTCACAAACTTTCACGTTTATCTTAGGAAGTAGGATAGAATAATAGCAGTAATCTTTTTTATTACTTTTTTCATACATACTCATTCATGGTGGATTTCCATGGTCCTTCGAGCCGATAGAACATTTTATTTTATTGTGTACAATGAAGATGGGCCTAAACAACGGTGCCTGCGGTGGCCACTATACGTCGGTTCTGCCCATTAGCGATGGTAATTCCCTCCGTCTCCCGGAAAAGTCTCTACAGACAAGTTTTAAGTCAATTACGCAACACTTCTGGGGCGATAGAACGTAACTTCATTAAAAATTAAATTTATTTTTCTATTACATATTATTTTTGTATTCACGAACAAGGCGGTGACTCCCGCTCCGGCTCGTTTCTGGGGCAGAGGAAGAGGAGGAGAGAGGCTCGTTTCTGCCAGTGTCATGGACACCTTTGCGCCGGGAACGATACGGGGCGGGTTATTTGATTTGACATAACAATTGACAAAATCTATGATTGCAGATAATGATTGGACATTTGTATTGTAATTAATTTAATTTGTAATTGTAATAAAATTGACAATAAAATAATACAAGTACAAGTTATGTATTTGTTTATGTCTCTATATCCTCAAAGGTAAGCTGAATATGGATGTAATCACATCTTCGTATATTCTGGAGGGGACAATAAACGTCAGTACATCTAAAACAACCATGTATGTATGTAATGTATTTTTGTGCCCATTGTCTGGGGTATACCTTTTTAGATTAAATCTACACTTTCATATACATTAGACTTAGCCTCTCGTTTTTCCACTGTGCACTCCCATGTTTGCTGGAAGAGAACTCAACTTTGAGTTAAGCTCACCTTTGTACATTACATCTCATCTTTTTGTATAAATGTCATTCATGTGTACAATAAAGTATAAATAAATAAATAAATAAATATTTTCTGTACAAGTGAAGTGTGAAGTGAAGGATTATACCTTCAATAATTCAGACATGAAACGAAAAATGTTTTATACTAAAATGTTAGAAATATATTATTCAGATACTATATTTATATTAACGGTGACATATTTAAGAATAGAAATCGCGAAGTTTTTATCAATTTAATGTTAATATATTATTCGCGTATTCAGGTTCAAAATATAAATATTAAATGTAATTTAAAACCAATATTATAAATTATATAATAAACTATTAACTATTAATATATTGATAAAGCTTATGAAAACACAAAAACTACCCATAAGTTATTAAACGTATATTAACGTAATGTTATTATTCTTGAGACAATAAAATGAAAACATTTGATTTCCTGAAAGAGATCGCTAGTAGCGATAAGGCCGTCATTTGTACATTTTTCATATTGTTGTTCGTACATGTACTGTAATATATTGGTGTACAATAAAGATTTATCTTATCTTATCAAAAAGTTTTCCATGCTACGACAATGCTACGAGTTACTGTCTTATAGCGATTCTGTAGCAGTCCCGTAGCGGGCCCGTAGCAGTTACGTTCTACATCTTGTGACGCTAATAGAGTCTTACAGATCAACGAAGCGGTGGATTATTTAAATGAGAGTCCCCACGTTTCTAGTTAAAAAGTTACACTCTACAACAGCTTTGTTTGCGCCTCGCCTGATTCACTCTATTGAAATTCTAATTGTATTATTATACTTATTGTTCAGTGGCCCAGTGCAGCTGCTGTGCAATCAGGTCACGGGTTCCGGGTCAGGAAAATCAATTAAGCCTATCACAGTCCACTTCTGGCCTAGCTAGGCCTCTCCCAATAATGGAAAGGCTTTGGCCTACTGTTTCCACCCTGGCCAGGTGGGTTCGTACAGGGTTCTTTTTTTCTTTTTCTTTTTCAATTTATTTCTTTATATCAAAACGTATTATTTTGCAATTTTCTACACTTATTAAGAACCGAAAACCATACAATCAATTAAAATATTTTAAGATGCACTATCACATTACAAATAATAACACACATTTTTGCTTTTACATTATTTATACAAACTATTACATGTTATTTTTTTACATACGATGTGGCCACTACCCAGGAGGCGCGGTTTCGATCCCCGCTCAGTACAAATATTTGTATTCATCAATATACCCTAATCATGCCTCGGAGAGCACATACCATAGTATTACTTAATTGTACATGAATTTGTAAATAGAATCTCGAAAATAGAATGAATAACAAAACATTTATTTTATTGAAACAAAACTCAGCGAAGTAGAATTTGGACCACCCCGCCTTTTCCCATGCAGTGTCGTACAAGATGACTAAGGGATAGGGCTGTATAATTTCAGACAGATATATGCAGCCCAGACTCAGCCTCAGATTCATGGCTCGAGTCAAAAATAATGCCCGGAAGAAGGCAATAGACTCACCACCTATAACGTGGGACTGAAGACAATGATTGGTGAAATGTGGGTGTTAATTCACCTCTGCTAACCCTCCGGGTACAAAGGTGTGATTATATGTATGTATGTGTAAATCTATTTTTGACGGATAAATTTTGTGTTATTAGTTTAAAATGATATTGATTATGATTTTATTACGATACGTTAAAATAGTTTCTTTTTTAATGTGGTATACCGCATCACATTCTGTCCTACTGTCATCCTATTGGTATACCGAATAACTTCCAACAGTATAATTTATTTTATTATTAAAAAGCAGTGGAGTGCTTCCCAAAAACCATTACCATATAGCTACTCCTCGCTTTTTAACATTAAAATAAAAGTTTACTACATAGTTTTGTATACAGAGTGTTATTTTTTGTTTTTTAAACTATTATTTTTTTACGTCGATTTCACGACCTCTGCTTGACGATGCTCTCAGAGTTATGTCTTCCACGAACGCAAATCTGCAGTAAAAAACAAACAACTTTGCGAAGATATTATTTACAGCCATCTTACTTTTAGCTGTGATGTAAAACTGTTGTAAACTTACATTATCTTGTATTCACGCTACGTCGCCATTTTGTTTTTATTTTTGTATGAAAATAAAAATGTGAGAACATTTATATCCCTACTCTTGTGTTTCATCAATTTTTTTATAACACTTACCTACCATTTAGACAAGCACACGGCCCACCTGATGCAAAGTGGTTACCATGGCCTATGGACATAATTTGGCGTGATCTACACCAGGGGGGCTTCACAATCATGCTGCTGACCTTGAAAGAACTTTCCAGTGCCGTTCTTGAAGAACCCCATGTTTTGAATTTTTGGTTCGTTGCTAACTTGGCGAGTATGTAGATGTATTTTCATGTTGTGTATGATATATTTGGAATACTGTCTAGATCTTATAATTTATTTGATTGTATTTGATGTTTAGTCACGCAATGACAGTAATCTGTAAGCGTACCTTTAAGAAATAAATAAATAAAATAACTAATTTGAGAGAGAAAGCGAAGGTACAAGATGGGAATTGAATCCAAGACCAATTCCTTGCAGAAGAATGCTCTGAACTGAGTTATATACTGAGTTCATTAGTTCATAAGATTACCGGTAGATTGATCACTGGATTGAGTACCAGAACGCTCAGATTCTTTTTTTTTTATATAGAACACGTCAATTAGACTTCGCCTTGCCTGATGGTAAGCTGAAGAAAAAGTCTCAGAAAAGAGGGTCACCATTACTTACACATACCATGTGACAATGGTGATTCACAGTTCTCTCGATTCTCTCCATAGAACGCCACTATATACCCAGAATTGTGATAGAAGCAATTGAAATTAAAAAATACAAGAACTTCAACCGCGAAGATGGGTTTCAACTGTCGAGTGTCTGGTATCCAGTGATCCGTATGTTTACAAGACCTGAGTGAACGAAAAATTTCAAAACCTGTGCGAGTCGACTCAGTGAGTGTTGTGTTTCGTGAACGTGATCGAGTACAGTGCGAGAACGCGGACAGCGGTAAGGGCGATGCGCGTAATAAACGAGTGCAGAAGAGGGTAGACCGATATGGTCTGCCCAATAACAACTAGCTCGGTGGTCGTCAGTACACCGTGATGATGGCGCTTGTAACGCCGAAATATTGGTTACTCAACAAAAATAATAAACATGGTAAATATCTCAGTGAGTTTTACACTATTCACTGTCGTTAGATGGCTCCACTGTCACTCCAAGACGTTTCTTAGGAGAATTTCCAATATCCACTGGAGAATTTGTGCTGTCAGTCGGAACACTTAAAGGCTTGTCCTGCTTTGTCTTCTACACTGACGGCATAGAAAGTCTGTGCTTACAGGGTCGGCAACGCGAGTGTGACTCCTCTGGTGTTACATACGTCCATAGACCGCGGTAACCACTTTCCATCACGTGGGCCGTGTGCTTATCTGCCACTTAAGTGGTATAAAAAAAATCCAACTCGTTTCTCATTGGGTCAGAGTATTACCCCTGTAAATGTCGCTGGTTCAATTCCCGTCTAAGACAATCACTTTTGTGCAAACCTATAGATTTGTAGGAAAAGTTAGCACATTAATTAGATAGCATCTGACTTTAGTGAGAATTTTAGTTATCCAGGGCAGGTCCAGGTATCTTAGTTGGAGGATTTTTTTTTTTATTGTAATGAATATTAGCAACCGCAATTATTAATATTCCCTCTTATCCCTCCAACTAAGCTAAATTGCTTGTGCTAAGAGTGGGTTCACTTCGGTAGTGTAATGGCCAGGATACGAACTCAGGACCTCTGTATCACAAGGCCAACCACTAAGCTACCGACTCTTACATCGATGTTTTACCATCGAATTTCTTACTTTGTTTTGGCTATGCGTCTTTTATGTTCGTTTAATGGCATAGATAAGTGGACAATAGCTAGTTTTATCATAAATTTAAATGGGTGCCTTTTATGGATGGTTGAAATGGCAGTTTTATAGCCTTTTAGTTTACTATGAAGCGAGAACTATAAATAAAATATTCTACAACATTCCACACATCCTTGACTAGACCCAAAGTAAGTATTTTAACGCCTGTATCATGGTGAATGTTCTGAGAAGCTCTTCTAATTATCCCACACTCTCCTTTCTTACACAGGACAAGACGTGCAGGGCTTAAATATCATCCGCATGTGGTGCAGAATATCCGATCAAGAACCAAGCGGTTCGGTGACTCTTTCCTATGTCGCACCATTAAGGCCTGGAATTCATTACCAGCTCACGTTTTTCCTTCTTCCTACAGTCCCGAGTCCTTTAAAAGGGGCAACAAAAAGCATATGATGAGGCCGTCAAGCTGAGTGTCACCACTATCACATTGTATATGTAAGTAATGGTGAGCCTCTTATCCAAGACTTTACCTTCAACTTACCATCAGACAAGGTGAAATCTAATTGACGTATCCTATTTATAAAAGAAACTTAAATAGCTTGTGTTGTCTTAATGAGATCTAGAATGCTGATAAACACACATTTGCTTTGTCAATACGTAGAAACACTCAGACCAATGAAAATACACATATTCATACATACCAAAATATTTGCACTGAGTGGAAATCTAAACTACTCACTCTTTGTTGCAGTCGAATACTCCACGGCTACTCCACAGAGGCATTTCTTGGGTATCTTAAGAACATATTTTCCACATGAAACGTATAATACGATGAGACATCCAATAAGTGCTCAAACGCGGTATCGACTCCGCTACCTCGAGCTGACCTTTTTGATCGGTTTTCTATAAATAGTGTTCCAGTAATTAAGGCGACGAGGTCCTTGCTCACGCTTCTCAATAATTGTTTAAATATGATACCGCTACCGATGAAGTAATCTTTGAAGGTACATGATACACATACTCACGCCTATTTCCCGCCGAGGTAGGTAGAGACAACATCCCGGTATTTGCTTCCTGATATAGTCATTAAACTTTTCATACAAGCCCGTCGTCGCACCGGTTTCGAGTATTCTGACCTGTCCTATTTTCAATACTTCATTAATTTGGTCAGTGTGTGTGTCACGAAGTCAATCCTGCTGGCCTGCCCATGCTTGGTATGTCATTCACTCCATATTTATTCGTTTTACGTGTCCAAAACACCAAAAGAATACTCTTGAATCCTTGTTACCTCACCCTCGGCAACAGATGGCCCAAGACGGCCGTGCGGTTTTAGATGGTTCGAGCCCGACATAACCACCCCGCTGGCCGCGGCGGGGGATATCCGAAGTGGATTTCCACACGAGAAAAAAAAAAGATCAAATATTTTTCAAATCTTTGTATTTCTTTTGGTATCAACCGACCTTACCTCACATATGATACAATAATAGGAAATTTGTGTAATTACTCTTTCAAATTACATAAATTAGATAGATTGATAGATAGACAATACTTCATTGTATAGCAGATATAGCAGTAGGTAGCATGTATACAGTTCAATGTACAATGGGTGGCATTTTCGCTGAAGCGATTTCTTCCAGGCAACCTTGGGATGGACAGTAATGCGACAAGACAAAAGATATATGGTGTAGTTATCATATAAAACTAGACAAAAGGTGTACTAATACAAAAAGAAAGAAAAGAATTCGTTTTGTTTACAAAGTTATACTAAAAATCTGAAGTAATAAACTTTTAGTTTCATATTTACAGTCAAATCGCAATACGATAGTTAAGTCTGTGATAAAGAAGAAGAATCTCATACCCAACACCTCGCGGTTAGTCTTATCTTCTTATCAAGACTTTCTGAGACAAGCTAACCTCATCTGCAAATCAGTACAAGTAGGACACGGCGGTATTTCCTCCCAATTGAGCAGTCCGACTGGGGAAGTACCTCCGCCCTACAAAATACCGCGGTTATAATAACTTCGTGTTGTGTTCCCAGCGGTGAGTAGGGTAGCCAGAGCTCACTGGAGAATTTGTGCTGTCAGTGGGATGACTAAAGGCTTTTCCTGCTTAGTCCTCTGCACTGACGGCACAGAGACTCTGTGCTTACAGGGTCGGCAGCGCGAGTGTGGCTTCTTTGGTGTTACACACGTACATAGGCCACGGTAACCAC
Organism: Eilema griseolum; assembly: GCA_963662185.1. Taxonomy (NCBI): domain Eukaryota; kingdom Metazoa; phylum Arthropoda; class Insecta; order Lepidoptera; family Erebidae; genus Eilema; species Eilema griseolum. Next base: position 1,648,913 of record OY759252.1, read on the forward strand.
TTTCCATCAGGTGGGCAGTGGGCTTGTCTGCCATCTAAGTGGTATGATAAAAAAAAAGTACCTGTTAGATGACGGACGAGCCTCTAGCACAGATTTTCATCTCGAGATTGGGGGACCAAATGTTCTGATAAAAGCCGTTTTAGCCAAATCAATAGGAATATAAGTAAGCAGACTTCAGGCTCTGAGATGAAAGTTTCAGACAGTGCTAAGTTCACGATGCTGATGAGGTAGCAATTATGCCCTGACCGGGTACAAAACACGAAGTTACTTTCGCTCTTATAATACTGGTATAACTTGACCCTTTAAGCTTAATAGAAATACGTGGTAATATTTTGATCCTAGTCAACGCTATAATAAGCCTCCCCCAACTGAGGCTTTACTCAGCTTAGAACGAGTTCAGACAAAGTTTATAAACTACTGCGACAAATACACAGATTGCAAACTAATGACAACCACAGGAGCCGCAGTGTGTCTGCGAAACTGAATTATTAATTCTAAAGTAACATGTGTTCAATTGTGCTGTTTATAGAATTACAAAGTGCTGCGGCATTTGTAGAGGTAGATTGCTAAGTTCAAGGTAGAGGAGGGTTCGATGCCCTCTCTGTGTAAGTATGTGTGTATATGAATTTGAACAACATCAGATATATATGTGTATATACAGCCCAGACTCAGTCTTAGGGGCCGTTCAAGTATTACGTAAGCATTCAGATTGATTACAATTATTTAACACCCCTCCCACTTGTCAGCAAAAGTAAACAAATGTCTTAAAATGCTTACGTAAACATATAAAAAACATATGCATATTTCCTTTTTAGGTTAAATGTAAGGGTAACGCATGTTATATTATGTGTGAAACATAAATAATATTATATATTAATAATTATTAAAGCAATGCAATGACCCCCCCCCCCCTTTAGTGCTTACGTAATACTTGAACGGCCCCTTAGATGCATGGCTCGAGTCAACAATAGTGCCCGGAATACGCCAATGGGCTCACTTCCTATTACGTGGGACCGACTACAATGATTGATAAAATGTTTGTATTACTTCACCTCTGCCTAACCCTCCAGGGATAAAGGCGTGATTATTGATTCCCGGCAGAGTAGAATTTGACCACTCTAGACACTAAGGGATAGGGCTGTTTAACATCAGACAGATATAAACAGCTCAGACTCAGCCTCACATGCATGGCTCGAGTCAACAATAGTGTCCAGAAGACGACAATCGGCTCATCCCATATTACGTGGGACAGAATTCAATGATCGGTGAATTGTGGGTGTTAATTCACATCTGCATAACCCTTCCATCCTGAAAGATAATAAAGGCATGATAATATGTATGTATGTACAAATATTTATACTGAGCGGGAATCGAACTCGTGAGCCTCCACAGAGGCTTTTGAACCGTAACGAGTGCCATAGAAGTTCGTAAGGCAATCGGGTTCAACTGTTTAACGTACTCCCTGGGGTACGGCAGGGTCTAATACAATGATATTATGAATTTAAAATCGCGGTTAGCAAGCTCATACAGCGCCATTATGCGCCGGCGCTGCGGTCGACTAATAATTCATTTCGATACGCCGTCTGTGCATAGCTAATGATTTAGTAGCCGATATTGACTTGTCTATTCAGTCTGATATATTGTACTGTGTGTGGAAATGGTAATCATTATTTAAACTAGTAGCCAAAAAGGACAGAAAGCTGTTTATTTATACCACTTAGATGGCAGACAACCAGCCGGCCCACTTGATGGAAAGTGACTACCATGGCCTATGGACGTTTGTAACACCAGAGGAGTCACAGTCGCGCTGCCAACCCTGTAAGTACAGAGTTCCTGTGCCGTCAGTGTAGAAGACAAACCAGGGCAAGCCTTTAGTCTTCCCACTGACAGCACAAATTCTCCAGTGAGCTCTGCTGGCTACGCTACTCACCGCAGGCTGCGAACACAAAACTCACCCGCCACATTATATAAAATGATGTTGTATTTTTTTTCTCTTTTTGCTTTCTGTATTTTTTTTTGTACTGTAATGCTGTGTATTACAATAAACATTTTTTTTTCTTACTTTCCTATTATAGCCGCGGTATTCTGTAGGGCGGAGGTACTTCCCCAGTCGGACTGCTCAATTGGGCGGAAATACCGCCGTGTCCTACCTCCTTAGTAGTTAGTAGTTTCTTGAACCTTTTTTAGAACATTGTTTGATTGAAGCGTTCGCTGCCTGAGTAGCTGCAGGTCCACTGATAGTGTTTTTTTGGCATGTTAATGAATATTCGGCTTGCCAGGAAGACATCATCAACGGTTCTGTTGCTGTTAATGCTATTTATTTTAATGTTTATTATTATTATTTCAAATTTCCTTTAATTATGTACATGTGTGATGCGCAATAAGAACGATTTTCTTTGATTCTTTCTTACATCCTTCCTTTCTTTCTTCAGGGTGTCGTAAGAGGCGACTAACGGAAAAATCCGCAGACAATATCACTGCGAGAGAAGGAAAACTGGAAATCAGACCCTGTACCAATCCGTCTGGCCAACGTGGAAACAGTAGGCCAAAGCCCCTAACATTGGGAGAGGGTTATATTTTTATACTACTTAGGTGGCAGACAAGCACACGGCCCACCTGATGGAAAGTGATTACCGTGGCCTATGGATGTGTGCAAAACCAAAAGAGTCACACTAGCGCTGCTAACCCTGTAAACGTTAAGAGTATCTGTGCCGTCAGTGTAAAAGACAAAGCAAGACAAGCTTTTGAATGTCCTACTGACAGCCCAAAACTCACCAGTGAGCTCTGGTTGCCCTACTCACCGCCGGGAACACAACACGAGGTTATTATGGCTACGATATTCTGTACATTGTCCCCAGTTGGAGTGCTCTATTGGACGTATCGTATCCTACCTCCTTAGAAATGCCTTTGTCCAGCAGTAGACTCCTTATTGATTGACGCGACTTAACTTCCATATTTTAAGTGATAAGATCTCCATAACTAATTGGTGATTACGAAGTTATGTCGATAAACTATTCGGATACTTTAGGGTTCTAGCTACCTGTAACTTGTAGTTTTTAGCGTTCACATCAGTGGGTCGTAGGTTGCGGAGGTCAGAGGTAAGATTGGCTGAGACATATATCTCGCATTTATGAATTACTGGTTACTGAGATTAGCGCTCTCAACGTAACAAAGTCACATTTTTATACCACTTAGGTGGCAGACAAGTACACGCCCACCTGATGGGAAGTTGTTACCGTGGCCTTTGAACGTATGCAACAACAGGAGTGTAACACTCGCGCTGTCGACCCTGAAAAAATCTTATAATACACTTTTGAAGAACTCCATATTGTAGGCGCTTAGGAAAACCACAGCAGGGAGTTCATTCTACAGCTTGAGTGTGCGCGGTATGAAGTTTCTTTCATACCGCACAGTGCGCATCGTCTCAGGTCGCAATATGTGAGGATGAATGCCCTGCCTATGGCGAGCGGTGCGATGATAGAATGTAGCTGTGGGCATCATGTCAAACAATTCATTTGAGCTTCAATATTTTCATTAATTTCATCTTCAGTTTTATAATATTAATCATAGATAAAATTCACAGATGCCTTATCCCTCAACCTTTCGGGGCAACAGGACTAAGTATAAAAAAAACCCACCGCAATGCTAAAGCAGTCAATTAAACCGTCGTGGCCACTCATGGTCGCCATTTTGTTCAATCAAAATGTTAATTCTGATATGTAATTCTATTCCCGAGGCGTCCATGTTTGCATTAATTACCGGCTATTGTACCTGATGGTGTCAATATGGCTGTGTATATCGGAAGCTTGCCAATTAACTCACGTCTAATATACATTTTCAGGGGTCTGTACCCAAAGGGTAAAGACAAAAAGATGGATAGTGAAGTCTTAGTGATAGGGTACTATGATTATATTGTACGTATGTATGTATGTATGTATGTATGTCACCAGACTTTATCTTATGAACCGTGGTAGAGCCAGACAGTTGAAATTTTCACGAATAATGTATCTACATACATACACACATATAAGCACGCATTTATCCGCATTGTTAGGCAGAGGTGAATTAACATCCACATTTCACCAATCATTAAATTTGATCCCACGTAATAGGGGGTGAGACTATTGCCGTCTTCCGGGCACTATTCTTGACTCAAGCCATGCATCTGAGGTTGTGTCTGGGCTGTGTATATCTGTCTGATGTTAAACAGCCCTATCCCTTAGTTGCCTTGTACGATACCGCATGGGAAGAGATGGGGTGGTCCAAATTCTACTCTGCCGGGAACCACGCGGAATTTCTGTAGCCATTACAACAACAAATATTAAAAATAGAATAAAATAAATATTGAGGGGGGCTCACATACAACAACGTAATATTTTTTTTCTCGTTATTAATAACAACAACAGGTAGAAGCTTGATTTATAGTCACAGAATATTTAATTAAATATTCACTTCAAATATAACTAATTAAATTAAAATTAAAAATATAATGGGAGCTGCTGATGTATAGATAATATATTGGTACGGGACCCTACGTGCGCAATTCCAATTCGCACTTGACCGGTTTTTATTTTTAAATCATCTAACTTTTCCCTTATCATCATTCCATATAATGTACCCAGTAGACGACATTATTTTACGTTATATTATGTCTGGAGTGATGCTTTTTTATTACTTGTGGACACATATTCAATATTCTTCTTTTTACGTGCGAAATATCCCCACTGATACCCCTCCCGCCGGAGCAGCTGGGAGAGGTTATGTCGGACTCGAACCGACTAAAACGCACGGCGCCTGTAGGTCGTTTTTAATTGCCGAAGAAGAGGTTGGCAGGAATTTCCCTCGCATATTCACTGTTAATATTTGTATGCATGAGTAATTATTTAATAATGTATGTATGTGTGTTTGTATGTAGATTAATAGCTACCCATCACCCACACAAACTTTCACATATAATTCTTATTAGCAGCATAAGTTTACAAGTTTTGTCAAGTTTTTGCGACAGCACAATTGGCAACAATGAACAAATAAACAATCGCATTGTTGTCCTATAATGAAGTTAGCTGCAGGCCCGTCTTCCAAGTTTTAATTTTATTTTACGAACTTAAGATGGCTGCAGTTTCGCAGTTCCTAAACGAATTACAGTTTTAAATTGATCTATTTATGTCTTGGATTGTTAAATTCCTACAGTCCCGGGTCCTTTAAGCGGGGCGTGAAAAAGCATATGATGAGGCCGTCAAGCTGAGTGTCACCATTGTCACATGGTATGTGTAAGTAATGGTGACCCTCTTTTCTGAGACTTTGCCTTCAGCTTACCATCAGGCAAGGCGAAGTTTAATTGACGTGTTCTATATATAAAAAAAAATTCTACTAATTTTTTTTTCATTTTTAGAAATCTGACGTAAGTACATAACTATAATACGAGAAACAAGAATAAACTAGCTGTACCAAAACTCAGGCTTCACAAAGTTGGTGATTCGTTTGTAGGCAGCTGTATAAAATTCCTCATTAACATGCCACTAAATCAATTTAAAATAGAAGTGAAAAAAAACGTTAATAAATAAAGGTTACTATAAAGTGGATTTGTATCTTGATGATGTAAATGCGTGGTCAACATAAGTCTCTTGCTTGCTCGCGCAAAATAAAATATAAACTAAAGCAAATAAAAAAAAAAAGATAATTTAGTTCTATTATAGTTCGCTGAGTTACTTGCTGATATCTTCTCAGTAGAACTAACCTAACGAACCAGTGAAAAAATCATTTTCCAATGGTTAATTTTTACATTATTTAATATTTGATATAATTTTTAACATAATTGTATTATTTTGACATTCATATGTACCTAAACGGAATAAATGAAATTGTATCTTTGATTCTATTATTGTATGTGATTCCTGACATGTATATTACCAAAATTATCAATAATTATTATGAATGCGACTACTATCACGGTATAATAATAATAAAATAATGTGACTATATATAATAAGTCGCCACCTATTACATTGGGACCTAAACATAAACTGGCGAAATGTGGGTGCTAGCACCTCTGCCTACCCCTTCGGGGATATAGGCGTGAGTTTATGTTATGTTATGTTATATAATAAGTATAATGCATAAGCCCTGTTACTTGAAATAAATGATTATTCTATTCTATTCTATTCTAATCAAGCACGGTAGCCTAGTGGTATGGGTAATGGACTGCTGAGACGAGGTCTCGCATCCGATCCCAGGGTTTACCATGACACACACAAATGACTTTTCGAGGCTTTCCGAAGTTATGTGTGTATTTATCTCAGGTTTATAAGTGCCCGGTTAATGGCAATATGCTCGCCACCTGAGGTCCTGCCTTTTCGCCAAAAATCGATACTCGATTATCACTTGCCAACCAACGTTACGCCAATTTTTCACTTTGACGACTAACGATTGTCAAATGTTTGTATGACAACGTTTCATTTGGTAGAATTATTGTTAAGCTGATTATTGTAATGACAAAATACGTTTGGGACATTTATCTTTTGCCAATTTATTTATTAGGCCAGACAACTTTTAGACGAATAACAGAATCGGTTAGGTTAGGTTAGGTTAGGTTAGTATTATGATAAACAATGCACGAGCCGAGCGAGTGAAGCGAGCGTGCCGCGGCAGCGGCCGGCGAAGTGCCGTAACCATTTTTTTTTACATTTTTACATACATTTACATAACAAACAATAAACAACTACATGAATATTATGCCAACTAAAACATTCGCTACTTGAAAGTTGGCATTTTGAAAAGTGTCATTCTAAAAGGTTGACCAAACGTAAAATTGGCAACTGAGAAGTTGGGTAATAAAAACAAAATGAAATCACAAGTTGGCAAATGATTATTCTGCGAAATATAATTCTGGGAAACGTTAGTTGGCAAGTGATAATTGGGCAAACGATTTTTGGCGAAAAAGCAGAGATCCTCGCCACCTATTACATTGGGACCTAAACATACACTGGCGAAATGTGGGTGCTAGTACCTCGGCCTACCCCTTCGGGGATATAGGCGTGGTTTATGTTATGTTTATTCTATTCTAAGGTACCTCACGCTATAACTACTCCTTATAAAAATACTTTTATTTCATGATCGTTGCAATTACTCCTGGCAATACTTACAATGTACAGCCGTTTTTTCTTAAATGTCAACAGGTCTAGGGCAACCAATAGATTTATAAGGTGCGGGTATATTGAACGAGTAATTTATTGGGCAAGAACAGAGGCCAAGGTTGGTTAGTGAGGATATTGAGTGCTCTAAAGTGGATGAAGTGCTTCCTTGATGTGGGAGAAGTCGATAAATAACTTTAGACGTTTGAGGGTTGCCAGAATCCAGGGTTAGGGGGAATTTGACCTTGACAATTAATTTGTCGACCTCTATGGCGTAATTGTAGTGCGTTCGACTGCTATGTCCGAGGTCGCAGGTTGGGTTCCCGCTTAGTGCAAATATTATGTAAATGAATATATCTACAGGATGTTTCTATGTATGAAGTGTATGTATTCACAAAAATATGTATATTCTCATTTTAGAATAAATAAAACAAGCTAGTTAAGATTCTAGTATTTTTTCATCCCCACTCGCTGGCCGGCGGTGGCAGTTATGTCGTACTCGAAGATTAAATCCGCACGCCAACTGAAGTCTTCTGATGCTAGCTTATTGGCAAGAGTTGTAGCCGACCACATACGCAAATGACGTGTTGCATACATACATACATCAATCACGCCAGAGTAGAATTTGGACCACCCTATCTCTTCCCATGCGGTGTCGTACAAGGCGACTAAAGGATAGGGCTGTTTAACATCAGACAGATATATACAGCCCAGATTCCGTCACAGTTGCATGTCTTGAATGGCAATAGGCTTACCCTCTATTACGTGGGACCGAATACAAATATTAGTGAAATGTGGGCGTTAATTCGCCTCTGTCTAACCATTCGGGAATAAAGGCGCGATTATATGTATGTGTTTATTATTATTGAATAAAATAAAAAATGTCAAGCATAGATAATATAGATGGTCCAGAGTCAGTCTAAGATATGCAGTGGCAGTTCTTCCCCGCCTGTTTGGCTAACCGAGAGAGTTGCCGCTCTATAAAAAAAGTGAAATAATTCCAAAAGCGAATTGCTGTATGAAAGCTGAGTAATACTCGGCTTTTAACAAACCTTTATAACATTAAAAATACATTTTGCCCTCAAAACTTGAACAGTCTGTAAATAAAGTACATTTTGTATACATGGTTGAAAATAAATTATGAAAATAAGATTTCCGTATAGTTAGCGACGGTAACGCTGTACTAATTAGGTAGCACATCCGCTTGTCGCTCGCAACTACCGCTGACTGTACATTTAGATGTGTACTGCTACATAATATGCTTGCGACGAAAGAAAATTGAATTAAGCGTATGAAATTTGGCTTCGTGTAGATTTTGTGAAACGTTTTATTTTGATCTGGTGGACTTTGCAAAATAGCACATAGGTGTACAAATAAGTGGCTGCTAGAACAGAATAACCAGGTGGAATGACGATCTGAAAACGGACGAAACGGTGCCCATTGGGAGAGACCTATGTCCAGCAGTGGACTGCAGTGGGCTAATTGATTGATTGATACAAATAGATAGGCCATGACAGTTTTAGTGGGGCACCATATACTCGTATATATATTTACATTGATTTAGATTTCTAGTAATGAACAGTAAATACATTTTTTTTATACCACTTAGTTGACAGACAAACACACGGCCCACCTGATGGAAAGTGGTTACCGTGACCTATGGACGTCTGTAACACCAGAGGAGTCACAGTCGCGCTGCCAACCCTGTAAGTACAGAGTTTCTGTGCCGTCAGTAGAAGACAAAGCAGCACAAGCCTTCCCACTGACAGCACAAATTCTCCAGTGAGCTCTGGCTACCCTACTCACCGCTGGAAACACAACACGAAGTTATTATAGCCGCGGTATTCTGTAGGGCGGAGGTACTACCCCAGTCGGACTGCTCAATCGGGCGGTAATACCGCCGTGTCCTACCTCCAAAAAACATTTAAGTTTCTGATCCGAAAGATCAAGTCACATCAACCTCCCCTCACTCAGCAGCAGCGTTTCCCCTCTGAATGGCCAGGAAGACAATCTGAATTAAATATTGGCCTGATCGTGGATCCGCACATCCCTCAGCAGCCTGCTCCCCAAATCAGTCACCAACCTCTTGGCCTTGGCGTCTCCACAGCGAACATATATATGCAATACCTTCGGGTCCAAACCTATCTTATTTTGTAAGCTGGTATACCTGGTGACTGAAGGAGGAGATGGGCTTTTTTTAATAGAAAAAGAAGCAGAGCGCACCATCATGGCCACTAAAGTGCAAGAAATGAATTAACTATAGTTGGCTAAATATGGGTATTAATACACCTATGCCTACACTTTCGGGGACTTATAGTCGTGGATGTATCTCATTATCTTTCTTATATAGGACACGCTAATTTGACTTCATCCCGCATGATGGTAAGCTAAATCGATTAAGATAGGAAAAATTTGAATCGGTTCAGTCGGGATTCGAACCCACGATCTTTCCCTTGCAGAGGCAATGCCCTGTCCACTGAGCCACCGAACTTAGCCTGTAACATTCCAAATCTTCCTATGTATCCTTACAGCGACGGTGGGAGCCATCTATCGATACTCGTATGAACTATCGGCTCCAATGAATGATGTTACAATCATTTTTAAACATTGATAGAAAGATTTTTTTTTATACTACTTTGGTGGCAGACAAAAGCACGGCCCACCTGATGGAAAGTGGTTACTGTGGACGTGAGTAACACCAGAGAAGCCACACTCGCGCTGCCGACCCTGTAAGCACAGAGTTTCTGTGCCGTCAGTGTAGAGGACTAAGCAGGACAAGCCTTTAGTCATCCCACTGACAGCACAAAATGTCCAGTGAGCTCTGGCTACCATTCTCACCGCTTTTTTTTAAATTGTTTCAGGCGAATTTCAGTGGATCATTAGTCAGAACATTCCCCCTGTAAGGGAAAGATCGCGGGTTCGAAACCGTCCTGAACAGATTTAGAAATTTTCCTATATTAATCGACTTTTTTAAATGTTTTATACAACTTAGGTAGCAGACAAGCACACGGCCCACCTGAAGGAAAGTGGTTACCGTGACCTACGAACGTGTGTAACACCAGAGGAGTCACACCCGGGCTGCCGACCCTGTAAGAACAGAGATTTTCTGTCTTTATTGCAGAACACAAAATCAAGACAAGAATTTGGTCTTCCCATTGACAGTACAAAAACTCTCCAGTGAGCTCTGGTTGTTCGATTTGAATAGTTAGAGTACTAAATGCTTTAAAATTTCATTCAATGGTAAGCTAAAGGCAAAGTCTAAGGAAAGAGGGTCCCCATTACAGACTCGCAGCTATGGTGGCACCCAGCTTAGCGGCCTCAATGTTATTTACACTTATTTATAAGACAGAAATTCTTGTAAAACAAATTTTATTGAAACAATTTTCTACGTCACATCATATTCATGTATCTCCGAGCCAATAAAGCTCGGCTCCTTGGCACCTTGCACTCAGCTAGTGTATGGATCCTGTCACTTCTCAAGTAAGCAGGGTCAGAGGACAGCTCCACTAGGGCTTGGAGAGCCCCTTCTCTCTTCAAAGGGTATTCTAGCCCGTCAGTAATCCGGGAGAACCAGCGAGCTTCAACACATCTGGAAAAAAGTAGAAGTTTCCATGAAGGATATGTCAATATGATTCATACATACAAATAATCACGCCCTTATCTCCGGAGGGTTAGGCAGATGTGAATTAACACCCACAATTCGCCATCATTGTATTCACTCACACGTAATAGTAGGTGAGCCTATTGCCATTTTCTGGACACTATTGTTGACTCGAGCCATGCATCTGAGGCTAAGTCTGGGTTGTATATATCTGTATCATTAACAGCCCTATCCCTTAGTTGCCTTCTACGACACCGCATGGGAAGAGATGGGGTAGTCCAAGTTCTATTCTGACGGAAACCACGCGGCTCAATATGATTCACCTTGCCTGATGGCATGGTTAGCGAAAATTCATTCTCTTCAGGCAATTTTTTTATCCGACTGTAGCTTAGCCATGAAAAGGGATGGAAGAAGAGGGATATATGTTTTACCTATATTTATTATTACCTAGATGACCTCGGTGGCGTAATGGTAGAACATTCGCCTGCTATGCAGGGGGCGAGGGTTCGATTCCCGCTCAGTGCAGATATTTGTATGCATGAATGTGTACATTTGCATTGGTCTGAGTGTTTCTATGTATAATATGCATGTATTTACAAAAAATAAGTATCTAAGTATGTTTATCCGCATTCTAGATCCCATAACACAAACTAGTTAAGCTATGCTTACCATGGGTTTAGATAGCGTTGTGTAGAATGTCGTGCAATATTTGTAGGTCCATGATTGGTCGTAAACACTTAACGTCCAGATTGATCTCCACACCCGAGGAGGGCCAGATCGAGAAAGATGGTCCTGTATCAGCTTACGAGGGATATGCCTGCAACCTCAGCGACCAACAACGATCGCAAGTGCGTTTCAGTCGGTTCGAGTCCGATATGACCTCTCCCACCAGCTCCGACGGGGAGAGGTAACGAATTTTCGCACGTTATAAAAACCTCCAAATTGATTTTGATGATCGATATATAAGTTAGAAGAGGCTCATGTCATCAACTAGCCCATCGCAGTTCACTGCTGAACATAGGCCTCTCTCAGTGAGGCTCATGTAAGTGTATAAGTGGTAACCATGTAGCCTAAATGGCAAATTACGAGGTTAAGCAACACCAGTTAGGTCAATTTTAGGATGGGTGAGCATGTTGTGTCGTTAGATACAACATTATTGTGCGATTGGAATGACAATTATATGTAAATTATAAAATATCTAACTGGTGATTCTTTTAATTTCCATGTTTCAAATTTGTCTGAATATTTCTATGTATAATATGTAAATAAGAAGTTTTGTCGACATTCTAGAACCGATATTACAAGCAACGCTTTGGTAGTTGTTATTACTTAAACATTATAAGTAAGGCTACATACGCCGGACAGGGATCGGCTGGTAACATCGCGTTGATAGATAGAGGAGTGAATGGGGTAAGCAGCTCTCCTTGCACCGTGTACTTCTTAAGCCGTGAGAAAGACTTATCACGGGATTTCTCGGTCTTTTGCATGTGCCGCTCCTGAAATAAGAAGAAAGGAAGAAATAAATAATTTTATCTCTCGAAGGACCGATGGCTATTGGAGCAAATTAGTCCTGGAGTGGAGACCGCGAGAAGGTAAACGGAAGGTGAGATATCCTCTAGCCAGATGGACTGACAACCTGAAAAAGGAGGGAGGGATGGACTGAGTGTGGCAGGTCCTCCACCTTCCACATTCAGTCCATCCCTGCCTCCTGGGGAGCCATGACAAGCAATGGAGAGGCTATCAATAAGGTAACTGATTGATTAATACCATTTTATTTCCAGTCTGATTACGTTCTCTTACTCACTCACTAGACATTGCACTTATCATGTACATCACTGGAAAATCTAGACTCCTGAGAAAATCAAGAAGGGCCTTAGATGGTTCTTATAGGGTCAGCAGCGCGAGTGTGACGCCCCTGGTGTTGCTTACTTAGCACTTAGCCCCTTTTTGAGGTATTGTGCGTGCAGGCTAGAACAGGCAGCCTAGCTCCGCGCAGAAACGCAGAATATTACTGGGGACATCACGGGCTTCGCGGAGCGATCTCACAGTCCGAGGGTTTGTGATTGTTGGGGGTCTACTGCCTCGCATTCCAGTATTGCGTGGGCAGCCGTTTCCTAAGCAACGAAGCATCTCCTGCAGAGAGGGCTGTGTAACACCGATGGTATGCAGGTGTTTGTTCAGGGGGCAGTGGCCTGTCATTGTCCTTCATAACAGTTCTTAGACTTATTCTGTCTAAGTTTAGGAGACGTCTCGTGAGCCGTTTGTTTTTTAATTGCCATCAGGTGGGCCGTCTGCTTGTCTACCATCTAAGTTGTATAAAAAATCCTCGCCCATTTAAACATTAGTCAGGTCTTGATGTTTTTGACGTTATGTAAATGCCGTTTTATTGGTCTATATAGAATTATTGATTCTTGACGTTGACTATTTATAGAGAGTGGATCATGAATAATAATCTTATTTGTTATTTTGTACATAATATATTCAAACCTGTATATTCCTGAACGGGTAGGCAGAAGTAGACAGAAGACGCGTAATCGGGGGCAAGCCTGAAGCCATTAATTGTATATACAAAATTAAGATAGATTAATTAAAAAAAAAAATGTAATACATTTCTATAAAAAAAATATTCTCATTAACCCCTCCAGCAAAACTGCTTGTATCAGGAGTGGGTTCACTTTGGTGGTGTAATGACCAGTATTAGAATCCGGGACCTCTCAATCGTAAGGCCGATTGATTAACCACTAAGCCACGGCCTCCAGCTTGCAATATCTTACATAATAATAAGCGGTTTCTTTGTATTCCTTGATCTTCTCAGTGATGAGGAGCAGGGTAAGATTCTGCTGGTAGACTGAAGGGCCCTTGTCTCCAAGAAGGTTCTGGAACGGCTCCAAGCTGCAGCCCAGGATGCTGGAATAATGTATAAAGTACAATATACAACTTGTAACAGTCAGTTGCCGTGATGGTTCCTGGTGGAGTAGAATACAGCCACCCCATCTCTGCCTGAGGGTGTCGTAGAAGGTGACTAAGGGATAGGGCTGTTCTCCATCCGATAGTAAACACATAGCCCATGATTAAGCCCGCTTGACGGCCTTAATCATGGGCGCCCCCTATACTCGCCCCCTATTACATGATATCGAAAATCATATTTGGGAAAATGTGGGTGTTAATACACCTCTGTCTACCCCTTAGGGGAATTACAGGCATGAGTATATGAATGTATTATACATATACAGTCACATAGTATGTGGATATATGGGGATCAAGATCTACAGGCCTTCGATTCTACTATAATAGCAAAACCACTGTCCTACCATAGACTGCAAAAAATGGCACTTAATCTTGAACTTTATTGCTCTCTAGTTCAAAATTAAATGAAAAGTTTCATTACAATTTTGCATTCGATCTGCAATAATTAATTTTAATTTTACGTACTGGGGAAGTTCCTCCACACTACAGAATACCGCGGCTATAATAACCTCGTATTGTGTTCCCAGCGGTGAGTAGGGTAGCCAGAGCTCACTGGATAGTTTTTGTGCTGTCAATGGGAAGACCAAAAGCTTGTCCTACTTTTTCTTTTACACTGACGGCACAGAAACTCTTGTTTACAGGATTGGCTGCGCGAGTGTGACTCCCTTGGCGTAGCACACGTCCATAGGCCACGGTAACCGCCTTTCATCAGGTGGGCCATATGCTTGTCTGCCAACCAAGTGGTATAAAAAAAAAGGAAAAAGCTGTGTTCGTGGTATGACTGTGGTTTTGCTTCAGCAGGATCGAGGCCCAGGGTCCTTTATTAAGTCAACCTCATTTGTAAGCCGGTTAGGAGGTCAAACGGTAGTCAATCTAGAAAAAGAATAAGTAAATGGACTTCAGGCGTAAGAAAAATGCTATATAGGTGTTTAAACTATCATGGTCACTCACATCAGTATCAAAATAATCGGGATATTTACCATGTGGCATTGTTTTGAGTTGCAGAGAACTGGAGTAGTGGCGGTGAAAAGAGAGAAAGTTTTTCTAGGAGTCATTATGTATATCGATCTACCCTCTTAAGAGTTCTTTTACTACGCGTATCTGCACTACCACTGGTTTCACTCTCACTACAAACTCGAACCCGATCTCGATCACGTTCACGACACACGATGCTTACTGTATCCACTCGCGATTTTGTTTTGGCTTGTTCTCGGTTGTTCACCGTCACTACTCCAGTTCCTCCGTGATCATGGTGCTTGCAACAGCGCCTAAATATCGGAAACTCAAAACAATGAAACATGGTAAATATCCCGATTATTTTGATACGGATGTAAAAAAAATGGTTGTTATAATTTTGATTCCATTTAAAATTTCATTCATTAGATGGTGCAATAAGCAATGAAATATGTGAAATCTGAAAACCAGCGCTGTGCATACCCAACGAAGGGTGTGCGCAGCATTCAATGCTGAGATGGGGCCCTATTTGGGCTCGCATAGTGTGGAGTGTTGCACCCGTAGTCTAATTTTAATGTGCCTACTGTTTTTGATTTGTTATTCTGTTGTACTGCCTACCTGTTTGTATTTGGTGGGGTGCCCACTGTGTGGGGCCTGAATAAAATATTTTCTTTCTTTCTTTCTTTCAAATTGCGGAGAAGAGAACTGTTCAAGTACGTATTGCATATCTACCTGTCTGTACCACACGTCTTTACTTGAACGGTAATCGCCTTAACAATGTATACTGCGTTAATGTAATTTTGAGATAGACTCGCACCTAATTAACGGTTCTATAATTAATTACCTATTATCGTCTAAGATACTCAGTATATATTTATGCCCTAGATATATTCAATCGTAGAGCAGGAAAGCTTTTTAAAAATGTATGATTGGTCTTCTTATTTTTTAATTTTTTATTTTTTTATACCACTTAGGTGGCAGACAAGCACACGGCCCACCTGATGGGAAGTGGTTACCGTGGCCTATGGACTCGTGCAACACCAGGAGCGTCACACTCGCGCTGCCGACCCTGAAGAAACCTCCTAATGCCCCTTTTGAAGAACCCCATATTGTAGGCGCATGGGAAGACTGCAGCAGGGAGTTCATTCCACAACCTGAGTGTGCGTGGGATGAAGTTTCTTTCATACCGCACAGTGCGTACCGTCTCAGGTTGCAATGTGTGAGGATGAACTCCCTGCCTACGGCGAGCGGTGCGATGATAGAATGTTGCTGTGGGCATCATGTCAAACAATTCATCTGAGCACAAACCGTTGTACAGGCGGTAGAACACACACAGCGAAGAAAAGTCCCTCCTAAAGCGGAGAGATTCCACATCACCTGCGAGTATGGGATTGTCAACCAGCCTCAACGCCCGTCTTTGCACCGAGTCGAATGGGTCAAGCTGGTTATATCTTAGTTATAAATACGGCAATTTGTTCGAATCAATCCTTTTAGCTGTTGAGTAAAATTTTTTTTTACGTGCCCAAAATCCCAACGGATGCTTGCTGCTGCTTACCCCGGAGGGATAAAGACATGAGTATACATTTGAGTTAGTCTAATTACCATCAATATGAATTGTTTGACATGATGCCCGTAGCTACATTCTATCATCGCACCTCTCGCCATAGGCAGGGAATTCATCCTCATACATTGCGACCTGAGACGGCGCGCACTGTGCGGTATGAAAGAAACTTCATCCCACTCACACTCAAGCTGTGGAATGACCTCCCTGCTGCGGTTTTACCAAGCGCCTACAATATGTGTAAGAGGGGCATCAGAAGGTTTCTTCATGGTCGGCAGCGCGAGAGTGACACCCCTGGTGTTGCATACGTCCATAGGCCACGGTAACCGCTTCCCATCAGGCCATGTGCTTGTCTGCCAACGAAGTGGTATAAAAAAAATGTACGTTTATGGAAAAATGTATATATTGTAACTTGTAAGTTCTTATCATAACATTAGATCTTATCTACTGGTAGCTTTAAAACTGTCACCATAAACCTTGGAGACTCTGTGGTCTCCACACCCGAGAAGAGGGCCAGATCGTGAGAGATGGCCCTGAGTCGGCCGGGGTTCAAGGGATATGCCTGTCAACCTCACCTTCGGCAACCAAAAACGACCCACAGGCGGCGTGCGTTTTGGTCGGTTCGAGTCCGACATAAGTGTGAACGCAAAATGTGTTTTATACTTGTTTACAACTTGTTGGCTGTACATACTATGTGAACGAAAAAGTATCTGAGATACATGTAGAAAACAAGTATTATGTTTTGATTAGTCTTCTATAAGTCTTCAACAAGTATTTTATAAAAAGTTTACAACTTGTTTTACAATTTGTTTCGTGGTGTAAACGAGGAGTAGAGTGGCGTTTTTGTCGGTGGATTAATTGACACCCTTCTCTCTCCTTCGCCAATGTTTTGACTTCCAGACTCGACTCGTATCTTTTCCTTTATCTAAGCCATAGACGTTCCTCTTGGTCTTTTTATTCATCATTGAATCTTACTGATCTCAGATTTTTTATACCATTTAGGTGGCAGACAAGCACACGGCTCACCTGATGGATAGTGGTTACCGTGGCCTATGGACGTTTGTTACGCCAGAGGAGTCACAGTCGCGCTGCCAACCCTGTAAGTACAGAGTCTCTGTGCCGTCAGTATAGAAGACATAGCAGGACAAGCCTTTAGTCTTCCCACTGACACTATTCCCACCTCCTTCCCATGGCCCTACCAACCATCTTGGTTATAACGGGCCGAATCTTAGGAGATGCGCAGCCTACTGGCGTCTGCTCTCTTTCAGGCGCGAATTTCTTGACTTCCTACAAATTATTTTATGTTCCCCACCATTTTCGCTCTCTCCCCTTTCTGGGGCAGCACGCCACACTAACAGGCTTCGTCGCCGTTAGAGACCTCACGAGCTTTGCGCCTCTCGTGCCAAACGCGCGCAAAGCTCCGCAGCCGTCCGAAGTTTTGGGGTGTACCTACAAGGTCCGAGTAATACTTAGGCCCAGCTTCCGATCTTACCACACCTCCCATCATGTTGTCGTGGATGTCATCATACAGGGGGCAGACCCACAGCACATGGTGTAGGTCTTCATCTTCCAAACCACAGAAACATACACTTTCGCTACCAAGGCCGAGGTCATACAATCTCTTTCGAAAACATCCATGTCCAGTGAGGAGCTGGGACAGCTCATAGTCAGGCTCGACCCAATGCCATGCAAGCCGCTGTTCTACCAAAGGCAAGAAAAGGTACGTTGATCTTCCCTTCTCCTCTGTATCCCAGCGTCGCTGCCAGGTTCGTATTGCGTCAGCCCTAGTGGTCGCCCTCCACTGTTTAAGCTCTTCCCACTGACAGCACAAAATCTCCAGTGAGCTCTGGCTAACCTACTCACCGCTGGGAACACAACACGAAGTTATTAAATCCGCGGTATTCTGTAGGGCGAAGATACTTCCCCAGTCGGACTGCTCAATTGGGCGGAAATACCACCGTGTCCTACCTCCTAATAAAACCTCCAATTCTATCTAGCATTAGATCTATTACCGAAATGAACCACGGTACAAGATACAATCTGTGACTTCGTCCAATGTCCTAACTTCATTACAGTCTGCATGTTGACAATATTGACGATTCAAGCCAGTGCAATTTCGATTAAATCCCATTAAGCTCGACATTGTATTCTGGTAATGGGTAGCGGGTGTATTTCACTACGTATTATATGTATAGAGTCCTATTTTAATATTCGGGATTGGGTGTGATAGGTATTATTATTAATTATTAAAAATTTGTTTGGTATATTTCTTATGGGCACTTTAGCACTGGGAGCGATCAGGGGCGGGTTATTTGATTAGTACATGGACTAAGCACATTGCTTGTTGTACAATTCTGACATGTTGTATTAATTTGACAAATAATAAAATTAACGCGGTAGTGGTATGGGTAATGGACTGCCGAGATGAGGTCTCCGGTTCGATCCCAGATTTTACCATGGCACACACCAATGACTTTTCGATGATTTTCGAAGTTATGTGTGTATTTATCGCAGGTTTATAAGTGCCCGGTTAATGACAATAGACTCGCCACCTATTAAATTGGGACCTAAACATAAACTGGCGAAATGTACGTGCTAGCACCTCTGCCAACCCCTTCGGGGATACAGGCGTGAGTTTATGTATGTATGTTTATGTAAAATTAACTCTCATTTTATATGGCAATTAAGATGCCATATCGAATGGTATGTCATGATGAATATTTCTTTGGTGCCAAGCTGATATGATTGTGAACCCTTGGGATCGAATTGATTCCCTTATTTTCAAAGTCAACGTTTCTAATTTTCAGATATTTTTTTATTAGACATCCCTATTTTCTTATGAAATTATTTGTTTTTGGATATGCAATAACAGATGAAAGTAATACCTCACTTTTTTAAGTTCAAAGGGTTTATTATTTGAAATTGTATTGATATATTGCCATTACCAGCTCACGTGTTTCCTTCTTCCTACAGTCCCGGGTCCTACAAGCGGGGCGTGAAAAAGCATATGATGAGGCCGTCAAGCTGAGTGTCACCATTATCACATGGTATATGGAGGTTGTGGTGATCCTCTCTTCTGAGACTTTGCTTTCAGCTTACCATAAGGCAAGGCGAAGTCTAATTGACGTGTCCTATATAAAAAATAAAATAAAAAATGATAAAGGTATATTAGGCATATTATATTATTGTCAGTCACAGGCATATTAGGGGCTGTTCTTTAAACACGTGAGGCTCAATACGGGCAGAGGGGGTTCGGAAAAAAAACCAAATTATCACTAGGGGGAAGTAGGGGGGTATAGTGATATATCACTTGTATTTATTTTTTCTAAAATACGTGCAACAAATGTAAATATTTTGCTTTTTTTTTAATGTCTTATACCAAAAAAATACACGTGATTTTGTGCTGGTGGTGGCAGTCTGGTACCTCACCACCTCTCACCATGGGGTAAGAATGCTAAAAAAACATCACGTGATTAATGGACAGTCCTTAAATGTATGGAATGGGTGAAAATTGATGATGGTAAGTAAGGGAGTGGCTGAAGGATAGACATCTAACAGGAATGCAGCAAGAAGTAAACACGTCTGCTGATAAATAAGCCTATAAGAATCGACCGGAAAACGGAATTTTTTATCTAACAAGAATACTCTGACCACCAAAGAAATTGACACAAAGGGAAAGTTTCACGTCCCCGTCCAAAGTTGAGGGAGCTACAAGCTTGGGCGTCGTTCATTAATATCACGCTATACCAATTACTTGGAGTTGTCGCGTCATTGGCGACCAATCACAGAGTTTCTTACCGTTTTGTGGAGATTTTGTTATATTCGATATTTTCGTTCGAGACGTCTATATTTTATACTCGCTGATGCCCGTCGCTCCGCCCGTATCGACATCGGCTTTCATGACTTTAGTAGTTCTACTATACCGAGTGTGAGTCAGATTAAGATCTTTCTCACAAGAAAAACCGCAACAAAATTCGTTCTGTAGTTTTTGCGGCCATCGCGAATAGAAAGGACAAAGAAACAACAGTTGCTAAAAATATTCTTATGTTCAATATCGTTAACCCAAGAAGATATTTGTTTTTTTTATACCACTAAAGTGGCAGACATGTACACGGCCCACCTTATGAAAAGTGGTTACCGTGACCTTTGAACGTGTGTAACAGCAGAGGAGTCACACTCACGCTGCCAACTCTATAAGCACAGAGAGTTTCTGTGCCGTCAGTGTAGAAGAAAAGCAGTAAAAACCTTTAGTATTCTCACTGACAGCACAAACTCTTCAGTGAGCTCTGGCTACTCTACTCACTGCTGGGAACACAACACGAAGTTATTATGGTCGAGGTATTCTGTAAGGCGGAAGTACTTCCCCAGTCGGACTGCTCAATTGGACATTGGAGATATATAAAACATCTTATAATCACTTTACAAATAGGTTTACCTATAATTGGACTGTAAATAATTTCATTATACCATTCATCCCGCGGTAGCCTTGTGGTATGGGTAATGGACTGCTGAGACGAGGGCTCGGGTTCCATCCCAGGTTTTACCATGGCACACAATAATGACTTTTCGATGCTTCTCGAAGTTATGTGTGTATTTATCGTAGGTTTATAAGTGCCCGGTAAATGGCAATAGGCTCGCCCTATTACATTGGGACCTAAATATAAACTGGCTAAATGTGGGTGCTAGCACATCTGCCTACCCCTTTGGGGATATAGGCGTGAGTTTATGTTATGTTATGTTATGTTAAATAATTTCATAAAAATCAAGTGCCTTAAATGTTTCTCGGCGCATCTCGACCGAATGGTTGCACTTAAGCTAGTTTCTTTCATACTGTGTTTGTAATATTTACAAAAAGTATATGAATGTTTCCTTTTTGGAAGCCATCACGGACGGTGATGGCTGTGAAAGTGAAAATACCAAATAATGGAAATTGGAAGTCGGAAAGCCGGCTCCTGGCTATATGGTATAGGCTCCTTGGATGCAGTGGATTAATAAGAAGAAATATAACACTGGCTAAACCCAATCAATCTTCGCTCCGCTCCGTTACAGCTTGCCGTAGGTAGCTATCGACTTTGGATCCATTGTGAACACGTTCAAACTAATCCGCGAGTTTCTAAGTTGGTAGTATAAAATTGATTGCAACTACTTTCTTATTAACTGAGATTTCTACTTCACTTTTTGTATAGTTGATTTATAGTTGTAGAATGTACGGGTGAAGAGTTTATTCCTGCCCTCAAAAAAATATAAAAGGAGTCCTTTTGATGTTAAGTGATCCTAAATACCTCATTTCCCACCAGATATACCTAAATTATGAGTCAAGGCGTCGCGTAGCGAACTGTATGCGAGCGTTCGTTTGTTGTTTTTTTGTATTTGTTTTACTTAACGACCTATCAATAATTATGTGTTTTATTATGCATGTTTAGTATTCAATTTTATTGGTTATATTTCGTATTTTGTGTTTATGTGTGTGTCTAATAAACGCATTTTCTTTCTTTCTTCTTTTCTTTCATATAACTATGTTACAAATTCACAAGGGACGAGGCAGGAATTCATTCATTCATTCACAGTCCACACCGTCTCAGGTTGCAATGTGTGGGCCCACATTGCAACCTGACACGGTGCGGACTGTGCGATATGAAAGAAACTTCATCCCACGCACTCAAGCTGTGAAATGAACTCCTTGTTGCGGTTTTCCCATGCGCCTACAATATGGATTTCTTCAAAAGGGGTATTAGAAAGTTTCTTCAGGGTTGCAGTGCGCTCAATGGAGAGTTTTTGTGCTGTCAGTAGCAATACCGAAAGCTTGTCCTGCTTTGTCTTTTACACTGACGGCCCAGAAATTCTCTGTGCCTGTAGCG
The DNA here is from genome assembly GCA_963662185.1 of Eilema griseolum. Classification (NCBI taxonomy): domain Eukaryota; kingdom Metazoa; phylum Arthropoda; class Insecta; order Lepidoptera; family Erebidae; genus Eilema; species Eilema griseolum. Next base: position 1,670,984 of record OY759252.1, read on the forward strand.
TCGGCAGCGCGAGTGTGACCCTTGGTATTGCACACGTCCATAGGCCACGGTAACCACTTCCCATCAGGCGGGCCGTGATTTGTCTGCCACCTAAGTGGTATAAAAAAAAGGAAAAAATTATCTATCAAATAATCTCTTAATTCTATTAATTAGCCTTTCGCATTATATCCTCTGCTGGACAAGCCCAATGCAGCCTTTGGCCTACTGTTTCCACGCTGATCGTTATAAGTTTTATTTCGAGTTTTTCTTCTCTTGCAGTGACATCGTCTGCGTATTTTTCCGTTAGTCGCCTATTACGATACCCTTTGTATGAGATATAGTGATGATACTTGTATTCTCTCTGCATCACCACATGGCTAATGGTTAACATAGTTGCTTACCAACTAAGCAACACTCCATATTTATAGTTTGTGGAATGTTCCCTTTACAAAGTTAAGGAACAACTCAAAAGGTATGCAAAGGCAGGCAGCCAGAATGACGTACTATTTTACTGGCAACTTGGCTTGTTGCATAATTATGTGTAAAAAATATAGTTTTTGTTGTTGAACTGAACATTGTTCCAACAGAACGTCTGTTGGAACAATGTTCTATCTATTTCGAACGAGTTTAAAGTTATATTTTAAAAATAATTCTACCCACGAGTACGTGGCGCCTGTGACGTTGACCGAGCGAGTATAATAAACAAACATTCCCCCGCTCTCTGTGTCATTATTGAGACGTATTTTTTGTTCGAACATAGGAAATTATTTTCTTTATAGTTGTATTATATTTGAAGCAAAACTTCTTTATGAAGACTTGACTTGGACAAGCTGATGAATGCGTGACAAAACCGTTCCGAAAAGTATGATAGGACAGGGCAAACGGAAGTTGAGAGAGATATATAAGTTAGTGAAGATAGAGAGAGAGGAAGTTACGTTTCGTATGTTACTGTAGGGACTAAAGAGAGAGAGAAATGCGAGTATTAATTTTCTTTCTACGTATTTGAATTTTGAATTTCGACTTTGGAACGGAACGCAGAAAGTAGATAAAATGAGAAAATGAATATTGACACCTATCTATGTACACATAGCGCACCTTTTTATGATATTTTCTATATGACTGCTACAAAAAGTCAGTGGTCGACTTTTGGACAGAGAGCATTTGAATGGATGGGACCATACTTGTACTCAAGGATAAATGAGAGATTGAACCTACTTGGAATAACTAGATACTGCTGCAAATCGAGAATTAACGATTGGCTCTTAGATATGGATTATAGAACTACTGAAGACCTTCTACACATATCCTACTAACATGACACTCACCTTGTCTCACTACCCACATTCAAAAACAACGACACACACACACACACACACACACACACACACGCGCGCGCGCGCACACACACACACACACACACACACACATTCACGCATAGGTACTCACACGCACATACCTACACACACGATAAATAAAAATATAAATAATAGTATTAACAATTACTTTGATAATGTGGAAATTTAAATTTAAATCTAAATTTAAATTTAGGCTAAACATATTCAGTTGAATTTGCTGTGTCTTACGAAAGAGGACTGGTCTTCACAACACAGGGAATCCTAGTGTGAAGATCCAGCGGACAATAGTTTTAAGAGCCATGTAAACTGAATTTCAATAAATGTTTCAAATGTTTCAAATGTTTCAAGGCTTTCCATATAGCCTAGTTAACATAGAAATGATTAATCACATAACATTTTATTTCTAAGCATAAATACGTCTATCCATCTGGGTGTTTTTACCGAGCCGTAATTATAACCTAAACGTCAATATTAGTAATAACAACAGCATCACAAGACGGTCCACAAATCAAACGCGTGGCGTGACGTCACGGCGTGCCGTGCCATCAAACTTGCGTTAGCGCCAGACGGGACTGACGCGTTGATCATTACGCAACAATTAATTACCGCATGGCTTTCCGCTAACTCAGTGAACAGACCCCTGACCTCTAGGGAGGGGGGCTGGGGGGTAATTAGTGCGTTCGATTTTTAGTTGATGTATATTAAGGGACGTAATATCCTACTGACCTACTTCTTCTATTTCGTGTCAATGGCAACATTAAAAAAAAAAGAAGCTAAATGCACCCAGTCCAAAATTCGGAGACATTGACCGCACCTTCTGTCGCTTTATTCAGGTCAGCAATTGTGCAGGTGTAGCGGCACAGTGGGCACGACAGGAGGTGGTCCATCGACTGCAAAGGTGCACCACAATCACAGTCATCACTCCCGAGTCCAGGTAGCCCCATTTTACGCGGTTGGCCTTACAGCAGCCAACCTGAGTCCTCAACCAATTTAGCGACTTCCAGATGGACCATTTAAGATCATGCCCGGGTTGTAGGCTCTCAGCAGGCTGAATGTTGTCTAAAGGAGGTATATTTTCTGTCCTACTGATGTTAGAAAATGCCTTGGATGTCGGTTAACGGTTCAACTCAACCGATTGCGATTAAACAATAATCACGTAGTTTTAAGATTGACCTAGTCCTTAAATAAACCACGTTGAAATTCGTTTGTAGTATTTGCATCCATCGCAGACGCATAGACAAGAAAAAAATTGTATTCAGTGCCGATAATATAAAAAAGAACCATCGGTGGGTAGGGTAGCCAGAGCTCACTGGAGAATTTGTGCTGTCAGTGGGAAGACTAAAGGCTTGTCCTGCTTTGTCTTCTACACTGACGGCACAGAAGCTCTGTGCTTACAGGGTCAGCAGCACGGGTGTGGCACCTCTGGTGTTACAAACGTCCATAGGCCACGGTAACCACTTTCCAACAGGTGGGCCACCTAAGTTGTATTAAAAAAGAACTTTAGATTTAAAGATATCGTGAGGGATTTCATCCGGCTTCATTTATCCGGTTTGACGAGATTGAATTATTACAAATATTTATTCATCCATCCATCTTAAATTTTGCATCCTAGTTTTGTACCGCAGGAACATCACATCCTGTTTCTCCACAGCACCACTACATGCATCAGCCTGCAGGTGTAACCAAATTAAATAACTAGTCGGCTCTCTTTGTAGTATTCTTAGTAAATTGGTTGTTTCTGTAATAGCATTTAAGAAATATTGTTAATCTGCATTTAACGCCTGAAGCACAGGACTACCTAGTTCAGGCACAGCTTAGATAAATATCCCTAAGTAAGGACCTCTTGTATACAATTAACTGCACAAATATTATACATACATAATATACCTAATATAATATGCCGCGTGGTTTCCGGCAGAGTAGAGTTTGGGCCACCCCATCTCTTCCCATGCGGTGTCGTACAAGGCGACTAAGGGATACGGCTGTTTAACATCAGACACATATATACAGCTTAGACTCAGGCTTAGATGCATGGCTCGAGTCAGCAATAGTACCCGGAATACCCCCTATTATGCAGGACCGAATACAATGATTGGTGAAATGTGGGTGTTAATTCATCTTTGCCTAACCCTCCGGGGATGAAGGTGTGATATATGTATGTAGTATACCTACCCATGGACAATGTAAAAAACCCACGATAGATTAAAAACCCATGTAAAGTACTGTACAACGATTATGAAATAAATTTGATTTGGTTTGATTTGACTTTATATTGCATTTCGGAGCCTGTGATCCACTTTTCTAATTTGAAGCTTTTACGCAAGCGACTGCCGCCTGACTCCAGCCACGAGAGTAAAACCTGCACCAGGGTTTCATCTGCCGGTCAATAGGGCCCTGATTCTACTAAGTTTATGTCAATACTACACTGCTAAAAATGCACTTAAATTTTACACTTTATTGATAATGATCTTAAAGTCCAGAATTAAATGACATAACATAACATAAACTCACGCCTATATCCCCGAAGGGGTAGGCAGAGGTGCTAGCACCTACATTTAGCCGCTTTATGTTTAGGTCCCAACGTAATAGGTGTCGGGCCTATTGCCATTAACCGGACACTTATAAACCTGCGATAAATACACACATAACTTCGAAAAGCATCGAAAAGTCATTGGTGTGTGCCATGGTACCATGGTAAAACCTGGGATCGAGCCCGAGACCTCGTCTCAGCAGTTCATTACCCGTACCACTTTATTTTTTTTTTTGACGTGCGCAAAATCCCCACGAATACCACTTGGCTATCGCCATATGATTAAATGAAAAGAATTATTTAATTTATTACATTTTTTTTTCTCGAAAAATGCCACATAATTTTTGACTTTGACAACATGAAGGTAAACTTTAAAATTAAATGTCTTTTTTTTGCGATCTTTCCCTTAGAGGAGGAATGTTCTGACCACCTAGCCACCGAACCACGCCTGAAATCATCCAAATCTTCTCATATACGAGTTTATCCGTCTTACAGCGACGCAACGGATCGAATTCTGCCTAAAATTATTAATTACTTTTCCTATCCTAATTGATTTGAATAAGTATTATTTAGTTTTTTATTTATTTTATTATTAGTAACTAAGGTGGCAGACAAGCACACGGCCCACCTGATGGAAAATGGTTACCGTGGCCTATGGACGTTTGTAACACCAGATTCAATATACAGTAACTTACTTAAACATATCAGTGATATGATTCATGACGGATTTTAGAAGTAGTTGTGAATCTTCTTCTTTTCTTGCGAATTCCTCTTTCCTTGCTTGTGACGTTTCTAGTTCGTTCTGAAAAAAATATATTTTCTTTTGGTGCCTTTCTTCTGCGGCCTCGTTGAAGTCTCGGCGATCACCTGGAAAGTTCCAAAAAAGATCTGAAGTGGTCTTTTTTTATACCACTTACGTGACAGACAAATGCACGGTCCACCTGATAGAAAGTGGTTACCGTGGCTTATGGACGTGTGTAACACCAGAGAAGCCACACTCGCGCTGCCGACCCTGTAAGCACGGGGTTTCTGTGCCGTCAGTGCAGAGGACAAAACAGGACAAGCCTTTAGTCATCCCACTGACAGCACAAATTCTCCAGTGAGCTCTGGCTACCCTACTCATCGCTGGGAACACAACACCAAGTTATTATATCCGCGGTATTCTGTAGGGCGGAGGTACTTCCCCAGTTGGACTGCTCAATTGGGCGGAAATACCGCAGTGTCCTACCTCCTATGAATGGTCTGAAGGTGCAAGGCGATGAAGCATAGTACAATTATTAAACTCAGTGGAGTTATATTTGGGTATACATTATGTACATTTAGTTCTAGGTACCCTTTAAAAAGTTTCCATGGAACACTTAGTTGATCCATGGGCAATACTCCATAAAGTGATTATACAATATCATACTTGCTTCCTGACGAATGCGCAAGACATCTCTGCGAAGCACCTCGTTCTCAGCACAGAATTCTGTCACCAGCTTGTAAATCGAGTCGATCTGCTGCTCCCACCAGCGGAACTGCTCTGTTATATCCTTAGTGCTTATCTTCTCTGTGTAGGCCTGTAAAGTAAGAAGATAGTGTTCTTAGTGTCTGAGGCAACCGCTTAAAATAGGTAGATGTATCCAGCTCAAGACTCTGTGACACTGTGTAAGTGTATGCATACAGGGGGCACGACAGGAGGTGCTCCATCGACTGCAGAGGTGCACCACATTCACAGCCAGCACCCCTGTGTCCAGGTTACTCCATTTATAGGAATATTCCTTACAGCACACGACATGATGCCCACAGCTATATTTTATTATCGCATGGCTCGCCATAGGCATGGATTTCATCCTCATACGTTGCAACAGGAAACAGTACCCTCAGATATGAAAGGAACTTAACCGTTATCGCTTAACTCCCTGCTTAAGATTTACCAAGCGACTAAAATTTGGGGTTTTTATAAAGAGCAGTAGAAGGATTCCTCAGGGTCGACAGCGCCCCTAGTATTTCAGTTAGACTGGAAAATGCGATATCCGAGAAGAAAGTTTCGATGCGACCAGGACTGATGCAAGGTTGATGGTGATAGATGTGTCTTGCCAATCATCATTAGATTTTTAGTCCCGGTTGCATTCAAAGCTTGAACCCTGTTTCTTTGAACCTAGGTTAGATGTCTTACTTTTTCTCCTGGTTTGGTTTATCATAGCTTTTAGGAAGGTAATATTTAGGAAGGTAAGTTTCAGACCGAAAAGGAAAACCGGAAGGTCTCTGTGGAAACAGAGACCGTCTGCCAATCACCAGGTGTACTGACTTGCAGATGAGGCCCCATAGGCTTTTTAGTTGACCTTCCAACCCTAAGCGGACGGCTTCTTCCGTTACTTAGCAAGAGCAAATGACGTTAACTTAGGCACTGAATACTTTAAGGGGCCCCCATAGACCCAAGGAACAACCAACTCACGTAAATTTCTTCCAATATTTGGATATGATACTGGTATTGTTCTAAAGCCTCTTCTTCTATTCTCTTTCTCTCTTGTTCTTCCCTTAACTGCTCCTTCTTGTTGACTCTCGTGATGCCTTTAGTGGCGAAAAAGTGATATAACTTCAACTCGTGGTTGTAGGCTTTTACGAGATCACGCATTTCCTGTAAGAGATTTTGAAGTAAGTTAAAATAGACTACTAAGGCAGCAAAGAAGCACCATCATCTTCTGGGACATACTATACAACGCTATCTAAGCCTGAACTTAACTAAGTTTCTGCTTTGGGTTCTAGTTTGCTGATAAAATACTAAGGTAGAAAATATGAAGCATCATTTATGAAACAGAATATAGATCATCAAGTGGGATGTCATCAAATCCTTACTACTAATTTTATGTGATGTTTGGATGTTTGTTATTCAGTCACGTTCTAATGACTGAACTGATCTGGCTGAAAGGTATATGGATGAATTACACATATACATATAACCACGCTTCTATCCCCGGAGGTTAGGCAGAGGTGAATTATCACCCACATTTCACCAATAATTGTATTCGGTCCCATGTAATAGGGGGTGAGCCTATTTCCGTATTTCAGGCACTATTGTTGACTCGAGCCATGCATCTGAGGCTGAGTCTGGACTGTATATATATGTTCGATGTTAAACAGCCCTATCCCTTAGTCAGCTTGTACGACACCACATGGGAAGAGATGGGGTGGTCCAAATTCTACTCTGCCGGGAACCACGCGGCCTGATGATGCTGAATTAAAATCTGAAATAACACATAGGTTACTTTATATCCCGGGAATTGGTTCCCGTAGGTTGTATGAATGAGATAAAAATTCTACTCGGGTGAAGTCGTTGACAGCAGCAAGTTCGTTCGTCGTCACATATGAAATTGCCGTTTTTTTTGAAGAAATTGGAGGAAACCCAATTTTCAGAATTAATATTTTTGCATTTTTTTTTAAGAATGACAATTCCAAATTTTATGATTTTATTTTGTGTAATGCTATCAAACACTTTTATTATATTTTTGAAAAGTGACAGCTGTAAAACAGTAATACGAAATTTATCATCAATCATCATTTAGGAAGTACTGTTTTTGAAGATTGAATTTTATCTATCTATTTTATCACATACAAAATAATTAAAACACAAATACACGAAAGAAACTCGCGATCATGCCGCGTCAAACAACCCACTCCGCATCGTTTCCAGTGCAAAGGTGCCCATGATGCTGGCCGCGTTGCCCTGCTGAATCGCAATAGCCAACCTTTGCCCCAGGAACGAACTGGATCGGAAGTTACCGCCTTGGTCGTGGATGCGGCGGCCAATTTCCGCGATCAACCTCTTCGTGTCCGATCCCCAACTGCTCATAGTCTCCACCGCAATGGGCACAAAATGATATTGTGGCTCCATTGCAGCGTATTTCGCCCCTTTTTTGCTCGCGGCGTCCTCAGCCGCCGCCGCCGGGGCATTGATGGTGCGACCAAGATGCGTGGCCGCGACTGTGCTGTCCCACACCAAGCATCTGCCGTTTTTCAACGGCACCAAAGGGAGACCATCAGGTCGCTTCCCGTCTAATCCCGGGGGCTCCAGCATGCATGGAACATTCGCCGATATGAGAACCCTTCGGACTATGTCGTTGAAGGCGTGGTGACGCGGGAACCAGCCTGTGCAGCGACGACAGCTCGGTGCATGATGGCCGTCCTCCTCCACCGTGGAGCCGCAGATGCATCTGTGTGATTCTCACACCTCGATCGAAGATCGAATTAAATTTATCAAGCGGTCAATAAAAACAAAATTTTATAAAGTGTTGTAAAATCTTCAAATCAACTTTCAAACGAAATATAAATAGTGGAAATAGCTATAAAATTACAGGAATAGCGAACTCATGAACCTGTAAGAAAATTTCGGTAATTTCATAGATAAAGACCTAATATAACCTTTTGCACTTAGTGAGATTCAAACCCACGAACTTTGATAAAGTTTTAAAAGCTCGGTGCTTCCACGTAACACGGACTAGAGATTAGACAAGCTGGTCAAAACAGCCGTGTGGTTTCCGGCAGAGTAGAATTTGGGCCATCCCATTACTTCCCATGCGGTGTCGTACAAGGCGACTAAGGAATAGGCCACTTTAATATCACATAGATATATACAGCTCAGACTCAGGCTCAGATGAATGGCTCGAATCAACAATTGTGCCCGGAAGATGGCAATAGGTTCACACCCTATTACGAGGGACCGAATACAATGATGTTAATTCACCTCGGCCTAACCCTCCGGGGATGAAGGCGTGATTATATGTATGTATGTATGTGGTCTAATCTAATCTAGTCTAGTCTAATCTTACCTGTATCTGTAGCATCTGATCAATCTTGCCTTTCTCCTGGACCGACTTGAGCTTAGCGACCCACTCGTCACGCTGGTCGTACGCCAGAGTCGAGGACTCAAACAGGTCCGACAGGAACTTCTTCCCTTTATTTAGAGCTGTCAGCATTTTCTCCCACGCTTGATTGAAGAGAGTCCTGAGGAATTAAGAAAATATTGAATTGGATATCGTAGTTTTTTGTGAATTGCTGTGGAATTACCTCCCTGCTGTGGTTTTCCATATAGGGTTCTTCAAGAACGGCATTAGAAGGTTCGTACAGAGTCGGCAGTACGAGTGTGACAAGGTGTTGCATACGTCCATAAGACACGGCTACCTCTTTCTATTAGGTGGTACGTGTGCTTGTCTTTCACCTAAGCTGCATATAAAAGGTGTATCGGAGGTCCCACTAAGGTGACCCCAAATCAACAAAATCAACCTCCCCTTCGAACTGGTACCTCTGCTGATGTACGAGCTGATGTATGTTGAAGGGTAAGGTGGTAGTTGCTTAGGGAAAAATAAGACTACTCCGTCAGTAAAAAGGTATACTGGCTTGTAATTAATTTTGACTTGGTCTTGAAGATCTTATATACTGAAATACATTAGAAAAATAGGATGGTATTCGATTTTGTAAAAGAATATAAGTAGCTTAAATTACTTCTCACTGGAGAATTAGTGCTGTCAGTGGGAAGACTAAAGGCTTGTCCTGCTTTGTCTTCTACACTGACGGCACAGAAACTCTGTGCTTACAGGGTTGGCAGCGCAACTGTGACTCCTCTAGTGTTACAAACGTCCATAGGCCACGGTAACCACTTTCCATCAGGTGGGCCGTGTGCTTGTCTGCCACCTAAGTGGTATAGAAAAAAAGTAACTTAAATTACTTATCACTGGAGAATTTGTGCTGTCAGTGGGAAGGCTAAAAACTTGTCCTGTTATGTCTTCTACACTGACGGCCCAGAAACTCTGTACTTCTAGGGCTGGCAGTGCGACTGTCACTCCTCTAGTGTTACAAACGTCCATAGGCCACAGTAACCACTTTCCATCAGGTGGGCCGTGTGCCTGTCTGCACCTAAGTGGTATAAAAAAAAAAACTTGCTAAAATGTGTTAGGAGTGAGTTCACATCAGTAGTCTCAGCGTCAGAACTTGAACCCGGGACCTTTCGTCCGTATGACCGACTGATTAACCACTAAGCTACTGACTTATTACTGCTGTGAGACCATGGCTACTGACCGGTCTTTCAACATGTGTTCAATTTCTTCTCTGATCTTGTTGTTTTCATACTGGATGCCGTTGAATCTTATTTGAGCTGTCTCTAGTTTGTTCTCAGTCGATATGAGTCTTTGTTCACTTTGGATCCGGCGTTCGTTGACCTATAAAGGCACAACATTATTCGCTTTTAGAATATAAATAAACGTTCATGGAACATCAGTTCATTTGATCAAATCATAATCATATCTTTACACATATTCACACGACACAACGCAAGATACAATAAAGAAAAGATGAATTGTTTTCTTTATTGTATCTTGCCATAGGCAGGGAAATTCTCACACATTGCGACCTGAGACAGTGCGCACTGTGCGTTATGAAAGAACCTTCATCTCACGCACACGCAAACAATGACCTCCCTGCTGCGGTTCTCCAAGCCCCTACAATATGGGATTCTTCAAGAGGGGCATCAGAAGGTCTTCATGGTCGGCAGCGCGAGTGTGATACCCCTGGTGTTGCATGCGTCCATAGGCCACGGTAACTATTTCCTATCAGGTGGGCCGTGTGCTTGTCTGCCACCTAAGTGGTATAAAAAAAAAGAACGACAACATTTTCGAGTGACTTCTTCTTCTTTTCGAGCGACTTCTTGATGAAAATGTCATGTCATTATTCTTTATCGTGTCTTACGTTTTGTCGCGTGAATAAGTCACGTGAAGGGGTCGCGTAACGTCGCATCGGATGGCGTGACGTCGCGTCACGTAGGACACGGGTCATTATTCCAGTTTTTTTTTACATAGGTCACATAAATATGACCTTGTTATCATACCAGACCATTATATGTCAGACCTAGTCATTGACTCGAAGAAGAAGAAGGGTCAGCATTATAGATCGGTAGGTACGAATAATGTTATGTTGATTGCCTTTATCAAATACTTTATCACGTTTCGTTTTGCCAAAGTTAAATATCATTTATTCTCTATAGACCATTAAATCGGCACTTACAAAACGGCAATCAAAAAGAAAACATGAAAACCAGTTTAGCAAATGGACCATCGGTTCGAAACGCGGCCCCGACCTGAGAAACTTCCGGCAAGAAACTCAGCGGGCATTTTTTTGTTGATCTATTTACGAACATACACTTAGTCTACTTAATCTAAATACAATAATTTACTTGAGTAGCACAGTTGAGCGTACAGCTTTCATTTTCCAAGCTTCTTTATCATCCAAGTATTCTTGGATTTTATAATAGCCTTTCCTTTCATAATAGCCTTTACTTTTAACGACATTTTTTAACTTATACACAGGCTAATCCCTAATTTCATAAGGGAGCTTGTTAAAAAACGGCTGGACTGTAGGAAGAAGAAAGCACGTGTGCTGGTAAATAATAGCAAGACTTTATGGGGTCCTTACCTTTCCCTGGGCGGTGTTGGCTATCTGCCTCAAGTTGACCGTATCTTTGTACTTCCTCGCCAGTAAGTCATCTATTTGGCCAGTTACGACGATTCCAGCTGGAAATATCAGTCTTTGGCGTAAATTACATAGAAAAGGCACAAGGTATAATTGGAGCAATCCATGTTATGACGGGTAAAGAAAACAATTATCATCCGACGGGTGTTGTATGAGGTGACTTACGGAAAAATACGCAGACGATATTACTGTGAAAGAAGGAAAACTCGAAATAAAACCCTGTACCAACCCGTCTGGCCAGGGTGGAAATAGTAAGCAAATACCTCCCGACATTGGGAGAGGCCTATGTCCAGCAGTGGGCTACGATGGGCTAATAAACCTATATTTAGAATGAAAATATTTGATAACATAACGAATTTAATTTAACTGTGTCCAAATTATAATTATTATTGTACCTTTTTTTTTTTTTTTTTTTTTTACCTGTGCAAAATCCCCATGGATACCTCCCCACTGGAGCCGTGGAGGAGGTTATGTCGGACTCGAACCGACTAAAACGCACGCCGCCTGTGGGTCGTTTTGGTTGCCGAAGGTGAGGTTGACAGGCATATCCCTCGCACCCCGGCCGACCCAGGGCCATCTCTCGCGATCTGGCCCTCGTCTCGGGTGTGGGGACTACAGAGTCCCCAACTCGACCCCGGAAACGGGGAGGCGCTCTAGGCGCGCCACCGTCGCGGCCTGCTTCTGCCAGGGTGACAGGTGGCTCCACCTGTCACCCCCAGACCGGCGCTCATGGTGGGCGGAGGTCGTTCATCGACCTCCGACGCCCGAGTTGCCTTCGTACGCGGGCAGCTTGGCTTGCGATCCTATTATTATTGTACCTACCTAGTCCAATAAAGAAAATATATGACCTAAATGTTGCAATGCCTGGAAAAGGCGCTAAGTATTAAGTAAATTGTAAGATCTATGTACACTTGGTAAGCAATAAATGATTTGATTTGATTTGAAAAAAAATTGATTTATTGATAATCGGAGCAAAATCTTACGTGAATTGGTAGTACGATCGCGACATGGGAACACAATAATCAAACCGGAAATTGAACGCCGAGCCATAGAGGTGAGAGTGAACGTTAAAACTATTTCATATTTTTAAAAAGTTTATTTTTATTTTTATACAGAACACGTCTATTAGACTTCGCCTTGCCTGATGGTAAGCTGAAGGCAAAGTCTCAGAAAAGAGGGTCACCATTACTTACACATACCGTGTGACAATGGTGACACTCATCATTGACGGCCCCGCTTAAAGGACCCGGGACTGTAGGAAGAAGGAAACACGTGAGCTGGTAATGAATTCCAGGCCTTAATGGTGCGACAGAGGAAAGAGTCACCGAACCGCTTGGTTCTTGATCGGATGTTTTGCACCGTGTGCGGATGACATCTAAGACCTGCACGTGTTGTCCTGTGTAGGAAAGGGGAGGATGGGACTAATTGGAAGAGCTCATCAGAACACTCACCATGGTACAGACGGTAAAGTACAGCCATTGACACAACATCTCTACGCATCTGTAAAGGTTCTATTGTGTTTGTGACCTCGGGATTCCCAATGATGCGGACTGCACGTCGCTGCAACCTGTCGAGAGCATCTAGTAAGTACTTTGCTGAACCATCCCAGAGATGCGAGCAGTATTCCACACAGGAGCGAATTTGTGTCTTGTATAGAAGACACCGCTGCTCCGGCGTGAAAAATCGTCTCACTCTGTTCAGGACTTCGAGTTTGTGCGAAGCTATTTTGATGATACTTTCGATGTAATTTTTGTTGCAGCGAACATCCATTACTAGGATATTGAGATTGTCCTGCAGTGCTCTGAAGAGTGTGAAGGGGAAGGAAAGAAAATACTTTTGCTGTAAACGCACATGCCTGTGTCTTCTTGACATTGAACACGACAAGGTTCTCAGAGCCCCATTGAGAAATGTGATTCAGGATCCTGTCAAGTTCAGTAACAAGAAGCTGCTTTTTCTCTGCGATATCTGACTGCTTGACCGCAGGATGTCCATGATAATGTAAATGTACATGTCCCATGTAAGGTACTATCGTCTGTATAACAATGAACACTGCCGGTGGTCAGCATGTCGTTGATATACAGAAGAAAGAGAGTGGGTGACAAGACGGACACCTGCGGCACGCCAGCATTTACCTGCAGAAACTCCGAAGCTAGTCCGTCACAAAGGACGCGAATACGGCGCCCCTGCAGGAAGCTAGCAACCCAGTTGCACAGCTTAGGAGCCAGACCAAAGGCTGGTAGCTTGGAAAGAAGCGATTTGTGCCAGACTCTAACGAAAGCTTTGGCGATGTCAAGACTAAGTTTTCATTTTCAATCAATCAATGAATTAGCCTACTGCAGTCCTCTGCTAGACATGGCCACTCCCAATAAATAAGTTAAGATAATCGATATTACTAGTAGTTAGCCCCTCCAGCTAAGTTTAATTCCTTGTGCGCAAAATCCTCACGGCTACCCCCCACGCCAAAGTCGGTGGGAGAGAACGCATGCCGTCTATGGGTCGTTGTTGGTTGCCGGAGGTGAAGTTGGCAGGCATATCCCTTGCACCCCGTCCGACCCAGGACCATCTCTCCCCATCTGGCCCTCCTTGGGTAATTCCTTGGGTTAGAGGTGTATGTATATCTATATATCGACGGGTAAAAGGAAATAGGGCATAAGCGACATTTTGGTCAAAAATGAGTTATTTATGCCATTGGACTTAAAATTTTCTGCTCTTTCGAATGCGCTTACTCCCATGGCTCTACGATGACTTTTTTGGCGTTTATGCCCAAGCAAAACAAATACAATTTATAGTGTTATTTTTGCTAACCGACGAAAATTCTGGTCATTTTTTCTATAAAGGTGATTGTACCCCTACAAAAATGATTTATTTTGGGTTTGTTGTCGGTAATACCTTTTTACTTCACAAGGGTGCCAAGCTTTTGGTTGTTTATGCCTTTTAAGCATTTCAATTGAAAAGTACAAACGTTGCTTAAAGCTTACTTCCATTTGGTAATTCAACAGAGCTATGGCGCTGGTGCCCTATATACAAAATGCATACTTATATTACTCTGGCGGTTATCCCCTATTTCCATTCAGTTCTTATTGACAGCCAAGTCGGTTATGCTCTATTACCTAAATTGATTTTAATATGACACTGGTGGTTATACCTTACTTCCGTTTACTAATATAAATACGATTCGTGTTTTTATTAGTAAGGGGGTTAATTTTGATTTTTCTTGATTAAAAAGTATTAAAAAAACTCCTTTTTTATTTCAAGAAACATCACACTATCTGCTCGTTAGCAAATATGAAATGACGAGCTATATCTTTTAAATTTACCATTTAGTGTAAAATTATAGCAGGGTATACTGTAATAGGCTTCTTAGTAAAATAGATCCTTAGTATGTTTCTGTGAAAATTTACTCCCAAGCAATTTCACCCTACTTTAGAAGTTAGAGACCCAATTATGGTGTCGTGTAATATTTGTATTAGATATTTTCCTGATGAAGGATTGTGTTGGTTGCGCTACTTCATTACTTTTGGGGTGGCTTTTCATCCATATTTCTTTGCTTCGTAGCGACATTGTGTGTTACTAATGTCGTATATCCTGGTATTGTTTTGAATGCCGAGTGTTTCTTGTGCCCTATTACCTTTTATACAACCACTATGAAAAGTACCTTATCCTTCTTTTCCTATAATATTGATTGAACGGTCTATACGCTTATACCCTTTTACCTTGCGAAATGATAAATTGGAATGTCGCATATGCTTCTTATCCTTTAATATTTGATTTTGTCATTTGTATCTTATGCCATATTTCCTAATTCAAAAATTATAAGCTGTGATTATAAGTGACAAAAACTACTTAAAATAACGTCAAATCACTAAAACTAAGAATACCAGTAACTGTTCCATTTCTATCTGATTTTAAAACTGTTTCGCTTTTCACAATATCTTAATAAATGACAAAAATACGTCAGTTTTTCTAAAATTTAAAACTTTGAACGGCTCTCCTGAACATTTCATCTTTTGTCGCTTATCCCCTATTTCCTTTTAACCGTCGATATGTATGTACGTCGATAGTGTAATGCCTAGGATTCGAACCGAAAATTCTTTAACCACTTCGTTCAGTGCTTCATCATGTATGACCCATGTTGTTGCTCTACCATGGTGAATGTTTTGATAAGCTTTTCCAATTAGTCCCTACCTTTTTTTTTTTTATTTACGTGCGCAAATTATTTACGTGGCTCCGTGGCTCCGGTGGTGAGGTATCCCCACGGATACCTCACCACCGGAGCCGGCGAAGGAGGTTATGTCGGACTCGAACCGACTAAAACGCACGCCGCCTATGGGTCGCTTTGGTTGCCGAAGGTGAGGTTGACAGGCATATCCCTCGCACCCCGACCGACCCAGGGCCATCTCTCACGATCTGGCCCTCTTCTCGGGTGTGGGACTACAGAGTCCCCAACTCGTCCCCGGAAACGGGGAGGCGCGCCAGGCGCACCACCGCCGCGGCCTACTTCTGCCAGGGTGACAGGCAGCTCCACCTGTCACCCCCAGGTCGGCGCTCATGGGGGGCGGAGCGGAGGTCGTTCATCGATTTCCGACGCCCGAGTTGCCTTCGTACGCGGGCAGCTTGTCTTGCGATCCTTCGTCGCTCCCGCTGCCGCTCCCGCCCCGCCTCCTCCTTCACGAGCATTACTTGCTCGCAGAAGAAGGCGCCGGCCGCCCACGCATCCGCGCAGCGATATTAGTCCCACCCTCTCCTTTCCTACATAGGACAACACGTTCAGGACTTAAATGTCACCCGCACATGGTGCAGAGTATTCGGTAAAGAACTATACGGTTCAGTAGCTCTCTCCTTTACCGCACCATTACAACCTGGAATTCCTTACCAGCTCATATGTTCGTTTTTCCTAGTCTTCTTAGAGTCCCGGGTCCTTTAAGTTTGGCGTAAAAAGTATATGATGAGGCCGTCAAGTTGAGTGTCGCCATTGTACCATAGTATATGCGTGTAATGGTGACTCCCTTTCCTGAGACTTTGCCTTCCGCTTACCATCAGGCGAAGTGAAGTCTAATTTTTTTTATACCACTTAGGTGGCAGACAAGCACACGGCCCACCTGATGAAACGTGGTTACCGTGGCCTATGGACGTTTGTAACACCAGAGGAGTCACAGTCGCGCTGCCAACCCTGTAAGTATAGAGTTTCTGTGCCTCCTATATAAAAAAAAGGTCCATCTATATTACCTTCACATTCTTGTTCAGTTTCAAATCTATCCAACAGAGCGCTTTTCAAGTCCTGCTTCATCTTCTTATCTTTTTTCTTATGAGCTCCAGACCTGGCTATCTGTGGGCGGAAAGAAGTATACCGATTAGCAGGTAAGATTGACTATCAACCTAAAAATTTTAATGTCGTCCCCATACCCTCGCGAGCAATATAGGTAATGAATATGGGAATGAACTCACTGCTGTGGTTTATCTAATCGAATATGATATGCCGTTCTTCAAGATAGGAATTAGCAGGTCTTACAGGGTATGTAGCAAGAGTGTAACTTTCTTTTTTTTTCTTTTTTACGTGCGGAAAATCCCCACGGAGCCGGTGGGAGAGGTTATGTCGGACTCGAACCGACTAAAACGCACGACGCCTGTAGGTCGTTTGGTTGCCAAAGGTGAGGTTAACAGGCATATCCCTCAAACCACGACCCAGAGCCATCTCAGTGTGACTCCCCTGGTAACCTCTATCAAGCAGGCCGTACCCTTGTCTACCACCTAAGTGGTATACAAAAAATCAGAAGATTTTAATGGGTCCCCATACATCCGTGGTGAATTTGCCCGTCTGTGCACCGTATTACAGCTCTGTGGTACAAATATGTCAAAACTGTTTTATTAAACGGAAGATTGAACTAAATCCCCATTTATCTACTCTGTAATTAATAGAAAAGTAAGTTTGTCGAATCTGTCTCCTGTTATTAGAAGTTTTCTCATGGAAATAAAGTAATTTAGGTCTGAATTCACAAGGCCTGCCGTTATCGAGGGCCGCTATCAAAGCGTATTTTAAACAGATTCTACTCTGGTCGCAATTTATCAACAATTATTAGACTCTTGATACACTAGACCGATGAATGTTTCAACGTTTTATAATAAAAATAATTAAATTATAACATGTCTTCATCCTTGCGTTAATCCCGGTCGCATCAGAAGCTTTCAACTCGTAAACAGCTGTTCACTAAAACATCTATTTTCTTTTAATTATATTCTTACGCTTTTACACTCGCACCTGTATATTGTTATTGAATGCATGAACATATACTGACGTATTTTCAAGTTCATGCGTGATTCTATGATTTTCGAAACCATGAAAAAATAATAGGCCTACTAATATCATTGGGCATTTTTATTGTTTATTGTAACGTGGGAAATAGCCTTATTTTTTTTTTTTTTACGTGCGCAAAATCCCCACGGATTCCTCCCCACCGGAGCCGGTGGAGGAGCTTATGTCGGACTCGAACCGACTAAAACGCACGCCGCCTGTGGGTCGCTTTGGTTGCCGAAGGTGAGGTTGACAGGCATATCCCTCGCACCCCGGCCGACCCAGGGCCATCTCCCACGATCTGGCCCTCTTCTCGGCCGCCGCGGTGGGAAATAGCCTTAATATTTAGTCATCTTAAAGGCAGGGACAAGATAGGATGACCTTGGGCTCAATTTCTTTAAAATCCAGTATAAATATATTTCTACACTGATTTTGAATAGAAAATAAAGTATTTGTAATATGTTTTTATGGGTCAATGATTTATTTAAATGATTATATAACGATTCGGGAATTTTCACGATTAAATTATGGAACTTACTGTTGATTCATATGATTATATTGAATTCCGCGTGTTGTAAAGAACATTCAATGTTTGTTAAAACTAGTCGTCAATAAAGTAACTTCCAACTACACGCACCGTTTGTTTCTCTCGAAACACTCAATTATATTTCTACCCACGTTTCGGATGCGTCACAGCACCCGTGGTCACGTAATGAAACCGCAATAGTTTAAAAATAACGATTATCTAAATGATTACACTCCAGTGCCTCATTACCCTAAGAATTCACAATATTATCTAGACACGTACAAATGGTTCGGCAGATAAGTCAAGTTACTAAAATGTCTGATTAATGACAGATAGACAGTCAAATTGTGTGATAACTAGCAGCCACGTGCCGTTCCACTGTTCTTCTCTCATTAGTTGCAGCACGCCATTTCAGGAATTTAGATCAGATAGCTTCTTGATATGTTTAACAGCCTCTGTGACGACGTGGTGGTATTGAACTCGGCAGCTACGCAGGAGACGCAGGTTCGATCCTCGTTCAGTGCAAATATTTGTATGCATGAATATAAGTATTTGCATTGGTCTGGTTATGCCTTGGAGAGCAAGTTAAGATTTCGGACCTCTTTTTTTTTTATTTTTTATATAGGACACGTCAATTGGACTTCGCCTTGCCTGATGGTAAGCTGAAGGCAAAGTCCCAGAAAAGAGGGTCACCATTACTTACACTTACCGTGTGACAATGGTGACACTCAGCTTGACGGCCTTATCATATGCTTTTTCACGCCTCGCTTAAAGGACCCGGGACTGTAGGAAGAAGGAAACACGTGAGCTGGTAATGAATTCCAGGCCTTAATGGTGCGACAGAGGAAAGAGTCTCCGAACCGCTTGGTTCTTGATCCATACCAATATCTATGGCCGTCGTTACGGGTGATTGGAGCCCTAAATAGTCCAACAACTGGTCTAACTGCAATGGTTTGATACCACCCTTGAGGTGTGGAAGTCAAGGAAAATATCGAAGTTTAGCCAGATCCGCAGTTCGACTGGTAAAGCGGACTCCAGACTCCGAAGTGAAAACTTCGGATGCGACTGGGATTAACTCTAAGATGAAGAAGAAGACGCTAAGTCGATATGTTTTTCAGGTAGCCATCATGATGTACCCTATGGAAATTTGGAACATCTTCACGTTAGAACAATTTTTTATCATGTGCGAATCTCCTAGGATAAAGTGGGGGCGGTTATATCGTATTCAAACCCACTAAAACCGCACGCCATCTTGGGTCTAAAACATATTTTTTTTTACTTTTTTATACCACTTAGGTGGCAGTCAAGCACACGGCCCACCTGATGGAATGTTGTCACCGTGGCTTATGGACGTTTGTAACACCAGAGGAGTCACAGTCGTGCTGCCAACCCTGTAAGTACAGAGTTTCTGTGCCGTCAGTGTAGAAGACAAAGCAGGACAAGACTTTAGTCATCCCACTGACAGCACAAATTCTCCAGTGAGCTCTGGCTACCCTACTCACCGCTGGGAACACAACACGAAGTTATTATAGCCGCGGTATTCTGTAGGGCGGAGGTACTTCCCCAGTCGGACTGCTCAATTGGGCGGAAATACCGCCGTGTCCTACCTCTTTACCTAATCCCCGCACTTCAGCTAACCCAGGACTATTGTTCGAGAGGGCCAAATTACGAGATGGCCCTTTCAGGAGTAGGGACCATGGTGTCCTCATCAAGTTGCTAGAAAAATTCCAAGAGTTAAAATTAGTAAATAGGTCGGTGTAGTACCTTGAGGTCTTTACGGAGGCTGTTGTACTCCGACTTCAGGCACCTTAGCAGCTCGTCCTGTCTGCGGAATTGAGGGTGCACTCCCATTGTGCGCTGCTGACGGTCAATCTGAATCATTCGCACCTGGAAACAGAAAAACAGCATATTAGAGACTGTCTGAACATCTTGATGTTGTTTTAGGTTGCAGCCCGGAGACCGAAGACCGGAGATTTTTTCTCTTTTTTCTCCTGTGGCTCATGTGGCTTATACGGGATACACGGGGGTGACTACCGACTGAACATCCAACTCTTTAAGGAGATAACGTTCACCAATCAATGAGTGTATCGACTTGGCAGTGACGTTAGCTGGTCTGCATACCCACTAAAGTAAAATTAATTAATTGATTATTAATTAATTAATTAATTGATCGAATTAATTGAAATTTTAAACTTTAATCCAGAGATCCATAGCTATTTTTTTTATACAACTTAGGTGGCAGACTTGCACACGGCCCACCTTATGGAAAGTGGTTACCGTGACCAGTGGAGTCACATCCGTGCTGCCGACCCTGTAAGAACAGAGATTTTATGTGCCTTCAGTGCAGAACACAAAATCAGGACAATCCTTTGGTTTTCTCATTGACAGCACAAAAACTGTCCAGTGAGCTCTGGCTACCCTACTCACCGCCAGGAACACAGCACGAGGTTATTATAGCCGTGGTATTCTGTAGGGTGGAGGTACTTCCCCAGTCGGACTGCTCAATTCGGACGGGAATACCGTCGTGTCCTACCTCCTCCGAAAACAAATTAAAGCTAGCTAGTAACAAATTCAACTTCAACTAATAGGGGTAGGAGTTTTAAGTAATAGAGACCCTTTCTTACGCGACTGCGCCAGTGAGGGTAATGTGTTACGCGCGTATGTATGTATATACGTGGGTATCAAAATGAAGGGAATTAGAAGATTATAAAAAAATACAATATATCATATCATAACTGAAAAATTTAAAATATTTTTTTTAAACTCGACTGCTGTCTAAAAGATCAAAACATGTTCAATAGCAGGCGGTACCTATTAATTTATTTATCGGTTTATAATTGGTAAATGGGTACCACCTGCTATCGAACTTATTTATATATTTTAGACAGCAGTCGGGTTTATTTTTAAAATTTATTTACTTGCTGAAATCCCTTTAGGTTCACCTCATCAGATCTAACTATCGGGTGGGTATATCGGACTCGAACCGACTAAAATTACACGGCCGAAGAATCTGATATCCCCTAGAAAGGATATCTTGGATACGCCGACCAGTCTTAGAGACGTTGCTTTAATCATTATAATTGAGGATCTTTGTACCTGTCTTTGCAACCTCAGATGCTCATCCTCCATTTTCTTCAGGACCTCAATGTCGCTGGAATGCTCAGGACTGGATGGCTCCATGTTGATAGAAGATTAATGTATAATTTGGGTACAAAATTGTGTTTGATTTATAAATGTTAGCGCGGCCATTCTCTGGGCCTACTAGATTCGAGTTTATTATGGTCAATGTTGTTATATACATTAGCAGGCTGTGTACCGCGAATAGTATGTATATATGCATTATGTAGACCTATGTCGACACAGGTGACTGTTTCATCTGTCTAGGCAAACTTTTTACTAAACGTCAAAACGATAAGTTATAAATAAACTTGTATGAAATAAAAAAGTATTTTATTGATTTATGTGTGTAGCTGTGAAATGAACTCGCTGCTGCGGATTTCTAAAGCGAATGCAATAATCCTTCGACAAGGGCATTATAAGGTTTTTTCAGGGTCGGCAGCAAAAGTGTTACTCCTCTGGTGTTGCAGACCTCCATAGGCCACGGTAACCACTTCCCTTCAGGTGAGCCCTGTGCGTGTCTGCTACCTAAGTAGTATAAAAAAAACTTTATGCAATAAAAATTGTACAAAGGCGTAATGCATAAAGGCATTATCTAACAGTTAACCTCAGGGTGATGCAGAGAAGGATTGAAGTAGGCGCAGGCAGAAGATGAAAGAAAGAAAGAAAGAAGAAATAAAGAAAGAGAAAAAGAAAGAAAGACAGAAAATACATTTATTTATAAGCACAACGCACATTACACCGTGAAGAAAGAAAGAACGAAGAACTATTTTATATAATGAAAATGCTCTAATTTGTACACAATATTTTTTTTTTATATATAGGACACGCCAACTTGACCTCACCTCGCCTGATGGTAAGCTAAAGGCAAAGTCTCAGGAAAGAGGGTCACCATTACAGACACTAAGTGCTACAATGGTGGCACTCCGCTTGGCGGCCTCATCAGATGCTTTTTCACGCCCCGCTTAAAGGCCCCGGGACTGTAGGAAGAAGGAAACACGTGTGCTGGTAATGAATTCCAGGTCTTGGTGGTGCGGCAAAGAAAAGAGTCTCCGAACCGCTTGGTTCTTGCTCGTATATTCTGCACAGTGTGAGGGTGACATCTAAGGCCTGCACGTGTTGTCCTATGTAGGAAAGGAGATGGTGGGATTAGTTGGAAGAGCTCGTCAGAACACTCACCGTGGTAGAGACGGTAAAATACAGCCAAGGAAGCAATATCTCTAGGCATCTGCAAAGGCTCGAGGGTGTTCGTGACCTCAGGGTTCCCAATAATTCGGACCGCGCGTCGCTGCAACCTGTCGAGAGCATCTAGTAGGTATTTCGCGGAGCCATCCCAGAGATGCGAGCAGTATTCCACGCAGGAGCGAATTTGTGTCTTATAGAGAAGACACCGCTGCTCCGGCGTGAAAAAACGTCTCACTTTGTTTAGGAGTCCGAGTTTCCGCGAGGCTGTTTTGATGATGCTCTCGATGTAATTTCTGTTATTCAGTTTGCAGCGAATATCCATGCCTAGGATATAGAGATTGTCCTGCAGTGGAAGTGGCGTGCTCTGAAGAGTGGGAAGGGGAAGGAAAGAAGATACCTTTGCTGTGAACGCACAAGCCTGCGTCTTCTTGGCATTGAACTCGACCATGTTCTCGGAGCCCCATTGAGAAATGTGATTCAAGATCCGGTCCAGTTCAGTGACAAGAAGCTGTATTTTTTCCACGATATCAGACTGTTTGGCCGTAGGTTGTCCGTGATAACCCCCGTGTAAGGTGCTATCGTCTGCATAGCAATGTATGCTGCCGGTGGACAGCATGTCGTTGATATGCAGAAGAAAGAGAGTGGGAGATAATACAGACCCCTGCGGTACGCCAGCATTTATTTGCAAGAACTCCGAAGCCCGTCCATCACAGAGGACGCGGATACGGCGCTCCCGCAGGAAACTAGCAATCCAGTTGCACAGTCTAGGAGGCAGACCAAAGGCTGGTAGCTTGGAGAGAAGCGATTTGTGCCAGACTCTATCGAAAGCTTTGGCGATATCAAGACTAATTGCCAGTGACTCGCCGTGCTTGTCCATAGCCTCACCCCAAAGATGGGTAACGTATGCTAGAAGATCACCCGTTGACCGTTTCGGCCTGAAGCCATATTGCCGGTCATTAATTAAGGAGTGATCCTCTAGGTGACGCATGAGCTGTTTGTTAATGATGTGCTCGAAGACCTTGCACAGCACTGAGGTGACGGCTATGGGTCGATAGTTGGCTGGCTCTGAGCGATCCCCCTTCTTGGGGATCGGCTGTACATTCGCCTCTTTCCAAGTCGAAGGCACTGTACCCGAGCTGTAGGACAGTCGGTACAGCCGCGTAAGCATCGGAGACAACTCCGCTGCACATTTTTGTAAGACCACCGCTGGAATACCATCCGGGCCACTGGCTTTCCGGACATCGAGTGATTGAAGCACCGCACGAACATCGCATTGCCTGATACGTATTTCAGGTATTACGTGGTCACCATTGGGTAGTGTCGGCGGCTGTATACCGCAATCATCGACTCGGGAATTGGCCGCAAAGAGATTTACTAGCATATTGGCTTTCTCTTGCGGTCCATGGACCAGGGATCCATCAGGGTAGCGCAGCGGTGGCAGCGAAGGCTGACAGAAGTGGGCCTGCACGGCTTTGGCCAGTCGCCAGTATCCACGGCTGCCCGTGGGATGTGCCACTAGCTCTTGACCAAGCCGCGCAATGCGCAGGGCATCCGCTCTGACGTAAGCCCTCTTGCAGACCTTTGTGGCTCTGTTGTACGCCGCCTTGAAGTGGCTCACATTGGGATCGTGCGTGGCACGCGCCCTTACCCAAGCGCGATACGCGGACTGCTTTTGATCATCAGCCCTCGCACACTCGCGCCCGAACCAAGGGCGCACTCCTCGGGCACCGGTGACATCAGTGTACGGGATATAGTATTCCATACCCAGACCGATCTCACCGGCAACAGCAGTAGCACAATCCGAGGGTTTCTTACCTTCAAAGCAGCGTTCAACCCACGGGATGGACGCAAAATAGTTGCGCAGCCCATCCCAATCTGCTGACGAGTAGTGCCAGAGACGCCGCTTCCCCTGCACGGGTCGTGAAGGCGCTATAATTGGCACCTTGGAGCAGACCAGACAGTGGTCGGAATTGCCTAAAGCGGCTTGTACCGAAACACTGTACAGGTCTGGGTGACTCGTCAGCAGAAGGTCTAGCAGAGAGGGTGCTAGGCCCGACCTTCTTGGTATTCTAGTGACCTCGTGTACCAATTGGGTCAGGCCATGCGCCAGAGCAAATGCATGGGCGGCTCTTCCCGCATGGTCTGTTTTGGAGGAGCCCAACCAGGTTTCGTGGTGGGCGTTAAAGTCCCCCAAAAATACCACTTCGGCGTTCGGAAACCGTTCCTGCGCATCATCTGCCGCCTGACTCAGATATTCAAAGAGTCGAGTTGTCTCAGCATCTCCTGTATGGGAACGGTAGAGGCACACATAGATCTGACTCGTGGAGCCATGGTCTACGTGTACCCATAGGGTTGAAAAGGATGGGTCCTCAAGGCAGCGCAAACGGCGACAACAAACATCCGCCCTAACAAACACGCACACCCCGGCTTTTGCACGGAAATTTTCCTCGATAACATAGCCGGGGTAAAGCAAGTAGGTCGTGTCATCAGGGCGGCCTATTTGTGTCTCCGTGAGAAAGAGCATATCTGGTTTCGCCGTCTCAAGGTGTTGGTGGACGGCGTTGAGGTTCGCATGGAGTCCACAGATGTTAGTGGACTCCACCTCAAATAGCGAGCTTGTGGGAGTTTGTAGAGCCGCTGTGTTGTCTTAAATGCGCTGCCATGATGAAAAGGAGAAAAGGGCGTGAAAAAAAAGAGGTGATTGTCGTCGCAGCACCGCGTGACAAAGTGCGGGATATTGGTTTTGTCTATGATTATGAGGCATGGCGTGAGCCGACACGCTGTACGGAAGGGCCCCCGTACCCCCCCGAATATGGTCGCCTGGCCCCCACTTCCGGTCACCAACCGGCACGACGAGCCATACCGGGATTATGCGCGGTCTGGTGAGGCAGCCTTCCAGGGTGGTTAGTCCCAGTTGGGCCTCTGTACTATACCGCGGGCGGCCAGCGGCACCACCGTTTCTACGGGTCTCCCTGACCGGCGCGTCGCCCCGCACCATCCTCACTAGACTACGCCATCCACCACCACACCACCACCCCTACCCGGCTATGCATTTGCTGATCCCTGAACGCAATCCAACCGAAATTGAATTACTATGAAGGGTTTTTCGCAATATTGCACGGTGGTACCAACCCGGTCGAAATTTGTGACAAATTTGTGCCGTCAAATCTCTACCACCAGTGTACCACCATAGTAATACATACATTACACAAGTACTCACTATAATACATATGAACTCCATAAATACACATTTATATCAGCAGGTCAGCAGGTCAGCAGCACGAGTGTGACTCCCCTTGTGTTGCACACGGTAACCGCTATTCATCAGGTGGGCCGTGCGCTTTTCTACCACCTGGGTGTATAAAAATATACTACAGTAAAATACCCAATATCTTGCTTCATAGTCTGGTGGTTTTATCGCCCATTTCAGCAGTAGTGGTCTTCGTTTGGTCCATCTAGTAAGTACTGCAGTTGCAGATCGAGCGCTTTGATGTGTCTGGGCACTTTATCTGAGTGGTGGCACACGTGCCAAAAATCGCGATTGGGGAACCTGTGCTATTATATTATGCTTTCTTCCTGAAGTACTGTAATTGAAAAGGTATTACAATAATCGTGTCTGGTTTTATAGTTTTTTTTTAAAGAAATTTAGAACCCTAATTACTAATATTCTCTCTAGCCCATCCAGCTAAGCTAAGCTGCTTGTGCCTAACACAAGCAGCTTAGCTTAGCTGGATTGGGTTCGCGTCGGTAGTGTAAAGGCCAGGATTCGAACCCGGTACCTCTCGATCGTAAGGCTGACTCCTTTACCACTAAGCTACCAATGCTAGAGATTTATTGTCCACAGATATATATTCAAGGTACAAAACCCATGAAATTTACATATGAGTAATACTGAACCCAATGCAAAAATATTTTTTAAAATGGGATCATAAACGACGAAAATAACGAAAACATAGAGAAGAAGTCGGCTAAAAATATGCATGTCAAAACACACATAAAAAGTTTATAAAATTAAAACTACTGGTCTAAACTTTATCAATTTTTTATAATACCAAATGATATCTATTGAATGAAATTTATTAAAGTATTTAGTACATGTAATTTGGATGGTTTCGGGCGAAGGTTCTGTGGTTTGGTGGTCAGAGCGTTCCCCTGTAAGGGAAAGATCGCGGGTTCAAATCCCGCCTGAACCAATAACTTTTTTCCTATATCTTAATCGAAATGGTAACTATTCTGCACTAAAAAAGAATCACGTAAAACCGGGTAGCTGTACGACCTATACTAGTAAACGTTTGTATGTTTCCACCGTCCACTTCCTGTCATCTAGTTCCTCTAATTACAAGTAATTATAATAGTCTTCCAAGATTCGACAAGCACTAAAGAGTCACAGAAAAGTTAGTAAAGAAAAGAAAGAAAGAAAAAGCTCTGACTTTGTCAAGCATTCTTATAAATAAATAGTATACAAAAAGCAGTATTTTTCCACAGTTGTACTGTGGTAAGCTCCTTAGAAGTAGTAACCAGATACTACCACATTTTTCGCATCTTAAACGAGAAACGCAGTGTTCGTTTGTAACAAAACCGCGTTCAAAAGAGGGAATAAGGAAAATAATCGTTTAAAATTGTATATTTACAAAGCTGTCTATTGTGTAGTACAGACAGATGTTTCTGTAGTTTACCTAGGAATCAAAGCTTTTTACTCTTTGCTGTTGTAAGATGATAATGCTTACTAATATCATAAATGAGAAAGTAACTCTATCTGCCTGTGTGTTACGCTTTTACGCCTAAATCGCTGAAACCGATTGTAATGAAATTTGGTATAGAGGTAGATTAGATCTTGGGAAAAGCTATAAGCAACCGAGGGTAACAGTGTTTAATAATTGAATGCGACTCTTAATATAATTTTAAATATATTTTTCGATTTTCTTCCTTATTTGCCACACTATCGAATGGTATAATAATACAGCACGTGTTTTTTTTTCCAAAATCTATGGATTCAATTCCTGGATAGTAATATCAATTTTTGAAATTATCAAAATCGGGATCGTGATTCATTTTATCGCCATAAATGATAATTTCGTATTTGACAACATTGAAAATTCACTTTATATAAAGGTTTAAAGAATTTATTCTTAAAAAGACTTACATGAGAATAATATGTACATAAATACTAAAATAGGTCACCGACAACACAAGAGAGGGGTACTCATGTGGCGGTTTCAATCTCAAAAGTATGTTCTAATTTCCTCTCAAAAAACGCACTACTGAATCCTCTCCAGTCTAGATTTCGTCCTGGTCACAGTACTACTACTACTTTGGTTCATATTACGGTAGATATCAGATCAGGTATGGAAAGCGGTGAGCTGACAGTACTAACTTTGTTGGACTTCAGTAACGCATTTAATACCGTGGATTTCGATGTGTTACTTGGCATATTGAGCACTCTTAACATATCTCCAACGGTGATTGACTGGTTTCGTAGTTACCTGTTTGGTCGCCGGCAGCGTGTATGTGTCAAAGAATCCGTCTCCTCTTGGTGTACAACAACCGCTGGTGTACCACAGGGCGGCGTTTTATCTCCTTTACTGTTTGCAGTTTTTATAAACTCTATCACCGACGAACTATCTTCTTCCTACCACCTGTATGCTGATGATCTGCAGATATACTCTCGGGCCCCGCTGGACAAACTGGCGGTAGCTGTCAATACAGTAAATACTGACCTAACATCGATATGCTGCTGGAGTGCCTCGTACGGTCTAAAAGTTAATCCATGCAAGACACAAGTCATTATTGTCGGGAGCTCCAGGTTGATTGATAAACTAGATTGGTTAACCCTACCTCAAGTTACTTGCAATGGAACAATAGTCCCATATAGCAATAAAGTAAAAAATCTGGGGATCGTTATTGATAGTCGCTTGTCCTGGGGGCCGCATCTCCTGGAACTACAATATGGGGTTCTTCAAGAGGGGCATCAGAAGGTTTCTTCAGGGTCGGCAGCGCGAGTGTGACACGCCTGGTGTTGCATACGTCCATAGGCCACGGTAACCGCTTCCCATCAGGTGGGCCGTGTGCTTGTCTGCCATTAAGTGGTATAAAAAAAAACCAAAAAAAAAAAAAAGGCGTAAAGTATTTGCAGCGGCAGGGTCCCTGCGTAGGCTTCAAAATTTTCTACCCACTGCCACTAAGACTGCGCTTGCACAATCTCTTATTTTTCCTATTCTCGACTATGCTGATGCCAGCTATCTAGATCTCACTGAAGACCAACTTAACAAGCTTGAGAGACTCCAAAATCTTTGTATACGATTCGTATTTGGATTACGTAAATATGATCATGTTTCAGATCTTCGAAAAAAGCTCAAGTGGTTACCTATACGCCTTCGCCGGAATGCGCATATTCTCTCCTTACTATACAACATTTTATTTAACCCATTAACTCCTTCTTACCTGAAACAGCGATTTGAGTTCTTACACGACACTCACTCAAGGGTTTTGAGATCATCGGAGAATCTAAGGTTGAAAATACCGAGCCATTCCACCAACTTTGCTGACAAATCCTTTTCGGTTCAGGCGGCTCGGTTGTGGAATGCTTTGCCAGTGAATGTCAGGCGAGCTCAGTCCTTGCCTGTGTTCAAAAGACTCGTCAAGGAATACTACCTGTCTCTATGAAAGAGTGGAATAACAAGGTAGAATGAAGTAGACTTTTTCTAAGATATATATGGTGTGTATGCTTATATATAAATAAATAAATAAATAAATATTCCACGACATTCTACACAACGCTATCTAGACCCATGGTAAGCATAGTTTAACTAGCTTGTGTAATAGAATCTAGAATGCGGCTAAACATACTTAGATACTTTTTTTTTGTAAATACATACATATTATACATAGAAACACCCAGACCAATGCAAATATACATTGTATTGTATAATTGTATGTATATGTATAATTGTATTTACCTATGGCTATTGTGTTTTCTTTTTCATTATTATTATTTTCTTTATATATTCTCTATGTACACCTAACTGCCCTAAAATATTCTTCTCCTATTTTCTTATCTCCATCCTATGGTTGCCTGTAAGAAATTGCCGCAGAGCGATAAGGCCGCCATCTGTACGTGCCACGGAAATTGTATCACTTATTCTAGTGTAATGTGTGTGTAAGGTGTACAATAAAGACGTCATTATTATTATTATTATTATTATTATTTTCCTGATGAGGTTTCAATTTAGTATGTAGTCTGACAGTTGAAATTTGAAAGTGCAAAACGAGCTTACATTTTTTATTACAGATGGAAGATTATTTATATATTTGTGCTCCTTCATAGGTAATACTTTTTTTGCGTAATTTGTACGTATTTTTGGAAAAACAAGTAAATTATATATATACGTATCAATCACGACTGTTTTCCTCTGGGGTAGGCTGCTCGCCATAAGGTAAAGTCTTTATACATTTTTCTATTGTTGTACAAATAGAAGAGCGGCGTATCTAGTTTGGATATCAACGAAAGCCTGGGAGGAAATCAAAATACATTGCGGGAACGGGATCAGTATACCACATGGACAGAACCGCGGGTAATAGCTAGTATATAAATATAGATTGAAAAAAGGCAACATCTAGAACTGGGTTTGAACCCACGACCAGGCCCTTGATTCTACTATAGCAAAACCACTGTCGTACCACATACATTGCAAAAATGACAATAAATTTAAGACTTTATTTCTTTATGCATAAAGTCCTAAATTTACTGGAAAAGTTTCATAACACTTTATTCACTCTATTTGAAAATTTTGCTAAGCAACTAGTCGAGGAGGTAGGACATGACGGTATTTCCGTCCAATTGAGCAGTCCGACTGGGGAAGTACCTCCGTCCTACAGAATACCGCGGCTATAATAACCTCATGATATGTTCCCGACGTTGAGTAGGGTAGCCAGAGCTCACTGGAGAGTTTTTGTGCTGTCGGTGTGAAGACCAAAAGCTAGTCCTGCTTTGTCTTTTACACTGACGGCACAGAAACTCTCAATACTTACAGGGTTCGCAGTGCGTGTTGTGATTTTTTTGGTTTTGCACACGTCCATAGGCCACGGTAACCACTTTCAATCAGGTGGGTCGTGTGTTTGTCTGCCACCTAAGTGGTATAAAAAAAAATGTAAATAAAAGTAGTCTTGTTTTTATTATTCTGTCTGTTTGTCACTCGAATGGAATGAGTCGTCACTCGATACTGCTTTGCTTCCCAATGGATTTTGTTACACTGAAGTGTACCGCGGTAGCCTAGTGGTATGGGTAATGGACTGCTGAGACGAGGTCTCGGGTTCGATCGCAGGTTTTACCATGGCACACACCAATGACTTTTCGATGCTTTTCGAAGTTATGTGTGTATTTATCGCAAGTTTATAAGTGGCAATAGGCTCGCCATCTATTGGGGCCTAAACATAAACTGACGAAATGTGGGTGCTAGTACCTCTGCCTATCCCTTCGGGGATATAGGCGTGAGTTTATGTTATGTTATGTTATGTAAATTATACATTATAATCTTTACTAGTATGATAAATATAAAAGTATGTAATGATGTTTGGCTGTTCGTATGTTTTCATTCGATCACGTTATAGACAGCTGAATGAATCTGGTTGAAATTAGTTGCAAAAATAGATTTTCATCTGATATGACACATACTGGCAATAGGTTCCTTTGGGTAGCGAGAACGAGATCAAAATTCCACGCGGGTGGAGCCACTTGCATCTGCTAGTAATACTATATTTTTATAAGTGCAATAACAATCTTGGGATTCTCTAAGTAATTGAAATAAGTAAGTTTACTGTTCCCGGGGAACTCATATAATAAAGGAATGACAAGATATATGTTTTATACAGCCTGTTTTATAAGCTATTTCTCTTTTTATTTGGCTAAAGCTTTGTGTGGTACCCGACAGAGTAGAATTTGGACCACCCCATCTCTTCCCATGCGGTGTCGTACAAGGCGACTAAGGCTGTTTAACATCAGACAGATATATACAGCCCAGACTCAGAGTCAACAATAGAGCCTTGAAGACGGCAATAGGCTCAGCACCTATTATTATTACGTGGTATATGTATATAATATTGACGCTCTTTTCTAAGACTTCGCCATCAGCTTGCCAGCGAGAGAGGCGAAGTCTAATTGACGTGTGTTATAGTTAAAAAAAGACAAAGTTGAAGGTAAAGACAAACAGATATAAACAGACATAGACAATAGAGGTATGTATACATTTTTATCTATAACACACATCTATATTACATATTTATACAGGCTTTGCCTAGTGAGGAAACCATCAGATAGTTAAACCTTACCAAATCTAGTCTGCAACATTTATGCATAATGTCTTACATAAACTAATGTTATACCTATTATACCTTGTATGTCTTCTAGTTAATAAGTGTGAGCATTTTTGTATTGCTGCAGTAATAAATAAATTTTCAATTCAATTTCAATTTCAATTTAGGCGTATTTTTTTGACGTAATATATAAATAGGTTCTACCGGTCCCACGGCATACTTTTAGTTTGTACCAATATAAATGGACAGTTTCATGTGTGTAAATATTAAGATACTAAGCAGATATCAAACCCACGTTCTTTTACGAAAACACTACTAACTATACTACCGGTACACGATACAGGCACAGTTTTGTTTTTAAAGAATATTAGAAGCAAAATTACTAATAGTCCCTCTAACCCCTCCAGCGAAGCTAAATAGCTTGTGTTAGGAGTCGGTTCACGTCGATAGGCCAGGGTTCGAACTCGGGACCTCTCGATCATAAGGCCGACTCCTTTATAGAATACCGCGGCTATAATGACTTCATGTTGTGTTCCCAGCGGTGAGTAGGGTAGCCAGAGCGCACTGGAGAATTTGTGCTGTCAGTGGGAAGACTCAAGGCTATTCCTGCTTTGTCTTCTACACTGAGGTCACAAAATCTGTACTTATAGGGTTGGCAGCGCAACTGTGACTCATCTTGTGTTACAAACGTCAATAGGCCACGGTAACCACTTTCCATCAGGTGGGCCATCTGCCACCTGGTATAAAAAAAAAGCTACCATCTCTTTGTTAAGTGTTAATGGATAGTAAAAAAGCAGTGATTTTTTAGCCAAAATAAATATCATAATTATCTCAGTCAGTGTTCGACCGCTTCCAAGGCTTACTTTTAAGTTACGCTTTTAGTTTTAAACCAGAGCGACTGCCGTCTGAATTACTAAAATTGGCACTAAATATATATTTTTGAAAAATAAATGGAGCAAGTGCCACACATCGGTGTAATAGGCGGTCTGTTGTCACTCTCTTTGTGAAAAGCTCTCTTTAATGTTGCCATAGTTTCTTTTCATCACACCGCTCGACTCGGCTCTCTCTTATTTTCACCTATTGAAGTTTTAAATCGGCAAAATGGCGGCTGGTATTAGCTGCTTGATTAGTTGATTATTTTGTTTAGTTTGTGGATTTATTTGTTTTTTTAAACAACTTAGGTGGCAGATAGACACATGGCACAATGTGACCTATGAACGTGTGTAACAACAGGGGATTCACACCCGTGCTGAACTGCTGCCGACTCTGTAAGAACAGAGAGTTTCTGTGCCGTCAGTGCAGAACACAAAATCAGGGCAAGCCTTTGGTCTTCTCACTGACAGCACAAAAACTCTCCAGTGAGCTCTGGCTACTCTAATGTGTAATTTGTGTTTGATATTAAGGTACAGGGCTGTTCTTCATCCGATACTTGATGGCAATAGGCTTACACCCTATCACGTGGGATGCAAAATGATAATTGGTGAAATGTGGATGTTAATCTACATCTGCCTACCACTTCGGGGCTTAAAGACGTGAATGTATAGACTGAGGCTATGCATACAAGATACTGTCTGAACATTACGCGAACGTAACTCATTCAAATAAGATTACTTTATTTACGCGATTTATTTAGTATTACAGATTTGACGTGATGTTGTAATAATTTAAATATGATGTTATTACAAAGTAAAAAAAATTGGTTCGCAAGCGTCAGATGTAATAATAAAAATGGGTGTCATGTGACAATGTAAAAAAGTAAGTGTGTAATCTCCTAATTAAAAGAAATAGAAATAAAATTGGTTTGTAAGTACATTACCATAAAAGTTCGGGCGCCTTGGAGATACACATGCCTAAGATAATCAGCGGATATTGGAAACTTTTAATCTTCCGGAGGTGAGCTAAATGAAACCAAACTGTGAGGTTTAAGGTTTTATTGTCCACTCCAGTGTGCA
Organism: Eilema griseolum; assembly: GCA_963662185.1. Lineage (NCBI taxonomy): Eukaryota > Metazoa > Arthropoda > Insecta > Lepidoptera > Erebidae > Eilema > Eilema griseolum. The sequence goes on from OY759252.1 coordinate 1,704,726, forward strand.
TTCAGAAATAGATGTAAGGATACATTCCTAATGTATAACTAACCTTAAATTTAAAATTAGATTTTTATAAGCTATGTCCATATTATCCTACGTCAATATGATTCTATGTCACCAAAAAAAAAAAAAAAAAAAAAAAAAAAAAAAAAAAAAAAAAATGCACTTTTAGGTTATTTTGAAGTTTAGATTTAAAATATAATTAAAGTAAGCTCACGGCATCCCTCGGCGAGTATATGTAAACACAGCAGCGGGAAAGCTCGTAGCAGGCGAAGTTTTCAGTTTAAGCCCATGCGGTACATCCATGTTTGAGGTGAAAAGTCCAAACCCTCCATAAAGAAATGCAGATGACCGAAGACAAAGGTCCAAAGAAAAAGTCCAAAGGAAAAAGAAAAAAGGCAAAGACAAAGGCGGTTCCAATTGGAAACCGCCTTAATTTGCTGGAACAATGCCAATAGCAAAAGAAATCATAATATTCTCAGATTAAGAGCAGAAATAAACTATAATTCCACAAGAGGATAGTTGTGAGGACACAAACTATTATCCTTTAGGCCAAAATACTCTCATTTTTATGAGATTTATTGAAATTAAGTTACGAAGCCATGAATATCGACCATCCAGCCTCAATGCTAGGAAGAAAGGTGCTTTTGACAGCGATACGTCAAAATGTCATTCACTCCGCGTTCCGAAACTTTTCGTTCAAAAATAGAATTAAAACCGGTGTGACGACGTTCGCAGAGCGCGTCGTTACAATGTTTTGGATACTTTTCAGCAGCCATGGTTGCGATAGAACCCGTGAAAATGTATTTTGATTTTACATACAGGTTGAGTAGAACTAGAATTAGGACTTAGGCTAACTTTTAAACTTTCATGACTTTCATGTTACATGATACACTATAATGTATTGTATATGTATGTATGTAGATATAGTGTATATTGTATGTAGTGTACATGTATTATTATTTCATTTGAGTAATTTAATTTATTTTTTTTAGTATATGAATTAATTGAATTTTTACACCATAAACCCACGTTTTATTTCTATACACTCCTGTTCATCCAAAGGTTACCTGGAAGAGATTGTGATGTGCAATAGGCCGCCCATTGTACATTATTATATAAGTATAAAAATTGATGTTGATTTATGTATTTTGGTGTACAATAAAGAATATTTATTATTATTATTATTATTAATATTTACGGGAATACGCAAATCCACTCCACCAAACTTCACTTCTATTCAAGAGCTGTAACGTGAAGCGATTGAAATCAAGAAACAAAAATTTATAGGAAGTAGGACTCGGCGGTATTTCCGCCCAATTGAGCAGTCCGACTGGGAAGTACCTTCGCCCTACAGAATACCGCGGTTATAATAACTTCGTGTTGTGTTCCCAGTGGTGAGTAGGGTAGCCAGAGCTCACTGGAGAATTTGTGCTGTCAGTAGGATGACTAAAGGTTTGTCCTGCTTTATCCTCTTCACTGACGGCACAGAAACTCTGTGCTTACAGGGTCGGCAGCGCGAGTGTGGCTTCACTGGTGTTACACACGTCTATAGGCCACGGTAACCACTTTCCATAAGGTGGGCCGTGCGCTTGTCTGCCATCTAAGTGGTATAAAAAAAAAGAAACTCAAAAATTTAAATCGGGAAGATGGGTTTAAATTATCTGCAACATGGAATCCAGTGATTCAAAACATGCAACCTCGCTTTTTTGCGCAGTCGGATAAGCACCGGACAGTTTGCTTACAGAATAAGGACACTGTGAGTGTCCCTATTCTGTTAAAAATATTAATAAGAATGTGCGGGTAGATGAAGAACCTACTGCCTCACAGGTTCGAAGACGGCGAGCATGCACCACTGAGCCAGTCAGCCTGTGACCACGGCCGGTGTAACCTGGTCGACACGTCAGGCAAATCAAAGGTATGCTGGTTGACAATCCCATACTCACAGGTAGAGTGGAACCTCTTAGCCTTAAGAGGGATTTTGCCTCACTGTGTGTGTTCTACCGAATATACAATGGTTTGTGCTCAGATGAATTGTTTGACATGATGCCCGTAGCTACATTCTATCATCGCACCTCTCGCCATAGGCAGGGAATTCATCCCCGCACATTGCGACCTGAGACGGTGCGCACTGTGCGGTATGAAAGAAACTTCATCCCACGCACACTCAAGCTGTGGAATGACCTCCCTGCTGCGGTTTTCCCTAGCGCCTACAATATAGGGTTCTTCAAGAGGGGCATCAGAAGGTTTCTTCATGGTCGGCAGCACGAGTGTGACACCCCTGGTGTTGCATACGTCCATAGGCCACGGTAACCGCTTCCCATCAGGTGGGCCGTGTGCTTGTCTGCCAACTTAGTGGTATAAAAAAAAAATGCATGTTAATTAATATGCGCGTTAATTCCCGTTAACATTATTGTGTAAGACATAGGCTGCTATTATGCCGGGAATAAGCCCTTCGTGATCGCGGGAATGGTATCAGTGTTCCACGCGAGTGAAGCCATGGGTATAAGCTATTGTAAAGTGAACATATAACTAATACAATGTAACATATGACAGAGTTATAGGTTTTCCGATACCGTGAGTTAGAATTTTGTTAGTCGCGTTGTTTTATTGTTCTGACATTGTTGCAGTACTTGGTTCTGTGGGTTTTATTCATAGATTTAGAATACGCTAGATGCTTTGGGCGTTTGTTAAGTAGTGTGAAAATCAAGCGTGCTATATTTGAAGTGACAACTTCTTTAGACGCATTGGTAGTTACATACATAAACTCACGCCTATATCCCCGAAGGGGTAGGCGGAGGTGCTAGCAGTTTATGTTTAGGTCCCAATGTAATATGTGGCGAGCATATTGCCATTAACCGGGCACTTATAAACCTGCGATAAATACTCACATAACATAACATAAACTCACGCCTATATCACCGAAGAGGTAGACAGAGGTGCTAGCACCCACATTTCGATAATTATTATTAATAGTAGTATATACATACATACATATAATCACGCCTCTATCCCCGGAGGGTTAGGCAGTGAGGTGAAGTAACCACTTTCCATCAGATGGACCGTGAGCTTATCTGCCACCTGAGTTGTATAAAAAAAAATTCGACGTGAAAGAATCAAAGAATCAATTTCATTTATTCAGTTTAGGCACATAAAGAGCACATATGAACGTCAAAATTTTACAATTATGTATGTCAAGAAATGATATAAAAATATTAAACAATGTAAAAATAAACCATTTGAAAATGATTCTTTCGCTGGTTCGGTAGATTAGTTCTACTGAGAAGATACCAGCAAGAAACTCAGAGAACTACATTAGAACTAAGAAAAGACATTTGGGGATACACTATGTTACGTCATTGTAGCTTTTGTTATCTAGCATACTCTATATCTACGCGTTTCGCTTACAAAGTGTGTGTTTGTGTTATTGAGTCCTAAACTCATCAAATAAATGTTAGCTTCAGACTGTGACTTCGTCCTTTGTCAAAGTCAAAGTCAAAAATCATTTATTCTGCATATACCATTAAATCGGGATTTAAAAACGTCAGTACAAAAGGAAATAAGAAAACTATTTAGCAAATGGACCACCGCACCGGTTCGATACGCAACCCCGACCTGAGAATACTCCGGTCTATTTTCAAACATACAGTCTACTTAATCTAAATACAAAAATTTACTTGAGTAGCATAGTTGAGCGAACAGCACATTTCCAAGCTTGTTTATCATCCAAGTATTCTTGGATTTTATAATAGCCTTTCTTAGGGACCTTAAGAACTGAAAATGGTCCCACAAACGACAATAGTTTTACTTAGCTTGTGTTAAGGATAAACGTAACTACCTATTATTTCATAAATATCTACATACAACAACCAGACAAATATAAATATTTATATTCAAGCATACAAATATTTGAACTGAGTGAGAATCGAACCAGAGCCCTTTGACTTAGCAGTCGAACTCTCTACCACAACGCCACAGAGGTCATCACGTTTCATACATTCATTATATTAAGAATACGGCTACTTCTATAAATTTTATTCGTGGAAAGTACCGCGGAATGAAATATATATTCAGTCAAAATTAGGTTAAAGGACAAACTCACCCAATAAACTTGAGAATAATAAAACTAGAACGATGATAAAACTTGCAGCGATACCTATCTACGTATTGTCTGAGATAAAACAATAAAAAACGCGTTGAAAAGACTGCCAACTTTATACTTCAAACAAAGAACGACTAAAAAGACTTTTTGAGTTTATTTTTAAACTCAAAAAGTATTTAATTCAACGTGTAAGTTTTTATTTATTACTACTGGTAATCTATACCATTATATAATTGTATAGAGGTCAAATTTGAACAGTGGAGATATTTAAAAAAAGAATACTAAACAAAACAACATACATACATAATTTGTTTTTGGATTATTTTCTGTTTGTTTGTTTGATCGTGATGTACGCAAAAAACTACTGAACAGATTTCGAAGCGATTTTTATTGTTTGTAAGGTCTTAGTCAGACTTTAAAATCTTAAGCTGGTTTGATCGCAATCGGTTGAGTAGAACCGGAGTTATGGCCAAAAGTCACATTGACCCACATCCCCACAGGCAGATCCACGAGTATAGACTAGTTAAAAATAAAAATCATAAGTTTAAAAATGGAACATGGAAATAGAAACAGTCAATTTTTAAATCTATGAAAGTTTGGTTATTAAATAAAGTTTTGTGTCTAATATTTAAACTCTTTATTGTTTTTTCTTATTTGTTTTGTTCTAAAAGAAATGCAGGCTAATTCATCAGTTCGATTGGCACTAAGTTTTTGCCGACGGTTGTGGTATGGGGCGTAGAAGGCAGGCAGGAGGGAGGGGTCCACGCAGGCGCCATTTCCCGCCGTTTTCTCAGAACAGGGATGCCAGGTTTGCGAAAATTCGCAACAGTGAGGGAGGTTGTGTTTCTATGCTTATTTTTCAGACTTTATTTTTAGTTATTGTGATTAAGTAATGTATTAACAAGTATTTACATAAAATGGCTATTGAGAATATTTTGTCATTTGACTTGATCTGGGTTTGATTTAAATAAATATCAACTATTTTTGTGTCATTAATTTGTGTGTTAATTTAAGGTTATAAAGTATACAAGATATTAATTATTTTTAGGTACAGTTATTAAAAAAGAAGGTTACTTATGATAAAGAAATACTTACTGAAGGAATTATCTATTTATAAAAATTTTAGTACAAAATTTATAGTGTAAACAGTACAAGTACTCTAAATTAATATTGCTTCCTGTAAATGTAGTGATGTTATCCATATGTTGATTTAAATAAAAACAGTCACTAATGCCCATTCAGTAGTATATCTTAATGAATTATTGATGTGAAAACAAAAGCACTTCTAAAATTATTTATATGAAACCTACGCATTGTGTCGGCCATGTTTTATTTTTATCATTAGCGTTCTAAATGTAATCCCTTACATAAAGTACACGTAATTTGATTCTTTATAACTGAATAATGTGTACATGAATACACAACACATTAAATTAAATACACACAGAATTTCATAGCGTACCAAAAAAGCAATAGACAGCACATAAAGCTTGTTAATATGAATTATACGAGAATAGAAAATTTCTTTGTTTGTAAACAGAATATTAGTAATATTTCCTTTAATCCCCCCGGCTAAGTTAAATTTCTTGTGTTAGATGTGGGTTCATATCGATAGTGTAAGACAAAAAACCAAACCCGGGACCTCTCGATTATAAAGCCATCCTTAACCACTAAGTTACCAAAGCTTCAAACATGTCACTTAAAAACAAGATCTTCCCAACAATTGGAGTTTTAACTAACTCCCCGCTTTCACGAAATTTCCCCGGGAAATTTTCCCTAAGACCTTGGTAACATATACGTCCCGAATGGTCAGTCGTTTTGGCGCCGTCGTCACGGGCGGTCGACGGGAGTGCTCTAGCACCACGCGGTTCGTGTCTAACCTAAGAGAATCAAACAAATAATTGTGTCAAGTTCTGTGTCAGTGTTTTTGTGTCTGTGCCCATTTGTGTTATGTTCTCGCCTTATAAAAACTGTGAGTATATAAATATTTAATTAATTTTAAATGCATTTTTGTGGATTACACAGGATTCGTCGACCTTCAAATTGCTTTCTCGGGTATCTTCAGTATCGTAAATATAGGGGATTGTAGTAGTAATGCTCGTTCATAGACTTTTCATTTTATTTTTTTTGGTAAAGGTACCATTGTTTGGGGTAAAGTAGATATAAAATTTGGGAGAATAAGGCTCGGAATGTCGTATAAATTGTGGTTGAAGTTTTGCGTAAGTATTTATAAGGATATACTGTAGGGTATTTTGCAGTGTTTTTTTTAAGATGTAATGTTTACCTACGATAATCAATTTGTAGGCCAGCAATAAATGTTGATAGTTCGTAACATTTTATGCAGAGTATTTTTGCTAATAATTGGTTAGTTGAACCAAATACTCATATGCAATGCATTGCTATATACCAATGCTATTTATTTAATATTTTGAAATTACATTTTTATTTTTAAAATGCAAATGTGGACTATATCAATTTTAAAAATTAAAGTCATCATATATTTCTTAAAATTTCATTTCGTAAATGAAATTTTTATTTGTTATCAATAGTTCAATTAACGTTATTCATAATAATAGTTACATGTAATTGTAAATTATATAGGCAGTTACCGATTTATTTGTTTTGCAATTTAAATAAATCGTAATTATTTATGTTTCTAAAATATAAACATATTGAGGTGTTGAGTGTTATATAAATGTTATTAGAACGAATAACGTTCTTGATGCTCTTGGCTAATTTATGATTATGATTTTATTGTTTATGCTTTTAGAGAAATATCATAAATGAACTAAATACTAATAACCACAGATTTGGATGTCTTTTTTTTAATATGATCATATTTTTTTTGTATGAAAGAAAGAGATATAAAGAAAATTTTGGAATATGCATGGCAAAACATCGGCACCTAACTAACGATAGCCACAAGTTAAATGATATTAAACATAATATATGGGTAACTATGTTTTTGAGATAAAACTATATGTACCTTATCTTATCACGATGGGTTTCGTGTTATTTTATGATACTATGTCACAGTAAGCTTTAATTTTAATTAACATATTTGCAAAATAATTACTTAAATGAATATTGTGGACGTTGAAATTTAAATAATATACTTTTAAAAGAATATTAGAATTTTACCAATATTCCCTCTAACCTCTCCAGCTGAGCTAAATTGCTTGTGTTAGGAGTGGGATTACGTCGGTAGTGTAACAGCCAGGATTCGAATCCGGGGTCTCTCGATCGTAAGGCTGTTTTAAAAGTGTTCTATAATTTAAAGTTTATTTGTTTCTTTTTAGTTTGAATTACTCAAAATATTGATATTTATTGTAACTTAAACATGTAAGACGGGATTTACTCAATTACTACTATTTGTATATTGTACAAATCGTATTAATGACAATGTTAATGTTTTATACAAATTTGTGAGTAATTGTATATTATAATATAATATTTTATGTACCTATTAATGTCATACATGTTGTAGTCATTGGTGATTGTCAAGTGAAAGATTGAATACTTATATGGGTACTTTCATCATCGATATAGTAAAGTATAAAATAAAAGATGTAATTGTTGTTAAAAATTGTAAATAGTTTGATTTAGTTCAAATTTTTGCGTTTAGCCCAAAAATTCTGATTCGCCCGAACAAACAATGTTTTCGCGTAAATTGTAAACGTATTTGGCACCCACAGGACAGGCTTTGGCTAGTGTGGGGTCACAGTATAATAATTAACATTGTTACATACTATTTGGCAATAAATGAATTTTTATTTTTATTATTTATTTATTAAATAAAGTTCAGAGTTGTTTTAATTAATTACAAATAGGATTACTTGGAGGGCAATATTTATCAAATTATTTATTTAGTAACCAACTAGTGTAAAAACAATAAAATCATGAAAGTATCTTAAACGAAAACCGCGTACCAAAATCGTAGTGAATGGTGGAAGTTGGAAAATTGACCACGCTCATGAAATCTATACTTTTAATATTAAAAAGATGGAGAGTTTATTTATTTGAACGCGCTAATCTCAGAAACTACTAGTTCGAAAAATATTTTTGTATTAAATAGCCCGTTTATTCATGAAGAGCTATATACCATCACGCTATTAATGAAGGGAGCGGAGCAGGGATCATAAATATCAACAAATCCGGCAATTTTTCTTACATTTTTAAAGTCTTAAAATAGAAGACGAAAAAAAAGAGTATCACAATAAACGGGATATTTACCATGTTTCATTGTTTTGAGTTACCGATATTTCGGCGCTGTTGCAAGCACCATGATCACGGAGGAACTGGAGTAGTGGCGGCGAACAGAGAAAAAGTTTTTTTCTAGGAGTAATTATATCAATCGTCTTTTCGAGTTCTTTTACTACGCGTATCTGCACTACTATTGATTTCACTCTCCGTTTATTGTGATACTGATGTGAGTGACCATGATAGTTTAAATGAATAAAATATGGACTCAAAGAGGTAACATGAAGTTTTAAATATGCCACAGGCAAAGCTGGGGTGGGTCAACTAGTTGTTTAATTTTAGTTTTAATATATTTTTTAATTTAAAGTGCATGAATCATATTCCGTACCAAGGAAGGTAGAGTTTGTAGAGAATTTAATACTACCTGAACGGTATACGCTATAGAGTATTAGGTTAGGGTATGTAGAGCTAAGAGCTTGACTCTCCATGAGATATGATTTTTTTTTTTATGTGTGCAAATATCCCCACGGATGCCTCTCCGCCGGAGCTGGTGGGAGAGGTTATGTCGGATGCAAACAGACTAAAACGCACGGCACCTGTGGGTCATTATTGATGGCCGAAGGTGAGGTTGACAGGCATATCCCTCGCACCCTGGTTGACCCAGGGCCACCTATCTCGATCTGGTCCTCCTCGGGTGCGGGTCCACCAACTCGTCTTCGAAAACGAGGAGACACACAACGCGCGCCACCGCCGCGGTCTTCTTCTGCTAGGGTGACAGGCGGCTCCTTTCCTCACCCCCAGGCCTGCGCTCATGGGGGGACGGAGGTCCTTCATCGACCTGAGATATGACTTCATACAGTACAAATAATATGCACTCATCTTGGTGTTAGTTGTAATATTTTAGGTGGGTAGGTATAATAGAACAGAGAAAACTGATGTTATGCTCTATGGGTAACTTATTGCCAGTCAACATTATATTGCGATCCACAGACGTGATCCAGTATCGTGATCTAATATTTGCACTAATCACGTTATTGCAACAATTTCATCAATACGGCCTATAAGGTATTAATTTCATGGCTAATGTATTAATTTGTATATTTTTATATCTGTTAGATATAAGCGTATAATATATATCATGGTAAATGTTTTGATGAGCTGTTCTAATTAGTCCCACCCTCCCCTTTCCTACACAGGACAACACGTGCATGGCTTAAATGTCACCCGCACACGGTGCAGAATATCCGATCAAGAACCAAGCGGTTCGGAGACTCTTTCCTTTGTTACACAATTAAGGTCTGGAATTCATTACCCTCCCGTGTTTCCTTCTTCGTACAATCCCGGGTCCTTTAAGCGGGGCGTGAAAAAGCTTATGATGAGGCGGTCAAGCTGAGTGTCACCATTGTAACATGGTATATGTAAGTAATGGTGACCCTCTTTTCTGAGACTCTGCCTTCAGTTTTCCAACAGGCGAGGCGAAATCTAATTGATTTGTCATATTTAAAAAAACAGTGGTAAATCAATATAATCCCTACTACATTCACTCTGTCTGTATGTTACGCTTTTACGTTTATGTAAGCTACTGTATCGATTGTGATGAAAAAAATAAGTTTAAAACTTAAACCCGACTACTGACAAAGTATTAAACAAGATAATATTTCTCTACAATGTATTGTTTTGTTAGACTAAGTGGCATACGACCAAGGCTATCCTTGATATTTTCTTGTTTAATACTTTTTCAGTAGTCAGGTTTTAAACTTATTTTTCTATTTACATTATTTTGGGGCAAGCAATAGGTATAAGTTACACATATTTGAAATGTGCTAATTAAGCTCTTTCAGTTGATACCAAACACGACATCTTTATCTCAAATTTATTTTTTAACACAGTACTTGATGACCGTTAGAGATTCAGTGACACGTTATAAAGTCTGTAACCAGAGTACTAAGATGCTTCTACATAACATAAACTTACGCCTACATTCCCGAATGGGTAGGCAGAGGTGCTAGCACCCAAATTTCGCCAGTTTATGTTTAGGTCCCAATGTAATAGGTGGCGAGTCTATTACCATTAACCGGGCACTTATAAGCCTGCGATAAATACACAGCATGCAAAGCATCAAAAAATCATTGGTGTGTGCCATGGTAAAACCTGGGATCGAACCCGAGACCTCGTCTCAGCAGTCCATTATCCATACTACTATGCTACCGCGGTTCTTGATGCTTGAGGCGATGCTTCTAACGATATCTTATTTGTCCAGTTCTAAGTAGTATAATTTACATCTACGCGAGAGGAGCCGCAGTGTTCAGCTAGTGCGAATATTCACCTACAAAGAGAATAGAGTTTATCTAAAAATAACCTAAAAATAAAGATGACAATTAGGTTAAATCCTACTGTTTACATACTAACCTACATTGAAGCTAATAAAAAGCGTAAAAAATATATTGATACACGGGGGCTATTACGTGAAATATATCTGGGTCATCAAAATTATGTTATATGTAACTCATATTTATATTGTCATCGGAAATCAACTAAAAATATTTTTTTAATCCATACATACATACACATAATTACGCCTTTATCCCTGGAGGGTTAGGCAGAGATGAATCCGTATTTCACCAATCATTAAATTCGGTCCCACGTAATAATAAGCCGGCACTATTGTTGATTCGAGCCATGCATCTGAGGCTGAGTCACGGCTGTATGTATCTTTCTGATGTTAAACAGCCCTATCCCTTAGTCGCCTTGTACGACACCGCATGGGAAGAGATGAGTGGTCCAAATTCTACTCTGCCGCGAAAATTATTGATGTGAATAATATTAAAATTCATATAAAATAATAATAATAATGACATATTATTTCTTCACCCGTAAGTAATGTTTTTTATATAGTGTTTGCGCCAATTTTAAAGCCACCATGTTTTTTACAAGGCATGACTATATAATAATACGCTATTTCTTGTCTCAATTAAAACGCCTTTGTATGAGCATCGGACGCTCACTTGAACAATATTTTTATTTATAGTTATAGTGGATAAAAATTGCGATATTTTTATTTACGCGTTTTTAGAACGCCCGTCCGCGTGGTTAAGGTCACGCGTTTGAGTGGATATAAACAATCTTCAAAAAATAATCACGTCATATCGAAAACATGGATTTGTTGATGAAATAATGTTGATATTGTTTTTGATGAGATGAAAACATATTTAAACTTACATACATACATACATAATCACGCCTTTATCCCCGGAAGGTTAGGCAGAGATAAATTAACACAAATATTTCACCGATAATTTTATTCGGTCCCACGTTATAGGTGGTGTCCTATTGCCGTATTTCGGGCACTATTGTTGTTTCGTGCCATGCTGGCATGCAGGCTGAGTCTGAGCTGTAGGTATATATCTGTCTGATGGTAAACAGCCCTATCGCTTAGTCGCCTTGTACGACACCGCATGGGAAGAGATGGGGACTGGATATCATCTCCATTGGTCAACTTGGAAGTTATTATTAAATCACTTTCGGTCGCAAGATGGCCGCTGCAAGGATTATATAGTAAATAAATCTATACCTATATAAATAATAATAAATTTTATTTCCCAGAAAAAGTTATACGATTAAGCACATAATGGTTTGCCGCTATATTAGAATTTAGGTAATTTTTTTTTTATACCACTTAGTTGGTAGACAAGCACACGGCCCACCTGATGGAAAGTAGTTACCGTGGCCTATGGACGTCTGTAACACCAGAGGAGTCACAGTCGCGCTGCCAACCCTGTAAGTAGGGTAGGCTGGTAGGCAATGAACCGCGGGTACCGTATGAACCAGTATAGGTAACAAACGAATGCGACGTTGCCGCTTTGTGCATTCAACGTGTCAGGACTCGTTCCCCATGTTGGTGCGGCTTACTCCAGTCGCCGGCCTGTTGCCGTCATAAGCACGCGCGTACGTCGCGTTGATGTGTTTTTGTGTGTGAAAACGGCGAAAAACACGTGAGTTTTGTTTTTTTTTACTTTTATTATTATTGCTCTTACTTTACTATGAGTGCATTCTGTGTATGTTGTGGGTTTTTGTGCTTTTTTGAGTATATTTTTTAAATAGCTTGGAGTCACTGAATGCCTACAATATTAGCTAAGGTTTTCGAAACTAGGAGTGGTACACAGTTAACCATTTAATCTCGGCACACAATGAACCGTGGTTCAATGTGTACCACATTTATGTTCATTGTGTACCACATTTATGTTCATTGTGTACTACCTATTTAACATTATTTTTAAGTAATAATAAGTAGGTACCAATGTGTGTTGTAGTACGTGTGTAATTTATGTAGGTACTTAAATAAATACTCTATAAAGCGTTCTGAAAAGGTTCCTTTTTTATTTCAGCATGGGGCGAAACACAGTGGGAAGAGAAGCCCGTAAAAAAGGAGCAATTCCGCCAGAAGACATGCAAAAAGGCATACAACTGCACTTAGCCGGGTTAAGTATCCGAAAAGCAGCAAAAGATGCTAACCTTCCCTATCCTACATTACGAAGATACGTAATAAAATACTTACAAGATCCGTCTTGTAGTTTAGAACCTCATTACAACGCCAGTAAAATTTTTACTGACGAGCATGAAGAGAGTCTGAAGGAATACGTATTGGATTGTGCAATTAGATTTTACGGATTAACATCTAAAGACTGTCGCAGGATTGCTTACCAAATGGCAGTAATTAACAAAATCAATATGCCACCTTCATGGCAGCAGTATGAAATGGCAGGACGAGACTGGATGAGAGGGTTCAGGGCAAGACATCCTCAATTATCAATTAAAAAACCTGAGGCCTGTAGTATGGCTAGAGCTACTTCGTTTAATAAGCACAACGTACAAAAATTTTTCGATAATCTTAAACAAGTTTTAAGTCGAAATGCAAGCTTTGCTAATGGAAGTCGTATATATAATCTCGATGAAACATCTACCACCACAGTGCAACGACCTCAAAAAGTTTTAGCAGCTAAAGGAAGTAATGTGTGTAAGGTCACAAGTGGAGAACGTGGAGTGTTAGTTACTACTTGTTGCATTGTGAACGCTATAGGCCAGGCACTACCTCCAGCAATGGTGTTTCCTCGAAAGAATTTTAAGTCGCACATGTTGCATGGGGCACCACCTGGGACACTTGGGCTAGCCGCAGCCAGTGGATGGATGAATGCACAATTATTTGTTGAAGTAATGAAGCACTTTATCCAGGTATTTTGATGGTTATATGGATAAGGTATAGGTACCGTTTGTATGTTCTTACGGCAAAGATAAAATTATGCTTATTAATATTTATTTGTTTCAGTTTACTTCAGCTTCAAAGGATAACCCCGCTTTACTTATTCTCGATAACCATGAAAGCCAACTTTCCATAGAGGCTCTAGATCTGGCAAAAGCCTCGGGTGTGACTATACTTACACTTCATCCTCATACCACAGCCAGGATGCAACCCTTGGATGTTGGACTAAATGGTCCTTTCAAAACATATTATTATGCAGCAATAGACTCATGGTTACTTCGTAACCCAGGTAAAACTTTAACCATTTATAATGTAGCCGAGTGCGTAGGTATAGCGTATATGAGGGCTATGACTCCGACAAATATTACGCAAGCTTTTAAGAAATGTGGAATATTCCCCTTTGACGACAATATATTTACAGACATAGATTTCACACCCAGCGACGTCACTAATAGACCAGCACCAGAAAATGTAACAGATGTAGTAGATTGCCGAGAACCTGATGCTAATCAACGTTGTGATTCACCTTCTATACTAACTCCTGGTTTTCATTGTGACGATGATGAAACTGATGCAGAATTAGATCATATTATTGATGAATGTCTCTATAGCGAGCCAGTACCATCTACTTCATATGTCCAGAAACCCTCACAAACATCTATTGATAATAAGCCACGACGAGAATCATCACATACTAGCATTGCATCCAATTCTAAAATATTACATGAACCTACTAAATCCTCGACAGGAGAACAAATAAAATCAGAGACACACTCATCAGACGTCTCACACCTAGGCACTCCAGGTAATTTCATTTCTCCAAAAATGTTCAGGCCACCTTTAAAAGCAGGTCCTCGCAATAATAGGTTGAAGAGAAAAGTAGGTAAAAGCATGATAGCTACCGACACACCAGAGAAAAACGCTTTAATTGAAAACAAAAGACCAAAAAAGGCGAGGGTAGTCAAAACTGCTCTATTTGCAAATAGCATTAAAAGAAGAGGAAAATCGGTTTCTTTGTCAGACGAGGAAGAAGAAGAATTTATGCCTAGCGGTTCATCTTCTGGCGGTGAAGACTTTATCGTGGATTCCGATGAGGACGAAGTAGTTTTAAACGACAATTTCCCTAAGTTATCACGGGAACCCCGTTGTGAAGACTACGTAATTGTTGCATTTATGACAAAAAAAAGCAAAGTGTACTACATAGCACAAATTTTAGAAGAACTACATGATGTCTGTAGGCTGATTAGGTTTAGAAAACCAATAAATAGATGTGGTATTTGTTTGTTACTTATAATTTCATAGATGTGTTCATTTATTATAAATACTTAGATTTAATACAACTGATTAGTAACTAAAGTTCCTAAAAATTACCTATATTATTAAAAATATACCTGCTGACTGATTACTATTTTAAAGTAATAAATATTGAAACTTAAAACGTGTTTTATTTATACTGTTTAAAAGAAACAATCGACATATCCTTATCTGTGATTCATTGTATACCACACGGTTCAACCCATCCTACCCCCCCTATTCATTGCGTGCCCTACATTGTACGCAATGAACCATTTTCCTTTTTTTTAAAAAAGAACGATAACTGAGAAATCATTAAATATTACCCAAAATTTGGAACAAATTATGTTACTTAATTAAATAACCTACGTGTAGATAAAAAAAGATGTTTCTAAACACTAATAACAACAGTGCTAGAGGTCTTCAAACTTTTTGTGGTTCAATGCCTACCATTCCACCCTACAGAGTTTCTGTGCCGTCAGTAGAAGACAAATCAGGACAAGCCTTTAGTCTTCCCACTGACGGCACAAATTCTCCAGTGAGCTCTGGCTACCCTACTCACCGCTGGGAACACAACACGAAGTTATTATAACCGCGGTATTCTGTAGGGCAGAGGTACTTCCCCAGTCGGACTGCTCAATCGGGCGGATATACCGCCGTGTACATACCACGATAGCCTAGTGGTATGGGTAATGGACTGCTGAGACGAGGTCTCGAGTTCGATCCCAGGTTTACCATGGCACACACCAATGACTTTTCGATGCTTTTCGACGTTATGTGTGTATTTATCGCAGGTTTATAAGTGCCCGGTTAATGGCAATAGGCTCGCCACCTATTACATTGGGACCTAAACATAAACTGGCGAAATGTGGGTGCTAGCACCTCTGCCTACCCCTTCGGGGATATAGGCGTGAGTTTATGTTATGTTATGTTTATACCGCCGTGTCCTACCTCCTTTAAAATTAGGGTTCTCTGAATTTCAAACTAGGTATTGACCTGTATTCTGGAATTCAGTAAGTTGTATCTTTGTGTAAAATCTTATAATGATACTTAAGATTATTATAGTGACACATGAGAAAGACAAATAACATTACCTTAGATAATAATGAGAGAGCGACAAATTAATTATATTTATTTGTGCGTGTGTATGAGAGTGAAAGTGTGTGTGTGTGTGTGTGTGTCAAGTGTCCTACGATTGCAGCGCCCAATACCAGTCCAAACACATTGGATCTGGCCTATACTGCAGAAGACCTTAAGAGAGCTATAGATAACGCTGTTGCTGTAGCCAAATTATGGGCCGACGACGAAATACAAGAATCTAGCATATACATATTTACCAGATCTTGCCATTGACTTAAAGAAACAGACTACTTGGCTTAACTGGGTTTCTTGTTCTTAAATAACATCCATGGCAAAAGGGTTTTCTTGTATACCACCTGTTTTGTTTGTCTGTATGTGTAACGTATAAAATATGAGACTAAAATGAACTAACAAATTGAGAGCGGGCCTGCTCTAGACATTTAATAAATGTTCCTCCTCCATGGTTATAATAGACCCAAATCTGGTAAAAATGTTTAAAATAATGACAAGGATGTTCCGTAATGCGAACAAATAAGGTCAAACTCGAGTCAATTACGAATTAGACTGGGGTAGTACCTCCACTCTACTCACTCTACTGCCACGGCAATAATAACCTCATGTTGTGTACCCGACGGTGAGTAGGGTAGCCAGAGTTCTTGTGCTGTCCGTGGTAAGACTAAAGGATTGTCCTGATTGTATTTTTTTTTATACCACTTAGGTGGCAGACAAGCACACGGCCCACCTGATGGAAAGTGGTTACCGTGGCCTATGGACGTTTGTAACACCAGAGGAGTCACAGTCGCAGGACAAGCCTTTAGCCTTTAGTCTTTCCACTGAGAGCACAAATTCTCCAGTGAGCTCTGGTTACCCTACTCACCGCTGGGAACATAACACGAAATTATTATAGCCGCGGTATTCTGTAGGGCGGAGGTACTGCCCCAGTGGGACTGCTCAATTGGGCGGAAATAACGCCGTGTCCTACCCCCTAATAATGTTTCTTCTATACTGACGGCACAGAAACTCTCCGTTCCTACTGGGTCGGTAGCACGGACGCAACTCCCCTGGTGTTGCACACTTTCATAGGTCACGGTAACCACTTTCTATCAGGTTGTTCGAGTAGAATCATGGACAATAGTTAATAGTACTTACCATCTCTTTTCTTATATCCATAACTTACCATAATATCACAGACCTGTAAGAGCACCCTGGGTCGGCCGGGATGCGAGGGATATGTCTGTCAACCTCACCTTCGGCAACCAAAACAACCCACAGGCGGCGTGCGTTTTAGTCGGTTCGAGTCCGACATAACCTCCTCCACCGGCTCCGGTGGGGAGGTATCCGTGGGGATTTTGCGCACGTAAAAAGAAAAAAAGACCTGTAAGAGCAACAGCTACAGAATCTAAACGAGAACAACAAATGTCACAATCTACGTCCGTGACTAAAAAAAGATAATAATTGTCTATGGAACAGAACCACCATGAACAATGCAGCCATTTTATATTCAATTATTTAACAATGAACGTGTGAATTGTTTATTGAAGTAATTATCGATATGGCGAGTAATTCATCCTACTAATATTATAACCATGTTGCGGTTTTCCCATGCGCCTACAATATGGGCTTCTTCAAGCAGGGGGTCATTAGAAGGTTTTTTCAAGGTCGGCTGCGCGAGTATAACGCCCCTATATACTTAGATACTCCCCTGGTGTTGCACACGTCCATAGGCCACGGTAACCATTTTTTTTTAATACAGGACACGCCAACTTGACTTCACCTCGCCTGATGGTAAGCTAAAGGCAAAGTCTCAAAGAGGGTCACCATCACAGACACTAAGTGTTACAATGGTGGCACTCAGCTTGGCGGCTTCATCGAATGCTTTTTCATGCCCTGCTTAAAGGCCCCGGGACTGTAGGAAGAAGGAAACATGTGTGCTGGTAATGAATTCCAGGTCTTGGTGGTGCGGCAAAAAAAAGAGTCTCCGAACCGCTTGTTTCTTGCTCGTACATTCTGCACATCTTCCCATCAGATGGGTCGTGTGCTTGTCTGCCACCTATAAAATGTAAGAAAAATGCATGAATATGAGTATTGGTCTGGTCGTCCCTCGGAGAGTACGTTAAGCCGTTGATCCCGGTTGCCATACTAACATCTATCATCGTCATTAGGAGGCATTAGGAGGTTTCTTCAGGGTCGGTCCTAGAAGAAACCTCCCAATGCCCCTTTTGAAGAACCCCATATTGTAGGCGCATGGGAAAACTGCAGCAGGGAGTTCATTCCACAGCGTGAGTGTGCGTGAGATGAAGTTTCTTTCATACCGCACAGTGCGTACCGTCTCATTTATACAAATATTTGCACTGAGCGGGGATCAAACCCGTGCCTCCTGCGTAGTCTGCCTATGGATATTTATTTATTCTATATCTATACCTTTACCTAGCTGGCCCCTCATTCTGA
Organism: Eilema griseolum; assembly: GCA_963662185.1. Lineage (NCBI taxonomy): Eukaryota > Metazoa > Arthropoda > Insecta > Lepidoptera > Erebidae > Eilema > Eilema griseolum. The sequence goes on from OY759252.1 coordinate 1,723,100, forward strand.
GTGACAAACTATTTCGTATCTACACAAGTTCGTTAAAGCATCTAAAAGTTCTCTCCGTTTTCTCACGTTACGACTGCGTTTGAAATTCGATGTCACTGACAATAATGCCCCTGGTAAGTATATATCCCAGGTCAAACTATCGCTAAGCTAGGCATAAAGAGGTGAACACACAGGTTTACGAGCCAGGCTTAGTGACCCAGACCCATAAACTGATTTCCCAGTGGAAATCTCGTTTTTTATTAGCGGCCCACAGCTCATAACACTTGTGGAGTTAGCACGGCGCTTGTTCATTTATTTTAGGTTAACAGATTATAAAAGTGTTAGATCATTTTTGGTAAAACATTAAATTAAATTTCAATTAACAACCATCCAGGGACTTGAAGAAATTTTAAGTATATGGAATTTAAAATTTTGGACTCTCTGGCCTCTCTACAGAGAGAAGAGATGAATAGTAGGCAATTTTGTATTCTTTTTCTTATCAAGACTTTTGGCTCCCAGTGCTATTCGGTATTGACGCAGGTATTTTTCTCGAGGTAGAGAGGGAATCGGATGATAAATCTACTGTTACATGGCTCTCTAGTGGAAGGGAAGGGGGGGGGGGGGGTGGACTGACATCTCTGCCTACACTTTCACGAATATATAGCCTTTTACTTAATCGTAGCTCTAAACCCGATTGCGCTACTGAGTCTCTGTGTTTGGTTGAACTTCGACATTTTCCGTGAAGCGACTGTCGACTGACTTACGAATTATATAAGTTGTTGTTGAACTTTTTAGGGTTCCAAATACACGTAATTACTACCACAGATGTTTGTTTGGTAATCGAGACCTTATCCATACCACAGATAATATAATATCCATACCTACAAATATTTACACAGAGCAAGAATCGAACCCACGCCTCCTGAGAAGCATTGGCGTTCATTACCACCTGCCCCAGCTGAGGTTGTCTTTGACTTGTATACTTATAAGTAAATTAAAGTTTCAATCTACTTATATTATTACACTACAATAAAAATACACCTTTCCTATAACGCTAAAAAAGGTACGCAAAATTTAAATAACTTTACCAGTAAAATTTAATCCCCATGTCATCCCATGTCCACAAGGGGTGGGCATTGGCGGGCATGCAAACACCGTGCTGGCATTTTGTTGTGGTTTCCTGGCTAGCGGAACATTTTGCAGCGAATTTTACTGTCCGCTTTCGACACGATATGTTTCAAAATGGCGGTAGTTGAATAAAAACAATCTACTCGATAAAATGTCGCTACTCGCAATAATTACGTTAAAATCTCAAACTAAAAGAATAACATAGAAGGTATGAATTGAACTAGTGTGTGAATACTTTAGTATGAATTTTTTATATACAACTTAGGTGGCAGACAAGCACACGGCCCACCTGATGGAAAGTGGTTGCCATGACCTATGAACGTGTGTAACACCATTGGAGTCACATCCGTGCTGCCGACCCTGTAAGAACAGAGATTTTGTGCCGTCAGTGTAGAGGACAAAGCAGGACAAGCCTTTGGTCATCCCACTGACAGCACAAAAACTCTCCAGTGAGCTCTGGCTACCATACTCACCGCCTCACTAACTTGAAGTCAGTTAGTTCTTGTACAATATACAAATTTACAATATATTCTAATTAATATTACAATATATGAACAGCCGCGTGGTTCCCGGCAGAGTAGAATTTGAACCACCCCATCTCTTGCGGTGTCGTACAAGGCGACTAAGGGATAGGGCTGTTTAACATCAGACAGATATATACAGCCCAGACTTAGCCTCAAGTGCATGGCTCCAGTCAACAATTATAGTGCCTGGAAGACGGCAATAGTCTCACCCCCTATTACGTGGAACCGAATGATTGGTAAAATGTGGATGTTAATACACCTCTGCCTAACCCTCTGGGAATAAAAGCGTGATTATGTGTATATATCTACGTAATATTTTTTAATGAAATACTTACTAAACGCATTTTAAATAATATCTTTTTATATTTAGGACACGTTAATTAGACTTCGCCTTGCCTTGCGATAGTGAGCTGAAGGCAAAGTCTTAGAAAAGAGGGTCACCATTACTTACATATACCATGTGACAATGGTGACACTCAGCTTGGCGGCCTCATGATATGCTTTTTCACGCTCTGCTTAAAGGACCCGGCACTGTAGAATGAAGGAAACACGTGAACTAGTAATGAATTCCAGACCCTAATGGATATTATTGTCAATAGATGCTCTTTCTCACACTTCTCTAAAAGGACTCAAGATTTTTTAATAATACAACTTAGTAGGCAGACAAGCACACGGCCCACCTAATGGAAAGTCGTTACCGTGACCTATGAACGTGTGCAACACCAGAGGAGTCACACCCGTGCTACCGACCCTGTAAGACGAAAACACTTGTGTTAGTAAAGAATTTTAAAACTTTTGTTTTTGTCAGCATATTTGGGGAAATGTTATAAAAACTCTGCTTACCTCTTTGATATCCTCATCATATCAAACCTCAGGTCTTAAATAAAACAATAAAATAAACAAAAACAAAAATATAAATCTATAAGTTGAGCAAACAAAAGTGTTAGAAACAATTATTTCAATCGTTTTAATTCGTTTCCGGGGTTGAACACCCATAAATTGGGTTTACATTTTTTGTATAAAATTGTTGGAATTAAATTCTATTCCTCCAAGTGCGGCCCGCAAACGGATTTATGAATATTTACGGATTTATAAAATATAATACTGAAGTGTCAGTTTTTATACTACTACGATAGCGAATAAGCATAACATCATCTATCCGTTGTTTGTGTGGTGAACCGCGTTACGTAGTGTGCCATATTCATTCTTATTACTTAAACATACATACATATAAACTCACGCCTATGTCCCCGAAAGGGTAGGCAGAGGTGCTAGCACCCACATTTCGCCAGTTTATGTTTAGGTCCCAATGTAATAGGTGGCGAGCCTATTGCCATTAACCGGGCACTTATAAACCTGCGATAAATACACACATAACTGCGAAAAGTCATTGGTGTGTGCCGTGGTAAAACCTGGGATCGAACCCGAGATCTCGTCTCAGCAGTCCATTACCCATACCACGGGGCTACCGTGGTTACTTTATTATTACTGAAAACAAATTATTAATAAATTTATTACTTATAAAAGTAGATCTACTCCTTATAAGAATACTCTATCCCTTGAAATATTTTTCTTTTAAATTTTAAACTGACACGTTCCATGTTGTACAATTTTTTCCTGGTCCTGGTCAAAACGTCAGGCAAATCAAAGGTGTGTATATATCTATATTACGATTCCCGTTTCCGAGGACGAGTTGGGGACTTTGTGGTCCACACACCCGAGGACTGGTTCGGCCGGGGTGCGAGGGATATGCCTGTCAACCTCACACTCTTCCCACTCACACACCTCAATTTTGACAACCAAAAACGACCCACAGATGCCATGCGTTTTAGTCCGTATATCCGGATCTATCCGGATATTTCGACTTCACCAGATAATACTTTTTGAATACAATTACTTTCATTGTTTCTTGCAGAATAATCTCAGTACTGTACACTCGCACACAGAATCCCTCATCAGAACTGCAAATCCATTCATAAATGACAGACATAGTTCCGTTTTAACAAATATTTATATGAAAAATTACTTATAAAAACTATTAAACAAGAAAATATCAAGGATAGACGTGGTGGTATGCCACTTATCCATAAAATGTGTTGTTTTGTTAAAGTAAGTGGCATACGACCACGATTATCCTTGATATTTTCTTATTTAATACTATTCAAAGCGTAATTTTTTAATAGTCGGGTTTTAGTTTTATAAACTTTTTATTTATTTTAATTTGGGGCTAGTAATACGTATAATTTATATATATTAAAATGTACTAATCAAGCTCTTCCATTTGTTCAAATCAAATTTATTTTTAACACAGTACTTTGACTGCTAGAGGGCGCCACATTAGATTCAAGGACAAGTCATGTAGCCTATAACCAGCGGACGATCGACCGGCGTCGGTCGGCGTGAGATGTCGTGCGGTGTTCCACAGGGATCGGTTCTCGGGCCGCTACTGTGGAACATTGGATACGACTGGGTGCTTCGCGGTGAGCTTGCGGACGGCGCCGCCGTCACGTGCTATGCGGACGACACGCTAGTGACGGCGAGCGGGGCTACACACCGCGAAGCGATCCTGAGGGCCACGACCGCGGTTGCTCAAGTCGTGGAACGGATCCGGCGGCTGGGCCTTGAGGTGGCTTTGCATAAATCCGAGGCCATGTTCTTTCATGGACCTCGGCGCACGCCACCACCTGGTTCCAGTCTCACAGTGGGAGGCACTCTCATCGGCATCAAGCCCCAGATGAAATATCTGGGGCTCGTGCTCGACGGCCGGTGGGACTTCGGGAAGCACTTCCGAAGTCTGGGCCCCAAATTGGCGGGCACAGCCAACGCTCTGGCGCGGCTACTGCCCAACCTGAGGGGCCCGGAGGACTCCTGCAGGAGACTCTACGCGGGTGTCGTGCGGTCCATGGCCCTGTACGGGTGTCCCGTGTGGGCGGACACCCTGAGTGATCGGCACATGCTCCTGCTGCAGCGTCCGCAGCGGAAGTTGGCGTGCCGCATCATAAGGGGGTACCGCACGATATCATTCAACGCGGCGAGTCTCCTCGCCGGATCGCCACCATGGATCCTGGAAGCGAGATGCCTTTCGGCGCTATACCTATGTCATGTCGCTATAGCTATGTCGGATGCACAAAGAGCCAACGTCCGAGTGCCATCACTGCGACGCGAGCGAGGACTCAGGTCCGCACACACTCACCGAGTGTCCGGCGTGGGAGACGCCGAGGCGGGAGCTTGTGGCGGCCCTGGGAGTGAGGGTTCTCACGCTCTCCACCTTGCTCGCGGCGATGGTTCGCTGCGCGGATGCGTGGGCGGCCGGCGCCTCCTTCTGCGAGCAAGTAATGCTCGTGAAGGAGGAGGCGGGGCGGGAGCGGCAGCGGGAGCGACGAAGAATCGCAAGACAAGCTGCCCGCGTACGAAGGCAACTCGGGCGTCGGAGGTCGATGAACGACCTCCGCCCCCATGAGCGCCGGCCTGGGGGTGACAGGTGATGCCGCCTGTCACCCTGGCAGAAGCAGGCCGCGGCGGTGGCGCGCGTGGCGCGCCTCCCCGTTTCCGGGGACGAGTTGGGGACTCTGTAGTCCCCACACCCGAGAAGAGGGCCAGATCGTGAGAGATGGCCCTGGGTCGGCCGGGGTGCGAGGGATATGCCTGTCAACCTCACCTTCGGCAACCAAAACGACACACAGGCGGCGTGCGTTTTAGTCGGTTCGAGTCCGACATAACCATAACCTCCTCCACCGGCTCCGGTGGGGTGGTATCCGTGGGGATTTTGCGCACGTAAAAAAAAAAAAAAAACCAGCGGACGATCAAGACGCTTCTAACGATAGCTTACTTGTTCAGTTCTAATAAGTAGTTAAGGAGCTATGAGGGAACAGATGAACCTACATACATACATAGCCTATCAAAATCATAACCCTCCATTGGCTACGCCGTAGTCGGGTAAAAAGAAACCAAATTGCAAGCCTCTTTTAGAAGTCGATCAACAAAGTGTATCAAAATTCATTTACGGAAATTGAAAGATCACTGATCATTTTCTCATCAAGAACACCTCGCCGGTAACAAGATCACCAATATCAAGACTTAATTAAAACAAAGTTGGTTAGGAACGTGTCCGGTATCACTTGAGTGAAATGGAACGGCTTGTAGTGTGGATCAGGCGAGATCGGGCCGAGGACGCTTTAGAACGGATCCGGAATTAGATAGCTACACGGAACAGATCAGGGTTTACGGGGCAAACGTGAGCGTGATTAAGCGGCTTCTATGTTGAGGAATGTCATTAAGAAATACAGAACGTCCTTTAGATTGTGGGACATACGTGGGTTTGGTTTGGAACAATTATATCTGCGGTATTAAAGGGTTAAGGTGCTTGGGTACTAGTTTAATAAATAAATGTACCTTCAAGGGTACGTTTTATTTGTTTAGATTCAATCTGTAGCTTGTACTGGTCCTAGAACGCTCATAAACATACTTAGATAATATTTTATTTTGAAATATATTCCAATAATATTTCCAACGAATTCTCTAAGTTTCTTGACGGAGTCTCCTCAGATCAGGGCCGTGTGTGGATCCGGTGCTGCGGTGGTTCAATTGGGTATTTGACTGACTAGTCAAATTAGTTACTTTTTACTAAACGTCATAAGGTACGTTAGAAGGAAACTTGTATTAAATCATTTATTGTGACGTCATAATATCCAATAGTCAAATAATTAACTATTATCATTTGGTTGAATGATAAAAAAAAAACAAAAAATAAATGAAACCAATGCACCTTGTGAGCGGTACAAGGTGCATTGGTTTCATTTTTTTTTGTTTTTTTTTTTACCATTCTTAATTTAGTAAGCTCAGTTAAATAATTTATTTTTACTACAGGAAAATACCCAATAGGTACAAAACCCTTTTTTATTTTTTATGTGTTATTTTATAGGTCTACACAGAATGCATTTGATTTGACTCTGATTCTAGTAAGTTTTCGGTGCCAAGTAGACTGAAACGAAGCATAGTTTGTTCTGTTATTTTACGGTATACGAACAAACAGTCATACAGTTTTTTAATTAATTCTTAATACACTCACATACAAAAAATCCAGTAGTCTTTTTTTCGTGGAGCTGGCAGAGACAGTCACGGTAGCAATCGATTGCTCTACCACCTTCATCTCAAATATTTTAGTACAATGTTTTTAAACCCACTTTCTTTTGTGTGCCGCCATGTTTGTAACGAATACCGGTGACATATGATACGTACATAAAACTGTCAGTATGTGTACGCATCTGAACCAACTCAACCCTTCAAACGCTGTTGTTCAAATGCATTGGAACGTGAGACGATGTGTTTTTTTTCTTAAGGTAACAAACAAGACCAGCTGGTGTGGGTTATATGATGTCGCTCATGTGTTAGCTTCAAGGAATAGAAGTTCAAGAGGCCTGTCTTACAGCTTCTTCTTCATCTCAGTGTTAATACCAGTCGCATCCGAAGCTTTTACCTCAGAGTCTGCGGTTCGCTTATTCCAGTCTAACTGCGGATTTGGCTGATTTTCGATATTTTCTTGTCTTTCAGCTTTCAGCACAGTAATGAAGGTGGAGAATATGAGAGAGGTAGTAGAGAAGGAGGTTACTTTTCATTCTTTTTTTTATACAACTTAGATGACATACAAGCACACGGCCCTCCCGTTGGAAAGTGGTTACCGTGGCCTATAAACGTGTGTACCATCAGAGGAGTCACACCCGTGCTGCCGATCCTATAAGAACAGAGAGTTTCTGTGCCGTCAGTGTAGAACACAAAATCAAGGCAACCCTTTGATCTTCCCACTGACAGCACAAAAACTCTCCAGTGAGCTCTGGCTAACCTATTCACCGCCGGGAACACAACACGAGGTTATTAAAGCCGTGGTATTCTGTAGGGTAGGGTACTTCTCCAGTCGGACTGCTGAATTGGGACGGAAAGACCGTCGTGTCCTACCTTTCTTTCCTTATTTTTTCTTTCATGTTATATCACAAAATGGCCTTAGACCTAGATTTACCTTTCTTATCCTCAAATAACATTGAAATATACGTGTCACTGTAAATTTTTCATATAATAATTCTTCTCAGAATAATATGATTTCTACGTAAACTGCATAGTTATATGCAAAAGTTGCTGTATAGTTTTTATAATTCATTTTTACCTTAAAATAGATCAATATGGCAATAGGCTCGCCACCTATTACATTGGGATCTAAACATAAACTGGCAAAATGTGGATGCTAGCACCTCTGCCTACACCTTCGGAGATATAGGCGTGAGTTTATGTTATGTTATGTTATGTTAATAGAGCAATCAGTGAAAAAATCTCAAGTAGACAAGTAGTCTTATAATCCTCGGCCAAAAATTTAATGGGTACATCATTATTTTTATTATGTCGGCTATGAGCGGCTTAAGAAAGATGATCAACATATATTTATAATTTATATAAAGATACTTTTGTCGTTGCTATACAAACATCCATGACAGTTGGGATGGGTAGTTAGAGTCCTAAAAAGTCCGACTAGTTTAACTACAGAACTGCGCAAATTAGTTGTAGAGGTAAGATAGCAGTCGCTTCACGGAAAATATCAAGTTCAGCCGCAGTACACAGTTAGATTGGAAATCCGACACCAGCTGAGTTTGGGAAAAGGGTCGGAAAATCAATGACTTTTGTAGTTGACTATACCTACTTTACTGGTAGCGAGTCTTCTCAGTGACCTTCTAGAAATAATGAGTTCGAATAATGCTTAAATAATTGTCAAAGTCAAAGTTCTTTATTTGCTGAATATAGAAAACCACAAACGGCGCAAATACTGTAACCTGACAGGTGATTTTGTTTTTGAGTCGTTTGGGGTTGAAACGTTAGGGACGTGGGGTCCAAGTGTCCGTTCTAGAAGAAAGAAGAAAGAAAGAAAGAAATTTTTTATTTTGCTTCTCACAGTGTTACTTAAATACTTATGAACTATACTTACATCTAACCTTAACCTAGTATATCTCACACTGTGTGAACCCAAAATAGGGCCCCATCTCAGCATTAAATGCTACGCACACTGAGAGTATGCGCAGCGCTGGTTTTCAGATGGGGCCGCTAGGCAGCGCTGACGCCCCGCTCATATATTTTAAAAATCCCGCGCAAACATTCCAGCCGCTTCGACGCTGGCATTGGTCACTGCACTGCAGCTTGGCTTGGGTTGCGTAAGACATTATTTACAAGTTACAATATTTGATTTACATCACATTGTGATGTAACATTTATAATCAAAAGTTGCAATCACATATCCCCTCATTTGCAACGAGTAAGCCAGTTAGTGCAATGCAACGTATTTGCCCGTAAGTGCCGTGCATAATATGGTACCGATAATATTGTTGGTGACTATGGTGAGTGAGTAAAGAAAAAACCGAGAAATGCGTAAATGAGAGTAATCAGGTGTCATCATGCGGACGCGCAGCCAAAAAAGCGTGAAGTCATCACCGGGACCACGCTATCTCACACGACAGCAGAACAATGGATCGCCCTCGCCAACCGCCCCTACAGTTTCTAGCGTGCATTCCAAGTGTGAGTTTGTCATTTCTGCTGTTGTTTATTTAATAGATGCACTCGATACATATTTCTAAATGACTTTACTGTTTTCAGGGCACGGATTGGCGGTGGCAGGTCGTTCCAGATCCGGCTAGCCGCGAACTTGAAACTACCCCTGTATGCAGTGGTCCTGTGGCCCGGTGTTATCATACGGTAAGCAGACGCCCTCGTCCCATGTTTATTGTAGTCACTCGCCCACGATAACCTATCGTACAGATATCTCGGTCTGTGTTTTTGTACTACCCCAAAGAGCAAGGTGGCCAAATGTAACTCTCTGCGCTCTGCCATCTTCATTATGTTGTCTCTGTTCAGAAAAGGTGTTATATGCGTACGTGGGGGGATCTGGAAACAGAACCGTGCACAGGCATTCTGCACACGTTGGATCAGTCGCTCAGTTCTACCTAGCAGACAGTTCCCGTACACACTGTCAGCATAGTTGAGCCTGGAAAGTATAAGTGACTCACACAGCAACTTTCTAATGTTGACACTTATATAGGGGCGAATCCTGTACAACACTTTCAGCCTGTAGAAACAGTTTCTGACAGCTTGCAGGATGTGTGTCTCGAATCGCAGCTGTTGATCAAAAACCACCCCCAGATTCCGCGCCTCCTCCACCTGTGTTACAAGACAGCCATTGATGTTAATGTTTAATTGGTGTTGAGATGTTTTATCCACTTGTTGTCTTGTTCCCAGGATCATAAATTTAGATTTATTTGGGTTTAGAGCCAGACAGTTTTTCTGAGACCACTGCGAGATTCTAATTAGGTCTTCATTTATTTTATTTATAGATTCCTGGCAGTCGGATGGTGGAAAAGATAGATACATCTGCAGATCATCAGCATAGAGGTGGTACCTGCAGTTGGTGATTGTGCTGGTGATATCTGCACTGTACAGGATGAAGAGCAATGGGCCCAGGATCGAGCCCTGCGGAACGCCCCGAGTGACCTGGCGATGCGGGGAATCCCTCATGTACCCTGTTTTGTTATCCTTCACCTGAACAAACTGATACCTTTCGCTGAGGTAGCTGTTGAACCATTTGACCACCTCCGCACTACATCCATAATATGCAAGCTTTGACAGGAGCAGAGAGATATTAAGACCATCAAATGCACGGGAAAAATCAAGAAGGGTAAGCACTGTGCTCATACCCTGGTCTCGGGCTTGCAGCACATTGTCCACCACATCCATACAAAGACTTGGCAAAGCAGCTGATCGACGTCACGCGTGACCAGAAGGCTGGTTATTATCTTGCACAGAGGATAAGCATTGCCATTCAACGTGGCAAGGCTGCCAACCTTCTGGGTACGTTACCGGTCGGTGACGACGCGGAGGAATTTCATGACGCATTACGTATGTAATTATTATTTTTATTTTATTTTAATGTTTTTTAATAGGTACCTAATAATAGTTTTTAGTTTTAAATTTCATTTAAGTATTATTATCTTTGTGTCTTTTAGAATATGTTGTTTGAATAAATACTTAGCCTCCTTTTTGGGCCATTGTGCGTGCAAGAGTAGCCAGCCTAGCTCCGCCCAGAAGCACAGAAGCTTACTGGGGGCTTCACAGGCTTCGCGGAGCGACCTCACTGTACCGAGGATTTGTGATCGATCTTTTAAACATGTCAATAGTAATTTTTTTTTTCAACGTTTTTTTTATCAATGTTATTTCATAGGTGTGTTGTTGTGTCAATAACTAAATAAATTTAGGCATTTAAACAATAATAAATTGAAAAGGGACTACACACACAATTAAAAAAAAAGTAACTGTAAAATTATTATAAATTAATTATTCTCGGGCTATTTATACTGTTGATAGATGGCACTTGGTGGAATTTGTTGTTACACATATTGAGAAACCTTTAAGGATCTCGTAAGGCGAAACCGGTCAGGTCTAATAACAAATAAAAAAATATGTAGAAAAGTACACGTGAGTTCTCATTGTGTGTGATTATTCTCGGAATAATAGGATTTCTATGTATCCTATAGGGTACGTAGAAATCCTATAAACTATAATAATTGGAAAATAAATACAGATACCTACTGTATATTTCGTTGAAGTGCTTTATTATAGGATTCACAGGACACTAATAGACATTCAATCAATTTATATTGAAATCTAATGTCATGATATATATGTAATTAATAATAATAATAAATACATAATGGTAATGATTATAGATTTAATGTAGATGTAAAAAATTGACAAATGTACTAAATTTGCACGCCATCACATGGCAGAATAGCAGAATATGAGCGAACTACACTATGTTATTATAACACCTCTATACACCATGTTCTAGCAAATAAATGAATTTGATTTGAAGAAAATCTGATTATAAATATTTTGTAATTTACTGTTTTACAAGACCTTTTAAAAATCCTACTAATGTAAATTCAAAATTCAAATTTTTTATTTCTCAAAATAGGGCAACGTAATTACATCTTTTTGACGTCAAATTCTGCTTAAAACTAAGTTTACCACCGCTACGTAGGGGCGCTAGTGGAGAAGAAACGGCGTAACAAACTCCACTAAATTTGTGAATTACGGCGGGATCTGGCCGAAATTGAGTTATTCCGCCTTCATGCCACGAAAACTCATACCATTCTTAAATCATACCAAATGCGTATTCCTTACTCATAACATTCTTAATTCATACGGATATCCATTTTTAAGTCATACCGAACAACAAAATACGGAGAACATGATCAGGTATTAAAATAATTTAATTATTTAAATAAGTAATATTGACGGATCGTGTGAGGATTAGAGTGATAAGGGAACGTTGTGATGTGCTTGAAGATGTAGAGGCTGGAGAGGATGGACGAAAGAAAACTGACGAAATTAATGACCTAATGTTTGCACGCTCTCTGGGGCAGAATATGTTGTACCTGCTAATTTATGACAAGATCTTTGTAACCATATTTGAAGCAAATAAAAGTTTGAATGGAATTGAATTGAACTGAACTGAACTGAACTGAACTGAACTGAACTGAACTGAACTGAACAGAACTGAACTGAACTGAATTGAATTGAAAGAAATTTATGAAGTGAGGGTGAATGAGCAACCCGCTTGAACGTCGCTTGAAGTCGACGTAGACATACGTATGTCAATCAGATCGTAGACTTTTTCAAAGAAAGGACATGTCAGGAGTATCGAAGCATCGAGCATGTATGAAAACAATTGTGAAAGTAGAAGAATTTCATTTTTTCATTTCATTTCATTTATTTAGTCAGATGCATGGCTCGGGTCAACTATAGTGCCCGGAGTAGCGCAATAGGCTCACTCCCTATTACGTAGGACCAAATTTTTTTTTTTTATACAACTTAGGTGGCAGACAAGCACACGGCCCACCTGTGTAACACCAGTGGAGTCACATCCGCGCTGCCGACCCTGTAAGAACAGAGATTTTGTGCCGTCAGTGTAGAGGACAAAGCAGGACATGCCTTTGGTCATCCCACTGACAGCACAAAAACTCTTCAGTGAGCTCTGGCTGCCCTACTTAGCGCCGGGAACACAACACGAAGCTATTATAAACACGGTATTCTTTAGGGTGGAGGTACTTTCCCAGTCGGACTGCTCAATTGGGCGGAAATACCACCGTGTCCTAGCTCCTCAAAAAATGGCGAAATGTGGGTGTTAATTCACCTCTGCCTAATCCTCTGAGGATAAAGGCGTGATTATATGTATGTATATATTTATTCACAGAATGCAGGTATAACAAGTGTGGTCATATAATTAAAATAATGATTCCCTTGTACAATTTACCACTTTTGTGAGGTAAGTAAATATTTAAACAGTCAATAATTAATTTGTGACACAGTAGATTCAAATATAATAGAAGAATCATGCATACAGTCATAAATAAAAAACATTATTAAAGTGATTATTAATTTATTATTGTCAAATTAAATGATTGTAAGATAAGATAAGATAATCTTTATTGTACACCAACACATTACAGTACATGTATGGAAAACATTATGAAAAATGTACAAATGGCGGTCTTATCGCTGCAACCTTTGATTGTAAACATAACTAGGTCCATATCATCATGTCCAACGAAATATGTATGTCTGGATCATGGCAAGTGGAAATCTGTAGTTTCTGCCTACCCCACTGGGAAAAGGCGTGACTTTATGTATGTGCGTATGTAAGTTATATTGAATTTTCTAAAATAGCGGCAAAATATCATGTGCTTAATCGTGTAACCTTTTCTGTGAAATAAAGTTTATTATTATTATATAATATAAAGAATTATAAACTCGTATGTTGGTATTCAAATATTTATAAGTGTTGATATTGTAAGTACTTAAACCTAAACTGTAAATATTATTGTGTATCATGGTGCGCGAAAGTTTAAAAGTTAACCTTCAGTCTGTTTGTATACAGGTTTTACAAATATTGTTTATATCTGCCTTACCCTTTATATATAATGTAGGAATATATATGTACTGTGGCGAGGGGTGAACAGTTTCAGAAGAGAAGTCGGTGGAAAATATCTTACCTCCAATCGAACAACCATTATATACACATCTCTCCTACGGCTTCCCTTTACAGGGTAAGCTGGCAAGAATCGGTTTATACGGGCCCTTCGCTATTATACTGTACATAAAATAATTCGAATAATTAGTACGTGTGGTTATTTAAAATACCATGGTCACTCACATCAGTATCAGAATAAACGGGATATTTATATAGGATAATCAAAAAGAACGGTTACATGCTGAGTCAAGGAACACATCAGGGCAGTCAAAAACAATGAACCGCATAAATCTGCAATCGCTCAACACTTTATGGGATCCGGTAAGAACCACTGGATCGAGCTACATAACCCTCAGATGCTCTCGACCGAACGCCACTATATACCAAGACTGGTTAGGGAAGCGATTGAAATCAAAAATTTCAATCATGAGGATGGATTTCAAGTGCCGAACGTCTGGTATCCAGTGGTCCGTCTTTGCAAAAACAATCGGGAACAAGCCAAAACAAACTCTCTACTTACACTACAAACTCTGTACTTACAGGGTTGGCAGCGTGACTGTGACTCCTCTGGTGTTACAGACGTCCATAGGCCACGGTAACTACTTTCCATCAGGTGGGCCGTGTGCTTGTCAGCCAACTAAGTGGTATAAAAAAAAAAAAAACAAAATCGCGAGTGGATACAGTAAGCATCGTATGTCGTGAACGTGATCGAGATCGACAAAATCGGGTTCGAGTTTGTAGTGAGAGTGAAACCAATAGTAGTGCAGATACGCATAGTAAAAGAACTCGAAAGAGGGTAGATCGATATAATTACTCCTAGAAAAAACTTTTCCTCTGTTCACCGCCACTACTCCAGTTCCTCCGTGATCACGGTGATTGCAACAGTGCCGAAATATCGGTAACTCAAAACAATGAAACATGGTAAATATCCTACTAATGTATTTCTTAGAAGCTATCGATTAGTCTATAGTGTCATGACCCAGAACAGTACAATATCTTCTTTGTAATCTATTTTTATTCCTCAGTGACGCAGCGTTTGTTATTGCGACGGCCGTACCTCAGGTTCGATTGCTATGAGATCAAAATGTGTTATTGTAACCAAAATGTATAGTTCGCCAAACATTTTGACGTAAAATATTCCTCTATTTACTCTTGGGAGATTTATAAGCGTGAATACAAGCAAATGTAAAAACATTTTTAAGGAGAAGGACTGATGGCCATTGGAGCGAACTAGTCCTAGAGTGAAGACTGCGAGAAGGCAAACGGAAATCCCTAGACTGACGTCCTGAAAATGGCGGTCGGCACAGTCTTGATGCAGAGGGCATAGGAATGGAAGCCATGGCGCACATTATTAGCCGTAGACTGCAATAGGTTAATTATTGATTCATTGATTCAAGGTGAAGCCTATAGAAATAGAATCATGGACAATTTACGCCGCCTTGTAGTGCCACTTACTGGGTCTATAGAGTTTATATATAGTCTAAAGTAGTGTCACTACAAAGTCATTCGAGGCCATCACTACAAGACATGAATATAACATAACATAAACTCACGCCTATATCCCCGAAGGGGTAGGGCAGAGGAGCACCTATATTTCGCCAGTTTATGTTTAGGTTCCAATATAACAGGTGACGAGCCTATTGCCATTAACCGGGCACTTATAAACCTGCGATAAATACACACATAACTTTGAAAAGCATCGAAAAGTCATTGGTGTGTGCCATCGTAAAACCTGGGAACGAAACTGAGACCTCGTCTCAGCAGTCCATTACCCATACCACTAGGCTACCGCGGTTTCTTTATTTGAAAGAAAAAATTGCAAAATACCCAGGTGACGCCTTACGACGTAAATACGTACATTGCTTTACATATAAACGAACAAGAGGTAGCTACAGACAGCCTTTAAAATTCAAACCACTTGATTTATTCTTACCCTCTCACTTTGGAATCGGTCTGAGGTTCGAGCACACACGTAACTCAAGTGGAAATTACCTCTAACACTTAAATACCTTCTCTAAAATCATGGGTATTACGCATAAATCCTGCCATTGATTCACAATGTCCATTGATCTCGTAATCCCTAAGCGTCGAAGCCTAACCCTGCAATTTGTTATGGGAATCCCACCGTCCCTTAAACAGGTCACCCGACTTAATTGTTCCCGTTTAAGTTTTTAGAGTGTGTAGGGTTATGAAAGGGTTAACACAGATAGATTGATGGATTATTTGAAAGTGACGCTGGAGTGCGTCGTGGATGGAAAAATACAGGATAATAGAGGTACAATATTGGATTTTTTTTGTGTTCCATTCCTTCCTAATCCCGGGTTGTTTAAGCGGGGCGTGAAAAAATGTCTATTGAGGCCGTCAAACTTAAGACCACCATTTTGGAATTGATTGCATTTTGGACATTATCACACAGCTCACTAGAGGGATCAATCATCAGAAAATTCGCACGGCTGTAGGTGCAAAGAACTCGAGTCTTAATTTTATAGACTCGAATCAATTACATAGAAGTTGTATATTAAATTAGGTTCCAGTTTATCAAAGACCGAGTCGATCTCAATAGAGACTCGAATCTTAAAAAGACTCGTGTTGTTTCTTTCATAAGTCCGACCTAAGTACAAAGATTTTGGTATAGTATTTTATTAATACAACATATATACGTACGTGTTTATTCCCGGAGGGTTAGGCAGAGATGAAATAACACCCACATTTCATCAATCATTGAATTTAGTCCTACGTAATAGGGGGTGATCCTGTTGCCGTCTTCCGGGCACTATTGTTGACTCAAGCCATGAATCTGAAGCTGAGTCTGTATAGATCTGTCTGGTGTAAAACAGCCTTATTCCTTAGTCGCCTTGTAAGACACCGTATGGGAAGAGATGGGGTGGTCTAAATTCTACTCTGCCGAGAATATAAGCAATTCAGTAACCGATACCACACCGATAATTTAACAGTAGGCATATCTTTTATTTATTTCTTAAAGGTACACTTACAGATTACTACCATTGCGTGGCTAAACATTTGGAGACATGTTAGGTTTTTACCTATGAAATTGCCGAAATTTTCTTACAGATTCATAAGTTCACTATTCCTGTAATTTAATAGCTATAAATTTGATTTCAAGATTTTACAACCCTGTATTAAATTTTGTTTTTATTGGTCGCTTGATGAATTAAATTCGATCTTCAAAAAGAGTACTTCATAAATGCTATCCATTTTGATGATAAATTTTGTATTACTTTTTTACAGCTGTCACTTTTCAAAAATGTAATAAAAGTGTTTGTTTGCTTAATGTTGTCTCATTCATACACAAAAAAATCATAAAATTTGGATTTGTCATTCTTAAAAAAATGCAAAAATGTCAGTACTGAAAATTGGGCTTTCAACAATTTCTTCAAAAAAAAACGGCCATTTCATATGTAGCGACCTATTTTATATTATGACTTCATTTTTTGACCCATATTCTCCACAAACTCATAGACTTTGACATTAATACCGTCCAAAACCCTGACGTCTAGGTGCTCTCCATCTCAAAGTCTTACATAAAACATAAGATAAATAAATTAAAGCCAAGAATTAGGTGGGCATTTTGGTTAATCACACCGCTATACATTATACAAACGAGCATGGTTACATTAAAGGGCATTCACAACGAAGTCGGAACGAGTTTGATAATTCTCGACCCGCTACGTCCTGTCACGTACCCATGTTTCATTACCTAAATGGTACACAATTGCTAAGGTGAATTCTCATTGACGTTTTTTTTTATTCCACTTAGTTGGCAGACAATCACACGGCCCACCTGATGGGAAGCGGTTACAGTGGCCTATGGACGGATGCAACACCAGGGGTGTCACACTCGCGCTGCCATGAAGAAACCTTCTGATGCACCTCTTGAAGGACCCCATATTGTAGGCGCTTGGGAAAACCGCAGCAGGGATGTCATTCCACAGCTTGAGTGTGCGTGGGATGAAGCTTTTTTCATACCGCACAGTGCACACCGTCTGAGGTCGCAATGTGTGAGGATGAATTCCCTGCCTATGGCGAGAGGAGCGGTGATAGCGATGATAGAATGTACGTGATATGTTTTCGGTTCGAGTCCGACTTAGATAGATAGATAGAGAGAGATAGATAGATGGACTGCTGAGTCGAGGTCTCGGGTTCGATCCCAGGTTTTGCCATGGCACACACTAATGACTTTTCGATGCTTTTCGAAGTTATATGTGTATTTATCTCAGGTTTATAAGTGCCCGGTTAATGGCAATAGGCTCGCCACCTATTACATTGGGACCTAAACATAAACTGGCGAAATGTGGGTGCTAGCACCTCTGAATACCCCGTCGGGGATATAGGCGTGAGTTTATGTTATGTTATGTTAAAGTACAATGGGCGGCCTTATCACTAAAAGTAATTTCTTCCAGGCAACCTTAGGCGAACAGGATTTAAAAGTATATAAGTGAGTGTTGATGTAATTTGTTGACATTTTTAAAATAGTGTATTACATGAATAATTACATATTATACAAATATGAAATATAGATAAATAAATAATATGTGAATATGAGAAGACTTCAACGACTACGCTGTAGAGAGATAATGACTTAACATTGGGCCTCTAATATTTACTGGCAATTCTACAATATTCTACAACATTCTACACAACGCTATCTAGACCCATGGTAAGCATAGCTTAACTAGCTTGTGCTAGAATATGGATAAACATACTTAAATACTTTTTTTTTTGTAAATACATACATATTATACATAGAAACACCTAGACCAATGCAAATACCCACATTCATGCATACAAATATTTTCACTGAGCGGAGATCGAACCCGCGCCACCTGCCACGCCACAGAGGCTGTCATAAGCAATGCATTTCATATATGCCCCGAACACGATATAACCACGTACTTCGTGATTTTCGCACTATAAAAAAGCCGGTCAGGAGCGAGTTGGACTTGCGTGCCGAACCGTGGTATATTTTGAACATCTTCACAGTCAAAGATTACTCAGACTTAGAAGTTAGATTTTTGAACAGTTTCAAGTCGTTATAGACCTAAGTATGTGATATGAATTTTAACCTCCGTGTATTATTAAGAAAAGGTACTAAACAGACAGACTGAGTCCTTAAAAGGATCGGCCGGGGTGCGAGGGATATGCCTGTCAACCTCACCTTCGGCAACCAAAGCGACCCACAAGCGGCGTGCGTTTTAGTCGGTTCGAGTCCGACATAACCTCCTCCACCGGCTCCGGTGGGGAGGAATCCGTGGGGATTTTGCACACGTAAAAAAAAAAAAATGTCCTTAAAAGGATTCCGTTTTTTACCTTTTGAGGTACGGAGCCCCAAAATATACTAGTATTCCCGCGACCTTAGCAATTTAGCTTAGATAGAAAAGCTCAATTGCTCTTGAAGGCAGTGGGTGTACGTCGGTAGTGTTTGAACCCGGCATCTTACCTGCATCAAAAAGACGAATCCTTAACTAAACTTACAACGATATATTTCGACGTCTACGAAATTTCCTTCTTCCTACAGTCCCGGGTCCTTTAAGCGGGCCACCATTGCAACATTACTTAGTATCTGTAATGGTGGCCCTCTTTGAGACTTTGCCTTTAGCTTACCATCAGGCGAGGTGAAAGCAAATTAGTGTGTCCTAGATAAAGCTATATAGCTCAATTATGTTACTCAAGTAAATTTTTGTATTTAAATTATGTAGACAAGTGTATGTTTGTAAATAGACCAAAAACATGCCCGCTGAGTTTCTTGTCGGAGTCTTCTCAGATTGGGGTTGCGTTTCGAACCAGTGCGGTGGTCCATTTACTTAACTGGTTTTCATGTTTCCATTTTTATTATCGTTTTGTAAGTGCCGATTTAATGGATGATGCAGAATAAATGATTTTTAACTTTGATTTTGAAAAGAAAATAGTTTAGAGATTTTTGATCCGAGCAAACTGATGTCGTGCCAGCTCTTTTGGCCTAAGAATTAAGTTAATAACACCCGCCTTAACACAGCCGGTTAAAACATTAACGTAAGTACAGTGTAACACAGGCTTTAGTGTAAAGATGAGCGGCAAAGTGTAACACTTACTAGTTATGTGATTGTTGTAAGCCGCTGAAGTTTTGTAACGAGATCCCTCTCGTGAGGTCTTGCCCTTGTAATTATAAATCCGTAGGCCGTAAGGGCGAGGTGCCTTTGACAGCGTTGTGTTGGTGAACTAATCTGCATGTACAATGAGATAGAGCTGCGATATTCTGTGTAGTTATGGGAGTTTACGATTGCAAAACTGATGCGAAAGTGATGTGGTATTATGCTTAGTTGCATTCTAGAAGCATAATAAGCTATTTTTATAGTTATAATATAGAATATGAAAGTGCAAGCAAATAATAGGTCATTACATATGAAATTGCCTTTTTTTGAAGAAATTGGACGAAATCCATATTTTGGAACGACAAATCCAAATTTAATGATTTTTTTAAATGTTGTCTCATTCATACATTTAAAAAAATTCTTGAATTTGGATTTGTCGTAGTTCAATCCCCCCCGCTGAGTTTCTTGCCGGCACGGCGCCGCGTTTAAAACCGGTTTAATTTTCACATTTTTGCTGGTGGTTAACGAGGAGGCAGGACACGACGGTATTACCGTCCAATTGAGTAGTCCGACTCGGTAAGTACCTCCGTCCTACAGAATACCGCGTCCATAATCTCAATGCTTGCAGGGTTGGCAGCGCGAGTGTGACTCTCTTGGTTTTGCACGCGTCCTTGGGCCACGGTAACCACTTTTCATCAGGTGGGCTTGTTTGCCACCCAAGTGGTAATATATAAAAAAGTGCCATTTTATCTCGTATATAGGTACATTTTAATTGCTTTTTGACTTTGGCTTAGGTCATTCACAATCGACGTTAACCCTAATACAAGCAATTTAACTTGATGTCAAAGAGACTACTAGTAATTGTAGTTGCGACAGTTAAAAAAGCATTGTTCCATTGGTTACTATAACCCATAACATTTGTAATACTAGAGGTATCACGCTCGCGTTGCTATCGACGGAAGATAGGGCGACCATTGTCACGGCAGATCCCTTTTCACTTTTATTAATAAAAAAGAAACTTCGTTCCCTGGGGGCGAGTTTTATACATGTAAGCATCGCTCCGTATTCCCACGTTCCGGGACAGAAATATTCCCGAGGGATCCCTTTCAAGTCGGTTTATTTTTACTTGTCGATGATATCATTGTTACGTAATTTTATGTTGAGGTAAATATTGAATATGACAATGCATTATAATACACTTAAAAGAAACAATTGGAAAAAAGACATCATGTAATGAAAAATGTTGTTTTAATTTTCGTTTGTGCGTCTATGGTTAATAAACCGGACAAGTGGAAGTCGGACTCACGCACTGATGGTTCCGTACAGAACTGAATTGAGGGACAAAGTTATTCTACATAAACAGCGATATCTTTTTATTGCGTTGACCTAGAAATTTGATTTCAGCTTCACAGCTTTAAAACGTTATAGACTTAATTATATGGTATTAAGTTCAATTTGATATCTCCACGTTTTCTTGACAGTAGAATTTGGACCATCCCATCTCTTCCCATGCGGTGTTGTATAAGGCGACTAAGGGATAGGGCTGTTTAACATCAGACGATTTATACAGCCCAGACTTAGCCTCAGATGCATGGCTTGAGTCAACAATAGTGCCCGGAAGACGGCAATAGGATCACCTCCTATTACGTGGGACCGAATTCAATGATTGGTGAAATGTGGGTATTAATTAACTTCTGCCTAACCATCCGGGGATAAAGGTGGTTTTATATATATGTATGTATGTGTACGTATATCAATCAATTACGTATATAATCAAATAATGACTATTTACTTATGTACATGGTCATTATTTGATAAATATCGGTCACCTCAAACAGGTCAAATAGTTACCTGTTTTGTGTAACGTGATTGACCAATCACGGTACACAAAATTGAGTTTCATGTTTCACACTAGTGAGGTTTATAATTCCATTGGTTTTAAATACGTGGTTTGAATAACATTTTATAAAATATTATCTTTTTTATATTTTTCTATCCTACCCTCTCCTTTCCTACACAGGACAACACATGCAGAGTTTAGATGTCACCCTGACAGTGTGCAGAATATACTAGCAAGAACCAAGCGGTTTTGCGACTCTATTCTTTGCCGCACTAACAAGATCTGGAATTCATTACCAGCTCACGTGTCGTTCTTCCTACAGTCCCGGGTCATTTAAGCGGGGCGTGAAAAAGCACCATTGTAACATTACTTAGTGTCTGTAATGGTGATTCTCTTTCCTGAGAGCCTTTAGCTTACCATCAGGCCAGGTGAAGTCAAATTGGTTTGTTCTAGTTAAAAAAAAAACCTTTAATTACTTTAAAACCGCTGTCACTATCACCCCAACCTTACATTAATTCTAACTAAAGTTATGACCCCAAACTAGTAAAGAATTATAGTGCGTTAGAAATGTATGATACATCTTGTTGTCGTCATAAGGATAATGTTCCACATTGTTTGTGTTTCGGGACAGAACCCGAATAGTTTTAGTGGCCACTTGTCGACCAGAAAGGTATCCCACTGCATTTAACGGCACTTTTGGGAGTGAAAATTTCTTTAACCGCATCGGACGATACGAGCAATCTATAGCCTCAGACCCAGTGACTCGCTGAAATAATTATCTACACACATACATATAATCACGCCTTTATTCCCGGAGGGTTAGGCAGAGATGAATTAACACCAACATTTCACTAATCATTGAATTCGGTTCCACGTAATAGGGGTGAGCCTATTGCCGTCTTCCGGGTACTATTGTTGACTAGAGCCATGCCTCTGAGGCTGAGTATGGACTGTATATACTAGTATCTGTCTTATGTTATACAGCCCTATCCCTTAGTCGCCTTATACGACACCGCATGGGAAGAGATGTGGTGGTCCATATTCTACTAAGCCGGGAACCACTCAACGAATTATTATTTAAAGAAATTGATATTTTAACAGTTTTTTTTTCAGTACATTTACGATAATATCTTATACGAGTATGTACGAAAAAACCTTAATCTTTCTGAAAAAATCTGATGTACATAATTATAACACGAGAAATAAAAACAAACTTGCTATACCAAAACTCAGGCTTCATAAAGTTAGTGATACGATTGTAGGCAGTTGTATAAAAATATTTAATAAAATTCTCAAGATTTGGTTGACATGCCATTATATAAATTTAAAATAGAAATAAGACAATCTTCAATGTAAAAAGGTTATTATGAAGTAGATGAGTATCTTGATGTTTAAAATGCGTATTGAACAAGACCCTTTGTACTTTTTCTCTGTATTTTATTTTTCACCTGACCGATTTTGCCTCGTGGTATTCTCTAACGTTTGAAATTATACATTATTACTGTTTATAGTAAAAACCTTTGAGAATGCCGTGAACCCAAGTGATTTCAGTTGATACCAAGCACGGCATATTATCTAAAAAATCTATTTTAACACAGTACTTTATGATTGCTAGAAGGCGCCATATTAGATTCAGTGACATGTCATATAGCCTATAACCAGCGTAAGACCAAGCCGTTTCTAACGATCACATTTTTTTTATACAACTTAGGTGGCAGACAAGCACACGGCCCACCTGATGGAAAGTGGTTACCGTGACCTATGAACGTGTGTAACACTAGTGGAGTAACATCCGTGCTGGCGACCCTGTAAGATAAGAGATTTTCTGTGCCTTCAGTGCATAACACAAAATCAGGACAAGCCTTTGGTCTTCCCAATGACAGCACAAAAACTCTCCAGTGAGCTCTGGCTACCCTACTCACCGCCGGGAACAACAACACGAGGTTATTATAGCCGTGGTATTCTGTAGGGTGGAGGTACTTCCCCAGTCGGACTGCTCATTTCGGTCGGGAATACCGTCGTGTCCTACCTCCTCTTTTGTCCATTTCTAATAGTTGAGGAGCTATGAAGGAACAGATGAACCTGCATACATACTACATAGATAGTCTGCTAAAATCATAACCCTCCTTTGAGTCCTATAGTCGAGTAAAAAACAACACTACATCATTACAAGTAAACAAAACCTCAAACTTGTCAATACAATATTAGTTCGTCAAAACTCAGTCGAGTCAGTATCACTCGGAGCAGTCGAGTTGATTGATTCCAAATGGGTCGGCGCACAAAAGACCAATGAGGATTCACTGACCCCAGCTGTCGACACTAGCCTGTGTTAATAAACAAATTGACTTCTCGTAAATCTTTTAGTATTTACTGCTTTGAAAAATTTATCGTTGAAATGAACCGTTTAAACATTTTACATACATGCATATGATTACGCCTTTATCTCCGGAGGGTTAGGCAGAGGTGAATTAATACCCACATTTCACTTATCAATGAATTAGAGTCCACGTAATAGGGGGTGAGCCTATTGACGTCTTCCGGGTACTATTATTGACTCAAGCCACGCATCTGAGGTTGAGTCTAGGCACGTAAGACTCGGCTCAGTGATCGGGTCACAGATAACAAACCTTGTAAGTTATATACAACTTAGGTGGCAAACAAGCACGCAGTCCACCTGATGGAAAGTGGTTAATGTGGCCTATGGACTTGTGCAACACCAAGGGAGTCACACTCGTACTGCCGACCCTGTAAGCACAGAGAGTTTCTGTGCCGTCAGTGCAGAAGACAAAAGCAGGACAAGCCTTTGGTCTTCCTACTGACAGCACAATCACTCTCTTTTAATTCCCTTTATTTTGATAACCTAGTCGATAAATTTGAACGAAAATTAAAAAAAAACACGCATATTAGCACCAGCGACCTCCGTGGCGTGGCGGTAGAGCATTCGACTGCTATGCAGGGGGCGCGGGTTCGATTCCCGCTCAGTGCAAATATTTGTATGCATGAATATGTATATTTGCATTGGTCTGGGTGTTTCTATGTATAATATGTATGTATTTACAAAAAAAAATATCTAAGTATGTTTATCCGCATTCTAGATCCCATAACACAAGCTAGTTAAGCTATACTTACCATGGGTCTAGATAGCGTTGTGTAGAATTTCGTGGAATATTTATTTAAAAACCTATGACACTCGGGAGATGAATACCTTTCATTTGAGACTCCGAAAAGACCGAGAAATCCGTCTAGCCGTTACGCCTGTAGAGGGAAACAATGAAAATGAAATATATACATACATACATACGCGCGTGACACATTACCCTCGCTATCGCAGTCGAGTAAAAACAAAGTCAATAAAGAAAATAGACACTTAATAAAGTTATAAAAGCATTTAAATTAAAATGTTTTTAAACGACAAAAGCAATTGAGGTAGGCAACACAGTCCAATTATCGTGTTAAGCACGTTGTGTCGCAACACTATGAGAATTTTTTGCAACTAAAACTGGGAAAATTGTGGGCAAATTGAATTTTTTAGTATAAACTAGAAAAGTTAGTGAAAAATTGGCTTTTCTTTGTCGCTCAGATATTGCCTCTGGCTGTCGAACTTTTGTAAGTATATACTTACATTTAGGGATGACTTCAAGGTGATGTTTTTTATCTGTGTACTTTATTTTCTTACACCTTTTTTATTTACAGTAGGTGTTTATAACGGAGTGGTGTTCAGACTAATTTTTAACAGACTTCATAAAAATATAATGGTTTTGTAGATGATTCTTTATTGCAAAAAAAAAACTCGTTTGTTTTGATATATTGTTACAGTAATAAATCTTTGTTGTTTTTTTTTTCATATAGAACACGTCAATTAGACTTCGCCTTGCCTGATGGTAAGCTGAAGGCAAAGTCTCAGAAAAGAGGGTCACCATTACCTACACATACCGTGTGACAATGGTGACACTCAGCTTGACGGTCTCATCATATGCTTTTTCACGCCCCGCTTAAAGGACCCGGAACTGTAGGAAGAGGGAAACACGTGAGCTGATAATGAATTCCAGGCCTTAATGGTGCGGAAGAGGAAAGAGTCACCGAACCGCTTGGTTCTTGATCGGATGTTCTGCACCGTGTGCGGGTGACATCTAAGACTTGCACGTGTTGTCCTGTGTAGGAAAGGGGAGGGTGGGACTAATTGGAAGAGCTCATCAGAACACTCATCATGGTACAGACGGTAAAATACAGCCATGGACGCAATGAGATTACGGGTTCGATACCTAGGCAAATGAAGGCAAATTGATATGCTTTTTAATTTGAATTTTCTTGGTAGTAGAAATGAGTCTACAATATTTTTGAGATGTCAGAATAATGCTAAGATGATAATATTCTACAACATTCTACACATCGCTATCTAGACCTATGGTAAGCATAGCTTAATAATCTTGTGTTATGGAATCTAGAGCGCGGATAAACATACTTAGATACTTTTTTTTGTTAATACATACATATTATACATAGAAACACTCAGATCAATGCACATATTTATATTCATGCATACAAATATTTGCACTGAGCGGGAATCGAACCCGCGCCTCCTGCGTAGCAGTTGAACGTTCTACGGGTACGTCTTCTGTGGAGATGTCAATGATGATGAGTGTAACTGATTTAACACTAACACTAACTTAACATTGGAAAATTAAATACTCTAGGACAGAAAGTTACTACTTCATCTTCCAACATTTGACCTTCACAAACTAACACAAAAAAGATTGTATTTTTTTTATGTTGGACACATCGATGTGGCTGCACCCCGCCTGATGGTAAGTTGAAGGTAAAGTCTCTGAAAAAAGGGTCACCATTACAGACACGTAGTATGTTACAATGGTGGCACTCAGCTTGGTGGCCTCATCATATGCTTTTTCACGACCAGCTTAAAGGATCCGGTACTGTAGGACGACTTATGTGTTTGATTTGAGATTGACATGGTCAAGAAAAATAATAAATACGGTAAATTTCCCGGTGAGTATTACACTAGTAATGGAGGACGACTGTAGGAAATAAATAAACAATTCATAAAAACACACGTCAACTGCAAACTATACATTAATTTCGCCGCCATTTTTTTGAATAAAATTTATATGCGCGTAAATCAACGTCCGAACTGGCTCGTCGACTTTAAATAGTTCCAGAGACTTAATTAATAAATGTCAACTTGCCAGCCGGCTGCATTGAAATGGTTCGAGACTTCGAGGGGCTCCGAGACTTGGCGCGAGTTGTTGGAACTTGGCCGTGCCTTATTATTGCGCGATTGAAGTTCCTTCGGAGCAGAAAATGTGTGCAAATAAATCAGTAACGAGGAGCTGTTGAAAGACAAACTTGTTGGGTCGAGTGGCTTCAGGCGTTAATGTCAGACCACGCTTTTGTTAGTGTTTTATTCGTACTCACACTTACGTACGTACACATAGTAACCGCGGTAGCCTAGTGGTATAGGTAATGGACTGTTGAGACGAGGTATCGGGTTCGATCCCAGGTTTTACCATGGCACACACCAATGACTTTTCGATGCTTTTCGAAGTTATGTGTGTATTTATCGCAGGTTTATAAGTGCCCGGTTAATGGCAATAGGCTCGCCACCTATTACATTGGGACCTTTTTTTTTATATATATAGGACACCCCAACTTGACCTCACCTCGCCTGATGGTAAGCTAAAGGCAAAGTCTCAGGAAAGAGGGTCACCATTACAGACACTAAGTGCTACAATAGTGGCACTCAGCTTGGCGGCCTCATCAGATGCTTTTTTACGCCCCGCTTAAACGCCCTAAACATAACCTGGCGAAATGTGGGTGCTAGCACCTCTGCCTACCCCTTCGGGGATATAGACGTGAGTTTATGTTATGTTTATTCGTATTCATATACTTAAGCTTGCTTGGTGTATCCAAGCGGTGAGTTCGATAGAATCCGAACCCTGAAGGCTGTTTTCTTGCATTTTCTTAGTGGACTAACACATCCCGCAGGGGTAGGCAGAGGTGCTGGCACCCACATTTCGACAGTTTATGTTTAAATCCCAATGTAATAGGTGGCGAGCCTATTGCCATTGACCGGGCACTTATAAACCTGCGATGAATACACACATAACTTCGAAAAGCATCAAAAAGTCATTTGTGTGTGCCATTGTAAAACCTGGGATCGAACCCGAGACCTCGTCTCAGCAGTCCATTACCCAAACCACTAGGCTACCTACTAATTATACATATTCATCTGTTTACCCTCTCCTTTCCTACACAGGACAATACGTGCAGGGCTTAGATGTCACCCGCATACGGTGCAGAGTATCAAGAACCAAGCAAGACGCACAAAAAGAATAATACGATTAAAAAAATATGACCCGGAAATCACTCCAACAACTCATCATATTCCCTATTTCTCAGTGATAAAGGAATGTATATTCGATTCATGTAATATATTCTTCCCCTCAAGGGCGGAGGGAAGCGGCCTTGCCGGGGGAGGCTGTATATGCACTGTCAAATGATGATATCTGTATATTTTATTGGCTAGTACGATAAATACATCTATCTGGTCCTCGGCGGTATAACAAAAATATATTTATGTTATGTATTTTGATATTTCTGCGGAATAGAAAAAGATATGGTTATCTGTTTTGCGTATAAAGCAAATATGGCTGGATGGAATATATCCGCATCGCGTGTGTGGGCTGTAAGGTTAAGTGCGAGTGTTGAATTCACACATTTTTTTACGTGCGAATAATCGCCTTGAATTCCGCAGGAGCAAGTGAGAGAGGTTATGTCGGACTCGAACCGACTAAAACGCACGGCGCCTGTGTGTTGTTGTTGGTTGCCAAAGGTGAGGCTGACAGGCATATCCCTTGCATCCCGGCCCACCATCTCTATCGATCTGGCCTTTCTCGGGTGTGGGTGAATTCACCCACACCCGAGAAACTTAAGAGACAAAATTTGTTTTTGGTTTTCAATCTGGAGTTACCTATATAGGTATTCCCAATCTCAAGCAACTACAATATTCTGGTTCTTTAAGAAGGTCATTAGATAATACTTACAAGATCGGTAGCACGAGTGTGACCCCTGGTGTTGCCGTAGACCGTAGGCTACGGCAACCACTTCCCATCAGGTAGGCCGTTCACCAGTTGTCTCAAACTGTTCCTCGCAACTTCGAAGGTTCGTTTCAAGTTAGGTCTATACTAGACTCTCTAAACCACATTAAACTATAGTTATATTAGGCGGTGATGTCTCCCCAGTGGAGCCAAACGCCACCGAATTTGAACAATAAAGAAAACACTAAACTACATTAACAATTCCTTTGAGTACTTAAAGTATCTAAGTATCTTCGCTATATCAGTTATTTTTAGAGTTCCGTAGCTTCTATACCCAAAATATACAAACAAAACCCAAACACTAAGACACCGCTGGCTGTCAGCAGACTGTCTCTCATGAATCGTGATAGACAGCCCTCTAAAATTCAACCATACGTCGTGATCCACCACCTGAATCTCGTGGGGGTGGACACACGAAAGTTAATCTACTGGTGTGGCTAACATACCGGTGTGGCTAACATGGCTCTGGTTTAATTTCTTGAAAAGCTTTTTTTTATTTTCTTTATACCACTTAGGTGGTAGACAAGCGCACGGGCCACCTGATTGAAAGAGGTTACCGTGGCCTATGGACGTGTCTAACACCAGAAAAGCCACACTCGCGCTGCCGACCCTGTAAGCACAGAGTTTCTGTGCCGTCAGTGTAGAGGACAAAGTAGGACAAGCCTTTAGTCATCTCACTGACAGCATAAATTCTCCAGTGAGCTCTGGCTACCCTACTCACCGCTGGGAACAGAAGACGAAGTTATTATAACCGTGGTATTCTGTAGGGCAGAAGTACTTCCTCAGTCGGACTGCTTAAGTGGGCGGAAATACCGCCGTGTCCTACCTCCTCACACACACTTGACATTGGCGTCTCGCCATTAATAATTTAATAAACATTTATATTTTATTTGACATTGCCAAAATTGCGGTGATTTGTTGCAGAAGCCATTAAAAAAGGAACATTGAACATTGAACCGTGATAGATAGTTGAAATTATCACTGATTTTTTTTTAATCAACTTTGGTGGCAGACAAGCATACGGCCCACCTGATGGAAAGTGGTTACCGTGACCTATAAACGTGTGTAACATCAGTGGAGTCACATCCGTGCTGCCGACCCTGTAAGAACGGAAATCTTATGTGCCCTCGATGCAGAACACCAAATCAGGACAAGCCTTTGGTCTTCCCACTGACAGCACAAAAACTCTTCAGTGAGCTCTGGCTACCCTACTCACCACCGGGAACACAACGCGAAGTTATTATAGCCGTATTATATTTTTATAAAGACATGTCAAGAGTACACGAAACCGGTGAGCATGTAGCATGTTTGAAAACAAGTATGACAGTAGAAGAAGGTATGCCAGGATCGTAGCAAGTGGAAAACTGTAGCCTCTGCCTACTCTACTGAGAAAAAGGAGAGACTGTAGGTATGTATGTATATTTTTGTTACCTCTAACAAAACACTAAAAACAAAAAAAAACAAAATGACACGGAACCATTCGTGCGTGAATCAGATTTGTTCATAGCTGTTTTTTTTAATTCGCAAGTTTATGTCTCAGTCGAAAGTTTTAACAATCACCCCTTAGCAGGGGGAAGGGGGCAAATCTTCCCCCTGACGTGCAGTTACTACTAACAACTGCCACAGTTTGGAGCTCAATTGCTGGAATTAGAATATTTCGGGCTGTTTTTGTGGTAATCGGGGGAATAAATGACCTTGAAGACATATTTCGGCTGTAAAAATATTTTTTACCTTGCTTTGTAAGTCTAATGTTTATTTCACTAAAGATGTATATTGTAAACTGAATGGAAAGGGTTGGAAAAAATATAGAAGGGTGGAATGACACAACTAAAAATCTATAGGGTCGGCAGCCCCTGGTACCCCAAGTCCATATACCACGGTAACCACTTTCCTTGGACATGATTCTGCTAATTTTATTTCATATTAAAACCATTGTTATGTCACTGACACTGCAAACAATGCCATTTAATTTTAGACTACTGTTTACTGTTAAAGTCTTGCACAGTGAATGAAAAGATATTATGAACTCTTTTTTATTCAATTTTGGACGTTAGGTAAGTCTATATAAATAAAGTCGAAAATTAAATGTCATTTTTTGCAGTGTCAGTAGTATAGATAACAGTGGTATTGTTATAATATAAAATAGTAGAATCGACAGCCAGGTGGGTCATGTGGTTGTCTGCCACCTGATAGGCATAAAAATACGCAAACCTTTACAGATGCGTAGAGATGTTGCGTCCATGGCTGTATTTTACCGTCTGTACCATGGTGAGTGTTCTGATGAGCTCTTCCAATTAGTCCCACCTTCCCCTTTCCTACACAGGACAACGCGTGCAGATCTTAGATGTCAGAACCAAGTGGTTCGGTGACTCTTTCCTCTGTCGCACCATTAAGGCCTGGAATTCATTACCAGCACACGTGTTTCCTTCTTCCTACAGTCCGGGGTCCTTTAAGCGGGGCGTGAAAAAGCATATGATGAGGCCGTTAAGCTGAGTGTCACCATTGTCACACGGTATGTGTAAGTAATGGTGACCCTCTTTTCTGAGACTTTGCCTTCAGCTTACCATCAGGCAAGGCGAAGTCTAATTGACGTGTTCTATATAAAAAAAAAAAACTTCATCACAGTCAAAGTTTCTTAACATCCAGTAAGTCGTTGTTAATCGCAGGCTTGGGGGTGACAGGCGGAGCCGCCTGTCTTGCATGCTTCCCTGTTTCCAGGGACGAATTGGGGACTCTGTGGCCCCATACTCGAGGAGGGCCAGATCGAGAAAGATGGCCCTAGGTCGGCCAGGATGCTAGGGATATGCCTGTCAACCTCAATTTCAGCAACCATAAACGACCTACAGGCACCGTGCGTTTTATTCGGTTTAAGTCCGACATAACATCTCCCACCGACTTCGCTAGTATTTCCTTTATCTGAGCACCAATCCCGATTGCATACGAAGATTGTACTTTGAAGCAGCTTTCTTAATCCTTGATTAATTTGATCCACATATTATTATGATAGCCCACAGTCAATGATAAACAGAATTTCGAAGTTCAAAATCGCCAATAACTGGCGCTATAGTACCTACAGAAAGTGACTCACGGAGTTTGAAAGAGTGCCACATCAATACACAACATAATTTTGAATATTCACTACCACTGCACTATAGTGCGATGTTCCACATTGATTTACACATTGTCATTTGCGATACCAAATATTTGAAATTATATGTGTCGATCTGAAACGGAATTGCGATTTTGATATTAGTAATTTAGTATTAAGTACTGTCTGAACAGTCTGTCTAGTTACAGTTTCACTCCATACTAAGGGAATGAATGGGTTTCACTGGATTGTTTTCGCCTCACTACTGCTTTAAACTAATATCAATGAATTAGTATATAGCAGTCCACTGTTGGAAATAGGCCTCTCCCAATGTTGGGAGGCTTTGGTCTACTGTTTCCACACTAGTCAGACGGGTTGGTACATGGTTTTATTACGAGTTTTTCTTAGTTCACAGTGAATCGTCTAAGTATTTTTCCGTTAGTCGCCTCTTACTTCTTTTTACTTCTTCTGATGAAATATGCAGTTGTGATCCTTCTATTCTTTCTCCGTCACCACATGAATAATAATTAACTAATAAAGAGCACACAATCTTAGTTTTACTGCAGGTCTTGTCTTGATTTTGTGTTCTGCACTGAAGGCACATAAAATCTCTGTTCTTACAGGGTCGGCAGCACGGATGTGATTCCACTGGTGTTACACACGTTCATAGGTCACGGTAACCACTTTCCATCAGGTGGACCGTGGGTTTGTCTGCCACCTAAGTTGTATAAAAAAGGTCTATAACTAATTTTACTGACTGTTTTCAATTGTCTTTGTTCTATAAAGATTTCTCAACGTTGATGTCTGTATCTAAATCGTACGAATACGTTAAATAAATTACGCAAAAATATTAAAAAACTGTTAATAATAATAGATAAAAAATGTATTTTAGTTCTTGCCTGTTAAATAGGCAACAGTACCTTCTTAAGAACTATCTATACAACAAAACAAGTCTTAATATTACCGTTTTCTTTATCTTCTCACAATACGTTTTTACCTTATCGAACAAAACAAAAACCGACCCTAATTTTTATCAGTTCACAAACTAGGGTGAGCACAGCCTCATAAACAATTACGCCCTACCCTTGACCTCTATAGTTCTTCATTATTCTCCGTGCAAAGTATCCACAAATCAAACCACTAGGAAAAGCGATAAAAAATTTCAAAAGTTTAGTAGAAAAACGGTCGGAGACGTACTAACTTATTATTATGTACCTGACCTAAAGTCGATTGGAGTAACGGCCACCATAAAAGTTTGAGAGGAAAACCGAACATTTGATTTAGTTATTCAACTCCAATATAAAGTGTGTATTAACTTTTTTTTTCATTAGAATAGGAATTTATTCCTGTGGGATATCGTTTCCGGAATTGCTACATTGAAAAGGAAGTTCTATCCTTTTTTAAACTAGGTTTAGCATCCCGGTTTTATTGCCGTTCTAATACTTACTAAAGTTTGTAAAAATATGAAAGTATACCTCCCTGATGCGGTTTTCCCAAGCCCCTACAATATGGGGTTCTTCAAGAGGGGCATCAGAAGGTTTCTTCATGGTCGGCAGCGCGAGTGTGACACCCCTGGTATAGTAAAATATAACTTTTTTTATACCACTTAGTTGGCAGACAAGCACACGGCCCACCTGATGGGAAGCGGTTACCGTGGCCTATGGACGTATACAACACCAGGGCTGTCACACTCGCGCTGCCCACCATGAAGAAACCTTCTGATACCCCTCTTGAAGAACCCCATATTGTAGGCGCTTGGGAAAACCGCAGCAGGGAGGTCATTCCACAGCTTGAGTGTGCGTAGGATGAAGTTTTTTTTCATACCGTACAGTGCGCACCGGCTCAGGTCGCAATGTGTGAGGATGAATTCCCTGCCTATGGCGAGAGGTGCGATGATAGAATCCGTTCAGCAGTTAGAGCATAATTGAGTAACAAATATACAAATTTCACAAACTTTCATATTTATAATATTAACTAGTAGTATTTGATCCGTGTCGTGACGGAGAAAGAATACAAGAATCACTACCCCATCTCATTCGGAAGTTGTCATTAGAGGCGACTAACGGCAAAATATACAGACGATATCACTGCGAGAGAAGGAAACTTCAAAATAAAACCTGTACCAACCCGCCTGGCCAGCGTCGAAACAGTAGCCCAAAGTCGCCCAACATTGGGAGAGGTCTTTGTTAGCCCAAGTACCCAATAGAATATTATCTATTACAGTTATCGAAAAAATAATTTAAATAATTTAAATTAATTTCTTTGATGCAAAACAAAAACTTTTATAGAAATTAATACAATAGTATTCTCAACCCATTCTAAAGTGTATAAGTAATTAATTTCATTAGGCAAAAAGCCTTCTATCTGTGGACAATAAAAAACAAATGATCACATTCGGAGCGTCCACTCAACTCTATGACTAATTAAATTAAAGTTACATTTTTATTCGCCATTTTGTTTATTAAAGCTCAAAGGATTGGTACTCTAATCCAGCTTATGTCATTTATAAGTATGCCTAAGTGGATTAAATTCCCACGGTGCGTGTTCAAAACCAAACTAATATATTGAATAAGTAAGTAGCAGATCCATATTAATATTATAAGTGCGAAAGTAACTTTGTCTGTCTGTTAACTTTCACGTCTAAACCACTGAACCAGGTTTGATGAAAATTGAAATAGACATAGGTTAGGTCTGTGGAGGTCAGGTGGCAGTCACTCCAGGTAAAATATCGAAGTTCAGCCAAACACGCAGTTAGTTTGAAAAAAAAGCAGATTTCAGAATTCGAGGTGAAAGCTTCGAATACCACTGGGTTTAGGTCTAGAATGAAGAAGATGTGTTATGTCCTGGCACATGACATAGGCTAAGTTTGGTTGCAATATCCAACATAAATGCAGGCCCAGGTAAAAGCTAGTAGTCTGCCCCTTCTGCTGGTGTGACAGGTGACCCCACCTGTCAACTGCCATATCGCCTGCGCCCATAGAGGTAATCTCACTTAGTACTTAGTACAAAAGTTAACCATGGAACATCTACGAGTAACACGGGCGCTAACAATTTCACCTCCGACAACTTCGTACAGAAATCCCCACGGATACCTCACAGCACTCGGCAGGACAGTTATGTCCAATTTGAACCGACTAAAACCACACGCTGTGTTGGGTCTTCAGATAACGCGGTGTAGGCTGACTGGCTAATCAAGCCTTTGTACTTCCCACTGACAGCACAAAAACTATCCAGTAAGCTCTGGCTACCCTACTCAACGCCGGGAATACAATATCTACGAGGTTACTATGGCCGTGGTTTTCAGTAGGGTGGAGGGTACTTCCCCAGTCGGACTTTTCAATTGGGACGGAAATACCGTCGTGCCTTACCTCCGCGTTTCCGAAGACGAAGTGGGGACTTAGTGGTCCTCACACTCGGAGAGTATCAGATTGAGAGGGGTGCGAGAGATATGCCTGTCAACCACACCTTCGGCAACCAAAGACGACCTACAGATGCCGTGCGTTTTAGTCGGTTCGAGTTCGGTATAGCCTCTCCCAGTGGCTGCGGCAGGGGGATATCCGTGTTGATTTCTCGCACGAAAAACAATCATTAAGCCTATCTCTAGTTACCACGATGTCTCTATAAAATTATATCTCTATATTCTAACCACGTTTGGACATGAAACTAGTGCCTAATTACCCACTAATGAGAGCGAAAATGTCCGTAAATGTCCAACGCACACCACACACTGATTGCTCCCTAATCAGATAGGTTCTAATTAATACAGGTGTGCTTTGTGAGCAGAAAAAATGCTATGGATTTACCTTTGGTTTCTATTGTCAAATATCTATATTGTCTATTATAGTTTATTATGAGTTATATCAGATAAAATATCTAATTATACTGTTTCTGTTAATGCTGCCATTTTTAGCGTTCCATAGGTTAGGTTTAAGGGTTGCATACGGTGCAGAATATCCGATCAAGAACAAAGCGGTTAGGAGACGTTTTCCGTTGTCGAGCCATTAAGGCCTGGAATTAATTACCAGCTCACGTGTTTCCTTCTTCCTACAGTCCCGGGTCTTTTAAGCGAGGCGTGAAAAAGCTATTATAAGGCCGTCAAGCTGAGTGTCACCATTGTCACATGGTATATATAAGTATTGGACAGACTGGATGCAGAAGGCAGAGGATCGGATAAAATGGTGCACATTGAGAGAGGCCTATGTCCAGCAGTGGACTGGGGTGGGGTAATTGATTGATTGATATGTTAGTAATGGTGATTCTCTTTTCTGAGACTTTGTCTTCTTACCGTCACGCGAGACAAAGTCTATTTTATTTTTTATTTTTTTATACCACTTAGTTGGCAGACAAGCACACGGCCCACCTGATGGAAAGTGGTTACCGTGACCTATGGACGTCTGTAACACCAGAGGAGTCACAGTCGCGCTGCCAACCCTGTAAGTACAGAGTTTCTGTGCCGTCAGCAGAAGACAAAGCAGGACAAGCCTTTAGTCTTCCCACTGACAGCACAAATTCTCCAGTGAGCTCTGGCTACCCTACTCACCGCTGGGAACACAACACGAAGTTATTATAACCGCGGTATTCTGTAGGGCGGAGGAACTACCCCAGTCGGACTGCTCAATCGGGCGGAAATACTAATTGACATGTCCTGTAAAAAAAAACTAGTATCAACGCAGTACATCTATTCTACGCCGCGTTGTAGTGCCACTTACTGTGTCTATAGATGTATATAGTCTAAGGTACATCGTAAGACATATTCGTGCTCTAAGCCCTATCGCGCGCACTTAATTAATCCTATTTGTCCCAAACTAACTCCATAATAACTATTGTATTTGGATTATATATCGGGCTATTGTTTGCCGACTCCTAATACTGGGGTATATTCAGATTGGTATACTAAATCTATTATACTCTCTGAGTGAGCAATTTAGGGACACCGCTATATAAAATAGGCAGTTAGAATATATAGAAAAGAGATGGTTAAGAGGACTGTTAAGAGGGCCAGATCGAGTGAGATGTCGCCGGGTCGGCTTGTCGGATATGTTTGTAAACCTCACCTCCCGCAACCAACAACAACCCTCAGATCAGAATGGAGATTCCGTGGTCCCCATACACGAGGAGGATGACTGTGGGTCGGTCGGGGTACAAGGGATATGCCTGTGAACTTCACTTTCGGTAACCAACAACGACCCATCGGCGCCGTGCGTTTTAGTCGGTTCGAGTCCTATATAACCTCTCCCATTGGCTCCGGGGAGTGAGAGTGGGGGGGTGGGGGGTGTTATGTTGTTATCTGTGGGGATTCGACAGGTAAAAAAGGTGTGTATTGGACGCGAACAAGATCTTTGAGAATCAAGCTACCCTTACTGGCAGGCCCTCGACTCCACTAAAGCGAAACTACTGTCATACGTTCATACCACAAAATTTAATGATAAAATGTGACACTTTTTCGTTCACTGCAAAAAGCCTTTTAATTTTGGACCTTAACTGCATCTCTTTAAAGTCTAAATTTAAATGGATTTTTTAGCCGTGTCTATTGCATCACAGTGGTTTTTTTTAACAGCATCGAAGTCCAGTGGCGAAGGGTGATAATTTAAAAAAAAAGAAACCAGTGAACAAAGCATCTTACTCACAGTGCTCGATTTAACCTTGTTATAAAACTGCGAACAAAAATTTGGTGCCAATACGTCATATTTCATAGACAAGGTCACGTCAACCAGAAAGCAATTTTAGGGATGTGGTTAGTCGATCGACTGTTTTATTATAATTACTTGAAAATGTTATAATCGAAATCGACTACTAGACATTCAATTATAAAAAAAACATACACGCTTTTATCCGCGGAGGGTTAAGCAGAGGTGGATTAACAATCACAATTCATTAATCATTGTATTTCGTCCCACGTAATAGGGGGTGAGCATATTGCCGTATTCCGGGCACTATTGTTGATTCGAGCCATGCATCTCAGATTGAGTCTTGGCTGTATATATCTGTCTGATGTTAAACAGCCCTATCCCTTAGTCGCCTTGTACGTAAAAATATTATACTACATTAATATGTAAATTATTAATCAACCAATTAGCCCACCGCTGTCAGTTAAATAAATTAAATGTTAATAAAATATTAACATTTGATTGCCAAACAACGTGACAATGCTGCCAGTCTTCTGGGAACGCTACCACAAGAGGCATGCGATGCGGAGGAATTACACGACGCATTTTAATTATTATTAATGTTTAATAATTAATAACAGTGTGGTTTCCGGCGGAGTAGAATTAGGGCCACCTCATCTCTTCCCATGCGGTGTCGTACAAAGCGACTAAGGGATAGGGCTGTTTAACATCAGACAGATATATACAGCCCAGATTCAGCCTCAGATGCATGACTCGAGTCAAAAACAGTGCCCGGAATACGGCAATAGACTCACCACCTATTACGTGGGACGGAATACAATGATTGGTGAAATGTGGGTGTTAATTCACCCCTGCCTAACCCTCTGGGGATAAAGGCGTGATTATATGTATGCATGTTTGTATGTAATATTTAATGAATTCAAGACTGATTATTTGTTATGCAGGCCCTATGAAAAGATTTATCGAAGATGCATTGTTGTCATTTAAAACGAAAATATCAAAGAAAAATGCCACAATGTGAATATAATATGTTTTGATTAGCGTATGCTAATGGCTACAGATATTTGAGTTATGGCCCACAATTGTTTTATGAAAAATTATACATACATAAATCATGCCTTTATCCCCGGAGGGTCATTTCACCAATCATTGTATTCGGTTCGTAGTAGGGGGTGAGCCTATTGCCGTGTTTCGGGCACTATAGCTGACTCGAGGCATGCGTCTGAGACTGAGTCTGGGCTGTATTATATGTCTGATGTTAAACAGCCGTATCATTTAGTCGCCTTATACGACACCACATTGGAAGAGATGGGGTAGCCTAAATTCTACTATGTCGGGAACTGTCTTATTATTATGTTCAAGATTATATTCAAGAGGGGCATCAGAAGGTTTTAGGTAGGAGGTAGGACACGGCGGTATTTCCGCCCGATTGAGCAGTCCGACTGGGGAAGTACCTCCGCCCTAGAGAATACCGCGGTTATAATAACTTCGTGTTGTGTTCCCAGCGGTGAGTAGGGTAGCCAGAGCTCACTGGAGAATTTGTGCTGTCAGTGGGAAGACTAAAGGCTTGTTCTGATTTGTCTTCTACTGACGGCACAGAAACTCTGTACTTACAAGGTTGGCAGCGCGACTGTGATTCCTCTGGTGTTAAAGACGTCCATAGGCCACGGTAACTACTTACCATCAGGTGGGCCGTGTGCTTGTCTGCCAACAAAGTGGTATAAAAAAAAAAAAAAAGGTTTCTTCATGGTAGGCAGCGCAAGTGTAACACCCCTGGTGTTGCATACGTCCATAGGCCACGGTAACCACTTCCCATCAGGTGAGCGGTATGTTTGACTACCACCTAAGTGGTATAAAAAAATGGTATAGACAGATTATAATTAATAATTCCACATAGATACAATCATGATACCATTTTCATTAATCGATTTATGATTTTTGAATCGAGGTTTTTAACTTAATTGATAATTTAAATGTTTATGCAATCACTATTGCCAACTGTCCAAAATTCAATGATGTAATGGACACAAGGAAACTCAACACGTGACTCACCTAATAAATCATGTTACATTTATAAACTCACGTCTGTACCCCCGAAGGGCTAGACAGAAGTGCTAGCACCAAATTTCGTCAGTTTATGTTTAGGTCCCAATGTAATAGGTGACGAGCCTATTGCCATTAACCGGGCACTTATAAACCTGCGATAAATACACACATAACTTCGAAAAGCATCGAAAAGTCATTGGTGGGTGCCATAGTAAAACCTGGGATCGAACCCGAAACCTCGTCTCAGCAGTCTATTACTCATACCACTAGGCTACCGCGATTCTTTTATGTTACAATCTGTTTAAAATAGTTTAATTTTAATGTGTGTTTCAAAATTCGTGTTAATTTCCCCAAAATATCAAATAAAGCCTTTATTTTCGTGTTATAGTGTGATAGTTCAAGTTAAAAATAAACATTATCAGGTCATATGTATGTTTATGACTCAAACACATGCAATTTTAAGGCGCGAGCTACAATTATAAAACGTCTGAGTAGCTTGATAGCGTGTGTTGACCTGATTGGGACACGATTCACTTTGAAATTAAGCGATTAAGAATTTATAATAGGCACCTAATGCATATAAGTTTGTATATTTTTGCGTGACGTACTGTATACATTACTTACTGTACTATTACTTGGTTTTATTTTTTATACCACTTAGTTGGCAGACCAGCACACGGCCCACCTGATGGAAAGTGGTTACCGTGACCAGTCGGACTGCTCAATTGGGTGGAAATACCGCCGTGTCTTAACTCCTCCTTTCTTTCATTTTTTTCCTTTATTTACTAACAATTTGTATGAAATTTGACAGCAATACCCTATCGGGATAAATAATTAGTGTATCTCCTCATTAAAAGAAATATTAAAGCATTTAGTATGCTAAGTTTCCCGAGGAGAGGGCCAAATAGCGAGAAATGGCCCTGGGTCGGCTGGGGTGCGAGGGATATGCCTGTCAACCTCACCTTCGGCAACCAAAGCGACCCACAGGCGGCGTGCGTTTTAGTCAGTTCGAGTCCGACATAACCTTTTCCAACGGCTCTGGTGGGGAGGTATCCGTGGGGATCTTGCGCACGTAAAAAAAAATTATGCCAAGTTTTCAAATCGATTTAAATACGAAGAATTGAATTGATTCAGGTGGGATTCAAACCCGTGATCTTTCCTTTACAGGGTTTACTTTGACCACTGAAATCATAAATATTAAATGCTCTAATTTTTTTTAATCCGAAGTAATAGTTCCTGAGATTAGCGTTTCAACCGAACAAACAAACTCTTCAACTTTACAATATAGAGTGTAGATACTTAATTCCGACCAAAAATTAAATAAATTTACCCAACCAAAACCGAACCCAGCCTTCAAAACCCCACATTACTAAATTATAATGAGAATCCCTGGGAGCAAACACGATTTTAATATCAGAAAAGCCTAAAGAATCCGACATTTTACTTCTATAGAAAACGAACAACACATACGTAATTTTAATTTCCATCCCGGGCCGGAGACCCTTGGAATAAAAATTCGAGACTCCATTTTTTTCATAATGGGTAATATGTATTAAGAATAAAATGGAAGATCTGGTGGAATTTTGGCACGGCATAACTGTAGGATGCGTACCCACTTGTATATTATATATTATATATTTGACGGCCTCTGTGGCGTAGCGGTAAAACATTCGACTGCTAAGCAGGGGGCGCGGGTTCGATTCTCGCTCAGTGCAAATATTTGTATGCATGAATATTTGCATTGGTCTGGGTGTTTCTATGTAAGATATGTATTTACAAAAAAAAAAGAGTATCTAAGTATGTTTGTCCGCATTGTAGATTCCATAAGACAAGCTAGTTAAGCTTTGCTTACCATGGGCCTAGATAGCGTTGTAAGGGCAAAGTCTCAGGAAAGAGGGTAAGCTACTTATGTAAAAAACGTGTACCGCGTGTATTGAGGACACTTTGAACATATTTTAAGTCTAAGACGTATCTGGAGATATATCTACAAACTTAGTTCTACAAACAAACTGAAAAGAAAGATGGCCGAGTTTCCTCTTCTCACGGAACATTTTTTTTTACCATTACTTACACATACCGTGTGACAATGGTGACACACAGCTTGACGGCTTCATCATATGCTTTTTCACGCCCTGCTTGAAGGACCCGGGACTGTAGGAAGAAGGAAACACATGAGCTGTTAATGAATTCCAGGCCTTAGTGGTGCGACAGAGGAAAGAGTCACCGAACCGCTTGGTTCTTGATCGGATGATGGATATAGGCGTGAGTTTATGTTATGTTATATATATACATATATAACATAACATAAACTCACGCCTATGTCCCCGAAGGGGTAGGCAGAGGTGCTAGCACCCACAGTTCGCCAGTTTATGTTTAGGTCCCAATGTAATAGGTACATAATCATTCACACATAACACACACATATATATATACACACACACATATAATACATACACAATTAACTTCGAAAAGTATCGAAAAGTCATTGGTGTGTGCCATGGCAAGACCTGGGATCGAACCCGAGAGCTCGTCTCAGTAGTCCATTACCTATAGGGATAGATTACGCACAAACAAATTATGACCCCGATTGAAATGCAAAAGTGAATCAACACCCACATTTCACCAATCATTGTATTCGGTCCCACGTAATAGGGGATGAACCTATTGCCGTTTTCCGAGCACTACTGTTGATTCAAGCCATCATCTGAGGTGAAATCTGGGCTGTATATATCTGTCTGATGTTAAACAGCTCTAACCTTTAGTTGTCTTGTACCACACTGTATGGGAAGAGATGGGGTGGCCCAAATTCTACTCTGCCGGGAACCACGCGGGTAGTTAACAGTCTAGAATAACACATAGCTTACTATTTTTTATACTGGTGATTGATGGCACTTGGTGAAATTTAAGATTAAGGAGGCAGGACACGGCGGTATTTCCGCCTAATTGAGTAGTTCGACTGGGGAGGTACCTCTGCCCTACAGAATACCGCGGTTATAATAACTTCGTGTTGTGTTCCCAGCGTATTTCTGGTATATTTTGAAGAGATGAAATATCACTTAACACGCTAAGTAGTTTGTCTGGAATAGAAATAGTGCAGTTTGGAATAGAAATAGTGCAGTTTGGAATAGAACACCAGTGAGTAGGGTACCCAGAGCTCACTGGAGAATTTGTGCTGTCAGTGGGATGACTAAAGGCTCGTCCTGATTGTCTATTCTGCATTGATGACACAAAAACTCTCCGTTCTTACCAGATCGATTGCACGGGTGTGACCTCCTCTGGTGATGCACACGTTCATAGGTCTCGGTAACCACTTTCTTTCAGATGGGCCGGGTGCATGTCTGCCACCTAAGTTATATAAAAAAATATGAATTAACAATAATTATAACGCGCAATGGGCGGCCTTATCGCTTACAGCAATTTCTTCAAACAAAAGAAATGATAGGGTATCGTACAATTATTTTTATAAGGAGAAGGAAAATTCATATATAGATTAAATATATAAACAAGTTATATATCAGTCAAAATTTAATATATACATATATATTACATATATTGATAAAACACTTGTACTTCTTCCAAAATATTTATTTTGTATCTGACCGGTTTCGCCTTAAGGCGAAGATTTTGAGAATCAAACAAGTGTTTCATGAAAATGTATAACACAGGTCACTTTTTATTGCGGTGTGCAGGTACGAGAACGCCAAAGCTCAAGCAGGCGAAGCCGCGGGCAACAGCTAGTAACACATAAACGAGGGACGTAATTAATCTGCCCTTCCCTGTTCGCGACAAAGATTCATTCATCAGTGTGGAGCATTTTGATGTTAAAATATTTTACAAAATGAGGGCACCCTGATACTGCAGCTACATAACTTTATTTACAGCTTACTAAGGGCTAGTATACCGTGTGCGATCTAAGAATCACGGCGCACTAAGCAATTTATTAGTCTCTCTGGAGATTTCGTTGAGACAACAGGGATTTTTGGCCACCTTAGTAGTATAAAAAAAAACCCTTTGTACATTGTGCCTTACTTAAAACAAATGTTTTAAAAAAAATAATTCTTCTTTTAATACTACGTAGGTGGCAGACAATCACACGGCCCACCTGATGGAAAGTGGTGGACGTGTAAGCACAGAGTTTCTGTGCCGTCAGTGTAGAGGACAAAGCAGGACAAGGCTTTAGTCATTCCACTGACAGCACAAAT
The DNA here is from genome assembly GCA_963662185.1 of Eilema griseolum. Lineage (NCBI taxonomy): Eukaryota > Metazoa > Arthropoda > Insecta > Lepidoptera > Erebidae > Eilema > Eilema griseolum. Next base: position 1,766,793 of record OY759252.1, read on the forward strand.
TCTCCAGTGAGCTCTGGCTACCCTACTCACCGCTGGGAACACAACATGAAGTTATTATAGCCGCGGTATTCTGTAGGGCGGAGGAAGAACGATTGGGGAGCCGGACTGCTCAATTGGACGGAAATACTGCCGTAGATTTATCCAATGCGCATCGTGAGAACTCAAATGGGCAACCATATCAGCACTCCAGGGCTCCACCGCCACGCAAACCGAGTTACAATATGTTATTTATTACAAATATAGTTATAGTCGTAAATGATGACCAAAGTCACGTCATGATATGAGAAAGAAAGAACAAATTATATATTCGTAAATGCTGGAGGCGTTTTTTGGGTCTCTTTTGAGAAAAGCGAAGTGTGATACGGCCACGGAGAAGCGCAAATTCACCAATCGTAGTTTCGTTTCTCTCGCGACGTGGCTTATTATATGTGCCGGTAGCATTGTGCTATTGATTGATGAAGTGACAAAGGGATATACTTATTTACGAACCGCCATTAAACATATAACACTACAAAAAATGCCCACTCGGTGACATAAGGCGTAGTTTATATTTTTGATTGAAATTTTAAGGCATTTAGAATGCTAACCGTTCACCGTCGCCGTCAGACGGATACATATACATATATTTAGGCGGGGTTCGGTGGCTCAGAGGTGGCTGTCAGGAAAAATCGTGGGTTCTAATCCTACCTGAGCTGAATCAAATTTTACATCTTAATCGATTAGTCTATATCTATCTACGTTGCTGATGAATCTAATGCTCCCTATATCCATAGTAATGAAATTCGCTAGACTCTACCCTCTATACGCGATAAGAATTTTAGAACTAAAGTTGTCGCTAACTTGCCATGTGCTACACATTAGTGAACACGTTGGCCAAATCACCCTCCCCACGCCTCACCACACATTAAGAATGACAAACCCATGCCTCATACGTTTACCAACGCGTTCGCCAATGTGTAGAACAGACGATATACCTATAGTGTTTTGACATGAGCTGTTTGATTCATAAAAAAAAAATTCTGGGACACAAATAGTTGCCAACAGTCGCACAGTCTGTGCTGTCTACAGCAGCGCAGGTGCGCTTAAAATTGCGCAGTACCTGATTAAATGAATGCAAATATTTGTAAAGCCTGTTATAATTTACGGCGAGTCTATTGACGCACTTAATTGGACAGAAGCTTTATTTATAAGGGAATTATCTTGGAGCCTATCGGAGGCGTTGGAAAGAAATTGTGTCGAGTGTTTGGTCATGATAATCGGCAGACGAGGGCTCTCCTCGCCGAGAAGTTTTGACTAACGTTAGATTGTGTATCTTATAATAAGAGATGTTATAATTTTTATGACTGTCTTTTTTCGATAGGACAGCATAACATAAACTCACGCCTATATCCCCGAAGGGGTAGGCAAAGGTACTAGCACTCACATTTCGCTAGTTTATGTTTAGGTCCCAATGTAATAGGTGGCGAGCCTATTGCCATTAACCGGACACTTATAAACCTGTGATAAATACACACACAGCTTCGAAAAGCATCGAAAAGTTATTGGTGTGTGCCATGGTAAAACCTGGGATCGAACCCGAGACCTCGTCTCAGCAGCACCCATACCACTAGGCTACCGCGGTTGTTCTTTTTTCAGATATCCAATTATGTACTAGAAACTATAGATAAGTAATGCAGGAACATCGCGGCTTTCAAAAATTGCGCAAACCCTGGTTAAAAAAAATAAATAAATTACACAACAGAATCATCGTCTCAACGATAATGATATTTCTACTCATATTGATATGGGTATCTATATTTATGTATTATATGTAAGTATATATTTTATGTATATCTATGTATAACTATTCTGATTTATTTTAAATTTGATAAGTAGGTATAAGTACTGTTTATGTTTAAGAACCTATATATAATTAATCTATAGTCCTTATAGCACATGGCACACACCATGGCACACACCAATGACTTTTCGATGCTTTTCGAAGTTATGTGTGTATTTATCGCAGGTTTATAAGTGCCCGGTTAATGGCAATAGGCTCGCCACCTATTACATTGGGACCTAAACATAAACTGGCGAAATGTGGGTGCTTGCACCTCTGCCTACCCCTTTGGGGATATAGGCGTGAGTTTATGTATGTTTTATAGTCCTTATAGAACCAAACGCATCTCTTGTTAATATGCGCCTACCTCGTACTAGCTCTGCACCACCCTATGGTAGACTGGCAGAGAATGCCTACGGCATTAAGTCCGCCAATGTACATCGTGCATAAAGTATAAATAAAAAAATAAAATTAATAAGAACACATTGGTACTTTTTCCACAGTAATTTTTATTGTTAAACCTGACCGGTTTCGCCTTACGCCATCCTCAAAGGTTCACAATGAAAAAAGTGCAAGTGTGTTCTTAATAAATGTAATAACAAGTTCCACCAAGTGCCATCAATCAACATGAATAACAAAAATAAAAATAACCTGTATTGCATGAGGCTGAGTCTGGACTGAATATATCAGTCTGATGTTAAACAGCCCTATCCCTTAGTCACCTTGTATGACACCGCATGGCAATGGTGATGGTGGCCCAAATTCTGCTCTGTCGGAAACCACGCGGCGCTTTCCTCAAAAGAGATCCAAAAACACGTACGTATTGAGCATATTGAGTACATGTTGTAACGTGTCTGGGGTCAGCATACACGCCCGTATCTATACACACACTTTGCTATACTTGTTTTGTACAGACGAGGGTTATCCGGATCGAGGGTATCCCCCATCCGGAAGCGATTGTGATATCTCCTCATAAGTCGTCCAGAACTCTTAATTTTCCCGAAAAATATCGGATAATTTTTCCACGCCAGTCGCGTCAAATGGGAAGGGTGACCGGACCCGAATTAGATTTGGACACAAAGGCTGTATTAAGTGTTGTTTGTTGTACCACCATATCTATTGTTAGGGGAAAATGTGTCCAACAAGAGAACGCTTTTTGGACTTTTTTCTGGGAGATTTTTTTGTATACGTTGATTATTTTAGTGGTATTTTGTGTTCTGGTAACATAATGCGTGGTGTGAGTTGAGTATTTTTATTGTGATGCTGAATTCTAAGAGGATATTTGGAGTTGAATTGATATATTTACTATTTTTTTTATACAACTTAGGTGGCAAACAAGCACACGACACACTTGATGGAAAGTGATTACCGTGACCTATGAACGAACACCAGGGGAGTTACAACCATGCTACCGACTCTGTAAGAACAGAGAGTTTATGTGCCGTCAATGTAGAAGAAACAATTAGGACAAGCCTTAACTCTGCCCACTGCCAGTACAAAAACTATCCAGTGAGCTCTGGCTACTCTACTCACCGCCGGGAACACAATACGAGGTTATTATGGCCGTGGTATTGGGACTCTCAATTGGGACGGGAATACCGTCGTGTCCTACCTCCTCGAGTACGATGCATAATATACACTAAAATAAATAAAACAAATTACATACATAATGCGTCATGCAATGTTGTGTTAATTCCCGTTAACATACAATACAAAAGTAAAAAATAATTAACCCGTTAAAACAAATGAAAGCGATCATCAACTCGGTTTCCTCAACATCTTGTAGTGAAAAGGAAATTCGAAGTCTAGCTGCCAGCGTTAAAAAAAGACATTTTTTCGTCTCATTTCTAAGCCACAAAGGTTCGCGGACGTAGATAAATGACCACCAAGAGAAATGAGGCAGCGTTTATTTTGCGCGTGAATTGATGGGCTCGCATGCGACTGGACCAGTTCCGTCGATAGTAATTACAGATTATTTAATCAAACGGTTATGTTATTTATTTTGTTGGGGAGTTCATCAAAGAGTTATTATGTACTAGCTGTTGCTCGCGGCTTCTCCCTCGTGAATGTCGGTAATCACGACTTAAGAATAAAAATAATTAAAACTAAGACCCGACTACTCCAAAATCAAGTTTTTAAAAGTATTAAACAAGTTATGTATATGTATATTTTATTTTATTTTCCTTTATCTGTGCTTTTCTCTGTCTTTCTTTTTGTTTTAGTACACCTTTTATTTAGTTTTATATGATAACTACACCATATATCTTTTGTCTTCTCACATTACCTACTGTCCATCCCAAGGTTGCCTGAAATCGCTTCAGCGATAAGGCCGCCCATTGTACATTAAACTGTATATGCATGTTACCTACTTGTCTCAGCTGTAAATGTATTGGTGTACAATGAAGTATTGTCTATCTATCTATCTAAACAAGAATATTTCAAGAACAGCCGCGGTAGTATGCCACTTTTGCATAGAATGCATTGTTTTGTTAGCGTAAGGTTTTAGATTTTTTATTTATATTATTTTAGGGCAAGCAACAACTATAATTTACATATATTTGAAATGTCCTAATTAGGCCCTTTCGTTGGATACCAAACACGACATATTTATCTCAATTTATTTCTTTACGACCGCTAGAGAGCGCCATATAAGATTCAGGGCCAAGTCATGTAGCCTATAACCAGCGGACGACCAAGACGCTTCTAACGATACCTTATTTGTACAATTCTAATAAGTAGTTGACGAGCTATGTGGGAACAGATGAACCTACATACAAGCAAACATACACACATAGCATAGTCTGTCCAAATCATGACCCTCCTTTGGCTTAGCCGTGGTAGGGTAAAAAGTAAAGAGGTTTTATCATTGATGAATCGAAAAAGTTGTATTATATATGCCTCTTTTTAAGAAAATTGCGCGGACGGAGGAGTACGAATATTCCCACACGTATATTGTTAGTCTATGGTCAACTTGACAATAAATAATATTATCTGTCTATAGTTTTAAATAATTTATTACCGCTCTTTTTGAAATAAAATCTAGACATATAAAAATGAAGTAAATTGCCTTGGTGAAATCTTAGATTATAGAAGTGTATGACTACAATACAATAGATTTTTAATAATGTTCAAATGTAAAATTTTAGATTCATTATGGTAGAATTTCGACCACAAGGCGCCCGCTAGTATTCCTAATAGAGCGTAGAGCTAAACAATTACATTACACTGATAAGTAAAATATACAATCTGACTAATGCCCCACTCCAGAAGACGGAGCGGTAACCCTTCAGCTAATGTCTTCATTATGTGGTATGCTGGCTGTCTAATTAGCCATTATTAAAATTAAGGAGGACTTATCTTGATTGCCTTTTCGTACTTGAGTCTTCTATGTACAATTTTCAGAAACATCTGAATTATATCATCAGTGCTAGGGTATTATGGAAATAAAATGGTTAGCGGTTTTAATCCCACCGATGACCGATGGGAGTGGTGTTTTTACATCCGATAAACCCCCACGGAGGCCCCCCGTCCGAGCCGGTGGGAGAAGTTATGTCGGACTCAAACCGACTAAAACGCAGGGCACCTGTGGCTCGTTGTTGGTTGCCGAAGGTGAAGTTGACACGCATATCCTTCGCGCCCCGATCAATCCAGGGCCATCTCTCTCGATCTGGTCCTCCTCGAGTGTTGGGACCACAGGGTCCTCAATTCTTCTCCGAAAATAGGGAGCGGCACGGCTTGCTTCTATTAGGGTGACAGGCGGCTCCACCATTCAACCCAAGGCCTGCGCTCATGGGGGGCGGAGGTAATTTATCGACCTCCAACGCTCGAGTTGCCTCAGTGCGCGGGCAGCTTGGCTTACGATACTGCTCGTAGAAGAAGGTGCACGACGGCGGTATTCGGGGGGAATACCGCATGAAAATAAGAATTACAGGTTAAAAATGGGACATTAGGAGAGTCACACTTGTGTTGCCGACCCTGCAAGAACCTTTTAGAAAAACCCATATTGTATACGCTTAGGTATACCACAACGGGGAGTGCATTCTATAGTTTTCAGGTGTAATGTATGAGGATGGGTCTTCCAGAATGAATCAAACCAGAGTTCTCTAACATAACAACTTGTACAGTTCCAACACACAGCTCATCAAAAAGGGTTGAAAATCGATGAACCCATATCGGCAGAAAGCTGTTCTTTATTTAAACATGTATTTTTTTTTCAGCCAGGATTAAAATTAAAAATGAAATTGCGACGTCATGGAGTCAATATTGATGTGTCAGCCATTACGGGGCGCGCAGACACGGAACAGGATTTATTGGAACATTACATGGAAACAATCTCGTTTTAAAGCGAACGAACCAAGTTTGAGTTATTGGATTTGTAGTATATTTACATATATGTATTTCTAATGTACAAGCGTGTTTTTTTTTATACCACTTAGTTGGTAGACAAGCACACGGCCCACCTGATGGAAAGTGGTTACCGTGGCCTATGGACGTTTGTAACACCAGAGGAGTCACAGTCGCGCTGCCAACCCTGTAAGTAGAGTCTGTGCGCCATCAGTTTAGAAGACAAAGCAGGACAAGCCTTTAGTCTTCCCAATGACAGCACAAATTCTCCTGTGAGCTCTGGCTACTGGAACACAACACGAAGTTATTATAGCCGCGGTATTCTTTAGGGCGGAGGTACTTCCCCAGTCGGACTGCTCAATTGGGCTGATATACCGCCGTGTCCTACCGTGTGTGGTGACGGAGAATGAATACAAGTATCACCGCCCCATTTCATTTGAAGGGTGTCATAAGAGGTGACTAACGGAAAAATGTGCAGACGATATCATTGCGAGAGCAGAAAATCTCGAAATAAAACTCTGTATCAGCCTAGCCAGCGTGGAAACAGTAGGCCAAAGCCGCCCAGCATTGAGAGAGGCCTATGTCCAGCAGGATACTGCGATAGGTTAATTGATTGATTGACTTTATGTTCACCATGTCCGGTAGAAACAATACCGATTCAAATCAAGCGGTTTGATACTTCATTTCAATGTAGTATGGCAAATGATGAGGAGATGACGAGACCTGAGTATCACCATTGTAACATGATATATATAAATAATGGTGATGATCTTTTCTGAGACTTTGCCTTCAGCTTAGCATCAGGCGAGGCGAAGTCTAACTGACGTCTCCTATATAAAAAAAGAAGTGGAATGATTTGCCTGCACACGTGTTGCTTTCTTTTTGCTATCTCGGGAAGTGCGTGAAAAAGCATCAGTCAAGGTCTTTTAGGTAGCGACCATCATTTTGGGATTCTCAATATTTGACCTCCACACTAGCAACTTTTGTGGTCGGCAGCGCGAGTGTAACACCCCTGGTGTTGCATACGTCCATAGGCCACGGTAACCACTTCCCATTAGGTGGGCCGTGTGCTTGTCTGCCACCAAGTGGTATAAAAAACCTAATTGGTCTTTCCACTGACAGCACAAAAACCCTCTAGTGAGCTCTGGCTACCCTACTCACCGCCGGCAACACAACACGAGGTTATTATGGCCCCGGTATTCTGTAGGGCGGAGGTACATCCCCAGTCGGACTGCTCAATTGGACGGAAATACCGTCGTGTCCAACCTCTAGCGGTCATAAAGTACTATGTTATTAAATATTTTGAGATAAATGTTTCGTGTTTATTATCAATTAAATGGGCTTAATTAGCACATTTCAAATATGTATAAGTTATACTTATTACTTGCTCTAAAATAATATAAATATTTTTTTTTTTCAACTAAGGTCCGGCTTTTTCAGAAGTTAGGTAGGTTTTAGTTTTAAACTATTTTCTTTTTATTAAAATTATTATTTTCATCATTCAAATTAGGTAATTATTTTCATCCATTTAGATGAAAATAATTACCACATGGAATTGTCCATCCGGCAAGCGGAGTAGAGGTAGATAAAAGGGAAGATGGCTAGGTGAAATTTTAAAGAAAGCGAGAAACAACTGTAGAGTAACAGCCATATACAGGTCAGGTGGAGGAAAATAGAGCAGGTCTTTACTCAATAGAGAGGTTCTTTATAACCCATAAATTTTTTTAGACGACTAAAGGATAGGGCTGTTTAACATCAGACAGATGTATACAGCCCAGACTCAGCCTCAGATGCATGGCACGAGTCAACAATAGTGCCCGGAATACGGTAATAGGCTCACCCCCTATTACGTGGGACCGAATAATATTATTGGTGAAATGTGGGTGTTAATTCACCTCTGCCTAAACCTCCAGGGATAAAGGCGTGATTGTCATCATCATATGATGATGACATTTTTATAGTAAGTACTTATTGTAAAATTGCATGTTATTTTATAAAGGAATAGACGAAACTTCATTATTATATTACTAGTAGCATAATACATGAATATAATTTTTTTACTGACTAAGAATCGAACTTCCGACTTCTGACATAACAACCTAAAACCACCATTACACACTGATTACCAACTTACCATCAATTTATAAGTTTGTTTGTTAGCTACATTATAAACCAAAAATACTGACGCTTTCGGCCAACCCAATTCAGTAAACAACGTGACTAGCAGATATAAACGTTTACTCAAAGAGATAATGCCCACCCATCCAAATTTAACCGCACGGAAACTCCCTTAACCAAGCCCGTACGATGTAACAACCATTTCCTCCCGACCCTTTACCATAAACAAAAGCAAAGACAATATATTACCGCCATTCCGTGAGTAAAAATCGCCAGGCCATTTAACACGAACAGTGATGGAAAATGGACCCTGCTTCCTTGGTTATAAAACAGAATTTTGAATAAAAGGGTACGTACTTGTATGGGCATATATGTCCCAAATTTTGTTATACGTAAAAAATAATTTTGTAAACTAGGAGAATTGAATTTTTTTGATTATCTAGGACCCGACAATTTGAATTCATCTCGCCTGAGGGTAAGCTAAAGGCAAAGTCTCAGAAAAGAGGGTCACCGTTACAGACACTAAGTAATGTTACAATGGTGGGACTCAGCTCAGCGCTTAAAGGACCAGGGACTGTAGGAAGAAGGAAACACTTTTGCTGGTAATGAATTCCGGATCTTGGTCTTGCGGCAAGGAAAAGAGTCTCCGAACCGCTTAGTTCTTGCTCATATATTCGGCACAGTGTGAGGGTGACATCTAAGCGCTGCACGTGTTGTCTTGTGTAGGAAAGGAGAGGGTGGGATTAATTGGAAAAGCTCATCAGAACACCCATCATGGTAGAGACGGCAAAATACAGCCAAGGAAGCAACATTTGCATAGGCTCGAGGGTGTTTGTGACCTCAGTATTCCCAAAAATACGGGCTGCACGTCGCCACCTGTCGAGAGCGTCAAATTGGCGTGAACTGGATAAAAAAAAATAAGAAATATGTACAATAACATTACGTAAATATAACTGCTACATTTCCTCTGAAGCCTTGTGTTCTGCAGAAGTTACTTTATGAATAGCTGGTAAACACGAAAGATTTGGAGTATTGCCAGCAAACAATTAATAGTTTCCCGTTTGTTGGCATCTGGTGATATAGTCTATCTTCATCCTTATTCAATTGTTTATTGGTCAGCATCAAATCAAGTAGATACTTTGGATCCCGCGATCTGCTCTCTAGCAAGGTAGTTAGGGCTATATACCGCCATTTTATTATCCCTATGCTGACAGAGAAAGAATACAAGTTTCACCACCCCACCTCATCCGAAGGGTGTCATAAGAGGCGACTAACGAAAAAAATACACAGTCAATATCACTACAAGAGAAGGAAATTTTTTGAAATAAAACTCTTTACCAACCCGTCTGGCTAGCGTGGAAACAGTAGGCCAAAGCCTCCCAACATTGGAAGAGGTCTTTGTCCATAAGTGAGCTGCGATAGGCTTGAATGATTGACATTTATTAAAATAAAAATAAAACTGGTATAAGTAATACAATGGTCCTCTGACCTGGTATATGTTTGCTATTTTTAGAATGCCAAAGTCCAATTCTAAAATATTTGAAAGGGCTGTCACATTATAAGTTGACGTCTACTCATTTCTGTTTAGGGCTTTTTAATAAGGTATTTAGATTATCCTAAATTAAAATATCCTAAATTCTTTATTGTAAGTATACCTATAGCTTGAATATATTTAGGTAATGAACAGAGGCGAGCTAAAGTTGGTGTTAAGTTTCTCTGTCTGCATGTCGGAACAATTTAATGTGTGAAAAATATATGCGTTGCCACGGCTGACTACTTCATAACCAGTATCAGATCAATCTTGACTGGCAGACTATCCAATAAGATCTTAATATCATGGTATTAAGATCCTATTTATGTTGTTGTTGATTGATGGCTGGTTGATTTTAAGGAGGTAGGACACAGCGGCATTTCCACCCAATTGAGCAATCCGACTGGTGAAGTACCTCCGCCCTACATAATACCGCGGCTATAATAACTTCGTGTTGTGTTCCCAGTGATGAGTAGGGTAGCCAGAGCTTACTGGAGAATTTGTGCTGTCAGCGGAAAGACTAAAGGCTTGTCCTGCTTTGTCTTCTACTGACGCCACAGAAACTCTGTACTTACAGGGTTGGCAGCGTGACTGTGACTCCTCTGGCGTTACAAACGTCCATAGGCCACGGTAACCACTTTCCATCATGTAGGCCGTGTGCTTGTCTGCCAACGAAGTGGGAAAAAAATGGCACTTGGTGAAATTTGCTGTTACACATATTGAAATACACTTGTACTTTTTCCACAGTATTTCTTATTAGTACACCTGACTGGTTTCCGAAGGATGCTGTAAGGTAAAACCGGTGAGGTGTAATAATAAAAAAAATACGATCCTTTTACGGGAATAGAATTCTTTCCGGAGACTATGTGGTCAGAGCGTCTCCCCTGTAAGGGAAAGATCGCTGGTTCGAATCCTGCCTGAACCGATTTTTGTTCTTTAGATATTTTTTATTTTATTTTTTTATATAGGACACGTCAATTGGACTTCGCCTTGCCTGATGGTAAGCTGAAGGCTAAGTCCCAGTTAATAAACTTTGTCTTTAGCTTACCATCAGGCGAGGTATGGTCAAATTAGCATGTCCTATAGAAAAAAGATGTAACAGCGAGTTAATAAAAGCGAAATGACTTCAGTACTAACGGTTATCAAGGAAAACTCCACCAAAACAATGTATCCTCGAATTAAGCGTGGCTTTGAAGGGTACAAATGTGCCCACTTCGTCACCAGCCCCGCCGAGATGCGAACAAGTGGCGTCAATTAATATTATATCGAGCCAGTGTATCGAGGCCTTAGGCTTCACGGCCTAGCTGATTAAATATATACTTGAGTGTTTTTGTTAGTCAAGTTTAGGTAGAAAGGTATTATAATAATAATTATAGACATATTACACACTACCAATCCAGGTTCCAGCTTTGCCCGGGTACTTAGGTGACAGACAAGCACACGGCTCACCTGATGGGAAGTGGTTACCGTGGCCTATCGACGTATGCAACACCAGGAGCGTTACCCTCGCGCTGCCGATCATGAATAAACCTTCTGATGCCCCTCTTGAAGAACCCCATATTGTAGGCGCTTAGGAAAACCGCAGCAGGAAGGTCATTCCACAGCTTGCGTGGGACGAAGTTTCTTTCATACCGCACAGTGCGAATCGTCTTAAAACGTAATGGGTGAGGATGATATCTCTGCCTAAGCCGAGCGGTGCGATGTTAGAATGTAGCTGGAAGCATTTTTTTTTATGTAGGACACGCCAACTTGACCTCACCTCGCCTGATGGTAAGCTAAAGGCAAAGTCTCAGGAAAGGGGGTCACGATTACAGACACTAAGTGTTACAATGGTGGCACTCAGCTTGATGCATCATGTCATACTATTGAAGCATCATGTCAAACTATTGAATAGGGGCTAGAACACACACAATGAGGCATAGTATATACGTAAAACAATCCTATTTCAACTTTCTGTACAACTTATCATCACCTATTTTACCTCCTTTGTAGTGTAGTGCGAAGAACGATGATTCACGAATATTTTTTTTTTTTTTTATACCACTTAGTTGGCAGACAAGCACACGGCCCACCTGATGGGAAGCGGTTACCGTGGCCTATGGACGTATGCAACACCAGGAGTGTCACACTCGCGCTGCCGACCATGAAGAAACCTTCTGATGCCCCTCTTGAAGAACCCCATATTGTAGGCGCTTGGGAAAACCGCAGCAGGGAGGTCATTCCACAGCTTGAGTGTGCGTGGGATGAAGTTTCTTTCATACCGCACAGTGCGTACCGTCTCAGGTCGCAATGTGTGGGGATGAATTCCCTGCCTATGGCGAGAGGTGCGATGATAGAATGTAGCTACGGGCATCATGTCAAACAATTCATCTGAGCACAAACCATTGTATAGGCGGTAGAACACACACAGTGAGGCAAAATCCCTCCTAAGGCTAAGAGGTTCCACTCTACCTGTGAGTATGGGATTGTCAACCAGCCTCAATGCCCGTCTTTGCAACGAGTCGAAGGGGTCAAGCTGGTATGCAGGTGCTCCAGCAAAAAGGTGACAGCAGTACTCCATGTGAGGCCGGACCTGTGCTTTATAAAGAAGGAGTTGCTGCCCCGCAGTGAAATACTGCTTCGCCCTGTTGAGCACTCCGAGCTTTCTTGATGCCAACTTAACCTTGTCCTGCAAATGACTTCGGTATTGGACGTCACTGGAGATATCGACACCAAGGATCCCGATACTCGGGGAGATGGTAAGCGGTGTGCCCAGGAATTGCGGCGCTACAATGAATGGGGTTTTCTTAGCGGTGAATACACATACTTGTGTCTTAGTGGGGTTAAATTGGACTAGGTTTAATCGACCCCAATCGGACACTCCAGAGAGAGTAGTCTCGATTTCAGACACAAGTTGTTCGCGACTCTTCTCCACCTCGGACTGAGGGATATTTGCACGGCCCGTGTAACACGTGTCCCCGGTACTGTCGTCCGCATAACAATGAATGGAGCCATCAGACAGCATGTCATTGATATGCAGCAGAAACAGCGTCGGAGACAACACGGAGCCTTGTGGGACACCAGCGTTTATGTTCACGCGGTCCGAGCAGCTGCCGTCGACGACGGCTTGGATGCTTCTGTTGGACAAAAAGCTGGAGATCCATTCGCACAATCCCTCGGGGAGTCCATAATATGGCAACTTCGTAAGAAGACCTTTGTGCCAGACCCGATCGAAGGCCTTCGCTACATCGAGGCTGACCGCTAGTGCCTCACCGCGACTCTCGATGGCTTGCGCCCACCGGTTTGTGAGATACACAAGAAGGTCACCGGTAGAGCGACAGTGGCGAAAACCGTACTGTCGGTCGCTCAGTAGATCGTTTCCTTCAAGGTACCTCAGGAGTTGTGTATTAATAACACGCTCCATAACCTTCGAGAGAAGGGAGGTTATAGCGATAGGCCTGTAATTGGTCGGATCTGTCCTGTCACCTTTCTTAGGTACAGGGTGCACGAATGCAGTCTTCCACGAGGCCGGGACCTGCCTCGCGGAGTATGAGAGTGCGAAAAGGCGTGTAAGTACAGGGCACAGCTCGGGGGCACAGTGCTTAAGCACCATCGCCGGTATACCGTCCGGCCCACTCGACTTCCGAACATCTAGGGACTTAAGCTCGCGCCGGACCACCCGTTGTGTGATTTTAATTTCGGTCATCGATGCACCACAGCTGGGGATGATGGGTGGTTCGGCGTTCCCGTCGTTCATAGTCGAGTTTGACGCAAAGAGATTACCCAAAAGATCGGCCTTCTCCTTAGCGCCATGGGCCAGACTACCGTCGGATTTTTGCAGCGGCGGAAGGCAAGACTGGCAGAAGTTTCCCTCAGCAGCTTTAGCGAGCGACCAAAATGCACGACTGCCAGATGGGTAGCGCGCAAGCCGCTCGCCAATTCTGCTGATGAACTCAAACTTCGCACTAGACGTTGCCTTTTTACTGGACCTTGAAGCAGCATTCAACTTCCGCTTCACTTCAGCGATGTTCGGATCCTTATTGGCAAGAGCCGTGGTCCAAGCCTTGTAAGCAGATTGCTTGCGGTCTCTAGCTTCCCTGCAAGGCCTATTAAACCACGGGCGTTTTCTCGCTCCTGTCGCGACCCAGCGGTTGGGGATGTAACATTCCATACCCACTAGAATCGCGTCAGCGACTGCTGTTGCACAGGAGCTTGGATCATCAGAAGAGAAGCAAAGCTGCCTCCACGGGTACGACGCGAAGAATTCTCGCAGTCCATTCCAGTCTGCCGACTTGTAGTGCCACACATGCCGCCACTGAGGTGGCCGCGGTGATTCAGGCCGCGCGAGTGTCACTTGCGCCCGGACGAGGCTGTGGTCCGAATTACCGAGAGGTGCTTCCACCCTTATGGAGTATTCATCCGGGCGCGTAGTCAGCAGAAGGTCCAGAATAGAGCTTCTGTGGGTCTCAATTTCTGGTGTTCTAGTGATAGAATGCACCAGTTGAGAGAGCCCATAAGTCAGAGTGAAGTCGTGAGCAGCCCTTCCCGCAAAATCAGTCCTAGGAGACCCCAGCCACTCCACGTGGTGGGCGTTGAAGTCCCCCAAGAATACTAATTCCGCAGTGGGGTACTGCTCAATTACGCTGTCCGCCGACCGCTGCAGATGCTGAAACAGTTGAGCCGTGCCCAGGTCACCGCTATGGGACCTGTAAAGGCACGCATAGATACGGGTGTGGCCACCGTGATCTATGCGTACCCATAAAGTTGACAGGTCCCTATCCTCAAGACCATGGAGACGGCGGCAGCAAATATCATCCCGGACGTACAAGCATACCCCGGCGCGACTCATAAAGTTATGCTCGAGTTTGTACCCGGGGTAGGCTGTATCGGCCGGGCATGATATTTGTGTCTCCGTCAGAAAAAGCAAGGTAGGCTGCGCGGTCTCTAAGTGGAGATGGACCGCGTTAAGGTTGGAGTGAAGGCCCCTGATGTTGCAGAAATCCACATTCACTGTGGATGATGGTGTCGCTGTGGTAACGTTTCTCTTGCCTTTTTTGGTTTTCATGTTTGAGATGGGGGGGGGGGGGGGGGAGAAGGTAAAAAGAGATTCTGTGCCTCCAGTGTAGAAGACAAAGCAAGGCGTCCTACCCCCACAGACAAGTTGGGGTTGTGTGACTGGCTGGCGCGATGGGCGGAAGGGCCCCCGGTCCCCTCCCAGATACTGAAGCCAGGTCCACTCCGGTCTCCTCCTCCGGCATGGCTACAGCACCGGGAACTTTACACAGGCTGCTGGTTCAGCCTCCTGGGGCGGAGGTTAAGTAATCCCCAGGTTCGGGAACCGTACAGCCTGCGGGCGGCCAGCGGATAACCGCTTCACCGGGTCTCCCTGACCACCACGCCAACATTTCACGCCCCCACCAGTCAGTGGGGTCAATTTAAGCCTTTGGTCTTCCTACTGACAGCACAGAACCTCTCCAGTGAGCTCTGGCTACCCTACTCACCGCCGGGAACACAACACAAGGTTATTATAACCGGGGTATTCTGTAGGGCGGAGGTACTTACCCAGACGGACTGCTCAATTTTGGACGGGAGATACCGTCATGTCCTTCCTCCAATAAATATTTTATGCTCATATACAGCTATATGATGCTTCTAGCTTTGAAAATGACGGACTTTCGTAGAAAGATTCATCCCATTTTTTTACGTCCAAAAAATCCCCATGGATACTTCCCCGCCGGAGCCGGTGGGAGAGGTTATGTTGAACTCGAACCGACTAAAACGCACGACGCCTGTGGGTCGTTTTTGGTTGCCGAAGGTGAGTTTGACAGGCATATCCCTCGCATCGCATGACCCCGGGGCATCTCTCTTGATTTGACCCTCCTCGGGTATGGAGAGTCCCCAAAATTTTATCAATTGTTTTACTCCTTTAGTAGCAAAAATTTCCAAAAATCTTTTGTTTGCCTACATCGTCAAAAACATTTACTGTCGATATTTCCAGTTTGTAGGTGCAGCGGTTTAGACTCTTCGTTGACGAACTAGTATGCATGGATGAAAGAATTTTATATGTATTATATGTATATAGATAAACTGTCGAGCACACTTGCCAAGAAGTAACCTATTCAGATCTTGGTGAAGTCCTATATGCCCAGAGGCTCTATATGTATGTCATTGTAAATCACACAACTTAAAACTGAATACCCTTAAGTATTTTAGTAATTCCTTTAGTATTATGTTGTCTGTGGTAGTGCTATATTTCAAATTAAATTTAGCAGACATTGCCACATCACTGAGAGAAGTCTGAATGTGTGATTTCGTAATTAAAGCAGCTTAACGTACTCCAAGCTTTAAGCCTTTCATTAAATATAAGATAAGATACAACCTTTCATTAAATATTTCATGGAGTACATAATAAATTAAAGGAGCTC
The DNA here is from genome assembly GCA_963662185.1 of Eilema griseolum. Lineage (NCBI taxonomy): Eukaryota > Metazoa > Arthropoda > Insecta > Lepidoptera > Erebidae > Eilema > Eilema griseolum. Next base: position 1,783,009 of record OY759252.1, read on the forward strand.
TTTGGTGATTGCAAATATATTTAAATACGAACCAGTTTAGGTTATGATTGGCAAATGGGTATCCTCTGCTATCAAACTTGTTTTGATCTTTTGGACAGCAGTCGGGTACACAATTTTTTTCTTATTTTGTTTAGTCTTTCAATTGATTACTCCCTGTTAGATTGTTAAGTGTATTCTCTTCCAAAATAATAAAACAAAAAGATCCATGAAACGAGAAGTTCAATACTCAAACCAGACCCCAACACGTGCAGGGCTAAGATGTCACGCGCACATGGTGCAGAATATCCGATCAAGAACCAAGCAGTTTGGAATCTTGCCTTTGTCGCACCTATAATGCCTGGAATTCATTACCAGCTCACGTGTTTCCTTCTTCCTACAATCCTAGGCTCTTTAAGCGTGGCGTGAAAAAGCATATGATGAGTCTGTCAAGTTCAGTGTCACCATTGTAACATGGTATATGTAAGTAATGGTGACCCTCTTTTCAGAGGCTTTGCCTTGAGCTTACCATCAGGGGAGCGAAGTCTAACTGACGTGCCCTATTTAAAAAACATCTTTTTAACTAGCGTTTTAATATTTTGAAAAGAAATTAGTATCATAAAGAATGGTCTAAGTACCTCCGACGTGAGAGAGTTTTCGTTCAAATATGCTAGTGACTGGCTAATGGCGTCGTTTTAGTAATGGTATTGTCTCCTCTACAATAACAAAATGTTCGTGAATCATGTCTGTATGTTGAAGGTATTCGGAAAATAGATTGTAGAAATGATATGCGGGAAATATAGCGATATTTTACTATACTTTTTGATTACTTTAAGATTGGGAAGTACCTCCACCCTACAGAATACCACGGCTATAATAACCTCTTCTTGTGTTCCCGTTGGTGAGTAGGGTAGTCAGAGATCAATGGAGAGTTTTTGTGCAGTCAGTGGGAAGACCAAAGGCTTGTCTTAATTTTGTATTCTGCACTGAGGGCACATAAAATCTCTGTTCTTACAGGGTCGGCAGCACGGGTGTGACTCCACTGGTGCTACACACGTTCATAGGTCACGCACTTTCCATTAGGTGGGCCGTGTGCTTGTCTGCCACCTAAGTTGTTTTAAAAAAAAAATTACTGACTTACGTCAGTGATATGGTGCAAAGGGCCTAAGGTTTTACCTATTCCATTATACGGGGTGTATTTTTGAAAGCGGGGTAGTAAGGGTAAATACCTTAACCATTGTAGTTACAACAAAACGTTCTTAGGAGACCTTCCCTAACATTTTTAGATACGTTGAACTGCATTAAATGCATAAAATCGTATAGTCAGCAAGAAAAATGCTGACTGTATGATTTTGCCAAATCTGCTTACCTGGAATACGCCAGTATTGCAGGTAACATCGACCTGCAATACTGACGTATTGGACTTGATATATCCTCCAATCAGCCATCTGATTGGAGATACTAGCTCTGGCTCTCAGAGTTGGAAATCAGTTGACAGTCACTCCTGGGCACGATAAACTAATAATGTAACATAACATAAACTCACGCCTATATCCCCGAAGGGGTAGGCAGAGGTACTAGCACCCACATTTCGCCAGTTTATGTTTAGTTCCCCATGTAACAGGTGGCTAGCCTATTGCCATTAACCGGGCACTTACACTTAAATACACGCATAACTTCGAAATTCATCAAAAAGTCATTGGTGTGTGCTATGGTAAAACCTGGGATCGAACCCGATACCTCGTCAGTAGTCCATTACCCATACCACTAGGCTACCGCGGTTCTCTCTTCTCTAATAATGTAATTAATGAAAAAGATGACTTCTATTCATGAACAAATAATGAGTGCTACTCAAGACTATTTTCCATTTTTGTTACTTTTACAGGCAAAACTGGTTACAAAACTAGTTTAGAACGAATACGTATTTGTATGCAAATATCAGGAACATCGTTTAAGTTAGTTAATGAACGTTGTAATAACAGTTAACTACATAATTCTAGAAGTTTCTTACCGACCTCATTTTGTGGAACTCTTTGTGGGTGAGTAAAGATTCAAAATATAGTCATTGATATTGTTATGGCCTATCACAGAATTATCGAGAATACATAACGAAAGCTATAGCATATTGTAAAGAATTATCAACCTTAGATGTTAGGCGGTAAAGTTGAAATTTATTTGTCAGTAGTGTTTATTTATGACTTTTGGATATAATGTCAATTCAAGGAGTAAGCTAAAATATTCACTTATCTCAACTAATAATATGACTAGGATGGGTATATAAGGCCCCAACAAGATGTCTGAAGTTTTGTCTACCTCACCTGTAAGCACTACCTAGTTACTGGTACTTGTAGAAATACATACATACATATAATCACGCCTCTATCCCCGGAGGGCTAGGCAGAGGTGAATTAACACCCACATTTGACCAATCATTGAATTCGGTCCCACGTAATAGGGAGTGAGCCTATTGCCGTCTTCCGGGCACTATTGTTGACTCAAGCCTTGTATCTGTGCCTGAGTCTGAGCTGTTATATCTGTCTGATGTGAAACAGCCCTGTCCCTTAGTCGCCTTGTACGATACCTTATGGCAGGAGATAGGGTGGTCCAAATTCTACTCTGTCGGAAACCACACGGCTTATAGAAATAAATGCCATACAGACCCACACTAAGCATAACTGGTACCTAATATCAGTGCGAATATACTTAGTTACAATTTTGGCTAATACATACCCAGACCAATGCATACAAACATATTAAAGTATTCAAATATTTGCATTGATCGGGAATCGAACCCTGACCCACGTAGCAGTCGAACGCTCAACCGCCATGGTCGTCAAACCAATGAACTTTCAAGAAACTTCAATTTCGGAAATAGATTTCTCATTTATATGTTGCTTAGTCTGGTTTAGAAGCAATTATGTACATAGCAAAACTAAAAATGAATAAAGGAGCATGTGTGATGGAAGCGAAAGATACATATATAATACATAATAATCACACCTTTATACCCGGAGGGTTAGGCAGAGGTAAAATAACACCAACATTTCACCAATCATTGAATTCGGTCCCATGTAATAGGGAGTGAGCCTATTGCCGTCTTCCGGGTACTATTGTTGACTCAAGCCATGCGTCTGAGGCTGAGTCTGGGCTGTATATATCTGTCTGATGTTAAACAGCCCTTTCCCATATTTGTACGACACCGCATGGGAAGAGATGGGGTGGTCCAAATTCTACTCTGCCGGGAACGACACGAGAGGCACGCGGCGAAAGATATACACAATATGGAGACCATAATGCTGTCAGTGGAAAGACTAAAGGCTTGTCCTGCTTTGTCCTCTACAGTGACGGCATAGAAAACCTGTGCTTACAGGGTCAGTAGCGCGAGTGTGGCTTCTCTGGTGTTACACACGTCCATAGGCCACGGTAACCACTTTCCATCAGGTGGGCCGTGCGCTTGTCTGCCACGTTAGTGGTTAAAAAAATATTATAGCCATTTAATGAAGCCATATAATTGGGTACCTTACTTGAAACGACATAATTGAAAAAAATCGGTCCAATAAAGCAGAAACTAGAGTTTTAATGTTATAGAATGTTAAACTTTAAGTACTCTCGAGAATCGTAGTTAACAATAAACTTAAACCGCTCGCCATAGGGAGGGAATTCATCCTCACACATTGCGACGTGAGACGGTGTGCAATGTGCGGTAAGAAAGAAATTTCATCCCACGCACACTCAAGCTATGGAATAAACTCCATGCTGCGGTTTTCCCAAGCGCTTACAATTTGGGTTCCTTAAGAGGGCATTAGAAGGTCTCTACAGGGTCGGAAGCGCCTGTGTAACTGGTGTCGCACACATGCATAGGCCACGGTAACCACTTCCCATCAGGTAGGCCGTCGGCTTGTCTGCCACTGAAGTCGTATTTAAAAAAATAATAATTCTCTCAATAATGTAGTTTCGTATGAGGTCCACTCCACACTTGACATAGTTATAAAATCTTAGCAAGTGACAACATGTGGCCTCTGCCTACCCCAATGAAAAGAAAACGTGGCTGTATGTATGGTATATATAGAATGCTGACAATATTATATACGAACACAAAACAGTACTGAAATACAAATTGGTCCGCCATTTTTTGATGTCCCATAGATTCGCCGCTTAGGAACTTTGTAAGTGGCTTAAGAATTTTGTTTATGTTTCAAATTATTGCATAATCAGTGTTTTGTATGAACAATGTGACATTTAAAAAGCTTCTTATCTTATTATTTTAGAAATGCTAAGAGTCAGTCTGCTATTATAAAATCCAAGAATACTTGGATGAGTTGTTCGCTCAACTATGCTACTCAAGTAAATTATTGTATTTAGATTAAGTATACTAAAAGTGTATGTTTGTAAATAGACCAAAAAAAATGCCCGCTGAGTTTCTTGCCGGAGTCTTCTCAGGTCGGGTCCGCGTTTCGAACCGGTGGTCCATTTACTAAACTGATTTTCATGTTTCATTTTTATTGATGTAAAAGACCTCGGTAGCCTAGTGGTATGGGTAATGGACTGCTGAGACGAGGTCTCGGGTTCAATCCCAGGTTTTACCATGGCACATACTAATGACTTTTCGATGCTTTTCATAGTTATGTGTGTTTTTTATGAGAAATAAATATCTGTAAACCGAGTTATGTGTGTATTTATCGCAGGTTTATAAGTGCCCGGTTAATGGAAATAGGCTCGTTAGGACATTGGGACCTAAACATAAACTGTGGGCGCTAGAACCTCTGCTTACCCCTTCGGGGATATAGGCGTAAGTTTATGTTATGATGTTTTGTAAGTGCCGATTTAATGGTCTATGCAGAATAAATGATTTTTGACTTTGACTTCTCTTTTGACTTGTATTTAAGATTAAAAAAATCGCAGAAGCAAACGTCTTGGGTCACTGTCCTGCCCCTCTAGAAAAGCGGCATAATCGTAAGCTGAATGGACTACATTAAAATATTCAATGTATGGGATTAACACGTATTTTAACGTTTATGACAGATTTAAACATATGTCAATCCCACGTATGGATTATTCTATTATATTTTACTAATGAATTGTCACTAGTCTAGGGGGCTGTCGAATCGCTATGACATACATACATACATTAACTCACGCCTATACCCCTGAAGGGGTAGGCAGAGGTGCTAGCATGTACATTTCCCCAGTTTATGTTTAGGTCCCAATGTAATAGGTGGCGAGCCTATTGCCATTAACCGTGCACTTATAAACCTGCGATAAATAAACACATAACTTCGAAAAGCATCGTAAAGTCATTGGTGTGTGCCATGGTACAACCTGGGATCGAACCCGAGACCTCGTCACAACAGTCCATACCACGAGGCTACCGCGGTACTTCGCTGTGATTCTGAGAAAAATCGCCTGTGCGTGTGCGATATTTAAATAAAATTGAGTTACGTAAACATTTTGAGTTCGTGTTCTATTTTCTTGGATGGCAACATTATTAAGCAACCCAATTTAGGGGACAATCTTGCCAGAGTCAAGTTGTGTCAAGTCTTATTTTAATTCGATTAAGATAGGAAAAAGAATGAATCTGTTCAGGCGAGGTTAGAACCAGCGATCTTTCCCTTACACGGGGAATGCTCTGATCACTAAGCTACCGAACCTTGGCTGAAATCATAAACATCTTCCTATATATTAATCAATTTGAATAGTTAGCATACTAAAAGTCTTATTTTGAATATATTAATGATTTTTGATGATGAGTTTGTAAAAGCATCTGATGAGGCCGCTAAGCTGAGTGCCAACATTGTAACATTACTTAGTGTCTGTAATGGTGACCCTCTTTCCTGGGACTTTGCCTATAGCTTACCATTAGGCGAGATAAAAAAAAGATATGATAATGATGATCAAGACCAGATTCTGTCTGCAAAAATGCCATTTAATTTTACACTTTATGGTTATGCTTTCAGAGTCTAAAATTTAATTCCAATTGTTGCAGTGTCAGTGATATGACAATTTTTAACATTTAGCAGAATCGGTGTTCAGAAGCGAAGTGTACCAAGTTTTAAACCGATAGTACAAAGAAGTAAGCCTTTAAGCTTTCAACATGTACTGTGTAGACACAATATTGCTAACAAAATGGATCGCAAAAACGGCTTGAAATACGAGTTATGTGTGAGTGAGCATTGTAAATTGAACTGTAAACAACCTACTTGTCCTACTCTAAATCTGTTGGTGTGCAATAAAGAATTATTTTATTTTTAAACTTTTTTCACAGCGGCCCTAATGCCAAAGGCATCATCTGACAGTCTACAGGGTGATGCAGAGATATATCGAGGTAGATGCAGGCAGAATATTAAACCATAAGGATAATACTCAAATTTGTACACAATAATGATATATTCCTGCATTATATACTTATACACACCGCAGTAGCCTAGTGGTATGGGTAATGGACTGCTGAGACGAGGTCTCGGGTTCGATCCCAGGTTTTCCCAAGGCACACACCAATGACTTTTCGATGCTTTTCGAAGTTATGTGTGTATTTATCGCAGGTTTATAAGTGCCCGGTTAGTGGCAATAGGCTCGCCACCTATTACATTGGGACCTAAATATAAACTGGCGAAATGTCGGTGCTAGCACCTCTGACTACCCCTTCGGGGATGTATATGTATATATGTAATAGGTGGCGAGCCTACTGCCATTAACCGGGCACTTATAAACCTGCGATAAATACACACATAACTTCGAAAAGCATCGAAAAGTCATTGGTGTGTGCCTTGGGAAAACCTGGGATCGAACCCGAGACCTCGTCTCAGCAGTCCATTACCCATACCACTAGGCTACTGCGGTGTGTATAAGTATATAATGCAGGAATATATCATTATTGTGTACAAATTTGAGTATTATCCTTATGGTTTAATATTCTGCCTGCATCTACCTCGATATATCTCTGCATCACCCTGTAGACTGTCAGATGATGCCTTTGGCATTAGGGCCGCTGTGAAAAAAGTTTAAAAATAAAATAATTCTTTATTGCACACCAACAGATTTAGAGTAGGACAAGTAGGTTGTTTACAGTTCAATTTACAATGCTCACTCACACATAACTCGTATTTCAAGCCGTTTTTGCGATCCATTTTGTTAGCAATATTGTGTCTACACAGTACATGTTGAAAGCTTAAAGGCTTACTTCTTTGTACTATCGGTTTAAAACTTGGTACACTTCGCTTCTGAACACCGATTCTGCTAAATGTTAAAAATTGTCATATCACTGACACTGCAACAATTGGAATTAAATTTTAGACTCTGAAAGCATAACCATAAAGTGTAAAATTAAATGGCATTTTTGCAGACAGAATCTGGTCTTGATCATCATTATCATATCTTTTTTTTATCTCGCCTAATGGTAAGCTATAGGCAAAGTCCCAGGAAAGAGGGTCACCATTACAGACACTAAGTAATGTTACAATGTTGGCACTCAGCTTAGCGGCCTCATCAGATGCTTTTACAAACTCATCATCAAAAATCATTAATATATTCAAAATAAGACTTTTAGTATGCTAACTATTCAAATTGATTAATATATAGGAAGATGTTTATGATTTCAGCCAAGGTTCGGTAGCTTAGTGATCAGAGCATTCCCCGTGTAAGGGAAAGATCGCTGGTTCTAACCTCGCCTGAACAGATTCATTCTTTTTCCTATCTTAATCGAATTAAAATAAGACTTGACACAACTTGACTCTGGCAAGATTGTCCCCTAAATTGGGTTGCTTAATAATGTTGCCATCCAAGAAAATAGAACACGAACTCAAAATGTTTACGTAACTCAATTTTATTTAAATATCGCACACGCACAGGCGATTTTTCTCAGAATCACAGCGAAGTACCGCGGTAGCCTCGTGGTATGGACTGTTGTGACGAGGTCTCGGGTTCGATCCCAGGTTGTACCATGGCACACACCAATGACTTTACGATGCTTTTCGAAGTTATGTGTTTATTTATCGCAGGTTTATAAGTGCACGGTTAATGGCAATAGGCTCGCCACCTATTACATTGGGACCTAAACATAAACTGGGGAAATGTACATGCTAGCACCTCTGCCTACCCCTTCAGGGGTATAGGCGTGAGTTAATGTATGTATGTATGTCATAGCGATTCGACAGCCCCCTAGACTAGTGACAATTCATTAGTAAAATATAATAGAATAATCCATACGTGGGATTGACATATGTTTAAATCTGTCATAAACGTTAAAATACGTGTTAATCCCATACATTGAATATTTTAATGTAGTCCATTCAGCTTACGATTATGCCGCTTTTCTAGAGGGGCAGGACAGTGACCCAAGACGTTTGCTTCTGCGATTTTTTTAATCTTAAATACAAGTCAAAAGAGAAGTCAAAGTCAAAAATCATTTATTCTGCATAGACCATTAAATCGGCACTTACAAAACATCATAACATAAACTTACGCCTATATCCCCGAAGGGGTAAGCAGAGGTTCTAGCGCCCACAGTTTATGTTTAGGTCCCAATGTCCTAACGAGCCTATTTCCATTAACCGGGCACTTATAAACCTGCGATAAATACACACATAACTCGGTTTACAGATATTTATTTCTCATAAAAAACACACATAACTACGAAAAGCATCGAAAAGTCATTAGTATGTGCCATGGTAAAACCTGGGATTGAACCCGAGACCTCGTCTCAGCAGTCCATTACCCATACCACTAGGCTACCGAGGTCTTTTACATCAATAAAAATGAAACATGAAAATCAGTTTAGTAAATGGACCACCGGTTCGAAACGCGGACCCGACCTGAGAAGACTCCGGCAAGAAACTCAGCGGGCATTTTTTTTGGTCTATTTACAAACATACACTTTTAGTATACTTAATCTAAATACAATAATTTACTTGAGTAGCATAGTTGAGCGAACAACTCATCCAAGTATTCTTGGATTTTATAAAAGCAGACTGACTCTTAGCATTTCTAAAATAATAAGATAAGAAGCTTTTTAAATGTCACATTGTTCATACAAAACACTGATTATGCAATAATTTGAAACATAAACAAAATTCTTAAGCCACTTACAAAGTTCCTAAGCGGCGAATCTATGGGACATCAAAAAATGGCGGACCAATTTGTATTTCAGTACTGTTTTGTGTTCGTATATAATATTGTCAGCATTCTATATATACCATACATACAGCCACGTTTTCTTTTCATTGGGGTAGGCAGAGGCCACATGTTGTCACTTGCTAAGATTTTATAACTATGTCAAGTGTGGAGTGGACCTCATACGAAACTACATTATTGAGAGAATTATTATTTTTTTAAATACGACTTCAGTGGCAGACAAGCCGACGGCTTACCTGATGGGAAGTGGTTACCGTGGCCTATGCATGTGTGCGACACCAGTTACACAGGCGCTTCCGACCCTGTAGAGACCTTCTAATGCCCTCTTAAGGAACCCAAATTGTAAGCGCTTGGGAAAACCGCAGCATGGAGTTTATTCCATAGCTTGAGTGTGCGTGGGATGAAATTTCTTTCGTACCGCACATTGCACACCGTCTCACGTCGCAATGTGTGAGGATGAATTCCCTCCCTATGGCGAGCGGTTTAAGTTTATTGTTAACTACGATTCTCGAGAGTACTTAAAGTTTAACATTCTATAACATTAAAACTCTAGTTTCTGCTTTATTGGACCGATTTTTTTCAATTATGTCGTTTCAAGTAAGGTACCCAATTATATGGCTTCATTAAATGGCTATAATATTTTTTTAACCACTAACGTGGCAGACAAGCGCACGGCCCACCTGATGGAAAGTGGTTACCGTGGCCTATGGACGTGTGTAACACCAGAGAAGCCACACTCGCGCTACTGACCCTGTAAGCACAGGTTTTCTATGCCGTCACTGTAGAGGACAAAGCAGGACAAGCCTTTAGTCTTTCCACTGACAGCATTATGGTCTCCATATTGTGTATATCTTTCGCCGCGTGCCTCTCGTGTCGTTCCCGGCAGAGTAGAATTTGGACCACCCCATCTCTTCCCATGCGGTGTCGTACAAATATGGGAAAGGGCTGTTTAACATCAGACAGATATATACAGCCCAGACTCAGCCTCAGACGCATGGCTTGAGTCAACAATAGTACCCGGAAGACGGCAATAGGCTCACTCCCTATTACGTGGGACCGAATTCAATGATTGGTGAAATGTTGGTGTTATTTTACCTCTGCCTAACCCTCCGGGTATAAAGGTGTGATTATTATGTATTATATATGTATCTTTCGCTTCCATCACACATGCTCCTTTATTCATTTTTACTTTTGCTATTTACATAATTGCTTCTAAACCAGACTAAGCAACAGATAAATAAGAAATCTATTTCCGAAATTGAAGTTTCTTGAAAGTTCATTGGTTTGACGACCATGGCGGTTGAGCGTTCGACTGCTACGTGGGTCAGGGTTCGATTCCCGATCAATGCAAATATTTGAATCCTTTAATATGTTTGTATGCATTGGTCTGGGTATGTATTAGCCAAAATTGTTACTAAGTATATTCGCACTGATATTAGGTACCAGTTATGCTTAGTGTGGGTCTGTATAGCATTTATTTCTATAAGCCGTGTGGTTTCCGACAGAGTAGAATTTGGACCACCTATTACAGAATTTGGACTATCTCTTGCCATAAGGTATCGTACAAGGCGACTAAGGGACAGGGCTGTTTCACATCTAAACTGGCGAAATGTCGGTGCTAGCACCTCTGACTACCCCTTCGGGGATGTATATGTATATATGTAATAGGTGGCGAGCCTACTGACATTAACCGGGCACTTATAAACCTGCGATAAATACACACATGAAAAGCATCGAGAAGTCATTGGTGTGTGCCATGGTACAACCTGGGATCGAACCCGAGACCTCGTCTCAGCAGTCCATTACCTATACCACTAGGCTACCGCGGTTTTTTGTTGTTTGTGTTTGTTGTGTGTGGCAATATTGTTCTTTAAATTGTCTAAGTGTTATTAGTGGTCACCACGACACAATTTACACCCGTGCTACCGATTCCGTAAGAACGGAGAGTTTCTGTGCCGTTATTGCAGAAGACACAACCAGAACAAGCCTTTGGTCTTCCCACTGACAGCACAAAAACTCTCCAGTGAGCTCTGGCTACCCTACTCAACGCCGAGAACAGAATACGAGGTTATTATAGCCGTGGTGTTCTGTAGGGCGGAGGTACTTCCCCAGTCGCAATGCTCAATTAGAATGGGAATACCGTCGTGTCCTTCGATATAAGTCAACTTGTACCAAAATTTTAGCTATTTTTACGTCACTTTGTAGTATTATTTTCTGTGTCTGTAGTTTATATATAGTCTAAGCCTTAAGTAAATAATGCTATTCAATTACCTATCCTTTTCGTTGTAATTACATGAATGGATTGTCCTTTTATATGTGAACAAAGCCATCTTAGGCGTCTTATTGCAACACTGCCCCAATTACTTACAATTGTGGGAGAAACACCATTACGTCCTTAGTTTGGTGAAATTGTCCTTTTTCCTGTCACTATGTCCTTTTACTGTTTAGCTTTAATTAAATGTAAGAACACAAACAAATTAAAACAATAAATAGTTGAAGAAGGAATTGCTGGTTTAAATAAACTAGATCGAGAGATCCCGGGTTCGTTTCTTGGTTATTACCTACTTGAACTTACTTCTAACACAAACAATTTAGCTAAGCTGGAGTGGTTAAAGAGAATATTAGTAATTTTAGTTGTTACCAATAAACTTTATTAAAAAAATTACCAGTAAATTTTAATTAAGAAGTTATTCTTATGAAAGATTTAAAACTATCAACACCCAGGTTCATTACTAATTACATTTACTTGATTGATAGTTGCGTGGTTCCCGGCAGAGTAGAATTTGGGCCAACCCATCTCATCTGAGACCATCCAAATTCGTCTATACATATCAGGTTTCAGGCGAAGTTTCTGTGGCTTAGTGGTCAGAGCGTTATCCTGTAAGAGAAAGATCGCGGGTACGAATCCCGCCTTAAAAGATTCAATTGTTTCTTATATTATATGACTTATATCTTCTAAATATATAAAACTCAAAGGTGACTGACTGACTGACTGACATAGTGATCTATCAACGCACAGCCCAAACCACTGGACGGATCAGGCGGAAATTTGGCATGCAGGTAGATGTTATGACGTAGGCATCTGTCAAGAAAGGATTTTAATTAATTCTACCCCCAAGGGGATAAAATAGGGGATGAAAGTTTGTATGAAACTTTGTCAATTTGAAACCAATCGGGCTGAGACTTTATGCTGACTTTATAAAGCTATTATGACGTAGGCATCCTCTAAGAAAGGATTTTCAGATGCAGGCTATATAAGACTAGCTGTTGCTCGCGGCGCCGCCCGCGTGGACATCGGTTATCGCTTAGTGTTGAGTCAACGCTATTGAGCATAATTTTTTTATAAAATAAAATTAGCCTACGTTACTCCTTGTTACATCAGCTACCTTGTTGACTCAACACTAAGCGATAACCGACATCCACGCGGGTTGAGCTGCAGGCAACAGCTAGTTATATTATATGGCTATAATACTTACTGAATGTCTTTTGTGGGTAGATAAAAAACAAGTTGTCAGTTTATAAGATACTAGCTGACCCACCCCAGCTTCGCCCGGGGTATATTTTGAAACTTCATATCCCTTTGAGCCAGTATGTTTTAGTCTTCAAAATATGTATGAAAAATTACCGGATTTCTTAACATTTATTATCAATGCTCCGCTTCCTTAAGTAGTAGCGTGATAATATATAGCCTAAAACCTTCCTCGATAAATGGACTACCCAACACTGAAAGAATCATTCAAATCGGATCAGTAGTTCCAGAGATTAGCGCGTTCAAACAAACAAACAAACAAACTCTGCAGTTTTATAAAATTAGTATAGATTATTTCGGGTTTATTCCCGAACAAAGCCGGAACCCGGGCCGCTAGTACACAGTACACACATCTACATAATTATACATATTGATGTACCAAATATTGCTTTTAGCGACGCAGCATTTCCTAAATTGAACTAAGACGATGTCGGCAGTACTGCTGCTGATGTCAGTACAAAGTGAATTGAACGATAATTACTATACTTGCGGTGTAATGGCCACGGGACCTCACTTACCGACACAATTTATTATCAGGAACACCGTAATTACTGGTAATTGTATCAGAATGACCGTGTGTCGTGATTGCCAGTGTACATTTTCAGTAGCTCTGCCTATTGCGTATTTTTTTTTATTTTGCAGGAGGTAGGACACGGCGGAAATACCGCCATACCGTGTAGTGTGTGCAGTCCGACTGGGGACTACCTCCGCCCGACGGAATACCGCGGCCATAATGACTTCGTGTTGTATTCCCAGCGGCGCCGCCAAACCTCTAAGCACAGAGAGTTTTTGTGCCGTCAGTGCAGAAGACAAAGCAGGACAAGCCTTTGGTCTTCACACTGACAACACAAAAACTCTCCAGTGAGTTCTGGCTACCAAACTAACCGCCGGGAACACAACACGAGGTTATTATGGCCACGATATTCTGTAGGCGGAGGTACTTCCCCAGATGGACTGCTCAATTGGACGGAAATACCGTCGTGTCCTACCTCCTACACCTCTTCGCTCAAACACCTTGACAAAGTCCACACACCTAAGCTATCATTATAGATTTAGGCGTCGTTTTGTGAGAATCCATAGAAATTTAAGTGAAAACGCAAGTGTTTACTCCCGGAGCATGGCACGCCACTTTCAGGTAACGTTTTCTTTTCAAAACATTATGTATGTACAATGATTGAATATATAAGAATATTTAATGGCGCTTTTATATTCGAGGCGGGTTCTTATCTTGTGGGGAGTCAAATTGGGCTGAGTGACAAGCACTTTTGTAGATTTGAAGTACATTATATTATAATTGTTGAAGTTGAATCGTTGTTGAGAGGAGGAGAGTGATACATTTTTTTTAAGATTACGTACAGATTAGAAAACTTTTAATACAATTAGTATGTCAACTTTTAGTATAGATTTCATTAGGAAAAATCAACATTAAAGGCGGGATATAAACATGTCATAGTCTCTTTATAGGCCCAGAGATATCGGTAAGGTGCTCTTCGACAATGGCTCTTATGTCTCTCTAAGACATATGTATATAAGATACTAGCTGACTCGCCCCAGCTTCGCTCGTGGCATATATGGAAATCGCAAATCACCTATTTGAGAACGTATTTCTTTATTTATTAAATAAGGTATGGTAACCTGCGGAATTTTTTGATATTTATGATCACTGCTCCGCTCCTTTAAATAGTAGCTTTATGATATATAGCCTAAAATCTTTGTTAATAAGCGGACTATTGAACAAAAAAATAATGTTTCAATTCAAAGCAGTAGTTCTTGAGATTAGCGCTTTCAAATAAATAAACAAACAAACTCTTAAGCTTTATAATATCAGTATAGATTGCCGCGTGGTTTCCGGCAGAGAATAATTAGGGCCACCCCAGCTCTTCCCATGCGGTGTCATACAAGGCGAATAAGGGATAGGGCTGTTTAACATCAGACAGATGTATACAGCAAAGACTCAGCCTCAGATGCATGGCTCGAGTCAACAATAGTGCCCGGAATACGGCAATAGGGTCACGCCCTATTACGTGGGATACAATTATTAGTGAAATGTGAGTGTTCATTCACTTCTGCCTAACCCTCCAGGGATAAAGGCATGATTATATGTATGTAATATTTGTATAGATTCAGTTATTATGTTATGTTATGTTATAATGCATAGAACAAGTACTGTTCTGTGGTAATAGTCAGCATATTAATTGCTGGATCCTTCCGTTGTGTAACTAAGCTGTCATATTGTAGTGGTTTGTTTACTTGCAGTAAATATTGACCAAGTCACATTAGTAGACGTCCGGGGGACATTGGGGTAAACACGACCGGCGTGACCCCGATGCGTCTTGTACGCGAATATTTAGCAGTATTATATGGTTTGATAGAGGCTCTGGAGCTCAGTTAGCTATTAAAAAGTCGAAATCCAGAACCAGTTTTTAAAGCTGCTAGACTAGAGGCTTTCTATAAAAAAATATCTAACAGCGATTTGACGTAGGTATAAGCTAAATAAAATAAGATAGCTCTGTTGAAAATAAACAATTTTACACTTATCCACTAAGAACAGCTAAGTAAAACACTTAAGATAAATACAACATAGTCTCAAAAGCCATCTAGACTAGTTCTCTGGTTACAGCAACATAAAAACCAACTTACCAAAACTTTGCTGGATTCTAATTAGTAGAGGCTGATTGCCACCGTCTTAACTTACGCGTCCGTTATGGTGACCCTCTTTCCTGAGACTTTGCCTTCAGCTTACCATTAGGCGAGGTAAAGTAAATAAAAAATGAAATTAAGTTTTTTGATGAGATGACACGTCACAGGATATGAATAAACTCAAAATACCAAAGAATCATAATCTAAAGAAACAACTGTATGGCTGATGATAGATGGAAGAACATAAACTAGAAAAAAATACATACATACATATAATCACGCTTTTATCCCCGGCGGGTTAGGCAGAGGTGAATTAACGTTTCTTAATGGTCGGCAGCGCGAGTGTGACGCCCCTGGTGTTGCATACGTCCATAGGCCACGGTAACCACTTCCCATCAGGTGAGCCGTGTGCTTATCTACCACCTAAGTCGTATAAAAAAATAACACACCATATTTCACCAGTCATAAAATTCGGTCGCACGTAATAGGGGGTGAGTCTATTGCCGTCTTCCGGGCACCATTGTTGACTCATACCATGAATCTGAAGCTGCGTCTGGGCTGTATATATCTGTCTGATGTTAAACAGCCCTATCCCTAAGTCGCCTTGTACTACACCGCATGAGAAGAGATGAGGTGGTCCAAATTCTACTTTGCCGGGCACCACGCGGCGGAAAAATATAATATAGAAAATAATAAAATAACACTAAAGACTCAGCTTTTAATGCTCAAATCAGTGTGTCACCGGCATGTAATAAATATTCCACACGGACAGCACCCCAAGCAACAGCTAGCAATACAATAAAAACAAAACACTTCCAAATTGAATCACTATCTGTCTTCAAAGGAAGCATAGTCACGCTTGCTAACGGTCTGGTACTCTGTCCCAGTCGTGCGTACGGAAAGAGCTCGCTCTGAATATTTGCCGTGTTTAAGTATCTGTGCCACGGGCCTACTTTCCCCACTGTACTTAAATTTAGTGTGAGTTTGCTATTTTGCGTTCATTTTCAGGGGAGGTTCGGCGTGAGGCTTGCAACATTACTTACACATTTTTTTATTCACTTTACATTTGCAACTTGGTAATTGGGACAAGGTTGGGTCTAAGATTAGAGCCTCGCTTCCGCTAAAGCAAAACTACTGTCATTCTATAGACACTGCTTAAAAAATACATTTAATTTTAGAATATACATAAGTACAAGTAAAGTCCAAAATTAAATAATTAAAAAAAATAATTAAAAAGTGTTTGCAGTAATTGCTCCAAAAATGACTAATTTTCGAATTTTTGAAACAATAAGTATTTTTTTTATACCACTTAGGTGGCAGACAAGCACACGGTCCACCTGATGGAAAGTGGTTACCTTGGCCTATGGACGTTTGTAACACCAGAGGAGTCACAGTTGCGCTGCAAACCCTGTAAGTACAGAGTTTCTGTGCCATCAGTGTATGTAGAAGACAAAGCGGGTCAAGCCTTTAGTCTTCCCACTGATAGCACAAATTTTTCAGTGAGCTCTGGCTACCCTACTCACCGCTGGGAACACAACACGAAGCTATTATAGCCGCGGTATTTTGTAGGTCGGAGGTACTTCCCCAGTCGGACTGCTCAGTTGGGCGGAAATACCGCCGTGTCCTACCTCCTAGAAAGTATGCTATTTTATGATATATATGTAGATAATATATATGAATTTAAATCGAGAAAGTTCTTTAGAGTTGCGGTAGATGGCTCTAGTGTCCCACGATTACTTGCCAATTTCCAGATGAATCCAGACAGCTCAGTTAGTTACAGTATACCTCTTAGAAGCAGACTAGTCACTAGTTCACATTTCGTCCTGGATGATAACTTTTTTTTATTGAAATTCATAATATAAACAAAGCCTTTTTTTAACGTGCGTAAAATCCCCAGGAATACCCCCACCGCCGGAGATTATGTCGATCTCGAACCGACTATAACACACGACGCCTGTAAGTATCAATCGCACTCCGGCCGACTCACGACCTTCTCTTTCTATCCGGCCCTCTCCTCGGGTATGGAAACCACAGAGTCCCCAACTCTACCGCGAAAACGGGGAGGCGCTCCACCCGTAATCGCTAAGCCTGCGCTCATGGTGGACGGAGGTTGTTTGACGGAGGAGTTGCCTTCGAGAATAAACAAAGCCTGACACTATTCTGATCAGGTACTTGTAGAAAGTGTCACACGATTGTAATCCTGAATGACAGTTTGTTTAGAATGTAGGGTAAAGGATAATCTATGCGGGCGTACGAGCATCGGATGCTGGCATCTATTCGAAATTAAATCCTGAATCATGGGGGTCATGTTACTTAATGACTGGTTTCACCTGTCACTAATTACTAATAAGTATTTATGCTAATGAATGCAGATTTAACGTTATTAATTATTTTCACTGTTGTCAGTTAAATATCGGAAACATATTCAATTTGCGAACATGGGAAATGTCCTGATATTTGTAATTGTAACAGTTAACAATATATAAATAAGAAAAAAAAGCCGCGGTAGTCTAGTGGTATGGGTAATGGACTGCTGAGACGGTTCGATCCCAGGTTTTACCATGGCACACACCAATGACTTTTCGATGCTTTTCGAAGTTATGTGTGTATTTATCGCAGGTTTATAAGTGCCCGGTTAATGGCAATAGGCTCGCCACCTATTACATGGGGACCTAAACATAAACTGTCGAAATGTGGGTGCTAGCACCTCTGCCTACCCCTTTATGTTATGTTATGTAGTTAAATGTCGGGAACATATATTATTCAATTTGTGAGCATGGTAAATGTCTTGATATTTGTAAGTAATTTTACGATATACATATATATGATTTAAGCAGAGTGTGTATGTTATTTTAGGGTTCTGTAGTAGGTACTACAAGTAGTACAATATTGAGGGTAGTTGTATAAGTGGAGTTTGTTGCGCCGTTCCTTCTCCACTAGCGCCTACGAAGCGGTGGTATACTCAGTTTAAAGCAGATTTTGACGTCAAAAAGATGTAATTACGTTGTACTATTTTGAGAAATAGAGAGTATGATTTCTTTATCTAGGCCACTTCGCCAGATGATAAGCTAAAGGCAAAGTCTCAGGAAATAGACTCAATTCCAAATTTGAAAATCTTATCTTTGAAATTTTTATCATTCTTTTTTGCACTTTTAATCTCCCAAAGGTTTGCTGGGAGAAAACTCAATATTGAGCTAAGCTCGCCTTTGTATACCAAGATGTATTTGTGATTACTTGTTGATGTATTATTTTCTTGTGTAAAGAATTAAAGAAAACTTTAAATTGAGTTTTCAAGAAGGACATTAGGTTTCTTTAGGGTCGGTAGCGTGAGTCTAACACCCCTGGTGTTGCATACGTTAAAAGGCCACGGTAACCACTTTCCGTCAGGTGTGCCGTGTTCTTGTCTGCTACTTAAGTAGTAAGTATGAAAAAACCTATTCTTAAGACTATGCTGTCCACATGTCTGTCTGTCACTAGTCATAGGAAATTCAAATTGATACAGGTTTATATGGAAAACATCGTGCGCGAGTCCAACTATTTCTTGACCACTCGGTCTTCTTCAAAGAGAGTGGACCTAGAGGAAGCAGACCGAGGCCTACCGCTATCCGGGGAAAGATGTGGATACCGTATCTTACTCCCGAGATGGTCATCAAGATGGCCCTGAGGCAAAATCACCTTCAGCAACAAATGACCCAAGATGGCGTGCTGTTTTAGTCGGTTTGAGTCCGACATAACGAGCTCCGCTAGCTCCAGTGAGGGGTTATCGCCTATAAAAAGGCACATCAATAAGACTTCATCGCGCTTAGTAAGCTAAAGAAGAAGTTTTACGAAAGAACTGCAGCACATAGTTACTTAAACTCGATATTAAGTAATACGGAGGCGCTTTCCCGGGCGAGATGACCCATTCCAAGGCCCGTGACAAAGCAATTCCCTACTTCCTTATCTCCTTAATGGAACAACAAGGAAATATCCATGTTTCCCTCAAATATATCTAATGAAGATGTTGGTATCCTCATTCAAATTTAGTAATAGACTATTAATACTGTAGATTGATGGCACTTGGTGGAATTTGTTGTTACACATATTGATAACTCACTTGTACTTTTCCACATTACTTTATTGCTTATTACACCTGACCGGTTTCGCCTTACGGCATCCTCAAAGGTTTAGTAATAGTCATACACATTCAAAATGTATGTGTTTTTTTATCTAGGACTCGCCAATTTGACTTCACCTCGCCTGATGGTAAGCTAAAGGCAAAGTCTCAAGAAAGAGGGTCACGATTACAGACACTAAGTAATGTTACAATGGTGGCACTCAGCGCAGTTATCGTACAATCGTAACACAAGAAACTTGCAGAAGTATAATTCTGTTCTATTCACCACTAATTCACCATTATCTGATTTTCATATCTATACAATCAATCAATCAATTAGCCCACTGCAGTCCATTGCTGGACATAGGCCTCTCCCAATGTGCGCCATTTTTTCCGATCCCCTGCCTTCTGCATCCAGTCTGTCCCAGCCGCCTGAAAAAGGTGGCTGGGACAAAAAATTATAAAATCATTATTTCGTCGTGCCGAACATAATTTAGCCCCTTTAGATAAGTGGCAATTCGGTGCAATGCAGAATATAATGACATATGTATGGGATTTCACGTTTATGACATACGTTGATGACTATCAAATACGTCAAATCTCATACATTCGTCAACAATACGCCGGTCTTCGAATTGTCATTTAGAGAAGTGGCAATTCAAATACTTGAGACGTGAGTCTTGGGGCCAGGTTTCCAGCGTATCGTTAACAATAAGACTAAACATACGCTAGTTAAGCTGGCATTTGAACATTAAACATCAAATCAGTTATCCTGAAGTATCGTTTACTGCATAACTAATTCAAAGACTGGGCGCAATAAACATGACTGGAATTTCCCCTTTTCGTAAAAGCGGCATAAAATGCAGGTGGAAAAACCACCAGGTGGTTTTTTAATTTAGTTATGATATTATTATCCTTAGCTGTGGATTGCAACAGACTAATTGATTGACCAATTAATTGATTAGATGAATTTACAACATGTCTTCAGGCGAAATGTGGAATAACCTCTTTTTTCAATTTAGTTAAAAATTGCATTAATGGGATTACTTACTAGCCCCTGTCAAATGGTTTTATGACAGCTATATAGGAATTTTTTCTACACCCGTAAATTAAGGTTGATTTGTCAACATACCCCCAATTCTTATGCCGTACTTAATCCTCATTGTAGGACCCCATTACCGCAGTTTGTTATTTTAGCTTTTATTTGTATTTGTTTTACTGTTATGACCGGCTCCGGTGGGGAGGTATCCGTGGGGATAATGCGCACGTAAAAAAAAAAAAAAGTATATTAAGTTGTTAGGTAGCGACCGTGGTTCTCGATCTTAGTAGTAGCAACGTCATCTAAATAATAACAGTCTATGTAACGCCCAAAGTTGGGCGAAAATATCCGTTATGACTTCAATTTTTAGACCTATTTGAGCGAGCGTACGAATCGAGCGGCAGTCCCCGTTTCGACAAGGCGGCCGGTTCTGCTTTTGTCCAAATGTCTGTTTGTTTGTCAGTTCCGGTTAGGAGGGCGCATTTCTTAACCATTTTTCCCTAAATTAGGCACACATGTTCTTTGATTTAAAACTCAACCTTTGTCTAGAGCTTTTTTTGATAGGCGGGAAAAGGGGGACGTTTGCCGTCGTGTTATTAATTAGTGGATCTTGATGATTTTGATGCTTTTTGGCTGAAACATCAAGGACACGATTTCTCACAGGTTGTTGTGAAAACAAATCATCCTTCATAAATGTGCACTTCGTTTTAAAAAAAGATAAGGAAAAAGGGGAGGGAAGTTTGCTTTAGTCTTTTATAAGAACTGATCGATATTATTTCTTGATGAAGTATCCAGGGTTGCTTAAAATAAGAAGATATGTTTAAGTTCAGAGAACTACTAGTTATGGATGAGGACAAAATTTTTAGGTCGTTTGCGTACATAGTCGAAGATACATAAGACTAATGCTTTGTTAAATAGACTGTCCACATATGGTAATTGTTTGTCAAATATGTCTAATACGCAAGTAAAAATAGGCAAAATAACTGAACTTTTTTAATATGAATATAGACGCCGCAAGTGTCATTTCTACGCGACCTAAAAATATCTACTACTGCGGTATACATAAGTTGAGAATAGATAGTCGAGTATACATTCCAGAACACACACACACACACACACGCACACACACGCACACGCACACACACACACACACACACACACACACACACACACACACACATACACACACACACGCACACACACATTGGCACTTTAAACAACAATATGGATATTAGCTTACTCACACAAAAGCGCATTATTCAGGCCTTTATTGCGAAGCATTTTGTTAGCAAAGCGGGGTTTATATATTCTTTATCAGACAGCTTTTTAATTTTTAATTTACAAACTTTTACATTTTTAATATAATTAGGATAGGATTTAAAATCAATTCGAATCGATTAAAATCGAAAAAACCTCTGTCCAATTCGAAAACGTTCACCAACTTCACTTTCACTTGTACTGCCAAAAAAGGGGTCAAACATTTTTTGTGAAAAAGTTTGAGAAACTATTGGTGGGAGAAATGTCGTTATTACTCTCTAGTGTCGTAACAGGCGAATGAAGGATCATCTTCGAGCAGAATTTCTTGTGTCAATATGTCTACAGTTGAGTTAATTACGATCTAGAGTTGTTGTGCTACTAGTTTTATAGTTGGATTTTATCAAATCGATAGACAGTTTTTTCCTTTCATTTATTTTATTTGCCTTATATAACTACCATTACAGGCCCCTGATTTTACTTATTTTATGTCTTAATAAAATCATTGTCATACCACTGACACTTCAAACAATACCATTTAATACTATTACTACTACTACTAATTGCCCTAAAATATTCTTCTCCTATTTTCTTATCTCCATCCTATGGTTGCCTGTAAGAAATTGCCGAAGAGCGATAAGGCCGCCATCTGTACGTTGCACGGAACTTGTATCACATATTCTAGTGTAATGTGTAATTGGTGTACAATAAAGACGTCATTATTATTATTATTAATTTTAGACTTTACTATAATGCTGTTAGAGTCTAAAATAAAATGGAGTTTTAGAGTGAATCAAAAGATGTAATGAATTCTTTTTCATGTAATTTAAGAGATACCATTGATACCATTGACACTACGAAAAAATTGCGGCTGTATGCACAAATACAATAAATGCAATAGATGTATTTACCGCAGGTTTATAAGTGTCCGGTTAATGGTAATTGGCTCACCAGCTATTACATTGGGACCTAAACATAAACTGACGAAATGTGGGTGCTAGCACCTCTGCCTATTCTTTCGGGGATATAGGCGTGAGTTTATGTTATGTTACAGTAAATGCTCAGTCGATTACGATAGGAAAAAGTTTAACGACTCAGGAGGGACTCGAACCCGCAACTAATTCCTTACACGGTGAATGCTCTGACCACATCTAGTTAATCAATTGGCATAACATAGTTTAAAATTTCATTGAATACATGGTCAAGCTTAATTTATTATTTAAAAGAATATTAGTAACCGAATTTCGGTGAACAATAGATTGGAGACGCACGAGAATAAGCCACTAGTAATATTCCCCCTAACCCTTTCAGGTAAGCTCAATGACTTTTTTTTTATATAGGACACGTCAATTAGACTTCGCCTAGCCTGATGGTAAGCTGAAGGCAAAGTCCCAAAAAAGAGGGTCACCATTACTTACACATACCGTGTGACAATGGTGACACTCAGCTTGACGGCCTCACTTGTGTTCGGAGTGGGTTCATGGTGGTACAATGGCCATTATTTGAACCTAGAACCTGGCGATCGTTACTTCTTAACTACTTTCCTTCTCATAACATAACATAAACTCACGCCTATATCCCCGAAGGGGTAGGCAGAGGTGCTAGCACCCACATTTCGCCAGTTTATGTTTAGGTCCCAATGTAATAGGTGGCGAGCCTATTGCCATTAACCGGGCACTTATTAACCTGCGATATATACACACATAACTTCGAAAAGCATCGAAAAGTCATTGGTGTGTGCCATGGTAAAACCTGAAATCGAACCTGAGACCTCATCTCAGTTGTCCATTACCCATACCACTAGGCTACCATGGTTATACTTTCCTTCTCCTCCTTTTGATTTGACTTATTCGGATTTGAGAGTAACTACCATTTGACCTCTTAACACTGAGAGGCGCCAGACCCTTATTCGTCAATAGAATTTTCAGGGTCCAAGCCCTGAAAATCTTACGAACTTGTTGTTGAATGCTGTTGGTGAACCTGTCCCACACCTTGCGCCATATCACTCAACGTCAGGACCTACTGGTCCACGTTAAAATGTTGCAGTAGTACTAAAACAACAGCCTGTATACTTTTCCAACAATTACCAACAAAAAGTCAGCACAGTAAATGGTTCAAAATGTACTCTTATAATTACCACACCAGCGTTTAATTTTGAACCATATATGCAAACAATGTAGTTCAAAATAGCATACATATGAAACGTAATATCCTATAACCAGCCAGCAGCACGCGACTGGCGTATTTATTCAGTTCCAGTACAAGTCGTACTTAATTCTTATCTAGACATACATTTCTGAGTAATAACTGCTCCATATCTTTCTCTGTTATTTAAGGGTGTGTACAAATAAGAGGAAAATTAAGGGGTAACTGAAAAACCGTCAACGGCTTGACTTTAGCGGGAAAACTGTGTAGATAATCTTTATTGCCCTCTAGAACGTTATATTAAAGGGTAGTATTTTTTGTAAAAGGCTCTTTGAAGAGACCGAATGAGGATTAATTTAGGAATGAAGTATACAACAAGGTACTATTTTGTAGAATTTTGGTGGGATATTTACTGAAGATAGTTGATACTTAGGACACTACGACGGTATTTCCATCCAACTGAGCAGTCCGACTGGGGAAGTACAGAATACCGGGGCCATAATAACTGTTGCGTAAGATGTTGTGTTCCCGGTGGTGAGTAGGGTAGCCAGAGCTCACTGGAGAGTTTTTGTACTGTCAGTGGGAAGACCAAAAGCATGTCCTGATTTGTATTTTACACTGACGGGACAGAAACTCTTGTGCTTACAGGGTTGGCAGCACGAGTGTGACTCCCTTGGTGTTGCACACGTCCATAGGCTACGGTGACCACTTTCCATCAGGTGTGCTAGTCTGCCACCTAAGTTGTATAAAAAAACATTTTTCACTAAATTCTCAACTTCTCTCTCTTTGCTAGAAGAGATTCCGAAAAGAAATCTCTCTCTGTACTTCTATTTTCACTTATAAGTATATAAGTTTGTTCTTGTGTATACATAATACCGACTTATATATTAGGATCGGAGAAAATGGCGCACATTGGGAGAGGCCTATGTCCAGCAGTGGAGTGCAGTGGGCTAATTGATTGATTGATATATTTATTAATAACGAATAGTACAAAACATAAATAATAAAATTTAAATGAAATTTAAAACTAAAAACTATTATTAGGTACTAAAATACACTAAAACCAATAAAATACATAATTAGTTCATTCTATGCTAATATCTATACTATAATATTATAAAGCTGCAGAGTTTGTTTGTTTGTTTGAACGCGCTAATCTCTGGAACTAGTGGTCCGATTTGAATGATTCTTTCAGTGTTAGATAGTCCATTTATCGAGGAAGATTTTAGGCTACATATCATCACGCTACTACTTAAGGGAGCGGAGCATTGATATTAAATGTTAACAAATCCGGCAATTTTTCATACATATTTTGAAGACTAAAACATATGGGCTCAAAGGGATATGAAGCTTCAAAATATACCCCGGGCGAAGCTGGGGTGGGTCAGCTAGTGTATTATAAAGCTGAAGAATTTGTTTGTTTAAACGTGCATATCTCAGAAACTACTGGTGCGAATTAAAAATTTTTTTTGAGTTGAATAGTCCATTTATCGATGAAGGTTATAGGCTACATATCATTACGCTACTACTTAAAGTAGCAGAGCAGTAATCATATATGTCAACAATTCCGGTAGGTTTCCATATACTATTTGTATTTTTAAATATGTCAGCTAGTAAATAAATAAAAACAAAACATTCCTTATTCAATTACAGAGTACTTACAAACTGTACAGAATTTAGTCTTGAAACAGCAAATCTTGGCATCGAGAGCCAGCTAGAATATATTAGTGACATTATTCTCACTCAACGGTGAGGTCTCCCCAGCTGTTATGGATCAATACCTGTTTACGTTGTCCATCTATCCTTTATGTTAATTTTGGGGCAGCCCAATAAAGCCAAGAGACCCTTTTGAGTCGCTGAGCAAAATCGATGGCTCCTTTGAATCTCGCCAATCTGTTATTGATATAAAAATTATGGGCAGGGACCTACCCCAATGATTTTAATATTTTGGATTTACTATACTGCTACTACGTTTGTGTAGGGGTTTAGTTTAGGGATTTTCTTACAGGAGTATTTAAGGGAATAAAGCTGTATTTGAACCAAATATGTTTAGCCGTTTTAGTATGATTGGGGAATAAAAAACAAACAAACCCTGTATATTACTGGAAGGTTTAAGCACAGGTTTGTTCGCACCCATATTTCGTCATCAATTGGTTATTTTTACATGAGTATGCTTACTGTCGAGACTAAATCTGACTCGCGTAATACAGTTTTTAAAAAACTAGCTCGGGAGCCAGGGATTATTTCAATGAAATTTAATTTCGTTTTGTCCGTCTGTTTTACTTGTCTTATCCTAAAAATTACACTGTCTCCAAAGTGGCTGGGCATATATTGACAAGGTTTTTAGATAGCTGATAAAAAAAGTAGAAATCCGAATCAAAATCTAAATGATAAATCTAAATCAACACAGACAAAGTCACGAGTACAGCTAATATTCTATAAATTTAGTTATCAGCCAAAGTTAAGTCCTTTGTTTGTGTTAAGACTGACAAATCAAGTTTCACGCACCAAGTGCTACAATGAAACAAGATGTAAGTCCTTTTAGTGAAGTTACTTACTTTGTACTTATTGTCAATTTTAATTGAGGGCAAAGTTACTTAACTACACTATAAACATTTAATGTTGTGAAGTGTTTTTGGAATACTTATCACGAGATTATGTTAGCTGTAGTTGGGACATGACCATTACCAGTAAATGATCGAGTTATAGTCCGTGGGGAGGTTCCTTCTTGCAACCGGAGAAGCAAAAACAAGAGATGGCTCTCTGACAACCACTGTACAGCTACGAAACTTGTCCCTTAAAAAGCCGCCGGAGCTTCATGAGGTCCACTCTGGCTACAGAGAGTCCCCCACAGTGAGCGAGAGAGCAAAGGTGGGAAGACAAGCATTTGGCTCCAGTTGATTTCATCAAACCAAGCGAAGACCTGCCGCCTGGCTTCCAACTTGGAAGTCTTTAAACCGCCTGTGGACCCAAGTTGGCCGCTGCAGAGAAAACATGGCAAAATAGGGCTTTATCAATCGGTCGCAAGAGTCCTGCGACTGCGGGGCCCAATCTCAGTCCATATCGCATTTGCTTTCCTGTTCGGTGTCCCCCTTCGCTTGCACTACCGACGACCTATGTAGAGCAACGGAGAGCGCTGTTGCTGTGACCAGGTTCTGGGTCAATAACTCGAAGACCTAGTCATTGACTCGAAGAAGAAGATTGTGTGTTGTTGTCCCAATTATAACTTGAGGCATATCTTGGACGGTCTGATTGTTTTATAATTATCTGTGCTTGGTGAATTTGAGATCGTTCATCACCGCAGCACCCCGTGCTATTCTCAAAGCCGTCCAAAAATGTGCATTGTGCATATAGAGCAAATTTAGAGCATATTTAAGGCCCAAAATTTATGTCTAGAGGTAAACTTAGGGTCAGAGCATAAATATTGCGTGCCAGGGATAGCGTGAGGAGCTCCTGCATCCGTGACAAGCTTCGAGTTCATGAAATTTGAAGATTTTTTTTTCATACCACTTATGTGGCAGACAATCACACGGCCCACCTGATGGAAAGTGGCTGCCGTGGTCTATAGACGTGTGCGAAACCAAGGGAGACACACTCGCGCTGCCAACCCTGTAAGCATTGAGAGTTTCTGTGCCGTCAGTGTAGAAGAAAAAGCAGGACAAGCTTTTAGTCTTCCCACTGACAGCACAAAAACTATCCAGTGAGCTCTGGCTACCCTACTCACCGCCGGGAACACAATACGAGGTTATTATGGCCGCGGTATTATGTAGGGCGGAGCTATTTCCCCAGTCGGAATGCTCAATTGAACGGAAATACCGGAAAGGAGAGACGCCCTTCTTTTTCTTCCTAGCGTTAAATCCAGTCGTATCCGAAGCTTTCACCTCAGCGTCTGGTGTCCGTTTTTTCTAGTCTAACTGTGAGTTGTCGGTGGCTGATCTTCGATATGTTCCGTGAAGCGACTGACATCTGACTTCCACAAACCAACCATTGGCGTTATCATTGCAGTTTGACCAGTTGTCGGACTTTTTGGGACTCCTAGCCGTAACGACTGACATACATATTCATATTTCAACCAGGACATCAGTCGTCGGCTTAACATGCTTTCTGCTGCTTCGCTGGTACCACTTTTGTGATAACCGCCTGGCTATCACTGAGCATCGGTAGGAGGGGGAAATCCAAATGCAGGTTTGTTATCGTAATTGATGATATGGGAACCCATGGTCTCACTGTCAGGTGTACGAAATAGAGAAGGAAAGACCCGAAAGTAGATTCCTGGATTCGAAGGGAAGGCCTTGGATGTAATTGGGAAACAATGCCAAGATGATGATTATGGTGCATGATATCTAATGGGCAAGTATGGAAGACAATGTCATTCATTTCTACCAGACCCTCGGTTGTACTAAAGCAAAATCTCTGTCATACCACAGACACAACAAAAATCGCATTAAATTTTAGACTTTATTTTTCTACACTTAAAGTTCAAAATTAAATGAAACGAATTTTGAATACAATTTTTTATTCACTCTGCAAAAAGCATTTTAATTTTGAACTTTTGCCGCGTTGCAATAAAGTATAAAATTAACTGGATTTTTTAGCAGTGCAGTAGATCATTATCATCTTCATTGCGTTACTCCTGGTCATATCCGAGTCCTGCACCACAGAGTCTTGGTTTTTTTTATAACACACTTGGGTTGACAAGCACATAGCCCACGTGATGAAAAGTGATTACCATTACCTATGATCATTTATTTCTATCATATATTATGGTAAAACGTCTGGGCTGTTGTCTCTGCCTACTCCTGAAAGGAAAACACGTTTCTGTATGTTAAAATGTCAGAATCACATATCCCAACTTTGTTTAACACCTTCGTGATATAAAGAATGTATGGATGAGCCCTCAAGTGCAAATAAAGGCGCTAGGTGTCAGACCCCTGTCAGGGAGAGGTCCTGAGGGCCGCATAATTAGCGGAGGTGAGACCCCCAGACCCGTCGTGAGCAGAGAACTTTTGGATCGTTTGGAATCAGAAGTTATAGAGCGTATTATGTTTTAGGATATATTAGGAGGTATTAAAATCATTCATTTTATGGTTTATATGTAATTAACCTACATAAAATAAGTTCCCAGCAGAATAGAATTTGGGCCACCCCATTTCTTCCCATGTGGTGTCGTACAAATCGACTAAGGGATAGGGATGTATATACAGCTCAGACTCAGGCACAATCACAAGGCTCGAGTCAACAATAGTGCCCGGAAGACGGCAATAGACTTAGCCCCTATTACGTGGGACCGAAAACAATGATTGGTGAAATGTGGGTGTTAATTCACCTCTGCCTAGCCCTTCGGGGATGGAGGTGTGATTATATGTATGTGTGTATGTAATAAGGGGGTAGGCAGAGGTGCTAGCACCCACATTTCGTCAGTTTATGTTTAGGTCCCAATGTAATAGGTGGCGAGCCTATTGCCATTAACCGGCACTTATAAACCTGCGATAAATACACACATATCTTCGAAAAGCATCGAAAAGTCATTGGTGTGTGCCATAGTAAAACCTGGGATCGAAGCCGAGACCTCGTCTCAGCAGTCCATTACCCATACCACTAGCCGAAATGTGGGTGCTAGCACCTCTGCCTACACCTTCGGGGATATAGGCGTGAGTTTATGTTATGTTATGTATGTAATAAAATATCAATACATAAAGAAGTTGATAAAGAATGGGTTGTGATATTTCTCTATTGATGTTGGGATTTTAAATATTATGTCGCAGCCATCTTCAAACGTGACGCTCAACAAGTTCGACAACGTTGAGCAACACATGCGACGTTGCTATCAGTTGTCGCGCGACTTGTTGTATGTTCGACGTGGACAGACGACATTGCTCTGGGTTGTTGCGCACCTTTGTTGTACAACATACATATAATCACGCCTTTATCTCCAGAGGGTTAGGCAGAGGTGAATTAATACCCACATTTCACCAATCATTGGGTGGTGGTGTTGACTTAATCAAGCCATGCATCTGAAGCTGAGTCTGGGCTGTATACATTTATCTGATGTTAATCAGCTCTATCCCTAAGTCGTTTTGTACGACACCGCATGGGAAGAGGTAGGGCGGCCCATATTCTACTCTGCCGGGAACCACGCGACCCATTGATGTACAGCGTTGTGCAACAATGTTGCCTAATGGATCCTAGGTTTATTCACCAGTTGATTGGATATCTAGGTCTTCATTAGACGTCGGTATCTAAATAAATTGTTGATAAACAATTACTCAAGTCGTTGGTCAAGTTCTTTTATAACTAACTAACTACTACGTAGGTATGTACGTACAAATTTTGAAAATCGATTACCGACTTTTAATCGTCGAATAGTTCAAATCGATTAATGGCATTTTCTAATCGCAGTTAAAACGAGTAAGTTTCAAAACTTTCTGAATAGTATTTGTTATCTATTAATGGTAAAGTTATCTCGTTAGGAATAACTTTTGTTTCAATCGTTATTACAATTGTATTGAACTCTGTAGTTATTAAGACTACCAATATGAGTTTGTATCAGTATTACCACCCCATCTCATCCAAAGTGTGTCGTAAGAGGCGACTAACGGAAAATATGTAGACGATATAGTAATATCGTCTCTCAAAAGTATCTAAGTATGTTTATCCGAGTGGCGCGCCTCCCCGTATCCGGGGTCGTGTTGAGGACTCTGTAGTCCCTACACCCGAGAAGATCGCGAGAGACGGCCCTGGGTCGGCCGGGGTGCGAGGAATATGCCTGCCAACCTCACCTTCGGCAACCAAAACGACCCATAGGCGGCGTGCGTTTTAGTCGGTTCGTGTCCAACATAATCTCCTCCACCGGCTCCGGTGGGGAGGTATCCGTGGGGATTTTGCGCACGTAAAAAAAAAAGTATGTTTATCCGCAGTTTAGATCTCATAATGGATTTTATTTTCCATGATTCCATGATTTAATCGCGAAATGTCCCAAACTATTGTATAATTATGAACTCATAATGGAAGTTAGTTAAACTATGTTTAGTATGGGTCAAGATAGCTTCGTGTAGAATGATGTCGCATATTCTGAGATTCTTCAAGAAGGGCATTAGAAGGATTCTTCAGGGGCGGAAGCACGAGTGTAACGCTCTTAGTGATGCATACGTCCATAGGCTACGGTTAACACTCTACTGAGGTCCATGAGTGGTTTAAAAAAATGAAAAATCTAAATAAATACCTGTAACATAAGATGTTTCGTGTAAACAGTAGTAATATAACCGAGACATAACTAATGATTTTACACTTAGATATTGGTAGGGAACCAAAGAATAAGCTTCAGGTCTGCTTTCCTCGATCCGTGATTTTACAGACGCATGCGCAATTTCGCGGATCACGCACCGTGAAAAGAGTGTGGCGATGCCACGTGTACCCAGCGCCATCTAGCGACTGCAAGTAGAACTATTACGTAACTACGAATCCAACATCGCGCAAGTGAAGTTCAGTGCATCATATGTACATCGTCCCAACGACAATCGTTGGGCCGCGGCCCGCCAGGCGTGATCACCTTGCTCGGAGGATCCTCACTTTGTGTTGGAGGTACAAATCACCTCGTTCCTTCACAAGAGGATCGTCCGTGACACTGCAGATATGTTTGTCATAGTAAATGCACCCGTGTCTGCGTCCGCCTTCCTAAAACTTTACACCGTAGAAATCCGGCTTTAGATGCACCCAGGATTGGAAGGGAAGACGCATCTGGTATTTGGTACATTTTAAATCGCCGGCTTACTCTGTCTGACAGGCTGTATTTACAACCTTAATAAAATAAAAAAGCCGCCTCACCATCGACACCGGCCCTAAGCCCTTTATCCCAAAAACTGAAATATTTCGAGCCCGTTCCTTTAATAACGTAAGTACCCATTAAGAAAGGATTTACAAGATCCCACTGCCGAAGCAAGGAAGGGGGAAATGTTATAAAAATCGTTTAAAGACTTCAAAATTCATATTTTTCTTAGTTTCCGCGCACGCTTTAGCTGTGGAAAGATCACACTGCTGTGGATTTTTAAGCAAGGACAATATGGGATCTTTAAGGGGATCTTAAGGTTTTTACAGGGTGGGCATTTCGATAGCACAAAATGTGATGCCTTAGGTATTTATTGTACACATCCATAGGTAAAAAACCTTTTCGTTTGAACAATCTATATGTATTTTTCTTTATGTTACACATTATGGAGGCAACACTTTATATGATAACTACACGATACATCTTTTGTCTTGTCACATTACTGGCCATCCCAATGTTGCCTGGAAGAAATCGCTTTCAGCGATAAGGCCGCCCATTGTGCATTAAACTGTATATACCTACATGCTACCTACTTGTCTCTGCTGTAAATGTGTTGGTGTAGAATAAAATATTATCTATCTATCTATATTAAATTATTATTATTTATTGTTTCAGGTAAGTAATCACTGCCAGGGAAATCCTATAAAGAAGATTAACAGCATCATGCCGTTAGTGTTGATTGATTTAAAAGTTTTCAAGTTTTTTAGACAATTAAGTAAGTACATTATACATTATATCGACGGATTAAAAGTAAAAGCGTGAAAACGACATCAACTGTTCTATTTAAAAAGATCGCAAAAAACATCGTTATCACTTTATTGTAAAAAATATTTTCCTGTGAACTACATTTGTCGCTTAAGCCTTTTAGCCTTTCTACCGTCGCTATAAAATACTATTGTACACCTGGAGGTGGAAAATTAAGAAAGAAATATTGTATCTATATAAAATTTTAACCCATTTCGCCATATGGTTAAGTAATGCTGCCAGCCTTTTGGGCACGGTACCAGTAGAGAACGATAGGGGAAATTTTCGATGCCTAAAGTTGCAGTCTCCTTCTTTTTCTTTATTTCATTTTTGTATATATGTGTATTTTGTAAGTAATTGCATACATTTTTTCTGTATATATATATTTTATGTACCTAAAGTCGATAAGTAATTACACAATAGATATTGATAACTCACTTGTGAGATTACACACAGATAACAAATTCCACCAAGTAACATCAATCAACAGTATAAATAGTCTAAATACATAATTTTCACAATAAATAGATATGAATTAGAATTTGGAGAACTCGTTTCAAAGCATTGTACTGCAATAATGCTGGAATGAACAAATTGTGCACTTTGCGAACTGAATTAGTATGCAAATCCGTGGCAATTAGTATGTATAGTATTAGCATAGTAATTGGCAAAACATTCAATCGTTTAATGAGATATAGTAATTATTAAAAAATGTTTAAAATCATTCATTGTTTTTGTAAGAAGGGATGAATTGAATAGTTATGAAGAAGTGAATATAATTACTATATGTGGCTATTTTAATGGGGACTATACAATGAGTTGGCAAGTTACATAAGGCAGGCTCTTTTTTACAATTTTGAGACTTATTGTTACGTCAAGCGTTCGTTAGTCTCCCTTTACCTGTCTATCTAATACTTAACCCCATAGCCAATAATTTAGTTTCCATCGCGGCCGCAGCAGCGCCGTACAGCAATAGTCTCTGCACCTGGCGGGGATCATCTCCTGGTGTATCATATTGCGCACTCGGGGATGGTATCCGCCATGTGTGTATCCCTAGCATATTAAATTGTCTTAAAAGGACCTCTACGTCTTGGCTTAGGCCCGACGCATGCCATCCAAAGGCCCGGGACTCCACAATCCCAAGAGTCATGGAACTGATAAACAATAAATATAAACATTCTAGGATATTCTAAGCAACGTTATCTCATCTTATAGCCAAAGTCTTATTATTTTTCAGGCGTATATATAGCAATACTGTGGTAGAGTTTAACTAGCTAGTGTTAACATACTTCACTGTCTCTTAAGATATAGGATATCCTAGTTTAGGAGACAGGGTTCATTAATTTTGCTAACATAATTATTTTACTACCTAAAGAGATATAGTATCTAGCCTATAAATATTAAATAAATATTCTACAACATTCTACACAACGCTAGCTAGACCCATGGTAAGCATAGTTTAACTAGCTTGTGTTATGGAATCTAGAATACGGATAAACATACTTAAATACTTTTTTTTTTTTTTTTTTGTAAATACATACATATTATACATAGAAACACCCAGACCAATGCAAATACCCATATTCATGCATACAAATATTTGCACTGAGCGGGGATCGAACCCGCGCCTCCTGCGTAGCAGTCGTGTTCACTACCGCCACGCCACAGAGGCTGTCAAAGCTAAGCCTATAACAACGCCAATTATACTGTGGACGCTCATAACACACTGCTTTGAAGTATGCTGAACTTTTAGAACTTTTAGATTAGTTAACAATGTATATTTTTACTGTCAATAAGATTTTTCTTTATTTATTTTACTCAATGGCCGCGTGGTTCCCGGCAGAGTAGAATTTGGACCACCCATCTCTCCCCATGCGGTGTTCTACAAGGCGACTAAGGGACAAACAAGCGCACGGCCCACCAGATGGAAAGTGGTTACCGTGACCTATGGACGTGTGTAACACCAGAGAAGCCACACTCGCGCTGCCGACCCTGTAAGCACAGAGTTTCTGTGCCTTCAGTGTAGAGGACAAAGCAGAAAAATGATTGATGAACCTAAGTCCGACATAACCTCTTCCACCGGCTCTGGTGGGGGGTATCCGTGGGGATTTACGCACGTAAAAAAAGGGTTGAATATAATTCAAGTATTTTAATAGGTTTTTACTTTTAAATTTGACTCTGTAATAAATTTTGTTTTTATTGGCCGCTTGATAAATTAAATTCGATCTTCAAAAACACTACTTTCTAAATGCTTTCCTTTTTAGGGATGAGTTTATATAAAATAAAACTAAAACCCGACTACTGAAAAATAACGCTCTTAAAAGTAGTATTAAACAAGAAAAATCTAGGATAGCCGTGGTCGTATGCCACTTTTCCCTAGAATTCATGGTCTTGTCAGACCAAAATCAGTTATTCCACTGCTGGACAGTCTCCCAATTTTTTTTTGGCTTGATGGGTTGGTATAGGTTTTCATTACGAATTTTCCTTCTATCACAGTGATAACGTCTGCGCATTTTTCACCGTTAGTCGCCTCTTACGACACCCTTCGGATAGGATGGGGTGGTGATACTTGTATTCTTTCCCCATCACAACACTCCTACCCCTAATTTTGGTTTATTATGAAGAATTTGGAGAATTATTATGAAACCATTAAGACCTTCACAACAATTATCTAAATAGATTCTTAAATAAATTATTGAAGCGTCGGTAGCTTAGCGGTTAAAGAGTTAGCCTTACGATCAAGTGGTCCCGGGTTCGAACCCTGGCCATCACGCTACCGACGAGAACCCACTGCTAGCACAAACAATTGAGCTTAGTGGATTGATAATATTCTTTAAAAATAAATCAATAACTATAAACATTACACTATGCTTTTGAAGTGTTTAAAACAGAAGTGCATTGTAGGCTGTTCTCTGCCTACCCCCGGAAGCACAAACCTTATACATATAGTCTTATATAATTATGTAAATAAAATATGCAATAGGTAGGTTATGAAAAGTTATTTATACGTATATAAGTAAAGGGAGGCTTCTTCACCGCCTTTTTACAAGCTTACCCCTTTGAATATTGGATAGCGCTTGTTATGAGAGACAAAATTGATTCGCTTTGCTAGCGTCCTAGAAAACGCGCCATTTTTATGACGTAGATGAAAATATATCGAAAATATGTTGTGTTTATATTATTTATATTATTCTATTTGGTTTATTTGACTCGCTTTTTCGCCTTATTCTTTTACTTTAGGAGGCCTACTACTATTTAGAAAGGTTTATCAGAAAATTCGGACACTAACTAATACGATTGATAACCATAGCTTCAAGTACAGGGTCAAAAGTTAATGATGATATTCAGAGCATCAAAACTAAGTGATGCTATTAAGCATCAAAAATAATGACCGCGGCAGCCTAGTGGTATGGATAATGGACTGCTGAGACGAGGTCTCGGGTTCAATCCCAGGTTTTACCTTGTCACACAACAATGTCTTTTCGATGCTTTTCGAAGTTATGTGTGTATTTATCGTAGGTTTATAAGTGCCCGGTTAATGGCAATAGGCTCGCTACCTATTACATTGGGACCTAAACATTAACTGGCGAAATGTGGGTGGTAGCACCTCTGCCTACCCCTACGGGGATATAGGCGTGAGTTTATATGTTATGTTTTTTTCTAAACAAACCATAAACTATTTATACTGTTTATTGATAGTTCTTGGTGGAATTTGTTGTTACAACACACTAGTACTTTTTCACATTATGACATTACTTATTGTCTGTAATGGTGACCCACTTTCCTGAGACTGAGGCAAGGTGAAGTTAAATTGTCGTGTCCTAGATAAAAAAAAAATGTATTGAATGTTCTTTACTGTTATTGTGAACTTTGAGGATGCCATAAGGTGAAACCGGTCTAATAAAATATACTGTGGAAAAAGTACAAGAGTGTTCTTAATATGTGAAACCTACCCACTTAAAAAAAAACGCATATAAAAAAAGTCCTGAGAAAACTCCGGCAATAATCTCATTCAACTTTTTCTAAAGGATGCAAAGACAACACGTGTAAGTACTACAATAGGCTATTGAACACTTAATCACTATAAAAGGAGGTTTATTTACCACGTTAAGAGTGTTCGCCATGGTCATCCCAAATATTGGCAGTGCCAGTACGGATAGAACTAGCCTGCCTTATTTGTTCGGGACTGGCCTCCTTGAGAGCTCATGTCAACATTTTGAGTTCCCGTTAATGTTTGATGATTGAATGCTGTAAATTTTATTTGGAATGAATATTTTATTAAAAAATGTTTAGGGTCTTCAAGAGTTAATGGGATTGGAAAGATTTTGTTGATTTGGGATGCTGAGAATAGAGATACGTGAAATAGAACATCTCACACAGTGTTTTTACAACAAGTACTTAAAGTGCAGTCAACGATAAAAGTGACTTAACCTTTTCCAATGTAATATATTTGCAACATTTTCTTATATTTTGAAACAAAATATTTTCGCTAAATTTATACATCCAGATGATTTTGCTATCAAAACTGTGTCCAAAATCTTTTTATTCGAAACGATTATAACATCACTCGGTATATCGCTTTAGCTCTAAAACTTTTCATAAAGGATTTTATGAAAAGTTTAGAGTTTACTACTAAAATCCCGCTCGCATAAAAACTATTGTGGTTTAAGCGGGTGGTTTAAGCTAAGAAATTGTACCTATGTTACGATTTGAACAATATAAAAAATATTACTGAGAAAACTTGCGAAGATTCACGCAACCACACTCAAACGGCTAAATCTGACAGAAATTTGGTTCAGGCATTGATTATTATATGAACTAACATAATTTGACTACTTTTAACCCTAAAACAGGTTCCCATGTATTGTGGGAACGGTATGAGAATTAAAAACATGAGTTTATTACCCTATTTTTCCAGTATACCAAAAACACCTATCTATTAATTCATTTCTGATGTATTTTTTTTTACCACCATTACTTTCACTTACCGTGTGACAATGGTGACGGCCTCATCATATGCTTTTTCACGCCCCGCTTAAAGGACCCGGGACTGTAGGAAGAAGGAAACACGTGAGCTGGTAATGAATTCCAAGCCTTAATGGTGCGACTGAGGAAAGAGTCTCCGAACAGCTTGGTTCTTGATCGGATGTTCTGTACCGTGTGCGGATGACATCTAAGACCTGCACGTGTTGTCCTGTGTAGGAAAGGGGAGGGTGGGATTAATTGGAAGAGCTCGTCAGAACACTCACCCACTCACACACTCACTCACTTACAATGTCAGATCTTTCTAAATGACTGTACCTACTTATGTAATTGATTGAATGTAATGATAGCTCTTTTCTCCGAGTAGTTAGATGATGCAAACGTTTTAGTAGTCCCTTTGCCCTGGCATAGTGCCAGTGTTGCGAGATTAGTTATTTTGCGTTCCCAATATTTATGTGATCCTAAAATAGTTGCCAGTAAAAAATAAACTTGTTCAATTATTGTTGCAAATGCTAATATTTATCTAAGAGCCAATTATATTGCAGATTAATGTTGCTGGCATTTGACGCTCATATTTTTTTGTATACTGGTTTGGTATATTCTGTGCTTACGGAACAAGCCGTTAGTTAAAATAATGTATTAAATTTTTTTTGCCTAAGTGGTTTTTAATAACATATCGTCATAATTTTTTGTTCAAATATCTAGGGCTGTTTAAAATGAGAACATACGTAGGTATCATGCCAAATGAATGCCAAATTTGATTAAGGGGTACCCTTACCTTTAATTAAGGGGTACCTTAAGCAGAAAAATATGGCAAAAAGTGCTCGCGATGTCTACTGTTTACAGAACTATTACTTTTAAATTGAATAGCTTACAATTTCATTTACGGTAATTAACGCGATCGCGAAATAAGAGGCACTCCCATAAACTACATAAATACAGCGAACTGCCACTTGACGTCGATGTTGCAAGGGTGGCACTTCTCCGGACAAGCCATTTGCCATTTGGCAGAGGCAACAAAATTATTTTAAATACAAATTGTAAATAGTAGAGTTAATTAGAGGGCGTTTTAAACAGTACAAGTACCTGAAATTACTAGTACTCTTTAAAAAATATTGGCGAGTGAATTTGGTTGGAATAAACAAAAATCATGTTCATAAATTATTATAGCGTAGAATTGACATTCTTGATGTTGAATTTTTTCATTTCAAATAGATATCATTACTTTTGGGATGACAATTGGAGATAAACTTCCACAAGTATCTGTACAAGTAAATGAAATTGGAGCGTCTGTTTGTAACGTTATATTAACAACTTTTTAATCAATAAGATAAGATAAGAGAAGATAATCTTTATTGTACACCAACACATTACAGTACATGTACAGACAATATTATGAAAAATGTACAAATGCACAAGCGATCTCTTCTAGGCTACCTTTGGATGGAAATGTTTTAATTGTCTTAACAATAATAACCCATGGGTAGTTATTAGTGTAGTCATAAGCTACATATATATAACGTAAACAAATTTATTATATATAATTTAATCATATCTTACATATACCTAAGTACACACATACATTCACGCACGAATATACCTATGCCTACACGATATCTATAACTGAAAGAGTCATTTTTATTTTTTGTATATTTATTTATTCAACTTTATGCTTAGTAACTTTGTACAAAGGCGGAGACTTAATGCCATAGGCTTTATCTAACAGTTAACCTTTAGGGTGGTGCAAAGATACATTGTTTATGGTGTTGTTTAAATGTCTGCGCCGATTTTGAAGATATTTTTGCTGCAATTAACTGATATTATAAGGTGAGAATTAAGGTTTTCGCTAAAAACCCAAGATCTTAGTTCACACTTTCGAAGTCGAGGTCACACCTAGTTGTAAATAAAATCAATGTTTGTTCCTGCACAAATATCTCAGAAAATCATTATTTAATAATGAAATTCTTGCAAAACTTCCAAGATACCGTACTCAAAATCCCCAGGACACAGCTACGTGCATCCGCATTTGAAACTTCAAAAATACTTTTACAACTTTATATTCCGTGCGAGATCCACATCCGTTGATGTACCATTCCCAATTGGGTCGAATGCGTCTGCCGTAACGGGAATTCAATGGCAGGCAAAGAACGCCCTTACTGTTGCACGCAGATTTTTATTTGGCATCTTGCCCATTTCTATTTACTGTACAAATATACTCCATCTTAACGTTATTCATATGTTGAGTAACACTTAGTTTTTATTGGCTGGGGCTATGAATAGCGATAGGGGTTGTTGCTTATTAAGGGATGCTTGCTTTGTCTTGGCATATTTGTCGTATGTGAGAGTTAATCTTATCGTTGTTAGGCTATTAAGTAATTAGCACAAAAGATAGCAATCTCAGTATCCTATACTCTGAAATAAGGACCACGTTTTCCTAAAGTGGTGGTCCTTAGTTTGAAACTATCAAATCAATAGATGCTTTTTCAGCGGGAATTCAGCTTAAAGTTTCTGGAATCGTCAACAACACACATGCATTTCGGCTCACAAGTAACTTTAAAAGTGATATCATCAATCAATTAGCTCATTAGACCCGATAACTGTAAGAAGAACGAAATACGTGAGCTGGTAAGAAATTCATGGTATCAATGGTGCGGCGAAGGAAAGAGTCTCCGAACCGCTTGGTTCTTGATCGGATACTCTGCACTATGTTCGAGTGACATTTAAGCACTGTACGTTGCACGTGTTGTCCTGTGTAGGAAAAGACAGGGTGGGATTAATTGGAAGAGCTCATCAGAGCATTCACCATGGTACAGACAGAAAAATACTGGCAAGGACGCAACTTCTCTACGTATCTGCAAAGGCTCGAGGGTGTAGACATCTGTTTGCATACCATCACATACCATCTAACCCTTCATCTTCAACACACAATTTATCTTAGCTAACTTTTTCAATCTATATTTTTAACAGTTTCTTTCCCGATTCATGGTCTCCTCTAAAGAACTCAATTATTTTAAAGGCCTTCAGCAGATCTGCGTAGCCTCTTCAGTTTGTTTACTCTGCGAGCAATCTCAGAAACTTGAATAACAGCTCCGCGTTATCTTATTACATTATTTTAATATACGATCAGCCATGGGAGCGCTTAGTATGAATTATTCTTTATATTGTGTTTCAACTCTACCGTAAAACTAACTTTTCACCCTTAAGGGAAAACGTGGGAATTTTCAACGTTTATGACAAAATTCTGCAGCTATTCTGTTGCC
Organism: Eilema griseolum; assembly: GCA_963662185.1. Classification (NCBI taxonomy): domain Eukaryota; kingdom Metazoa; phylum Arthropoda; class Insecta; order Lepidoptera; family Erebidae; genus Eilema; species Eilema griseolum. The sequence continues at coordinate 1,823,626 of OY759252.1, forward strand.
TAACTTCTAAAACACATCTAGTGGTGGTGAATATTTTATACGTGCATAATAGTCGCAGCTTTTGCGCAATGGGGTAGGTAGAGACCCCATAGCTCCACTTACAATGCACTTTTTGCTTCAACATTGTTTTCATACATGCTAGATATCGTTCTTTACTTGATCATCCTTTTTTTTCGTACGGCAACTGGGACTGAAAATTCAAGTGGTTTCTGTGATACGGAGGACTTTCAGAATGGTCACTCAACGACCTAATACTGACCTCCAGTGTGCTAAGCAACTCGATACTCTATGATACCACTTAGCCACATACCACTCCTAAAGATTAACCCTTTTTTTTACGCATGCAAAATTCCCACGGATACCCCCCTACCGGAGCCGGTGGAAGAGGTTATGTCATACTCAAACCGACTAAAACGCACGCTGCTTGTGGATCGCTTTGGTTGCCAAAGGTGAGGCTGTTAGGCATATCCCTCGCACCCCGGCCGACCCAGGGCCATCTCTTACGATCTGGCCCTCTTCTCGGGTGTGGGGACTACAAAGTCCCCCCTAAAGATTAAACCTTCTATAACAAATCTAAAAGATAACAAAAAGCGCAAGTTGGACTCGTGCACCGAGAGTTCATTAACTTAAGCTACATAAATCCTAATATATTTTGAATGCGTTAACTTAGAAGTCTGATTTTTGCACAGAACCAAGACTTTATAGACCTGAGTTTGTGGTATGAATTTGATGACTTGATACCTCCACGCATTCTTGAGAAAAAGCTCTTGACAGACAGACAACGAAGTGATCTTATAAGGGTTTTTATTTTTATTTTTTTGAGGTACGGAACCCTAAAAATAGCTTTATAATCACTCCTCACTACTAAATCACGTACTAAATAATAAGTAACTCGCTAACAAAATTTCTCTGACTTTACCCACTCCGAAGCAAAATCCAAAAAATCCGATAATCCCTCCATAAAATAGAAAAACGAAAAATCATTTCATCTCAGTCTTAGTACAAGACAATAAACGACTTCTTTACGAGCGCAACCTCCAATCCATATTCTGTGTGTAACATTCTATAAGCTCTGGCCGATAACAGCCGAGATGTGATAACTGGGATGCATTATGTATTTTCTGAGCTCAAATAGGGTTGCAACGATATTTTGGAGAAATAATATCGATAGTATCAAAACTGAGTTATTACTTTCGTAAGGATTATAGCTGTTCTCCATCCGAAAGTTTTTATAATTTTTTTTTTTTAAATAATATTAGCAACCACAATTACTAATATTCCTTCTAATCCTAATTAAGCTAAATTGCTTGTGCGTGAGTTCACGTCAGTAGTGTAGTGTAATGGTCTAAAAGGAGGTAGGACACGGCGGTATTTCCACCCAATTGAGTAGTCCGACTAGGGAAGTACTTCCGCCCTACAGAATACCGCGGCCATAATAACTTCGTGTTGAGTTCCCAGTAGTGAGTAGGGTAGCCAGAGCTCATTGGAGAGTTTGTGCTGTCAATGGGAAGACTAAGGGCTTGTCTTGCTTTGTCTTCTACACTGACGGCATAGAAACTCTGCACTTACAGGGTTGGCAGCGCGACTGTGACTCCTCTGGTGTTACAAACCTCCATAGGCCACGGTAACCACTTTCCATCAGGTGGGCCTGTGGTGTGCTTGTCTGCCACCTAAGTGGTATGAAAAAATGGCCAGAATTCGAACCCGGAACCTCTCTATCGTAAGACAAAGTACCCATTTGATGGCTTTTCGGCTTGCCCCCTTTAACGTGGGATCGAAAATCAAATGCAATTTACGGTGGAATCCATACCGTCTTGCACTAAACGGTTTGAAGCCTCCTTCCTCTACCGCACGTTAAAGAGCTGGAATACTCTGCCCACACACGTGTTTCCCTCTTTTTCAAGCAGGGCGTGAACAGGCATCTATCAATGTACTAAAGGTAGGGACCACTATTTTAAGTTCAATAGTAACAGAAATAGTGGTCCGTACCTTCTGGACTAGCCGCGTGGTTCTCGTCAGAGTAGAATTTGGGCCACCCCATCTCTTCCCATGCGGTGTCGTACAAGGCGACTAAAAGATAGGGCTGTTTAACATCAAATAGATATAAACAGCGCAGACTCAGCCTCAGATGCATGACTTGCGTCAACAATAGTACCCGGAATTCGGCAAAAGGCTCACCCCTTATTACGTGGGACCGAATACAATGGTTGGTGAAATGTGGGTGTTATATCATCTCTGCCTAAGCCTCAGGGGATAAAGGCGTGATAATATGTATTTATCGTCTGGACTACATTTCAGCTTTTTGATGAACAAAAAATAAAAATAATAAAAAACAAATGTAGGTGTTAATACTCTTTTGCCTACCCCTTCGGGGATTGAAAGGTGAGAATATACATGTATGTAATATTATCGTCATAGTGTGAGTCTTAATTGCATCCAGAGCAAGTACTTTGGAGCCTGAAGTCCATTTTTATACGGGTTGCTTTAGTTTATCTGGGCCTTTGCGATAGTGACTGCCGTAATCAACAGCAGTACTAGCTAGCGAGTGAGCTTGCCTTGAACCTATTGAAATCAATCTAAAATAATGAGCTCATCTTTGGGACAACCAACAAAAAATATCGATATTTTATATCTAAATATTAAACTAAGATTGCATCCCTAATCCCGAACCATAAAGTGGTGGACTATAAAATTCATACAACAGCGGTATCGACACATAAAATATGGCCTTTGTCAATTTTGCTATTCTTGATGTCCTAGTGATCTTGTGAGGCTAGAGACTTCGAAATTTAAATAATACTGATTTTTAAATAAATAACGAATCCCACCCTCTTCTTTCCTACATTGGACAACACGTGCAGGGCACGTAGATGTCATCCTCACACTGTGCAGAATATACGAGCAAGAGCCAAGCGGATCGGAGACTCTTTTCTTTGCCGCAAAACCAAGACCTTGAATTCATTACCAGCACACGTGTTTCCTTCTTCCTACAGTTCCGCGTCCTTTAAGCGAGGCGTGAAAAAGCATCTGATGAGGACGCCAAGCTGAGTGCCACGTGTCGTTTTTGGTAGCCGAAGGTGAGGTTGATAGGCATATCCTTCGCAAACTGGCCGACTCAGGGCCATCAGTTTCGATCTGGCCTTCCTCGGGTGTGGGGACCAGAGTTCCCAACTCTTCCCCGGAAACGGGGAGGCGCACTAAGCGTGCCCCCGCCTCGGCCTGCTTTTGCAAGGGTGAAAGGTGGCTCCACCCGTCACCCTCAGACCTGCACTCATGAGGGGCGTAGGTCATTCACCGACCTCGGACGATCGAGTTTCCTCAGTACGCGGGCAGCTTGGCTTACGATCCTCCTTCGCTCCCGCTGCCGCTCCCACCCCGCCTCTGAATAAATAATACTAGCTTCTGCCTGCGATTCTGTTGGTTTTATGCTGTAACGGTTGAAAGTATTATGGTTCGATTAATGAACCTTAGTTAAATCAAAGTGACTGAGCAGTTTAAAGAGTAATTAATGAATGTAATTGTGACAACCAGCTAGGGTAAGAACAGAGATAAATGAAAAGGTTGATTACAATTGATAGCCATTTATATTCGATTTAAGGGAAGACATACATAGATTTATAGATTAGGTATAAATGATCCTCAGCGAAGGATTCGCAATAAAAAATCTGCCGATTTCTGATCGGTCCTTTGTGCAAAGATTGTAGTATGCACTTAGCTGGGCATGCTACAATAGCTGGCCGTGGGCATGGGGCTGGTGATGGTGCCGACGTGCCAATGTCTCCATGGTGTGAAGCCTGGTGCGAAGATCCTGGAAAAAGAAATAGTGCGGGTAATTTTATCACTACGTAATTACGTCCAAGTGACTGGCAAAAAATAGCAGGTGATAATAAAGTCCCCAGCGGCGAGATACCGTAACTAGAAGCTAAAATAATAAAATACAAATAAATAGGCAGCGCAAGCTAGTGACACGACCTCTGACCGTGGAGGTCATCGGCCTCGCAGCAATAAAAGGTAATCTGAAATAGCACATATAAAAATAATAAAATAAAATATATTAAGCCATGCCATGCATTGCATGCATTAAGCCATGCATTTAGCAGGCAACAAGCTGCACCACTGAGAATTCTTCACTTGTAGAAATAAGGAAATTTTGATCTCAAAACTTACATAGAGCTAACAGCAGATGGCCACGGGGTCAAAAGTGACCGATATCGGCCAAGATTGCCGGAGAAAGGTACGGTTTAGGAGCCGTCATTAGACAATTCAGTTAGTGATGTCCAATCTCGCTCGCATAACCATAGACAATTAGTAAAATAGTATAGAAAATACTAAAAAAAACGATTGTTTTATGGAATTAAAAACAACTTGTATTGAAGAACATCCACAACGCTACATTTAGTAGTTAGTAGTTCCTATTTATTTATGTCAGTATACCCGATTTTAGGTCGAATCAAGGTTCAAAAGTTAACTAAAGTTTTTAGCTTGGACCCCAGGATCTACAGTTCTATTTTCCATGATTTGGGTTTTACGGGAGTGACATATCTAACCCTCAACGAGGTTTATCTTCTTAAATCTCTATGAATAAAATTGGTCATGCAAAACCACATAAAATAGTTAGTAATAAATTAATACCATAGATATCATAATTTATTATCATTTAGCGATTGACAGCAGCTGTCAATTCACGTTGGCACTTGACATTATCCATAGACAACACAGGTTCAATCTATTCGTAGGTACTTATACCTTAATAGAGACCTCATTTCACCTCATTCCATACAATTCAGGGGTGTCAGAGATTCACAGTATATTGTCACATGTCACCTACAAGACTCTTATATATTGTCTTGTCTTTGGTTGTTACGTGGATATCAAATAGTGATGTGATTTATAATTTTATGTCGTATATCGATAGATTTTTGATTTGTTGTCGTTGTTTGGTTGTCTGGTAGTGATGTGTTTTGTGATTTGAACTAATTTATCGAGATATACTTTTGATTCTGGTTTAGACTTTTCTTCTGCTTAAAGATTTGATAAATCAGCAGCACACAATTTAAGCTTTGATCATTATTAATGACTAGCTGACCTGTCCCAGCTTCGCTCGTGGCATGTTTTTTATATTTTTTAAATAGAACACGTCAATTAGACTTCGCCTTGCCTGATGGTAAGCTGAAGGCAAAGTCTCAGAAAAGAGGGTCACCATTACTTACACATACCGTGTGACAATGGTGACCACTCAGCTTGACGGCCTCATCATATGCTTTTTCACGCCCCGCTTAAAGGACCCGGGACTGTAGGAAGAAGGAAACACGTGAGCTGGTAATGAATTCCAGGCCTTAATGGTGCGACATTGCGATAAGTGAAGTAGAAGTGCGATATCACTTCTTTGATCCCGCATTTTAGTCTTGAAATAATGTATGGAAATTTATTTATAATATGGAAAAGTTATAAGGAAATTTGTATGAAATAATTTATTGTGACGTCATAATATTGAACAGGTTAATAATTTACTATCAGTTGGTTTGCTGATATACATAAAAAAACTATAAAATAAGAACCAACGCAACTTTAAAAGCTACTTTACCATTCTTAATTTAGTAAGCTCAGTTAAATATTTTATTTTATCTACAGGAAAATATTCCATTGATAAAATATAAGTAACAAAATATTTTCTGACAGTGATTCCATTTTTAATTTTAATGTTTGTTTTCCATCCCATTCGCCATTTTTTGTGCGAAAATAACAATCCACCACCTATCAACAGATAAAAAGAAATGCTCAAAGAATGATTATAAATGATCACAATATTGCTTCGCACTGCGATCAATCATTTATCATTTGACTTGTGTCCAAAGAAATTTCGTAAAAATGAATTCAGTGAAAAATTAAAATGTCCGACGAACTTTCGTGCCTCTTTTTACCTTGACATATAAATCAATTTTTTTTAAGAGTAATATTGTTTTGTTTATGGACTAGTAGTAGTACTAGTAGTAGTAGAGAATGAAGTGCACTTAAATCAGAATCGTACAATTCGGGGACAATTTCCAGCTATAATAAAATCGCAGTTGCATTAAAAGTTGATTTTTTGTAGTATAAGACTATCAAATGGTTTTACTGCATCATTTTAGTAGATAAGATAAGATTTGCAAGAGGTAGGACACGGCGGTATATCCGCCCGATTGAGCAGTCCGACTGGGGAAGTACCTCCGCCCTACAGAATACCGCGGTTATAATAACTTCGTGTTGTGTTCCCAGCGGTGAGTAGGGTAGCCAGAGCTCACTGGAGAATTTGTGCCGTCAGTGGGAAGACTAAAGGCTTGTCCTGATTTGTCTTCTACTGACGGTACAGAAACTCTGTACTTATAGGGTTGGCAGCGCGACTGTGACTCCTCTGGTGTTACAGACGTCCATAGGCCACGGTAACTACTTTCCATCAGGTGGGCCGTGTGCTTGTCTGCCAACTAAGTGGTATAAAAAAAAAAAAGATAAATGCTGTGGTTTTCCCAAGCGATTATATAATAAAGCTCTTCAATAAGGAATTATAAGACGTTTGATTATATCTCCGGTTCTTCTCAACCGATTGCGATCAAACTTACGGCAGATTTTAGGTCTGATCAAGATCCTTTCTAATAATATTGGATCAGATTAAAATCATTTCAGTAGTTCCAATAAAAATACAAACAAAATCCCAGAAAAATTGGCGTTAGAATCATTAATTTAACATAACCAAACTAGGCTTCTTAAATATATTTAATATTCAGACGCGGATAATTTACAATTTTATAATAGTATTATATTTTTTAATAGTTTTTATTTAGAAATTTTTAAAATAAAAATAAAAATTGAATTACTTAGATTTTAACATCATAAAAAAACTGTCAAATGGACGTGGAACGTCTTTAAAAGAAGGTAGCATACGGCGGTATTTTCGTCCAATTGAGCAGTCCGACTGAGGAAGTACCTCCGCCCTACAGAGTACGGCTGCCATAATTACCTCGTGCGGTGTTTCCGGCGGTGAGTAGGGTAGCCAGAGCTCACTGGAGTGTTTTTGTACTGTCAGTGGGAAGACCAAAAGCTTGTCCTGCTTTGTTTTTTACACTGACGGCACAGAAACTCTTGTGCTTACAAGTTAGGCAGCGCGAGTGTGACTCCCTTGGTGTTGCACACGTCCATAGGCCACGGTAACCACTTTCCCTCAGGTGGGCCGGGTGCTTGTTTGCCAACCAAGTGGTATAAAATAAAACACGCCTGCGTTTGTTACCCAGAGCTCCTTTACTATTATGTTATCTGTGCTAGAGCGTAGTTCCTACTTAGTGATTCGCTGAGCTCGCTAATTTCATATACTGCTTTGTGTACATAAGTAGTTGTACACAAAGGAACAAATCCATTACCAGCTTATTATATAACACTATTACTTAATTGTTAGCGGTTCACAATGTAACACTACAAAGGAATAGTGGGTCACGACGTGTTCCCGCTCACCTTCTAGAGAGCTGCATTTAAATTTGTTTGGTATATGTTTATGGTTAGGTTAATAGATTTAAACTAATTATAATAAAGTGTAAAAACCACGATAGCCTAATGGTATGGGTAATGGACTGCTGAGACGACGTCTCGGGTTCGATCCCAGGGCACACACTAATGACTTTTCGATGCTTTTCGAAGTTATGTGTGTATTTATCGCAGGTTTATAAGTGCCCGGTTAATAGCAATAGGCTCACCACCTATTACTTTGGGACCTAAACATAAACTGGCGAAATATGGGTGCTAGCACCTCTGCCTACCCCTTCGGGGAATATAGGCGTGAGTTTATGTTATGTTAAACATAACAAAAAATAATATTAAATCAATCAGTTGAAACCGAAAACTGTTTTTCTCACCCCCATAAACAATTCTCGTTAGATGGCAACTTAAAGTGGTGGGTAATTGGAGGCGACACTAAAGCATATTTTGGTGTTGCCAGAGTAGAAAAGAAGTGTGGCATTTAATGAGGAATCCAGTGGTGGTACTATGTAAAAGGCGGTACAATATATTCATAATTATAGGAGGTACGACACGATGGTATTCCCGTCCGAATTGAGCAGTCTCTCTGTGGAAGTACCTCCACCCAACAGAATACCATGGCTATAATAACCTCGTGTTGTGTTTCTGGCGGTGAGTACGGTAGCCAGAGCTCACTGGAGAGTTTTCGTTCTATCATTGTTGGCCAAGGATCATTGTCACCAAAGGCTTGTCCTGATTTTGTGTTCTGCACTGAAGGCACTTAAAATCTCTGTTCTTACAGGGTCGGCAGCACGGATTTGACCCCACTGGTGTTACACACGTTCATAGGCCAGGGTAACCACTATTCATTAGGTGGACCGTGAGCTTGTCTGCCACCTAAGTTTATAAAAAAAACAATACTTGACTTTCGCCTAAATAAATTTATTCAATTCTATTCTGTATACGTATTGCTGCTTGTCTAGAGGGTCTGAATTCACATATATATTCAAAAAATGCAATTTTTATTCTCCGTCCAACAGGTCAGCAGTTACAGTGAACTTTCTAGAAAGTGCTAACAATGTAACATAGGATAATAATGCATTCAACAACTCGGAGCTTGTTATTATTTTGCTAGCGCGAGTCAGACTGTGACGTCAGATGTCGTTAGGACTGGCATGTGGTGTGACTAGGTTGACAGTTTGAACTAAGTTATGATAGACCTGTGATCGTTGAAGAAAATGTGCAAGGGAATACACAGTAGTGTTTTTATACTAAACTAGAGATTTGTCATGCAACATTTTGTTATTTGAATTTTATAAGCTGATTGTATTAACACTAAATATTCTACAACATTTCACACAACGCTATCTACACCCATGGTAAGTTTAGTTTAACTAGCTTGTGTTATGGAATTTGGAAAGCGGATAAAAATGCTTAGATATTTTTTTGTATAAATGTATACATATTATACATAAAATACCCAGACCAATGCAAATATACATACCTATTCATGCATGCAGATATTTGTACTGAGCGGGAATCGAACCCGCGCCCCCTGCGTAGCGTCGAACGTTCTACCGCTATGCCATAGAGGCCGCTTGTAGGACACAAGTGTACACAACTTACTCGCCAGAAGTGAGTTGTGTGCCTAGTGTGAGTAGGGTAGCCAGAGCTCACTGCAGAGTTGTTGTGCTGTCAGTGGGCAGACAAAGGCTTGCCCTGCTTTGTTTTCTGCACAGACGGCACAGAAACTCTCTATATCTACAGAGTCGGCAGCACGAGTGTGACTCCTCTGATGTTGCACACGCCCATAGGCCACGGAACCAGTTTCCATCAGGTGGACCGTGTGCTTGTCAGACACCTAAGTTCGTAAAATATTCAGTCTTCTATTCACTGAAGCCACTTTCAGTTCTTGTATTGTAATTTTTGTCGTTAAAGAATCATTAGATACTGAAAATAAAAATTATACCACTTAGGTGGCAGACAAGCACACGGCCCACCTGATGGAAAGTGGTAACCGTGGCCTATGGACGTGTGCAAAACCAAGAAAATCATACTCGCGCTGCCAACCATGTAAGCATTGAGAGTTTCTGTGCCGTCAATGTAAAAGACAAAGCAGTACAAAGCTTTTGGTCTTTCCACTGACAACACAAAAACTCTCCAGTGAGCTCTGGCTACCCTACTCACCGCCGAGAACACAACACGAGGTTATTATGGCCACGGTATTCTGTAGGGCGGAGCTACTTCCCCAGCCGGACTGCTCAATTGGAGAGAAATAACGTCGTGTCCTACCTCTTTTTAAAATTCTACAGAATATGTAAACAAAGTCTCAGAAGTCAAATTCAACCAATTTCTACTTGTACCGATTTAAACTTTGCGATACAATACTGTCTTGTAACTATCTGTTTCAAATGTGTTGTTAACTTACAGAATACAAGAGCCACAGTGTTTGTAATGTGATAAAGTTTGAAGTGCATGCACATGGCGAGAACACAAACAGTAATGGGGCGTTATTCTACTGTAGTTAGTTTGGTTAAGTGCTTAATTAAAGGTAGGTTAACAATCTTAAAAAAAGTACTGTTTAAACTACGCGTCGCGTTTCAATTTTAAACTTAATTTTTCTCAACTTATTGGCGATGGCGAAATATGGGCTTTATAACACACCGCTGCCTACCTCTTCGGAGAATTACAATCGTGAGTATATATATGTAAGAGTTTTTAAATAAACAATAGTGAATTAAAGACATAGGTATTAACATCAAATTGAGTATAGACAATGAGTTTCAAACTCAGTCGTGATGTAAGTAAAAGGTCTAATTTAATTAGTTAACATAGAAAATACTAGCTTCAATCTAACTTTAATATTTCTGATAATACGAACGTGCGTAGTTACGTTTTGTCAAGCCTAAAAATGGCCCAGTACACGAGTGCAACGCTGCTTGTGATAAAGTTTGAAGTGCCTGCACATGGCGAGAACACAAACGCTACTGGCATTACTGAACAAAGAGGCCTGACAAAATGTTATGTGATAAAGTTTGAAGTGCAAGTACATTGCGGGAACACACACGATACTGGTAGTACAGAACAAAGTGACCTGACAGGATCGTTGTACTGAATGGAGTGGCTTTTGATATCAAAGAGCGAGGTGCGAGGCAACGAGATTGCATGTGAGCTTAGATTTAGAGTTCGCTAGCACCAGTTTGGTGTAATATAAAAGCAAAAGGTGGGTGAATCTTTTCTATACTCTACTGCAGTCTACGTTTATGTCAGTACTTTTTGCGTCCATAGGCCGCAGTGCGGCTTAAGGAGCAACCACAGACACAGACACAGACTGCCGAGTCACGCTGCCCTGTACGCCGGTACAGAGCAGTAAATTAATGAGTTCAGATGGCGCTGCCGTCACGTACACATCAGCTCTGTTATAAAGTATTATTTAAAATAAAATTAGCGACCAAATATCGTTCAAACTATCGTGAAAGTGTATAATAGGAAGAAAACAATATGTGAAATTGTTATCCAAACATAAACCATAGTCAAAGTGAAAAAAAAAAAGTCTTTTAAGAAAAATATGCGATTGCTCAAATTTATTTGATTGACTGTGACTATTCTATAAACATACTACAAAATATAATCATAATATACCGTCATAAATACAATCAGTGCGCAAAATTTGGATCAATTTAACATTAGATCTAGACAAAATTAATTAATACTACTCAACTACTCAACGATACTAGTGACTTGCTCTTGAGTATTTTTAATTTAAAAATTATAAAAAACTTATTCATAGTGTTTTGAAATGTGTGTAATGTTTTGAACATATAAAGCCACGCGTACTTTAAATAATAGAAGGAACCAATGGTGTTAATAAATTAGCCAACAACGATCAGTGATACAAAACGATGACAACTTTTCAACTTTCTCAATTCTGTTTTGTACGTTTATAAGTGATATAACATAATATATGAAGCAACAAACGAACAATAAGAAATAGATTTACCAATAGTGTTCTAATATTATCATCGCCATCATGCAATTATAATTTTATTGCGTTGTGAATATCTACTAAGTAGGTACCTACATACAACTTAAATGTAACCGTTTAAAAAGGTAAACAATACAATACTACCAACACAAAAGTACTAAATCGCGTTCCAGTCACACAACTAAATAAGTGACTTTAAACATAGCTATGGTTTGAGACCAAGTCTTTTGAGATTTTTTCTACCAAATTAGTAGGAAATAATAAAAATTTAAATCTACCAAATAATGGATTCCGAAACGGAAAATGTAACCTATCGTAAGCTAGTTAGAGCAAATTCATTTGAAAATAATATTGTTGATGTGACGAGTGACAGTAATGAGCAATTAAATGCGACCATCAGGAGTATACCCAATGAAATTTCTCATATTGATTTGGAATATTACAATGAACTCCAAGAACAAATAAGATTACTGAAGAATGAATTAATCGGTGCTCATGCCGAGATAGAAAACTTGAATATCGAAAATAGCCGCCTCAAAGCCGAGTTACAAATTTCAGAAAAATTAAATGGAACATACAAGAAAATTTGTTCAACCCCAACTAGAATTAACGTGACTCCTAAATCGCAGAAAAAAACGAAGCCGAAATCCTTCAATCGACACACAAGCATTTATAATGATAACCAAGAATTAAAAAGTACACACACACTCACATCAAAAATTGATGACCAATGTTCGCAAACAACATCACCAGTAAGAAAGGCGAATGAAATTAAGAAAAGGAAAATAATAATTTTAGCAGACCAACAAGGGTACAGAATCCGAAGTGTCCTCCAAAAACTTGTTGGTGAAAAGTTTATGATTAAAGTATACTGGAAATCCGGGGCTCGACTACAACACGTGTTATCCGCTAAGGAAGAGATTAGTACTTTAAGCAAAACTGACTTTGTCATTGTATTGGGTGGAATTAACGATAAACATCCGAATGATTTACTATTTCATCTAAGACAGTTCCTTGCAAATAATTCGTGTAATACTAATATTTTGGTTTCAGAAGTACCATATAATGACTATCTTAACGAAAGAAAATTAAATTATGAATTAAGATTTTTATGTTCCAACTTCGATTGTGTATACATTGACATGAATTACTCTGAGTTTTTACCTAAATATGGTTCTTTTGTGCTTCATAAATGTCAATTTTTCCTCAAAGAAATTCTTCACATTGACTATAAAATACAATACAAGTTACACATTAGTAATAATACTGACAAACCAGGGCATGATACAAATATCTTAAGAGAACAAGGCACTCAAACAGATCCGATTATCGATTCTATGAATAACGAATCAACCCCGAAAAAGGTAAACAATTTTTTTCGTTCGTAATAAAATTTATATTTTTCACCAAAATTTGGATGGCTTAGCGTCCAAATCTAATTCCCTGGTAGTCCACCTAAATTCTCTTGAGGCTGATATAGGAAATGTCATAGACGTTTTATGTATTACTGAACACAATATGATAGCTTCTGACCAAGGGTTAATAAGATTGGTAAACTATAAACTTGGCGCAATCTGCTGTAGGAAAAACAGACGAGGTGGTTCTTGTATTTTCATTAGAAATACGGTAAAATTCAGTCCTTTGATCAAGTTAAATGATTACTCATCAGAGAAAATCATAGAGTGTTCAGGAGTCTTCTTAACAGAGCACAATATTCTTATTGTATGTATTTATAGACCTCCAAGGTCCAGAGCAGAAGATATAAGTTTGTTTTTTACCAACTTTAATTTGATACTCCGTAAATTTTGTTATAATAAAGCAAAAGTAGTGATTTGTGGTGACTTTAATATAAATACACTTGATAATAATGATGTATCGACTCAATTTAAGCAAATGCTGTATAGTTACAATATGAAACTGGGCATTAGTGAACCCACACGGCTATCAAGCGGAAGATGCTTAGATAATATTTTATTTAATATACGTGGATGTAGGGCTGACGTCATCGATTTAGAATTATCAGATCACACAGCACAGTTACTGTTATGTCCAGTAAAATCATACAGCACTCTTGAAACCTGGTATATTGACGTGCGAGATTATAGTAAAGAAAATCAAATGAGATTTAAAGAATACATTAATTGTTTAAGTTTTAGTGATGTTTTCATGTCCAATGATCCTAGTCAAGCATTCACTAGCTTTTATGATGATTTTAAATTATTATATGATCTCTGTTTCCCTGTTATACAAGTCAAACATTCCAAAACTTTTCGTCCTAAATGGTTGTCAAAAGGTATAAGAGTCTGCTGTAAACGGAAACGCCAACTTCTGTGGGAATACAGAAAAAAACGCACAGAAAGATCAAGAAATAGCTACAAAGCGCTATCGTCAAGACTAAATCGCATCATTAGGTTAACACAAAAATCGCAAAATGATAACTTCATTCAAACTGCTCCTAATAAATCTAAAGCCACCTGGGCTGTAATTCGCGGTAATGAAATTAACGTACCCAATGATCATATCCATCACATAAAAGTAGATGGTAACATAATCCAGGAACCTTCACAAATTGCTAATCATTTTAATACATTTTTCACAGATACAATGCACCAAAGTTTATCTGTTGACCACAAAGTATCGATGCCCTACGAGTTGAACTCTATATTCATGGCCCCCACCGTACCGGATGATATATACAAAATTATACAGAGTCTGAAAAACACAAATAGTACTGGGTACGACGATATATCAACCAAAATAATAAAACTAGTTTCTGTTGCATTGTCTCATGTACTGAGCCACATAATCAATTTATGCATTACAAATAGTATCTTTCCTGAACAGTTAAAATTAACTATTATCAAACCATTATATAAGAAAAATGATAGAAACGATATGCGCAACTACAGACCAATAGCACTTGTACCAGTTATTTCCAAAATTTTTGAGAAGGTGATACATAACTGTATCTACAATTACTTTGAAAATAATAATCTATTTTGTACTGAGCAAGTAGGCTTTCGGAGAAATAAATCCATCGATATGGCAATATATAGCTTTTTGTCCACGGTATTGACTGGCCTAGATAAGGGAAACCAGGTGTGTGCATTGTTTATGGATTTAACAAAGGCCTTTGACTGTGTTGACCATAAAATATTGTTAAAAAAACTATATGCCTATGGAGTCAGAGGGAATACTTACGATTTAATAAGGTCATATCTGAGCAACCGAACCCAAGTAACACAAATCACAAGGTTTTGCTACACATCAAAAAAAGTTATTGAATACAAGTCAACGTGTAGAAATGTCACTCTTGGTGTTCCGCAAGGTAGTGTGCTTGGGCCACTACTGTTCATAATTTATATAAATGACCTACCTAAAATAACTCAATACGATACAGTTTTATTTGCTGATGACAGTACAATTGTGTTTACTGGTCATAATAAAGGGCAGCTAGAAGAAGAAGTAAAGATGACATTAAATAATACAATAAATTGGTTGACATTAAATAATTTAAATATTAATATTGACAAAACAAATTTGATGACATTTAGAAATAGAGTTAACAAAATAACAAATATTGACATTCAGTACTTAAATAAAAAAATTACAGAGGTAGAGACATCGAAGTTTTTGGGCCTCAATATTGATAATAACCTACGTTGGAAAAACCATATAGAAATATTATGCAAAAAAGTAGCATCGTTTTCATATGCGCTTTACATGCTGAGGAAATCTGCCAGTCAATCAGCCGTTCTGACAGCATATCATGGTTATGTTGCACCTCTCTTGAGGTATGGTATCATGTTTTGGGGCAATTCTACTGACAATGAAGCAGCATTTGTGGCACAGAAGAGGTGTATTAGGTCGATATGCCATTTAAAACCGACGGACAGTTGTAAACCCCACTTCTCACAGCTAAAGGTATTAACACTGCCATGTATTTACATTCTGGAAGTCCTACTCTTTGTCCGTAAAAATGTGCATTTGTTTACAACATTAAACAGTAAGAGGAAAAAATTAACTTTAAGCTTACCATCAAACAGGACTGGTTTAATGAATAGTAGTTTTTTATGTATGGCTCCACGAATTTACAACAAATTACCGAAAAGAATTATGGAGATTGGGGAACTTAACATATATAAGAAAGTAATTAAGAATATTTAGTTAAGCAAATGTTATTATACGGTAAATGATTATTTAAATGACAAAACAGTAGATGTGTAGTAAAATAATAAATGTTAATTAATTTTAAATTTTTAAGTATGTGTACTAAAATACTAATATGACATTTTGATTTATATCCTAGAATCTATAAAAATGACAAAATAATGTTATGATACTCTAATAATTTGAATTTTCTAAGCATGAATATAACATATTTAAAGGCACATCCTTGTTTATTTGATCCATCTGTGAATGCTGAGCGAATGTGGGTAGACGGGCTAGGAGAAATTAAAACCACGTGTTTAGATGTTATTCGAAATTAAATTATTATTTCAGCGAAATATAGCCGTTAATATAATCACTATACAATTATATTGCAATGACACTCCACCGAACACGTCTTGTCTTCGCGAGATGCAAATGGATTCTCTTCTCTTTGCCTCTGCGTACAAAAGAGTCCGGAGTTGCGTCAGAGTGAAGAAACGTCAGAACGCGCCTTTCAAACTAACACTTGTCAACTGTCATGTCCCTTTTGACGTTTCTTGACTCTCGAAACACCAAGGCGCCGTCACGGCCGGACTGACATTCGCACGTCCTCGTGCGACAGCGTACGCCCCGTGTTACCTGCAAAAACAGAATACCACTGTAGTCCACTACAAGGCCTGCTCGCCCATCCCTGACCAGCTACTCAGTTACGTCACCTGTTTAAACAGATCCGAGTTCTCATCTCTCACTTTAACTACACACAATGGACGGACCTCAGGCGTCCCTTCGACCAGCTCACCAAGTCACATGGTGAGATGGACCGGACAACCAGTCAGCGCCCCTTCCGCCAGTCACGAAAATCACACACAGCTGCTGCAATTCACTGATCCGAAACGTCGACCCCCATAGGCCAGTTCCAGACCAGTACCTTGCCACTCAGCTCACACTCAAGATGTAGTGATCTGACCCTGGGCATCGACCCGATTTAGGCCAGCCCAGTCGATCAACTACACCATACACCACATAAGACAACATAGTCTGGTCATGGGCATCGACCCGGTTTAGGCCAGCCCACTTGGCCAACTACACCGCACCCAACAGCCGAAACAATACCATGAACTCTAGATCTGATGTTGGCAGAAGAGCAGGATTTACGCACTATTATACACTCACCATTTACTATTCTTCATGTTCGGAAGCAGAGAGGGTGTCAGAGCCGGCAGTCAAAGTGTTTAAACTAGATACCGACACAGTATCACTATCATCATCAGATGTTGCCATTCCCTTCTCAAGACTATGGACTGCCGCCGTCTCGGCCCCTTCTGCATTATGAGTTAAGGAAGTAGCTACTTCTATTAGCCCACTGATGCCCCCGGGCACTGCACGTAAGTTTTCATGGGCGTATTTATAGGTTCGGTTAGTCCCATCAATGTCTCGCAGCTCATATCTATCGTGATCTAATACCTTGACTATAGTAAAAGGACCTTTGAACTTTCGCTGTAGTTTAGTCTGGTTACGTTCACTGCTTTTGATAAAGACATAGTCACCTACACTAAATGGCCTCACTTTTGCTTTACCCCGGTTAAAGCGTTTTTCTTCCGCTGAAGCTGTCTTTTTGATATTTTCAGAAGCGTTATGCCGTATAGTATCTAAATCTAAACGGGGCTCAGGTTCTTCGTGCACGGATAAGGATGATATCCCTAATGATTGTGCCCGTATACCGAACATTAGTTCTGTGGGAGAGTAACCCGTTACTCTGGATCTGGTGCTATTCAACGCGAGCTGGACTTTGGGGAGTTCATCTCGCCACGTTCTGTTTGGGTCATTTTCTACTATTGTCAGCAGGCATTTTAAGGTGCGCATTATCCTCTCAACTTGACCGTTAGCTCTGCTAGAGCCAGTGGCGATAAGGTGAAGCTCTATACTATGTTCGCTACAAAATTGTTTGAAATTTGCACTAATATAGCATCTACCCTGGTCCGCTATAATGCGCTTTGGTGCGCCAAATAAGCAAACTGCTTTTTTGAGGCATTGGATTGCGCTTGCAGCATCGAGGGAAGGTGTGTACTCTAAGAGAACATATTTAGTGAACGCATCGATAATTACGGATGCATATTCTTTCCTATCACTCTTACCACTTAGTTTGCCCGTGATGTCTATATGTATTGTATGCCAGGGTGCGGACACTTTGGGTATCGGATGAAGTCGAACTTGCTGTGCCCCTGAGGATCCTTTTGAAGCTTTGCATACTATGCATGAATCTACAAATTTACGCACCTGCTTGGACATTTGTGGGAACCAGTACTGCTCATATATTTTGTCGAGTGTCTTATCTGCCCCGAGGTGCATAATTTCTGAATGGACATGATTTATAAGTGTCCATGTGAGGGATCTAGGAACAATCGGTAACCACGAGCTGGTTCTATTGCGGTCAATTTTCCTATACAGTATACCTCTTCGCACGTCATACGTGTGTGCAATCGCTTCTGGCAACTCGTTGTTTTCGTGTTTGCTGATAAGGTCACATATTTCGCTATCGCGCTTTTGCTCTACGGCCAGCCAACCCTGATGTAACTCTATAAAATGAACTTCCTTGTTCCTCTTACTTGAGTCACTGGCGTCATTAATTCCTTGCGCACTGGATATGGGCTCCAAAATGGGATTTCTAGATAAATAGTCGGCATGGCTCATGCTAATACCCTGTTTATGGACTATATCAAAATCGTACGCTTGTAAGAAAGCCCACCATCTATGTACGTGCACGTTCCCCTCTAATATATCCCTACCTATTATTACCGGTTCAGCAATAGTGCCATCAGGTACTATGTGAAACAATACTGAGAGCGAAAGGCCTTGAACGTTGATGGGACTAATGACCTGGGAAACACATTCTACATCACCGCTACCGATGCCCGTCAGATACACTAATTCACACTGCGCAGTGCCAGGAAACTTATCCGCGTAGCTATTCGTTACTAAAGAACAAGCAGATCCACTATCAAAAAGAAAGGAAACTGGCTCACCGGATGATGTAGTCAACGTGCTGCTCGACGCCTTGCGTTCACACACATTGACCTCTTTGACCACCGCTGCTCCGCTGCTGCCCGCTCGATCTGGACACGCCGACGCCACGTGTCCTGGTCGTCCACACATGAAGCAGGTGATTGGTCTAGCAGCGGCTCTGGAACTTTGGGGACGCGTCTTGTCCGAAGCAGCAGGTTCTTCTTTTCGCTTGCGGCAGTCTATCGCTTTGTGACCCGAAACACCGCAGCGATGACATGTTCCCGTGAAGCGCCATTCATTAAATCGGGTCTTCTTAACATCCGGATCGTGGTTATCACTGCCCTCGTGCTTCCGTTTCAGCGATATACCGTTGAGAATTCGCAGAAGTTGAGATCTAGTGGTCGGGTTGTGAGAGTGGAGCTCACGACGAATCATTCCATCTTTCTGGCACAAAACTGACGATACGAATCCCGTGGTTATGTCTTCAGGCATTTCCATCCGCGGTATACGTCCGATGATGTTCCAAAGGCGTATGGCTGCCTCACTCGCGGTTTCTTTAGCACCAACTTGGAAATGTAGAATTTCATCGAAATAATCTTGAGGCGTCATAGGTTTGGCAAACTTGGCGAGCAATAGTTCCTTTATTTGAGGCCATGTCAGCTGCGCTGCTTGTAGTCGTGTTAAACAGGTACTAGCTCGGCCTTTAAGTGCACGTGTAAGTAACAAAAGTAGGTCTGCCCCGCTCAACTTACGGTCGTTGATTACGATTTCGGTTACGTTGCACCAACCTTCGATGTCTGCTTCGTTGTTATCAGGATCGAACTCAATCAACTGGATAGACGCGCTGCTCGAAGGTTGCGGCTGCGATAAAGCCATCATTCGGGATAAAAACAACTCCATCTGTTGCGACAGGCTTTGTTCCGGTGCCGGCACTGACGATCTGGTACGAGTATTCTCCTCAGAAGTAAGCCCTTCACATCCCACTTCTGATAAAGGCACATCCTTGTTTATTTGATCCATCTGTGAATGCTGAGCGAATGTGGGTAGACGGGCTAGGAGAAATTAAAACCACGTGTTTAGATGTTATTCGAAATTAAATTATTATTTCAGCGAAATATAGCCGTTAATATAATCACTATACAATTATATTGCAATGACACTCCACCGAACACGTCTTGTCTTCGCGAGATGCAAATGGATTCTCTTCTCTTTGCCTCTGCGTACAAAAGAGTCCGGAGTTGCGTCAGAGTGAAGAAACGTCAGAACGCGCCTTTCAAACTAACACTTGTCAACTGTCATGTCCCTTTTGACGTTTCTTGACTCTCGAAACACCAAGGCGCCGTCATATTAATTAATTCACTTCCCAATTTAGCTTGTAAAATTGCATGCCTACTATGGTAAAATATGGTGAAACCTACCTGCTACCTATAACAACTATATGTAACCCATATTTGCAATGATTATAATAAATAAATAAATAAATAAATAAATAAATAAATAAATAAATAAATTATGAGTGTCTGAGAGTGTAACAAAAATATGTTAAAAATTTGGGTTCAATACTTTTCATGCGGTGACATACAAGGCGACTAAAGGATAAGACTGTTTAACATCAGACAGATATATACAGCCCAGACTCAGCCTCAGATACATGGTTTGAGTCAACAATAGTGCCCGAAAGATGGCAATAGGCTCATCCCGTATTACGTGGGACCGAATTCAATGATTGGTGAAATGTGGGTGGTAATGTATGTAGAATCAGTGATGCCAAAAAAACTACACTTTCGATGTTCATACTATTTAATACACACAATGTACATACAAAGTTTGACGGCCTCTGTGGCGTAGCATTAGAATGTTCGACTGCTACGCAGGAAGTGCGACTTCGATTCCCGCTCAACGCAAATATTTTAGTCATGAATACGTTTATTTGTATTGGTCTGGGTGTTTTTATGTATGATATGACGTATGTATTTACAAAAAAAATACCTAAGTATGTTTATCCGCATTCTAGATTCCATTCCAAGCTAGTTAAGCTATGCTTACCATGGGTCTAGATAGCGTTGTGTAGAATGTTGTAGAATATCATATTGGCCATAACTTCACACATTATAATTAAGTTATTCGACTAAACCAAAGAGATATAGCCGAAGTAACTTTTTAAAATAAATAGCCAACTTCTGAAACTAGACACTTGTTACCCTCAAAGGTACAATCAATCAATGTTCTTCTTCTTTCCCTGGGCAATGCTTAACAAAAACACTTCTCTATTATTGCGAACACGGCGAAACTTAGTTTTTACACTTGTAATTAAATTTAGAGAGAGACCGCCTCGCGGGGAGGATAGAAATTCAAATTAGGCTTGAAAAAAAACTTGTAAAAGTACAATCAGCGTCAGAAAAAACTTGACTAAAAATCTCAACTTTTTTTTATACCACTGGTGGGCAAGCACACGGCCCACCTGATAGAAAGTGGTTACCATGGCCTATCGACGTGTGCACAACCAAGAGAGTTACAGAGTGTAAGCACAGGGAGTTTTTGTGCCATCAGTGTAAAAGACGAAGCACGACTAGCTTTTGGTCTTCCTACTGACAGCACGAAAACTTTCCAGTGAGCTCTGGCTGCCTTACTCACCGTCGGGAACACAAAACGAAGTTATTATAACTGCGGTATTCTGTAGGGCGGAGGTACTTCCCCAGTCGGACTGCTCAATTGGACGGAAATACCGTCGTGTCCTACCTCCTCGAAAGAATACCAAGGTAATAAGATTCAATCAATTTTTTTTTGTATTATTGTTTTGTATTGTGACGGAGAAAGAATACACGTATCACCACCCCATCTCATACGAAGGGTGTTATAATAGGCGACTAACGGAAAAATACGCAGACGATATCACTGCGAGAGAAGGAAAACTCGAAATAAAACCCTGTACCAACCCGTCTGGCCAGGGTGGAAACAGTAGGCCAAAGCCTCCCAACATTGGGAGAGGCCTTTGTCCAGCAGTGGACTGTAATAGGCTTGATTGATTGTCCGAACTAAAGGTTCAAAACTAAAGGTTTAAATATAAGAAAAATAAGTCAACAGGAAATCCCCACGGATACCTCTCCACCGGAGCAGTTTGGAGAGGTTATGTCGGACTCGAACCGACTAAAACGCACGCCGCCTGTGGGTCGTTTTGGTTGCCGAAGGTGAGGTTGACAGGCATATCCTTCGCAGTCAACAGGAAGGTTGGAAAATCAACGCATTAAGATGGTTTTAAGTATTTTGTTCATCACGGTCGATCTGATGCTGACTGTATTGCGAAATTAAGTATTTTGGGGTGTTTCCTTAAGTAGCTTTCTGTGATTTAAGAATTTGTATTGTTGTTTTTTTGAAGTTGTTTATTGGTCGGA
Source organism: Eilema griseolum (assembly GCA_963662185.1). Lineage (NCBI taxonomy): Eukaryota > Metazoa > Arthropoda > Insecta > Lepidoptera > Erebidae > Eilema > Eilema griseolum. The sequence goes on from OY759252.1 coordinate 1,845,640, forward strand.
CGAGAGTTGCGTTTCTGATTATCATATTTATTATGGCCACTACACACATTGGTTCGTTTCGGTGCCTCTTTCCTTTAACGTACTATAAATATTTAGAATTCTTAACTAATACACATGTATCCACCTTCTTATAATACCGGCACTTTTTTTTTTATACAGCTTAGGTGGCCGACAAGCCCACGGGCCACCTGATGGAAAGTGGTTACTGTGACATATGAACGTGGGTAACGTGTTGAACATGGGTAGGGTGAAGGTCATTCCCTAGTCAGACGGCTCAATTGGGACGGGAATACCGCCGTGTCCTACCTCCTACAAAAGACGATATGTTTTTTTAATTTTTTATTTTAAATTCGAACAGCTGCCTGATAAAGCATCTAAAAATATTATCGGGGTAAATTTTAATGTTCTGGGAACAATTAATTTTTTGTTGCTATCCTGTAGCGTTCTTACGTTGGCCCAACGTCTACCTCTGACACTAACTTAAGAGTATTTATACAAAGTACAAAAAAAAGGCAAAAGAATTAAATAAAAATTTTACATAGGCACAGGCACTACATGAGTTAGGACATGACGATATTTCCGTCCAATTGAGTAGTCTGACACTTTCCATCAGGTGGGTCGTGTGCTTGTCTGCCGCCTAAGTGGTATGTAAAAAGAGGCCTTTGTCCAGCAGTGGACTACGATGGGCTAATTGATTGATTGATTATTTCATTATCATAGTCTTAAAGTTCTTTTTAGTGGCAAATCACCTCCTCCCTTTGGTTTGGATTATACAACTTTAGTGAGAGCGACTACTCTATGACCTCTAAACCCCAAAAGATCGACCACCAATCGTACTGGTTTGCAGGTGAGGTTGACTTGGGATCCCGAATGTTTTGATGTGATGAAATTTTAAAGCAATTAGTGATCTAAATACAATCATATTGATAATCATCTTGGGGTAATCCCCAAGATGTTTGTATACAGGAGAATTTGGAGTACTTAAGGTGAGTGATTTGGTAGCTCAGAGGTCATAGCATTCCTCCTGTAAGGGACTGGTCGCGAGATTAAGCCCCGCCTGAGCAGTTTCACTTTTTCCTATCTTAATCGTCTTGATTTTGCCGCGTGGTTACCGGCAGAGTAGAATTAGGGCCACCCCATTTCTTGCCATGCGGTTTCTTCCAAGGCGACTAAGCTATAGGGCTGTTTAACATCATACTATTTTCCGAGACCTTGCCATCAGCTTACCATTAGGCAAGGCGAAGTCTAATTGACATATTCTAAATATAAAAAAAAAGATAGATATTATACAGCCCAGACTCAGGCTCAGATGCATAGCTCGAATCAACAATAGTGACCGGAATACGGCAATAGGCTCATCCCTTACGTGGGACCGAATACAATTATTGATGAACTGTGGGTGTTAATTCACCTCTGCCTAACCCTCTAGGGATAAAGGCGTGATGTATCGTCTTGATGTGTAAACACCCTGTGTGTAAATCTCTCAACGACTGCGGTAGCCTAGTGGTATGGGTAATAGACTGCTGAGACGAGGTCTCAGGTTCGATCCCAGGTTTTACCATGGCACACACCAATGACGTTTCGATGCTTTTCGAAGTTATGGGTGTATTTATCGCAGGTATATAAGTGCCCGGTTAATGGCAATAGGCTCGCCACCTATTACATTGGGACCTAAACATAAACTGGCGAAATGTGGGTGCTTGCACCTCTGCCTACCCCTTCGGGGATATAGGCGTGAGTTTATGTTATGTTATGTTATGTGTAAATTTCGCAACAGTCGGTTGTTATGCCACAAAACAGTACCAAATTTTGTCTTTCTGTATCCATTTTCTGTGTACATACAATAAAGAGATATATTATTATTATTATTATAGTGTTGCTTTTTTATTCTCAACTCATTGAGTTGGTATTAACCACATTTACGTATTATTATTATTATTATTTAAAAGTTCACTCCATAACGGCAGAGTACTCTAAAGCAAATCTTGTAAGCATTACTTAACTCAATATACAAGCAACTCGGTACAGTCGTGTCCAACTGCTGACCTCTCCACAAATAATTAAATTTCGCCGTCGAGTTGTTACCGAATTGCTAGGCATTAGCAATTATGATGTACAATCACACAATATGGTGCTTCGGTATTGCTGGGTATAGGAGACTGGGGTTTGTAGATATTCTAGGACTTCGGAATTATACCTTAATCAAAACAACTTAAGGTATATTATTCTGCATACGACAACTGAAGACGTGGACCGTATCGTGAAACACACTTGATATGACAATTTTGTTTATTTATACTGTTGATTGATAGCACTTGGTAGAATCATCCTCACACATTGCGACCTGAGACGGTGCGCACTGTGCGGTATGAAACTTCATCCCACGCACACTCAAGCTGTGGAATGACCTCCCTGCTGCGGTTTTCCCAAGCGCCTACAATATGGGTTCTTTCTTAAATTCTTTATTGTACACAAGAGATCACAATCACAAATACATCTTGGTGTACAAAGGAGAGCTTAACTCAATATTGAGTTTTCTCCCAGCAAATCTTTGGGGGATTAAAAGTGCAAAAAAAAAAGAGAAAAAAAGTCAAGTGTACAACAGCAGAGAAAATGCATATAATACAGAAATACTGAGAATAAAATATCATACATATACAATCCATACAGCAGACATATTACATAGTTCTTCAAGAGGGGCATCAGAAGGTTTCTTCATGGTCGGCATCGCGAGTGTAACGCCCTTGATGTTGTATACGTCCATAGGCCACGGTAACCATTTTCCACCAGGTGGACCGTGCGCTTGTCTGCCACCTAAGTTGTATAAAAAAAAAATGTTGTGACACATATTGAAAACACATTTAATTTTGTACTTTTTCCACAGTATTTTTTATTAGACCTGACCGGTTTCGCCTTACGGTATACTCAAAGGTTTACTTATTTTAATGTAAATCGGTCAGGTCTAATAAAAAATACTGTGGAAAAAGTACAAGTTAATGTGTTTTCAATTTATATAATTTTGTTTATTGTTTTAATTCATTGCGGCTTCTCAATGATGTCATTTATCCGTATCGAAGTTAAAGAAGTAATGTATTTGAAAATATGCAAATGTTTAGCTATAGACAAATGAGCGGATTGCGGGGATTGATTTACTTTTATTTCGATGTAATATTTTTGTGCCGCTGGATGACTTGTCATCTTTTTACATACATTACTTGTAAAACTTCGATTTAGACAAACGCTACGATTGTGAAGCCGTAATGAATTAAAACCATAAACAAAATTATCATATCTATTCTATAACACGGTACGCTCCGTGTATGTCATGTTTGTATGTTTTTTATTATTTATTTATTAATATTTTTTATTTATTTATTATTGTCTTGCAGTGCTGCCGCGTGCCGCGTGGTTTCCGGCAGAGTAGAATTAGGGCCACTCCATCTCTTAACATACGGTGTCGCACAAGCCGACTAAAGGCTATCCTTTAGTCGGCTTGTGCGACACCGTATGTGTATGTTGCCCCATGGCAGCCCTATGGCTGTTTAACATTAGACAGATATATACAGCCCAGACTCAGCCTCAGATGCATGGCTCGAGTCAACAATAGTGCCCGGAATACGGCAATAGATTCACCTCCTATTACGTGGGACCGAATACGGTTATTAGTGAAATGTGGGTGTTAATTCACCTCTGCCTAACCATCCATGGATAAAGGCGTGATTATATGTATGTATGCACTGTTTTTTTTATTTATTATTGTTTTGCAGTATTAGTGGTGTGACATTAATTTTGTTATGCCATAAACTTAACAGAATTAGGGCCCCGACGCAAAATCGGAAAAACATCTCTGTTAGTCTTTTAGAGATATACAATATTGTACGAATAATATCAATAATATTTAGAATGAACAGAACTACATACACAGAAACGATAAGACCAATCCTGTAGTTGTTTGAATAAGTTGGCGTGCCCCGGGCTACAAGTGTGTGTTATGTTTTAAACGATAATGGATGCCCGCACTAAGTGCGTTTCGTGATCTCGCCAAAGGATCTTTGCAAGCTTGTGTACTAGTACACGAAGAATTGTAACTGATTAGGAATGTTTTACCAAAATGTACATTAAATAAGTGAAGTAAGTTTATGAGTGATAAACATCTCATTTACCCGCAGCCCTCGTGGCCCAGTGCGCTTTTAGTTTGATAAAGGATTAGTGGGTTTTTACGTTTAAAATATCCTCACGGATACCCTCTTCCTCCCCTTCCGGCGCCGGGAGAGGTTACGTCGAACTCGAACCGAATTAAACGCACGGCGTCTGTGGGTTATGTTGGTTGCCGGAGGTGAGGTTGGAAGGCATATTCTACATACCTTGGATGCCGCCGGCGGCTCCACCAGTCACCCCCAGGCCACGATTAGTGGGTTGAGCTATGAGGCGCAGTTGCTATTTGGATGGGAGACTGCTTGGTGGTATTTCTTCTGAGTGCTTCTGTGCTTTGGCGGCTATGTTAGAAGTCGGTCTATGTCTGGTCATGTCACCTCTGTCAGCGGTTGGCTCTAATTACAATTTAACTTGGAAAGTTAGTTGGACTTCGATTCTGCTACAGCAAAACCACTGTCAAATCATGGTTATTGCAAAAAAAACATATAATTTAGACTACAAATGGCGTTAAATACCAAAATTCAAAGGCTTTTTGCAGAATGAATAAAAAAGTGTAGCGAAGCTCTTTTCTTTTAATTTTTGTCTTTAAGCTTATGGAAATAAAGTCTAAATCGTAATGCCATTTTTGCCAGTGTCTGCCCCAAGCCACGACGAGGATTTTGGTGACGATGATACATGTCATATTATCTAAAAAAAATTGAGTGGAGCTTTTATATTGTGACTGGATTATGGAGGTCAGATGACAGTCACCTCGAGATATCGAAGTTCAACCATTTCGTAGTTGGGAAAAGGTTGAGAATGTTTCCAACTTCTCAATCAACTTTTGTTAACATGCAACATTTTACAAGTAAATTCAAAGAGGATACAATGTTTCAGAGATTGTTGGGGTAATTTAGAACAGAGTTGCTACTCCCCGGGGTAGCGAACACGCCCTGCGGTTTATCAGGGGCCCCGTGGTCCCGGGGCGTTTTGTACAGAATTAAACTATCATTGTATTGCTGCATGTTTGTTGCTGAAAGCTTTTGAATAGAATAGTTTAAGTTTAAGAGTTGGGGTAAGTTTGGAAAGTGAATGCAGTAAACGGTTTTCGAATATACTTGTTTCACTGGTACAAAATGGCCGTGAATTTAAATCTGCTTATATATAAGGTGTAATAAAATTAAATCTTGGAACTTTGTAGGATTGATCAGTAACAGTGAGTATGCCCGAAAAAAATGAAAAAACTATATATGTGTATTTTTCACTTATTATTCAATATTACGCTCATGTTTGTATGCTAACGCTACCACGGGGCCGCGATTCGTTAATCGGGGTCTCTTGAGTCAATATACGCGCGCGTCTGCTCTTGAAACTTAACTATGGAACACACACAGGAGCCTTCCAAAAGTCAGCTGCTTACTGCAACCCATGTGCTGGACATTTGGATGTAGTACGGTTAGCATAGGCACTGATGTTAATTTTATAGAATTGGCTCACCCAATATTAAATAATAATAAATACATAACATAACATAACATAAATTCACGCCTATATCCCCGAGTACACATTTCGCCAGTTTATGTTTAGGTCCCAATGTAATAGGTGGCGAGCCTATTGCCATTAACCGGGCACTTATAAACCTGCGATAAATACACACATAACTTTGATAAGCATCGAAAAGTCATTGGTGTGTGCCATGGTAAAACCTGGGATCGAACCCGAGACCTCGTCTCAGCAGTCCATTACCCATACCACTAGGTTACCGCGTAATGTCACCGCTTGTAAATTAAGTCCAAGATTGTCCAAGTGTCTTTGTCAATACAACGGCGCCTGAACTGGCTGAGTACAGGCAAACATCTTGAGCAGTCGCGTAAGTGCTTCAATCAAGAGCTCCATGCACAATAGCACTTAGGGCTTCAACAGTGTTGACGACCTAGGTAGATCGATTTAAACTTGGTATTGGTCGGCAACGGTCAAATTTGACCGTTAAACTTGGGGTCGAACCCGAGACCTCATCTCAGCAGTCCATTACCCATACCACTAGGCTACCACGGTTTGTATTATATTTTTTATTTTTTATACCACTTAGTTGGCAGACAAGCACACGGCCCACCTGATGGAAAGTGGTTACCGTGACCTATGGACGTCTGTAACACCAGAGGAGTCACAGACGCGCTGCCAACCCTGTAAGTACAGAGTTTCTGTGCCGTCAGCAGAAGACAAAGCAGGACAAGCCTTTAGTCTTCCCACTGACAGCACAAATTCTCCAGTGAGCTCTGGCTACCCTACTCACCGCTTGTATTATTAAATATGTATAAATAATGATTAAATATGTTGCAATATTAAGTAATCACACAAAGTTCCGAAAGTTTTTTAGCAGCTATCATTAGTTTTTTATGTGCAAAGAAAATTGCGTGCATCTTATTCGCGTGAACATCGATCTGACTAAGTAGTAATAACTTAAGTTACACTTCATCAGCTATCTATAGTAAAAAATCTTTAGATGTCACCCGCACACGGTGCAGATCATCCGATCAAGAACCAAGCGGTTCGGTAACTCTTTCCTCTATCGCACCATTAAGGCCTGGAATTCATTACCAGCTCACGTGTTTCCTTCTTCCTACAGACCCGGGTCCTTTAAGCGGGGCGTGAAAAAGCATATGATGAGGCCGTCAAGCTGAGTGTCACCATTATCACATGGTATGTGTTCGTAATGGTGACCCTCTTTTCTGAGACTTTGTCAGCTTACCATCAGACAAGGCGAAGTCTAACTGACGTGTTCTATATTTACAAAAAAAGGTTGTTTCAGAGCTTACCCGTCACAAATTGTCAATGTAAAAGAAGAACGTCTTGTTATAGTTATCGTATTCGTGAGTTTTGCAGTCATACGTGTCTGACTGCACGAATCAAGCCTCTGGGTGGGAATTGAACCTTGAACTTGTCGATAGCAAGTCATTAGTGAGTAGGTACTTAGGTTACCGTCCGCTCACTATATTTGATTAGTATCGATTATACGTTATCATCACCCCATCGAAATAGGTAATAAACAGTAATGTTCTTTCACTTGCTGTGTCGATTTCGTATACGTCCAACCTGTTTCCTAAAGCATCGATATTTTTCTACATAGTTTTAAGAAACTCTTAAAGCTATGTAGAAGCTTAAATACCATTTAGGTGGCAGACAAGCACACGGCCCACCTGATAGAAAGTGGTTACCGTGGTCTATGGACGTGTGTAACACCAAAGAAGTTACACTCGCGCTGCCGACCCTGTAAGCACAGTGTTCCTGTGCCGTTAGTTTAGAAGACAAAGCAGAGCAAACCTTTAGTCTTTCCACTGACAGTACAAACTCTCCAGTGAGCTCTGGCTACCCTACTCACCGCTGGGAACGCAACATGAAGTTATTCTGCCACCTAAGTGGTATGTAAAAAGACCTCCTGTTTATAGAACAAGTTTTTGAAGGCAAAATTTCTTTACGCGGTGGAGCAGTTTTCATAAAAATTTGGTTCCTAAAAAGTTTTGGTGAGCAAAAATCATGGAACAGGCATCGTTTACTACCAGCCTAGGTATATTTGATAATTTGTGACAATTATGATTTGACATCTGTTTTAAGTGAAAACTTCTGAAGAAACGATTAAGATTCAGAACGGTTCAGGCGAGATATGAACCCGCGATCTTTCCCTTACAGGAGGAATTCTCCCCCTGTAAGGGAAACCCCACCTGAACTGATTTTCTTTTTCTATCTTATTCGATTTGAATTTTTAGGGTACTAAAAATTTACAATCACGTCAAGAAATAATATATAAATATTAAAGACAATAAAACTAAAATAACTATAACTATAACTATAACTTATAGCTAAGAACATTTAAAAATTAGTTATGTTATGTTTTAAAATTATAGGAGGTAGGAGACGGCGGTATTTCCGCCCAATTGAGCAGTCCGACTGGGGAAGTACCTCCGCCCTTCAGAATACCGCGGCTATAATAACTTCGTGTTGTGTCCCCACGGGTGAATAGAGTAGCCAGAGCTCACTGGAGAATTTGTGCTGTCAGTAGGATGACTAAAGGCTAGTCCTACTTTGTGCTCTACACTGACGGCACAGAAACTCTGTGTTTACAGGGTAGGCAGCGCGAGTGTGGCTTCTCTAGTGTTACACACGTCCATAAGCCATGGTAACCACTTTTAATAAGGTGGGCCCTGTGCTTGTCTGCAGCCTTAGTGGTATAAAAAAAATCATTCATTTCTTTAGGCGCGTTGAACACCTTTTCCTAAAGTAAATACTTTTTACTTTTTCTGCGCTGTTTTCACTTTTGCTGGTTCTTTCAGAGTGTCATAATTTTTATTCTAATATTCGTTTGTACGACAGAGAAATATGATATCAAAACAATGACTTAGTAACATTTAAGAAAACTAAATTAAAATTATGTAAATCAGTTCATCCGTTTAAAAGTTGCATCGACACATTCAAACTTATAATACCCCGTAGTTTTTGCATTGAGGATTAAAAAAGCGAAAGCTAGAAATCGAATCGTTATAGAATGTCCAAGATAGCTTGTAAGGTACATGTAAGAAAAGAAGCAGCGTGGTTCCCGACAGAGTAGAATTTGGGCCACCCTATCTCTTCCCAAGCGGTGTCGTACAGGGCGACTAAAGGATAGGGCTGTTTAACATTAGAAATATTTATACAACCCAGACTCAGCCTCAGATGCATGACTCGAGTCAACAATAGTGCCTGGAAGACGGGAATAGACTCACCTCCTATTACGTAGGACCGAATTTAATGATTGGTGTAATATGGGTGTTTATTCACCTCTGCCTAACCCTCCGAGGATAAATGTGAAGAAAAGAAGTAAATTAAAAGCATCGTGACTGTGCTCTCCCCTTAAACCACAATAGAAACGCGTGTTAATATGTAAGAGCAAAATCCCACGACTCAACTGTCAAGTGGTGTCACGTTAAACATTCTCAAGTTCGAAACAGCTCACTTATTCCTGAACTGTACCCAATATATTACTCTCAAATCTTAACCCTAACTCGAAAACTGTCCATCATCGGGCCCCGTCGAACAAATCAGACCTAACCCTTTCTCTGCTACCATTCATCTTATTTATAGCTACTGTTAATCCCTTTTACAGCAGAAACGTGTAAATCATTGTATCGAATCGCATTATTTACTAAACCGACCACGGAGTTGCCACAGCATAAATTGGCTACTTGTCAAGATAGCTGCCTACCAAATATTAGGTTAGGAGTAAATATATTTGGTGAATTGCGCGGAGAATTGTGATTTTCATACCGAGCTGATTCAATTTACCCTCGTGAGATATTAGACGGATGTAAATATTGTGTAACAGGTATAAATTCTTAAGTGGGGCAAATATTCGTATTTGAGGTGAGCGTACAGTTTTAATTTTTTTAAATTCAAAAGAGGCATAATGAAAGGGTTCCAGGTGTGTTAAAGGTGGAAGTATTTTTTGTGATATTCAATGTACAGCCACTACAATGACAGACTCTGTGGCGTGGCGGAAGTGAACGCAACCGCTTCGCAGGAGGCGCGGGTTCAATCCCCGCTCAGTAAACTGGTAAGCATAGCTTAACTAGCTTGTGTTATGGGATCTAGAATGCGGATAAACATACTTAAATACTTTTTTTTGTCAATACATACATATCATACATAAAAACACCCTGACCACTGCAAATATTCATATTCATGCATACAAATATTTGCACTGAGCGGGAATCGAACCCGCGCCTTCTGCGTAACAGTCGGACGTTCTACCGCTGTGAGATAATATTTTTTATTTTTTATTATTATGATGTCATAATATTCAATAGTCAAATAATTAACTATAAGAGTTTGGGTGGATGATTAAAAATAAATAAAAACTATAAAATAAGAACCAACGTAACTTTTATCGCTCTTTTACCATTCTTATCTCATCTCATCTCATAAACTCACGCCTATATCCCCGAAGGGATAGGCAGAGGTGCTAGCACCCACATTTCGCCAGGTTTTGTTTAGGTCCTAATGTAATAGGTGGCGAGCCTATTACCATTAACCGGGCACTTATAAACCTGCGATAAATACACACATAACTTCGAAAAGCATCGAAAAGTCATTGGTGTGTGCCATGGTAAACCTGGGATTGAACCCGAGACCTCGTCTCAGCAGTCCATTACCCATACCACTAGGCTACCGCGGTTTTCTATCGCGGTTTACCATTCTTAATTGAATAAACTCAGTTAATTATTGTATTTTAACAACAGGAAGACACTCAATTTTCCAACTTTATTCGCTAATAAAATCTTTACAATTATCTTCTAGAAGCTTCCAACTATTAGCACCATCTGTTGTCGAGTAATTTGACCTAACTACGTGAGCCAGGTCAAATTTTATTGTATACTCTAGATTCGGCCTTCATTTAATGAAGACCCAGCTTACATTTCCTTCACCCATTTGGACAAAACTATCATCTAACAAGAAGATAACCCTAAATTAACTTACTTAAAAAAAATCACGCCTATATCCCGAAGGGGTAGACAGGTGCTAGCACCCACATTTCGCTATTTTATGTTTTTAGGTCCCAATGTAATAGGTGGCCTATTGCCATTAACCGAGCACTTATAAACCTGCGATAAATACACACATAACTTCGAAAAGCACCGAAATGTCATTGGTGTGTGCCATGGTAAAAACTTGGAATGAACTCGAGACCTCGTCTCAGCAGTCCACTAGGCTACCGCGGTTTTTCCTAGGCTACCCTAAATTAACTGTATTATAAGTTTCCTGGTTTTATTGCTTTTGTCCAGCCAATAGAAGTTTGGTCATAACCTCTACGCTCCCAAATTCATGATTCCCTTGTGTGTAATTTACATCTCTGTTCAAGATGTGTTAAATAAATATAACCGCGTGGTTTCCGGTAAAGTAGAATTATGACCACCCCATCTCTTCAAGTCGTCGAACGAGGCGAGTAAGAGATAGGGCTGTTTAACATCAGACAGATTTATACAGCCCAGACTCAGCCTCAGAGGCATTGCTCGAGTCAACAATAGTGTCCGAAATACGGCAATAAGCTTACTTACCTCCTATTACGTGGGACCGAATACAATTATTGATAAAATGTGGGTGTTAATTCATCTCTGCCTAACCCTCTAGGGATATAGGCGTGATTATCTGTACGTATGTATATATGTAAATATTACCGTACAGACTATCGTTGATGCATTGCAGCAGATAAAGCGTACAAATTAAAGCAAATATACCTTGGGTAACATATATTGGACCAGTCGCGCGCGGATGGTTTGTAATAATCTATCCTTGGTGAATTTGAGCTCATCCACCGCTATAGCACTCCGTGCTACATACATACATACATAAAATCACGCCTTTATCCCCGGAGGGTTAGGCAGAGGTGAATTAACACCCACATTTCACCAATAACTGTATCCGTTCCCTCGTAATAAGTGTTGAGCCTATTGACGTGTATCGGACACTATATTTGACTCGAGACCCGCATCTGAGACTGAGTCTGGGCTATATATATCTGTCTGATGTTAAACAGCCCTATCCCTTAGTCGCCTTGTAAGACTATCCTTGCTATCCTTAAAATAAACCTACATTCTATCATCGCACCGCTCGCCATAGGCAGGGAATTTATCCCCACATATTGCGACTTGTCACACACGTCCATTGGCCACAGTAATCACTTCCCATTAGGTGGGCCGTGTGCTTGTCTGCCACCTAAGTTGTATAAATAAACCCTAAGAAACGTATTCTGCGCATATATAGCACATTTCAGTTTCAAGATATGTCCCGAATGGTATCAAAGTGCTACAAATAAAAAAGAAGATTCAATTTTGGCGCGAAACGTACTGGTATCACTCGAGACAGCGGCGGCCATATTTGGCAAATAAATTCTGTTTTACTTGCAGGTTTATTCCTTATATTGCATCTGAAGAAGATTTAGTGGAGTGGATTGTTTTTTGTATTATGGTTTCAGTGCCTTGAGCCAAATCCGATAAGTTTTAGTTTTTATCAAAATTTGGGTCAAAATTTGGGTCTGAAACTGTATTTTTTTTATGCAACTTAGGTGGCAGAATAGCACACGGCCCACCTGATGGGAAGTGGTTACAGTGACCTATGAACGTATGTAACACCAGTGGAGTCACATCCGTGCTGCCGACCCTGTAAGAACAAAGATTTTATGTGACCTCAGTGCAGAACACAAAATTAGGATAAGCCTTTGGTCTTCCCACTGACAGCACTCTCTGGCTACCCCACTCACCGCCGGAAACATAACACGAGGTTATTATAGCCGTGGAACCTTTTTGTGGTATTCTCTAGGGTGGAGGTACTTCCCCAGTCGGACTGCTCAATTCGGACGGGAATACCGTCGTGTCCTAATAAACGCATGGCTGTATTTCTCTTTCTCTCTCTATCTCTCTCTATCATTTAGTCTATTGCAGTATGCAGTCCACTACTGGATATAGGCCAGATACCCTCGTAATTGTATCACTCCCTTCTACCCACCACTACGTAGAACAGCTTATGGCGCTAACTCGCCGATCCCGAGGTTCTCTAGGTCAGCAAATGAAAGTAGTGATATTGTGGATATTTATGCAGACTCGCTACTCAAGTTTCGATCCACATTATTAGAATATTATAATAATAAAGATTGTTAGATAGTTTTATGTAAGTGACGCTCCATTTTACCTCTTTTAAAAATCTTCTGTGTGGTCTACATATCTTTGTGACAGAAAGGGAAAGGAAACAGTAATATATATGTCAGTACCTAGTTTTATATAGCATGTAGTATTTACCTATAATTATTTGTCACACTCGATTCATATCTAACTTAATGTAATTTCTGTAGCTTGTAACAGTGTAAACAAATGTTGGTAAATCTAAATAAATAACTAAATAAATAAATAGGCCTCTCTCAATGTTGGAATGCTTTGGCCTACTGTTTCCACGCTATACAGATATATTGGTACAGGGTTTTATTTCGAGTTTTCCTTCTCTCGCAGTGATATCGTCTGCGTATATCCTCGTTAGTTCCCTCTTACGACACCCTTCGAATGAGAAGATGAGAAGTGGTGGTGATACTTAAATACAAGTATCACCACCACTTCTCTTGGTGACAGTATAAGCATATTCTGTTACCACATGGGTACCACATACAAAAAGCCACGTGGTTCCCAGCTGAGTAAAATTTGGGTTACCCAATTTCTTCCCATGCGATGTCGTACAAAGCGACTAAGGGATAGGGCTGTTTAGCATCAGATAGATATATATAGCACAGAAACAAGGCTCGAGTCAACAACAGTGTGTAGCAAGATATCAATCAAGACATAAATTATGTAAACCTGTATATCATTCCTCATTCCTAATCAACATATGTGAAAGTCACACAAACCCCACAAATACTAAAAAACATCCAGTTAGTTGTCACATTCCACGGTCATGAAATTCCATTTAACCCCACAGCACTAAGTCCCACAGACACTAAAAAACAGCCCAAAAGTATTGGACATTCCATCGTCATAAAATCCAGTCGGCTTCAGCTAAAACCGATTATAACTGCAGTAAGCGCTGTAGTCATTAAACCGCCGGATATGAAGCGTATGGCCCATCGACAAGTGCTTAAGTGAAATATCGATCCAAGGATGGCAGAATGGATGGATGAGGCAATAATTGTGTCGATTATCAAATCTGATTGACATGCGAAGTGTTATTGGAATTCTGAAGTGAAAACTTGTGTGCAAGCGATTTTTAGTATAGGAAGGTCTACGTCATAAATATTTATTTACTTATTTATTTTATTTCTTCTTCTGACGTCATTATAATCGTCATAATCTTGGCGTTGTTCCTGTTTGCATGTGAGGCCTTTATATCGGACCTCAGTGTCCACTGTTTCCATTTGGTTTGACCTATTTGACTTTTATTTAGGATTCTTTTTTTGGGACTAACTGCCGTCTGACTTCCAAATCCGAGAAAGAAACCTACGCCAGAACCTCATCCCATCAGTTAGTGATAGGGGTACCGGTTTGTAGGTAAGGTTGACTTAACCCTGAAGGTCTTTGGGATAAGATAGCATTGACTTCCCCAAAAGAAAACCCGGTGACAGAGTTTCACCTGTCAATAGATTTTTTTTTATACCACTTAGGTGGCAGACAAGCGCACGGCCCACCTGATGGAAAGTGGTTACAGTGGCCTATGGACGTGTGTAACACCAGAGAAGCCATACTCGCGCTGCCGACCCTGTAAGCACAGAGACTCTGTGCCGTCAGTGTAGAGGAAAAAGCAGGACCAGCCTTTAGTCATCCCACTGACAGCAAAAATTCTCCAGTGAGCTTTGGCTACCCTACTCACCGCTGGGAACACAACTCGAAGTTATTATCACCGTGGTATTCTGTAGGGCGGAGGTACTTCCCCAGTCGGACTGCTCAATTGGGCGGAAATACCGCCGTGTCCTACCTCCTCTTTCTTGACAGGGCTCCATTCACCACTTTTAAAGTACATATAAAAAATAATGTCTGCCCTGTTCTCATTAAAAATATTTACACCAGTAAATATTTGTGTGTATTTTAACAGAGTGAGGTTATTTGCACTCATTTCTGTAATAAACTAGCTACTTCTACCTCCACTAATTGAAATCTTCTTGAGAAATAGTACTTGGACACGAAGGTCCGATACTGTCAGTTCTCGATAGGAACTCACTTCAAATTATCGAATTTTCGTTGTTTACTTTTTTTTTCAATTTATGTAGCAGTATAAGTATATTAATCCTACTGATATGTATCATAAATCTAAAAATTCGTGCAGATATTTGAACGCTTGTAAAGGTGATACTCTTCGAGGAGTTTGGGCATTTTGTTTAGATGAGTATCTTGATGATGTAAATTCGTGGTCAACATAAAGTCTCTTGCTTGCTCGCAAAACACAAATTGTAAACTAAAGCAAGCAAATTAAAAAAAAGATAATCTAGTTCTAATTTAACTCTGAGTTTCATGCTGTCTTCTCAGTAGAACTAACCTATCATACCAGCGTATGAATAATTTTCCAATGGTTTATTTAGACATTATTTAACATTTTTATAATTTTTTTTGACATTATTGTAAAATTTTGACGTTTATGTGTGTGTGCTCTTTATGTGCCTAAACTGAGTAAATGAAATTGATTATTTGATTCTTTCGGAATAGTAAAGTTGCTACTTTATGCCGCAGCGATGCGCTGACCGTCCGCGGGCTATTTTGAGCACCACAGAATGAGAGGGACTTTTAAGTTTCATAATTATGTTGTGTTAGTGCGGTAGCAATAGAAATAATTAAATAAGTATTATTTACATCGAATATCGTCTAACAGAAAAGTTTACATATATACAAGGTAGAAAAATAATTCGGAGTTTGGAGAGAAAGTACATTAAATTCTTAAGTTATCTCATTTTACATTAAAGATAAGTTCCTTTACTTTTTTAAAGAAACAAAACTGTATTCAAAGATTTTACTAACTTATTTTATTAACTCGCTTGCCACATACGGAAATCGTACCGACTAAAATTCAAATTTTCATAACCGCGTTCTCTTCTCATATCTACGACTCTCACTTTGTATAATTTTCATTAGTCTAGTCTAACTTTAACATAACTCAAATAGAACTGTAGACCACTTAATGAAAAGTGGTTACCGTGGCCTATGGACGTGTATAACACCAGAGGAGTCACACTCGCGCTGCTGACCCTGTAAGCATAAAGTTTCTGTGCTGTCAGTGTAGAAGACAAAGCAGGACAAGCCTACAGTCTTCCCACTTACAGCACAAATTCTACAGAGAGCACTGGCTACTCTACTCACCGCTGGGAACACAACACGAAGTTATTATGGCCGCGGTATTTTGCAGGACAGAGGAACTTCCCCAGTCGGACTGCTCAATTGGACAGAAATACCGCCTTCAAGGCGTAGACATCCAGAGGTGAGCGGACAGTCAGCCTATATGGCCTATGTCAAGGGAGTAATGAACAAAGTTGGCTACGTGTTAAAAACATACTCCATACCGACAGTATACACCCCAGGCTTAAGAGTAAACATCATCGTGGGCACACCGAAGGATGTCTTACCATTACAATGTCCAGGTGTCTATAAGATAGATTACAGCTGCGGTAGTTCCTAAATATGCCAAACGAAGCGTACTATTGATGAAAGAGTCAAAGAACACATCGCAGCTGTAAAGAATTGGCAGTCGAACAAATCTGCGATTGCAGAACATCGGCTAAAAGCAGGCACCAATCATTGAATTAAATTCCATCATACGCAAGTCCTCTCCACCGAATTTCACTTCTATTCAAGAGCTGTACGTGAAGCGATTGAAATCAAGAAACACAAAAAATTCAATCGAAAAATAGGTTTAAATTATCTGCAACATGGAATCCAGTGATTCAAAACATGCAAACTCGCTTTTCTGTGCAGTTGGATAAACACCGGACAGTTTGCTTACAGAACAGAGACACTGTAAGTGCGGTATGTGACGATAATGGCAAAACGTAAAAATATCGAGAATGTGCGGGTAGATAAAGAACCTGCTACGTCACGGACTCGAAGACGGTGGGCGTGCACCACTGAGCAAATCAGCCTGTGACCACAGCTCGTGTAACCTAGTCGAAACGCCAGGTGAATCAAAGGTATAGGTATATGGATCTATACCATGATCGTTTTAATTCCTGTAAACATTATTGTGTATCATGGAGCCCGAAAATTTTAAAGTTACTATTTCTGTAATTCTGTAAATTTACGCCTTAGGGCTTGATTCACGTATAACTATTGAAATTTCGATTCAAAATACTCGTGACTGTCTCTTCAGGTAAGTATAGACATAAGGATTAATACAATTATAGCAGCTCAAACAAAACAAACAAAATGAAACTCGACAAAGCAAAAAAATCACAATTAATACTTACTAAGTTCTTTTCTAGATTCGCGAACAGAAACATAATACTCCATAGAAACAAAACACTCCCGTACAAAAACTATGTAATTACGTTTAATTAAAATCAGAACAATAGTAGGATGGAGCGGTCCTCTACAAAATGGTATATATTTTTTACAATTGAAAAAGTGAACGCGGAGCTAAAATACTAGTGTCGTTTTTCTAATTAATAAATATCGTGTTGTTACATGAAACTCCATAGTAATGGATGCAGCAACTAGCAGTATTCAGTATTTATTCATGAACAATTTTTACAATGTGTTTGAACACTATATATAAAAATAACAAAGAAATTTTATATATAAAGTGTAACAAAATGAACTCTTGGTATTTTTTGGGCTTATTTGTATTCGGAAAATATGAAAAGCCACGGTAGCCTAGTGGTATGGGTAATGGACTGCTGAGACGAGGTCTCGGGTTCGATCCCAGGTTTTACCATGGCACACACCAATGACTTTTCGATGCTTTTCGAAGTTATGTGTGTATTTATCGCAGGTTAAGTGCCCGGTTAATGGCAATAGGTTCGCCACCTATTACATTGGGACCTAAACATAAACTGGCAAAATGTGGGTGCTTAGTACCTCTGCCTACCTCTTCGGGGATATAGGCGTGAGTTTATGTATGCTATGTTATGGAAAATATGTGTCGGTAAAAAAAGTCAAATATATTGGGTAAGCCAATTCTCTAAAATACAGTTGTAAAGATATCAAAAAATTGACATCAAAGCCTATGCTAACCGTACCACATCGATATGTCCAGCACATGGGTTGCAATCAGCTGACTTTTGGAAGTCAATGACCGGTAGGTGTTTCGTAGGTAAGTTTCATGAGCCGACGGGCGCGTATCATGACTTGAGAGGTCCTAAATTGCGGACCCGTTGTAGTGTTATCATATAAATATGAGCGTTATATTAAATAATAAGTAAAAAATTAACGTATGGGTTTTGTATTTTTTCGGGAATATTTACCGATACCCCAAAATGCTGAAAGTTATTTTTTTACACCACTTGATTTGTGTCTAGGGTTATCGTGGCACTATGGACGTGTGCAATGCCAAGGGAGTCACACGCGCGCTGCCAACCCTGTAAGCACAAGAGTTTCTGTGCCGTCAGTGTAAAAGACGCAAAACTATCGTTAACGTATTGTAAAAGTATCAGTAAAAGCATTGCGATTGGCTGCCTGCCTACTGTGAATCTGTGTGTGTATGTGCATGAAGCCGGCCAATCGCAATGCTCCGTTCTCTCGATACGTTTATGTTACGATAACGATTGTTTTTCGTGAAAGAGGTACTGGATTAAAAGGAATATTAGTAATTTCGGTTAAAATATTCTTTAAAAAACTAAAAGACTTTCGATGCTTTTCGAAGTTATGTGTGTATTTATCGCAGGTTAAGTGCCCGGTTAATGGCAATAGGTTCGCCACCTATTACATTGGGACCTAAACATAAACTGGCAAAATGTGGGTGCTTAGCACCTCTGCCTACCTCTTCGGGGATATAGGCGTGAGATTATGTATGCTATGTTATGGAAAATATGTGTCGGTAAAAAAAGTCAAATATATTGGGTAAGCCAATTCTCTAAAATACAGTTGTAAAGATATCAAAAAATTGACATCAAAGCCTATGCTAACCGTACCACATCGATATGTCCAGCACATGGGTTGCAATCAGCTGACTTTTGGAAGTCAATGACCGGTAGGTGTTTCGTAGGTAAGTTTCATGAGCCGACGGGCGCGTATCATGACTTGAGAGGTCCTAAATTGCGGACCCGTTGTAGTGTTATCATATAAATATGAGCGTTATATTAAATAATAAGTAAAAAATTAATGTATGGGTTTTGTATTTTTTCGGGAATATTTACCGATACCCCAAAAGGCTGAAAGTTATTTTTTTACACCACTTGATTTGTGTCTAGGGTTATCGTGGCACTATGGACGTGTGCAATGCCAAGGGAGTCACACGCGCGCTGCCAACCCTGTAAGCACAAGAGTTTCTGTGCCGTCAGTGTAAAAGACGCAAAACTATCGTTAACGTATCGTAAAAGTATCAGTAAAAGCATTGCGATTGGCTGCCTGCCTACTGTGAATCTGTGTGTGTATGTGCATGAAGCCAGCCAATCGCAATGCTCCGTTCTCTCGATACGTTTATGTTACGATAACGATTGTTTTTCGTGATAGAGGTACTGGATTAAAAGGAATATTTGTAATTTCGGTTAAAATATTCTTTAAAAAAAAATGTTGTCGCATTTTTACTAGATGTTTACCGAGGCTTCGTCGAAGTATATTATGTCGGTTACCTAGACCAAACATAACCTGTATTCTTTTCCGTGCTTTGGTACATCTCTATACTGAACTTCATCAAAACCGGTTCAGTAGTTTAGGCGTAAACGTTTAACAGAGAGATACACTTACCTATATGTAAGTAGTAAGTATCGTGTGTCGTAACGTGATCGAAATCGGGTTCGAGTTTGTCGTGAGAGTGAAGCCAGTGCATATACGCGTAGTAAAAGAACTCGAAAGAGGGTAAATCGATATATTTACGCCTAATAATCTTCTTCTCTAATCACCGCCAATACTCCAGTTCCTCCGTGATCATGATGCTTGCAACAGCGCCGAAATATTGGTAACTCGAAACAATGCAACATGGTTAATATCCCGATTATTGAGATACACTTACTTTCGTATATAAAAAATAGCATGGACCAGCTTTTACCCGGGGTTCCTATTTCGCAATTCTATTTCCGGGATAAAAGTAGCCTGTGCTACATCAAATTATATTCTATCTCTACGCCAATTTTCATCGCAACGCATTCAGCAAACACTACTCTCAAATAATTCGAATCACTCACTAAACAGCAAATTTATCTTGTTCCCACATTGCCAAGCCCCTATGCTATCATCCCGCTAATTTATATGTTAAATCGATGCTCATGCAACCACAAGTTGCAGTTATCATTATTCTGTTTGACACAGAGTTTCAAACGCAGTCGTGAGTAGACGGTGGATTTCAATTGGTTAACATAGAAGATAGAACTGGCGTAAAACTAAACCAACTTAAATGTATCGGTTAATATGAACGCGCATAGTTACGGTACGGTTGGTCAAGCTAAATAACCTTGAACGTTATTAGCAGAATAGATAATTAGTACTAACGTATTATTAGCACATATCAATGCAATACTCGATATTGATATCTGATTCAGCGTACATTTCAATATTGATATCCATATTTAACGTTAATTTCAACTATTTGCAGCTGACAAATGATTTCAATTATGGAACAGATGTTTTGAAGTGAGGGTGCGTTTTTTATATTCTACGATCTATGATTTTGTTGAATTTGGAATTAGATTTTTTTAAATAGGACACGTTAATTAGACTTCGCTTCGCCTGACGGTAAGCTGAAGGCAGAGTCGCAGAAAATAATGTCACCATTATATACATATATCATGTTTAAAAAACCATTATATATGTATCTCACTTTTCTGAACTGAACTGAGCCGGTTGGTTCTTGATCTGCTAAAAGTATTAAACAAGGAATATCAAGGATAGTCGTGGTCGTATGCCACTTAGTCGAACAAAACAATACATTCTAGGGAAAAGTGGCGTACGACCACGGCTATCCTTGATATTTTCTTGTTTAATACTTTATAAATCAAAATGCCTCACAAGTCTCACTTAACCTGGAAAATTTTCGTTTAACTGCAGGTCAAACATAAAACTGTCAACCTGCACTATCGATAATTGACTACTTCCTTTCCGCTGTGTCGTCAATGAAAAAAAGCACCGGTATCTATCAATTAAAACCGTACTCGGTCTACTAGAGATGCGATTCGATGCTGTCGATGTTTTGTTAGTTCGGTTTTTATTGTTGTTGCCTGTGAATTGGAACGGAGAAAGATATTATCAGTTTTTTTCGAGAGCTGTAAAATGTTAAATGTTCTTTTTCTTCATGTTAGCGTTAATCCCAGCCGCATCTGAAGTTTTCACCTCAGAGTCTGGGGACCGCTTCACCAGTTTAACTGCTGATTTTTTTAAATGTAAAGAACACGTCAATAAGACTTCGAAAAGAGGGTCACTATTATATACATATACCATGTTACAGTGACTTAGGCTGAACTTCGATATTTTAAATTGAAATGTTAAATATTCTATATGGTTATAAATGATGTACGGGCCCTATTACACGTGTGGGGTCCCCTTAATGAAATTAAATTAAGATATTACATTTTTTAGTTTAAAATTCAGCATTATAAGTTATACTAGTATTAATCATCATAGTATTTAAGTCCTTTGAGACCCCAATAGGTGTATTTTGTTCCAAAATAAGACCTTCCAGTCCAGGTCAAGGCAACCTTCTAATGCCAGAGCCCCTGTTGATTGATAGACGAGGGGCTGGCAAAGGCTCAAGTTGGCTGGCGGAGTTCAAATGACAGTCGTTTCCATAAACGCCGTATCTTCGGATTATAGATCCTGGACCCTCAGGGGACTTTCCGTATGGTGACGGAGAAATAATGTATCACGCCCCTATCTCATCCGATGGGTGTCGTAACAACGAACTGAAAAATACGCGGACGATTTCACTGCGAAAGAAGGAAAACTCGAAATAAAACCCTGTACCAATCCGCCGGGCCAGCATTTAAACAGTAGGCCTAAGCATTGGGTGAGTCAACATTGACCACAACATTGGGTGAGGCCTACATCTAGCAGGTGACTGCGATAGGCCAATTGATTGACTATGAGGTGAAAGTCTCTGATGCAACTGGGAACAACGCTAAGATGTTGATAAGACTTCGAGTGTCGAAGGTCGCAAAATGACCCCGACCCTCACCCCCGAGGCCTGCGCTCATGGGAGGCGGAGATCATTCAACGACCTCCGACGCTCGAGTTGCCTCAGTACGCGGACAGCTTGGCTTACGATCCCCCTTCGCTCCCGCTACCGCTGCCGTCCTGCCTTCTCATTCACGAGCAAAACTAGCTCGCAGAAGGAGGCTTCATTTTATACTTTATATAGAAGGAAGAGCCATCTAGGCAAGCGTTCTTTCTTTTCGTTATTTTTATGTCGCCATTTTTAAGTGTTGTATTGTTCTGAGATCTGTTGTTGTGTTCTGATGCGTCACTGACTCGTTTTGCGTGGTGGCGGAGCCACTAGCGGCGCCATCTGAAAACCAGCGCTTCGCATACCCTGGTGTGAGGGGCATTCATGCTGAGATGGTGAACCATTTGGGTGCGCACGATGTGCAGTGAGTGTATTCTTGTTGTGATGCCTTATTGTGTATATATATTTGTCTGACTCTCTATACGTTGTGTGTTCTTAAATAAATGTTTTTTCTTTTCTTTTCTATTTTTCTTTTCGTTATTAAATCAAAACTCTAATAGATCTTTCCTTTATAGCTTTATTATCAAGACCCCATCATAGGATATTAGCCCGCATATTTATGTGCATAATCATTACCCACGAAGGTATTTATGAACCTGTTTACCGAGGTATTCAATGGCCAGCATTTATCTCGATGAGCTATTTACACGCAACCTGGGTTGCCACGAATTGATTTTCGAATGATTGAATAATGATATTATTTAGTTGAGGGTAAAACATGGCAGACCTCTAATCTATTTTTTTTTTGATGATTTTATCACGTTAATCGCGGTAGCCTAGTGGTATGGGTAATGGACTGCTGAGACGAGGTCTCGGGTTCGATCCCAGGTTTTATCATGCACACCAATGACTTTTCGATGCTTTGTGAAGTTATTTCGTGTATTTATCACAGGTTTATAAGTGCTTGGTTAATGGGAATAGGCTCGCCACCTATTACAGGACCTAAACATAAATTGACGAAATGTGGGTGCTAGCACCTCCGCCTACCCCTTGGGGGATATAGGCGTGAGTTTATGATATGTTATGTTGAAGGTGACATTGTATTCTCACCAGCAGCTTTAGTATGGGGATATATCTTTACAATCAATGAAACCAATGAAAAAAGGTGTCACTTGATTGAAACGTCATAATGTTCTCAGCCTTAAGATGGACTTTGCCTCGTTGTGTGTGTTCTACCGCCTATACAATGGTTTGTACTCAGATGAATTCTTTGACATCAAGCCCACCGCTCGCCATAGGCAGGGAAAAGCGTCAGTAGCTTAGTGGTTAAGGACCTTACAATCGAGAGGTCCCGCGATCGAATCCTGGCCATAACACTACAAAACTACAGAAATCCATCGCAACGGCCTTCCAGGAACACTTTAGGATCTTAGGAAACCGGCTATATAAAACCATTAAAAAATAATGCAGTGTTTACGATTTAAATAGGTTTAAGTGCAAGGCTGAGAGGTTCCACATCGCCTGCGAGATTGTTGACCAGGCTCAATGCCCATCTTTGCACCGAGTCGAAGGGGTCAAGCTGGTATGCAAGCGCTCCAGCAAAAAGTATCTTGAGGGCAGTTCTCGATACCTCTCGAGAGAGTATACATAGAGAGCTGTTTAGCTGTGCTGTTTATCTCTGCTAAAAAAATTATAATTTTATTACCAGCGCTGGCAACCCAGACAATTATAAATTATCAATAAAAAGTGCTGTTTACTTCACACGTTTGCGGTTCTGAATGGCGTCATGTGATCAATCATTGTCAATAGAATTATCGTTCTATTGAACTGTGACGTCACTCTAATTATAACTCTAGTACTATCTGTTTGTTACCTACTTATAAAGTGTTATATATTCCTAAATACTCCTGTTACAGCTCCCTATTACCGCCGATACGCTACCACTTTTCAAAAAGATTCTTATAGGGTAGCTTAGGGTTAGAAGTAGAAATTAAATCAATTTTGCTCTTAAACAAAACATTTTTATCAAAAATTTATTGGTTGGTCACTTTTTCACTTTCGATACCGATGTTACTATTTGCATGCTGTGACACTTTAAAATGTTCGTAGTAAAATTGCATGTTTTAGATAAACAATTTCGAAAACTTTTCCGAAATAAAAAGTGGCCAATATGTTATTCTAGACTAAAACCTAGATATCCTTGTACCGGCCAGTTCCGTGGTCCATAAGCGTGATATTTTTCACAAAAAGATGAATTTTAAATATTTTGTATTTTCAAAATAAAATTTAGATTTTTTATCTGTATTTCACTTCACATTACGCAAATCGTAGAAAATCTGTTGACAGTTCGCGTGACGTAACTAAAAAGAATTTACTTAGCGTAACGGAAACTTTCGTTGGTTGGCTCTTCCTAGATATTATTTAATGACGTCACGGGTAGAATGTCACGTGATCAACTGATTTTCGCGCACTTTTTATCTAACAAAGTGAAAATGTGTTCTTTTCTAATTAATAAGATTTTGCGGGCAAATTATGAACAACAGGTATTAAATTCTACATTTTTAAAGATAGGTTTCCAAAATTTGTCAAATACCCAATCGTATTAGCTGTATGATGTGTCCGTTGACTGGAGCACAGGCCTAAGTGCTAGTGAAAAAATTCCGAAGGCTTTTCGTTACGCCCAAATGCTACGTCTTTCGTTTGTGTTTAGGCAGGCTCGTAGTTTCGGATGCATGTTTAATGGTAGGCTCCCAGATTTTGGGTTATTTGGTAAACATCTATGACAGTTGTTACGCAACTGGTTTTACTTATAGAACGATGTCTCTAGATTGTTCTTTAGGGTTGCGTAGGTCAGATTGCATTCGCTTCACGGAAGGATGACCTCAACTGAGTTAGAAAAAAAGGATAGCATTGTTTGAGTTTCGTTTTTGTGTTAAAATGTTAATACTATACAATTATCTATCAATTAAAATGGATTGTCTGCACTTGTCAAGGTGCAAGTTAATCGCATCAATAGATTGAAGGTGACGATGATAGATTTCTTTTTTTATATATATAGGACACGTCAATTAGACTTTGCCTTGCCTGATGGTAAGCTGAAGGCTAAGTTTCAGAAAAACGGGTCACCATTACTTAAATATACCATGCGACAATGGTGACACTCAGCTTGACGGCCTCATCATATGCTTTTTCACGCCCCGCTTAAATGACCCGGGAAGAAGGAAACACGTGAGCTGGTAATGAATTCCAGGCGTTAATGGTGCGACAAAGGAAAGAGTCACTGCTTGGATCTTGATCGTATGTTCTGCACCGTGTGCGGGTGACATCTAAGCCCTTCACGTGTTGTCCTGTGTAGGAAAGGGGAGGGTGTTTATTAAACGTTATATCTATTTAATTTAATTTTGTTTGTTTGTTGTTTTTTTTGTTTGTTTGACTTTTTTAAGTCTTAATTTTAATTAGGGGTTTTTAGAATATGCCAACCCCATCGTACCTTTCGATACTGTACAGGACAACAATTTGTTTATGTGTGTACCTATTAATAATTATGTATTTTTTATGTATGTTTAGTAGTTAATTTTATTGATTTTATATCGTATTATGTGTGTGTGTGTCTAAAAAACGCATTTTCTTTCTTTCTTTCTTAATACTATTTTTATACTAGACTAGTTGCAGCGCCCCCGTAGATTTGTTTTTCAAGCGTACACAGCCGCTGGCGATAGCTAGTAATACATATAAAGTTTCCTCTTGAATCATTTACTCTGAACAAACATTAAAAACAAAATAAATTAAATATTTAAAGAGACTCCGATCCAACAGTGATTTTTATGGTAGTGGTGGAGGATTTTTTTTATTTGTGATATAGTTAATTTTATTGTTACTATTATATTTAGTTTATACTCCACTACTGTGACCTTTTTATTGGAAATGTACGAGTACCTGTAAATACATACTTAATATTATAAGTGCGAAAGTAAATCTGCCAGTTCTTCAGTGGTCCGTCTGTCTGTATGTTACGCATTCACGCCTAACCCGCCGAACCAACTTAAATGAAATTTGGTAAAGAGGAGGAGGCTATGTTTTGTCGCGATAACTAGAAAGAAGAAAGAAGAAAAGAAACCACAGCCATTAAAGAATATTTTTATCATATTCAGAAGAATTAGAAAATGGTACGGAACCTTTCAAACGAGACTCTCATTTGCATTGTGCTGGTTTTTTTTTTTTTATAATTAAGTGTGAAAAGCTGACCTATCCTGCAGAGTAGAATTAGGGCCACCCCATCTCTTCCCATGCGGTGTCGTACAAGGCGACTAATGGATAGGGCTGTTTAACATCAGGCAGATATATATAGACTCAGCCTAAAATACATGGCTCGAGTCAATAACAGTGCCCAGAAAGCAACAAAAGGCTCACTCCCCTTACATGGGACCGAATTCAATGATTGGTGAAATGTGGATGTTAATTCGCCTCTGTCTGACACTCCGGGGATATAGGCGTGATTAAATGTATGTTGGTATGTCTTTCTATCTTTTTGTTTTTAATACACCTTGTTTCTAGTTTATTTGCTAACTATACTAAATCTTTTGCTTTTATTAAATTACTGTCCATGCCCAGGTTGCCTGGAAGAATTAGCTTCCTGCGATAAGGCCGCCCATTATTCATTAAACTGTATGCATGCTACCTACAATTTCTACTGTAATGTATTGGTGTAGGTAGATTTTTATAGGAGGTAGGACACGGCGGTATTTTCGCCCAATTGAGCAGTCCGACTGGGGAAGTACCTCCGCCATACAGAATACCGTGGTTATAATAACTTCATGTTGTGTTCCCAGCGGTGAGTAGGGTAGCCAGAGCTCACTAGAGAATTTGTGCTGTCAGTGGGATGACTAAAGGCTTGTCCTGCTTTGTCCTCTGCACTGACGGCACAGAGACTCTGTGCTTAAAGGGTTGGCAGCGCGAGTGTGGCTTCTCTGGTGTTACACACGTCCATAGGCCATGGTGACCGCTTTCCATCAGGTGGGCCGTGCGCTTGTCTGCCACCTAAGTGGTGTAAAAAAAAGATAGAATAAAGAATTATCTATCTATCTATCTATCTTAATCATCTAGATAGCAACCCAATTTCAACATCATATCCTGTCAGCTGTTACAAGGCGATCCTTTTCCGATATTATGACAGTAATTAACATCTAGGTTCAGACCTAATTGTGGCACAAATTGAATTAATATATACGCCATAGTTGTATCAGCCTATTTAGACAAGTGACAACATTATAGAAAATAATGATGAGTGTGATGACGTATTTTGACGTTTATGACAGTGGTTCACGTCGATTAAGATAAAAAAAAAATCTATCATTTCAGGCGGGATTTGAATCCGCGATCTTTCCCTTACAGGGAGAATGCTCTGACCACTGAACCATTGAACCGTGCCTGAAATTATTCAAATCTTCCAGCAGCAGCAGCGCGAGTGTGACACCCCTGGTGTTGCATACGTCCATAGGCCACGGTAACCGCTTCCCATCAGGTGGGCCGTGTGCTTGTCTGCCAACTAAGTGGTATAAAATATATATATATATATCCGTCTTACGGCAACAGTGGGAGCCATCTACCAATACTCGTATGAACCGTAAGGGATAGATCGCGGTTTCGAATCACGCCATAACTGATTTTTTTTATCCTATCTTAATTGATTTGAATAGTAAGCTTTCTAAATGCTTTAAAATTTCATTTCATTTGAGGCTGAGTCTGGGCTGTATATATGTTTTTTTTTTATACCACTTAGTTGGCAGACAAGCAAATGGCCCACCTGATGGGAAGCGGTTACTGTGGCCTATTTTTTTTTTTTTTTTTTACGTGCGCAAAATCCCCACGGATACCTCCCCACCGGAGCCGGTGGAGGAGGTTATGTCGGACACGAACCGACTAAAACGCACGCCGCCTGTGGGTCGTTTTGGTTGCCGAAGGTGAGGTTGACAGGCATATCACTCGCACCCCGGCCGCGGTTACTGTGGCCTATGGACGTTTGCAACACCTGGGGTGTCACACTCGCGCTGCCGACCATGAAGAAACCTTCTGAACTATCCGTCTGATGTTAAACAGCCGTATGAGCCGTATCCCTAAGTCACCTTGTACGAGACCGCATGAAAGAGATGGGGTGGTTTAAATTCTACTCTGCCGGGAACCACGCGGCATAATTCAAATCGCTTTAAAAATCCGTTCTATTAACTCATAAACACGTATCGCTTTAAAAGAAGTCAGCATCAAATGAACAAGTAAATGTTATAAAGTGCTCAGTGGTCTGATGACTAATTAATTGATTCCACTAACTTGCACCTGCAGTCGACAGGTTACTAGGGATGGGACGAAACCTATCGATATCGAGAAACATTTTTTTTTACATACATACATATAATTACGTCTTTGTCTCCAGAGAGTTGGGCAGAGGTGAATTAACACCCGCATTTCACCAATAATTGTATTCGGTCCCACGTAATAGGTCGTGAGTCTGTTGCCGTACTGCGGACACTATATTTGAGTCGAGCCATGCATCGGAGGCTGAGTCTAAGCTGTATATAAACACCTCAACAAAGTCTAGGGAACAAGATGACCCCAATTATTTTTTTTCGTGTAAATCTTGTTTTGCAAATAACTGGCAGCAAATAAATAAAAATAGAATAAAGTAGATTACAGAGTTGTTCGAAACTTAAAAATAAATTTAAATAAGTAATGATTTTCGAATATGGAGGGAAATCTTTTAAAAGTGTTTGATTGTGCAGTTTCTCTGAGGCAAAATAAAAATAATTTTTTTTGATTGTAAATAACGTTTATTATCAATAATACATCTTTTACGTATGGTTTGTGCATTTTTGTGACTGTAGTCATCATGTCACGTCGTCATTTAAATCGCGAAGAGATGTTAAGGGCTGTTGGTATGCTGCAAGCTGGACGAACTCAACGCGACGTAGCGGATGCTGTCAACACCCAACCAAGCGTAATTTGCAGATTATGGGCACGCTACAGGTCTACAGGGGAAGTTGCCGAACGTCACAGGGGACGAAATAGGGTTACTACCCCGCGACAAAATCGTTTCTTGCAAAATTCCGCAAGGCGGCAACCCACGATTACTGCTCGTCAGTTGGTCGCAGGCCTCCAGTCTCAGCATCAAGTGGTTATTAGCGATCAAACTGTCAGGAGAAGACTACACGAAGCCAATCTTCATGCTCGCAGACCGCTTACGGTTCCAGCTCTTCGACGTGGAAATCGAGGTCGTCGCTTATTGTGGGCTAACGCACATTTACAGTGGACCGACCATCGATGGGCACGGATTCTGTTTTCCGACGAATCTCGCTTCGGTTTTCATCCTGATTCGAGAAGAGTGCGTGTATGGCGAGTTCCTGGACGTCGGAGTCGTCTCCAGAATCCGCAAGAAGTTCATCCTTACCAAGGTGGAACAATCATGGTATGGGCTGGAATTCGCCTTGGTGGAAGGACCGATCTCGTTTGGATACGGG
The DNA here is from genome assembly GCA_963662185.1 of Eilema griseolum. Taxonomy (NCBI): domain Eukaryota; kingdom Metazoa; phylum Arthropoda; class Insecta; order Lepidoptera; family Erebidae; genus Eilema; species Eilema griseolum. The sequence continues at coordinate 1,875,078 of OY759252.1, forward strand.
GCAATTTGAATGCAAACCAATACATTCAGGAGGTTAAACACCCCATGGTAATCCCTCATCGACAGCAGTTCGGTCAAGATTTTATGTTCATGCAAGATAATGCACGGTCACACACCGCGAGGGTAGTGGTCAATGCGTTAAGCGAGCACAATATGACGACGTTGGAATGGCCTGCTCAGTCTGCCGACCTCAATCCCATAGAGCATGCCTGGGATTTGCTTGGGAGAAGAGCTTTCAGTGATTCTTTGGAAAATCTGAACACTGAAGAACAACTTTTTTTACACCTTCGCAGTGTATGGAGCCATATTCCACAGACGATGATTGACAATCTCATACTAAGTATGCCACGCCGTTGTCGAGCTGTTGCTAATGCTTTAGGAGGTCCTACAGATTATTAAAAACGTTTAAAGTACGGTTAATTACTGTATAGTACTGTATAGTACTGTGCCTAATCATAGAAGGTTGTAATACTCAATATTGGCACTATTCAATACTTTCTTAAAAAAAAAAAATTTTGGTATGAAAATGTTTTTATTAAAATTAAAATTAAAAACGGTATAAAAATACCCTTCTATTGATATAAAACACTCACTATTACAAGAAAGGGTTTTTAAATAAAAACTAGAAATGTCCTTGTTCCCTAGACTTTGTTGATGTGTGTATCTGCCTGATGTTAAACAGGCCTATCCCTTAGTCGCCTTGTACGACACCGCATGGAAAGAGAAGGGGTAACAATATGCAATAAAATATTATTCATATTCTTCAAAAACTGCATTTTATATTTGCTGAATAATATAATTTATTATACACATACGCCTAGACTAATCCAAATAAACATAATTTTCATACCTAGATACTAATACTTATACTGACCGGGAATCGAATCCATCATCTCTAACTTGGCGTTTGAATGCTCAACCACACAGGTTGCAAGAACCAAGCGGTTTAGATACTCTTTTCTTTGCCGCACCGCCAAGACCTGTAATTAATTACCAGCTAACGTGTTTCCTTCTTCCTACAGTCCCGAGTCCTTTAAGCGGGGCGTGAAAAAGCTACTGATGAGGCCGCCAAGCTGTGTGCCACTATTGTAACATTACTTAGTGCCTGTAATGGTGACAATCTTTCCTGAGACTTTACCTTTAGTGTACCATCAGATAGGTGAAGTAAAATTGACGTGTCCTAGTTTAAAAAAAATAGTTGTGCTAAAACATTGAGTCAGGATCAATACTTATAAGCAATAATATATGAAAATTTCATTAGATTTAAAACTTTTCACTGTGCTTAGCCAAATAAACTAATGCAATATTACCACGAATAACTCGGTAATATATACTATCTTGTAATTAAATAAACGATGACACATCGCTGGCAACACTTAATTATTTAAAATCGATTAATATTTGTCGCAATATCAGATGATCTGCAGTATTCCATGAGATATTCATTGGAAACTGTTTCAATTGAGGCACTGATTCGACTTGACCAACTGTACCGTAACTAAGCACGTTCGTATTCAAGTAAATAGAGTTGTTTTTAAGTGTTTATTAATAAATAAAATAAATAAAATCATTTATTTCGGGTCAGGGTCCATAGCTTGTTAGTAACAATAATCTTAATACTAGAGTTAGTAACAATCAAAGAATCAATTTCATTTATTCAGTTTAGGCACATAAATAGCACATATGAGCGTCAAAATTTTACAATAATTATGTATGTCAAGAAATAATATAAAAATTAAATAATGTAAAAATAAACCATTGGAAAATGATTCTTTCCCTGGTTCGGTAGATTAGTTCTACTGAGAAGATACCAGCAAGAAACTAAGCGAACTACATTAGAACTATATTATTTTTCTTTTATAAATTTGTTTTGGTTTACAATTTATTTTGTGCGAGCAAGTAAGAGACTTATGTTGACCACGCATTAACATCATTAAGATACTCATTCACTTTATAGTAACCTTTACTCATTAAAGTTTTTTTCACTTCTATTTTAAATTTATTTATTGGCATATTAAAAATCAAATATAATATTATTAATAGGTATTACGCATTTTTGATAGTTTGAGACCGCCACAATACTAGGATACTGTCTACATTGCGTGCAATCGTACCCAGTGCCCCAGCATCGGACAGTCCTACCTATCGCACAATACGCTCACGATGCTGTGTGAGCTCCCCCGTCCTCTCCGCAAGAGGGACGGACTTCGTTTGCGGATGATGGCATGGAAGCCATCGATCCTCGCCTCCGCAAACATCCCGACGCGCTACAAAAGCGTGGCAGCCCAACCAGCATCCTGTATGCATTATTATACTGTACCAGCAAATATCAACTCCATTAATTTAGTCAAGGTTGAAAAATGTATACAGTAGTATGATAAGACTGCCTTACGTGTAGTTTAATGACATAAGGTTTATATTCAATTGCCTCTTAAACAGTGCTGGCGAATCTTTTAGCCTGCTTTGAAATTACCCTTAGCTGACATATTCAAGTTGATTTACACCAGTTCTATTTTCAGCCGCATAGTTCCCGGCAGAGTAGAATTTGAACCAACCCATCTCTTCCCATGCGTTGTCGTACAAGGCGATTTAAGATAGGGCCGTTTAACTTAAGATAGATATATACAGCCCAGACTCATGCCTGAGGTGCATGGCTTGAGTCAACAATAGTGTCCGGAAGACGGCAGTAAGCACACCCTTATTATATGGGACCGAATTCAATGATTGGTGCCTGACCCTTCGGGGATAAAGCCATGATTATATGTATGTATGTATTTTGAATGTTAACTAATTGAAATTTACCGTCTGCTTACGTTTCGACTGCGTTCAAAACTCATTGTCAAGTAGAATAAATACTTAAGTACAATTCGGTTTTTAAATTTCAAAACTCAATTTAATTTTCGTTGCTCGCATTTGAATGAAGTTTTTCGGTAACGTTTATCTTTTTAAAAGTTTTTTTTTTCTCGATCGTGACTTCAAGATGTTCAGCTATGAGGTTCATTAGTAAAACAAAATTATAACTTGATTATATGGCTGCTCTACACGTTGGCGAACACATCGGCCAACCGGGCCAGCACCTGTTTGCTTACGTGATGACCCTCTCCTTTCCTACACAGGAAAACACGTATACGGCTTAGATGTCACGCTCATACTGTGCAGAATACACGAGCAAGGACCAAGCGGTTCGGAGATTCTTCGCTTTGGCGCAATATTAAGGCCTGGAATTCATTACCAGCTCACGTGTTTCCTTCTTCCTACAGTCCCGGGTCCTTTAAACGGTTTGTGAAAAAGCTACTGATGAGGCCGCCAAGCTGAGTGCCACCATTGTAACATTACTTAGTGTCTGTAATGGTGACCCTCTTTCCTGAGACTTTGCTTTTAGCTTAGCATCAGGCGAGGTGAAGAAGAAAATGTGTGGCGGGGTTGCGGGAGGGTGTTGGCCAACGCATTTGCCACTGTGTTCACGATCGTGTACAGCGGACATTACATTTTCTTGTTCAGAATTCGAAACCAATTAACACCGTAGCTTAATGTTCGAGGAGTTTAGAGTTACTGACATATATCTTGACCCCAAGGCTCTAGAGAAACGAGGTCTTGCCGCGCACGGACTGGTTTGATATCAAGGATTGGTGAATTTGAGCTCATACTCCGTCGTAGCGCCCTGTACAGTCCTCCCTTAGATAGATAGAAAACTGCGTACTATGCTTATAGAGTACATTTTTGTGTCACTGGAGTAAATTTTTTTATACCACTTGGTTGGCAGACAAGCGCACGGCCCGCCTGATGGAAAGTGGTTACCGTGGCCTATGGACGTGTGCAACACCAAGGGAGTCACACTCGCGCTGCCAACCCTGTAAGCACAAGAGTTTCTGTGCCATCAGTGTAAAACACAAAGCAGGACAAGCCACTGACAGTACAAAAACTCTCCAGTGAGCTCTGGCTACCCTACTCACCGCCGGGAACACAACACAAGGCTATTATGCCCGCGGTATACTGTATATATAAAATAAATAAATAAATTCTACACTATGTTATTTAGACCCGAAGTAAGCATGACTAGCTTGTATTACATACCTACATACATATAATCACACCTTTATCCCCGGAGGGTAAGGCAGAGATGAATTAACAACCACAATTTACCAATAATTGTATTCGGTCCCATGTAATAGGAGATGAGCCTATTGCCGTATTCCGGGCACTATTGTCTACTCAAGCCATGCAACTGAGGCGAAGTTTGGGCTATATATATCTGTCGGATGGTAAACAGCCCTATGCCTTAGTCGCGTTGTACGACAACACTTGGGAAGAGATGGGATGGTCCAAATTCTATTCTGCCGGTATAGCTTTTTATAGATTCCAAGATGTGGCGGTAACTATACGATTGAGAGGTACCCGGTTCGAATCCTGGTCCTTAAGTTACGTAAGCTTCGTATGTATGCCTGTATGTTCCAATCAAACTTTGGAACAAAATGATAGCAGTCACACTCGATCAATGCAGATTTCTTGCCTTTTTTTTTTATACCACTTAGTTGGCAGACAAGCACACGGCCCACCTGATGGGAAGCGGTTACCGTGGCCTATGGACGTATGCAACACCAGGGGTGTCACACTCGCGCTGCCGACCATGAAGAAACCTTCTGATGCCCCTCTTGAAGAACCCCATATTGTAGGCACTTGGAAAAACCGCAGCAGGGAGGTCATTCCACAGCTTGAGTGTGCGTGGGATGAAGTTTCTTTCATACCTTTTTTTTACGTGCCTCCACCGAGACCGGTGGGAGTGGTTATGTTGGACTTGAACTGATTAAAACGCCCGACGCCTGTGGGTCGTTTTTGGTTACCTAAGGTGAGGTTAACAGGCATTTATCCCTTGCACCCCGGCAGATCCAGGGCCATCTCTTTCGATCTGGCCCTCTCCTCGGGTGTGGGGACCACAGACTTCCCACTTCGTTTCCGGGAGGTTTCTTGCCTTGAGATGAATTATGAAAAAATATAGGATATTTTTCAATATGTTTTTAAAAGGTTTCAATGACGAAGGACGCGAAGTTCAGTAATTAAAGAACAGACTGGCATCGCAGCCTCCACGTTTAATGAGACAGATATCTTTGAAGATAAAGAAATATTTTTTTTATATTTTGTACTTTGCATAGCTCTTATTAAAAGATAGTTTGTTTTTGAAACATTTCAAGCGAGTCGGATTGGAAAAATACTCATATTTTAGTTTAAAGAAAGTAAAATTGGTTTATGTTTACGACTGTATATTTATGATAGGATAAGCAGAGGTGGAGTTTATATTCATCCTCACACATTGCGACCGGAAGCTATGCCGTCTCCCACACACGCTTAAGCTATGGAATGAACTCCATGCTGTAGTTTGGTCACGCTTGGTTTCCCCAAGCGATTACAATACGGGGTTCTTCAAGAAGGGCATTAGAAGGTTTCTTCAGGGGCGGCAGCAAGAGTGTAATGCCCCTGGTGTTGCATATGTCCATAGGCCACGGTAACAATTTCCCATAAGGTGGGGCGGGTACTTGACTGCCACCTGAGTGGTATAAAAAATACTTCAGGGATAAAAAGTAATCTATGTGTTATCCTAGACTAAACTCTATCCCTGCCCTAAATTTCAGTTGTTTGAATAACCCCTCGTTTACACCACGAAACAAGTTGTAAGCTTGTTTATAAAAAAACTTGTTTGAAGACTTGTAGAAGACTAATCAAAATACAATACTTGTTTTATACATGTATCTCAGATACTTTTTCGTTCACATAGAATGTATGGCCAACAAGTTGTAAACAATTATAAAACACATTAATAATAATAATATTTACTTATTTGCATAAAATGTACCAAGTACAAAGATGACAAACAATTTATGAGCATAAGACACATTTTGCCAACCATCGTGACATACAAATATTATGTAGGTAGGCATAACTAATTTTGTGTTTAAATTGAATTGAATTCTAATATTATATCTACATGCACAATTGTAAATTTAAGTATAATATATTTGTGTTCACGCTGTAGCCTGTAACATATTGCAACTTGTCAAATACATGTTTTATACTTAAGTGTAAACGTGGGGTAACAAATATGCAATCAAGCTACGAAGTGGCCAAACTACGATATTTATCGTGAAATAATAATATATCGTGTCGAACTTTTTAGGGCTCTAACTATGCGTAAAAACTGTCACAGATATAGGTATTTAAAACTTCATGGTCGCTCACATTTACCTGTGGCAGCCCAAATATGTAAAAGAATTCGAAAGAGGGTAGATCGATATATTTACTTCTAAAAATATTTTTACTGCTTACCGCCAATACTTCAATTCCTCCGTGATTATGGTGATCGTAAAAATGTTTAACTTTAGCAGAATTTTAGTTTAGACGAGTTAGAACTTAGCCTATGAAGCAATTACTAATTACAAATGTGTGAAGGTAATGCATGTAATAAAGCTGGTAGGAAATAGAAATTTAGTATTTGCACGCCACAAATGGCAGAATATGCTGTATATCCTAAGTCACCCCAACACCTGTAACCAACCATATTCTAGGAAATAAAGATTCTTATTCTTATTCTTATTATTCTTATTCATTAAATTATTAAAAAGTTGTAATTTTTCGATGATAAAAAATGGTCAAATAGCTTATTATTGAAACACTTTTTTCAAACACGAAATTACGTTTCTCTTCGGTACGAAAAGGTAGTTTGAATTATTTAAAAATTAATTCTCTAAACCTACTGTTTATTTGCTTATTGATAAATGTGATGTTAAATTGGTTGAGTGTTTACTAAATTAGGTCCGGTCTGTATTATAACGGATATAACCTAATTTTAATGCTTAAGGGGTGTTGTTTTGTGTTTCATATTATTTATTTGTGAAATAAATGTTCCCGTGCACCTAATTATGTTGTGCAGAAAAGCCTACGTTATTTTTGTAATCCAGATGATTACTAAGCAAATAAGTTCTTTAATATTAAGATGTAATTTCAATAAATACTGATGTGAAATGTACCGTTGTGAAGTGTAACCGCGTGGTTCTCGGCAGAGTAGAATTTGGACCACCCCATCTCTTCCCATGCGGTGTCGTATAAGGCGTCTAAGGGACAGGGCTGTTTAACGTCAGACAAATATATACAGCCCAGGCTTAGCCTCAGATGCATGGCTTGAGTCAACAATAGTGGCCAGAATACGGCAATAGGCTCACCCCCTATTACGTGGAACCGAATTTAATGATTGGTGAAATGTGGGTGTTAATTCACCTCTGTCTAACTCTCCGGGGATAAAGGCGTTTACAATATGTTACTCCTGCCAAACTGTAAAACAGTTTGTTGGGAGAATGAAGCCCCCATTTGTTATTCTATTAAGTCTATATATATATACATACATACACATATACACACACATCTATGCATATCTCTCTTTCTGCTCTCCCGACCGAGTTTCACCACATCGACTGGTGTCTGATTAATGAGAGCTTCGTTGGTGTGCTCTCAGGTGACTGACATAGCCTATCTTTGAAGCGCATGTACGGCGAAATACATTTCATGCATATATACACATTCAGAAAAGCACATATATCTATATCATTCAAGCAAGCGACCCTCCCATCTACATATACATGCATATAATAGATAGGTACATACACATACTCAAAATTGTACGATCTGTTATGGAGGAGCAGAGTCTCCTAATACAGGAATTATTTGCTTAAAAGGAGGCTTCAATCACGAAATTGGAACACCAAACTGTTTGATGCAAATAAACTATTATTATTTTACAAACATAGAAGTGCATAACACCCACGTGATATTTCTTTTTGGTTTTACGTGATCCTGTCTCCATCTTGAATCTATGGCATTGAAGTTTTTTTCAACTATTAACATCTTATACCACAGTTCTCAGGCATCATAAAAAATTTATAAATTATCCCAACATAACATAAACTCACGCCTATATCCCCGAACGGGTAGGCAGAGGTGCTAGCACCCACATTTCGCCAGTTTATGTTTAGGTCTCAATGTAATAGGTGGTGAGCATATTGCCATTAACCGGGCACTTATAAACCTGCGATAAATACACACATAACTAATAAAAGCATCGAAAAGTCATTGGCATGTGCCATGGTAAAACCTGCGATCGAACCTGAGACCTCGTTTCAGCAGTCGATTACCCACAATTGTTTATTAATTATTCCAATCAATACATAAATATCTCTCATTGTTGCAGGTTGAACGCGTCACATCAAGATTACGGTCACGGCTACATTTTTGATTACAATGCTCCACCGCTAATCATCAGCCTTAGAACAGTCACGCGAAAGCCGTCGGCCATGACAGTCGACTGAAATGACGACATGACGTCCCCCATTGACATCATGCACGCAAACGCCCATCGCCTATGGGACAAACGAAAGTACAAAATCGGACGATGACGCCTGAACGATCATTCGACTGCATAAAATAAATCAATTTTTATTTCCGCTTTAGGATAGTGTTCAGCTTCTTTGTGTGTACTCAAATATCGGTATAATTAATTTGCTGATTCAATTAATTTTCTAATCTCAAGCAATATTAGGTTAATACGCTTCACATTCGGCAACACGGTTATAGGTTTAATTGACGTTCCGTTCCTGAAGGCAATACGTTTATTTTTAAATCAAATTATACAAGATTATTTCAAGGGGCCAAACTTTCTGTCAAACAATAAAACTAGATAGTCCAATTTTACAACAAAATGGTGCCGAATACAACACAGTTCGCTCGTACAACAATGACGACACATCTGAATACGACAATCGGTTTGAATTCAACGTTCCTAGTGCCGACTTACATGAGCCAGGAGGAGTTTTTTGCTTTGCAAATGACTAATGCATCTGACGCTAACACTACGTTATCAAACGATACAACAGTGAATTTAGTTCTAAAGACTTGGTACCCCAGTGGGTACTCACCTGCCCATATAATAATAGCTTCAGTGGTTGTGACAGTGCTAATGATTATGGTGGTAGTTGGAAACATGTTGGTTATCATCGCGATAGTTACCGAAAAAGCATTGAAGAACATTCAGAACTGGTTCATAGCATCTTTAGCGGTGTCAGACTTCTTCCTCGGGCTTATAATAATGCCGTTTTCGTTGGCGAATGAGCTGATGGGGTACTGGATTTTTGGATTTTGGTGGTGTGAAATACATTCGGCGATGGATGTGTTGTTGTGTACCGCGTCGATAATGAACCTGTGTCTCATCTCACTGGATAGATACTGGAGCATCACTCAGGTGAGTTTTTATTTTGCTATTATTTATATCAGCCCCCTTTAACAAGTGGGAATTAGCTGGCCGGCGTATCGTGGCATGTACGATGTATGGCAGATACGTATTGTTGCCATGCGGTGTCGCACAAGGTGACTAAAGGATAGGGCTGTTTAACATCAGACAGATTTATACAGCCCAGCCTCAGATGCATGGTTTCAGTCAACAATAGTGCCCGGAAGACGGCGATAGACTCACCTATTATTACGTAGGACGGAATTCAACTGGTGCACACTGCAACAAATAAAACTGGTGAAATGCGGGTGTTCATTCACCTCTGCCTAACCCTCCGGGTATAAATGCGTGATTATATGTATGTATGTTTGACGTATTTGACAGTAGACAACGTATGTCATAAACGTCAAATCTCATACATTCGTCATTGTATTCTTCAATACGCTGGCCAGCGAATTGCCACTTGTGTAAAGGGTCTGGACTTTTTGCTCTAGTTTGTGTTTTAGCGCCATTTAGTAGTACTTTGAGGTAACAATATAGTAATATCAGTACCAATAATGAAAATACCATGAAGATTTACGAAATGGCCATAGGAATTCGAGTTTATATTGTATGAAATGTTTGTGTATTGTATGAAACAGGTACAAAACCGGAGACTCCCGCTTTGGCTCTTATCTGGGGCTAAGGTTCCGAGATGAATAAAAAATATATTCTAAAAAGCTAAACCAAAATTCTTATAATAACCACGGTAGCCTAGTGGTATGGGTAATGGACTGCTGAGACGAGGTCTCGGGTTCGATCCCAGGTTTTACCTTGGCACACACCAATGACTTTTCGATGCTTTTCGAAGTTATGTGTGTATTCATCGCAAATTTATAAGTGCCCGGTTAATGGCAAAAGTCTCGCCACCTATTACATTGGGACCTAAACATAAACTGGCGAAATGTGGGTGCTAGCACCTCTGCCTACCCCCTCGGGGATATAGGCGTGAGGTTATGTTATAAATTCTTATAGTTAGATTTTCAAGATTTGGACTCGTAACAGTCCTCTGATTGTTAATCATCTCCTCGTCTTTTCTTCGAGTTCGGTATAGACTCTACTCTTTAATCTAGCCGATTGTATAAAAGAGTATGTTCGATTCATATAAGTTTTGTATCCGAACGTTGTAGGGCTTAAAGTGCTGCTCGACGAAGTGTGCAAGCTATTTCGAGGTCAGACAAAGTCGGGGGCGAAGCTAGTACATAACAAGTTTGGTTGATTATTGAAATCGCAAACTGTAGTTCATTTGCAAATCAATACACCAGTGGCTACAACTCTGACCATGTTTGACAATGAATATTTCAAACAGTTTTGCCTATATACCTATGTAGCGTTGCATTGGTTAGGCTACAGCCACATGGGTATATCTATTTGTCGCGTACTGTGAGCTTAGCTACTATGGTATTAAATTATAGGATGTGAAGAAGTTGATTAAGATAGGAAAAATATTGAATCAGTTCTGCTCTATTCGAACCTGCGATCTTCCAGTGCCTCTGTGGCTCAGTGGTCAGAATCTTCCCTCTGTATAGGAAAGATTACTTTGATTGAGCAGTCCGACTGGGGAAGTACCTCCGCCCTACAGAATACCGCGGTTATAATAACTTCGTGTTGTGTTCCCAGCGGTGAGTAGGGTAGCCAGAGCTCACTGGAGAATTTGTGCTGTCAGTGGGAAGACTAAAGGCTTGTCCTGATTTGACTTCCACTGACGGCACAGAAACTCTATACTTACAGGGTTGGCAGCGCTACTGTGACTCCTCTGGTGTTACAGACGTCCATAGGCTTGTCTGCCAACTAAGTGGTATAAAAAAAAAAAAGATCGCGGGATCGTATCCCGCCTGAGCTGACTCAATTTTTTTCCTATCTTAGTCTATTTGAATAGTTAGCGTACTAAACGCTTTAAAATTTCATTCAATATATGAAGAAGTAATTTTTATTTAGTGGTTACACATTGTGATTACCTTAAATAAAATATTTTTCTTTTTCTTTCTTTCTTGTTTTCTGATTTCAACAATATATTTTCAACACTGGTACGATTATCAGTATCAGAATAAACGGGATATTTACCATGTTTCATTGTTTTGAGTTGTTGTTGTTTTGAGTGATCATGGTGCTTGCAACAGCGCCGAAATATCGGAAACTCAAAACAATGAAACATGGTAAATATCCCGTTTATTCTGATACTGATGTGAGTGACCACGATAGTTTAAATACCTATACTGGTACGATTAGTCTTACATTTTATCGAAGACCACCGACCAAAAGACCAACCGAAAGATATTTGGTAAAATGTAATTTTTAAATATTATATCAGTTTATGTATACAAGCTGGATTTTCCCAGGTGTTAGTATAAAATATTGGATCTGGATGAGTATTTTATATTAACCATGCGGCATCGTCCACGTGCATGAAAACCCCTGTATAAAATTACAGACCAATCCGTTTAACCATTTAAGCGTGAAATTATTAAGTATTTCTTTCTTTCTATAATATCAATATCATTTGGATATTAAAAATGTACCTAAAAAAAATACAAAAGCAAATTATTATCTAAGTCCACACTGCACCTTAGATTAGGTCTTCAGCGGTTTGTACCGGCTACGTCCAGTTTTGTCCGGTTGGAAGCCTCAACTAACTCGTAGACGAGGCGACTAACACTAGTAATTCCGCTGTGAACAGACTGCAGCGGCAAACTGGCTCACTTGTGCGTAAATTAAGCCTTTCAGGTCGGCTGGGTGTTTATGCGGATGAATATTGAATGTTATTGTGTGGTGTCGTAAAATATTATATACAGACGGTAGTATATCAGATATTTACTATTATAAGATTACGTGGTAGTATGTGGTCGTACTAAGGTTCTACTAAGTAGTTGGAGCCTTAAAACGGTCTAACAAACAAAAAAACAAAAATAACACGTATACCTCGCGGGTTGTATCAGGAAATACTATCGCATGCGTGCGTTGTGATAGTGTCTCGCTGTGGGGGGGTGCGGTCGGGCTGGTGCGGGCACATCATGCCTACCTAATATACCTGTCTATTACTTGCTGTGTTATTTTAAATTGTTTTTTTTTTTGTTTTTTTTGTATCTTACGGTTTATGTTTTACTTGTCTTTATTTTATTTCTTGTTCCGATAGTGAATTTTTTTTTTCTCTTTTCTTTTATATGTGGCGTGTGTGTATAATAAATGGTTTCTTTCTAACAAATGGTCTAACTACAATGATTCGATATCGATATTGAGTAGTATAGGTCTATTATAAAATCCAAGAATACTTGGATGATAAACAAGCTTGAATATGAGCTGTTCGTCAACTATGCTACTCAAGTAAATTTTTGTATTTAGATTATGTAGACGTAAGTGTATGTTTGTAAATAGACCAAAAAAAAAAGAAATATCCGCTAAGTTTCTTGCCGGAGTCTTCTCAGGTCGGGTCGCCTTTCGAACCGGTGCACCGGTGCAATAACATAAAATAGGTTTAATATCATAAAACTGTAAAACTATAGTTCAATAAGTTAACCACATCATGGTTTAGTAATAAAATAATACATTTTTATATTTTTTTATATTATTTATTAAACATTTGACAATGATAAATTCATTATTGGATTGTATGTACTCTGGAGACACAAATTTCAGCGATTTACTTCAATCAACAAAAAGTTACAGATTTTTGAGACGGTACGCACGGTTCTGTCCCACTGCACGGTGGTCCATTTACTAAACTAATTTTCATGTTCCTTTTTTGTTGACGTTTTGTAAGTTCCGATATAATGGTCTATACAGAATAAAAGACGATTTCACGAAAACGATAATTTCCGTGAATCGACTGCCAGCTGACCTCAGCTGATTTCGCAGTTAGATTGGTAAAGCAGACCTTAAACTCTGAGGTGAAAACTTCGGATGCGACTGGTATTAAGGCTGGGATGAAGAAGAATAAAAATCACGGGATTTTAGACACAACTGTATTTTCGTCCAATTAAGCAGTCCGACTGGGGAATTACATGAGTTTTTGTGCTGTCAGTGAGAAAAGACCAAGGCCAAAGTCTTGTCATGCTTTGTCTTCTGCACTCTCTGTGCTTACAGGGTCGACAGTGCGTGTACAACTCCCCTTGTGTTGAGCACGTTCATAGGCCGCGGTAACCACTTTCCCGTGGGTCGTGTGCTTGTCTGCCACCTAAGTGGTATGTAATAATCAAAAAAGTAAGCTCTCAACAATATATTTAAAAAAAAAACCTGTAAGTAATCCAGAACGAAAAAAGCACATGTACAAATGATTGAAACATCCAAATGTGCTTTTTTTCATGTTTCGGTTTGAAAGCCGGATGAACTAGAATTGTGTGAATGGGTATTAAGGACTGCGGCTCGTGTGTGAACTGCTTTTATTTGACATGTTGACATGAATACAAGCTACAGGTGTACAAAATGTTATTCTACTCGATTTATTACCAACAGAAATAATATTTAGATGGAATTCATTACCAGCACACGTGTTTCCTTCTTCCTACAGTCCCGGGGCTTTTAAGTGGGGCGTGAAAAAGCATCTGATGAGGCCGCAAAGCTGAGTGCCACCATTGTAACATTACTTAGTGTCTGTAATGGTAACCCTCTTTCCTGAGACTTTGCCTTTAGTTTACTGTCAGGCGAGGTAAAGTCAAATTGCCGTGTCCTAGGTAAAAAAAATTTAAATGATTAGTACTATGTATTTAAATCACAATTTCAAAGATATAATTTTATTATATTAATGTATATATTATAATCTCTACCCATGCGGTGTCATACAAAGCGAGTAAGGGATAGGGCTGTTTAACATCAGGCAGATAAATACAGCCCAGACTCAGCCTCTCATGCATGGCTTGAGTCAATAATAGTGCCCGGAATACGGCAATAGGCTCACCCCCTATTACGTGAGACCGAATACCATTATTGGTGAAATGTGGGTGTTAATTCACCTCTGCCTAACCCTCCAGGGATAAAGGCAAAATGATATATATGTATGTAGATTTAATTAGTGAATGTAGATAAATAGTCAGATAAATGTTAAAGATTTAATAAAGAAATATTTCATTATATAATACATATCGGTATATAAGATAAAATTTAATACTACCAATGGGTAGAGTGGAGGACAGATGACAGCCGTTTCACGGAAAATATCGATTTTTTTTTTATATAGGACACGTCAATTGGACTTCGCCTTGCCTGATGGTAAGCTGAAGGCAAAGTCCCAGAAAAGAGGGTCACCATTACTTACACATACCGTGTGACAAAGGTGACACTCAGCTTGACGGCCTCATCATATGCTTTTTCACGCCCCGCTTAAAGGACCCGGGACTGTAGGAAGAAGGAAACACGTGAGCTGGTAATGAATTCCAGGCCTTAATGGTGCGACAGAGCCTTAATGATGTTCGAGAATGTTCCTTGAAGTAGACCCTTTAGTTTCTAAGAAATTAAAACTAATATAATCTAATATTATAACTCCACTTACAGCTCCTCTAACAATATTCCATAATTACTATTATATCAAGAACACTAAAGGTTTTAAATCCACAGCTAGAACTGCACAGGACGCGAAATACCATTCTCTTTGTGTTACAAACAAGAGCCTCAAAAATTTTCTATTTTTTCTTTTATTTTCTCGGAAGCCCCGTGAGACGTTCACATATCTACAGTGATATAGGTCACCCCTGAATTAAACATTAAGTCGCTCCCTCCAACTATGGGGAGTACAGTTGACTTTTTAAGGATTACCACACAGGCTTTTTAGCTCTATTTTATGAAACAATTGGTTTTATTTGCGGTTTATTTGTTTTGTTAACCGTTTTTAAATTGGTATTTAATTATAACCCTAAAATTGCAAATGTTCACAAAACCGCAATTTTGCGTCATTTGTATCATTTTGTGAGCCCCTATTTAGGGGCTCACAAAATGATACAAATGACTTCACGCTATAACATTTGTTATAGCGTGAAGTTAAATAGTTTATTACCTTCCCTAAGAATAGAGCCTATCAATTACAAATGTTTTTTCAACTTTTGAGAATTGCACGTTCAAGCAAACCAACAAACTTTTTGGTTTTATTATTAGAAAACTAACTCTGATATCAAATATGAAATATTGATTGAGTTCCCAGTATTCATGGGAACCTATTCCCGGGATAAAAAGTAGATTATATATTATTTCAGATCAAACAGATTAATATTTTCACAAACTTTTTCGTTTATAAATATTTGTAGGAGAAAGTAGGTTTTTTTAGTATTACTAAAGATAAATCTGATATCATGGAACTGGTTAATCTGTAGATCCGATTAAGATTTTGATATTTCTCTGCTGATCCTTCCAAGAAGATACCGGTATGATGTTACGGAAACAGCCAGCTAAATCTCACCTATATAATTTGATGCTCCTCGGAAATAACTGATTATGGTAATAAGTAGGTACTGAAATCAATTTTATGCTGAATTTCTCACAGTAATCGAATGACATAAATTTTCGACTTGTGTATGTGCGTGCGTGTGTCTGCGGCCTGTGTGTGCGTTCGTGTGTGCAGGCGAGTATGTGTGTGTGTGTTTGTGTGCAATTTGAATGACACGCCGTCAGTTATTGAAAGCTCGGAAGGATTATTTGAATTGGTTTCTTGGGAATTGAGTACATTGATAAAATACATACATAAGGGCGTTCTTCCATTTTGAAACGTTACTTAAGAACTTTTTAAAGTTCCGTTCGAAAAAAGTCGGGAGGTTAGACGGCAGTCACTTCTAATATAACCGAATAAAAAACAAGAAACATAATTTTTAAGCGGACTCTTGACTTCGAGGTGAAGGCTTGCGACCAGGTTTTGGGCAAGAATTATTGTTTAAGACTTGGTCATAATCATTCAATTATTACCTATTACCATCCACTGCCAATGTACGCCATTACTCCCAATCCTCCACCTTCCACATCCAGCCGTTCCCAGCCACCTTTTTCAGGTAGTCAGATAGACTGATGCACTGAAAAAGTTTCCACCTTTTATCCACCTTCTCACCGTCTCTACTCTAGGTTACGTCAGGTCCTACGGGACAGACGTGGCCAGCCCCCTGCCACTTCAGATTACTTATTCTGCGAACTATATCGGACGTAAAAAAACCGCGGTAGCCTAATGGTATGAGTAATGGACTGCTAAGACGAGGTCTCGGGTTCGATTCCAGGTTTAACCATGGCACACACCAATGACTTTTCGATGCTTTTCGAAGTTATGTGTGTATTTATCGCAGGTTCATAAGTACCCGGTTAATGACAATAGGCTCGCCACCTATTACATTGGGACCTAAACATAATCTGGCGAAATGTTATGTTATGTCGGACGTATTGTATCCTTCAAGAAGACTATTTAAGAAGCATAACTCACTCCAACGCCCACTGCGACTTTTATATTCATGTTCCCTGCAGAGTAGAAATTGGACCATCCCATCTCTTCCCATGCGGTGTCGTACAAGGCGACTAAGGGATAGGGCTGTTTAACATCAGACAGAAATATGCAGCCCAGACTCAGCCTCATGCATGGCTTGAGTCAACAGTGGTCCCCGGAATTCGGAAATAGGCTCACCCCCTATTACGTGGGACCGAATCTAATGATTCTCGAAATGTGGGTTCACCTCTGCCTAAAGCTTATCCCCAAAGCGTGATTATATGTATGAATGTATGTATGTTTATACAAATATAGCTATACAGCTGAAGTTAATAAAAAATATTAAAACCACGAAGCGCGTAGCGGAGATAATTAATAGCCTCACTCCAGTAGAATTTCTTATTATCAATAAAATTTAAAACCTCCTTTATTAGAAATCAAAGCGAAAAAAATTAACATTCTGAAACAGTATCCAAGACAATTTATTAATACCAACCCTCTTTAGGGGGATCACCAGGCTGGGGGGATTCCCCATAGAGATTTATTATGCCTACAACGTTATCTGAAATTAATCTCTGATTCCACGTGAATCGCATTTTTTTGGAAAATTTTATCAAAGTTTTTTTGCTCACCGGACGGATTGAAGGCCTTTGCTTGTAAAAATGCAATATTTTTATAACTGGCAAGCTAATTGGACTATTAAAGATTAGGTTGGTTTATTATTTTCATTTTTTTAAAGGTAAAAGTGCTATTTAAGAGTAACTTGAAGATTTCGATATTTTGAACCCGTAGTTTAAGCATGGCTGAACTAGCTTATGTTGTGCTTTCTATAACGTGGAATAACATACGTCGATATACAGGATGAATTTTTCAAAAGGAAATGGATGGCCAAATCCTAGCTGGGAATCGAACCCGTTGATTTAAAAAAAAACACAGTTTAATATTACACCATACGATCATGCGTTCACTACTACCGCACCACAGAAGCAGTCACATTCCACAGCAATTTAATTGGTGTTATTTATATTTTAGTATCCCGACGTTTCGGCTACTTTTCAGCAGCCATAGTCACGGGGTGACTTAAAGATGGTAGCTGTCACATAGTTTTTTATTTAGGACACGCCAATTTGACTTCACCTCGCCTGATGGTAAGCTAAAGTCTCAGGAAAGAAGGTCACTATTACAGAACTATGTAGACGCAGTATGTTACAATGGTGGCACTTAGTTTGGTGGTCTCATCAGATGCTTTTAACGCCCCGCTTAAACGGCCCGATATTTGCGTTTACTTAAGACAATATCAGGCATGAAAATATGCTAATGTATCTTTATCGTACTTTTCGTCTGTGCGAATATAAAAAATGCACAGTGGGAACATTGCAGGTTTCAACAAAAAGCCGTGAGCTGAAAATATATTGATTTTGTTTGCATATTCATGGTGAGCTAAAACTACATGGGGTGGAATGATTTGTTTGTAGTATTTGACTTGGTGGTTCATTTACCCACTGTGAAGGTATACAAGCTAAAAGCCTACTTTTAGGACTCCGTACATTAAAAAGAAAAAAGAAAAGTAACCCTTATAGGATCATTACGTTGTCCGTCTGTCTGTTAAGACCTTTTTATCGTACTTTTTGTATTTATGTGTGAACTGATAAAACTGAGATTTATAGCAAATACTCAAATCTAAAACGTCTTACAGCTGTGAAAATATCAAATTTCTAGGTCAATACAATAAAAAGATGTTGTTGTTTATATAACATATAATAGACTTGACAAGCATTTAGAACGTTAAACACAAGTGCAGTGGTATACACGCATCAGCTTTAAGCTGCTAGTGTATCAAACAATAATAATAATAATAATAATAATAATAAATAACTCAATTTAGTTTTGTACGGAATCCACAGTGCGCGAGACCGACTCGCACTTGAACGGATTTATTCACTAAAAACTATCCAATACCCGCGGCTTTGCACGCGATAAATTCTGTTCCCGTTCGCTCTATTTACTGAACATCATCCCGTGAAACTTATAGAACGTTAGATTCACAAAAAAAAACCCGTTCTTTAGTTTTACACTAAACAGGTAGGACACGGCGGTATTTAGAAAGAAAGAAAGAAAGAAAAACCTTTTTATTTCCGCCCGATTGAGCAGTCCGACTGGGGTAGTACCTCCGCCCTACAGAATACCGCGGCTATAATAACTTCGTGTTGTGTTCCCAGCGGTGAGTAGGGTAGCCAGAGCTCACTGGAGAATTTGTGCTGTCAGTGGGCTTGTCCTGCTTTGTCTTCTACTGACGGCACAGAAACTCTGTACTTACAGAGTTGGCAGCGCGACTGTGACTCCTCTGGTGTTACAGACGTCCATAGGTCACGGTAACCACTTTCCATCAGGTGGGCCGTGTGCTTGTCTGCCAACTTAGTGGTATAAAAAAAAAAAACAACAATCATTGTCGCATGAGGCTCCTCTCACGTATACAGTCCCGTTCCTGTAATCCCCTGGAACTTAATTTAGGGATAAAAATCACCCATTCGAGACTGCAATCTCCTATACTAATTTTTAGTCATATTCTGATTGAGTAACTAAATCAAAGAATCAATTTCATTTATTTAGTTTAGGCACAGAAAGAGCACATATGAACGTCAAAATTTTACAATTATATCAATAAATATTATAAAAATATCTAACAATGTATAAATAGCGTTGGATGAAGCATTTAGGGCACAAAAAAAAAATGCATCCGAGCAATAAGCGGAGCTGATCCCCTGGACAGTTGTAAACCACTTTTCGGTAGATCAACAGTCTACCCCTGCCTTGTTTATATATATTAGAGATAAGTATTTTTGTAAAAAAGCATTCTAATATTTTACGTCCTTTAATGTGACATCTAGAAATAAACATGATTTAAGCTTCCCTCGATCAGATTGGAGTTGTTCAAGGGTAATGCCTATTGTATGGCAATCTCAATTTATAATCATCTCCCGCGAGCGCTACAAGAACTGCCACTGACAAAATTTAAAAAATTAGTACATGACTTTTTGTTAAACAAAATGTATAACAGTGTACAACAATACCTTGACGATAAGAATACCACAATATTATAGACGGATATATGTATATATATTTGACATTATGCTTATGTACCTGCTGACATTAAAACTTACAACTGATTAATTTATTGTTTGACATTATGCCTGTAATATTGACATTGAAAATAAAATGATAAGAAAATCGAATATATTAATAATATGATTTTGAAACACTATGCTTGTAAAGATAATGACATTAAAATTTGCACGCTCTACGGGGCAGAATATGCTGTATTCACTAGTTTGACGTTGTTAAGACCTATAATGTAACCATATTCGAAGCAAATAAATGAATTGAAAAAATTTATTGAATTAACCATTGAATAAAGATTTTTTCGCTGGTGCGGTAGGTTAGTTCTATTGATAAGATACCAGCAATAAACTCTGAGAACTATATTAGAACTAGATTATCATTTTTTTTAAAGAATTGTTTACAATTTATGTTGTGCGAACAAGCACCAGACTTAGGTTGACCACGCATTTACATCATCAAGATACTCATTAACTTTATAATAACCTTTTTTAGTAAAGTTTGTTAACTTCTATTTGAAATTTATTTAGTGTGTTAGTTTCCAAAATTCAATTCAATTCATTTATTTCTCAACAAACATAATTCGTGTAGAAATTATAACAATTTTTAATACATGGCAATCAATAAAAATGTCAAAAATTTCGATAATAATAAATACATGCAAGTCAATAAAATGTGAAATGTCAACCGTTACTTATGTCATGTTAAAATTGATCAACAAAATAATAAAATAACAATATAATAATCAATTCCAAGTTATGTGATATTATCATTCAAAAACCAATAAAAAAAATAGCAAAATCAATAACAATGTCAATAGTATTATTAGATAAAAAGTAAATTGAAGTAGGTTTACAAAAAAGTGAAATATATTTACAAACTTTCATTTACACCCGCTTTTGATCACTGTCTCCGCCTGTTGATAAATTATGATGTGGTTAATGATGGAGCACTTGCTTGCTGCTTCTTTGCTTATATGCAAACAATTTGCTCTAGATCAAAAAACTCTCATGAATCAATCAGAGAATCAAAGAATCAATTTCATTTATTCAGTTTAGACACCCTAAGAGCACATATGAACAGCAAAATTTTACAATTATGTCAAGAAATAATATAAAAATATAACAATGTATAAATAAACCATCGGAAAATGATTTTTTCGCTGGGTCGGTAGGTTAGTACTACTGAGAAGATACCAGTAAGAAACTCAGAGAACTATATTAGAACTAGATTATCTTTCTTTTTTGAATTTGCTTTAGTTTACAATTTATTTTGTGCGAGCAAGCAAGAGACTGATGTTGACCACGCTTTTACATCACCAAAATACTCATTTACTTTATAGTAACCTTTATTCATTAAAGTTTCTTACACTTCTTTTTTAAATTTATTTGTATTTACATGTTATAGATGTTCAGAAACATCAGTGATCTTTTTCAGGTGAGGTTTGTTTATCAATGATAATCATAGTAAAAGACCTTCAAATAAACTGAAAATACAATCATTATACAGGTTGAATTAATGTTATTTTGATTCAAATATCCAATTCAAATATCCAATTCAAAAAGCTACCAAATAAAAAACACACCGTATAAGAAGCTAAAAAAAATAGTAAAAATAAGTCCATAAATCTTGAGGCTCATAAATTCTTATTAGCAACTATGCACAGTGGTTCGACATTGTGAAACCTCGCCAAAATCACTAATAGAGCATCTCATAGTATTGTACAATCGAAGAGACATTATGTTGGCCGTTTGCGCCGGCGAAGAAATGTGAATGTCTTTAATGTCTGCAGTCGCAGTTTCGGAGTACGTATTGGTCAAATCGATTTTGGTAACAAATGTGTAAAATGCTCGTTTATTTAAGTTATTGCTGGGTTTGGTTTGTATGTGAAATACGTTTATATTGACTGAGAATTAATGGGTTTATTGATCACTGGCTTTTAGCATATTACATGTTTTTTTTTATTATTTAAATCATCAATGGTGCGAATATGTTTATTATTGATCTCTTGTGACTTATATAACTCTACTCACAGCTCACAATAGTAAAACAAATTTATTCGTGCTATTAATTATTACGTGTACATGAGAATATAAAAGTAAAATATTATACGGAAAGGACAGTAAATAGTTTCAGATTCAAAAACAGCACAAGATTTTGGAATGGCATAGGCTTTTAGAGGCATATGCTATACTATAATGTTTACGGGAATTAACACGATAATAGTATATGTACATTCATACCTTTGATTTGCTTGACGTTGTGACCAGATTACACCAGCTTAATTGACTGACTCAGTGGTGCACGCTTGCCCTCTTAGAGACCCGCACACTCTAGATATTTTTAATAGGTATTTTGTTCTTGCTATGTACCGTCACATAACGCACTCACAGTGTTCCTATTCTATAAGCAAACTATCCGGTGTTTATCCAACTGCACAGTTGCGTATTATGGAATTCTATCCAGTGATTGGTGTCTGCCTCTAGTAGATAGTCTGCAATCGCAGATTTGCTCGTCTGACGATTCTTTACAAGCTTCAATGTGTTCTTTGACTCTTCCAGCAATAGTGCGCTTTGATTGGCCTATTTAGCTGCTATTTAGCTGCAGCTGCTATCTATTTTAAAGACACCTAGACACTGTAATGGTAACTAGGTCAATTATAAATACAATACCTATATCTAGATAGATAGATAGATAGATAAATCTTTAATGTACACCAATAGATTACAGTAAAACTTGTAGTTAGCATGCATACAGTTTAATGTACAAGTTTAGTTAAAACATATGGTTTTTAACATAGTATTTTATTATTATGACATAGAAGTTCGAACTGTATGTTTAATTTAATAATTACATTCTGGTGGGCGCAATTTTATTTCTAATACCAGTTACATACTAACAAAGCAACTGCCTTGTCAAACCTCTAGTTATTAACTTTTACTTGCATATATAACAAAGTTTACACATACACACTAACCCTACGAAAATTCAAATTTTATGTACAATTAATTCCTCAATACACTTTCAAAACATTCAAATTTATGTTAATTGTCACTAAATAAGGTTAAAACTATAAATCAAACTTGTTTAACGCACACCAAGTTTCCTTCAATCAAATAAACTTTAAACAAACAAAACTCGAACAGTATGATAACAAGCAATTATAATCTTCCGCAGCCGTTTGTACACAATAATTCACTAAACATAATTGTGATTCCGTAAACTTGGGCACAAAATACCCTCGTCTGTTACAACGCTAAGCGGAATTTCTTTGTCCGTATTGTTTGGGGTAGTAGCCCACTGTGCAGCATTGGAAATTTGGTGTTTATATTTAAAATAATTTTGTTTCACCAAAAATTGTTTATTTCAATCGGAATAGAAAGGGTAGAGCATAAGGTTGCTATGTTAGAGGTCGCGGGTTTGATGTCCGATTAGTAATACATACATACATATAATCACGCCTTTATCCCCAGAGGGTTAGGCAGAGGTGAATAAACACCCACATTTCATCAATCATTGAATTCGGTCCCATGTAATAGGAGGTGAGCCTGTTGCCGTCTTCCGGGCACTATTATTGACTCAAAGAATCCCTTTCGATGTCAACCGGGAGGTTAGCCAGAAGGCTGGCAGCATTGCCACGTTGAATGGCAATACCAATCCTTAGCAGAAGGTATAAATTCCAGCCCTCTGGTCATGGGTAGCGACAATTAAACACTTTTTTTATTATTTTTATAAAACACTTAGGTGGCAGACAAGCACACGGCCCACCCGATGGAAAGTGGTTACTGTGACCTATGAACGTGTGTAACACCAGGGGAGTCACACTCGCGCTACCAACCCTGAAACAGGACAAGCTTTTGGTCTTTCCACTGACAGCACAAAAACCCTCCAGTGAGCTCGGGCTTCCTTACTCACCGCCGGGAACACAACACGAGGTTATTATGGCCGTGATATTCTGTAGGGCGGAGGTACTTCCCCAGTCGGACTGCTCAATTGGACGGAAATACCGTCGTGTCCTACATTCTTTAGAAAGTTTACAGTAGTAGAAATATCTCTAAACAAAAGACGGGCACTTGAACACCATGATCCAAGCGTCTTGACACCAAACGGCTCAAATATGTAATTACCACTTATATTATTGTACTTGCGCCGTTTGAGAATATTTATAATCATATCATACAAAACATTCCACACAGGTGGTCCATAAACACAAGTAAAACAGTTCAGTCACCGTCTTATGAAAACATAATTACAAATGGCCGGTCTGTGAACTAAAATATCGTCTACAACGACCGTAAATTGCCCTGAACCAGTAAATATAGCGCTGGTTTCCGGCTCACATTACACTTGACAGTTTAATAACTGGATATTTTAGCTGCAGACCGTAAACATAACAGCTATACATCGGCTTTTTTTTCTTCTTTATATAGGACATGTCAATTAGACTGTCGACGTCTGATGGTAGTAAGCTGAAGGCGAAGGATGTAGGACACGGCGGTATTTCCGCCCACTGGGGAAGTACCTCCGCCCTACAGAATACCGCGGTTATAATAACTTCGTGTTGTGTTCCTAGCGGTGAGTAGGGTAGCCAGATCTCACTGGAGAATTTGTGCTGTCAGTGAGAAGACTAAAGGCTTGTCCTGCTTTGTCTTTTACACTGACGGCACAGAAACTCTGTACTTACAGGGTTGGCCGCGCGACTATGACTCCTCTGGTGTTACATACATCCAGGCCACGGTAACCACTTTCCATCAGGTGGGCCGTGTGTCTGTCACCTAAGTGGTATAAAAAAGAGTCTCAGAAAATAGGGTCACCACTACTGTGCAGTCTCACGACTGTATATCGCATTGCTGACGCTGCGGCACAGGCCGACCTGGCAACACTCGTCATCATTTATTTTATTTCGTAACAATACTATTTATATACTATATAAGTAATGAAACTTAGAGACTATCAGTACAACCTTTACCTAGTATACACTATCAAGGAAAGAAAAGCCACATTTTTACTATTGTTACAAAGAATCAAAGAATCAAAGAATCAATTTCATTTATTCAGCTTAGGCACATAAAGAGCACATATGAACGTCAAAATTTTACAATTATGTATGTCTAGAAATAATATAAAAATATTAAATAATGTAAAAATAAACCATTGGAAAATGATTCTTTCGCTGGTTCGGTAGATTAGTTCTACTGTGAAGATACCAGCAAGAAACTCAGCTAACTACATTAGAACTAGTTTTTTTTTTTTTTTTAATTTGTTTTGTTTAATATACTCGCTCGTGTCAACAATAGTGCCCGGGAAACGGCAATAGGCTCACCCCCTTATACGTGGGATCGGATTCAATGATTGGTGAAATGTAGGTGTTAATTCACCTCTCTGCCTAACCCTCCGGGGAGAAAGGCGTGATTATATATATGTATGTATTTTACTTTTGATTATATACAATATACGTATTTACGTTGCATTCCGGCTATTTTTACATTAACAGAGTTAACAAATAACATATTACATATAATATAATAAAATATAATATAATAAAATTTGGGATAGGATTTACATACCTTAATGATACAATCTCAATGCATTGTCTCCCAACACACATAAGCCTAGTTTGGGAGACAGTAACAGTACCTCTTGTTGAATATTGATACGCCTAGTTCTAAGATTTTTATTGTAACATTAATTTCTGAGGCAATAAACAAATTATTGTTATTTTATTTTTTGCCGCGTGTTTTCCGGTAGAGTAGAATTTGGACCACCCCATCTCTTCCCATGCGGTGTCGTACAAGGCGACTAAGGGATAGGGTTGTTTAACATCAGACAGATATATACAACCCAGACTCAGCCTCACTTGCATGGCTCGTGTCAACAATAGTGCCCGGGAAACGGCAATAGGCTCACCCCCTTATACGTGGGATCGGATTCAATGATTGGTGAAATGTAGGTGTTAATTCACCTCTGCCTAACCCTCCGGGAATAAAGGCGTGATTATATATATGTATGTATTTTACTTTTGATTATATACAATATACATATTCACGTTGCATTCCGGCTATCTTTCCTTTGTCTGCAAACTACTACTATAACACACTCCACTACAGGAGTCGATATACAGGAAAACGTCCCGTACAACTCCATACATATATCATATTACAATGGTGACACTCAGCTTGAAAGCCTCATTATATGCTTTGTCACATCCCGCTTGAAGTACCTGAGGCTATAGGAAGAAAGAAGCACGTGAGCTGGTAAGGAATTCCAGGTCTTAATGGTGTGGCAAAGAAAAAAGTCTTCAAATCACTTAATAGGATAACCTGCACCGTGGGTGGATGATGTCTAAGCCCTGCACGTGTTGTCCTGTGTAGGAAAGGAAAGGTGGAACTAATTGGAAGAGCTCATCAGAACACTCACGATGGTAAAATACTACGAAGGACTCGATATCTCTACGCATCTGCAAACGCTCTAGGGTGTTCATGACTTCAGCATTCCCAATAATGCGGACCGCACGTCGCTGCAACCTGTCGAGAGCATTCAGTAGGTACTTTGTGGAGTCATACCAGAGATGCGAGCAGTATTCCACACAGGAGCGAATTGTGTCTCGAAACTAACATAAAAGTGTGCTGAAGTACCAAAATTCAAGTAATACAATTTTAGTTCCGTAATAGTCGCTCCTGTAGTTCACAGCCCAAAAAGCTTTCAAACACTAAAAAGAAAAAAAAGTCCAATTAGCCAGATTCCCCTTGAGTTATCTGTCAGTTGACGAGAGCTACATCATAAAGTATTCAGTACGCTGCGCAGCCCCCAGCGTACGTTTATTTATCGACGTCACTGTGACGTCACTATGATGTACACGCTCTGCGAAAAATATTGGCACCAGTTTTAGTTGGCGAGTTTTTGTTCGCGTTATATTGTAATGTAAAACTGTCACTTGTTTTTGTTTGGTGACATAAATTATGTATACACAAAGTTGAGTATGTTCCAATAACAAATTCACAATTTTAACAATAGTTCATCTTTATTATACGAGCGATGGATATTGGAATCAACAGTATTGTATAGTGTATAAAATATAACATAAACTCACGAATATATCCCCGAAGGGGTAGGCAGAGGTGCTAGCACCCAATTTTCGCCAGTTTATGTTTAGGTCCCAATGTAATAGGTGGCGAGCTATTGCCATTAACCGGGCACTTATAAACCTACTAATACACACATAACTTCGAAAAGCATCGAAAAGTTATTGGTGTGTGTGCCATGGTAAAACCTGGGATCGAACCCGAGACCTCGTCTCTGCAGTCTCTCCACTAGGCTACCGCGGCTTCAATATAGTATAAAATATTGTTTGAATAAACTGCTTACAGAGGTTGTTCGGGTATTTTAACAAAAAATGATTGGGACAAGCATAAATCCCTGTCCTGTAGACTGATCCGCTCTTCTACTCTTGTTCATATTTTGGTTAATCTTATTTTCTCGGGAATGAATGTAGCACCCCAGGTTTTGTACATTTCCATAGGCGACAATAATCACCTTTTATCAAATGGACCATGTGCTTGTCTGACACCTAAGTGGTAGAGTTAAGATTGAAGTCAGAAATCCTGTGCCTACGTCATCCATTTACCAGCTAGTAGGTTTTTTTACGTGCGAAGAATCCCTACGAATACTCCCCGCCGGAGCCAGTGGGAGAGGTTATGTCTGACTCGAACTGACTAAAATGTACGGCACATGTTGGTCGTTGTTAGTTGCCAAAGGTGAGGTTAACAAACATATCCCTCACACGTCGGCCGACCCAGGGCCATCTCTCTCGATCTGGCCCTCTTCGGGTGTGGGAACCACAGAGACCCCAACTCATTTCCGGAAACGGGGAGGCGCGCAACGTGCACCGCCGCCACGGCCTGCTTCTGCCAGGGTGACAGGTGACTCCAACCGTCACCCTCAGGCCTCAAGGGGGGTGGAGGTCATTTATCAACCTCCAACACTCGAGTTGCGTCAGTACACGGGCAGCTTGGTTTACCTGATGAGATTGAGTTGTGTCCCGAAGGTATTGTTGAAGGAAAGAAGCAGTTTATCAGAAAGAAAACAAAATGGTGAACTTGCCATCACATTCCTTAGAGGTTCTACTAATATAATAACTATAAAGGTGCCATCAGAATATCAGCGCTGCACATCTTATTAACATGTGATGTGCAGTATCTATGCTGAGATGGCGACCTTTTGAGGGTCGCATACATAAATATAAATGTACGTGCATAATAAAGCTAAATACTGTAAATTATGTCAATGTGTGCGAAATCTTAATAAATGCTTTTTCTTTCTTCTTCCTTCTTCTTTAATAGAATCTACACTTAACTAAAACTGTAAAATGTCGAGCACAAAACCACTCCCAATTATTATTCCCATTAAAATTTCTACCACTAATTATGTTTAATTTAAACTAAGAATTTCAACGAGCCGTTTATTTAGGGATTATATGAAAATTAAAATGTTCTTCATATTTCAAAGCTGTGACGACATTTACAGAGTGCCCTGAATAAATTGGGCATGAGATGTAAAATTGAAATGGGGGATTAAATCACCTTGTCGTTTCTGTTAGTAACAAAAATTCTTAATGGGAATTTTCGGGAAGGAGTAAGGCTTCGCGAAAGAAAAATGTAAAACAATATTTTTCATTTAAGTTTAATTGTCAAGTTTGGTTTTTTTTTAAACCACTTAGGTGGCAGACGAGCACACGGCCCACCTGATGTAAAGTGGTTACCATGACCTATGAATGTGTGTAACACCAGAGGAGTCACAGTCGCTCTGCCAACCCTCTAAATACAGAGTTTCTGTGCCGTCAGTGTAGAAGACAAAGTAGGACAAGCCTTTAATCTTCCCACTGACAGCACAAATTCTCCAGTGAGCTCCGGCTACCCTACTCACAGCTGGGAACATAACACAAAGTTATTATGGTCGCGGTATTCTGTAGAGCGGAGGTACTTCCCCAGTCGGACTGCTCAATTGGGCGGAAATACCGCCGTGTCCTACCTCCGTAAATAAAAAGTGGTGATCTAAATTTGGTGTGGTGGTTTTTAAGATTCCGTGTTTACAATACTAGAGACAATACTAGAGACAATACTAGAGACAACATCTGTCTGTTGAAGAGGTGGCGGCTACATCCTTTAGTTCAGGGCATTGTAGGTTTGACTGTTGCAGCGTAAAATGTTTATAAAGATTTGAATTTTGAATTTGCAATGGGATGCAGCAACTCATTTATCCAGATAAATGAGTTATTTGAATTTTGAGACGTATCTGTATCGGCATAGCGCTCTTTTTCTTCCTTCATTTGTATGTATACAGGATGGAAAAGATTTTATAAAACTCACTTGCCACGCCTGGTAATCGAACCGACTAAAGTCTATAATAACATTCTATATTTTTATGGCATCAATCGATAGTGTAAATCATAAAGATCAAATGTCTCTAACAAACATGGTAAATTAAATGAAAGGTAATCTCTGAAATCAAAGTTTATAAATTCAATTTGGCGAAATAAAGCATTTTAACTCAAAGGTCCATCAGATATCATATTACAACAATAAAACTCCATATTTAAATTAGTAGGCCCGTCCACTAGTCCATCAAAGGTATTTATGTCGAACTCGATCCGACTAAAACCGCACACCCCACCGCCTAAATGCGGTATACCGAATAGAGGTTCTCGACCAAGCACTCTAAGCTACTTGTACCTCATACAGTTACCCAATGAAGTTTCATTGTAAACCGGAAACTAAGTTTTTAGCCCAGTCGTGGTGTCAAGTATAAATTTATCGTTGAAAATGTATCTGATGGCTTCTTTTACGTCTAAAAAGTCCCCACGGATACCCCCACCACCGGAGCAGGTGGAAGAGGTTATGTCGGACTCGAACTGACTAAAACGCATTCAGTCAGTTTTGGCTCCCGAAGGTGAGGTTGACAGGCATATCCCTCGCACCCCGGTCGACCCAGAGCCATCTCTCTCGATCTGGCTCTCTCCTCGGGTATTCTGACGGCTCCTTGAGTAAAAGCATTGCATTATTGCTGCATAGTACTGCATTGAATTTACGAGTTAACATTTTTTGAAATTCTTTTCATTTAATTTGCCATGTTTGTTGGAAAAAATTGATCCCTATTGCTGACACTATCGATTGGTGTGATAAAAATAAAGGATTTTATTTTTTCCAATTTTAGTTGGTTCGATTTCCGGATATAGCAAACGAGTTTAAGAAAATCATTGAATGCAGTTTTGTTTGTTTTTAAAAATAAAAGAATGTTTCTTTTGTAATTTCCCTTCAGGGTCCGCTTAATAACATTTTTTTTTCTGTTTTAACATACTTCACAAGTGCCGTCTATTATCATTTAAAATCACGAACGTGTATATAGAGTAAGTGCTTCTGATGAGACCTTTTTCAAAGCATTTATTAAATTTGGCCAGTGTACTTTTCTTTATCTGTAATACTTGGAGTACACTGTACTCATTTGTTCTGAGTACTTAAAAACCTTTAAGAAAGTAAAAACTTTGAAACGGTTAGAGTAAGTTTGAAGAGAATAGTACAAAGGAAAACTCGAACACAGTAGATTTTGTTGTGTTACTACAGTCAGTAAAGTTTCTAGTAGTCTTAAAAAGAATTCTGATAATAAAACTATAAGTAACTCATATTTTAAAGATAAATACTTTGTTTGTTTGGTTTTAGACGTTAATCCTAGGTACTACTAATTTGAATTGAAAAAATATTTTTTTGTTCAAATTCAAATTCAAATTCAAATTTTATTTGCATAAAACATGGTGTACATAGATGTTAAAAAAGGTTTACAAAACTGAGCATGCATGTTTTGCCAGTGGTGTACTAGCGCACAAATATTTATTCCCTATTAACTTTGATTAAAAATTCGTCAATGCTATAGAAGCTATGTTCATTTAGCCATTTATATAATTCTTTTTTAAATTTTTAGTGCTTAGTCCTTTAAGATACATTGGTATTTTATTGTAAATTCGTACACACATAGCAAGGCAACTCTTATTGTATTTGGTGGACTTCGGGATATCACTCAGCACAAGCCTATAGGGATCTCTCCGGCTACGTGAGTTTACACTTTTTGCTACTTTGAATAGATCACTATGTTGCCACACAAACAGACATATCTCATAAATATATAACGATGGCAACGGTAACAGATTGAGTTTTTTAAACAACGGTCGACATGACTCGTCTGGTTTAATTCCACATATAGCCCTAATGCACTTCTTTTGAGCAATAAATGCTTTATTGCAATCTGTACTATTACCCCACACTATAAGGCCATATCGTAATACAGATTCGACGTAAGCACGGTACGATATTATGGAAGTTTTACGGTTAGTGATCAGTTTTATTTGCCTTAAAGCATATACGTATTTATTAATTTTATTTGTTACGCATTCAATTTGAGTCTTCCAGCTCATATGTTGATCCAACATTATTCCTAAAAATTTTGTCTCCTTGACTTCTTTTATTTTTGGTATTTTCAAATCAAAATTAAACTTCTCATTGTAACATTGGTTAAATTGCACGTATACTGATTTGTTAAGATTAATTTTTAAATTATTTATATTTAGGTATTCGATTAGCATGTCAATAGTATTATTTATTTCATCTTCGTGATATTTAATTGCATTTCCTGTTTTTTTTGATGTCACAATAATCGAGATGTCATCAGCATATAAGATGCATTTGTGATTTAAAATACTGGTAATGTCATTGATATATATCAGAAACAATATAGGGCCTAACACACTCCCTTGAGGAACGCCACATACGTTGTATCGAGAGTCAGATAGATAGTCCACAACATTACAGTTTTTGTCGATTTTTGTGGTTACAACACGTTGTTGTCTGTTTCTCAGGTATGTTGATAGCCATAGAAGTGCAGGTCCCCGTATACCAATAGCGTCAAGTTTATCGATCAAAATGTCGTGTGAAACGTAGTCAAAGGCCTTAGATAAGTCAAAAAATAAACCCGTAGTCAAATTATTATTATTAATATTAGTCAGCGTTATGTTTATCAAAGAATATATTGCTAGAGTCGTAGATTTTTGCTTTTGAAACCCGTGCTGCTCGATGCCTATTAATTGAAATTTATTACAGTAACTTATTAGCCTCTTGTACATACATCTTTCGAAAATTTTCGAAAGAATTGGAATTAATGTAATTGGGCGATAGTTATTGATGTCGGATTTTTCTCCTTTCTTAAAAATGGGCTTAACTATTGATATCTTTAGCGCATCGGGGAACACTCCAGATAAAAAGGATTGGTTTATTAGATGTGTCAAAACCGTCACTATTTCATCTACAGACGCTTTTATAATTTTGGTGCTAATTTCGTCGTAGCCTTCCGACCTGGTGTTTTTTAATGCCATTATTTCCATTTTTACTTCACTTTCAGTCATTGGCATTAGATACATAGAATTAGCTTGCGTATGTCTTATATTTAAGTGGGTTTGGTTCTGACCTGTCGGGCTATTAATCATATCAATGAAATTATTATTGAAAGCGGATGCTATGTCAGCTGGATCTGTTATTGTTTTATTGCCTATTTTAATTGTGTCTATGTCATCCTTACGTTTAATGTTGAGTGCTTCATTTTTGATAACCCTCCAGGTTGCGATACATTTATTGTCATGTTTATTTATAAATGTCATATTTTCGTTCTTCTTTGAATTAAAAATACATTTTTTTAATAAATTAGAATATGTAACGTATTTAGTTTTATTAACAATAGTTTTATTTCTGTAGTAATTGTAACGCAACATTCTTTTCGTTTTACAGCTTTTTTTCAAGCCTTTGGTAATCCAGTTTTGTCTTTTAGCGGTATTATACATTTTTATACGGATTTTGGGAAAACATAGGCTGTTAAAGAGACGCAGCAATTCTTCTGTTGAATATAATAGTCCTTTTATCGAGGAAGACGATAAACTATAATATACCATAACATAACAAAAACTCACGCCTATATCTCCGAAGGAGTAGGCAGATGTGCTAGCACCCACATTTCGCCAGTTTATGTTTAGGTCCCAATGTAATAGGTGGCGAGCCTATTGCCATTAACCGCGCACTTATAAACCTGCGATAAATACACACATAACTTCGAAAAGCATCGAAAAGTCATTGGTGTGTGCCATGGTAAAACCTGGGATCGAACCCGAGACCTCGTCTCTGAAGTCCATTACCCATACCATTAGGCTATCACGGATATAATATACCTTCACGTATAATAATTGATATATTTTGCAACAGATTAACAACCATATTTGAAATTTCAAGCGGGCAGAGCCACAGGTATCAGTTAGTCAAAAAATAAGAGCGACTAACATTAGAAAAGTCACATAAAATTGGAAAAACACGCGAGACCATATTTAATTGCGATGTGAGATATGATGTCTGCGCCTGTGTAAATTCAATTTGGCAGGCCAGGAGTGCGGCGTGTGAGCCCACGAGGAGGGTATGTATTATATATCAACATATGATTATACAGGGGAATTTTTTCAAAAGCAATCCCTTTTGAAAATTTCATCCTGTATGACCAAATCTGAAACTATAAGGTAGTTTCGGATTTGGTCATACGAGATGAATTTTTCAATAGCGAAAAATACTCATCCACTGCGCGGTTCCCGCCAGAGTAGAAATTGTATCACCCCATCTCTTCCCATGCGGTGTCGTACAAGGCGATTAAGAGACAGTGCTGTTTAACATCACACAGATATATACAGCCTCAGAAGCATGGCTCGAGTCAACAATAGTGACTGGAATACGTCAATAGGCTCACATGTAGCCGAATAAAATGATTGGTGAAATGTGGGTATTGATTCATCTCTGCCTAATCCTCCGGGGATAAAGACATGATTATATGTGTATGTGTGTAAAACCTCATCATTAGATTTTTGGAAAACCTGGCTGAGATTTTGACTTTGGATTACCAGTTAATCCTAGCTGGGAATCGAACCAATTTATTTTGAGAAACAAACACATCCAATATCAATACACCATACGATGCGATGATTACATCAGCGAAAGAATAATTTTCAGAAGGTTGATTTTTAACATTATTTAGTATTATTATATTATTTCTCTACAAAATTGTAAAAAAATGACGTTCATAATGTGCTCTTTGCGTGCCTAGACTGAATAAATGAAACTGATTCTTTGATAGTGTTGTTTTTAAGGATCTTATTCTGGGAAGTATTTGCGGTAAATTTAGAATTTTAATTAAATTCAGATTCATCAATTCAATTCAAGCACTTTTCAAAAATTTGCCATGTATAACAGAGCGAAATAGAATAGTTATGTAGTTTTGTTCCTAATAAAGTAGAGCAAGGTGAACAACACATAGCTTTTTTGGGTGAAGGATTTTAGGAGAACTAGGTATGCCCATATCCTTGGCGAAACTTGGCTCTCAGCCTATCCACACCCAGTGAGTGTTAAGCGTGGGTAGCTTAGTGGTTAAGGAGTCGGACTTACGTTCGAGAGGTCCCGAGTTCGATTCATGGCCATTACACAACCGACGTGAACCCACTCCTAGCACAAGCAATTATACGTAGTTGTAGCGGTTAGTAGGAATATTAGTTTTTTTTTTTACACCACTTAGGTGGCTGACAAGCACACGACCCACCTGATGGGAAGTGGTTACCGAGGCCTATGGACGTATGCAACACCAGGGGCGTTACAATCGCGCTGCCGACTCAAGTCGAGTCGAGTCAAAGTCAAGTGCCTACAATATGGGGTTCCATATTGTTACTTGGGTTGGTTGGTTGCTTATATTCTTTTAAAAAAAGTGAGAACTTACGTCGACAGGTAATGTTTTACCCGCTGACTTTCTTTTACTACTGTTTTTTTCTTGGCTTGGCTTCGGTGGCATGGTTTTCACACCATAAATGCATGATATATTACAAATAAAATACAACTCTCCAATATGTTATATCGGAGAAAAACACACACCAATCACAGGTAAATTAAAACTTAATGAGTAACAATGACACAAAGCCTAATTATTTATTATTTACACTAGAACTGGGCCTGAACGACATTAGGCTATATTCAACTTTATGCTAAGGCATTAAGGGTGGATTTAGGATGTGCAATCAATAATGTTAATGTGCCCGGACGCGTGTGTTGTACTGCAGAAATAATTGCGACAAGAGCGAGTGTCACAGTCAGAACTGTTTTGTATTTTGTACTATTTGTTCTCGAAAATCGATAACTAATCATCGAAATCTTTTTTCTTCTTCTCGTGTGAATTATGCACTGTGTTGAATAAAATTGTGCCATACCGCGCTGTCAGTGGCTTTATTCAAGTCGTCTTTAGTGCAGGAGGTATGATATAAGGGATACGAGACCAAGTGCGGCATGGACTGCACGGGGGCACCACAGTCACATACGGCTAAGTCCGTATCTCGCATTCCCCACCTGCGTAGATGTCTTGACCAGCTTACTGTGCGTAGACAGCTGAGAGACATCCATATTGCCATGGGAGGTCGTGTCCTGAAGGTAATTTTCCAAGGGAAGTTCATCGAAATGACAAGTAACAACCTGTCCAATATTTAAAAAATAATTAATTCTAAAATATTCTTCCAAAACATTCACGGGATTCCTATATTATTTTTTTTTTTTTTTACGTGCGCAATATCCCCACGGATACCTCCCCACCGGAGCCGGTGGAGTAGGTTATGTCGGACTCGAACCGACTAAAACGCACGCCGCCTGTGGGTCGCTTTGGTTGCCGAAGGTGAGGTTGACAGGCATATCCCTCGCACCCCGGCCGACTCAGGGCCATCTCTCACGATCTGGCCCTCTTCTCGGGTGTGGGGACTACAGAGTCCCCAACTCGTCCCCGGAAACGGGGAGGCGCGCCACGCGCTCCACTGCCGCGGCCTGCTTCTGCCAGGGTGACAGGCGGCTCCACCTGTCACCCCCAGGCCGGCGCTCATGGGGGCCGGAGGTCGTTCATCGACCTCCGACGCCCGAGTTGCCTTCATACGCGGGCAGCTTGTCTTGCGATCCTTCGTCGCTCCCGCTGCCGCTCCCGCCCCGCCTCCTCCTTCACGAGCATTACTTGCCCGCAGAAGGAGGCGCCGGCCGCCCACGCATCCGCGCAGCGAACCATCGCCGCGAGCAAGGTGGAGAGCGTGAGAACCCTCACTCCCAGGGCCGCCACAAGCTCCCGCCTCGGCGTCTCCCACGCCGGATACTCGGTGAGCGTGTGCGGACCTGAGTCCTCGCTCGCGTCGCAGTGATGGCACTCGGACGTTGGCTCTTTCTGCATCCGACGCAGATACTTTCCAAAGCATCCGTGCTCGGTGATCATCTGCGTCAGACGGTACGAGAGGCTGCCGTGTGGCCTCTCTAGCCACTCCCCCATGATGGGTCTTACCGCCGCTACTACGGCGTGCCCTGGGATTCCTATATAGTACAGTTATTACTTTTATAATTTATAACGATAAAAAATAAATAAAATTACGAAAAAAAAACTTTAAGTAGAGCTTAGTTAAGCACATTGCCGGTAAGATGAACAGACAGATTTGGCGACATCTTAGCGTCTGGTTTCATTAAAGGCTTTCCGTACTTCGAAGCACAGTGTTTCCATAGCCTCCTCTTGGATTGGCTTATACGGCTTTAATGAAGCAACTGCCGTTTAACCTTCTAACCCTAAGAGCAAAATCTGCGCTAGAACTTCGTTCGCCTATCATTAGGCATACTGACGCGCAGCTTTACAGGTCTTAGAGGAGCCCCATGAACCAATCTGTAAAATACAGAGTATTTAATACCACTTAGGTAGCCGACAAGTACACAGCCCACCTGATGGGAAGTGGTTACCGTGGCCTATGGACGTGTGCAACGCAACACTCGAGGAGACACACCCGTGCTGCCCACACTGTAAGATTAGAGATTTTCTGTGCCGTCAGTGCAGAACCCAATATCAGGACAAGCTTTTTTCGGTAAATTTATCTGGATAAAAATACTCACTGCAAAACTCTTCGAAAATTCCCGTTCCCATAGTAGGGGCAATAGTAAATTCCGGATGAGAATGGTAGCAACGCAAGGGTGACCAAATTATGAAACACTGGTACGAACACACCACCGTGTTCACTGTAGTGGTACTGTATTTTATGCTCCGGAAATCCTTATTTGCCGTGGTAATATGAAATCGCTTATTCGCTCACGTTGCTCGCATATAACTATGTATTGCCGAGGCTGGAAAGAGGGCGATCCGGTGACGGTTGTCACGTATGTAATTTTCGCCCGTAAGTAATTTTTGTGCGTAAATTTCGTATATATTTTATTTGCGGTGTTTTATTTTAGGGCTGCGGTTTAAAGTAGACAAGTGCTTGGAATGTTAAAAATTTCAGGAGACAAACTCCTGAGAGGAAGAGAGTGAAACAGTGAGAGATATATACGAAAGGGAAGGAGGTGTAACAAGTCAAGTAACTTGCTACTTGTAAACGATATTGAAACTGTGGAGTATGTACCCGTGTAAGGGTGGAGCCACTCGTCATCTTAGCAGCATCGTGCCTCCTCATATCTGGGGACTAAATGAGGACTCCGCGGTACCCACACCCGAAGAGGGCCAGCTCCAAAGAGATAAAAGATCACATGAGTGTTCCACGTTCATTTTTAGTAGCCACAAATTGCAATTGGTACGACACGACGGTATACCCGTCCCAATTTAGCAGTCTGACTGGGAAGTACTACCACCTTGCAGAATACCACGGCTACAATAACCTCATGTCGTATGCCTGGCAATGAGTAGGGGATGCCGTAGTAGCGGCGGTAAGACCCATTATGAGGGAGTGGCTATAGAAGCACTCACGGCAGCCTCTCGTACCGTCTGACGCAGATAATCACCGAGCACGGGTGCTTTGGGCAGCATCTGCGTCGGATGGAGCAAGAGCCAACGTCCGAGTGCCAACACTGCGATGCGAGCGAGGACTCGGGTCTGAGTGTCCGGCGTGGGAGACGTCGAGATGGGAGCTGGTGGTGGCCCAGGGAGTAAGAGCGTGGGCGGCTGGCACAGGAGGCGGGGCGGGAGCGGCATCGGGAGCGACGAAGGAACGCAAGCCAAGCTTCCCGCGTACGAACGCAACTCGTGCTTTGGAGGCCAATGAAAGACCTCCGCCCCCATGAGTGCAGGCCTGGGGGTGACGGGTGGAGCCGCCTGTTACCCTGGCAGTGTGATGAGTTGTGGACTCGGTGGTCCTCACACCCGAGGAGAGGGCCAGATCGAGAGAGATGGACCTGGGTTGGCGGGGTGCGAGGGATATTTAAGAGAGAATTTTTGTGCTGTCAGTGGGACGACCAAAGGCTTGTCCTGCTTTGTCCACTACACTGACGGCACAGAATCTCTGTTCTTACAAGGTCGACAGCACGGATGTGACTCTACTGGTGTTACACACGTTCATAGGTCATGGTAACCACTTTCCATCAGGTGGGCCGTGTGCTTGTCTGCCAGCTAAGTTGTATAAAAAAAAATATGCCTGTTAACCTCACCTTTGGCAACCAAAAACGATCCACAGGCGACGTGCGTTTTAGTCGGTTCGAGTCCAACATAACCTCTCCCACCGGCTGAGGTGTTGGGGGTATCAGTGGGGATTTTCCGCAGATTAATAAATACTTATATTAAAAAAGGTAGCCTGAGCTCACTGGAGAGTTTTAGTGCTGTCAGTGGGATGGGAAGACCAAAGGCTCGTCCTGATTGTTTCTTGTCTTTAAATATATTAAAAATGTTTACCGAATTAATTTCCGCGTAACGATAACTAAACGTACTTATATCACTATAAATTATGCCATTATTTTTTATGTGAACACAGCGAACCATGTTAAATATATGCAAAACGTACACAACATAATGAATGGCACAACTGACGTTATGGGGCAACGTACAGATAACGCCAAAATCGCTTAATACTAAAATATGTTTCAAACCTGTTTTACTTTCATCAATAATTCAATATATTGCAGTCCACTGCTGGGCATATGCCTCTCCCAGTAAGCGCTAGAGCTGCGCCTTCCGTATCCATTACATCCCAGCCACCTTTTCCAGGACATCAGTTCTAGGTGTTTACTTTTGAATACAGGTTATTAGTTGACTTTAATTGGTCAATATATTATAGAAAGATGTCAACGGTTAAAAATCCATTTCAAAGAAGAAGAACAAAGAAATTTGTACCCCACTAGAGTCACTGATGTATATGTATTATAATTTTTTGGAAGTATAACAATATTTTAATATTATTTTATTTTCTTTGAATGTTGTATGAAATTTTTCTAAAATGGTGTTGTAATCCTGAATTGATAAATATGCTATTATAACTCTTACAATATTAGGGGGAACCCTGTATCTCCTTAACACAGGCTACTTATAGTCTATTTAGGAGAGCAGTAACTCAACCAACCTATTGTAGAAGAACAACCCTATGTTTACAAATGTGCAACATTATTTACTCTGTGAAGCTACAATTGTGATTTATGAATAAATTATTATTATTTATTATTATTGTTAGGATAATATTAGTAGATAATTTCGGTTACGCAACACTGATTTCAATTAGGTTAAAAACAAGTTTAAAACGAAAACCAGACTACTGAAAAATCACACCCTAAAAAGTATTAAACAAGGAAAAATCTAGAATATTCGTGGTCGTATGCCACTTAGTCTAACAAAATGATACATTCAAGGGAAAAGTGGCATACGACCACGGCTATCCCAGATCTTTTCTTGTTTAATACTTTTATAACTCTTTTTTTTTTATTGCGGCAGGCAGTAAGTATAATTTATAAATATTTGATATGTGCTAATGCCCTTTCAGTTGATACCAATATCTTTCAAAATATTACTTACTTTATGACCACTAGAGGGCGCCACAATAGATTCAGTGACATATTATATAGCCTATAACCAGTGAACGATTAAGATGCTTCTAACGATACTTCATTTGTCCAGTTCTAATAAGTGGTTTAAGAGCTATGAGGGAACAAATGAACCTACATACATACATACTTACATACATAGCCTGTTAAAATCATAACCCTCCTTTTGCTTCACCCTAGTCAAGTAATAAACTATGCAACTGTAAAACACTAAGCCAGTAAGAAAAAAAAGCAAAACAAAATTATAATGCAATTCCAATGCGCTGTTATTCCAAGAGTACACTTGTCGACGACTGTACCAAAACGGTCTTCAATATCGCCACATATAAATTGACAAGTCTCACTTAGGCTCCGTAATGACATCTGGTCCAAGCTAATTAACAACCAACATAACTTGACCTATATTATACAGAATTATGTTCTGAATGAGATCTCATCATCGTTGGTATACGATAAAATTTTACATTATTTGCGAGAAAGAGGATCTCGTGTACATTGACAGTTATTATAATGTCTAGAGGCATAAAATTTTATAGGACCTATGCAAGATGAACTTTTAATTATATGGAACCAATGACTTCTTTGTACAGTCGGTACCAGATTGATTTTGACTAGCAATGTGCTCTAAATGATATTAATGCCTATTTTTGATGTTATATAGTATATATAAACCACCCGCCTGCCCCAAACCGCAGTAGCCTAGTGGTATGGGTAATGGACTGCTGAGACTAGGTCTCGGGTTCGATCCCATTTTTTACCCTGGCACACAACAATGACTTTTCGATGCTTTTCGAAGTTATGTGTATATTTATCGCAGGTTTATAAGTGCCCGGTTAATGGCAATAGACTCGCCACCTATTACATTGGGACCTAAACATAAACTGGCGAAATGTGAGTGCTAGCACCTCTTCCTACCCCTTCGGGGATATAGGCGTGAGTTTATGTTATGTTGTGTCATACTGATATGTGCTAGCAGGTCGCTCAATGGTATCTAAGCGAGCAGACTGTTCAAAATTATCTACACATAATGACATTTGTATTCGTATAAAAGAGTCATTTTGAGTACTTCAATAAATTTTGAGTAGTTTGCTAGTCCACATGGATCTGATGCTGACAGTACATAATATAATAGCTATGGAAGCTGTGGAATGATCTCCCTGCTGCGGTTTTCCCAAGCGCCTACAATATGGGGTTCTTCAAGAGGGGCATCAGAAGGTTTCTTCATGGTTGGTAGCGCGAGTGTAACACCCCTAGTATAAAAAATATAATTTTTTTAATACCACTTAGTTGGCAGACAAGCACACGGCCCACCTGATAGGAAGCGGCTACCATGGCCTATGGACGCGTGCAAAACCAAGAGATTCACACTCGCGCTACCAACCCAGCAAGCATTGAGAGTTTCTGTGCCGTCAGTAGAAGACAAATCAGGACAAGCCTTTAGTCTTCCCACTGACGGCACAAATTCTCCAGTGAGCTCTGGCTACCCTACTCACCGCTGGGAACACAACACAAAGTTATTATAGCTGCGGTATTCTGTAGGGCGGAGGTACTTCCCCAGTCAGACTGCTCAATCGGGCGGAAATACCGCCGTGTCCTACCTCCTACAAAAGTGTTGAAATTGAAATAAGTTAAACGGAGATGTATTTTACAAAGTTGTTTATTGTTAAAACTAATGTGTTATTTGAGATTAACAACGCTGAAATATCGGTTACTCAATGAAAACAATGAACATGGTAAATATACCGGCAGGTTTTAAACTATTAAAGTTAGAACTAATATTGCTATAAAATATTTCGCTTCGCTAGTCTTGTATGATTTTGGAATTATTAGATAGGTAGATATTTCTTTATTGTGTACACCAATAGATTGTCACATGGTATGTGTAAGTAATGGTGACCCTCTTTTCTGAGACATTGCCTTCAGCTTACCATCAGGCAAGGCGAAGTCTAATTGACGTGTTCTATATAAAAAAAAATGTTGGTTCTCAACGATTGAATGAGGCCGTGGCGACGGCGGCGGCGTTCCTCCCCATTTCCGGGGACGAGTTCGGGGCTCTGTGGTCCCCACACCCAAGGAAAGGGCCAGATCGAGAGAGACGGCCCTGGGTCGGCCGGGGTGCGAGGGATATGTCTGTTAACCTCACCTTCGGCAACCAAAAACGACCCACAGGCGTCGTGTGTTTTAGTCGGTTCGAGTCCGACATAACCTCTCCCATTGACTCCAGTGGTGAGGGTATCCGTGGGAATTAATCGCACGTAAAAAGCGTAGGATTTAAGATTGACATGGTCATTCACATTAATAGCATAAAACTTGCCGGGATATCACCATGTGTATTATTTTCGCTGAGTAACCGATATTTCGGTGTTACAAGCGCTATCGGCAAACTGTATGCGAAAGTGTTGATTGAGAGAGTTATGAAAGAAACCGATGAGAAAATATGGGATGCACAAGCGGGTTTTAGAAAGGGAATGGGATGTACGGATCAGGTCTTTTCATTGCGAAGCATAGCCAAGAAATTTTTGGCCAAGAGTCAAAAGGTCTATTGCGCATTTGTGGATTTGGAAAAGGCCTATGACAAAGTGGTGAGGAATGAACTTTGGTCGGTACTGTCTATGTATGGGGTGAGCAGCAACCTTATTCGAGGTGTGAAGTCTCTCTATGAGGACGCCAGAGCTTGCGTGAGGATACATGGGTCATACACTGAATGGTTTAGTATCCAAAAGGGGGTTAGACAGGGATGTGTAGCGTCACCATGGCTGTTTAACTTATTCATGGACAGTTGTTTGCAAGATTTGAAAGATAAAGAATGTGGTTTAAGAATGAAGAATTTACTCGTCAAATGTCTTCTTTATGCTGATGATCAGGTTTTACTGGCGTCATCGGCAGATGAGTTGCAGGAGATGGTAACAACTATGCATGAAGCTTTTGAGAGGAAAGGAATGAAAGTGAATGTTAGTAAGACAAAAGTTATGGTTTTTGAAAGAGATGAATGCGTGACAGAGTGTAGGATTTGTATAGATGGAGAAAAAGTGGAACAAGTGAATGAGTTCATATATTTGGGAACATTGTTTACGAGAGATGGAAAGCATGAAGAAGATGTTGAAAGGAGAGTGATGGCTGGAAATAGAGTGAATGGGGCACTACACAACTTTATGCGCAGCCGGAAAGTGTCCGAAAAGGCACTGTAACGTTTGGGTTTAGTAGGTACATACTATAGATACAATACATGTTTATATTTATGTAATGTAGGGTATCTGTATTTAGTCTCTAATAAACCAGTCTACCGCATACTTCCGTGTTTTACTGACGTACCACTGGCGACGAGTCGGTTTAGTTCGAACAAATTATTGTGCAATACGCGTGTGAACGTTGAAGCTAGTGTCCAAAATGCCAATCGGTAAACTAGAACC
The DNA here is from genome assembly GCA_963662185.1 of Eilema griseolum. NCBI lineage: Eukaryota > Metazoa > Arthropoda > Insecta > Lepidoptera > Erebidae > Eilema > Eilema griseolum. The sequence goes on from OY759252.1 coordinate 1,918,211, forward strand.
TTTTGATTTAAGTAGTAAACAATGGCAACCGTATATTCGAAGAGTTAGGCAGTATATTGTACTAAACGAGATAAAAGATACCCTCCATGTTCCGTTGTTAATTACGATTGTAGGTGAAGCAACGTATGCATTAATGTGCGATTTGTGTTCTCCGTCCCACCCCGAGACGAAATCATTCGAGGATTTGGTGAAATTGGTGGCAGAGCACCTGGAACCACAGCGGTCGGAAATCGCGGAACGACACGTATTTCGGTTACGTCGACAGAAAATAGGCGAATCGTTGACAGACTACCTGACAAATTTAAAACATTTGGCTACTACATGCAATTTTGGTTCGAATCTCGAGGAGAATTTGCGGGATCAGTTTGTTTCCGGGCTAGCAGGTGAGGCCATGAGATCGCGGATTTTCGCCGAGAAAAATATTCGATACAAGAAGGCGGTCGAGCTGGCGTTAGCACTGGAGGCGGCGGAAAAACATGCTGAGGTCAGCGGTTCGGTTACAGCGGGAGACTCATCGGAGGCGGCGGCCAGCACGGCGGGCGATGGCCTGCACTATACACGCGGCGGGCGATCGGGCCCGCGCGCGGGCTCGGCCGGCGCAACGCGGGGTAAGCGGGAGGCACGCGCGGGCGCATGTTGGCCCTGCGGTAAGGCGCATTCTGCAGTGAATTGCCGGTATAAAAATTACAGTTGCGATACATGTGGTGAAAAAGGACACTTAAAAGTGATGTGCAAATCCGGGCGCGCTAGCGGCGATCGGCATAATTACGTGAGTGAGGGGTCAGACGAAGAAATGTTCAGTATCAAAGTGACATGTCAAGGTAACAATCCTTACTTTATTCAGTTGTCGATCGATAATCAGCTGATAGAATGTGAAGTAGATACCGGGAGCCGTATTTCCGCGATAAGTGAAGATATATATAAACGTCAATTTTTTAATAAGAAAATTGTAAAGGATAACTTAATCCTACGTATCTATTCAGGTTCAGCGATTGAGTCGCGAGGTTTCATTGAGGTTGAAGTAACTTTCAGAGATGTTACAGCGAAATCTTTACGACTTTACGTCATTAACGGTGGAGCACGGCCGTTGTTAGGGCGCGATTGGATGCGTGCTTTGAAAATTACACAAATAAACATCAATGAAATCAACGATGATCAGTGGGTGAACCAACTACGTAAAGAATTTCCGGAAGTTTTTAGTGATAAGTTAGGTACATGTAAGCGCCTCATTCAACTACAGCTGACTGATAAGGAACCGGTTTATGTGCGAGCCAGACCGGTGCCACTGGCGCTTCGCGCGCGAGTCGAACGCGAGTTAGGTCGCTTAGAGGCGGATGGTTCTATCTATCGGGTTGAATATTCGGACTATGGAACACCCATAGTACCCGTAGTTAAACAAAACGGGGATATAAGGATTTGCGGGGATTATAAAGTAACGATTAACCCAAAATTAAAAAGAAACTATTATCCGTTACCGCGCATCGAAGAATTGTTGGCTAATCTCAGTGGAGGTAAAAAGTTTACCAAAATTGATTTAAAACATGCCTACGAGCAATGTATTCTTACAGATGACTCACAACCTTATACGGCTATTACAACACATGTAGGGACCTTCGTGTACAGAAGAACCCCCTACGGGTTATCATCCATCCCGGAACAGTTTCAGAAACTCATGGAAGAGACTCTGCGCGGGGTACCAGGGTGTGTAGTTTTTCTGGACGATATTTGCGTCACTGGAGTCAATGACCCAGACCATAAAAAGAACCTTACAGCTGTGCTTGAAAGATTGCGTGAAGCAGGCCTGACAATTAAGTTGAGTAAATGTAAATTTTTACAAGAAAGTGTAAAATATGTAGGCTTTATTATAAATAAAGACGGTTTGAGACCGGATCCCACAAAGCTGGAAGCTATTTCCAAGGCACCTAGACCTCAAAATATATCCCAACTTAAAAGTTTTTTGGGTATGATCAATTATTACGGGCGATTTATACCGAATTTGAGTACAACATTACAACCTTTGCATAATTTATTTAAAAAAGGGGTGACTTGGGAATGGTCACCTAAGTGTGAGCAGACCTTTATTTTAGCGAAACAATCCCTCCTGAGCGAGCGTGTACTGGCGCATTATTCGGAGGGGCAGCCACTTGTATTATCAGTAGATAGCAGCTCGTATGGCTTGGGTGCAGTTTTGGCACATCGCTACCCAGATGGCAGTGAGAGACCAGTAAGTTGTGTGTCGCGTACGCTTAGCCCGGCAGAGCGTAACTACAGCCAACTGGACAAGGAGGCGCTTGCTATACTGTTTGGGGTTACGAAACACCATCAGTATTTATTTGCGTGACGGTTCATATTGCGTACCGATCACCAACCACTAACCCATATTTTTGGTGATAAAGGGGGCATTCCCCAAACGGCGGCAAGCCGCTTACAGAGGTGGGCGGCTCGTCTGACAGCATATGATTTTAGTGTTGAATTTGTACGATCGGTGGACAACGGTCCGGCCGACGCATTATCGCGGTTACCGTTAGCTCAGGAAGGTCGTTCCGCGCACGGGGTAGATTATTTGAACGTAGTAGAAGAGTGTTTACCTATTTGTTACAAAGACATTGCGAAAGCAATAGAACAAGATGCTTTGTTATGTAAGATTAAAGGGTATGTCCTTTTTGGTTGGCCGTCAGAACCGAGCAGCGATGTAGAATGCCCGTACTTTACTAGGAGAAAGGATCTCGGGATTGAGCAGGGCTGCATTATTTACAAATATCGCATAGTAGTGCCACACAGTTTGCAAAATAAGATTTTAAATGAAATTCACGAAGGACATTTGGGAATGAATAAAATGAAGAGTTTATCGCGTAGTTATGTATATTGGGCCAGTCTAGACCGGGACATCGAGCAGGTGTGTCGGTCGTGTGCGGCGTGCCGCACGGTGCTCGATGCCCCACCCCGGTCTCAGCTGCACCCTTGGGAGTTCCCACTGCACCCCTGGCAGCGTATACATATCGATTTTGCAGACTGTGGGGGAAGACGTTACTTAATCTTGGTGGACGCGCACTCTAAGTGGATAGAAGCAGTTCCTATGCAGAGTACTAATCCGCGTTAGTACTATCAATGTGTTACGGAGTATTTTCGCGAGATTTGGTTTACCATCGCAGCTCGTTTCAGACAACGGGCCCCCGTTCTCTTCCCTAGAGTTTAAGGAATATTGTAAAAACAACTGTATAAAACACACGACTTCGGCACCTTATAGACCTCAGGGTAACGGAGCGGCAGAAAACGCTGTGAAAACCGTAAAGAAAGCAATTAAGAGAGCATTGTTTGAGGGGGTAGGTGTGGATGCCGCTTTGCATAAATTCCTTTTCCAGTACCGAAATTGTGACCACGCGACCACGGGCGTTTCTCCAGCTGTGGCCTTACAGGGGCGGCGATTGCGCAACCGGCTCGATGCGTTGCGGCCAGACAGGGCTGCCGCGGTCCGTGATCGGCAGGAACAGCAGATGGCTCGAGCTGCAGGGAAAGAAAGGGATTTTGACGTGGGGGATGTAGTGCTGGTCCGAGATTATTCAGCGAGGGGAGAAAAGTGGGCCGAGGCATCAGTCACAAAGAAAACGGGTCCAGTCTCATATAAAGTAGATATTGATAAAGGTATAGAATGGCGTAGGCACGCCGATCAAATGATTCCGAGAAATAGCAAGACTCGGTACTCGTTATCGCAGACGAGTGACGTCACGGTTACGAATACAAACGGTAAACCTGAGGTCGATAAGGAAGCTCATCTTGATTCATATGAAGATGTGTCGGATGGCGGTAACGATCAGGAGAAGTCACTTGTGGTCCAAAGTGAGCCGACATCAGTGGCCCAGCCACCCAATCGGTTACCGGCACCGCTGGCTGAGCCGCCGTCGTCCCCGCCCCCTGACGCGTCCGTTCGAGCATTGCGTGCATTAGAACGAGCTAAACGAACGATTATTAATTTATTAAAGTAAATAATGAATTATGTGTATAAACTGGAAATTGTGCATCTAGTTTGCTTATAGTTAGATTAAGTGGTTCGGTCGAGGCTTAGTGGGGAGAGATGTAACGTTTGGGTTTAGTAGGTACATACTATAGATACAATACATGTTTATATTTATGTAATGTAGGGTATCTGTATTTAGTCTCTAATAAACCAGTCTACCGCATACTTCCGTGTTTTACTGACGTACCAGGCACGACTGGCTGTACATGGAGGAGTATTGGTGCCGACTCTTATGTATGGTAGTGAAAGTTGGGTGTGGCAGAAAAAGCATCAGAGTAGAGTGAATGCAGTAGAAATGCGTGCGTTGCGAAGTATGTGTGGCTTGACCTTGAAAGATCGAGTGAGAAATAGCGTGATAAGAGAACGATGTGGAGTGATAGAAGATGTAGTGATGAGAATTGAGAGAGGAATGTTGAGATGGTTTGGTCATGTTGAGAGAATGAATGAAAAAAGACTAACAAAACAGGTGTATGAGGCGAGCGTGGATGGTAACGTCGGAAGGGGAAGACCTAGGCGCACATACCTGGACCAAATCGGGGAAGTTTTAGAAAAGGGGCAGGTCAGGAGTACTCTAAACCGACGAGCATGCATGAAGAATGTAATGAGAGTGAATGAAGCGAGAGTAGTATGTCAGGATCGTAGCAAATGGAGATCCGTGATCTCTGCCTACCCCTATGGGAGACAGGCGTGATTTTATGTATGTATGTATGTATGTACAAGCGCTATCATCACGGTGTACTGACGACCACCGAGCTAGTTGTTATTGGGCAGACCATATCAGTTTACCCTGCTCTGAGCTCGTTTGTTACGCGCATCGGCCCTATTACTATTTATACTGTTGATTGATGGCATTTGGTGGAATTTGTTGTTACACATATTGATAACTCACTTGTACTTTGACTTTACAATGACAATGTAATTGTAAACCTTTGAGGATGCCGTAAGGCGAAACCGGTCAGGTGTAATAAGTAATAAAGTAATGTGGAAAAGTACAAGTGAGTTATCAATATGTGGCCCTATTACTGTCCGCTTTTTTTAATAATAAATATAATAATAATAAACCGCGGTAGCCTAGTAGTATGGGTAATGGAATGCTGAGACAAGTTCTCGGGTTCGATTACAGGTTTAACCATGGCACACACCAATGACTTTTCGATGGTTTTCGAAGTTATGTGTGTATTTATCGCAGGTTTATAAGTGCCTGGTTAATGGCAATAGGCTCGCCACCTATTACATTGGGACCTAAAACATGAACTGGGGAAATGTGGGTGCTAGCACCTCTGCTTACCCCTATTCGGGGGTATAGGCGTGAGCTTTGGTTATGTTATTTCAAATCGATTAAGATAGAAAAAAAAATCGGTCCTGGCGGGATTACAACACACAAAACTCTCCAGTGAGCTCTGGCTACCATTCTTATCCATAGTTTGGAGTTTCCGATATTTCAAGAGCGCTGTTGCCAGATCATGGTGCTTGCAACAGTGCTGAAATATGGGAAGCTCCAAATTATACATAGTGTAGCGGCATCGCGTCGCATACGCAATGTCAGTGAATTCCTCGCCCGGCAGCGACGGAGCTCCCGCGCTCTGTGAAGCCAGTTCATACGAAAGGCTCGCTATCGACAGCCACATATAAACTCGCTCCACTTATAGATATTCTAAGTTAATATCAAGTGTTCTAGTTACTCGATTATAAGTCCTACATATTGTGAGACATTTGTGTGATCGGTAATAAACGTTATAAGTGTATGCCATCTTTTATTGAGATACTCCCACGTGAACCTATGGGCATAGCCTCTAAACATAGTAAATATTGCGAAAGCTCTAATAGAAACTTCTCCTTTTTAAAGTCGGTTAAAAAGTAAAACTACCAACGATCGCAATATCAGGGATATCATTTGAAAATTTAATTTGAATTGCAATTTAAATGCAGCGACGAACTAAAACGTTTTTAATCGAAAAGCAGTTAAAATATCGAGTTCCCGTTCGATGTTCATTCATTTTGTACAACGTTTTACTAGTTTGCATTTAATTTTGTAAGCATTTAATATTGAAATTAATTAATTGCACTTTCACACACATGAGGGAACCTTCAACTGTAAAGTTTCGATTCGCTCGTAAAAGTATTCGTATGCATGACAAACGTATACTTGTGCTTAATGGTTAAGGAGTCGATATTAAGATCGAAAGGTCTCGGGTTCGAAACCTGGATATTACATTACCGACGTGAACCCACACAAGCAATTTAGCTTACCTGGAAGACTTAGAAGGACTTAGTAATTTGGGTTCTAATATTCTTTATATGTATAAAGAAATTGTGTAGGGACACAGCGTTTGTGCAAACATATGCACATTCCAATTGAGGCACGTAATGAGCAGGCGCTAGAGAGCTCGTCAGTCACTCCCATAACGTTCACTTGTGCCCTGTCTCACCCCTTTCGCGAATTATTAGTTATTAATAACAGTGTAAGCCTTGCAATTTCTCGACCGAAATACCAAGTATCTCAAGTCTTAAGTTTCAGGTCGATGAACGACCGGCCTGGGGGTGACAGGTGGAGCCGACTGTCACCCTGGCAGAAGCAGGCTGCGGCGGTGGCGCATCTGGCGCGCCTCCCCGTTTCCGGGGACGAGTTGGGGACTATGTAGTCCCTACACCCGAGAAGAGGGCCAGATCGTGAGAGATGGCCCTGGGTCGGCCGGGGTGCGAGGGATATGCCTGTCAACCTCACCTTCGGCAACCAAAACGACCCACAGGCGGCGTGAGATTTAGTCGGTTCGAGTCCGACATAACCTCCTCCACCGGCTCCGTGGGAATTTTGCGCACGTAAAAAAAAAAGTCTTAAGTTTCATTTATCTCTCTCTTCACCTTCTGATTGCCGTGCACTACGAGGAGAAGCTAGGAGAGTTTTTTTTACCACTTAGGCCACTAAAACCACTTCCAATCAGGTGGGCCGTGTCTGTCAATTAAATGTTATAAAAAAAGTGAGTAATTCGGTTGATCCGACTACTGCAATCCTTCAGTTGCATTAGTTGTTGTAAAACAGCCTCGAAGTGATGATTATTCTCGGTTGCAACCGTGGCCTCTCAGAACAACACAAAAACGCATTTTGGGAAGTGGATACACTGGTTACCGACATCAAGGGCATCACACTCATGCTGCCTACTTTTCTTGAAAAACCCCATATTGTAGCTGCTTGGGTAAACTACAGCAGTAGATACGTAAATTATTTCACAGCCACAGCACCTGGCCCTTGATTCTACTAAAGCAAAACAACTACGACAGACACTGCAAAAAATGGCATTTAATTTAAAACTTTATTTATATATGAGCATAGATCACGGTGGCCACACCCGTATCTATGCGTGCTTTTACAGGTCTCATAGCGGTGACCTGGGCACGGCTCAACTGTTTCAGCATCTGCAGCGGTCGGCGGACAGCGTAATTGAGCAGTACCCCTCTGCTGAATTAGTATTCTTGGGGGACTTCAACGCCCACCACGTGGAGTGGCTGGGGTCTCCTAGGACTGATTTTGCGGGAAGGGCTGCTCATGACTTCGCTCTAACCTATGGGCTCTCTCACCTGGTGCATTCTATCACTAGAACACCAGAAATTGAGACCCACAGAAGCTCTATACTGGACCTTCTGCTGACTACGCGCCCGGATGAATACTCCATAAGCGTGGAAGCACCTCTTGGTAATTCGGACCACAGCCTCGTCCGGGCGCAAGTGACACTCGCGCGGCCTGAACCACCGCGGCCACCTCAGTGGCGGCATGTGTGGCACTACAAGTCGGCAGACTGGGACGGACTGCGAGAATTCTTCGCGTCGTACCCGTGGAGGCAGCTTTGCTTCTCTTCTGATGATCCAAGCTCCTGTGTAACAGCAGTCGCTGACGCGATTCTAGTGGGTATGGAATGTTACATCCCCAACCGCTGGGTCGCGACAGGAGCGAGCAAACGCCTGTGGTTTAATAGGCCTTGCAGGGAAGCTAGAGACCGCAAGCAATCTGCATACAAGGCTTGGACCACGGCTCTTGCCAATAAGGATCCGAACATCGCTGAAGTGAAGCGGAAGTTGAATGCGACTTCAAGGTCCAGTAAAAAGGCAACGTCTAGAGCAAAGTTTGAGTTCATCGGCAGAATTGGCGAGCGGCTTGCGCGCTACCCATCTGGCAGTCGTGCATTTTGGTCGCTCGCTAAAGCTGCTGAGTGAAACTTCTGCCAGTCTTGCCTTCCGCCGCTGCAAAAATCCGACGGTAGTCTGGCCCATGGCGCTAAGGAGAAGGCCGATCTTTTGGGTAATCTCTTTGCGTCAAACTCGACTATGAACGACGGGAACGCCGAACCACCCATCATCCCCAGCTGTGGTGCTTCGATGACCGAAATTAAAATCACACAACGGGTGGTCCGGCGCGAGCTTAAGTCCCTAGATGTTCGGAAGTCGAGTGGGCCGGACGGTATACCGGCGATGGTGCTTAAGCACTGTGCCCCCGAGCTGTGCCCTGTACTTACACGCCTTTTCGCACTCTCATACTCCGCGGGGCAGATTCCGGCCTCGTGGAAGACTGCATTCGTGCACCCTGTACCTAAGAAAGGTGACAGGACAGATCCGACCAATTACAGGCCTATCGCTATAACCTCCCTTCTCTCAAAGGTTATGGAGCGTGTTATTAATACACAGCTCCTGAGGTACCTTCAAGGAAACGATCTACTGAGCGACCGACAGTACGGTTTTCGCCACCGTCGCTCTACCGGTGACCTTCTTGTGTATCTCACAAACCGGTGGGCGCAAGCCATCGAGAGTCGCGGTGAGGCACTAGCGGTCAGCCTCGATATAGCGAAGGCCTTCGATCGGGTCTGGCACAAAGGACTTCTTACGAAGTTGCTATATTATGGACTCCCCGAGGGATTGTGCGAATGGATCTCCAGCTTTTTGTCCAACAGAAGCATCCAAGCCGTCGTCGACGGCAGCTGCTCGGACCGCATGAACATAAACGCTGGTGTCCCACAAGGCTCCGTGTTGTCTCCGACGCTGTTTCTGCTGCATATCAATGACATGCTGTTTGATGGCTCCATTCATTGTTATGCGGACGACAGTACCGGGGACACGTGTTACACGGGCCGTGCAAATATCCCTCAGTCCGAGGTGGAGAAGAGTCGCGAACAACTTGTGTCTGAAATCGAGACTACTCTCTCTGGAGTGTCCGATTGGGGACGACTAAACCTAGTCCAATTCAACCCCACTAAGACACAAGTATGTGTATTCACCGCTAAGAAAACCCCATTCATTGTAGCGCCGCAATTCCTGGGCACACCGCTTACCATCTCCCCGAGTATCGGGATCCTTGGTGTCGATATCTCCAGTGACGTCCAATACCGAAGTCATTTGCAGGACAAGGTTAAGTTGGCATCAAGAAAGCTCGGAGTGCTCAACATTTTACAATTATTTACAATTTATTTATTGTTATAATTGACATCTAAACAATTAACTAAATTTTGACATTTGATTCTATTTTCTATATTGACTAACGGTAATTTACTTTTCGTATTATGACACGATTTTATTACATTGACTAAGTTTAGATGGTGATTAAATAATTATGAATATGTTCGAAATAAAAGTTTATTAACAGATTGGTCTCGCATGATAATATGAATAAGTTTTATCTTTTTTTAATATAAGTAACCGTCGACTAATACTTTTTGCACACCAAAATGGTAAAACATGGCCTGAATATCACAATTACCTACTAACACCATATTTTGTACCCATGTTTAGCGAAATAAATGATTCTGATTCTGATTCTGATTCTGATTCTGATTCTGAACAGGGCGAAGCAGTATTTCACTGCGGGGCAGCAACTCCTTCTCTATAAAGCACAAGTCCGGCCTCACATGGAGTACTGCTGTCACCTTTTTGCTGGAGCACCTGCATACCAGCTTGACCCCTTCGACTCGTTGCAAAGACGGGCATTGAGGCTGGTTGACAATCCCATACTCACAGGTAGAGTGGAACCTCTTAGCCTTAGGAGGGATTTTGCCTCACTGTGTGTGTTCTACCGCCTATACAATGGTTTGTGCTCAGATGAATTGTTTGACATGATGCCCGTAGCTACATTCTATCATCGCACCTCTCGCCATAGGCAGGGAATTCATCCCCACACATTGCGACCTGAGACGGTGCGCACTGTGCGGTATGAAAGAAACTTCATCCCACGCACACTCAAGCTGTGGAATGACCTCCCTGCTGCGGTTTTCCCAAGCGCCTACAATATGGGGTTCTTCAAGAGGGGCATCAGAAGGTTTCTTCATGGTCGGCAGCGCGAGTGTGACACCCCTGGTGTTGCATACGTCCATAGGCCACGGTAACCGCTTCCCATCAGGTGGGCCGTGTGCTTGTCTGCCAACTAAGTGGTATAGAAAAAAAATCAATAGAAAAGAGTTTCATTAAACGTTTTCATTCTTTTTATTTTGAACTTTAATAGTATTAAATTAAAATCTAAATTTAATTGGATTATTTTGCAATGTCCGTGGTATGACATAGGTTTTATTTTAGCCGAACCAAGGCACTGAGCGTCAGTGGAATGGAGCCACCTTCATAGTTGGCTTTAATTCCGTTTTGAAATTTTAACTTTATAAGTTTTCAAATCATACATTTTACTGGGAGGTAGCATACGGCGGCATTTCCGCCCAATTGAGCAGTCCGACTGGGGAAGTACCTCCACCCTACAGAATACTGCGGCCATAATAAGTTTGTGTTGTGTTCACGGCGGTGAGTAGGGTAGCCAGAGCTCACTGGAGAATTTGTGCTGTCACTGGGAAGACTAAATGCTTGTCCTGCTTTGTCTTCTATACTGACGGCACAGAAACTTTGTGCTTACAGGGTTGGCAACGCGAGTGTGGCTCCTCTGGTGTTACACACATTGATATGTTACAGTAACCACTTTCCATCAGGTAGGCCGTGTGCTTGTCTGCCACTTAAGTGCTATAAAAATAGTAAAAAAAATGCTTTACCTAATCGCTCCCTTGGTTGTAAGTAATATTATGTATTGATAAGTAACAAGATACAATAAATTCATCGAAGAAAGTTAAACTTGACGTACAATGTTGTCTTCACCAGCAATTTATAGACATACTTTCATTCTCTACCCCTCAGGGAAATCAACCCTTTTACAAAAATAATCACGTCAAAACTCAACCCATTTATCACCGATATCAACAAGTAACACTTCAATTTCTGTATTCGTTTGTTCGTGTCAGTGTTCAGACCAGTTCAGGCATATCGAACCATCCATCAGGTTTTTAATCAGCTTCTGACTGGATAAAGTTTTGGTGTTTTTAGGGTTCCGTACCTCAAAGGAAAAATCGGATCACTTCGTTAACACTTCATTATCCGTCTATTCGTCTGTCTATCTGTCTGCCTGTTTGTCTGTCTGTCTGTCTGTTTGTCTGTCGGTCTGACTATCTGTCTGTCAAGACCTTTCAGGGACGTGTAATGGTATCAAGTTGAAATTCATACCACATACTTAAGCCTGTAACGATTTGAAACTGTACAAAAATCAAAATTTTAATTCAATTAATTCAAAATATATTTATTTTTACGTGCGAAAAATCCCCTCAGACCTCAGAAGCATGAAGACATACAGTCTATTACAAAACTGACTTTATGGCAAAAATCAGAATTAGAGGACAAGTAAAAATTTCTCTTTCTTGCTGTTATGTCTTGTAGCTTGCTGATATTCTCTAATAAATCTAACTATTAGGCTCAGTGTACCTATGTATCGTTGAAGAATCAAGTCCTTCTTTCCCTTTTCACTCCCCTAAAGGGGTGAATTAAAACACAAAACTTTTCTAATCCCGCGAGCTTGCCTTAAAAAAGTTGGCCTGAATTCATTTATCATAGTCAATTACGTTGAGCTTCTCTCGGCATGATTAATTCAGCCATTAGAGGGGTAAGGAGGGAAGGTGAGGGGAGGTGAAGGGGGGGGGGGGAGTTTGAGATGTGTGGAGGTTGTGCGAGAAGTTCCTTGGTGACTAAAAGGGTACTTATAAAACTGTGAATAATTTGTCTCATGTTACTTTATTTACAACGAGCTTCAGAGGACTTTACGTTTACCTTTATTGTACATATGGAGAATTATTGGTTGCAGCCTTTCAGTTTGTTAATAAATACTTACATATAATCACACCTTTAGGTTAGGCCACATTATAACAATATAACGGCTACATTACAGTACAAAAAAACACAGAACGCAAAAAGAGTAAATAAAAATATATTTTTTTTTATTTTCTCTTTTTCTCTTCTATAATTTATATACTTTGGCGGGTGAGGTTCCCCGTCATTTTGATGACATTGACAAATTTGACATTTGACAAGTCAATGTCATATCTGTCAGTAACGAGACGTGACGTGTCACACGGCACACATGAAGCATACAAATATTTGCACTAAACAGGAATTGAACCAACTTCTCAATTAAATGCTCCACTCGCGATAGAAATCATCGTATTTTAAAATTAGCCAGCTTTGTTTTCAAATTAGCGAACAACAAAAGACAAAGGTTTATGTAAACAATATATGTAATATGTCCATGTTTCGTACCATTCGGACCCTACCTGTTACCCCTTCGGCAAATCCGGGAACAACTTAAGCTGCGAGCTTAGAGCAGTCTGCTATTAATCCTTCCTTGGACCGCAGATATTCCAGTTTGATTCAGATTTATTCACTTGTTGCATAATGGATGAGTATGTCCATCTTTGTTTTATAGTCTGTAAATTTATAACATTGATTCAATTTTGTGTTATTAAGTAGTCCCACTTTATTGTAAGTGAATACAGTGTTATGATGACACTACCCTACAATGTTTGTATTTAACAATACATAACATAACACATAACATAAACTCATGCCTATATCCCCGAGGGGTAGGCAGAGGTTTAGGTGCCAATGTGATAGGTGGCGAACCTATTGCCATTACACGGGCACTTATAAACCTGCGATAAATACACACATAACTTCAAAAAGCATCGAAAAGTCATTGGTATGTGCCATGGTAAAATCGAACCCGAGACCTCGTCTCAGCAGTCCATTACCTATACCACTAGGCTACCGCGGTTTCCACATACAAACAAAATATAATACCCGTGTGGTTCTCGGCAGAGTAGACTTTAGACTACCCCATCTCTTCCCATGTGGTGTCGTACAAGGTGACTAAGGGATAGGGCTGTTTAACATCAGACAGATTTATACAGCCCAGACAGCCTCAGATGGATGGCTCGAGTCAACAATAATGCTCGGTAGACGGCAATAGGTTCACCTCTTATTACGTGGGGCCGAATTCAATTATTGGTTTTTGGGGTTTATTCGCCTCTGCCTAACCTTCCGGGGATAAAACGGACGACGACGTGATTTTATGTAAAATATAATTATAAAAATATATTTGTAATGACTACTCCGAGCCCACTTTCAACTAAGTTGGATTATAGACACAGACCGCGGCAGCCTTGTGGTATGGGTAAAGGATTGCTGAGTCGAGGTCTCGGGTTCGATCCCAGGTTTACCATGACACACATCATGTGTGTATTTAAGAACCTATATATATTTAATCTACAGTCCTTATAGAACCAAACGCATCTCTTGTTAATATACGCCTACCTCGTACTAGCTCTGCACCACCCTATGGTAGTTTGGCAGAGGATGCCTACGGCATTAAGTCCGCCAATGTACATTGTGCATAAAGTATAAATAAATAAATACATTGGGACCTAAACATAAACTGGCGAAATGTGGGTGCTAGCACCTCGGCCTACCCCTTCAGGGATAGAGGCGTGAGTTTATGTTATGCTACCTGTAATGAATACCACAGATATTCGTATGGCAACCGGATCTGACGGTATTTAAAACGTACTCTACGTGGCATGGAGTATATGCAGTGACTATAGACTAGAGAGAATAAATACTCTTTTATTACACCAGTAATATTAATAAATAACATTAATTTTTCATTCACATTCTACGTTTCTTCTACATTTTACATTATTTATCAATGTATTTAAATGTCTATTTATACTCTAGATTGATGTAACTTGGTGGAATTTGTTATTACACATATTGATAACTCACTTGTACTTTTCCACATTACTTTATTGCTTATTACACCTGACTGGTTGCGCCTTACGGCATCCTCAAAGGTTTATAATGACATTTAAGAACATTCCTATTAGAAACATTGCGACACTCCGAGTGAGTTATCAATATGTGTATTTAAATGTCATTGTACGGCACCGGTCAGGTCTAATAACTAATAAAAATACTGTGGAAAAGTACAAGTGAGTTTCTAAATATGTGTAACAATAAATTCCACCAAGTGCCATCAATGAACAGTATAAATAGAATAAATTTAGTCTTTTTTTTCTCTCTCCTCTTTCTCTTAGCGTTAATTCCAGTCGCATCCGAAGTCCGCATTACCTCGGAGTCTGGGGTCCATTTTACCAGTCCAACTGCGAATTTGGCTATGTAGTTATTGTCTGAAAAATTCCCACGGATATATATAATAATATACCATTTACTTTTAAAATAAATGTAGTATAAGTAAATGCGAAATCTGTGGATCATAAGTTAGTTATAAAGGTTTTATTTTTCAGATAATATAAATCCATTATGTTAGTAGGTATTATTAGTAACGACTTAGATTATGATTTCGCCCCTTCCCATCTTCCAAGTATGACGGATTGCGCTTGTGCTGCTGCGGCATCTGCTGAGACCCTCAAACGGCGAAAATATGATAATATTACAAACAATTACATATTTGAGCCGTTTGGGGTTGAAACGCTGGGTTCGTGGGGTCCGAGCGCACGGTCGCTATACAAAGAAATATCAAAACGACTGGTCGATGCTTCGCGTGACTAAAGGGCTGGCCTCTTTTCGCTCAACGGATTGGCATTGCCATCCAACGGGGCAATGCCGCCAGCCTTTTGGGCACATTACCCGTCGACATCGATGGGGAGGAATTCTTCGATGCTTAATTTGATTCTTTTGTATCCTATTTCATATTCTTGTAAATATTAGTTTATATCTTATTAGATTAGTTTACATGTTAATAAAAATTTAATATATTTAAAATCAAATAGAAAATAAAATATTGACGTGCACATTATTATATTTTTATTTTTATTAATTATTTTATCTCCTCCTCCCCCCCACCGGAGCTGGTACAGGAGGTCATGTCGGGATCGAACCGATTATAAAACGCACGCCGTCTGTTCGTCGTCGGTTACTGGAGGCGAGGTTGGCAGGCATATCACTCGCACTTATAAATTAATTGCACTTAAAGTGCCCGGTTAATGGCAATAGGCTCGCCACCTATTACATTGGGACCTAAACATAAACCGGCGAAATGTGGGTGCTAGCACCTCTGCCTACCCTTTCGGGGATATAGGTGTGAGTTTTATATGTTATAAATTAATTCTTTAACATTAACCAAAAACATATTCTTTAACAGATAACTTCAGCAATGTAAAACTTAAAAATATATTTAGGGTCCAAATTAACTGTTCAAAGTAATCAGTTATTTTTAAACCACAAAAGAGGTTGTTTACTGGCTGCCGATTAGACTAACCCCGCTGAATACTTACACCTAACTAAAGTATATACTTCCTAATACATATTTTTTTTCAGTAATAAGGTCAGGGAAATACATAGAAATTTATAAAAAAAACCGCTCAAATGTGAGTCGAACTCGCGCACGAAGGGTTCCGCACTATTTATCTAACTCCGTTTCATTTATATTACTTACTTTAATATTTTTTATATGTGAACATATTCTGTAAATATTGTTTGAATGAGAAACGAAAAAACAAACTAATAACTATCCACACTTTGTTATAGTTAAGACAATTAAAACATGTCCATCCAAAGGTTGCCTGTAAGAGATTGCTTGTAGCGGTAAGGCCACCATTTGTACATTTTTCACAATGTTTTCCGTACATGTACTGTAATTTATTGGTATACAATAAATATTTATCTTATCTTATCTTAAATAACACGCGTGTTATATGGAGCTCTCTTAAATATCAATTTTCTTCTATTTTAATTCGGTATTTTGACGTTATAGCGGCAACAGAAATACACATTCCGTTATAATTTCAGTTGTCTAGCTATCTCAGTTCATGAGATATAGCCTAGTGACAGACAAACAGACAGATGAGTCTCATTAATATGGCTCCGTTTTCTAATCTGAGGTACGGATCTCTAAAAAACAGCAAGCACAAACAAGATCCCTAGTTTCCAGCCCACCTATCAGCTAACGGGACGTTGAGTCACACGGTTCATCTCACTAGGTGTGGACAGAGGGCTCTGAAGTGTGAGAACAGGATATATGAAGAGCAGCTAAAATAACTGACTGAATATTTTTTCAGAGCTGAGTAAACATTAGTTTGTTTATATACGAAGTACAGACTTGTCAAAGGTTAGGAGTGCAGATAACGTCACATCTAAATAGTTAGCAGTCGATTCTTTGGATGGCAGAAGCAATTAATTAATTATTTTTCTTTACAAGTTGCATATTTTTGTTTGTTGCTGTTTAAAAATAACGAGTGAACCATAGATTAAAACACAATGGAATAATAGCTTATATATTGTAATGGCTACTGATAGAGTTGGGACGGCTGGCTAGTGTTGTCGTTACAATTTTTTTTACAAATTAATTTTATAATAGTTGGAGTCTCTCATACATATAATCACGCCTTTATTCCCGAAGAGTTAGGCAGAGGTGAATTAACACCCACATTTCACCAAACCATTAAATTCAGTCCCACGTAATAGGGGGTGAGCCTCTTGCCGTCATTCGGGCACTATTATTTACTCAAGCTGTGCATCTGAGGCTGAATCTGAGCTGTCTGTATCTGTAAAACAGATCTATTTCTTATTCGTCTTGTACGACACCGCATGGGAAGAGATGGGGTTGGCCAAATTCTACACTACCGGGTACCACACGGGATCGAAAATTGTAGTTGGCGCAATGTGGGTGTTAATATACCCTGCCTACCCCTTCGGAGAGTATAGCCATGAATGTACATATATTCTAATAAATAGTTTTTTTTATTACTTATAAGTATAAACAGTCCCACATTCATGTGATAATATAGTGTTTTTGAACGTGACTCTTCAAAAACCTTTGAAATAATAAAAAAAATAAACATCGCTATTAAATTAAAGTGGCGTGTCACCCCCTTATCATATGCGGAAGGGTCTTTATCCCTTCCCTAACGACTTCCATGACATGTGTCAAGGTATGTTAATAGTTTGCGGGGTTTCGTTGCCGAGGACACGAAGGTGCCGGTGGGGTCTGCGTGTGGGTTTCATAAGTTCCACAGCAACAGCTGTCTGGACAAGAAGATTTATTTTTATATTATTAAAGCAGTGAAATAGCGGTTAACTAGTCTAATGAAGTGTTTTTTTTTTTTTTTTTTTTTATATACGACACGCCAACTTGACCTCACCTCGCCTGATGGTAAGCTAAAGGCAAAGTCTCAGGAAAGAGGGTCACCATTACAGACACTAAGTGCTACAATGGTGGCACTCAGCTTGGCGGCCTCATCAGATGCTTTTTCACGCCCCGCTTAAAGGCCCCGGGACTGTAGGAAGAAGGAAACACGTGTGCTGGTAATGAATTCCAGGTCTTGGTGGTGCGGCAAAGAAAAGAGTCTCCGAACCGCTTGGTTCTTGCTCGTATATTCTGCACAGTGTGAGGGTGACATCTAAGGCCTGCACGTGTTGTCCTATGTAGGAAAGGAGATGGTGGGATTAGTTGGAAGAGCTCGTCAGAACACTCACCGTGGTAGAGACGGTAAAATACAGCCAAGGAAGCAATATCTCTACGCATCTGCAAAGGCTCGAGGGTGTTCGTGACCTCAGGGTTCCCAATAATTCGGACCGCGCGTCGCTGCAACCTGTCGAGAGCATCTAGTAGGTATTTCGCGGAGCCATCCCAGAGATGCGAGCAGTATTCCACGCAGGAGCGAATTTGTGTCTTATAGAGAAGACACCGCTGCTCCGGCGTGAAAAAACGTCTCACTTTGTTTAGGAGTCCGAGTTTCCGCGAGGCTGTTTTGATGATGCTCTCGATGTAATTTCTGTTATTCAGTTTGCAGCGAATATCCATGCCTAGGATATAGAGATTGTCCTGCAGTGGAAGTGGCGTGCTCTGAAGAGTGGGAAGGGGAAGGAAAGAAGATGCCTTTGCTGTGAACGCACAAGCCTGCGTCTTCTTGGCATTGAACTCGACCATGTTCTCGGAGCCCCATTGAGAAATGTGATTCAAGATCCGGTCCAGTTCAGTGACAAGAAGCTGTCTTTTTTCCACGATATCAGACTGTTTGGCCGCAGGTTGTCCGTGATAACTCCCGTGTAAGGTGCTATCGTCTGCATAGCAATGTATGCTGCCGGTGGACAGCATGTCGTTGATATGCAGAAGAAAGAGAGTGGGAGATAATACAGACCCCTGCGCACAGTGTATTATTTTGCCTCAGTAGCGGACATCCTCCTTTTATAGCCAATTTCGATAGATATAATCGTATTACAGCATTATATGATACACCAGAATGAAAATATTGCTTGGTTTTTTAAACATATAGCTTCTTCTGAAAGGTCATTGAACTTTGACAAAAAGATTTTTACAAATTTAGCGCGATATAATGAAAATTTATATTAGTTAAAATTACCAAATAATGGAGGAATATATAAGTAATTGAGTGTAAAAATCACAAGTCTGTAACTATCCTGAAATAAGAAAAAAATTTTTTTTTTCAAATTTCAGAAAAATAAAAATAATAAATTTTCTAGAAGATTGTCGCATGCTTTTTTGCTGGCAAAATATACTCCAGTAATGTGGCTTCCTTTATACAAACTTTCGTTTATTTTTGTTGTAGGACAGCTGAGGTATGACGTTTCTAAGTTTTTTTAAATTTTCTATGGAAATAGGGTTGTCACAAAAAAATTATAGAGATCCGAAATTTATAATATTTAAATTGACGGAACGTTTGAGATAGAGTTAGACTGGCTTAAATTTTTAGCATGATTTAGTGATACAGCCCTATTTTGAACCTAAGGTATTGCGGAACTCTTTAATTTTCGTTTAAAGTTTGTAAGACGTTTCAGACATAATATGTATGTTTGTCAGTCGCGGATGGCAACGTGTTAATAATCACATAACCTGGGAGTACCTCCACGCGATGAAGGCGGTAACAGATTTTACTGCTAAAACTACATAGTATGTAGGTACATATTACTTTATGTACTTAGTACTATTATTATATATATATATATATATATTAGTAGTATTACTTCTGTGCAAACATATAATTGGTATTATATGTCTGTTACATTACACAAAATATTAATTCACGGTAGACAAATAATTGATTCCAGCTCTTTACCAATAGATATGTTGTCAGAGCAAGCCGGGGAATCTAGAAACAAATTTTGGCGTTAAGATCGTGACCATCATACGCGCAAGTTAGATCGGAAAACCACTATCACTGATTTATTTCACCGTGGACTCGAATATCCGACCCATATTCATTATCCCACAACAAACGTCGCAAACAAAAGATGCCTTTACCCCCTAAAGTTCTTTCTTTATTAGAAGTGACAACTGATAATGTTCAGTATTACCCCTCTGAGTAAGATGTCCAATTTGCAGAGGTGGAGTTGACCACAAATGAACTATTAATAATTTCCGACAACGAGGGCACATAAACTGCATTGTCAGATCAACATAAATTTCATAAATCTTGGGCCAGATAACCAAGGTTGGCGGCAGGTTTTCACTATATTTTGATACTTTGATCATCCAGTCTGTAAAAAATTAATACTAAAAAGAAGCTTCCTGACTGGTTTTAAAAAGGTTCTTCGTTAAAATTTGTGCTTTTATTTGTTTTTACGTCATAATTCAACTAATTATTACGTGATTTTGATGTTTCTTTGCTGAACTATACCATAGACTTGAGAGACAACCCTTACTAAACACTTAATAACTGAATATCGCAGCTGTCCTAAGCTCGTAGCATTTAATTTTTTTTGTGGCAGTAGTTATAACTGCAGTTAACAATTTGGTTTTAAAAAAACACGCGACGGACAAACGTCTTTAAAAAATAAATGAAATAATTGAAAAAAAAAATATTCTCCCAAAATTAGACAAGATTATTTCACATTTTTTTTATAAATCGGTACCTAAATTATAACAGTATCATATAAAAAAAATCCATGAATAAGAACGAATAACAACGGAGATTAATGGTTTTTATGTTTTTTTTTTCGATTTCCACAATTTCTCTGAAACACAAAGTCACTGAGATATAAATTCAGGAGTTTTACTATAAATTTAGTTTGGTTGTTATCCATCTTAAAACATAAAAAGAAGAGGATGGCCGCTACTGAGGCAAAATAATATACTATGCCTCGATAACTTCGATATTTTCCGTGAAGCGACTGCCAATTCACTAGTTGAGGACTTATTAGGGCTCCAACTACCCGTAATGTAGATGTTCGTTTGGAAACCGGGACCAGACCAATGAAAATACCCAATGTTTATGCATATAAATATTTGCACCAAGCGGGGATCGAACCTGCGTCTCCTGCATAGCAGCTGCGTTCACTACCACGCCACGTCTCAGAGGCTATCAGTTTTGATTCAAAATAATAACAAATAAAAAATAATATAATGACAACTGAACTATACCATAGACTTAAGAGACAACCCTAACTAAAAACTTGAAAACTGAATATCGCAGCTGTCCTAAGCTCGTAGTGTCTAATTTTTTTTGTGGTAGTAGTAATAACTGCAGTTAACAATTTGGTATTAAAAAAACATGCGACAATCCAAGGATACTTCTTAAAAAAAATAATTTAAAAAAATTGAAAAAAAAAATATTCTCCCTAAATTAGAAAAGCTTATTTCACTTTTTTTTTATAAATCAATGCCTAAATTATAACAGTATCATATAATAAAAAATCTATGATAAAATAACGAATAACAACGGAGATTAATGATTTCTATGGTTTCTATGGACTTTTCTCGATTTTCCCAATTTCTCTGAAACCATGCGAGATAAAAATTTAGGAGTTTTACTACATATTTAGTTTGGTTGTTGTCCATCATAAAACATAAAAAGAAGGGGATGACCGCTACTGAGGCAAAATAATATACTGTGCTGCGGTACGCCAGCATTTATTTGCAAGAACTCCGAAGCCCGTCCATCACAGAGGACGCGGATACGGCTCTCCTGCAGGAAACTTGCAATCCAGTTGCACAGTCTAGGAGGCAGACCAAAGGCTGGTAGCTTGGAGAGAAGCGATTTGTGCCAGACTCTATCGAAAGCTTTGGCGATATCAAGACTAATTGCCAGTGACTCGCCGTGCTTGTCCATAGCCTCACCCCAAAGATGGGTAACGTATGCTAGAAGATCACCCGTTGACCGTTTCGGCCTGAAGCCATATTGCCGGTCATTAATTAAGGAGTGATCCTCTAGGTGACGCATGAGCTGTTTGTTAATGATGTGCTCGAAGACCTTGCACAGCACTGAGGTGGCGGCTATGGGTCGATAGTTGGCTGGCTCTGAGCGATCCCCCTTCTTGGGGATCGGCTGTACATTCGCCTCTTTCCAAGCCGAAGGCACTGTACCCGAGCTGTAGGACAGTCGGTACAGCCGCGTAAGCATCGGAGACAACTCCACTGCACATTTTTGTAAGACCACCGCTGGAATACCATCCGGGCCACTGGCTTTCCGGACATCGAGTGATTGAAGCACCGCACGAACATCGCATTGCCTGATACGTATTTCAGGCATTACGTGGTCACCATTGGGTAGTGTCGGCGGCTGTATACCGCAATCATCGACTCGGGAATTGGCCGCAAAGAGATTTACTAGCATATTGGCTTTCTCTTGCGGTCCATGGGCCAGGGATCCATCAGGGTAGCGCAGCGGTGGCAGCGAAGGCTGACAGAAGTTGGCCTGCACGGCTTTGGCCAGTCGCCAGTATCCACGGCTGCCCGTGGGATGTGCCACTAGCTCTTGACCAAGCCGCGCAATGCGCAGGGCATCCGCTTTGACGTAAGCCCTCTTGCAGACCTTTGTGGCTCTGTTGTACGCCGCCTTGAAGTGGCTCACATTGGGATCGTGCGTGGCACGCGCCCTTACCCAAGCGCGATACGCGGACTGCTTTTGATCAACAGCCCCCGCACACTCGCGCCCGAACCAAGGGCGCACTCCTCGGGCACCGGTGACATCAGTGTACGGAATATAGTATTCCATACCCAGACCGATCTCACCGGCAACAGCAGTAGCACAATCCGAGGGTTTCTTACCTTCAAAGCAGCGTTCAACCCACGGGATGGACGCAAAATAGTTGCGCAGCCCATCCCAATCTGCTGACGAGTAGTGCCAGAGACGCCGCTTCCCCTGCACGGGTCGTGAAGGCGCTATAATTGGCACCTTGGAGCAGACCAGACAGTGGTCGGAATTGCCTAAAGCGGCTTGTACCGAAACACTGTACAGGTCTGGGTGACTCGTCAGCAGAAGGTCTAGCAGAGAGGGTGCTAGGCCCAACCTTCTTGGTATTCTAGTGACCTCGTGTACCAATTGGGTCAGGCCATGCGCCAGAGCAAATGCATGGGCGGCTCTTCCCGCATGGTCTGTTTTGGAGGAGCCCAACCAGGTTTCGTGGTGGGCGTTAAAGTCCCCCAAAAATACCACTTCGGCGTTCGGAAACCGTTCCTGCGCATCATCTGCCGCCTGACTCAGATATTCAAAGAGTCGAGTTGTCTCAGCATCTCCTGTATGGGAACGGTAGAGGCACACATAGATCTGACTCGTAGAGCCATGGTCTACGTGTACCCATAGGGTTGAAAAGGATGGGTCCTCAAGGCAGCGCAAACGGCGACAACAAACATCCGCCCTAACAAACACGCACACCCCGGCTTTTGCACGGAAATTTTCCTCGATAACATAGCCGGGGTAAAGCAAGTAGGTCGTGTCATCAGGGCGGCCTATTTGTGTCTCCGTGAGAAAGAGCATATCTGGTTTCGCCGTCTCAAGGTGTTGGTGGACGGCGTTGAGGTTCGCATGGAGTCCACAGATGTTAGTGGACTCCACCTCAAATAGCGAGCTTGTGGGAGTCTGTAGAGCCGCTGTGTTGCCCAATACTCTTAAATGCGCTGCCATGATGAAAAGGAGAAAAGGGCGTGAAAAAAAGAGGTGATTGTCGTCGCAGCACCGCGTGACAAAGTGCGGGATATTGGTTTTGTCTATGATTATGAGGCATGGCGTGAGCCGACACGCCGTACGGAAGGGCCCAAGTACCCCCCCGAATATGGTCGCCTGGCCCCCACTTCCGGTCACCAACCGGCACGACGAGCCATACCGGGATTATGCGCGGTCTGGTGAGGCAGCCTTCCAGGGTGGTTAGTCCCAGTTGGGCCTCTGTACTATACCGCGGGCGGCCAGCGGCACCACCGTTTCTACGGGTCTCCCTGACCGGCGCGTCGCCCCGCACCATCCTCACTAGACTACGCCAAGACCCACTGGTCCCACTAGTGCTGCGACCACCATCACCCCTACCCGGCTATGCATTTGCTGATCCCTGAACGCAATCCAACCGAAATTGAATTACTATGAAGGGTTTTTCGCAATATTGCACGGTGGTACCAACCCGGTCGAAATTTGTGACAAATTTGTGCCGTCAAATCTGTTTTTTTTATACCACTTGGTTGGCAGACAAGTACACGGCCCACCTGATGGAAAGTGGTTACCGTGGCCTATGGACGTTTGAAACACCAGAGGAGTCACAGTCGCGCTGCCAACCCTGTAAGTGTAGAGTTTCTGTGCCGTCAGTGTAGAAGAAAAAGCAGGACAAGCCTTTAGTCTTCCCACTGACAGCACAAATTCTCCAGTGAGCTCTGGCTACCCTACTCACCGCTGGGAACACAACACGAAGTTATTATAGCCACGGTATTCTGTAGGGCGGAGGTACTTCCCCTGTCGGACTGCTCAATTGGGTGGAAATACCGCCGTGTCCTACCTCCTTCAAAGTGTTCAATTAGGCTGTTTCCATCATAGATAGGCGAGGACTAAAATAAATGCACGCTGAGTTTCTTGCCGGAGTCTTCTCACACACACAAGTGGCATTTTTTTTTTTTAATAGAATACAAGAGGAATGTATAGAAATTACATATGTTTACGATTCTCTTAGAGGTAAAAAAATTAAGTTTAAAACCAAAACCCGACTACTGAAAAATCACGCTCTAAAAAGTATTAAACAAGAAAATTAAATATCCAGGATAGCCGTGGTCGTATAAGTACCACTTTTCCCTAGAATATATGGTTTTTTTAGACTAAGTGGTATACGACCACGACTATCCTTGATATTTTCTTATTTAATACTTTTTAGATCGCGATTTTATCAGTAGTCGGGTTTTAGTTTTAAACTTAATTTTTTATTTACATTATTTTAGGGGAAACAATAAGTATAACATGTATATGTATATATATGTATAACATATTTGAAATGTGCTAACTAAGCCTTTTCAGTTGATACCAAACACGACATTTGGTGAGAGCCCCACATACCCGGAGCCCGCGGTATGTGGAGGTACATTTTTTCCTGCCTAATCAAAAAAGGACAGAGTAAAATTTGTACCGCTCCATCTCTTCCCATACTATGTCATATAAGACAACTAAAACTAGCTTATTATCAGACAGATATACACAGAGTGAGAAATAGCGTGATAAGAGAACGATGTGGAGTGATAGAAGATGTAGTGATGAGAATTGAGAGAGGAATGTTGAGATGGTTTGGTCATGTTGAGAGAATGAATCAAAGAAGACTAACGAAACAGGTGTGTGAGGCGAGTGTGGATGGTACCGTCGGAAGGGGAAGACCTAGGTGCACATACCTGGACCAAATTGGGGAAGTTTTAGAAAAGGGGCAGTTCAGGAGTGCTCTAAACCGACGAGCATGCATGAAGAATGTAATGAGAGTGAATGAAACGAGAGTAGTATGTCGGGATCGTAGCAAGTGGAGATCCGTGATCTCTGCCTACCCCTATGGGAAACAGGCGTGATTTTATGTATGTATGTATGTAAATATACACAGACCAGACTCCTCCTCAGATGTATGGCTCGAGGCAACAATAGTGCCCAGAAGATGGTAATTAGCTCACCCCCTATTACGCGGGACCGAATACAATGATTGGTGAAATGTGGGTGTTAATTCAACTTTGCCTTACCATCCGGGGATAAAAGTGTGATTATATGTATGTATGATATGTACGCAAAATCTTTTACACCCCATACACCCCTAGTTCACACAGTCACATGCTCACTGAATTAACAAGCCTTCCAAAATGCGTGTACAAAAGCCTTTATCCCAAACAATGCTAGCACCTGCGTCCCAATTATATGATCAAACACCCATTAGCACCCGCTGATCGTATCGCGAACGAAACCGAAGTAGATATATCGTTTTGTTAAACGTTATTAGCACTTTTGGAATAGCTTGGCTTATTAGTACAGCGGGAATTTAACAAAAATGGGGTATTACCGACTTATAAGAAATTTCGTAGCTGCGTGATTCTCGGCAGAGTAGAATTTGTACTACTCCATTTCTTCCCATGCGATGTCGTACAAGGCGACTAAGGGATAGGGCTGTTAAACATCAGAGAGATATATACAGCTCAGACTCAGCCTCAGATGAAAGGCTTGAATCAATAATAGTGCCCGGAAGACAGCAATAAGCTCACCCCATATTACGTGGGACCGAATTTAATTATTTGTGAAATGTGGGTGCTTATTCACCTCTGCCTAACCCTCCGGGGATAAAGGCGTGACTATATGTATGTACGTAAGAAATTTCGAGTAGTGGAAGTCTAGTGGCTTGGAATCCAGAGAAGAGCCATAGTTGAGGCAAAATACTACCTTACCTAAGAGATAAGCCTCAGCGGAACAGTAAAAACTCAAGTTTTTTTTTTACGTGCCAATCCCCATGGATAGCCCCTCACCGGAGCCGGGAGAGGTTATGTCGGACTGGAACCGACCAAAACGCACGACACCTGTGGGTCGTTCTTTGGTTGTCGAAGGTGAGGTTAACAGGCATATCTCTCGCACTCAGGCCGACCCAGGGCCATCTCTCTCGATCTGCCCCTCTCCTCGGGTGTGGGGACCACAGGGTCCCCAAATCGTCCCTGTAATACATAAGGTCAAAATTGTACAACAAGCAATGCTTAGGTACACAATAATGGTATAGGTATACACATACCTTTGGTTTGCTTGATTTGTTGTTGGTTTGCCTGATTGTTTTGACCAGGTTACACCGGCCGTGGTCTCGGGCTGACTGGCTCGAAGACGGCGGGCTCGCACGCCCGCCGTCTTCGAGCTCATGATGTAGAAGATTCTTCCTTTACCCGCATTAACATTATTGTATATCATGGAACACGATAGTTTAAAAGTTAAGCAGTGCTTAGTCCATGTACTAATCAAATAACCCGCCACTGATCACTCCCGGTGCAAAAGTGCTCATAACATTTGCTGCATTGCCACGTTGGATTTCGATTGACCAGCCTTTGCACTAGGAACGACCCGGAACGAGTGTCACCGGTCGCCTCGATGAGCCTCTGTCCGATTTCTTTAACAAGGCCTTAAGCTCTAGTATATAATTATATAAATATATAAATACCTAAAATATACATAGGTACTTAAAAATTCTTTTTACTGAACCTTCACTTTGAGTGAGTAACTTGAACAGTATTTGCACTGAGAAAAGCAATTTGCCCATACTAATTATTGTAAAAGCCGTATACAATTTGAATGGCAACTTCTACTTTTTAATAAATATTCTTTTATATTGTTACAGGTAATGGATTCTTTGTTCTACAGTAGCTGTAAGATTTTTCTAGAACTCTCAAATGGAAGGCACTGCAATCAGTTGGTATGTTTAACTTTAAAATCATTAAGTGATAAAATTATTTGTTATTGTCAAAATTTCATACTGTATGATATGCTATATGTATGATATCTTCGAGCCCTCTTAAAACGTTCCTAGGCCTTGGTAAATACACACATCAACAAAGTCTAGGGAACAAGGACATTTCTAGTTTTTATTTAAAAACCCTTTCTTGTAATAGTGAGTGTTTTATATAAATAGAAGGGTATTTTTATACCGTTTTTAATTTTAATTTTAATAAAAACATTTTCATACCAATTTTTTTTTTTTAAGAAAGAATTGAATAGTGCCAATATTGAGTATTACAACCTTCTATGATTAGGCACAAAAATAACGAGGTAGTAAGAAATACAGTAATTAACCGTACTTTAAACGTTTTTAATAATCTGTAGGACCTCCTAAAGCATTAGCAACAGCTCGACAATGGCGTGGCATACTTAGTATGAGATTGTCAATCATCGTCTGTGGAATATGGCTCTGTATGGAGCCTCTGCGAAGGTGTAAAAAAAGTTGGTCTTCAGTGTTCAGATTTTCCAAAGAATCACTGAAAGCTCTTCTCCCAAACAAATCCCAGGCATGCTCTATGGGATTGAGGTCGGCAGACTGAGCAGGCCATTCCAACGTCGTCATATTGTGCTCGCTTAACGCATTGACCACTACCCTCGCGGTGTGTGACCGTGCATTATCTTGCATGAACATAAAATCTTGACCGAACTGCTGTCGATGAGGGATTACCATGGGGTGTATAACCTCCTGAATGTATTGGTTTGCATTCAAATTGCCCCGTATCCAAACGAGGTCGGTCCTTCCACCAAGGCGAATTCCAGCCCATACCATGATTGTTCCACCTTGGTAAGGATGAACTTCTTGTGGATTCTGGAGACGACTCCGACGTCCAGGAACTCGCCATATACGCACTCTTCTCGAATCAGGATGAAAACCGAAGGAAGATTCGTCGGAAAACAGAACCCGTGCCCATTGATGGTCGGTCCACTGTAAATGTGCGTTAGCCCACAATAAGCGACGACCTCGATTTCCACGTCGAAGAGCTGGAACCCTAAGCGGTCTGCGAGCATAAAGATTGGCTTCGTGTAGTCTTCTTCTGACAGTTTGATCGCTAATAACCACTTGATGCTGAGACTGGAGGCCTGCGACCAACTGACGAGCAGTAATCGTGGGTTGCCGCCTTGCGGAATTTTGCAAGAAACGATCTTGTCGCGGGGTAGTAACCCTATTTCGTCCCCTGTGACGTTCGGCAACATCCCCTGTAGACCTGTAGCGTGCCCATAATCTGCAAATTACGCTTGGTTGGGTGTTGACAGCATCCGCTACGTCGCGTTGAGTTCGTACAGCTTGCAGCATACCAACAGCCCTTAACATCTCTTCGCGACTTAAATGACGACGTGACATGATGACTACAGTCACAAAAATGCACAAACCATACGTAAAAGACGTATTATTGATAATAAACGTTATTTACAATCAATTTTTTTTTTTTTATTTTGCCTCAGAGAAACTGCACAATCAAACACTTTTAAAAGTTTTCCCTCCATATTCGAAAATCATTACTTATTTAAATTTATTTTTAAATTTCGAACAACTCTGTAATCTACTTTATTCTATTTTTATTTATTTGCTGCCAGTTATTTGCAAAACAAGATTTACACGAAAAAAAAAAATTGGGGTCATCTTGTTCCCTAGACTTTGTTGAGGTGTTTATAATCTTCGTTTTGTATCTTAGCAGTATAAAACGATAAATTAACAAAAAAAGCTTTGTCTTCCTTGTATTTTTATACCTCGATACAATTCCAAATAGGCTAAAACTTCGCAAACACATTTCCAAAACAGGAAAGCTGCCCGAAACAATCCGACACAATCCGAAACACGGTGATAAGACGCGAATATTAAATAGCCTCTCACGCTTAGCTCTGTAGGACTACCATAGAACGAAGTCGCGAATAGTCAGTTCTAAGGAAACATTTATCCCGAAATCGAATCTGAAGATTTGACACTTAATCGGTTCAGGTTAAATCCGACCGTAAGAAAATCGAAGTGACTTCATGGAACCCGTTTTTTTCGTTTGGAAATTTTAACTGATCTTTCCTACTAATTGGTTATTAGTCTCCGTCTCTGGTCTCTGGTTTCTTAAAGGAGCTGATCCTCTGTAAGGCAGCCCAATAAGGTAATCCCTCTGCACCTCTTCCTACATTCCTAAGTCCTTTAAGAGGCGCGTGAAAAAGCATCTGATGTGACCGTCAAGTTGTGTGTCGCCATTGAAACATGGTACGTGTCTGTAATGGTGACTCTCTTTCCTGAGACTCTGTCTTCAGCTTACCACCAGGCGAGGCGAAGTCTAATTAACGTGTCCTATTAGTTTAAAAAAACCTTGACTGACCCTAGGCCAACTACAGCTTTTGAGATGGGCGTCTCGGTACTTCGTGGAACCTGTAAGGGTAAAGTTACGTCTTTCGAATGTTTCATGGTAGCCCCCTGATTGATGTTTAAATTAACGTGACGTAAGGGATGTACTATCTCAGAATTGGTAATTAGTGACGTGATTTCGATTGTTTGTTTAATCACTTTATTTAGACTTATTACTCCCAAGTGAATAAATTCTGCTTTGTCTTGTGCGTCCACACCACAACATACATATATATACTTACGCTTGTAAGTCCACGAGGACTTAGATAGAGGTATATTAACACCCATATGTCGCCGACTATGATTTTCGGTGCCACGTAATAGAGGGTAGGTCTTTTGCCGTCAAAGGAATATTATGTTGTTATGGGTTGTGTTTACTGTCAGATGGAGAAAAGCGCTATCCCTTAGTCACCTTCTGCGATACCCACGCGAAGGAATGGGGTGATCCTATTCTGCAACTAGAGTTGAGGCACGCTATAATGGCAGTTTTGACACGACTGGTAGACAAGTATACGGCCTACCTGATGGAAAGTAGTTACCGTGGCCTATGGACGTGAGCAACACCAAGGGAGTCACAATCGCGCTACCAACCCTGTAAGCACAAGAGTTTCTGTGCCATCATTGCAAAAGACAAAGCAGGACAAGTTTTGGTCTTCCCACTGACAGTACAAAAACTCTCCAGTAAGCTCTAGCTAGCCTACTCACCGCCGGGAACACAATACGAGGTTATTATGGCTGCGGTATTCTGTAGGGGGGAGGTACTTCCCAAGTCAGACTGGTCATTTAGACGGAAATACCCTCGTGTCCTACCTCCTCTCCTTGGTGTGTGAAGTTTGTTTTCTTCTGTTCCAGTCTCGCCTTATTTTTCTTTAGTTATTCGTCCAAAAGAAAAGAAAACGAGCAAAACCAGTCGTGTCAAAACGGCCATTATAGCGTGCCGCCACTATATAAGTGAACACATCAGCTACTTGTTCATAAACGTATAAATACATATATACATATAATTACACCTTTATCCCCGGACTCGACGACTACAATACTATTGATTTTTAATTAGTATTTTTTGAAAATTGTATTTTCTTAATAGTATAGATAGATATAGCTACGAAGATAAGGTTGCATGTCTAATCTCTGTCATCTTGTCTCTAAGCATCGTTTCATTTAGACTTCACCCAAAACAGCATAATTTTACGACCAATCTCGTCGGGTCGATGATAAAATTGCAGATAAATTTTGTAAAGTAATCGCATTTTAGGGTTTCGTAAGTTGAAAGAGAAAATGTAACGTTTAAAGATGGTTCAGTTTTCTGTATAGTTTTTCTTTTCGGGTAGTAATTAAGTTTTTTAGTTATACGAAGAAGCGTGGTTCCCAGCAGAGTAGAAATTGGACCACCCCATCTCTTCCCATGTGGTGTCGTACAAGGCGACTAAGGGGCTGTTTAACATCGGACAGATATATACAGCCCAGACTCAGCCTCAGATGCATGGCTCGAGTCAACAATAGTGCCCGAAATATGGCAATAGGCTCACCCCCTATTACGTGGGACCGAATTCAATGATTGGTGAAATGTTGATGTTTAATTCACCTCTGACCAACCCTCTGGGGATAAAGGCGTGATTATATGTATGTATGTATGAATAATTTGACAGCCTCTGTGGCGTAGCGGTAGTGAACGCGACTGCTACGCAAGAGGCGCGGGTTCGATCCCCGCTCAGTGCAAATATTTGTATGCATGAATATGGGTATTTGCATTGGTCTGGGTGTTTCTATGTATAATATGTATGTATTTACAAAAAAAAAGTATTTAAGTATGTTTATCCGTATTCTAGATTCCATAACACAAGCTAGATAAACTATGCTTACCGTGGATCTAGATAGCGTTGTGTAGAATGTTGTAGAATATTTATAATCATCTTTTTTTCATCGTGCGAAAAATTCCCCCGGATACCCGCTCACCAGAGCCAGTGAGAGAGGTTATGTCGGACTCGAACCGACTAAAACGCACGCTATCTGAGGGTCGTAAGTTGACGGAGGTAATGAAAAACCATCTTGGAAAACAGTATGAATAGTAAGCCATTGTCAATATTTGAATTTAAACTACCAATGTGTGTCATGTTTTGGGTAATTAGTGTATGGTGACGGACGTCGGAGTGCCATCACTGCGACGCGAGGACTCAGGGCCGCACACGCTTATGTGTTCGGCGTGGGAGACGCTGAGACGGGAGCTTGTGGCGGCCCTGGGAGTGAGAGTTCTCATGCTCTCCACCTTGCTCGCGGCGATGGTCCGCTGCGCGGATGCGTGGGCGGCCGGCGCCTCCTACTGCGAGCAAGTAATGCTCGTAAAGGAGGAGGAGGGGCGGGTGCGGCAGCGGGTGCGAGGTAGAATCGCAAGCCAAGCTGCCCGCGTACGAAGGCAACTCGGGCGTCAGAGGTCGATGAACGACCTCCACCCCCCATGAGTGGGTGGAGCCGCCTGTCACCCTGGCAGAAGCAGGCCGCGGCGGTGGCGCGTCTGGCGCGCCTCCACCGCGGCCTGCTTCTTTCCGTCGTTTCAGGGGACGAGTTGGGGACTCTGTAGTCTCCACACCCGAGAAGAGGGCCAGATCGTGACAGATGGCCCTGGGTCGGCTGGGGTGCGAGGGATATGCCTATCAATCTCACCTTCGGCAACCAAAAACCAAAACGACCCACAGGCGGCGTGCGTTTTAGTCGGTTCGAGCCCGACATAACCTCCTCCACCGGCTCCGGTGGGGAGATATCCGTGGGGATGTCACGCACGTAATAAAAAAAAACAGTGGACTGCGATCGGCTAAATTGATTGATTGATATAGGTGGTATGTATATCTCAACTTGTACCAAAGTAGTAGACTTGTTTTTTGTCTACAGAGTTTGTATATAGTTCTATTCAAGAATATACAAGTGTGATTATAAATGTAAATTCTTGATGTAGGTAAACGTTTGCCAAGTTAAAATATGAACAGTCACAATTAATATTTCATTTGAGTTGTGCTACTGCGTCTCTGAAGTTTCGGAATTAACGTAAACAAACTAACAGAATACGTGATTATGTTTTGTTGGAAAATGAGGCAATTGCGTATTTACCCAACTATTAAAGTTTTTTTTTTATCTAGGACACGCTAACTTGACTTCACCTCGCCTTATGATAAGCCAAAGACAAAGTCTCAGGAAAGAGGGTCACCATTACAAACACTAAGTAATGTTACAATGGTGGCATTCAGCTTGGCGGCCTCATCAGATGCTTTTTCATGCCCCGCTTAAAGGACCCGGGATTGTAGGAATAAGGAAACACGTGAGCTGGTAATGAATTCCAGGTCTTGATGGTACGGCAAAGAAAAGAGCCTCCGAACCGCTTGGTTCTTGTTAGTATATTCTGCACAGTGTGAGGGCGACATCTTAGCCCTGCACGTGTTGTCCTATGTAGGAAAGGAGAGGATGAAATTAGTTAGAAGAGCTCATCAGAACACAGAACACAGAATTACCGTAAATAAAATTGTAATAACTAAAAATAAATAAAAGCCGCGTGGTTCCCGGTAGAGTAGAATTTGGACCATCCCATCTCTTCCCATGCGGTGTCGTACAAGGCGACTAAGGGCTTCCCTTAGCCACTTCACTTATCCACAACCACGATATCGAAGCATTGCAGTTAGACAGTTGTTAGACATTTTAGGGCTCTGACTACCCGTAACGATTGCCATAGATGTAAGAAGGCAACCAGGATTGAAGGCTTAACGTGCTCTCCGAGGCACGACCAGACCAATACTAATATATATATATTACTAGCTGACCCAGCAAACGTTGTTATTTTTCGGTAAATATATTAGGGTTTACTACCCTTAGCATTTAGGGGGATGAGAAATAGATGTTGGCCGATTCTCAGACCTACTCAATATGCTCACAAAATTTCATGAGAATCGGTCAAGCCGTTTCGGAGGAGTACGGGAACGAACATTGTGACACGAGAATTTTATATATAAGACTAGCTGACCCAGCAAACGTTGTTATGCCATGTATTTTTATTTCAACAAAAATAACTCATTTACTAATGTAAGTGTGCGGGGATTTACTAATAATCGAAAGATAAAAATCGCGATAGAAAAATAGGGGATGATTGTGAAGGGGTGAAAATTTAGGGTTGTATGTATTTTTGTATGTTGTGTCATAAAAAAATAAAAACAAAATTTTTTGCCTAAAACATAAAGAATAAAATTTAGGGGTGGTCTACCCTTAACATTTAGGGGGATGAAAAATAGATGTTGGCCGATTCTCAGACCTACTCAATATGCTCACAAAATTTCATGAGAATCGGTCAAGCCGTTTCGGAGGAGTTCAAGTTGTCGAGTGTCGAGCGAACACCGTGACACGAGAATTTTATATATAAGAAGATATTATATTCTACGACATTCTACACAACGCTATCTAGACCCATGGTTAGCATACTAACTTGTATTATGGGATCTAGAATGTGGATAAACATACGTAGATACTTTTTTTTTTTTGTAAATACATACTTACATATTATACCTACATAGAAACACCCAGACCAATGCAAATATACCAAGTATCGGGACTTCTCGCGAATTATATTTTTTTTGGAACTTACTATTTCTGCCGACGTTTCGGATGCGTTGCAGCACCCGTGGTCACGACTTGACTAGTCTTCGAGCGTCGAGATGTATGCGGGGAACATTTTTTGAGCGCCTACCCACCATTACACTTATTATGAATGGTTAGGCTGGCGACACACCACACTCACTATGTCAGTTTTTAACGGCACTGTGTTTTTTGGTTTTAGTATCTTAATCACTGGATTCCACGTTCCGGATAGCTTGAATCCATCTTCCCTTAGCTATCCGGAACGTGGAATCCAGTGATTAAGATACTAAAACCAAAAAACACAGTGCCGTTAAAAACTGACATAGTGAGTGTGGTGTGTCGCCAGCCTAACCATTCATAATAAGTGTAATGGTGGGTAGGCGCTCAAAAAATGTTCCCCGCATACATCTCGACGCTCGAAGACTAGTCAAGTCGTGACCACGGGTGCTGCAACGCATCCGAAACGTCGGCAGAAATAGTAAGTTCCAAAAAAAATATAATTCGCGAGAAGTCCCGATACTTGGTATAATTATGAATTCACACCGCGAAAGTTTAAAAATAACACAATGCAAATATATATATTCATGCAAACAAATATTTGCACTGAGCGGGAATCGAACCCGCGCCACCTGCATAGCAGTCGAATGCTCTACCGCTACGCCACGGAGGTCGTAATACCTACATTCATGCATACAACATTTGCACTGAGCGGGGATTGAACTCGCGACTCCTGTATACCGTTCACTACCACAATGCCACAGAGGTCAACACACACACTCGTCAAATTAATAAACACCCCGTCATTTTTGGTTCGGGAGGTTAAAAACATGGGTTGGATCGATGCTTGATTTTGGAATCTTTATCTGTTCCACATACACATACATACACACAATCAAGCCTTTATCCCATCAGGGTTAGGCAGAGGTGAATTAACACCCACACTTCACCAAACATTGAATTTGGTCCCACGTAATAGAGGGTGAGCCAGTTGCTGTCTACTGGGCCCGATTGTTGGCTCGAGCCTTGTGTCTGAGGCTGAGTCTGAGCTATATCTGTCTGATGTTAAACAGACCTATCCCTTAGTCGCCTTGTATGACACCGCATGGGTAGAGATGGGATGGTCCAAATTATACTCTGCCAGGAACCACGTGGCTATTATAATGGATTTTAATGCTATTCTTTCCATCTTAATTGGTTTAGTAGAACCGGATGTATCCGGGCAAAAGTTGGAATAAGCGTTTGGAACATGTTGGAATTTTATGAAATTAAGATTGCCTGACAGAAATCGCTTTTAGCGATAAGAACGCCCATTGTACCGATTCCGTTGTTATAGATTTTAATAATTATATATATTATCGGTATAACTACAATAAAGTGAATATAATAAATCAAAAAAAATAATTAATCTAATACCCGACTACTGAAAAATCACACTTTAATAAGTATTAAACAAGAAAATATCAAGAACAGCCTTAATCGTATACCATTATGTTAAAAAACAATAAATTCTATGTAAAAAGTTGGCTTAAAACTAAAACCCGACTACTGAAAAACCACGCTATAAAAAGCCGATATTCACAAACTGTCAAAATCATAACCCTCCTTTGTCTTCGCTGTAGTCGGGTGAAAAAATAAGCCACATTTACGCAAGCGGAACCGCAGGCATTTAGCCACTGTACCTAAATACTTCATAAATGAAAGGATAGCTTTTGACTTTTGCTTTCATTATTAAGTGCTACATCAGATTTTCACCGCAGTATTTAAATCAAGTCTGATTCAAAGTTGACTTGAGACCTGTTGATTTATTTCAACTATTTAGTAGAACTCCTTTGTGCCAAAGTGCGAATATTCTAGAAGGTCAGCTTGTAAGATCTAGGTGAATAATATTAAGTTTATTTGTAGCTCGTAAATATTAATATTATTTGAGGGTTGACTAGGTAACTCAAGAGAGTAGGTACTTGTTATGGAAGCGGAGGCTACTCAGGCGTCAGAGGTCGTAGAATAACCTCCGTCCCAAGCGCGGGAGTTTTTTTTTTATTTTCGTGCGAAAAATTCCCCCGGATACCCCTCACCAGAGATAGTAGGAGAGGTCTTTTTTATACCACTTAGGTGGCAGACAAGCACACGGCCCACCTGATGGGAAGTGGTTACCGTGGCCTATGGACGTATGCATCACCAGGGGTGTTACATTCGCGCTGCCAACCATGAAGAAAACCTTCTGATGCCCCTCTTGAACTACCCCATATTGTAGGCGCTTGGGAAAACCGCAGCAGGGAGGTCATTCCACAGATTGAGTGTGCGTGGGATGTAGTTTCTTTCATACCTCACAGTGCGCACCATCTCAGGTCGCAATGTGCCTATTCTGCCTATGGTGAGAGGTGCGATGATAGAATGTAGCTGTAGGCATCATGTGAAACAATTCATCTGAGCACAAACCATTGCATAGGCTGTAGAACACACACAGCAAGCCAAAGTCCCTCCTTAGGCTAAGAGGTTCCACACTACCTGCAAGTATAGGATTGTCAACCAGATTGATTGAAATTTTAAAGTATTTAGTTAGCTAAATACTCAAATCGATTAAAATAGAAAAGTTTGACTTCCGTCTGAACCGATTCAATTTTTTCTAACGTAATCGATTAATAATTATTGATTTCCCTAAAGTCAAATTTATACAGTAACATTTTTTTTATACCGCTTAGGTGGCAGACAAACGCACGGCCCACCTGATGGAAAGTGGTTACCGTGGCCTATGGACGTGTGTAACACCAGAGAAGCCACACTCGCGCTGCCGACCTTGTAAGCACAGGCTCTGTGCCGCCAGTGTAGAGAACAAACGCACCGTTTACCTTTAGTCATCCCACTGACAGCACAATTTCTCCAGTGAGCTCTGGATACCCTACTCACCGCTGGGAACACAACACGAAGTTATTATGACCGCAGTATTCTGTAGGGCGGAGGTACTTCCCCAGTCGGACTGCTCAATTGGGTGGAGATACCGCTGTGTCCTACCTCCTAAAAATATAACATAATTACCTCAAATGAAATTCAAATCAAATCAAATCAAAATCATTTATTGCTGACCAAAGGTATTACAAAAATTTGTAATGGATTATTTATCTTACCGTTTACGGCAAAGACTTGCAACTCTGACAAAAAGCATCACACCCTAGTCTTGTCCGTCAAGAGATTTTGGTGGTGCAAAATATAAATCAATTAAAATGAAAACCATTTAAATTCTCAAACTTAACATTCCAGGAACATCTCAAAATTCACCTTGAATTTCATTTTCCTTTCTGAACGCTTACACTTTGAATGATAAGATAAAAGGAATTTAAAACTTCAAAAAAGTTCAATCAATTTATTCCCGGTCTTTGGTTGCTCGCCAAAATTTCACCCGGCAAGCGATCGCAGATAATGGTGTGTTCACACTGACTCTCCTCGACGCCTATCGAGAAGGTAATTGAAATTGATTCAATTTTAAATAATTCAATGGTTTGTTTGTGTCTCTGATGCTCTTATTTTATGGTGGAGGCGTTTTTGTGGACAGTTTCTGTTTGTTTTTACTGTTTTTACATGGGGTGAGTAGAAAATTAGAAAGATGAAAATGTTATGGATGTTTTCATTTTAATATTATTATCACAACATAAACTCATAAACTCACGCCTATGTCCCCGAAGGGGTTAGGCAGAGGTGCTAGCACTCACATTTCGTCAGTTAATTATCATTAAGCTAGTAAATCATTAAGTATAAAGTGCTCAATATTAGGGATGTAGTTTTGTGTACCCTCATATAGTTCGTACTCTAGGAGTACGAAGGTTACGAGGTGTATCGAAGAAACAGGAAACATCTAATTCTGTCTACTCCTTATTATAAGACATGTTTGGACGTTCAATCTTCAATTGCGCTCAAACTTTTAATCATATATAACTGAAATTTAGTACAGTGATATATTTAAAATATAGTCTCAATTATAATTTAAGCGGGGCGTGAAAAGCATCTGATGAGGCCGCCAAGCTGAGTGCCACCATTGTAACATTACTTAGTGTATGTAATAGTGAACCTCTTTCCTGAGACCTTTAGCATACCATCAGGCGAGGTGAAGTCAAATTGGCGTGTCATAGATAAAATATAAAAAATACTCGGTCCACTCCTCTGTGTTGATGAATCAGTTAGGACAAAAAAAAACCACGACATTCTACAACGCTATCTAGACCCGTGGTAAGCATAGTTTAACTAGCTCGTGTTATGGAATCTAGAATGTGGATAAACATACTTAGATACTTTTTTTTGTTAATTCATACATATTATACATAGTAACACCCAGACCAATGCAAATATACATATTTATGAATACAAATATTTGCACTGAGTGGGAATCGAACCCGCCTCTGCATAGTAGTCGAATGCTGTTATACATTACAGGTTACTCACATCTCTTGTTATAATAATGCCCATACTATGAGAGGCACTCGCCTCTTAACTGTGCAAAGGCGAGTAAATGTGGCTAGTAGCGTGAACGGTGCACTACATTCCTTTCCAGACAGAGGTCAGTCGGTGCCGAAGAAGGTGATCGATGCCGCAGTCGGTATGAGGTCACTGCGCAGTATGTGCCTATAATATTGGTTTGTAGAGAGAGGAATATAGAGGAATTGAGGTATGCAGGAATATGAGAATTACGTGATTTGAAAAGTATCTAATACACTCGAGAGCAAAATGAATTAAAAAGGTATGCAACCAAAATTATGTACCTATAACGTCGGAAGGACTGCACCAAATGTGAATTCTTTTTTTTTTTGTTTCCATTATTGTAAGGATATATATATATATATATATATATATTAATAAGTATGTCGAATTGTTCTGGATGTTTCTATGTATAATATGTATTTATAAAAAAGGTAATTATATATAGGTATATATATAGGTAAGCATGTTTATCCGCATTGTAGATCTCATAACACATGCTAGGTAAACTATACTTACTTTAAATCTAAAATACAAAATGTCGTAGAATGAAAAAAACAAGATATATATAAAGTTTATGGAAACTACACACAGACACACACACACACACGCGCTCCCGCACACGCAACTACTCACACACGCACACGCACACGCACACGCACACGCACACGCACACGCACACGCACACGCACACGCACACGCACACGCACACGCACACGCACACGCACACAATACTTAGAAATATTATTGGTTAGCTCTGCTCTAAGTGATTATGAGAAGGGAAAAAGGCGTTAGTATATTTTATGTATTTTTTAGTCTGTGACCACGGCCGGTGTAACCTGGGCGAAACGTCAGGCAAAAAAGATATGTGTACCTATAACACGATCTCTTAATTCCTATAATATCTTTTATGTAGGTCCTATGTATGAAAATAGGAGGATTAGTTAGGATTAGTCTATAAATACTTTCATGAATGAAAGTATTTAGGTATAGACTAACTATGACATTATGAAGGTGGTACCAAGTTCTCAGGAGACAAAAACACAAATCAGGTCGAATATTCCGTTATTACAATCAAAGGTCATAGGACATGGGGTCGACCCCGTCTGTCAGGGCGCAATAATGAAAATAATAATCTAAGACAAATGGTAGCAACGAGCTCCCGAACATTTCTCAATATCAGAACTTGTTCAAACCTGGATTAAGGTTCGGGTGTAAAGTATAAGAGATAGCGAGGTTTTGATCGGAGCGGATCTCTTTTTTACTCTATGGCGTTTTTATTATTATTTCATAGCCAAACAAATAAGTTTAAAACTAAAACCCGACTACTGAAGACTTAGTCACTTAGTACACAAAACGTAGTCTTCCTTACCACAGAACAGTTAAAAGAGTTTTCCTTAAATGTTCTTTGCCCCATACCCGTGTAAGATGTTATGGAATTATTACCTTGGGCGTGGGTACATAGTAAGATTAATAAAAATTTGCTTGCTGAAATAATATTATGTATTATTATTGTCCCTGTAAAATCAATTAATATATTTAACTTATATTTAATAAGACACTTTGTACTTTTCCACTGTACATATTTTATTTTTCACCTAACCGGTTTCGCCTCCTGGCATTTT
This sequence comes from Eilema griseolum, assembly GCA_963662185.1. Taxonomy (NCBI): domain Eukaryota; kingdom Metazoa; phylum Arthropoda; class Insecta; order Lepidoptera; family Erebidae; genus Eilema; species Eilema griseolum. Next base: position 1,958,342 of record OY759252.1, read on the forward strand.
CTGAGGTGCCAATACAAATCTTTGAGAATGCCGTAGGGCGAAACCAGTCAAGTGAAAAATAAAATACAGTGGAAATGTACAAAGTGTTTTATTCAATATGTATAGCAGGATCCACCAAGTGCCATAAAACAATAGTATATACAGTCAAATCATACAATTTTAAGATATAAATTGACATCCACTTCACTTGCAGCGCATTGCCGATAATGCCCTCTTAATACAAGCAGCCTCTTGTAACTTAGACCACTCGAATAGCTCGAGCTTAGTTTGAAAGGAGTTATTGGGACGGAAACGTTCAGGCGGATAGAACAATTTATTGATATATAGTTAACTATATTAAATTATTCGATTACTTTTTGTTTTATAAGTACCTAATCTTTATTCCTTACGCTTGTATGGTTTTGTGAGCGAGTGGGGTTTCATGTTATATTACAGAGCTATAGTTTGTCGATAGGGATTTGTTGAAACAAATGTATGGAATTATTACTTGTAAGGGGCAGTCTTATTTTTGGTACATGTGCAGGTCTTAGATGTCATCCGCACACGGTGCAAAACATCCGATCAAGAACCAAGCGGTTCGGAGACTCTTTCCTCTGTCGCACCATTAAGGCCTGGAATTCATTACTAGCTCACGTGTTTCCATCTTCCTACAGTCCCGGGTCCTTTAAGCGGGGCGTGAAAAAGCATATGATGAGGCCGTCAAGCTGAGTGTCACCATTGTCACACGGTATGTGTAAGTAATGGTGACCCTCTTTTCTGGGACTTTGCCTTCAGCTTACCATCATCGAACCTGCATCCTACGCCGTAGCAATCGAACGCTTAACTGCTATGCCACATTGCCACATTGCTATCGGTCCTGTGAAGGATGCAATAAACTATGGTAAGAGTTGCAGAGGCTATGAGGCTTTGCCGCGGACTAGATACACTTAAAGAGTATTTACTGCTTCTAAGTATTTCCTAACAGAAAACCCGCAAAATACTCGATCCGGTAATCGAATCTGGGACCTCAACCATGGGTTTACGTTATTTAGAGAGTTAAAATTTGTAATTTGATGTACGTAATTGACTTATAATTGTATCAAGAAGGTAAGTCTGTTTGTATACTTCCATAATCCTGGCAACTCCAACTTGTCGTAATTTCTAATTACTGGCAGCTCCGGAAGGAAATTTCTAATCTCCAATTTGAAGTCTTAATAAATTTAAATTCTGTTTTGTAAAATTATTGTACGGTAGGACCTTAAAATTAAGCATGCAATCGTGCACAGGGTCTAACCAATACCGTTAGGGTCCAAACTTACCTCACCTGAAAGTTAGTACACCTATTGGACAATGGACTAGGCGCGACTACAGATTTGACCGCCTTTTTAATTACAATTAAACTTTCCCAACACTGGTGTCCGTAACTACAACCCTCGTTCTCGAAAGATTGTCTTCAGCTTACTATCAGGCGAGGCGAAGCGAATAAAAATCCTATTATAATTTAACACACTAAATCCTGACCGGACGAATACTTTCAATTCTCGACAAGCACGTTATCAATATTCCTGATAAAAAGTAAAAATATATATTTTAATAAGCCTTCATTGCTATCGGTACTAAAATGATAACGGGTCTAACTAATATAGCTAATTAATACATTACAATATACGGTAGTAAGAAGGCAACTCGGGCGTCGGAGGTCGATGAACGACCCTCGCCCCGCATGAGCGCAGGCCTGGGGGTGATTGGTAAAGCCGCCTGTCACCCTGGCAGAAGCAGGCCACGGCGGCGGCGCGCCTGGCCCGCCTCCCCGTTTTCGGGGACGAGTTGGGAACTCTGTAGTCCCCACACCCTAGGAGAGGGCCAGATCGTGAGAAAAGGCCCTGGGTCAGCCAGCTCCTTGAGGGGTTATCCGTGGGGATTTTGGGCACGTAAAAAAAAAATATCTTTCTAGAGTCTCAGTTGCCCTAGGAGTATCGCCTCATAACAATTTTTCAGTTGTTTGACCTTCCTAATTCTGCGATTTTTTTATATACCACTTAGGTGGCAGACAAGCATGCGGCCCACCTGATGGAAAGTGGTTACCGTGACCTATGGACGTATGCAACACAGAGGAGTTACACTCGCGCTGCCGACCATGAAGGAACCATCTGAAAGAAAGAAAGAAAGAAAGAAAGAAATTTTTTATTTTGCATCTCACAGTGTTATTAAAATACTTATGAACTATATTTACATCTAACCTTAATCTAGTATATCTCACACTGTGTGAACCCAAAATAGGGCCCCATCTCAGCATTAAATGCTACGCACACTGAGAGTATGCGCAGCGCTGGTTTTCAGATGGGGCCGCTAGGCAGCGCTGACGCCACGCTCATTTATTTTAAAAATCCCGCGCAAACATTCCAGCCGCTTCGACGCTGTCATTGGTCACTGCACTGCAGCTTGGCTTGGGTTGCGTAAGACATTATTTATATGTTACAATATTTGATTTACATCACATTGTGATGTAACAATTATAATCAAAAGTTGCAATTACATATCCCCTCATTTGCAACGAGTAAGCCAGTTAGTGCAATGCAACGTATTTGCCCGTAAGTGCCGTGCATAATATGGTACCGATAATATTGTTGGTGACTATGGTGAGTGAATAAAGAAAAAACCGAGAAATGCGTAAATGAGAGTAATCAGGTGTCATCATGCGGTCGCGCAGCCAAAAAAGCGTGAAGTCATCACCGGGACCACGCCATCTCACACGACAGCAGAACAGTGGATCGCCCTCGCCAACCGCCCCTACAGTTTCTAGCGTGCATTCCAAGTGTGAGTTTGTCATTTCTGTTGTTGTTTATTTAATAGATATACTCGATACATATTTCTAAATGACTTTACTGTTTTCAGGGCACGGATTGGCGGTGGCAGGTCGTTCCAGATCCGGCTAGCCGCGAACTTGAAACTACCCCTGTATGCAGTGGTCCGGTGGCCCGGTGTTATCATACGGTAAGCAGACGCCCTCGTCCCATGTTTATTGTAGTCACTCGCCCACGATAACCTATCGTACAGATATCTCGGTCTGTGTTTTTGTACTACCCCAAAGAGCAAGGTGGCCAAATGTAACTCTCTGCGCTCTGCCATCTTCATTATGTTGTCCCTGTTCAGAAAAGGTGTTATATGCGTACGTGGGGGGATCCGGAAACAGAACCGTGCACAGGCATTCTGCACACGTTGGATCAGTCGCTCAGTTCTACCTAGCAGACAGTTCCCGTACACACTGTCAGCATAGTTGAGCCTGGAAAGTATAAGTGACTCACACAGCAACTTTCTAATGTTGACACTTATATAGGGGCGAATCCTGTACAACACTTTCAGCCTGTAGAAACAGTTTCTGACAGCTTGCAGGATGTGTGTCTCGAATCGCAGCTGTTGATCAAAAACCACCCCCAGATTCCGCGCCTCCTCCACCTGTGTTACAAGACAGCCATTGATGTTGATGTTTAATTGGTGTTGAGATGTTTTATCCACTTGTTGTCTTGTTCCCAGGATCATAAATTTAGATTTAGTTGGGTTTAGAGCCAGACAGTTTTTCTGAGACCACTGCGAGATTCTAATTAGGTCTTCATTTATTTTATTTATAGATTCCTGGCAGTCGGATGGTGGAAAAGATATATACATCTGCAGATCATCAGCATAGAGGTGGTACCTGCAGTTGGTGATTGTGCTGGTGATATCTGCACTGTACAGGATGAAGAGCAATGGGCCCAGGATCGAGCCCTGCGGAACGCCCCGAGTGACCTGGCGATGCGGGGAATCCCTCATGTACCCTGTTTTGTTATCCTTCACCTGAACAAACTGATACCTTTCGCTGAGGTAGCTGTTGAACCATTTGACCACCTCCGCACTACATCCATAATATGCAAGTTTTGACAGGAGCAGAGAGACATTAAGACCATCAAATGCACGGGAAAAATCAAGAAGGGTAAGCACTGTGCTCATACCCTGGTCTCGGGCTTGCAGCACATTGTCCACCACATCCATCAGAGCTGTTGCGGTACTGTGACCCCTTCTGAAACCCGACTGCATTAACGGTAGGATGTTTGAATTTTCCACGTAGGCTGTGAGTTGATTGCTGACAACCCTCTCCAGGACCTTAGAAAGGCACGGCAGTAGGCTGATCGGTCGGAGGTCCTTAGGGCCAGTGGGATTTGGTAGTTTAGGAATAGGCCTAACCTTTGCTGTCCTCCAAGAGCTGGGAAAGATTGAAGTAGCAATGGATGTGTTGATAATATGAGTTATCACTGTGATGGTCTGAGGAAGAGTCATTCGTAACATGTCCAATGATATGTCGTCAGCACCCATTGCATTTGACTTGAGATCTCTGATTATCTTTAAAACGTCGCCCTCATCCACTGACCTCATGTGAAAGGTGTTATGGCTGAAGCGGTGGAACTCAAAAAAAGTGAGATCTGATAAGCTGACATTCTCGCTGCCTGGTATATTCAGAAAGTGCTGATTTAGGCTATCTGGACTGCTACATAGGTCAGACAGCTCACAATCAGTTCTGTTGTTGGCTAGGATGTTGGACTTGAGTTGGCTCCACAATGTCTTTGGGTGTTTTATGTTCCCATTGATATGAGTCGTAAAATATGCCCGCTTCTCATTCTCTATGGCAGCTCTGGTTATGCTTCTGAGGTCATGATACAGTCTGCGATGTGAGTCCTTGTTGGTCACCTTTGCTTTTTCATGGTGTTTGTCTCTGAGACGCATCATGTCCCTCACTGTGCTGGTGATCCACGGGTGGCTCTTATGTTTCACCAAAGTTCTCTTTATCGGAGCATGTAGGTCAAATAATGCAATGATATAGTTATTGAAGGTTTGGACCATAGTTATTGAAGGTTTGGACCATACCATCTGATGCCCCTCTTGAAGAACCCTTTATAGTAGGTGCTTGGGAAAACCGCAGCAGGGAGATTATTCCACAGCGTAAGTGTGCGTGGGATGAAGTTTCTTTCATAATGCACAGTGCGCACCGTCTCAGGTTGCAATGTGCAGGATGAATTCCCTGCCTATGGCGAGCGGTGCGATGATAGAATTTAGCTGTGGGCATCATGTCAAACAATTCATCTATTTATGATAATGTATCCAGTTACTATACGTAGAAACTAATGTTAGATTTGACTAGGTCAGTAACACACGTGCGGCGTAATTTTCATCATTTAGATCAGCCAACGGCATTTTAGTTGCTTTTTAAAAGTTAAACAGACTCCAGTTATAGTAATCAAATATATTTTACCTCCTCTATGTAGCACTCCTCGGGTGTTTTAGGCACTAAAAGATTTTTAAGTTCTAAAGTAACCTCACTGAACCTCCTGAATATTCGAAATTACTAGCCGTAACAATAATTTAGAATATACAAAACGAGTCCAAGATGGTTGAATGTAATAAAACTGTTACTAATCGAATACATAGTCTTTTTTAATATATAACACGTTAATTAGACTTCGTCTTGCCCGATGGTACGCTCTCAAGAAGAAGGCAAAGTCTCAGAAAAGAGGGTCACCACTACTTACACATATCATGTGACAATGGTGACACTCAGCTTGACGGTCTCATCATATGCTTTTTCACGCCCTGCTTAAAGGACCAGGGACTGTAGGAAGAAGGAAACACGTGAGCTGTGATTTTTATACATGACACGTTAATATAACTTCACCTTCCTTCCTTGTGTATAATAAATGATTCTTTCTATTTACTCTTTCTTCCATGACAGTAAGCTGAAGGTAAAGTTTCAAGAATGTATAATTGTTTTATTTCTCAATAGAGTAATTGGGTGTAGTAAGACATGACTAAGGGATAGAGCTGTTCTCCATTTGACTGTAAACATACAGCGCATAGCTAAGAGCCCGCTTGACGGCAGGAGACCACTGTTACGTGGAAAAGTCAAAGTCAAAGTAAAAAATCATTTATTCTGCATAGACCATTAAATCAGCACTCACAGAACGTCAATAAAAAAGGAAACATGAAAACCAGTTTAACAAATGGACCACCGGTTCAAAACACGCTCCCGACCTGAGAAGACTCCGGCAAGAAACACAGCGGGCATTTTTTTTGGTCTGTTTACAAACATAGACTTAGTCTATTTAATCTAAATACAAAAATTTACTTGAGTAGCATAGTTGAGAGAACAGTTCATTTCCAAGTTTGTTTATCATCCAAGTATTTTGGATTTAATAATAGCCTTTCTGGCACAATTTACTTTTGACTAAATTTTTTAAGTTTATCCTCAGGATTTACCTAAAGAAACACGTAGTTATCGAAATACCTTATTTATTTATTTATTTATACTTTATGAACGATGTACATTGGCGGACTTAATGCCTGCATTCACTGCCAATGTACTATAGGGTGGTGCAGAGCTATTACGAGGTAGTGTTTACTCCTTCGGGAGTTTACAGATGTGAATATTTATATGTTAACGTAGCGAGTGTGCCCTACCCTAATTATAATTAGCGGTGTGAATTTGATTGATTGAACTAATGCTCGACAGGTGGCGCTGGCGTGCGCGTCACGCGGCGACAAACTTCATTTGTAAACTAATATATCACGCACTCGTCGGGATTAATTTCTTGGTTGAGAGTAGTTTCTTAGTAGCTGGCTGGTTAGTTTAATTGTGTTAAGTACATATAATGGACGAAGAAATTAAGAGTAGTTGCGGAAGGCGGTGGATTTTTTTGTTTTTATGCCACTTAGGTGGCAGAAAAGCACACGGCTACAGAATACCGCGGCTATAATAACTTTGTTTTGTGTTCCCAGCGGTGAGTAGGGTAGCCAGAGCTCACTGGAAAATTTGTGCTGTCAGTGGAAGACTATAGGCTTGTCCTGCTTTGTCTTCTACTGACGGCACAGAAACTCTGTACTTACAGGGTTGGCAGCGCGACTGTGATTCCTCTGGTGTTACAAAGGTCCATAGGCCACGGTAAACACTTTCCATCAGGTGGGCCGTGTGCTTGTCTGCCACCTATGTGGTATAAAAACAAAAAAACAGCCCACCTGATGGAAAGTGGTTACCGTGGCCTATGGACAAGAGCAAAACCAAGGGAGTCACACTCGCGCTGCCGACCCTATACCTAAGCACAGAAAGTTTCTGTGCCGTCAGTGTAAAAGACAAAGCAAGACAAGCTTTTGGTCTTCCCACTGACAGCACAAAAACTCCCTAGTGAGCTCTGGCTACCCTGCTCACCACCTTCGGGATCCACGTGGATCGGGAGTAATAGCATTTGGGAGAGGCTTATGTTCAGCAGTGGGTTGCGAAAGGCTAATTGATCATACAAGTAATTGATTGATACCGGTGGAACAGCTAAAAGATCACCTAGGTGTTCCACGGGAACTTTTACGGACCCTTTTATTATGTGTTAAAAATCCACCCGCCGGAGCCGGTGGAAGAGATTATGTCGGACTCAAACCGACTACAACGCACGGCCGTCTTGGGCCATCAGTTACCGGGGTGAAGTAGCCTCTGGCATAACCCTCGCGCATTAAACTGACTATTACGTCGCCTTCTTTCCTCAGAAAGTGGGGGAGAATCATGCCAACGTCCCGCCTGGCTTCTGCTAGAGTAACCGGTGGCTCCATTTGCCATCCCCCATCATAGAGGACGGAGGTCGTTTCATGACCTCCGAGACCAGAGTCGCTTACGTTGCTGTAGGCATCATGTCAATCAATGCATCTGAGCACAGACCATTGTATAGACGGTATAACAAAGGCAATAGAGGTGTTTTTCGTTTGAAATTTATAGAAGCATATAAGTCTGTTTGATACTATTATCCACATTCATTTCGGCACTCCGAAAATTACTTTTGACAACAAACTGTGAATTTTTTTTTGAGCTATAATACTTTAATCATAGCTTGTATTCGCTTTATTGTTAGTTTGACACGAAACGGGGGAGGGGGGGGGGGGGGGATTTCCACATGTTAAAAAATACCCATCGTCATGCATTGCGACTTAAAACAGTGCGTAATGTGCGGTATGAAACGAATTTCATCCTAGCAAGCTCAAGCTTTGAAACGAGCACCCTTTGTGGTGTTCCAAAGCGACTACAATATGGGTTTCTTCAAGGTTAGCAGCACGAGTGGCACATAGGCCATCGTAATCACTTTCTATTGGGTGTGCCGTGTGCTTGTCTGCCACCTAACAGGTACTAAGAAAAGTTAGTTTGTACAAGTTTTACTGAAGTCAAAAGACCAAAGCGTAGAAGGTGTGTTGAGGGCTCTTCGAGTCAGATATTTATATTTCAGTCTTTTCGCATTGTCTGGAGGTCCTCGAGACGAGAAACCTTGAGATTTGGGTCAAACTTGTTGTTGTTATTAGACGTATCGAGGTCTTCACGGCTCAGGATAAAACTTGAAACTTTTCAAATGTAGGTTAAGTTATTTTTTCTAAGAGTTTGAACGTCTCTTTGTTTCATTGCTGGTTTACTGGTTTTAATGTCCGGCAATCAAAGTCAAAGTCAATTCAGTATCAGAATAAACGGGATATTTACCATGTTTCATTATTTTGAGTTTCCGATATTTCGGCGGCAGATACGCGTAGTAAAAGAACTCGAAAGAGGGTAGATCGATATAATTACTCCTAGGAAAAAACTTTTTCTTTGTTCACCGCCACTACTCCAGTTCCTCCGTGATCATGGTGATTGCAACAGCGCCGAAATATCGGAAACTCAAAATAATGAAACATGGTAAATATCCCGTTTATTCTGATACTGATGTGAGTGACCATGATAGTTTAAATATCAAAGTCAATTATTTTCAATCTTGAACAATGATATTGTTCCTTATTGAAGTCAATAATAATTTTACTTCAGCTAAGCTTACCTTCACTTCCAAGGTGCTGGTAGAGATTAAGACGTTAATTTACAATAACTCCTTAAGGCTAATAATGCGAAAGAATCATTTTCCAATGGGGTATTTATATTACTTATTATTTTTATTATATTTCTAAAATAATTGGAAAATTAGTAAGGTATTTGAGCTTGGAGCTACGCTAAGATCAGTATCAAAATAAATGGGATATTTACTATGTTTCATTGTTTTGAGTTTCCGATATTATCGGAAACAATGAAACATGGAAATTTCCCGTTTATTTTGATACTGATCTACTACCTCCCCGCCCCTCCCGCCAAAACCAACGGGATGCTCTCGAGCCATTAAATAGCCTCTCCCATATCACTCGCCCAGTCCGACTGACCCAAGGTCATAAAAGGCCCCCTCGGAATTCCTCCGTTTAAATTTTGTACTTTAAAACCTGATGTTAAAGTCTGGTACATCGGTTACCAAGAGCGATTGCCGACTGACCTCCCAAACCTGAGGGGAAAACTTGCGCCAGATCTTCGTCTGATGTACCTAGACTTGATGACTTTTATGCGCCATTCCATATTAATATGCATTGTTGTTCGTAAGCCAAACGATAAATAAAAGTAATTTATACTCGCAAGTTTAACATAATCGAAACGACTGATGGAAGTAATGTATGAAAAAATTAATTAACTTTTTAATATGAAACATTCACAAAGATCTCTTGTTATTGTATTTCGTTTAAATACATTTTTGATACATACATATACAGATATTTCAATCCACGAAGACGCGCCCCGCTTGTTTTCGGTTGAGGGGATTGCGGGATGCGGGGAGTTTGCTCCGGCCTCAGTCGCGAACCGTCAGCGGTTCGATGCAGACGGGTAGTAAAATCTATGTTGCGAAATTCCAGACTCATTACGAAAGTTGCTCCACTTAATTTTTTTTTGAAATGTCGAAAAAATCTCAGCGTATTGTACTTAAAAGCCAGGTATGTAAATGACTGTTTATAATTTTATTGTTATTAAAACACATGAAATAAATAAAGGATTTTTTTATAAATAAGTAAAAATATATATTTTTTTTTAATTTTAGGCGAGAGAAATTATTTCTAAAGTTGAAGATTATGAAAAAAGAAGCAAATAACAAATATGCGGAAAAATTCACTGATGCACGATGGAGAACCGCACAGGCTGCTGGAGTTTCTGAAAGCACAGTGACTAGAATTCTACGCGAAAGAAAGGAATATACTGATACAATGCAGCCTATTACAGCTCCTACTATAGAATCCAATATAACTATGGAGACGGATGGTATAGTTCCCATAGTCCCAAGTGTGGAGCGTACAACAGAGCTGACTACGGAAGTGAATACTGAGTGTGAAAATGAAACGAGCACGTCGCATTCTAATTTAGTGGGCAGAAGTGCTACTATTTTTACATCACCTATGAAGAAGAGAAGGGTAAGACCACGAAAAATTAATTTTGACGAATTTGATATAGGTGTAATCCGAAGAACCATTCACATTATCATATAGAACATCGTCAATTTCCAACATTATCACGACTTAATATTGTTTTAAAAGACCGCATACAATTTGATGGATGTTTAACAACCCTAAGGACATTGTTACTTAAACTTGGTTATAAATGGAGAAAAACTGAGAATAACAGGAAGGTGCTAACCGAAAAACATGATATGCAGATGTTAAGATTGAAATATTTAAAACAAGTAAAGTCTTTTCGTAATGCAGATAGACCTATAGTCTACACAGACGAATCATATATTCATACCAATCACGTGCAAAAAAAATCTTGGGCCGAAAAAGATTCTAATACAGCAATAAAACAAAATATATCAAAAGGAGTGCGCATAATTATAGTACATGGTGGAAGTGCAGAGGGTTTCGTTCCAAATGCATTGTTGACATATAGAGCAGAGATCAAATCTGGAGACTACCACGATAACATGAAAACAGAAAATTACTTAAAGTGGCTTAAGGAGAAACTAATACCAAATCTCCCAATTAATGCCGTGGTAATCTTGGATAATGCAGCTTATCACAATACGAGTTCGGAAAAAATTCCAACATCCTACTCCAACAAATCAGACATGCAGACTTGGCTGAATGCAAAAAATATCCATTTTGAACCAAGCTACAAAAAACCTGAACTTTATAATCTTATATTAAAAAACAAAGAAAACTTTCGCAAGTACAAAGTGGACGATTTATTGAAAGAGCATGGATTCACAGTGCTTCGGCTGCCTCCTTATCATCCAGAATTGAACCCAATCGAAAATATTTGGGGTATTATAAAAAACGACGTTGCTAGTCGCAATATCAGTCAAAATTACACTTCGATTATGCCCATTTTAAATGAAGCATTTGATCGCGTAAATAAAGATGTCTGGTTCAATACTTGTAAGCACGTGGAAAAAATAGAAGACGAATACCTGAGACACTGTGATCTTGATTTTAGTTTTATTATAAATGTCGGCGATACATCAGACTCTGAATTAGATAATTCTGAAACGAGTGATTGACTACCTATTTTATTTCTTAATAAAGTTCTATAAAAAATTTCACGTATGTCTATAATTACCCCTATAATAAAAATGGTAATATTATCATTATATTAAAGAATCACATAAAATATCTACACCTAAAAATAAAACAACCCTTTTCTCGCAGTCGGGTATAAAATTTAAAATTGAAGTTGAGCATCTTTCTTTTTGACTATGACGCTCTCTCCTGATTAGTCTATTAATTATAGTGTGTGCGTGCACACATAGATTATTAGTGTGTACGGATAACACTCAGACATTGACTTAAGCGTGCACACATGTACTGTAAACTGATCGGAGAAATGGAGGGGCGCGTCTTCGTGGATTGAAATATCTGTAATCACGCCTATATCCCTGGAGGATTAATAAAGGTGAATTAGTAGAAGACTAAAGGCTTGTCCTGCTTTGTCCTCTACACTGACGGCACAGAAACTCTGTGCTCAAAGGGTCGGCAGTGCGACTGTGACTTCTCTGGTGTTACACACGTCCATAGGCCACGGTAACCATTTTCCATCAGGTGGGCCATTTGCTTGTCTGCCACCTAAGTGGTATAAAAAAAAATTGTCGCTCATATTTCACCAATCATTGTATTCGGTCCCAAGGGCCCTATTATTGACTCGAGCCATGCATCTGAGACTGAGTCTGGGCTGTATATATCCGTCTGATGATAAACAGCCCTATCCCTTAGTCGCCTTGTACGACACCGCATGGGAAGAGATGGTGTAGTCCAAATTCTACTTTGCCGGAAATCACGCGGCTGTCTGCCGGAAACCTCGCGGCTAATATATAGTAAATATGTATTTAATAAACTTCTGTGAGAAATAAATAAATTCATTTAATAAACAGATACTAATTTCGTGTGTTAATACATATTGTATATATGGTTTGTTTTATATCTAGAGAAAAACTAAACTAAATTCTGTTTACATATATCTATTTTCTTTTAATTATATTTGCCAAGTACACAAAATTTTTTAATCGTGTGATCTCCTAGCCCAAACGTGCCCATAAGGCTCGCATCGTTTCCCCTCTGTAGGGAAAATTATTTCAAATAAGAATATATAATATATTAAAAATTCTTTCTTCCTTCGGTTGAATGGATTATATCCATTTGCAAATGGGTTCTTTGATAAATTTTAATTGGTTACATTCATTGGGTTAACATATGATTGTATTCGTTCATACAAAGATCCTTTGTTGGAGGTGAAGTATTTTATTGTTCAAGTTATAAGAGCATAGCGTTATACATGCGTGGTTTCCGGCAGAATAGAATTAGGGCCACCCCATCTCTTCCCATTCAGTGTCATACAAAGCGACTAAAAGATAGGGCTGTTTAACATCAGACAGATATAAACAGCCCAGACTCAGCCAGAGATGCATGGCTCGAGTCAACAATAGTGCCCGTAATACAACCATAGTCTCACCCCCTATTACGTAGGACCGAATACAATTATTGATGAAATGTGGGTGTTAATTCACCTCTGCCTAACCCTCCGGGGATAAAGGCGTGATTATATGTATGTATGTAACTTTTTTAATTCAATCCGCGTCCGTCTTTAGTAGGCTCCACGCCCTAAAAGAAGAAATTTCTCACAAAGCAATCAAAGGAAATGTTATATCAAACGTGATTCCTACAGACTTCTCTTATAGAGCACTCTTTAATAATGGCTACGATTGGTCAGCCAGTTTGTTTCGCAGTAAACGGCTGTTAAGAAGCTATTAACTTGTTGAACCGCCATTTGAACGATTTTTTTTTTGTGAATTTGAGGCAATTTTACATAGGACAAATTGATAGGTTTGATACACACAACAAATTAGCGTCTCGCCAATAATAATTTTATAAAAAATTACAATTTACATGACATTGGCAAAATTGCAGCGCTGCGCTGCAGAAGCCATTAATAAAAGAACATTGAATATTAATGCTATAGTGACACTACCGTGATATGCCAATAATTACCGCCATAATTTTAACAACACCTAGGTGTAACAACAATTTGTGGGCATAATTTTACAATGCCACTATTTTACATATTGACAGCGCCATAATTATTGCAGTAACAGCGCGTTCCGTCTTAAACGGTAAGGTAGCATGTGATAGCATAATAAGATAGTAGCTATTTTTTACACTGCTAGAGTGTCACTGACTGCGTCTAAGGTCGATGAATGACGTCCGCCCACCATGAGCGTAGAACTGGGTGTGACGGGTGGAGCGGAGCCGCCTGTCACCTTGGTAGAAGCAGCCCGCGGCGGCGGTGCACCCTCACACACAACCTCCCCGTTTCCGGGGACTTGTTGGGGACTCTAAGGGGTCCACACCCAAGCAAAGTGCCAGATCGAGAGAGATGGCCCTGGGTCTGCCGAGTCAACCAAAAACGACCTACAGGCGTCGTGCGTTTTAGTCGGTTCGTATTAAGTAGTAACTATTTATTAATCTGTGGTTCGAGTCCGACATTACCACTCCCACCGGCTCCGGTGGTGTGGGTATCCATGGGGATTTTTCGCACGTACAAAAAAGGGTACACACCTATATCATTTTCACACACCACTCTAAGAAACCTACTTATTGTTATGTGTCCGCATTGTTCATCTCTGTTGAGTCAGGCATTCAATTCCAAACGATTAACTCTATATGTATATAGCTAGGCTATTAGATGTTCATGTTTAATTAGGTAAGACATATCGGAACATGAATCCTGATCTGACTGACAAATTAGGTATTTAAGACACGCGAGACTGATCTGAGAGATAGACGACCACAAATTCAAATTCATTTATTTTTTATTTCAGTATCAAAATAAACGGGATATTTTCCATGTCTCATTGTTTTGAGTTTCCGATAACTCCCGGAAACTCAAAACAATGAAACATGGTAAATATCCCGTTTATTTTGATACTGATGTGAGTGACCATGATAGTTTAAATACCTATATTAATTTATTATTCATTTATTTGCATAATACAGTCACAATAGGTTGGTCACTAAAAATAAAATAAGTGCAGTGCATTATCACCAGTGGCAATGGCATACAAATATTACAACATTCGATTCGTCGATTGTTGTAATATTCTCGATTCGTCTTTTGTGATAATGTTGATTTGATTTATTTTCGCTTTTATGGGAGTGTCTACCGTCTGACCTCACGACCTTGAGGAGAGTCTACGCTAAAGCTACCTCCGTTTATTAGTAGCTGCATTGACTTGTAACTAAGGATGTCTTCTGCTCCGAAGACCTTGGTAGGAGCCCTCCATATACAATAAAATATATATTCTTTTCAAATCTGTGAGAGAAATCTTTGAAATAACAAAAGTTCGCCGTCCAATATAGCTCAGCAATTTGTCTGCGAGTGCAATTCAGCTGCAATCGCTTTAAATCAAAGGCTAATCAGATGAAATGGGATTTATCGTCAGCGCTGAAATCGAGTCATGGTGCTAATATCTTTATTGGGAGTCTGTCGCTTAGTGACAGGGTTGATGGCAATATTCTGTAAATGCGAAACAGAATTCGGTTACTGTTTTATTTAAATTACAAAATAGTGTTTTACACATACATTTAATCTCCTTCTAATACTCCTCTTTCACTTGATAAGATCCTGGAACCTGCTTATTACATACAAACATACATATAATCACGCTTTCATCCTCGGAGGGTTAAGCAGAGGTGAAGTAACACCCACATTTCATCAATAATTAAATTCGGTGTGAAAAAGTATAAAGTGAGTCCATTGCCGTCCTCCGGACACTATTGTTGACTCTAGCCATTCATCTGAGACTGTATATATCTGTCTGATGTTAAACAGCCCTCTCCCATAGTCGCCTTGTACCTGCCGGGAACCACGCGTGCGCCCATTATATATCTATATTAAATTGCTTTTATATTTGGTCACCGCTTGCAGATATTCTTGATCTTTCAAGTGTTGGGAATTCTGCGCACAGTAAATATTAAGGTATTCTTGATCTGAACTCTCTTCTCTCTCTCTCTCTCTTTTCTGCTGACAATATCCAAGTAATGTTTTGATGTTCATTTGTAATCCGTTTGTAACTCAATTTTTTTTAAGAATATTAGCAACCGCATTTATTAATATTCCCTCCAACTATGCTAAGTTACTGGTGCTTAGAGTGCCAAGTACCAAGAAATCCCATTGGTATTGAAAAGTGTTATTCGATTGGACAGATCTCTTAGAATATCCTCAATCTGATTGACACACGTATGTCTAGATAGACCGTTGCCGAAGTGCCCATTCCCCCTTGCATCAGTAACGCTAAGGTGTTCAACAATCTCTACCTACGATAAAACATTTAATGGTGATTTTTCAACCACTTTATAAACGCTAATGACATCATAGGAAGTACACAGTCAGCTGTCGTACAGACACAATGCACTAGTAATAAGTCACACAGACACTGGCGGGAAACGTGTGCGCTAACTGCTTTGTGACATACGGACATACAGTTTATCGTACAGTTAAGTCTCTATAAGACACAAATTCGCTCCTGCGTGGAATACTGCTCGCATCTCTGGGATAGCTCCGCGATATGCCTACTAGATGCTCTCGACCGGTTGCAGCGATGCGCGGTTTGAATTATTGGGAATCCTGAGGTCACGAACACCCTCGAGCCTTTGCTGATGCGTAGAGATGTTGCTTCCTTGACTGTATTTATCTCTTCCAACTGATCCCACCCTCTCCTTTCCAACATAGGACAACACGTGCAGGGCTTAGATGTCACCCTCACACTGTGCAGAATATACGAGCAAGAATCAAGCGGTTCGAAGACTCTTTTCTTTGCCACACCACCAATACCTGGGATTAATTACCAGCACACGTGTTTCCTTCTTCCTACAGTCCCGGGTCCTTTAAGCGGGGCGTGAAAAAGCATCTGATGAGGCCGCCATCAGATGCTTTTTCACGCCAGCGTGAATATAACGTAACTGGTGGTGCGTACGTCCATTGGCCACGGTAACTATTTCCCATCAGGTGATGGTAACCTGTAGGCAAAGTCTCAGAAAATAGGGTCACCATTACTTACATATACTAGCTTGACGGCCTCATCATAATGCTTGACTCGGGATTGTAGGAAGAAGGAAACACGTAAGCTGGTGATGAATTCCAGGTCTTAATGGTGCGACAAAGGAAAGAGTCTCCGATTCACATTTTTCCCGCGCGACAAAGAAATGAAATTAAAAACCGCTTAGTTCGAGACGGTATTGTTTCTACCTGTGTTTTATAATACGTACAAAATTAAATTACCCTAATGAAGCTTGCTATTCTCTCCACCCGTGTGTCAGACAGTCCACTCCGAACAATACATAATGCATGTGAACTTAATCTTAAGCGACTGAAACCTTCGCAGATATATGGGGCCCAACCTGTAGCTTTACCAAATCTTTGTAGACGTATGGGGCCCAACCTGTGGCTTTAAAAGCTGCTCAAGCTTCAGTAAATTTGATAGCCAGCGATTTATTCTTAGACCTCACTGAGAAGCCATCCGCCACTTATATGAATCGGAAATAGTACTCATTAACCGAAATACTAGTGTGTTTTTGTAGAAGATCGTGATTCTATTTCTAAATTTAAGATGGAAAGCTGCTTTGAAGTAAATTAGGCTTCTACTCATGAGAAATACTGATGACTATTGTAGACTCATTTTTTTAATATGTCAATTGGACTTCGCCTTGCCTGATGGTAAGCTGAAGGCAAAGTCCTAGAAAAGAGGGTCACCATTACTTACACATACCGTGTGACAATGGTGACACACAGCTTGACGGCATCTCGACTCATCATATGCTTTTTCACGCCCCGCTTAAAGGACCCGGGACTGTAGGAAGAAGGAAACACGTGAGCTGGTAATGAATTCCAGGCCTTAATGGTGCGACAGAGGAAAGAGTCTCCGAACCGCTTGGTTCTTGATCGGATGTTTTGCACCGTGTGCGGATGACATCTAAGACCTGCACGTGTTGTCCTGTGTAGGAAAGGGGATCTTAGGGTCAATAATACAAATATGTTCAAAATACAATCTTAATCTGGGGAGCTACCACGAAACACAAACGGAAGATATTGACATTTGGGAGATTTGAGATTAAACATATACATACATAAACTCACGCCTATATCCCCGAAGGGGTAGGCAGAGGTGCTAGCACCCACATTTCGCCAGTTTATGTTTAGGTCCCAATGTAATGATAGGTGGTGAGCCTATTGCCATTAACCGGACACTTATAAACCTGCGGTAAATACACATATAACTTCGAAAAGCATCGAAAAGTCATTGATGTGCGCCATGGTAAAACCTGGGATCGAATCCAAGACCTCGTCTCAGCAGTCCATTACCCATACCACTAGGCTACTATTTGAGATTAGAATGGACACATTTTTATTATTATTTAGGTAATCAAATTTACTGCATACCGTCTATTAATAAACTGGAGTGCAATCCAAAGAGAGTTAATAAAAATATTAATAAACATTATAACATATTTGTAATGCCACGTGGTTTCCGGCATAGTAGAATTTGGATCACCCCATCTCTACCCATGCGGTGTTGTACAACGCAACTAAGGGATAGGGCTGTTTAACATCCGACAGATATATATACAGCTTCAGATGCATGGCTTGAGTCAACAATAGTCCCCGGAATCCGGCAATAGGCTCACCCCCTATTACGTGGGACCGAATTTAATGGTTGGTGAAATGTGGGTGTTAATTCACCTCTGCCAGGGATAAAGGCGTGATTATATGTATGTATGTATCGTACTTTAGCAAGACTGATTAATAAACAAACCAACTTTTATAATCATCAATATTCTTACAAGCATTTCACTGAAAATAAAACCGTCTACCACTTATTTGAATCGGAAATCGCACTCGTTAGTACAAATGTTGCTAGACTTTTGTAGTAGATCGTTATTG
Organism: Eilema griseolum; assembly: GCA_963662185.1. Taxonomy (NCBI): domain Eukaryota; kingdom Metazoa; phylum Arthropoda; class Insecta; order Lepidoptera; family Erebidae; genus Eilema; species Eilema griseolum. The sequence continues at coordinate 1,976,637 of OY759252.1, forward strand.
TGTTGCCATATACAGCTTAATTTGTGGTAGATTAGGCTACTACTTGCGTGGAATACTGAAACCGTTTTCGGGCTTATAGATTAAAGTGGACTGTGCTTTAGTTTCGGTGGTAATTATCCACTTGTGTCCAAAATATCAGTCAGATTATTAATAGAGTACACGCCATGATATAAATCCCTTGCCTGCGTCATTGTTCAGATACGAATGTAATAGTTCTTAGTTGAACGGCTGAACTTAAGAAGATAAACGAGTAAAACCTTTAGCCCAAATACATCAAGAGACAGTTTTTTTTTATTACGTGTGGAAAATTCCACGGATGCCCTCTCCCACCACCGTAGCCGGTGGGAGAGGTTATATCGGACTCGAACCGATTAAAACGCACCACACCTTTGGATCGTTTTGGGTGCCGAAGGTGAGGTTAACAAGCATATACCTCGAACCCCGGCCGACCCAGAGCCAACTCTCTCGATCTGGCCCTCTCCTCGGGTAAGAGGACCACATAGTCTCCAACTCGACCTTGGACACGGCGAGGTGCGCCAGGCGCCGCCGCAGCCTGCTTCTACCAGGGTGGCAGATGGCTCCACCCGTCACCCTAAAGAGATAGTCTTTGAGCATGTTGTGAAAACCTCTACAACTCCATCAGAATCTTCAACAAACTGCCTCTAGATTTGAAAACTATTATTTACAAAAGAGAGTTCCAAGACAAATTGAAGGCTTTTCTGTTACAAGGGTGTTATTATTCGGTTGATGAGATATTTAATAAATAGATTTTATACTGATACCAGTTTTTACGTGTCATGATATTTTCTACTGCTTTTGATTGTTGTTTTTCTTATGTTTTTTTGTTTGTATATGCAATGTATGTGTACAAACCATGTTCAAACACAATGTAAAAATTGTTAATGAATAAATACTGAATACACTTTATAATGTGATTAGTGGGTTTGAGCTCTTCCGCCGCTGCTGCACCTCATGCTATCCTCCAAAAAAAACGCGTTCTGTTATTATTATAGTGTACATGTTGTGACGAGATTAGCATCAATATAAATGCCAGGAACTATAATTCCCACTAGTACATCATAAAAATTGGGTTGGCAACTCTAAAACGTACTGTCACCAACCAACACACAGTATGGCTAAGTATGGCGGCGATGTCATTTTTAGTCCCGAGTTTGACCGCGGGACTTATTTTCTGGCGTTGACTCTATTATATCACAATGTTTCACAATATATGATGACATAGATTATAATAGTTCTGAATTATGCAATGGCTGGAGATAGGGGAGAAAATCGTGGTCAGTGTTGCCGTTACAAAAAAAAAATATATTTTTTTTTAGGTTTTGTTTGTATATTGTATATTACTTACTGTAGTGAGTTAAAATAAACATATTTATGTGATGATGTAATGGATGGTATTTATCTCAGTGTATATCGAGTCTCATTGGGATTTGCGAACACAACGTAATCAGATCAACATGAGGATCTAGTGTGGAGAAAAAGTGCACAATTTGCCATGTTCCACGTTAAATTTTACAAGTAACAAATAATATCTATGGTTTTTGGTGTCGTTTGCGTCACGTCAGGGTGTCTAGGTAAAATTGCGCGACAATAGATAACAAATAGTTTACGGTTTTAAACTCTTTTTGTTTCTTTTGTTTTTAATTTGTGTATACATATATATGTAGTGATGGGACTTGCAAAAACTTAACTCTTAATTTGCAACGTTGAATTTTATTTTACTTTAGCATTTAATACCTTTATTTTAAAACTTCGTACGTCGTCGCTAATCTTAAGCTAGCGCCATTCGTTATGCTTCCTCTCTTTCGCTCTATTGCTTCGTTCGAATATGCACTCATAACTTACTATCAATCCCACATGCAAGTACGAATATAAGGTGTCGTGTGTGTTTTGATTGAAAATAAATGTATTTTCTTTCTTTTCTTATATCTTTCTTTCTTTCTTTCACTTGTCCATCGGCCAGGGTAACCACTTTCGATGTGCTTGTCTGGTGGACTGTGTGCTTGTCTGCCACCTAAGTGCTTTATGTTTTCGAGGAGGTAGGACACGACGGCATTCCTGTCCCAATTGAGCAGTCCGACTGGGGAAGTACTTCCACCCTACATAATACTACGGCAATAATAACCTCGTGTTGTGTTCCCAGCGGTGAGAAGGGTAGCCAGAGCTCACTGGAGAGTTTTTGTGCTGTCAGTGGGAAGATCAAAGGATGGGTCTGATTGTGTCTTCTGTACTGATGGCACATAAACTCTCTGTTCTTACAGGATCGACAGCACGGGTGTAACTCCCTTGGTGTTGCACATGTTCATAGATCACGGTAACCACTTTCCATCAGGTGGGCCGCGTGCTTGTCTGCCACCTAAGTTATATAAAAATAGTGCCGAATACGTTCAACTGATTGAGCGTGATTGGGCAACAAACACACAGATAAATAATAGTATATTTTAGGATTTATATGAAGGCGTTAAGAAAATAAACCCCTAGAATAGTTACCCATGCCAGTAGAGCCGCCGGTGACATTTTATATAACTATAGACAAAAAATTGTCTCCTACAAGTTTCGTGACAGACGCCATAATAAATGAAACGTATTGTATCGTAAGAGAATTTATGGCCCGCAAGGGAATTTGTACAAAATAATGTAGTTACGAAAAATATACCTTAGACTTTTACATGGCCATAAAACTTTCATCCCTAAACAATGAAAAGAAACACAGAGTTTAACTATTCATTCGTCTACGCGGGTAACTCTTAAAATCCAGAATATATTTATTTTAATACATTATTAGTCCTTACAGGGTCGGCAGCGCGAGTGTGGCTCCTCTGGTGTTATACACGTCCATAGGCCACGGTAACCACTTTCCATCAGGTGGGCCGTGTGTTGGATGCCACCTAAGTGTTATAATAAAAGCACCGCATCAAAGCCGGCTAGCAGATATCGGCAACAGGCAATTCTTTATGTAAGCACCCTAATAGTACTGTTTCTATGCTCACTCACGTAGTAACACGATATGAAATAAATGCGCGAACAATATGGGGTACTTCAAGCATTAAGAGGTTCTCACAGGGTCGGCAGCACGAGTATTACGCTCCTGGTGTTGCACACGTCCATAAGCCACAATTACCACTTTCCAGTAGTGGTAATTCGAAGGTTTGTGTTGTCTAATAATTGTCTGTCGAGGCAATGACTTGTCGATCTATGTATTTTCGAAGTTCGCTACATGTCGAAATATCGTACTGTCTAAATTCAGTCCCTAATTCAGGTGTGCCATATGCTTGTCTGCCATCTAAATGGTAAAAAAAATGCGTGCATTTGTATCTGCAACAATGATTACCGAAATTACTTACTCCGTAACGAATTTTTTCTCGTGCAAATTTATTAATGCTGAATTACTTACAAAAATTATTTATTCGCTTTCTGGAACCCATATTATGTTATACTTAGTTGGGGTCTAGATTGTGCAGTATTAAAAAGTCTTTTTCATATTTTTTAATATTTATGTATATTTTAATTTTTTTACCCCCTAAATAAGCAGTGACAGCCCTTTATTTGCTTCTGCCCTTACACACTTCTCAAGTTTTGTACTGTCATTAAAACTTTTATGCAAGCCCTCCGGTTTCAAGTGTCTCTGACCTACCCTTTTGTCGAGACACGAAGTGTATTTCGTAATGCCGATATATTTCTGTATTTTTTTATTTACATATGTGTATGATATTATTTATGTTAGCGTTTATTATTTATTCCGATTTCATTTAAAATGTAATTAGAGTGTTGAAAGGATAATAATATAATTTGATTAACAGATATTCTTTAATTTTTGTTCGAAATAAATATTTTTATGAACTTTTCATACTTTTAATTAATGACCTTATTAAAATTTCTGGCTTTTTAACATTCTATAAGTGCCGTTAACATAATAATCTATACAGAACAAAGGATATCTTGCTTTTATTTTCATCCAACAGAGACATGATTACAAAAATCATAACTTTTTTTTTTTTTTTTATATAGGACACGTCAATTGGACTTCGCCTTGCCTGATGGTAAGCTGAAGGCAAAATCCCAGAAAAGAGGGTCACCATTACTTACACATACCGTGTAACAATGGCGACACTCAGCTTGACGGCCTTATCATATGCTTTTTCACGCCCCGCTTAAAGGACCCGGGACTGTAGGAAGAAGGAAACACGTGAGCTGGTAATGAATTCCAGGCCTTAATAGTGCGACAGAGGAAAGAGTCTCCGAACCGCTTGGTTCTTGATCGGATGTTTTGCACCGTGTGCGGATGACATCTAAGACCTGCACGCGTTGTCCTGTGTACGAAAGGGGAGGGTGGGACTAATTGGAAGAGCTCATCAGAACACTCTCCATGGTACAGACGGTAAAATACAGACATGGACGCAACATCTCTACGCAGCTGTAAAGGTTCTAGGGTGTTCGTGATCTCGGGATTCCCAATGATGCGGATCGCACGTCGCTGCAACCTGTCGAGAGCATCTAGTAAGTACTTTGCTGAACCATCCCAGAGATGCGAGCAGTACTCCACACAGGAGCGAATTTGTGTCTTGTATAGAAGACACCGCTACTCCGGCGTGAAAAATCGTCTCACTCTGTTCAGGACTCCGAGTTTTCGTGAGGCTGTTTTGATGATGCTTTCGATGTAGTTTTTGTTATTCAGGTTGCAGCGAACATCCATACCTAGGATATTGAGATTGTCCTGCAGCGGCAGTGGCGTGCTCTGAAGAGTAGGGAGGGGAAGGAAAGAAGATACTTTTGCTGTAAACGCACATGCCTGCGTCTTCTTGGCATTGAACTCAACCAGGTTCTCAGAGCCCCATTGAGAAATGTGATTCAGGACCCCGTCAAGCTCAGTGACAAGAAGCTGCCTTTTCTCTGCGATATCTGACTGCTTGGCCGCTGGATGTCCATGATAACTCCCATGTAAAGTGCTATCGTCTGCATAACAATGAACATTGCCGGTAGACAGCATGTCGTTGATATGCAGAAGAAAGAGAGTGGGTGATAAGACGGACCCCTGGGGCACGCCAGCATTAACCTGCAGAAACTCTGAAGCTCGTCCGTCACAAAGGACGCGAATACGGCGCCCCTGCAGGAAGCTAGCAACCCAGTTGCACAGCCTAGAAGGCAGACCAAAGGCAGGTAGCTTAGAAAGAAGCGATTTGTGCCAGACTCTATCGAAAGCTTTGGCGATGTCAAGACTAATTGCCAGTGACTCGCCGTGCTTGTCCATAGCCTCACCCCAAAGATGGGTAACGTATGCTAGAAGATCACCCGTTGACCGTTTCGGTCTGAAGCCATATTGCCGGCCATTAATTAAGGAGTGATCCTCTAGGTGCCGCATGAGCTGTTTGTTAATTATGTGCTCAAACACTTTGCACAGCACTGAGGTGACGGCTATGGGTCGATAGTTGGCTGGCTCCGAGCGATCCCCCTTCTTGGGAATCGGCTGAACATTCGCCTCTTTCCAAGGCAAAGGCACTGTACCCGAACTGTAGGATAGCCGGTACAGGCGCGTAAGCATTGGAGACAACTCCGCTGCACATTTTTTCAAAACTACCGCTGGAATACCATCCGGACCACTGGCTTTCCGGACATCGAATGATTGCAGCACTGCACGGACATCGCGTTGCCTGATATGGATATCAGGCATCGCGTGGTCACTGTCGGGTAGTGTTGGTGGCTGGGTACCACAATCATCGATTCGGGAGTTGGCCGCAAAGAGATTAGCCAGCAGATTTGCCTTCTCTTGCGGCTCATGGGCCAGGGATCCATCAGGGTTACGCAGCGGAGGTAGCGAAGGCTGACAGAAGTTGGCTTGCACGGCTTTAGCCAGTCGCCAGTAGCCACGGCTTCCCGTGGGATGCATCACTAGCTCTTGACCAAGCCGCGCTATGCGCAGGGCATCCGCTCTGACATAGGCCCTTCTACAGACCTTTGTGGCTCTGTTGTACGCCGCCTTGAAGTGGCCCAGATTGGGATGGCGCGTGGCGCGCGCCCTTACCCAAGCGCGGTACGCAGACTGTTTTTGTTCAACAGCTTCCGCGCACTCGCGCCCGAACCAAGGGCGCACCCCGCGGTCACCGGTGACATCGGTGTATGAGATATAGTATTCCATATCCAGACCGATCTCACCGGCGACAGCAGTAGCACAATCCGATGGGTTCTTACCTTCAAAGCAGCGCTCAACCCACGGGATGGACGCAAAATAGTCACGAAGTCCATCCCAGTCCGCTGACGAGTAGTGCCAGAGACGCCGCTTCCCCTGCACGGGTCGTGGGGGCGCCATAATAGGCACCGTGGAACAGACCAGGCAGTGGTCAGAGTTGCCTAAAGCGGCTCGCACCGATACACTGTACCGGTCTGGATCACTCGTCAGCAGAAGGTCTAGCAGAGAAGGTGCTTGGCCCGACCTTCTTGGTATCCTAGTGACCTCGTGCACCAATTGGGTCAGGCCGTGCGCCAGAGCAAATGCGTGGGCGGCTCTTCCCGCATGGTCTGTTTTGGAGGAGCCCAACCAGATCTCGTGGTGGGCGTTAAAATCCCCCAAAAATACCATTTCGGCATTCGGAAATCGCTCCTGCGCATCATCTGCCGCCTGACTCAGATATTCAAAGAGTCGAGTTGTCTCAGCATCTCCTGTATGGGAACGGTAGAGGCACACATAGATCTGACTCGTAGGGCCATGGTCTACGTGTACCCAAAGAACGGAGAAGGATGGGTCCTCTAGGCAGCGCAAACGGCGACAGCAAACATCCGCCCTAACAAACACGCACACCCCGGCTTTTGCACGAAAACTTTCCTCAAGAACATAGCCAGGGTAGAGCAAGTAGGTCGTGTCGTCAGGGCGGTGTATTTGCGTCTCCGTTAGAAAAAACATGGCAGGTTTCGCCGTCTCTAGGTGTTGGTGGACGGCGTTGAGGTTTGCATGGAGCCCACAGATGTTAGTGGACTCCACCTCAAATAGCAAGCTTTTGGGAGTGTGACGAGCCGCTGTGTTGCCTTTTTCTGTAAATTGCGCTGCCATGAGTTTGGGTGGGAGAAGGCGTGAAAAAAGAAGTGATTGCCGCCGCAGCACCGTGTGACAAAGCGCGGGATATTGGTTTTATCTATGAATGTGAGGCATGGCGAGAGCCGACGCGCCGAACGGAAGGGCCCCCGTACCCCCCCGAGTATGGTCGCCGGGCTCCCAAATCCGGTCACCAACCGGCACGACGAACCATATCGGGATTATGCGCGGCCTGGTGAGGCAGCCTCCCAAGGTGGTTAACCCCAGTTGGGCCCCTGTACTATACCGCGGGCGGCCAGCGGCACCACCGTTTCTACAGGTCGCATCGCCCCGCGCCATCCCCACTAGACTACGCCAAGACCCACTGGTCCCACTAGTGCTGCGACAACCACCACCTCTGCCCGGCTATGCACATGCTGACCCCTGAACACAATCCAACCGAGATTGAATTGCTATGGAGGGTATTCCGCAATAGTGCACGGTGGTACCTACCCGGTCGAAACTTGAGACAAATTTGTGCCACCAAGTTTCTACCACCAGTAAGTAAACTTTCATTTTTTTAATGTCTTTTTCGAACTTCTTGCGATTAAATCATGAAACTAAACAGTGAAGTCGTGACCATAGGTGCTGCAACGCATTCGAAATGTTGGCAGAAATAAGAAGTTCCATAATTTTAACGCGAAAACTCACGAACCGTAGTATGATCATGAATTCACACTGCGATAGTTTAAAAATTATTTTTATTTGTTTCTAAATTGTAGCTTTAACACAAGGGTCTGTATGATTAGAACATACGATACCTACACGAGGTGGAGAAGGGATATAATTGATGAACGGTCGTCGAGTTAAATCGATAGTTCATCCATTACAGCCTCTAGACTGTTCATCAATTATGAGAAGATTTGATTAAAACTGCGCCTCAATCAGTCTTCAAAGCGTCATTTAACTAAGAAAAAACATTATAACTACGGTTCTATCAATCAAGTTGATTGTGTTTAATTACTTAAGGGATATTAGACTATTAGACCTTCTAATGATGAAAACAACAATATGTGTGGAATTGTAAAGTTACTTTGCCTCAAGATCAGGACTTCACCAAGTTTTTTGAATCCAGCGATTTGAATTGACGAAAATTTGCTGCTCAGATGCATATTTTCGTCTTGGGTTTGGGATGTCTGTATATTTCATTTTATTTTTATGTATAGAACACGTCAATTAGACTTCGCCTTGCCTGATGGTAAGCTGAAAGTCTCAGAACAGAGGGTCACCATTACTTACACATACCATGTGACAATATTGACACTCAACTTGACGGCCTATGCTTTTCACGCCCCGCTTAAATGACCCGGGACTGTAGGAAGAAGGAAACACGTGAGCTGGTAATGGATTCCAGGCCCTGCATTTATGTCGAATAAAAAGGAAAATTAGTAAGGTACTTGAGCTTGGAACTACGCTAAGATCAGTATCAAAATAAATGAGATATTTACTATGTTTCATTGTTTTGAGTTTCCGATATTATCAGAAACAATGAAACATGGAAATATCCCGTTTATTTTGATATTGATGTGAGTGACCATGATAGTTTAAGTACCTATACAACGCTAAGATGATGATCTATCTATCTATTGATCTTCCACACTTCATGAGCTTCTTAGTTGTAGTAATGATTACCAATAAACATTCAATGCAAACGCACCCGTTTCAAGTGCTACATTTTTTAATAATTTTAATTGTTAAATTTAATCATTGTACAGTACACTATTAATTAATTAATATCAATTATTCAATACAATTATGTGATTTATAAACTGCATTTAATTTAATCTGTGTCATATTAATTTTGAATGTTCCAGGATTACTGGTTTGATTTAATTGAAATTGAATTTAAAATAATGATATTCACGTTCTGTGTTTGTGTTTATGTGTTTTATGTTTAGTTGATGTATGAATTTAAATGAACTGTAATGAATGAATCTTTTTTACTTATAATAAAACTAATTTATTAATTTAATAATTACCTGTGCAATAAATTGCGCCAACAAGTAACTTCTGCAACCAATTAGTTGTGGGCAATTATAGCATTGCCCACATGGCAAAGTTGGGCAATGTTAATGTTATGATTATAACATTACCTACTAATTAACTACTAAGGTGGGCAATGCTATAATTATAACATTGCCCACAACTAATTTAATTTAACTTTCATTTAACTAATTTAATACTAACCTAGATTGACAAAAATAAAATAGAAATTCAGTATTGTGAACGGTGTTCATCTAGGTTATCGTAGGTTCTATATCCGATGACCTTGCCCGTCTGTAAATAGAGTTTTTTTTTAATATTGAAGGTGACTTCTAACTGCTGCCAATGGTTATAAAAATTGTCTAGTAGCCTTATACTAATATTACCTATAAATACGAAAGTAACTCTGTACGTCTGTCTGTATTTTTTCCTTTCACGTCTAAACCGCTGAACCGATTTTGATGAAATTTGGTATACGGGTAGGTTAGACCTTGACAAAGGATATAGTTGACTATGTTTTGTCGCAAGAACCAGCATCCACGCGGGCGGAGTCGCAATCAATCGCAAGTAATAATATAAATGCAAAACTAACTCTGTCTGTAGGTTTGTCTGTCCGTATGCTACGCTTTCACGCCTAAATCGCTGAACCGATTTTGATAATATTTGGTATAAGGGTAGATAAAACATAGGCTATGTTTTGTCGCGGTAACCGACATCCACGCGGGCAGAGCTGCGGGCAACAGCCAGTATTTTATATAATAGATTTTTAGATACTAAACTACCATATTAAGGATCACATGTGAATATAGTTGTCAGCATGCGAGGCTTTTTTTTAAACCACTTAGGTGGCAGACAAGCGCACGGCCCACCTGATGGAAAGTGGTTACACACTCGCGCTGCCGACCTTGTAAGCACAGAGTTTCTGTGCCATCAGTGTAGAGGTCAAAGCAGGACAAGCCTTTAGTCATCCCACTGATGGCACAAATTCTCCAGTAAGCTCTGGCTACCCTACCTACCGCCGGGAACACAACACGAGGTTATTATAACCGCGGTACCCTACGGTGGAGGTACTGCCCCAGTCGGACTGCTCAATTGGGCGGATATACCGTCATGTCCTACCTCTCAGCTCTCTATAGTTCTCAGCATGTGTGGAATTAACTAAACATCAATATTTTTTATATGTCGATGCGATGATTTTAGAACACACACAGTGAGGCAAAATCCCTCCTAAGGCTAAGGGGAATGCTCTTAAGTCTGAGCCACCGAACCACGCCTGAAGCCATCCAAATCTTCATAAATATATCCGTCTTACGGCGACGGTAGGAGCTAAACGATTCGTGACTTGTATTCTCTTTGAGGTTTTATGTCATGTTACACGGGATGAAGGTCGAAAGAGATGAAAAGTGTCTCATGTCCGTCTCCTGGTTTTAAAACTAAATCTCCACTAATTTTCAGCCAAATCGGTACAGTAGTTCTTGAGTTATAAATAGTGTAACTATAGTTGCAGCACGCTATAATGGTCGTTTTGACACGACTGGTTTTGCTGGTTTTCTCTTTTTCGGTGCGCTTAATATTGGACAACGAACTGTTAGACGAATAGCTGAAGAAAAATATGGCGAAAATAGCACAGAAGAAAATAAACTTCACGAATTGAAAAACAAGGTTTTTGTTCTATCAGTTTAAAGACCAAAAGCTTGTCTTGCTTTACTTTGTCTTTTACACTGACGGCACAGAAACTCTCAATGCTTGCAGGATTGGTAGCGCGAGTGTGACTCTCTTGATTTTGCACACGTCCACTTTCCATCAGGTAGGCCGGGTGCTTGTCTGCCACCTATGTGGTATTAAAAAAAAAACAAAAGAGAAAACTATATACAAACTATGACACGACTTTCTTTTATATAAGCCTTGCATTTATCGCCCTTGATTATTTTCTAACAGGCTCGCTCGAATGAACTTGTGATCTAAGGTCGAATAGTCCAAGGTCGTAAAGCGAATCTTGACATTGTACTCAACTTAATGTTTTCTGTGGTTGGGAGAAGTCTTAAAACAACTCTTTAGGACTAATTCGGTGATATCAAGTCAAATCAATCAAATCACAATTACAAATTTGTCACAAATTTCGACCGGGTTGGTACCACCGTGCAATATTGCGAAAAACCCTTCATAGTAATTCAATTTCGGTTGGATTGCGTTCAGGGATCAGCAAATGCATAGCCGGGTAGGGGTGATGGTGGTCGCAGCACTAGTGGGACCAGTGGGTCTTGGCGTAGTCTAGTGAGGATGGTGCGGGGCGACGCGCCGGTCAGGGAGACCCGTAGAAACGGTGGTGCCGCTGGCCGCCCGCGGTATAGTACAGAGGCCCAACTGGGACTAACCACCCTGGAAGGCTGCCTCACCAGACCGCGCATAATCCCGGTATGGCTCGTCGTGCCGGTTGGTGACCGGAAGTGGGGGCCAGGCGACCATATTCGGGGGGGTACGGGGGCCCTTCCGTACGGCGTGTCGGCTCACGCCATGCCTCATAATCATAGACAAAACCAATATCCCGCACTTTGTCACGCGGTGCTGCGACGACAATCACCTCTTTTTTTTCACGCCCTTTTCTCCTTTTCATCATGGCAGCGCATTTAAGAGTATTGGGCAACACAGCGGCTCTACAGACTCCCACAAGCTCGCTATTTGAGGTGGAGTCCACTAACATCTGTGGACTCCATGCGAACCTCAACGCCGTCCACCAACACCTTGAGACGGCGAAACCAGATATGCTCTTTCTCACGGAGACACAAATAGGCCGCCCTGATGACACGACCTACTTGCTTTACCCCGGCTATGTTATCGAAGAAAATTTCCGTGCAAAAGCCGGGGTGTGCGTGTTTGTTAGGGCGGATGTTTGTTGTCGCCGTTTGCGCTGCCTTGAGGACCCATCCTTTTCAACCCTATGGGTACACGTAGACCATGGCTCTACGAGTCAGATCTATGTGTGCCTCTACCGTTCCCATACAGGAGATGCTGAGACAACTCGACTCTTTGAATATCTGAGTCAGGCGGCAGATGATGCGCAGGAACGGTTTCCGAACGCCGAAGTGGTATTTTTGGGGGACTTTAACGCCCACCACGAAACCTGGTTGGGCTCCTCCAAAACAGACCATGCGGGAAGAGCCGTCCATGCATTTGCTCTGGCGCATGGCCTGACCCAATTGGTACACGAGGTCACTAGAATACCAAGAAGGTCGGGCCTAGCACCCTCTCTGCTAGACCTTCTGCTGACGAGTCACCCAGACCTGTACAGTGTATCGGTACAAGCCGCTTTAGGCAATTCCGACCACTGTCTGGTCTGCTCCAAGGTGCCAATTATAGCGCCTTCACGACCCGTGCAGGGGAAGCGGCGTCTCTGGCACTACTCGTCAGCAGATTGGGATGGGCTGCGCAACTATTTTGCGTCCATCCCGTGGGTTGAACGCTGCTTTGAAGGTAAGAAACCCTCGGATTGTGCTACTGCTGTTGCCGGTGAGATCGGTCTGGGTATGGAATACTATATTCCGTACACTGATGTCACCGGTGCCCGAGGAGTGCGCCCTTGGTTCGGGCGCGAGTGTGCGAGGGCTGTTGATCAAAAACAGTCCGCGTATCGCGCTTGGGTAAGGGCGCGTGCCACGCACGATCCCAATGTGAGCCACTTCAAGGCGGCGTACAACAGAGCCACAAAGGTCTGCAAGAGGGCTTACGTCAAAGCGGATGCCCTGCGCATTGCGCGGCTTGGTCAAGAGCTAGTGGCACATCCCACGGGCAGCCGTGGATACTGGCGACTGGCCAAAGCCGTGCAGTCCAACTTCTGTCAGCCTTCGCTGCCACCGCTGCGCTACCCTGATGGATCCCTGGCCCATGGACCGCAGGAGAAAGCCAATATGCTAGTAAATCTCTTTGCGGCCAATTCCCGAGTCGATGATTGCGGTATACAGCCGCCGACACTACCCAATGGTGACCACGTAGTGCCTGAAATACGTATCAGGCAATGCGATGTTCGTGCGGTGCTTCAATCACTCGATGTCCGGAAAGCCAGTGGCCCGGATGGTATTCCAGCGGTGGTCTTACAAAAATGTGCAGCGGAGTTGTCTCCGATGCTTACGCGGCTGTACCGACTGTCCTACAGCTCGGGTACAGTGCCTTCGGCTTGGAAAGAGGCGAATGTACAGCCGATCCCCAAGAAGGGGGATCGCTCAGAGCCAGCCAACTATCGACCCATAGCCGTCACCTCAGTGCTGTGCAAGGTCTTCGAGCACATCATTAACAAACAGCTCATGCGTCACCTAGAGGATCACTCCTTAATTAATGACCGGCAATATGGCTTCAGGCCGAAACGGTCAACGGGTGATCTTCTAGCATACGTTACCCATCTTTGGGGTGAGGCTATGGACAAGCACGGCGAGTCACTGGCAATTAGTCTTGATATCGCCAAAGCTTTCGATAGAGTCTGGCACAAATCGCTTCTCTCCAAGCTACCAGCCTTTGGTCTGCCTCCTAGACTGTGCAATTGGATTGCTAGTTTCCTGCAGGAGCGCCGTATCCGCGTCCTCTGTGATGGACGGGCTTCGGAGTTCTTGCAAATAAATGCTGGCGTACCGCAGGGGTCTGTATTATCTCCCACTCTCTTTCTTCTGCATATCAACGACATGCTGTCCACCGGCAGCATACATTGCTATGCAGACGATAGCACCTTACACGGGAGTTATCACGGACAACCTGCGGCCAAACAGTCTGATATCGTGGAAAAAAGACAGCTTCTTGTCACTGAACTGGACCGGATCTTGAATCACATTTCTCAATGGGGCTCCGAGAACATGGTCGAGTTCAATGCCAAGAAGACGCAGGCTTGTGCGTTCACAGCAAAGGTATCTTCTTTCCTTCCCCTTCCCACTCTTCAGAGCACGCCACTTCCACTGCAGGACAATCTCTATATCCTAGGCATGGATATTCGCTGCAAACTGAATAACAGAAATTACATCGAGAGCATCATCAAAACAGCCTCGCGGAAACTCGGACTCCTAAACAAAGTGAGACGTTTTTTCACGCCGGAGCAGCGGTGTCTTCTCTATAAGACACAAATTCGCTCCTGCGTGGAATACAGCTCGCATCTCTGGGATGGCTCCGCGAAATACCTACTAGATGCTCTCGACAGGTTGCAGCGACGCGCGGTCCGAATTATTGGGAACCCTGAGGTCACGAACACCCTCGAGCCTTTGCAGATGCGTAGAGATATTGCTTCCTTGGCTGTATTTTACCGTCTCTACCACGGTGAGTGTTCTGACGAGCTCTTCCAACTAATCCCACCATCTCCTTTCCTACATAGGACAACACGTGCAGGCCTTAGATGTCACCCTCACACTGTGCAGAATATACGAGCAAGAACCAAGCGGTTCGGAGACTCTTTTCTTTGCCGCACCACCAAGACCTGGAATTCATTACCAGCACACGTGTTTCCTTCTTCCTACAGTCCCGGGGCCTTTAAGCGGGGCGTGAAAAAGCATCTGATGAGGCCGCCAAGCTGAGTGCCACCATTGTAGCACTTAGTGTCTGTAATGGTGACCCTCTTTCCTGAGACTTTGCCTTTAGCTTACCATCAGGCGAGGTGAGGTCAAGTTGGCGTGTCCTATATAAAAAAAAAAAAAAAAAAAAAAAAAAAAAAAAATCAAATAATTTATTTGCATAACACAGGTTGCAGAAAGCTTGTAAAAGATATATTTTCTTTAAATGTATAGGTCCGCTGTATTACAACCTCTTCAAGGTGTGCAAATATTTAGGTATCGTCTATACATGCAACATGTCAATTAAAGAGCACTCATAATAATTGCATTGCAATTTTAATTTCATTAATAAATTATTGAGTTAATATCAGAAATTGAATAATTTCAAAAGGAAATAAGGAGATTGTTATAATTATGGTAAATGTCGACTGGGTCTATTGAAATAATAATCACAATTAGTAAATTATGTCAAATGCTCATGTCAAAGAATTTAAATAATGTATTGATTTTGGATTAATAAATTACAATTTATCTTGGAGGATAGAGAATTAGCTTCACTATACGAGGGACTAGTCGAGGAGCTGTTTTTATGATAATGCTGATGGAAAGTGGTTACCGTGACCTATGGACGTGTGTAACACCAGAGGAGTCACACTCGCGCTGCCGACACTGTAAGCATAGAGTTTCTTTGTCGTCAGTGTAGAAGACAAAGCAGTACAAGCCTTTAGTCTTCCCTCTGACTGTGCAAACTCACCAGTGACCTCTGGCTACCCTACTCACTGCTGTGTACACAACACGAAGTTATTATGGCAGCGGTATTCAGTAGCTCGTGGTTGAATACATTGGTTAAGCAACACTAGACTTCTTTTTGAGATGGGTGGCCATTCTAAGGATATAGAGAACTCATCTATCTTTCATGTTTCGTATAACCCTAAAGAAGTTTGACAACTGGTTTATTTATCCCGATAGGTGGCGCATTATCGCTGGTGTTGTATTGCTGTCAAATTTCATACAAATTGTTAGTAAATAACGGAAAAAGTCTTTTGTAGGATATATAATGACGCTGTGTAGTGTTTTCAGTATAAAAAGAAAGGCCCTCACCTTATCACCACTGATAAAAAAACGGACGCTATAGATTAAAGCCCTGCGCATCAAAAACGTCTCGTGGTTTCCGGCAGAGTAGAATTTGGACCACTCCATCTCTTCCCATGCGGCGTCGTACAAAAAAAAAGAAAACAAGCTACTGAAAAATCACGATTTTAAAAGTATTAAACCAGAAAATATCAAAGATAGCCGCAGTCGTACTGTCGTATTTAGTCTTAGTCTAACAAAACAATACTAATCTCTCTCCTATATATTTTCTGGTGTAATACTTTTTTAATCGTGATTTTTCAGCAGTCGAGTTTTTGTTTTAAACTTCATTTTTTATGCCTGTACCTCCCCATTGAGCGTAGTTCTCGCATTCCGGCCTATGTATAATTTTTGATTTGGCATATTCAGCATCGTATATATTATAATGATTTAGATCTGCCCACGAAACAAAATGTCCGAGTCGCCTCTTATCAATCATGTCGTGAACATATGTTGGGTCTCCGCCAATACCTTTTCGAGGGTCTCTTACGTACTTGGAAACATGTTTGTACATTTTTAACCGATTTCAAAAAAAGGTTCTCATAAACGGAATGCTTTTTTTGCGTTTGTATATTGTTCAGGATTTTTTTCGCCAATGTTTTTTTATACCACTTAGGGACGCAGGCAAGCACACATCCCACCTAATAGGAAGTGGTTACCGTGGCTTATGGACGTGTGCCACACCAGGAGCGTTACACACGTGCTGCCAACCTTGAAGAAACCTTCTAATGCCCCACACAAACCTTTTAATCTCAAACATTTCATCTGAGCACAAACCAATTGTATAGGCGGTATAACACACACAGCGAGGGAAAGTCCCTCCTAAAGCTGAGTGGTTCCACACTACCTGCATGCAGCCTCAACTCCCGTCTTTGCACCGAGTCGAAGGGGTCAAGCTAGGTAGCTAGGTAGCAAGGTATGCAGGCGCTCCAGCAAAGAGGTGACAGCAGTACTCCATATGGGGCCGGATATGTGCCTTATAAAGGAGGAGTCGCTGCCGCGCAGTGAAGTACTGCCTCGCCCTGTTGAGCACTCCAAGTTTCTTCGATGCCAACTTAACCTTGTCTTCCAAATAACTGCGGTACTGGACGTCCCTGGAGATAGTAACACCAAGAATCCCCACACTCGAGGAGATGGTATGGGGTGTGCTCAGGTTTTGCGGCGCTACAATGTAAATTGATTGGCTTCCTAGATATTAAAGTACATCTAATCCTACAACTCCATTCCCTTAGATCAGTATTAAAGCTAATGCTATATCCTGAGTGAGATGCAGCATCATCCATGGCATTACTCGTCTTAGGAGCAAGTGAGACAGCGCTATTATAACGTGTCAAATCTTCTAGCGCATCAATATCGCAGTCTGAATGACATTTCTAATCTACGATATCGAGTAAATTGACGAAAGGTGTTGGCAATTGAATATGTACTGTAAATTGTTACAGATAAGGTGTAAATTTGTGTAAAATGATTTCCGTTCGTAGTGAAGGTAGGATCGCATATCACACCGTTTGCGGTTTTTGTAAATAGAATTGGTGTATTTCAGAAAAATATTGTTCCTTATTTTTCCTGTGTTTAGAAAGGAAAGGATCTGTATGTATAGCAACTATTTCAGAAAATATACAGGGTAGGCAGTACGAATCAGACATCCTTGCCCCTCTAGACAAATGTCAATTAGATGACCGGCATATTGTAGAATAGATTAACAAATGTATGGGATTTGACGTTTTTGACAGTTGTCAACGTATGTCATTAATGTCCCCTGGTGTTGCACACGTCCATGGGTCACGGTAACCACTTTCCACCAGGTACGCCGTTTACTTGTCTGCCACCTTAGTGGTATAAAAAAATACGACGGATTTGTTTTTACAAATATAATAAAATCAGACTAAAGCCTTGTCTGATCCGATAAAAGAGTCTTAAATGCCAGACATAGCTGCTGCACTCTCTTACGACTGTACCAAGATAAAAAATATACCAATTATTACATTAATAATAAAATCTAACAAAAATTACGTAAGCCATGTTTGTACAAATGCAAATAATAAATTTTGAATGGCTAAGAATGTTTTGGTCTACCTGCAGATCTGTAAGATGTTTGTTATTCCATCTAGTTGGAATAGCTGAAAGGATCTGACTGTAATTCGGTACAGGAATTGATTATTACCTGGAATAACACATAGATACTTTTCTTTCTTTTCCTTTTCTGGAAAAGAAAAGAAAGAGTTTTTGGGTTGCAGGAATGTGATCAGAATTTCACACAGTTCACATTTGATCCTCTGTAGAGTCTGAATTATTACGCAACGGTATGACAGGCGGCCGGCTAGACTGTGTCTACTGATGTGTATACACACGGGTGATTGAATTAGTAAATCAAATCGCACGATTTGTTGGCATTAATTCCTCATATCAAACTTAGCTTAGAATAGCCTTCGGCAGTTTGATGCCGGAACAGATTCGTTTTATGAATTATGTAGCAATAATTTCTGTTTATGCGCGTATGTAATATTAATCAGAAATGTGTTAATATTACTTTATTATTAAACAAAAACACAGATTTAGACATATTATGGCAAGTCAGTTAACCCGCCCCGCATCGTTCCCAGCGCAAAGGTGCCTATGATACTGGCGGCGTTGCCTCACTGAAAGGCGATGGCCATCCTTTGCCCCAGAGACGAGCCGGAGTGGGAAGAATGTATGTATAACAATATTATGAATGGGAAACCAAAAGTCTGGTACGCTTCCATGTCTAAACCACAGAATAGGTTTTGATGAAATTACTAAAAATCAAAATTCCGACTGATCCTTATAAGATCGAAAAAACTTTGTTAGCAGGCGGTACCCATTTGCCATCAAACTTGTTTCGATGCCCAGCATCAGTCGGGTTATTATTTTGAATATTTTATAGTTTTTAAATAAAATGGGGTCATGATATACTATACAAGATACCGGGACTTCTCGCGAATTATAACTTGGAACTTACTATTTCTGCCGACGTTTCGGATGCGTTGCAGCACCCGTGGTCACTACTTTACTAGTCTTCGAGTGTCGAGATGAATGCGGGGAACATTTTTTGAGCGCCTACCCACCATTACACTTATTATGAACGGTTAGGCTGGCGACACACCACACTCACTATGTCAGTTTTTAACGGCACTGTGTTTTTTGGTTTTAGTATTTTAATCACTGGATTTCACGTTCCGGATAATTTGAATCCATCATTATCATCCAGCGTTTACAGCAAAAGTATCTTCTTTCCTTCCCCTCCCCACTCTTCAGAGCACGCCACTGCCACTGCAAGACAATCTCAATATCCTAGGTATGGATGTTCGCTGCAACCTGAATAACAAAAATTACATCGAAAGTATCATCAAAACAGCCTCACGAAAACTCGGAGTCCTGAACAGAGTGAGACGGTTTTTCACGCCGGAGCAGCGGTGTCTTCTATACAAGACACAAATTTGCTCCTGTGTGGAATACTGCTCGCATCTCTGGGATGGTTCAGCAAAGTACTTACTAGATGCTCTCGACAGGTTGCAGCGACGTGCGGTCCGCATTATTGGGAATCCCGAGGTCACGAACACCCTAGAACCTTTACAGATGCGTAGAAAAGTTGCGTCCATGGCTGTATTTACCGTCTGTACCATGGGGAGTGTTCTGATGAGCTCTTCCAATTAGTTCCACCCTCCCCTTTCCTACACAGGACAACACGTGCAGGTCTTAGATGTCTTCCGCTCACGGTGCAAAACATCCGATCAAGAACCAAGCGGTTCGGAGACTCTTTCCTCTGTCGCACCATTAAGGCCTGGAATTCATTACCAGCTCACGTGTTTCCTTCTTCCTATAGTCCCGGGTCCTTTAAGCGGGGCGTGAAAAAGCAGATGATGAGGCCGTCAAGCTGAGTGTCACCATTGTCACACGGTATGTGTAAGTAATGGTGACCCTCTTTTCTGGGACTTTGCCTTCAGCTTACCATCAGGCAAGGCGAAGTCCAATTGACGTGTCCTATATATATAAAAAAAAAATCCTTTAAATTATAGCGTATTACAGCGGCCATGTTGGTTTTTTTTCGCGTTACCTATTTAAGAAAACTTGTTACTGAGACTAATCTAACGATAATATATTTATTAAGGAAATCCGTCCATTAGTTTAGAACATATGAGGTAATAAAGAATATTACAAACATAATATATACAAAAAACATACGAAAAAAAAAATTAAGCTTGAAAAATTCCCTCGGATACCCTCTCCACCGGAGCCAGTGGGAGAGGTTAGGTCGTACTCGAAACGACTAAAACGCACGACGCCTGTGGGTCGTTTTTTGGTTGCCGAAGGTGAGGTTAACAAGCATATCCCTCGCACCCCGGCCGACCCAGGGCCATCTCTCGCGATCGTGCTCTCTTCGGGTGAGGGGATCACAGAGTCTCCAACTCGTCCTCGGAAACGAGGAGGCGCGACGTGTTTCTGCCAGGGTGAAACGTTTACGCTCATGGAGGGCGGAGATCACTCATCGACTTCCGATACTAGAGTTACCTCAGTATGCAGGCAGCTTGGCTTGCGATCCTCCTTCAATATAACCCTTCTTGACAGTCGGATAAAAAAAATGACAATTACAATATATTCAAAAAAATATTTTAAATAACACACCCTCAACTCGTTCCCACATACATCACATCCTTTGTACACAGAATGACAAGAATATAATGATAAATATAACAATATAATATTGAAAGATTGATGTGAGCCACAATGGTCCCGTGGAAGAGACCACTGTCTCATTATAATGATTTATATTATTTTATGTGCGCCTAATAATGTTCAGGCGTTGCCGTCTCCCATTACTTCAATTTGTTGTAATGCCTTTTATTGTTTGGACGTGTATTGTTTGTTATAGACGATTTGGGAAGACTACCTTACTGTGAGTATATTGGAGGTCGTGAGTTCGATTTCTATTAAACATAACATAAACTCACGCCTATATCCCCGAAGGGGTAGGTAGAGGTGCTAGCACCCACATTTCGCCAGTTTATGTTTAGGTCCCAATGTAACAGGTAGCGAGCCTATTGCCATTAACCGGGCACTTATAAACCTGCGATAAATACACACATAACTTCGAAAAGCATCGAAAAGTCATTTGTATATGTGTTGGTGTTGTGTAATAGTGCCGTGCGCTACGTGGGACAAAATTCTACGATTGGTGAAATGTGGGTGTTAATTCACCTCTGCTTAACTTTCCGGGGATAAAGGCATGATTGTATGTATGTAAATATTAATCTGGGTGGTGTAAATCATCAGGGTAAGGTAAATTTCACATTATTCAGTCCTAAATCGGTGATGGACGATGACAGCTGATATCCGATAGCAGACACCCTGTGCTATTTTCACATGTATCCGATAATACCGGTCAGATATATCAAGAATAAATCCATTTGCTCGATAGCACAGACTCTAAAAAGTTTCATATTTTTATTTATTTATTTTTAAAGGTACGCTTACAGATTATTGTCATTGCGTGACTAAACATATGTATACCATCAAATAAATTATAAGATCTAGACAGTATTCCAAATATAGCACACACATCGACAGAGAACTAAAGTTACCGACATAGGCCACAGAATAAGCAAGTTGAATTGGCAGTGGGCTGGCCACGTTTGCCAAAGGACCGATGGCCGTTGGAGCAAACGAGTCCTAGAGTGGAGACCGCGAGAAAGTAAACGAAAGGTAGGACGCCCCCTGGCCAGATGGACGGACGACCTGAAAAAGGTGGCTGGGACAGACTGGATGCGGAAGGCGGAGGATCGGAGAAAATGGCGCATTTTGGGAGAGGCCTATGTCCAGCAATGTACTACGTTGGGCTGATTAATTGATTGATTGACTCGCCATGCTCATATAAAATATACAACTAAAAGCCTCTTTGATTAGGTTACAATAAAACATACTGAATACTTAAAAAAAAAACATAAAAACACAAGTATAAATAATAATGCTGGTCGAATGTCATAGGCATTGTACACCCACTAAATTTGATATGGCCTTCTTGTACTGGGAGAATCTAAATAAAAAATTATATCACTTAGGTGGCCGACAAGCACACGGCCCACCTGATGGGAAGTGATTACCGTGGCCTACTGACATGTGCAACACCAGAGGTGTTACACTCGCGCTGCCGACCCTGAAGAAACCTTCTAATGCCCCTTTTGAAGAACCCCATATTGTAGGCGCATGGGTAAACCGCAGTAAGTAGTTCATTCCACAGTTTGAGTGTGCATGGGATGAAGTTTCTTTCATACCGCACAGTGCGCATCATCTCAGGTTGCAATGTGTTATTAACAATAAGCTCAACCCACTCATTAGAAAAATTTACCATTAAATATGACATGATATTTGATATTTTTAATTATTTTGCTGTTATGGTGACTGAATGATATTAATATCCAATATCGGATGAACATAGTGATGTCAGCTCCGATATCCGATATTGCGCTGGACAATGTGAAAGACAGATATATATTTCATACATTTTTCTTCTTATAGACTATCAAGTGTCAAATATCGGAATCAACACCGATATCGGACCTGATAATGGGAAAATGCTCTAATACATAGATAGATAGATAGATAGATAGATAATTCTTTATTGTACACCAACAGATTTACAGTAAGACAAGTAGGTAGCATCTATACAGTTCAATGTACAAAGGGCGGCCTTATCGCTGAAGCGATTTCTTCCAGGCAACCTTGGGATGGACAGTAATGTTATAACAACAAAAGATATGGTGTAGTTACCGACTAAACTTGAATAGATAGTGTATTAAAACAAAAGAAAGAGAAAAGTAAGTAAAATAAAATTAATATACGGCTTTACACAAAAAATATCAACATACATACATACATACAATCAAGCCTCCATTCCTAAAGGGTTAGGCAGAGGTGAATTAACACCCACATTTCAACAATCATTGTTTTCGGTCTCACGTAATAGGGGGTGAGCCTGTTGCGGTCTTCCGGGCTCTATTGTTGACTTGAGCCATGTATCTGTGCCTGAGTCTGAGCTGTATTTAATCGTGAATCGTAACCCTCAAGAGATATAGGCGTGATTATATATGTAGCTTACTGGTTAAAGAGGTGGCATTACAATCGACAAGTTCCGATACAAATCCTAGTAATTATACTATCAAACCTATAGAGATTAAGTGGAACTATCAGAAATTTTGGTTCTTAGAATGGTTAATAAACTTGGTTTTCCGGAAAAAAAGCATCTCTTACAATCAATTGCGTACACTTTCATCAATAATCTTCATACAAAATAACACTCAAATTCTTCAACACTATCTAAAACATTATTCTTTGAAATTTATTTGAGTGAGAACCCATAAATAATACTTCAATATTTGCCAAGTCAACACATAACGTGTGCTGGCCATTCTACAACACATCGGTCAAACATTGAGTTAACGGTGTCTACTTGTTGCATGCACTCGAGTTAATATCATAAATGGACAACACTAGACACCGCTTAACGTGAGTGACGTCACTACCTTTAAGTGAAGACTCTTCGGATGGTAAACTTCGTTTAGTTAGGTAATTAACTAAAGGTAGGTCTTCACGTGTATTTTAGTGATTTTATTTAATAATTCCAGTTGTTAATCTTTTTTGTAAACCGAAATCAAAATCGAGCTAGTAGTTAGAGTAATAATTTATTTGTTAAATACCTATTTTAACATAACATAACATAAACTCACACCTATATCCCCGAAGTGGTAGGCAGAGGTGCTAGCACCCACATTTCGCCAGTTTATGTTTAGGTCCCAATGTAATAGGTGGCGAGCCTATTGCCATTAACCGGGCACTTATAAACAATAGGAATATTAATTGGTAGGAGGTAGGATACGAAGGTATTTCCGTCCAAAGGAGCAGTTCGACTGTGGAAGTACCTCCATCCCACAGAATACTGCGGCCATAATATTCTCGTGTTGGGTGTAACTGTAGGGTTTTTGTACTGTCAGTGGAAAGACCAAAAGCTTATCCTGTTTTGCTTTTTACTCTGACGGCACAGAAACTCAATGCTTGCAGAGTTGGCAGCGTGAGTGCGACGACTCTCTTGATTATGCACGCATCTATAGGCCACGGTGACCACTTTCCATCATGTGGACCGTGTGCTTGTCTGCCACCTAAGTGGTATTAAAATAAAAACTTTACAAGCAAATATGTATGCTGGGAAAGAATTTCAAAACAATATGGTGCGGCAAAGAAAAGAGTTACCGAATTAGTTCTTGCTGGTTTAACCGACACAATCACTTTTTTTTATACCATTTAGGTGGTTGACAAGCAAACAGTCCACCTGATGGAAAGTCGTTACACCAGAAGAGTCACAGTCGCACTGCCAACCATGTAAATATAGAGTTTCTGTGCCGTCAGTGTAGAAGACAACGCAGGACAAACCTTTAGTCTTCCCACTGACAGCACAAATTCTCCAGTGAGCTCTGGCTACCCTACTCACTGGTGTTCTATTCCAAACTGCACTATTTCTATTCCAGACAAACTACTTAGCGTGTTAAGTGATATTTCATCTCTTCAAAATATACCAGAAATTATGAATAATGCATAACAAGCATCTCATACTTGCTGATTAAATTTCACGAAGTTTCCGGGCAGTGCGAACTTTGTCCGGCTACTTACCGAATATTCCACACAACCTATTTTGTACTTAGAAATTCTCAAGTATTTCCCAACTATGGTGGAGAAAATTCCAAGTTCCCGCGTCCGGTCAAGTGTGAGTATTTATAAGTTAAAACTGTAGTTTAAGTATCTTTTTGTGAGGAATTTCATGGTTGAAGTGAGAAAACTTCGCCTTTAGTGTAAGTTTTTTTGAACTAGTAACGCCATTTTGTTGCAGGAATTGCTCTGCAGCATTTTGTTAACGAGTGTACTACCAGTATCTACATTGTATAGTCAACGACTAAAGTTGTTTGATACTAGAATATTTTTTAAACTTTTTACGTTGGATAAAGTGATATATTAATTATGTATATATAGTTTGCTGGTTCAAAGGAAGGTCATTGCAATTCAGACAGGGAAGTATTATGGTTAGCCTTTGTGCCGAGAGTGATATGGGGTGGAATATTTTGTTAAAAGTTAGAAATAAAATTTACTAGTATTCCATCTCTAGCTAAAAAAATGCCTGTGTTAGGAGTGTGTTTAGGACTGCAAAGGTTCTGAGTTCGAATCCGGCGAAACCTTTCGATCGTAAGGCCACTAAGCCTAACGCTAGCACGGATTTAAATTGATTTTGAAAGTCAATCGATTTAAATCTTTATAAGTTAACTAAATACCTTAGTAATGTATAACAAAAGTGACGAAGAAATTTAGGGACAAATATTGTCGATAAACGTTTTATTTGTCGAAGATTATAATATGACCTCTTCCTCGAAGTCGGTTAATTATGCTGGCAATATGTAAGACAGTCGCCATGTTCTTGATTTTACAAAAAAAAAATAGAAAATCTATTCAAACCCGCGAGGGAAAGAAGCTGGTTCGAATCCCGCCTGAAGCACTTTTTTTTTATATACCACTTAGGTGGCAGACAAGCATACGGCCCACCTGATAGAAAGTGGTTACCGTGACCTATGGACGTGTTAACACCAGAAAAGCCACACTCACGCTGCCGACGCTGTAAGCAGAGTCTCTGTGTCATCAGTGTAGAGGACAAAGCAGGACAAGCCTTAATTGATTTGAATGAAATTAGTCCCACCCTCCCCTTTCCTACACAGGACAACGCGTGCAGGTCTTAGATGTCATCCGCACACGGTGCAAAACATCCGATCAAGAACCAAGCGGTTCGGAGACTCTTTCCTCTGTCGCACCATTAAGGCCTGGAATTCATTACCAGCTCACGTGTTTCCTTCTTCCTACAGTCCCGGGTCCTTTAAGCGGGGCGTGAAAAAGCATATGATGAGGCCGTCAAGCTGAGTGTCACCATTGTCACACGGTATGTGTAGGTAATGGTGACCCTCTTTTCTGGGACTTTGCCTTCAGCTTACCATCAGGCAAGGCGAAGTCTAACTGACGTGTCCTATAAAAAAAAATAGGAAAGACATGTAAAACAAAAGATTTCTTTATCAAGTTGAATAAGTATTTCCATAGACATATGGGGTTAGGTTTCCTCTAGATAATCTCTTAAACCCGTATCCAAGACGATGGAGTTGGGTTGGGCCTATCTAAGCTAATACCTCACAATCTTTGGGGTAACTTTGGGATTTACTTGTGAAATTAGTGGCTTACCCCTAAACTGTATCTTTATTCTGTGATATTTTGTGCAAAAGTTTATTTTTTATTCAAATCGATAACGATAGAAAATTGGATCAGTTCAGGTGGGATTTAAACCGGAATGTTTTTTTTATGCAGGGGTCGCGAATTGGATTCGCGCTCAGTGCAAATATTTGTATGCATGAATATGTATATTTGCATTGGTCTGGGTGTTTCTATGTATAATATGTATGTATTTACAAAAACAAAGTATCCAAGTATGTTTATTCGCATTCTAGATCCCATAACAGAAGCTAGTTAAGCTACGCTTACCATGGGTCTAGATAGCGTTGTGTAGAATGTCGTGGAATATTTATGATTATTATTTATGAGTCACCGAACCTCACCTGAAAACATCCAATTTTTTCTATATTATCGATAGCTTAGTGGTTAAAGAGTCGGGCTTACGATCGAGAGGTCCCGGAATCGAATCCTGGCCATTACGCTACCGACGTGAATTTAACCTTAACACAAGTAATTTACATTAGCTGGAGGGGTTAGGAGGGAATATTAATAATTTTGGTTCTAGTATCCTTTTAAAAAATATATATACTTGTACGAACAATCGGAACCAATGAATGATATTACAATCATTTTTAAACATAGATTTTTTGATTACTCCGCTCAAACAATTGAAAGTTAGCATGAAATGTTTTAAAATTAATTAAATTCAAATATATTTTTACGTACCGCGGTAGCCTAGTGGTATGGGTAATGGACTGCTGAGACGAGGTCTCGGGTTCGATCCCAGGTTTTACTATGGCATACACCAATGACTTTTCAATGCTTTTCGAAGTTATGTGTGTATTTATCGCAGATTTTTAAGTGCCCGGTTAATGGCAATAGGCTCGCCACCTATTACATTGGGACCTAAACATAAACTAGCGAAATGTGGGTGCTAGCACCTCTGCCTACCCCTTCGGGAATATAGGCGTGAGTTTATATTATGTTATATTAATTTTACGTTTGCTCAGAAGTATATTATTGTTTGGTAACTTTGCCCAAAACTGAATTTTCTCTTGGTACCTTCAGTCAAAACCGAATTTTCACAAGGAGATAGGACACGACGGTATTCTCGTCCCAATCGAGCAGTCCGAATGACCTTTGCCCTACAGAATACCACGGCTATAATAATCTCGTGTTGTGTTCCCGGCGGTGAGTAGGGTAGTGAATAAAGGCTCCAAAAAGCCATGCACTGTGTTTCATTTGTATCTGTAGTTGAAATTATCCTAGATCGTAATCATGTACTTTATCTTTTTACAGGTAATACAGTCTTCTTATTTTACTTCAAAGGAGAAATAAAGGTAATTTTTAAACTTGTACGATCGCGTTTTACCGTATAATCAACCAGTGTTTACATTAATAAGAGTACACAATTTTTTATGTGGAAGTTATAAATTTTGTGAGGCCCAAATTTTTAGTTTTTATTTTTTAAATTTTGGTTTATATTAACTAGTTACTTTGGCATTGATCTATACTTTAAAGAATTATTTAGTAAAATTAGTAGTAGTTAGTAGTTACCGTGGCCTATGGACGTCTGTAACACCAGAGGAGTCACAGTCGCGCTGCCAACCCTGTAAGTACCTACAGAGTTTCTGTGCCGTCAGTAGAAAACAAAGCAGGACAAGCCTTTAGTCTTCCCACTGACAGCACAAATTCTCCAGTGAGCTCTGGCTACCCTACTCACCGCTGGGAACACAACACGAAGTTATTATAACTGCGGTATTCTGTAGGGCGGAGGGACTTTTCGCGGTTTAATCCCACAACTTACTATTTTTGTTGACGTTTCAGAATGCGTTGCAGCCCTCGTGGTCACGACTTGAATGGCTCATTTGTATTATATTGTACTCAATAATTTGGACAAATACTTTTTTTTTTTTTCTTGCGCAAAATCCCCACGGATACCTCCCCACCGGAGCCGGTGGAGGTGGTTATGTCGGACTTGAACCGACTAAAACGCACGCCGCCTGTGGGTCGTTTTGGTTGCCGAAGGTGAGGTTGACAGGCATATCCCTCGCACCCCGGCCGACTCAGGGCCATCTCTCACGATCTGGCCCTCTCCGCGCCAGGCACGCCGCCGCCGCGGCCTGCTTCTGCCAGGGTGACAGGCGGCTCCACCTGTCACCCTCAGGCCGGCGCTCATGGGGGGCGGAGTTCGTTCATCGACCTCCGACGCCCGAGTTGCCTTCGTGCGCGGGCAGCTTGGCTTGCGATCCTTCGTCGCTCCCGCTGCCGCTCCCGCCCCACCTCCTCCTTCACAAGCATTACTTGCTCACAGAAGGAGGCTGGACAAATACTAGATAGACTATAAAAATGGATTTCGCAAAACATATCATATACCTATTACCAAGCTAATAGTTTCTAATTCATTCAGGATAATTTTTGATATTATATTTAGTAATATTCAACATAATATTTAATTTCTTTTATATACCACTTAGGCGGCTGACAAGCATACGGCCCACCTGATGGAAAATGGTTACCGTGGCCTATGGACATGTGCAACACCAGAGGAGTCACACTCGCGCTGCTGACCCTCTATGCACAGAGTTTCTGTGCCGTCAGTGTAGAAGACAAAGCAGGGCAAGCTTTCAGTCTACCCACTAATAGCACAAACTCTCCAGTGAGCTCTAGCTACCCTACTCACCGCTGGTAACAACACCAAGTTATTATGGCCGTGGTATTCTGTAGGGTGAAGGTAATTAAAGTCGGTGTAAAACTATCATTGTAAATTAATTCTTAATAATATGTTCGAGAGGTTTCAGAAACGTACTAAATTAAAATTTCAATTCTTTTAACATAATTAACGTAGTTGAAACTGTTTCATAATAGATTTCAGCTTCTTACACGACTGTTTAAACTCCGTTCAATCATAAATTTCTATGCCCAGCGATTCACAGACCTAAAAGCTTTCTACACACTTGAAACTGTGTTATTTACCTATTCAATTACCAGATTGCAAACTAGAGGTATTAAAGCCTACTATGTAATGAGTAATGTTTACCTCTAAAATTAAGCTTTTCAAAGCGCCGCTAAAAATTATAACCACGAATGTTTACGAAATTTCGCTCACATTTTATTCAAGTTGCAATTAATTTTATATACAATCTGTCTTCATACACGAAGTGCTATTTCAATTTCATGTTCATTGTAAAAATTATATATATTATATTGAATACGGGAAACGTTATTTGGTATTTTTGAACTATTCACGGGTCAGACAGAGACAATAGACTCCTGTTTTTTTTTTACAAGAGACACCTTCTTATGACTTTATCACGCCTGATGTTAAGCTGAAGACAGAGTTTCGAGAAACAGGGTCACCATCACATACATGTGTACATATAATCACGCCTTTATCCCCGGAGGGTTAGGCAGAGGTGAATTTACACCCACATTTCAACAATAATTAAATTTGGTCCTTCGTAATAGGAGTGAGCCTATTGACGTCTTCCGGGCACTATTGTTGACTCAAGCCATGCATCTGAGGTTGATTTTGGGCTGTATATATCTGTCTGATGTTAAACAATCCTATCCTTAATTCGCCTTGTTCGACACCGCATGGGAAGAGATGGGGTGGACCAAAATAAATTCTACTCTGCCGGGAACCACGCGGCATTCTGCCGGGAACGATCACAAACACCTTAAATGTAACAATGGTGAACCTGAGCTTGACGGCCACCTCCTACAGCCCCGGGTCCTTTAAGCGGGGCGTGAAAAAGCATATGATGAGGCCGTCAAACTGAGTGTCACCATTGTAACATGTTATATGTAAGTAATGGTGACCCTCTTTTTTGAGACTTTGTCTTCAGCATACTATTAGGCGAGGTGAAGTCTAATTTACGTGTCCTATAAAAAATGCCCCATTTCCTCCACTGTAATGACTTCACGACGGTATTCCCGTCCCAATTGAGCATTTCGACTGTGGAAGTACCTCCACCCTACAGAAAGGTTGTGTTCTCGGCGGTGAGTAGGGTAGCCAGAGCTCACTGGAGTGTTTTTGTGCTGTCAGTGGGAAGACTAAAGGCTTGTCTTGATTGTGTCTTCTGCATTGACGGCACAGTAACTCTCTGTTCTTACACGGTCAGCAGCACGGGTGTGACTCCCCTGGTGTTGCACACGTTAATAGTTCGCAGTAACCACTTTTCATCATGTGGGCCGTGTACCTGTCTGCCACCTAAACTGTATAAATAAAATGCATATCCGCTTACAATTTTATTTGTGTTTGAACACATTTTATAATATCGTGTAATAATATGAAAAACATTACAACATCGTTAGGTCATCATCGCTTCAAGAAAAGTCTACTGAAAATTTAATAAATTTTCCTTTGCTTCTCTTCTCAATCTGTAACATCAAATCAATCCTAACTCATCGGAACATTGTACCGTATTTTATGTTTCCTAAAAAGTTGATAGTCCATTAAAACTACGGACGGCCGAGCGTGCTCTCGCTAGCTACTTGGTGTACCGTGTGCTGAGTAGGTACTTAGCTTTTAGAAATATTATGGGTGTGAGCGGGGCGAGAGCTTCGACTTTCGTTAGTGTTGAATATTATAAGTTATGGGGCTGTATCCCCATGTTATGAGAAATTGTGAATATTCTTAAATGGTCATTGTTATGAATATTGAATTCAGTTGCTAGAAAGCATGGGTATTATAAAATAAAATTGAAGTGTCGATACGTGATATTAAACAAAATAGCTTAAAAACTAAAACCCGACTATGAAAAATCACGCTCTAAAAATTATAAAGAATAAAATATCAATAATAGCCGTGGGTGTATATTACTTTTCCCTAAAAGAATGTAGGTATTGTTTTGTTAGAGTAAGTGACATACATCCACGGCTGTCCTTGATATTGTCTTGTACTAAAGTTTAAAACTTTTAGAGCGTGATTTTTCACAGTCAGGATTTAGTTTTTAATTTTTTTTTAATTTGTATTATTTTGGGGCAAGTAATAGCTATAATATAGGTATTTAAACTATCATGGTCACTGACATCAGTATCAGAATAAACGGGATATTTACCATGTTTCATTATTTTGAGTTTCCGATATTTCGGCGCTGTTGCAAGCACCATGATCACGGAGGAACTGGAGTATTGGCGGTGAACAAAGAAAAAGTTTTTTCTTCTAGGAGTAATTATATCGATCTACCCTCTTTCGAGTTCTTTTACTACGCGTATCTGCACTACTATTGGTTTCACTCTCACTACAAACTCGAACCCGATCTCGATCACGTTCACGACATACGATGCTCACTGTATCCACTCGCGATTTTGTTTTAGCTTGTTCCCGGTTGTTTTTGCAAAGACGGACCACTGGATGCCAGACGTTCGGCAGTTGAAACCCATCCTCACGATTGAAATTTTTATACTTTTTTATTTCAATGGCTTCCCTTACCAGTCTTGGTATATAGTGGCGTTCTGTCGAAAGCATCTGAGGGTTATGTAGCTCGATCCAGTGGTTCGTACCGGACTCCAATAAATGTTGAGCGATTGCAGATTTATGCGGTTCATTGTTTTTGACTGCCCTGATGTGTTCCTTGATTCGGCATGTAACCGTTCTTTTTGTTTGTCCTATATAGGAACTGCCACAGCTACAGTCAATCTTGTACACTCCCGGTCTGTCCAATGGGGAGCCATCTTTGGGTGAGCGCAGGCATTGCGACAGCTTTTTAAAAGGAGTGAAATTAGTTATAATATATGTATACATATTTGAAATGTGCTAATTAATCCCTTTCTGTTGATACCTAACACGGCATATTTATCTCAAATACTTTTTTTAACACCGTGCGTCGAATTACATTCAGTGAGACGTCATATAACCAGCGGATGACTAAGGCACACATCTAACGATATCTCATTTGTCCAGTTTGAATAAGTAGTTGAAGAGCTAAGAGGGAACAGAAAATAATAATAATAATAATTTATTTTCGTTAAAAATAAGTTACAGTTCAAATGTACAGTGATCGAAGTCACCTTTTAAGCAAAATTTGCCTGTGCCAGGTGACATCGCTCTTCCTTATCTACTAGTTATTAGAGTTACATGTAGCTGTAAACAAACTATTACAAATAAATGAAAAATATTCAGATTTTCACGCAATAAAATTATAACCCAAATTAGTCTTGGATACAGTTAGTAAGTGCGAATAATAGTCCCAAAGAGTTCAGTATTACTAGATCAATCAATCATCAATTAACCCAACGCAGTCCATTGCTGGACAAAGACCTCTCCCAATGTGCGCCATTTTAACCGTTCCGCCTGCCTTCCGCATCCTAAAGTGGAGACCACGAGAAGGCAAACGGAAGATAGGACACCCCCTAGCCAGATGGACGGACGACCTGAAAAAGGTGTTATGTATGTAAAAAGGTGGCTGGGACATCATACTGGATGCGGAAGGCAGATGATCAGATAATATTACAAGATCAAAGCTTAGTTCAATTCCACGAATTTCATCTGGGGATTGCACCAATCTCACACCCAAATTAACATATCCCATTATGCATACAATTTGCTTAGTTGGAGCATTGCACTTGTATATTAGTTCTGTGTATTTGGAATCAAATCGTATCAATTCGGAGTTACTACATCAGATCAAATACAGATTAACAACAGCACCTAAATTGCGTCTTAGGTTATTCGGAATCCAGTAAGATTACCACTGCTACATTACTAAATGGAAATTATCTACACAAATACATACATATACTCACGCCTGTAAATCCCCAAAGGGGTAGGCAGAGGTCACAATTCACCATTTATGATTTTCGGTCTCTAATAGGACATGAGTTTATTGCCGTCAAACGGGCATTTCATCAAGAGCTGTATGCTTACAGTTGGATGGAGAACAATTCTATTTCAAAGTCAACTTTTATGATACCCACAGGAAGATATATTCTACTCCAACGGGAACCAGCAAGGTATATGTACTGTAACATATACCTTCACAGTCTCTGTGGCGTGGCGGTAGTAAACGAGGTTCAATTCCCACTTAGTGCAAATATTTGTATTCATGATGCTGCACTCGTGGTCATACTAAGTTGTTACACTAGTGTGACAATCAGGAGTTTATTTCTTGTTTGTCACACCGCCAATAATACACACCACCAACACCGGCCAAAAATAATAAATAAATAAATATTCTACAACATTCTACACAACGCTATCTAGTAACCCATGGTAAGCATAGCTTAACTTGCTTGTATTATGAAATCTAGAATGCGGATAACCCTTTTTTTTTTGTAAATACATACATGCGAGTGTGGCACCCCTGGTATTGCATACGTCCATAGGCCACGGTAACCGCTTCCCATCAGGTGGGCCGTGTGCTTGTCTGTCAACTAATTGGTATATTATACATAGAAACACCCAGACCAATGCAAATATACATTTTCTTGCATACAAATATTTGCACTGAGCGGGAACCGAACCCGCGCCTCCTGCGTAGCAGTCACGTTCACTACCGCTGCGCCACCGAGGCTGTCATTTGCAATCACCTTGTATACCATAAATTCGTCAGCATAATTATTTATTCATAATGCTAATACTGAATGTATACGTGCAGACCGAGTAAGTATTCAGCAAAGTTAAATTCACCTCTCGACAAGTTGAAGTTGGTCGTGCAGAGTAAACTTTGCAGACCATAGTTGTGCAGTGTTTAGGCTAACTGTTTTGACCCAAGTTGAGCTAGAATGTGTTAATTATTTATGGATTTCGCATAACCGGTTTTGTAGTTTGGTTAATAACATCATCCTCTGATGTTTATTCCAACTTAGTTGGGGTCAGCGTTCTAGTCTAACTAAGATAAGCGACTGCCATCTGACAAACAATTAGCGATATTGAAGTTTTGTAGTAAGACTAGTCAAACTTTTTATGGGTCCTACAACCCGTCATGACTGCCATAGAACCCTTTGAAGAAGATGCTGTATGAAAGAAACTTCATCCCACGCACACTCAAGCTGTGGAATGACCTCCCTGCTGCGGTTTTCCCAAGCGCCTACAATATGGGGTTCTTCAAGAGGGGCATCAGAAGGTTTCTTCATGGTCGGCAGCGCGAGTGTGACACCCTGGTGTCGCATACGTCCATAGGCCACGGTAACCGCTTCCCATCAGGTGGGCCGTGTGCTTGTCTGCCAACTAAGTGGTATATAAAAAAAAATGTTCAGTTTACATTTATTAAAGTTTTATTTTTTCATAATTTTAGATTAAACTAGCTGACCCAGCAAACGTTGTTTTGGCATGTATATTATTTCTAGGAAATATTTTTTTAGTTCAACAAAAATAACTTATTTACATAGTAAATAAGTATGTAAGTGTGCGGAGATTTACTAATAATCGAAAGATAAAAATCGCGATGAGAAAATAGGGGATCGTAGAGGGTTGAAAATTCAGGGTTATATGTATTTTTTAATGACGTATAATAAAAAATAATGAAAATATAAATAAATATCTAAAAATTAAAAAAGAAATTTATAGTGGACTACCCTTATCATTTAGGGGGATGAAAAGTAGATGTTATCCGATTTTCAGACCTACCCAATATGCACACAAAATTTCATGAGAATCGGTCAAGCCGTTTCGGAGGAGTATGGTAACTAACACTGTGACACGAGAATTTTATATATCAGTGATATTTGCAGACTACTTATACTATTGATTGATGGTTCTTGGTGGAATTTGTTGCTACACATATTAAGAAAACACTTGTATTTTTTCCACAGTATTTTTTATTAAACCTTTTCTATATAGAACACGTCAATTAGACTTCGTTTCGTCTGATGGCAAGCTGAAGGCAAAGTCTTAGAAAAGAGGGTCACCATTAATTACATATACCATGTTACAATGGTGACACTCAGCATGACTAACTGACTGGTTTTGCCTTACGGCACCCCTCAAAGGTTCACAATAAGAGTTAATTAATTAATAATTAATATTCCACGACAATCCACGAAATATTTTCAAAAACTTCCTCTTTATACAGACACGTTGTACATATCATTTATTTAATGTAGGTACTACCAGCTCTAGGTTTTTTTTAACGTGCGCAAAATCCCCACGGATACCCACGGAGCCGGTGGAAGAGGTTATGTCGGACTCGAACCTATCAAAACACACGCTGGTCGTTTTTGATTGCCGAAGGTGAGGTTGACAGGTATATCCCTCGCGCCCCGGCCGACCCAGGGCCATCTCTCACGATCTGGCCCTCTCCGCGGGTGTGGGGACTACAGAGTCCCCAACCCGTCCCCGGAAACGGGGAGGTGCGCGAGGCGCGTCACCCCCGCGGCCTGTTTCTGCCAGGGTGACAGGCGGCTTCACCCGTCACCCCCGGGCCTGCGGTCATGGAGGCCGGAGGTCGTTCATTGACCTCCGACGCCCGAGTTGCCTTCGTACGCGGGCAGCTTGGCTTGCGATCCCTCGCCACTCTTGCTGCCGCATCCGCCCCGCCTCCTCCTTCGCGAGCATTACTTGCTCGCAGAAGGAGGCTACTAGCTTTAGCTTGGGCTATAATATATTTAGATATGTTTATATCTGTAACTCGAACCTACATGCTACAATCTAAATCTAATCTAAATCTATATAAACGAAATAAAATGGCAAGCTTGCATAAATTAGCATATAGCTGAAAATTGGTCTCAAATAATAAAAACATACCTAAATAAACACATAGTTATATGAATACATATTTTGGTGTCGGTGCATACTTTTTCTTTATACCACTCAGGTGGCAGACAAGCACACGCCCCACCAGATAGGAAGTGGTTACCGTGGCCTGTGGACGTATGTCACCTTCTGATTGACTCTTGAAGAACCCCATATGTCTGTTGGAAATAATATGACCTCTCGAGCTAGGCACCAGCCGGTCCCTATAAATCTGTAAATTTAGTAATTTTTCTCTTATCTTTATTATGTATTTTATAGATTTTTAGTTTCTGAAGTCGGTCTCGGTAGGAAGTAGGACACGGTGGTATTCCCGCCTCATATAGCAGTCCGACTGGGGAAGTACCTCCGCCCTACAGAATACCGCGGCCATAATAACTTCGTGTTGTGTTTCCAGCGGTGAGTAGGATACCCAAAGCTCACTGGAGAATTCGTACTGTCAGTGGGAAGACTAAAGGCTTGTCCTGTTTTGTCCTCTACACTGACGGCACAGAAACTCTGAGCTTACAAGGTCGGCAGCGCGAGTGTAGCTCCTTTGGTTTTACACACGTCCATAGGCCACGGCAACCACTTTGCATAAGGTGGGCCGTGCGCTTGTTTACCACCTAAGTGGTATAACAATAAAAATCAAATAAAAAGAGGAGGAATTCTACGACGCATTTTAATTGTTCTTAGCTATAAGTTGTATAATAGTTATTTTATTTTTATTGTATTTAATATTTATAAATTAGTTCATACCGAATAAGAAGTTAGAAAATAAAAAGATAATTTAATTTGATTTTAATTATGTTATTATCCGAACTAAAGGCGTGTACCAAATATTAGAATTATCTGTCAAAAGGAAGGGGGGAAAACTTAAGATAATTTTAAGTACTTCTTTCGTCAAAATCGATCTGATGCTATCTGTTAGTATCTGTGTATATTATTACACACTTTATCAACATACCATTCTTGACATTCAACACTGATAGACATTTATATAAGGCAAAAACAAATTGGCATTCAAAAAGGCGAGTAATTCTGAAAGTGTCGCATCATTTTTGTCACTTCGTACGAGAAATTTTCATAAAACGTACTTTCGGCGCGTATCATGTGACAAAAGTGATATCTGTCTGCCTGTCACGAGCAGTGCTGGGGCGACATCTATGTCATTATACGTAGACTGTCTTTGGATTTAGTTAGTGTGCTAAGGCACTTGTAATATTTGATTGAAAATGTTTTAGGTAAAAGATTCTTTTGGATTTAAAAAGAAAATTTATTTTCCGTGAAGAGACTGCTGTTTGACGTCGAGAGATTGAAGGTACTTAGGTAGTAAATAAAGAACATGTTCAATATTTCTTCGTCTAAGAGTTAATCCCAGTTAAATCCGAAGCTTGTACCTCGGAGTCTGAGATCTGGTCTTACCAGTCTAACTGCGGATTCGGCTAGAGTTCAATAGTTTCCATAAAGCGACTACAATCTGACTTCTACAACCTTTTGGCGATATCATTTTTTTTATATAGGACACGCCAACTTGACCTCACCTCGCCTGATGGTAAGCTAAACGCAAAGTCTCAGGAAAGAGGGTCACCATTACAGACACTAAATGTTACAATGGTGGCACTCAGCTTGGCGGCCTCGACAGATGCTTTTTCACGCCTCGCTTAAAGGCCCCGGGACTGTAGGAAGAAGGAAACAGGTGTGCTGGTAATGAATTCCAGGTCTTGGTGGTGCGGCAAAGAAAAGAGTCTCCAAATACTATTAAAGTTAGACCAGTTATCGAACTTTTAAGGGCTCCAACTACCCGAAACGTCTGCCATATATGTTCATATGCCCACCTGGCCCCCGATTCCATTAAAGCAAAACCATTGTTATACCACAGGCACTGCAAAAAATGGCATTAAATTTGAAAAACATAACATAAACATAAATTCACGCCTATATCCCTCGAAGGGGTAGGCAGAGGTGCTAGCACCCACATTTCACCAGTTTATGTTTAGGTCCCAATGTAATAGGTGGCGAGCCTATTGCCATTAACCGGGCACTTATAACCCTGCGATAAATACACACATAACTTCGAAAAGCACCGAAAAGTAATTGGTGTGTACCATGGTAAAACCTGGGATCGAACCCGAGACCTCGTCTCAGCAGTCCATTACCCATACCACTAGGCTACCGCGGTTTTTTGTTAAAATTTGAGACTTTATTGTTTTTTTATTCACTCTGCAAAAAGCCTTTTTTGGAATTTAACCGCATTGCTTTAAAGTCTAAAATACACCATCAACTTCATATAAATAGAACCTAAACTGTATCTAGCTCGTTGATAGCCTCTACAACTCTAGATTGAACGGTTTCACCTTTGATACGTCACCTTCACCGTGTAATGAAGTTGGGAGCTCGGTAGAGACGGTAGAGTCGGTTGTCGATATCACAAACTAATGAAGTTTATTAGAAAGATAGTAGTTTGTGATAGTTTGTATAAGTAATTTAGTTCTCTACAGTATGAAAAGGGCATCTTTGCTGCATAGCAAGGTTTGTAAATGTGTAAATAAAAATATTTAGGTAACGAAAAGGTTACGTATCAAAATATCGAACTTCAAAATACCGAAGTTCAAAATCCCGAAATTCCGAATCCCGAAAGTTCAAAATCTCGAAAATACGTTGCTAATGTTAGGCGTTCTGGTTTCATTTTTATAGATAGGTATTTAAACTCACATTAGTATTAAAGTAATCGGGTTATTTACCTTGTTGTTTTGTACTGACTTTCCGATATTTAGCTCTTGACAAACGAACTACTCATAAAAAACTTTTTTTGGTTGCTTTCATAGGTCAAACGTGACCAGAAAAAGAGACAACCCCAGTGGAGTAGCGGTAGTAAACGCAGTCGCAAGGTCGCAACACTGGAGGCGTAGGTTTGATCCCCCTCTGTGCAAATATTTGTATGCATGAATATCAATAGATCTGGTCCTCGATTCAACTAAAGCAAAACCACTGTAATACTACAGACACAGCACAATATGGCATACATTATTAGACTATATTTCTATACACTTAAAGTTCAAAATTAAATGAAAAAAATTTAATTACAGTTTTTTATTCACTCTGCAAAAAGCTTTTTAATTTTGAACTTTAACAACGTTGCTTTAAAGTCTAAAATTAAGGTAGTATTTCTTAGAACACGTTATACCTTTGGTCCCGGTTGCCATACGAACATCTATGGCACTCGTTACGGGTAGTTAGAGCCCTAAATAGTTCAATACCTGGTGTAACTTTAATATATCGATATTGCCTATGGGTTGGGCGGTCAGATGACAGTCTTTTGATAGATAATATTGAAGTC
Organism: Eilema griseolum; assembly: GCA_963662185.1. NCBI lineage: Eukaryota > Metazoa > Arthropoda > Insecta > Lepidoptera > Erebidae > Eilema > Eilema griseolum. Next base: position 2,015,636 of record OY759252.1, read on the forward strand.
TAGCCAAATCTGCTGTTAGACTCGCAAAAGCGGACCCCAGACTCCGAGGTAAAATCTTTGGATGAGACTGAAATTAAGGCCTGGAATTCATTACCAGCTTACGTGTTTCCCTCTTCCTACAGTCCCGGGTCCCTTAAGCGGGCCGTGAAAAAGCATATGATGAGACCGTCAAGCTGAGTGTCACCATTGTCACACGGTATGTGTACGTAATGGTGACCCTCATATCTGAGACTTTGCCTTCAGCTTACCATCAGGCAAGGCGAAGTCTAATTGACGTGTTCTATATATATATTAAAAAAAAATTAACGACAAGATGAAGAATTTTACAGGATTTTATTTACTACCTTAATACTAAAATAACTTCACTCTCTCGCAAAACGTAGTTTAGTAACACTAGTAGTAAGTGTTAATAACGAAGAAAACATAAGAAAATATCAACAAGAGCAATTCAACTCTACCGTCTGTACGACTCTACCAGACTCAACATAGGTGCTTTAAAAGAAAATGAAGACAATTTTCTTGTTATTATAACGTGGCGTGTCGAGTCAGGACACATTTGCAGTAAAAATATAAAACTAACTATTTGTAGAGACGTCGAAATGGCGAAATTTCATATTTCACACCAGAAATTGTGGATTTATATTATCGACGTAGAGTATGGCTGGATGCGCTGTGGTTATCTTGTAATAAATTTTCAATGTAGCGTCGGATTTTTATACGATTAATGGTTGTTGCAAGAAGCTACCAATATTTACTGTTCAATGTTGTTCGAAAAGATTGTAGAGTGAAAATAATAATAATAGTTTATAACTACTAAATTTACAGAGATTTTTTTAAAATAAGATTATCTTACAGATCTGTTAGAAAAATTGTGTTATAGATGTCTTTCCATTAGGTGGAGCCGCCTGTTACCCTAGCAGAAGCAGGCCGAGATGGAAGTGCGATGTGCCCTCCCCCCCTCTTTTTTATCCGGGGAAAGATGGGAACGCCGTAGTCCCTCACCCGAAAGGGCCTTCTATGGCCCCAGGATATGCCAAGGGCATCACCCTCGGCAACTGATGGGCTAAGGCGGCCGTGCGTTTTAGTCGGTCCGAATCTGACAACCACCCCCACTGGATCTGTCCTGTCATTCCATTATACATGTATACTCATATGTACTTTCACTACACTATATACCTTCTTTGATAATCAGACGATTCAACCCAAAAATAAATTTTAAATTCGAATCAGGATTCCATTTTTTTTTTATACCACTTAGTTGGCAGACAAGCACACGGCCCACCTGATGGAAAATAGTTACCGTGGTCTATGAACGTCTGTAACACCAGAGGAGTCACAGTCGCGCTGCCAACCCTGTAAGTACAGAGTTTCTGTGCCGTCAGTAGAAGACAAATCAGGACAAGCCTTTAGTCTTCCCACTGACGGCACAAATTCTTCAGTGAGCTCTGGCTACCCTACTCACCGCTGGGAACACAACACGAAGTTATTATAACCGCGGTATTCTGTAGGGCGGAGGTACTTCCCCAGTCGGACTGCTCAATCGGGCGGAAATACCGCCGTGTCCTACCTCCTCTAATTCCTTCTTGGTATTAGCGAGTTCAAACGAACAAACAAACTCTTCAGCTTTATATAGGCAGACTGGAGCAGGAATAGTACGTTAGTGACCTGAATATGAAAATAATAAATGATTAGACAAATTTCTCCTCACGTCAGAACTTTAAAAAAAACTCCGTCTTAAAAATAACCTCTAAATCAAAATAATAATAGTTTATGACAGAGTTAAAATTAATTATTACATTATACAATTAAAATATTGTCCACATTTTTGTACAGTCAGAGTGACAGTCTAATCTATTAACCCGCCCCTCATCGTACCTGGTGCAAAGGTACCCATGACACTGGCGGCATTGCCCCGTTGAACAGCTATGGCCAACCGTTGCCCCAGGTACGAGCCGGAGCTTTTTTTAATAAGATTTTCTTATAGATGCGCTAGTATAAATTTTATTATAGGTGTCTCTTCTTTAGTTATAAATAGTTTTTAATAAGATGGATGATTGTATGAATGAATGCATGTATGTCACTTAATCATGCCAAAATGTGTCTAGATAGGATTTAGCACAGTAATAGATTAAAATCTATAAGTTCACTACTTTTTTAGAGAATATGTTCCTTAACGCCACAGCAATAATAGAGGTAGAGGTACTAATAGAAATAGAGGTAGAGGCTCTCTATGATAGAGTCATAGGCAAAATCTAGTATAATAATACAATACAAATCAAACACTTCCACGAACTCTACATCAACACAACTGCGATGTCCAAAGTCGTGATACTCGACGACGTCGTGTGGCGAAACTTTCTGTCACCTCTACATACAAGCTCTATGTAGAGTTTGAAATATTATTTGTGCTCTACATCTACAATTTCGTACTGTAGGTCTGGTATTAGATCTTTGTTCTATTTTGTTTGGATATATTATAGAGTAGGTTTCACTTGCGAATATACTTCGGAATAAAAAATTGTTTAATTTATAGATATATTAATTTAACTAAACTTTGGAGAGTATGAAGCTCCACTCGGAAGTTCGATACCAAACCAAGTTGACCTGTAGGCCGATACAGTTATTGATGGCCCCAGGCTCCAAGCTGGAAGCTTCGAATACAAAAAAAAAGTCAGTGAAGTGTGAGTCTGACTCGCGCACCGAGAGAAACTCTCGGTGCGCGAGTCAGACACTCAGACTAACTAACTACTAACTCAGACTCACAGACTAAGTTATGCTACATAAGCTTTAACATATTTTAAATGCGTTGACTTAGAAGTCTAATTTTTGCGCAGTTTTAAGACGTTACAAGCTAGAGTATGTGGTATGAATTTCAAATTGATACTTTCACGCAGTTCTGAGGAAAAGGTCTTGAGAGTCAGACAGACAGACAGGTGGACAGACGAACAAGGAAGTGATTCTATAAGGTTACGTTTTTTTTTCTTTTTGAGGTACAGGACTCTAAAATCTACGCATAGCTGATGATGATGCAATAATGTTATAAATTGTGAGCCTATTAACGCTCATCTAGCATACTTGAGATCGTATACTGCTGTACAATCAATCAATTAGCCTAACGCAGTCCTGCTGGTCATAGGCCTCTCCTAACGTTGGGAGGCTTTGGCCTATAGTTTCCGCGCTGACCAGACGGATTGGTTCAGAGTTTTATTTCGAGATTTCCTTCTCTTGCAGTGATTTCGTCTGCGTATTTTTCCGTTAGTCGCTTCTTACACCTTTCGGATGAGATGGGGATGTGATACTTGATTCTTTCTCCTTCATCACTCGGATAAGTATCTGATTGAGTCTCTTATCAAAATCTCTAAGCCTGAACTAAGAATCAAACCCAGTAACCATATTTCCACTTATATTACGGAACCATTGAAGCCGTCTAGCAATATAAACTGACGTAACTCCTTCAGTTTAAAACGCATTTGTTATCTCGTATCAAAACGACTCAGATAAATCTCGCTTGTATAGCCGGATGCTGGATAAGCCCTGCTTTCGCGTACACAGGTGGATCTGGAGTGTCGTGAGAGTAAAATCTTTTGTATGATAGGTATTCAGGTAGCTGGAGCTGACTTGAGCGAAGATTTATCATAAAATTCCGACTTTAAGTTGTTGTATGATCTATTTTTACCTGACTACGCCGAAGCAAAAGGAGGGTTATGATTTTGATACGTATGTATGTATGTACATATGTATGTAGGTTCATATCTTCAATTATAGCTCCGCAACCACTTATTAGATCTGGACAAATGAGGTATCGTTAGAAGCGTCTTAGTCGTTCGCTGGATATAGGCTATATAATGTGTCACTGAATCTATGGTGGCGCCCTCTAGTGGCCACAAAGTGCTGTGTTAAAAAAAAATGAAACAAAAATGTCTTGTTGGGTACTAGCAGAAAGTACTTAATTAGCACATTTCGAATATGTATAAATTATACCTATTTCTTGCCTCAAAATAATATAAATTAAAAATAAGTTTAAAACTAAAACCCGTCTACTAAAAATCTCGCTTTTAAAAGCATTAAACAAGAAAATATCAAGGATAACCGTTGGCGTATGCCACTTTTCCTTAGAATGTGTTGTTAGACTGAGTGGCATATGACCACACCTATTCTTGATATTTTCTTGTTTAACATTTTTAAAGCGTGATTTTTCAGTAGTCGGGTTCTAGTTTTATATATAGTTGTACCGTCCCGACTTTGCCTTCGCATGCTAGGAAACCGAGTAAGGGGTATTACTCGGTTTCGTAGAATGCGAAGGCAAATCCATATATTCGTATATATCTAAGTGTACCCTTTTTTATATAACTTAGGTGGTACTTATTATTACCCATGAAGGTGTGCTTCACCAGGAGAGTTACACCCGTGCTACCGACCCTGTAAGAACAGAGAGTTTCTGTGCAGAAGAAACAATCTGGACAAGCCTTTAGTCTTCCCACTAACAGAACAAAAGCTTTCCAGCGAGCTTTGGCTGCTTTCTATTATTTTTATTGTATTATCAACACTCATGAACACTCGTTTACACTCATGAACACTGGTGTACACTCATGAACACTCGTGAACATTCATGTACACTCATGTGCACTTATGTATACTCATGTACACTACTACTAGTGCAGTTAAATATCCTATTAAAGGAATAGGCCTTCAAACTCAGAAATGAAACAAGATTACATAGATATCTTATGATTTAATTTCCAACACTGTTAACGGTTCCGTTGTCGGTATTCGAATAATAAAATGTCGGTCTGGCTTATTCGAAGACAACCATCTGTCAGTGTCAGTGACACCTAACGTCACTAATGTCGTAAAGGTGTCACTGTCACTTTTGCATAGAACTCACAATCTGACATTAAAGTAACAATTAAATAAATTACGTTTTAATATTATCTGTTACAGTGAAATAATTACAATAAGATACAATTTAAGTGTCTTAATTAAAGTAATAATCTTACAACTCGGCCGTCCTAAAATAAGTGTGTCCTCACACTTAGGACTTAATCAAATAATCAAACAAAGAAAGAAACCACAAAAAGAAAAAGAAAACATACATATGTTTAAAATGAAATCTTATAACAATTAAATAGGTTTATTTACTTAAAACTAGTTCTGTCTTCTCTGCAATCTGTCTTCAGATCTTTTCTTGCACAATCTGTCACGATCACAACCATTCTGTGCGACATAAGTCACTGAAATCATTCTCATTCTGCACCGACTACTCGTCTGTAATCATTCTGTGCGATCTCAACAACTCATGCCATTCTTAGTCTGCACTGGTTGACCCAGAACTTGTGCTCTTGACTTCATCACATAAATCTGTGCGAATCTTTACTAAAAATTCATTCAGTATCTGCACTATTATGGTGATTTAGTCTCAAAATCATAATCATGTCTAGGTACATCACTATTAAACCCAAGTCAACAATTATCTTTGACCTAGACTATTAAAATATCCTTACAATTCAGTTCAACTTAATCATATCATAAGCAGTATTTTCTACTACTACTCTACTTATCTTTATTTATATTACAATTCTGCTTTTTCTTTTATTTTCTACTACTGTTCTACTTTACTTACTTTAATCACATTTCAATACTTAGTGTTATAATTTCAGATGATCTAATCATACAATTCGCTTTTAATTTAATTATCACGGTTTTCAGGTCCAATATCATCGTCACTGCCACTACTAGTATCACTATAATAATCATTAAAGCTAAGCCACGGGTGTATCTTATCAATAGCTACTATATTTTCATACCTCCTGTTTCCTTTCCTAACGAGTGGGGTGTCTTCCACTACATATCGATCATTTGGTAAAGCTTTCATAATTCGGTAGGGACCTTGAAATTTTGAGATAAGTTTCTTTGATTTGCCTAAATGTTCTTTGTCAATTACGGTTCTTTCAATTCTAACTAAATCACCTACATTATACGACTTCGGTTGCTTCCTTTTCTGATCAAACCTTGTCTTGGCGATCTGTTGATCCATGTCAATTTTAGCTTTGGCATTAGACCTCAACTGCATCAGATCATTGCCACTAATTAATTGAGAAGTTTCAGAAATTACATCAGCTAACATATTTTCTGACGACGTCATCAACTTACACCCGAATAATAATCCGGAAGGACTTTTACCCGTAGCCTTATTTATTGTCGTATTCATGCCTAACTGTATATCACCAATATGTTCGTCCCAAGTGTGTTCTCCTTTATCATGACATTTAGTACTCAAGGCGTCCGAAATCGTGCGATTATAACGCTCTACTTGCCCGTTCGCTCTAGGTGTTGCAACTGCATTAAGTATGTGTTTTATATTCAATTTCTTTGTAAAATCTGTAAATTTTGTACTCGTAAAACATGAACCTCTGTCGGTAATAAGGCGCGAAGGGGTACCAAAGTAACTAACATATTCTTTGAATATCTTGACAGCAGTAGTCGTTTTCGTGTCTTTAACGGGTCGCAGATTAATGAATTTAGTAAAAGCGTCGACAATTACTAATAAGTACACGTTACCTTTCTTAGAGCGGACAAAGGGGCCGAGGTGATCAGCATGAATCGTGTGGAAAGGCATCTCAACTTTGGGGATAGGGTGTAAAAGTCCTTCCTTAGAACCCGATGGAGCTTTATGATGTGCGCATTGTAAACACGATGAAACGTACTTTTTAGTGAAACGGCGCAATTTTGGGAACCAAAAGGATGCTCTTAATCTACTCAAAGTCTTTTCGAATCCGAAATGTCCTACATCATCGTGGTTCATACGTAAGACCTGCCACCTAACGCCTCTTGGGACAAGCCAACGAATGCCATCTTTAGTTATACGGTACACGTACTCCCCTTTGATTTGATAATTATTTCGCACATCCGCAACAAATTTTGTCTGGTCATCTAATAAAATTTCTTTAATTCGTTTTACTTCTTCATCATTACCTTGAACAGTTGAGATCCAGTCCCTGTCTTCTACACAATTCAAAACGTCGATCACATGAGCGTCAGTTTCGCTGGTGAGTTCAGTTATTGGTGCGCGACTAAGGGCATCAACATGAGCCATGCGTGCTCCGGGTCTATACTCGATAACGCAGTCGTATTCCTGTAACTGCACCCACCATCGAGCAATCCTAGGTATTAGGTCGCGCTTCGTCAAGGTTATTCTTAAAGCATTGCAATCTGTCACTATCTTAAAATGTGTCCCTAGCAAATATACACGGAAACGATTTAGTGAGGCAACAACAGCGAGCGTTTCATGTTCGAAAGAATGAAATTTTTGTTCATCCTCTGACGTTTTTCGACTATAATACGCTACGGGCTTCAATTGGGCACCGTCGCCACGCTGCATGAGAATACCTGCTACCCCGATTTTTGATACGTCTGTGTGCAGTTCTGTGTCCAACCGCGCGTCATACAATGCCAATATCGGGCGTTCTATAAGTTTTTCCTTAATATCGTCAAAAGCCTTTGTGCAATGATCCGTCCATTTCCATTCAAATTTAGATTTCAGTAAGTTAGTTAACGGGCATACTAGTAATGCAAAGTATTTAACGAAACGCCGGAGGAAACTCGCCAGTCCAATAAATCGCCTCACTTCGTGAACATTCCTAGGTACAGGGTAGTTTGAGAATGCTATTGTTTTACGTGCCCCGGGGCGAATTTGACTCGGTTGCAATACCGGCATCGATCATTTCCTGAACCATGGTTCGTACTAATTCGCGTTCGGGATGAGAAAGTCGGTATGGTCGATAGACTACTGGCTGAGAATCTTTTAATTCTATCTCCATTTGTGTCACATTAGTAAATCCTAGATCTATCAGACTAGATGAAAAACAGCATTCGTATTTCTTAAGTAGAGTTTCGAGTTGCAAAACCTCTTCACCAGTCAATTGACTACCGAATTTGAAATTTGAAGTCAGATGTCATATCATGATTATTGAAATCAAGTAAATTGACGTCTAATGATTTCCCAGTCTTGACGGCTCGCGTAATCAGTGTATCTTTTTGCAACTCCAATGAATTTTCGCTTAAATTTTGTATTAATAAGGCTCCCACACTATTATTTATTTCATACTCACCAGATAAAAGGTAAATTTTTTCTTTGGTTCTCCCCTTAAGGACCCTTTTATATAAACAGTGCCGGAATATTTTTTATCAGAATATATATAAACAGTAACCATCTCTTTTGGTCGTATGACAACGTTTTCTTTTGCCAACAATTGTAATTTAGATTGTCCTACCCTACTAATGATCAAAGAGTCTGTAGTTTTAGTTATTATTATTCCTGGCCTTTCAGTGTAACTGTGACCAACAAGAACCGGATATTTAATTACTCCATCCTCGACAATATAGGCATCTACTTTCTCTGAAATACCGTGAATGCTAATTTCTACACTTACAAAGCCTATAGGTAAGACGATATTGTTACCTAATCCTCTCATTGTGGGTAGTCCGTCCACCGTCCAGCAGACTCCCAATCTAACGGCTTCACTACGTTGTATAAGAGTACATTGACTGCCTAAATCTATATATCCTTCAGATTCGATCCTATTCACTGTACTTGTCATTGGGAACCATGTACTTGTCATTACTAGAACTCTGGACCTCAACTTGCATAACTGATTTTTCCGTGTCATTTTTGTTTGATTCATTGGGTAGTCGCGGACAACTATTACTCAAGTGACCTAGCCTCTTACAGACGTTACATTTTAAAATCCTTTTTGTGCACTTATTGCTATAGTGGCCCGTTTCATTACAATTGAAGCAAACTACAGGTGGCCCTACTTGGGGCTTTAAGGACTTTGCATCATTATGATTCGATTGCTTGTAATTCGAATTAGAATTGTTTGACGTGAAAATCTTTTTATCCGAATTAACCTTCGACCTTTCAGCATCTACACGCGATTGCTGCTTGGTCGACTGAAAGTACTTGAGTACCTCCTCCGGTTCCCGACATTTCGCTGCCTTTGCGCCTAATCTTAGGGAACGATCTTCAATACCATACAGCAAGCAGTCAACTGCCCGTTTCCCATTGATCTCACATCGATTTAATAAATTAATTTTCTCATAATAGTATAACTCTAACGAATCACTATATTTAACCCGTTTCGATAGCATTTCAGTTAACAATTCAGCGTAATCGTCGCTGCTAGGAAAAGAATCAACTAATTTGGTTTTCCATTCGTGCCAAGAAAATGACATTGAAGGCAGGGCCTGATACCACGTGCGCGCTACGCCTGTCAACTTAGGAATTGCGTAGTGTATGACTTGATCATCACCCCATCCGTATAACCTAGCACATTCGTCGACCTTATTTAACCACATTTGAATGGTTTGGCTCTTTGTCATAGGGTCGAACTCGGGAATAACATTGCCTAGCATGGGAAACTTATTACCTTCTGGCCTAGTAACATTTGATAATGATCTCACTAACTCGGTTAAAAATAATTGGGTCTCGCTATTCGAGAAAACAGACTGACCTTCACCCGTTTGCGTCGGTAATGACGTGTCGTTGCTGCTCTCAGAAGGGCTGTCGCCCCTAGTTGGCCTGCGCCTGCGTCTTGATTCCCTCCGCTTACTCTTCCGCTGCGTCTCAGTACTGCAACTCCGTTGGTGTTCACGCAAGTGACTTCTGCTACGTTCACGACGCCGTCGACGTTCACTGCGAATACTGGGCGTATTCCTCTCCCCATCTCGGTCAGCCGATGAACTACACGTGCTATCCCCGCGTCTGGCACGCTTTTTCTTTTTAGAGGTTCTAGTAATTGCGCGATCACGGCGGTGACGTTTACGTTCTGTGGACTTTACACTATCCGGGGTGTAACAAGAGTGACTGGTTCGCGAATGGTTATTGTACGGTTCCATGATTAACTTATTAACGCATAACCACGTGTAGTAAAATTATAAACTGTGTCACTTATTACTGCAAAATTATGGGCGTACTTTCACTATCCCACTTCTGAGATAAAGGAATAGGCCTTCAAACTCAGAAATGAAACAAGATTACATAGATATCTTATGATTTAATTTCCAACACTGTTAACGGTTCCGTTGTCGGTATTCGAATAATAAAATGTCGGTCTGGCTTATTCGAAGACAACCATCTGTCAGTGTCAGTGACACCTAACGTCACTAATGTCGTAAAGGTGTCACTGTCACTTTTGCATAGAACTCACAATCTGACATTAAAGTAACAATTAAATAAATTACGTTTTAATATTATCTGTTACAGTGAAATAATTACAATAAGATACAATTTAAGTGTCTTAATTAAAGTAATAATCTTACACTATATACCTTCTTTGATAAATTATATTATTCAATGTAAATATTAATTTTAAAATCTAACCATATCAAATATGAATATTCGACACAGACACACACACACATTATATTACAACACCCCTTCATTTTTGTATCCGGATTAAAAAGAGGTTTATTTAAATTTCAACAGTTATTTATCGATATTGATATCAGACGCAGATAAAGTATACAAAACATAGTTGTTATCGCACCTAGCTGTCGGAGTTTATTCAATAAACTTACAACTCTGCACAATTCACAATTGAATTCAGTTACGTCGTCTTGTAGTGGAATTGAAAGGTAGAAAATGGCGGTTGGATGTTAGATTTTGTTCAATCATTTTATATATTTATAATAATGGTCGGTAAATGATCAGTGGGTTAAGTTATCTTAGCGCAGTTGTCATTTGGATGGGTGACCGCTTAGTGGTATGATATTACATTTGAGCACTTCTGTGTTTCGGAAGGAATGTTAAAATTTAATTCTGTCTGTCAATGGTCGTTAGAGCGTCTTCCCATTATCCGATATTATAATTATTATTGAACATTATTTTTTTGATTATCAAAAACAATCTAGTCTAAATCAATAGGAATAGTTACTTTAAAATATAAAATGGGCCAACACTAGATCACATCTGAAAACAAAAATACGTCCGCTTAGCCCAGGAAAACAGAATGCAGAAACCATACGTCGACGCTAAAAGTAGTTCATTATTATTTTTATCACAGAGTTTCATTCTTTGAATATGTAGAATTATGAAAAACAAAACAAAAATTTCAAAAAATAATATACAAAGTAAAACAGGTTCAAAACTACAATGAGAATAAAATACGAATGCACAAAACAATATAGAAACTATTCGAAACAGAATTAACTTTGTAAATTCACAAAATGAAACTGAATTTCATTGTAACATTTTGTATGTACGAATTAAAACGTTTCGTTTTGAGTTCACAGATTAAACTTGAATGTTTATTTATTATGCCTCTACACTGTATAATTTACTTTGTATGTTTGTATATGCAAAACGTCGGGTAAACTGCCAGCTACTTAATTATTGATGCCACTTAATATTGCAGAAATAAAATCGCTAACTTATCTACTATTTTTATTTTATTTGTACAACTGAAAAAATCGATAATTGATGTATAGTGTACCTGCTTCGTTTGTTGTTGTAAAAGAATGTGTTGCATTTACTAAAAACCTCAGTGGTTTCTAGTAGTCTAAATCATTATGTTTTCGACAATCTTTTCTGAGACTGCCTTCAGCTTACCATCAGGCAAGGTGAAGTCTAATTGACGTGTTCTATATAAAAATATAGATTGACAGTATAAAAAACACTTTTGAGGTGAGCTTACCCACACATAATGCGTAATTCGAATCGCTTTTTGCGAAGCATTATGATAGAAATACTGTGTTTATAAATACAGTATATTGGTTGAATGGCGGGTGGCGCGTATTAAGGTTCAGAAAATTGTCTTGTCTTGTCAGTTACATAGGTATATGAATCAAAGAATCAATTTCATTTATTCATGGAGTCGAAACGTTTGGGCCGTGGGGTACGAGCGCCTGCAATCTCTTCATACCTGAATAACAAAAATTACAACGAAAGTATCAACAAAACAGCTTCACGAAAACTCGGAATCCTGAACAGAGTGAGACGATTTTTCACGCCGGAGCAGCGGTGTCTTCTATACAAGACACAAATTCGCTCCTGTGTGGAATACTGCTCGCATCTCTGGGATGGTTCAGCAAAGTACTTACTAGATGCTCTCGACAGGTTGCAGCGACGTGCGGTCCGCATCATTGGGAATCCCGAGATCACGAATACCCTAGAACCTTTACAGATGAGTAGAGATGTTGCGTCCATGGCTGTATTTTACCGTCTGTACCATGGTGAGTGTTCTGATGAGCTCTTCCAATTAGTCCCACCCTCCCCTTTCCTACACAGGACAACACGTGCAGGTCTTAGATGTCACCCGCACACGGTGCAGAACATCCGATCAAGAACCAAGTGGTTCGGTGACTCTTTCCTCTGTCGCACCATTAAGGCCTGGAATTCATTAGGCGTAAAAAAGCATATGATGAGACCGTCAAGCTGAGTGTCGCCATTGTCACACGGTATGTGAAGGTAATGGTGACCCTCTTTTCTGAGACTTTGCCTTCAGCTTACCATCAGACAAGGCGAAGTGTAATTGACGTGTTCTATATATATATTAAAAAAAAGGGAGATTGAGACGCGTAAGGTCGACGCTTCTCGTGACCAGAAGGCTGGTCTTTTCTTAGGTCAGAGAATAAGCATTGCCATACAACGTGGCAATACTGTCAGTCTTCTGGGAATGCTACCACAAGAGGCATGCGATGCGGAGGAATTCCACGACGTATTTTAAGTTTTGTTTTATAATTATTATTATTTTATACAATTTAGGTGGCAAACAAGCACATGGCCCACCTGATAGAAAGTGGTTACCGTGACCTATGAACGTGTGTAACAACATTGGAGTCACATCCATGCTGCCGAACCTGTAAGAACAGAGATTTTATGTGCCTTCAGTGCAGAACACAAAATCAGGACAAGCCTTTGGTCTTCCCACTGACAGCACAAAAACTCTCCAATGAGCTCTGGCTATCCTACTCACCACCGGAAACACAACACGAGATTATTATAGCCGTAGTATTATGTAGGGTGGAGGTACTTCCCCAGTCGGACTGCTCAAATCGGACGGGAATACCGTCGTGTACCTAATACCTCCTCGAAATTATTTTTCATTATTATTAATGTATATATTATAATACATTTAAATAATAATAATAATTTATTCATAAATCACTAAATCTAAAAATATGGTTAAAACCTTTTTCTCTTATCTAGATTTTCCACAATATAGATAGACTATATTGTGAACCCGTGTACTGTGTCGTTGGTGGATCTTTTTTTACGAAAGCCAAATTGTTGCGGTGAAAAAATTTTAAAATGTTCTAGGTAGTTAGTCAGTCTCTTGTTAATTATGCGTTCGAATATCTTAGATAAGGCACTAAGAACTGCTATAGGACGATAGTTACTAACAACACTTTTATTGCCACTCTTGAAGATAGGGTAGATAATGACTTTTTAGAGAGACGTCGGAAATACTGCTTTTTCTAAGCAGAGGTTAAATATGTAGCTAATTGTAGGTGCCAAGAAATAAACATGATATATTTAAAGTTATTCGTTAGTTACATATTATAGATTAGATTTTAATTTAACTGAACTCTCTTTAATACGATTTGTATAATACATAAATAATAATAAAATACCTACAATCATAAAGAGCACATATTATGAATGTCACTTTTATAATTAAGTGTGTCAAAAAATATAATTAAATAAGGTAAATAAACCATTAGCAATTGTATAGGTATTTAAACTATCATGGTCACTCACATCAGTATCAAAATAAACGGGATATTTACCATGTTTCATTGTTTTGAGTTTCCGATATTTCGGCGCTGTTGCAAGCACCATGATCCCGGAGGAACTGGAGTAGTGGCGGTGAACAGAGAAAAAGTTTTTTCCTAGGAGTAATTATATCGATCTACCCTCTTTCGAGTTCTTTTACTACCCGTCTCTGCACTACTATTGGTTTCACTCTCACTACAAACTCGAACCCGATCTCGATCACGTTCACGACATACGATGCTTACTGTATCCACTCGCGATTTTGTTTTAGCTTGTTCCCGGTTGTTTTTGCAAAGACGGACCACTGGATGCCAGACGTTCGGCAGTTGAAACCCATCCTCACGATTGAAATTTTTATACTTTTTTATTTCAATGGCTTCCCTTACCAGTCTTGGTATATAGTGGCGTTCTGTCGAAAGCATCTGAGGGTTATGTAGCTCGATCCAGTGGTTCGTACCGGACTCCAATAAATGTTGAGCGATTGCAGATTTATGCGGTTCATTGTTTTTGACTGCCCTGATGTGTTCCTTGATTCGGCATGTAACCGTTCTTTTTGTTTGTCCTATATAGGAACTGCCACAGCTACAGTCAATCTTGTACACTCCCGGTCTGTCCAATGGGGAGCCATCTTTGGGTGAGCGCAGGCATTGCGACAGCTTTTTAAAAGGAGTGAAATTAGTTATAATATATGTATACATATTTGAAATGTGCTAATTAATCCCTTTCTGTTGATACCTAACACGGCATATTTATCTCAAATACTTTTTTTAACACCGTGCGTCGAATTACATTCAGTGAGACGTCATATAACCAGCGGATGACTAAGGCACACATCTAACGATATCTCATTTGTCCAGTTTGAATAAGTAGTTGAAGAGCTAAGAGGGAACAGAAAATAATAATAATAATAATTTATTTTCGTTAAAAATAAGTTACAGTTCAAATGTACAGTGATCGAAGTCACCTTTTAAGCAAAATTTGCCTGTGCCAGGTGACATCGCTCTTCCTTATCTACTAGTTATTAGAGTTACATGTAGCTGTAAACAAACTATTACAAATAAATGAAAAATATTCAGATTTTCACGCAATAAAATTATAACCCAAATTAGTCTTGGATACAGTTAGTAAGTGCGAATAATAGTCCCAAAGAGTTCAGTATTACTAGATCAATCAATCATCAATTAACCCAACGCAGTCCATTGCTGGACAAAGACCTCTCCCAATGTGCGCCATTTTAACCGTTCCGCCTGCCTTCCGCATCCTAAAGTGGAGACCACGAGAAGGCAAACGGAAGATAGGACACCCCCTAGCCAGATGGACGGACGACCTGAAAAAGGTGTTATGTATGTAAAAAGGTGGCTGGGACATCATACTGGATGCGGAAGGCAGATGATCAGATAATATTACAAGATCAAAGCTTAGTTCAATTCCACGAATTTCATCTGGGGATTGCACCAATCTCACACCCAAATTAACATATCCCATTATGCATACAATTTGCTTAGTTGGAGCATTGCACTTGTATATTAGTTCTGTGTATTTGGAATCAAATCGTATCAATTCGGAGTTACTACATCAGATCAAATACAGATTAACAACAGCACCTAAATTGCGTCTTAGGTTATTCGGAATCCAGTAAGATTACCACTGCTACATTACTAAATGGAAATTATCTACACAAATACATACATATACTCACGCCTGTAAATCCCCAAAGGGGTAGGCAGAGGTCACAATTCACCATTTATGATTTTCGGTCTCTAATAGGACATGAGTTTATTGCCGTCAAACGGGCATTTCATCAAGAGCTGTATGCTTACAGTTGGATGGAGAACAATTCTATTTCAAAGTCAACTTTTATGATACCCACAGGAAGATATATTCTACTCCAACGGGAACCAGCAAGGTATATGTACTGTAACATATACCTTCACAGTCTCTGTGGCGTGGCGGTAGTAAACGAGGTTCAATTCCCACTTAGTGCAAATATTTGTATTCATGATGCTGCACTCGTGGTCATACTAAGTTGTTACACTAGTGTGACAATCAGGAGTTTATTTCTTGTTTGTCACACCGCCAATAATACACACCACCAACACCGGCCAAAAATAATAAATAAATAAATATTCTACAACATTCTACACAACGCTATCTAGTAACCCATGGTAAGCATAGCTTAACTTGCTTGTATTATGAAATCTAGAATGCGGATAACCCTTTTTTTTTTGTAAATACATACATGCGAGTGTGGCACCCCTGGTATTGCATACGTCCATAGGCCACGGTAACCGCTTCCCATCAGGTGGGCCGTGTGCTTGTCTGTCAACTAATTGGTATATTATACATAGAAACACCCAGACCAATGCAAATATACATTTTCTTGCATACAAATATTTGCACTGAGCGGGAACCGAACCCGCGCCTCCTGCGTAGCAGTCACGTTCACTACCGCTGCGCCACCGAGGCTGTCATTTGCAATCACCTTGTATACCATAAATTCGTCAGCATAATTATTTATTCATAATGCTAATACTGAATGTATACGTGCAGACCGAGTAAGTATTCAGCAAAGTTAAATTCACCTCTCGACAAGTTGAAGTTGGTCGTGCAGAGTAAACTTTGCAGACCATAGTTGTGCAGTGTTTAGGCTAACTGTTTTGACCCAAGTTGAGCTAGAATGTGTTAATTATTTATGGATTTCGCATAACCGGTTTTGTAGTTTGGTTAATAACATCATCCTCTGATGTTTATTCCAACTTAGTTGGGGTCAGCGTTCTAGTCTAACTAAGATAAGCGACTGCCATCTGACAAACAATTAGCGATATTGAAGTTTTGTAGTAAGACTAGTCAAACTTTTTATGGGTCCTACAACCCGTCATGACTGCCATAGAACCCTTTGAAGAAGATGCTGTATGAAAGAAACTTCATCCCACGCACACTCAAGCTGTGGAATGACCTCCCTGCTGCGGTTTTCCCAAGCGCCTACAATATGGGGTTCTTCAAGAGGGGCATCAGAAGGTTTCTTCATGGTCGGCAGCGCGAGTGTGACACCCCTGGTGTTGCATACGTCCATAGGCCACGGTAACCGCTTCCCATCAGGTGGGCCGTGTGCTTGTCTGCCAACTAAGTGGTATAAAAAAAAAAATGTTCAGTTTACATTTATTAAAGTTTTATTTTTTCATAATTTTAGATTAAACTAGCTGACCCAGCAAACGTTGTTTTGACATGTATATTATTTCTAGGAAACATTTTTTTTAGTTCTACAAAAATAACTTATTTACATAGTAAATAAGTATGTAAGTGTGAGGGGTTTTACTAATAATCGAAAGATAAAAATCGCGATGAAATAGGGGATCGTAGAGGGTTGAAAATTCTGGGTTATATGTATTTTTTAATGACGTATAATAAAAAATAATGAAAATATAAATAAATATCTAAAAATTAAAAAAGAAATTTAGAGTGGACTACCCTTATCATTTAGGGGGATGAAAAGTAGATGTTGTCCGATTTTCAGACCTACCCAATGTGCACACAAAATTTCATGAGAATCGGTCAAGCCGTTTCGGAGGAGTTTGGTAACTAACACTGTGACACGAGAATTTTATATATCAGTGATATTTGCAGACTACTTATACTATTGATTGATGGTTCTTGGTGGAATTTGTTGCTACACATATTAAGAAAACACTTGTATTTTTTCCACAGTATTTTTTATTAAACCTTTTCTATATAGAACACGTCAATTAGACTTCGTTTCGCCTGATGGTAAGCTGAAGGCAAAGTCTTAGAAAAGAGGGTCACCATTAATTACATATACCATGTTACAATGGTGACACTCAGCATGACTAACTGACTGGTTTTGCCTTACGGCACCCTCAAAGGTTCACAATAAGAGTTAATTAATTAATAATTAATATTCCACGACAATCCACGATATATTTTCAAAAACTTCCTCTTTATACAGACACGTTGTACATATCATTTATTTAATGTAGGTACTACCAGCTCTAGGTTTTTTTTAACGTACGCAAAATCCCCACGGATACCCCCCACAGGTTAGTGGTAGTAGAGGTTATGTCGGACTCGAACCGACCAAAACGCACGCCGCCTGTGGGTCATTTTTAGTTGCCGAAGGTGAGGTTGACAGGCATATCCCTCGCACCCCGGCCGACCCAGGGCCATCTCTCACGATCTGGCCCTCTCCTCGGGTGTGGGGACTACAGAGTCCCCAACCCGTCCCCGGAAACGGGGAGGTGCGCGAGGCGCGTCACCCCCGCGGCCTGTTTCTGCCAGGGTGACAGGCGGCTCCACCCGTCACCCCCAGGCCTGCGGTCATGGAGGCCGGAGGTCGTTCATTGACCTCCGACGCCCGAGTTGCCTTCGTACGCGGGCAGCTTGGCTTGCGATCCCTCGCCACTCTCGCTGCCGCACCCGCCCCGCCTCCTCCTTCGCGAGCATTACTTGCTCGCAGAAGGAGGCTACTAGCTTTAGCTTGGGTTATAATATATTTAGATATGTTTATTTCTGTAACTCGAACCTACATGCTACAATCAAAATCTAATCTAAATCTATATAAACGAAATAAAATGGCAAGCTTGCATAAATTAGCATATAGCTGAAAATTGGTCTCAAATAATAAAAACATACCTAAATAAACACATAGTTATATGAATACATATTTTGGTGTCGGTGCATACTTTTTCTTTATACCACTCAGGTGACAGACAAGCACACGGCCCACCAGATAGGAAGTGGTTACCGTGGCCTGTGGACGTATGTCACCTTCTGATTGACTCTTGAAGAACCCCATATGTCTGTTGGAAATAATATGACCACTCGAGCTAGGCACCAGCCGGTCCCAATAAATCAGTAAATTCAGTAATTTTTCTCTTATCTTTTTTATGTATTTTATAGATTTTTAGTTTCTGAAGTCGGTTTCGGTAGGAGGTAGGACACGGCGGTATTCCCGCCCAATATAGCAGTCCGACTGGGGAAGTACCTCCGCCCTACAGAATACCGCGGCCATAATAACTTCGTGTTGTGTTTCCAGCGGTGAGTAGAGTACCCAAAGCTCACTGGAGAATTCGTACTGTCAGTGGGAAGACTAAAGGCTTGTCCTGCTTTGTCTTCTACACTGACGGCAAAGAAACTCTGAGCTTACAAGGTCGGCAGCGCGAGTGTGGCTCCTTTGGTTTTACACACGTCCATAGGCCACGGCAACCACTTTCCATAAGGTGGGTCGTGCGCTTGTTTACCACCTAAGTGGTATAAAAATAAAAATCAAATAAAACGTTTTTTTAATTTGATTTTAATTGTGTTATTATCCGAAATAAAGGTGTAAAATAATAAAATAAAATTCATTTATTTCCATAACACACCCTTACCACAAATCCATATACAGTGCCCCCACACTAGGCAAGCCTGTCCTGTGGGTACAAATATTAGAATTATCTGTCAATAGGAAGGGGATTTTGCGCACGTAAAAAAATAAATAAAAGGTGGGAAAACTTAAGATCATTTTAAGTACTTCTTTCGTCAAAATCGATCTGCTGCTGATTGTTAGTACTTGTGTATATTATTACACACTTTATCAACATACCATTCTTGACATTCAACACTGATAGACATTTATATAAGGCAAAAACAAATTGGCATTCAAAAAGGCGAGTAATTCTGAAAGTGTCACATCATTTTTGTCACTTCGTACGAGAAATTTTCATAAAACGTACTTTCGGCGCGTATCATGTGACAAAAGTGATATCTGTCTGCCTGTCACGAGCAGTGCTGGGGCGACATCTATGTCATTATACGTAGACTGTCTTTGGATTTAGTTAGTGTGCTAAGACACTTGTAATATTTGATTGAAAATGTTTTAGGTAAAAGATTCTTTTGGATTTAAAAAGAAAATTTATTTTCCGTGAAGAGACTGCTGTTTGACGTCGAGAGATTGAAGGTACTTAGGTAGTAAATAAAGAACATGTTCAATATTTCTTCGTCTAAGAGTTAATCCCAGTTAAATCCGAAGCTTTTACCTCGGAGTCTGAGATCCGGTTTTACCAGTCTAACTGCGCATTCGGCTATAGTTCAATAGTTTCCATAAAGCGACTACAATCTGACTTCTACAACCTTTTGGCGATATCATTTTTTTTTATATAGGACACACCAACTTGACCTCACCTCGCCTGATGGTAAGCTAAAGGCAAAGTCTCAGGATAGAGGGTCACCATTACAGACACTAAGAGTTACAATGATGGCACTCAGCTTGGCGGCCTCAACAGATGCTTTTTCACGCCTCGCTTAAAGGCCCCGGGACTGTAGGAAGAAGGAAACTGGTGTGCTGGTAATGAATTCCAGGTCTTGGTGGTGCAGCAAAGAAAAGAGTCTCCAAATATTATTAAAGTTAGTCCAGTTGTCGAACTTTTAAGGGCTCCAACTACCGTTACGTCTGCCATAGATGTTCATATGCCCACCTGGCCCCCGATTCCATTAAAGCAAAACCATTGTCATACCACAGGCACTGCAAAAAATGGCATTAAATTTGAAAAACATAACATAAATATAAATTCACGCCTATATCCCTCGAAGGGATAGGCAGAGGTGCTAGCACCCACATTTCACCAGTTTATGTTGAGGTCCCAATGTAATAGGTGGCGAGCCTATTGCCATTAACCGGGCACTTATAACCCTGCGATAAATACACACATAACTTCGAAAAGCATCGAAAAGTCATTGGTGTGTGCCATGGTAAAACCTGGGATCGAACTCGAGACCTCGTCTCAGCAGTCCATTACCCATACCACTAGGCTACCGCGGTTTTTTGTTAAAATTTGAGACTTTATTTATATACTTTTAAAGTTCAAAATTAAATGAAAAAAGTTTCATTCAACTTTTTTATTCACTCTGCAAAAAGCCTTTTTTGGAATTTAACCGCATTGCTTTAAAGTCTAAAATACACCATCAACTTCATATAAATAGAACCTAAACTCTATCTAGCTCGTTGATAGCCTCTACAACTCTAGATTGAACGATTTCACCTTTGACACGTCACCTTCATCGTGTAATGAAGTTGGGAGCTCGGTAGAGACGGTAGAGTCGGTTGTCGATATCACAAACTAATGAAGTTAATTAGAAAGATAGTAGTTTGTGATAGCTTGTATAAGTAATTTAGTTCTCTACAGTATGAAAAGGGCATCTTTGCTGCATAGCAAGGGTTGTAAAAGTGTGAATAAAATATTTAGGTATCCAAAAGGTTACGTATCAAAATATCGAAATTCAAAATCACGAAGTTTAAAATCCCGAATTTCAAAATCCCGAAGTTCAGAATCCCGAAATTCCGAATCCCGAAAGTTCAAAATTTCGAAAATACATTGATGATGGTAGGCGTTCTGGTTTCATTTTATATATAGGTATTTAAACTATCATGGTGACTCACATTAGTATTAAAGTATTCGGGTTATTTACCTTGTTGTATTGTACTGACTTTCCGATATGTAGCTCTTGACAAACGAAGTACTCGAACGAGGGTAAATCGATATATTTACTCCGAAAAAACTTTTTTCACTGTTCACCACCAATACTCCTGTTCCTTCGTATTTTTTAAAACAGTTACTTTTTGCAACGGAGGTAGTTTTACAATGACTTTTCGTTTCTCTTAATCTACATTAGCTTATATTTTTACGTCACGCCGAACGTTAGTGCATCCGAGTAAGTAATTTATAATAATTAACTAACAAGAATGTACAACCTCCATATCGGACTATTCACCCGTTCGACTTGGATAGATTAGGTTAGAAGGTTAAAGCGGAAGGCTTTAACCTTCTAACCTAATCTAAGTCGAACCGAATCTTCGGAGCGGAGCGGAGCTCTCTCATTAGCCTCTGTTGTATTTGTTTTTAAATCACCCATACTAAATCACCGAATCGAATATAGGTATTTAAACTATCATGGTCACTCACATCAGTGTCAAAATAGACGGGATACCATAACAATGAAACATGGTAAATATCCCGTCTATTTTGATACTGAACCGAATCGAATTTTCGGGATTTCGTACATCGGGATTTAGTACGTTCAGTATTTTGAATATTCGGTCAAACAAACATTCGGGATTTTAAATTTCGATCTTCCGTGCATCGGTGTTATGAATTTAGGTATTATGACTTTCTGGATTTAGATATGTGACCTTCTTACTAAGTAAATATGGTATGTATTTGTATGTCAGTATTTATGTTGATATTTTTTTGTGTAAAGCCGTATATTAATTTTATTTTACTTACTTTTCTCTCTTTCTTTTGTTTTAATACACTATCTATTTAAGTTTAGTCGGTAACTACACCATATCTTTTGTTTTCATAACATTACTGTCCATCCCAAGGTTGCCTGGAAGAAATCGCTTCAGCGATATGGCCGCCCATTGTACATTGAACTGTATACATGCTACCTACTTGTCCTACTGTAAATCTGTTGGTGTACAATAAAGAATTATCTATCTATCTATCTATCTAAATATTTACATATACTATTATGAAATTGTAAAATAATCCTGTCTGTGCATTTTTTACATGACCCCAGACTCCGAGGTAAAATCTTTGGATGAGACTGAAATTAAGGCCTGGAATTCATTACCAGCTCACGTGTTTCCTTCTTCCTACAGTCCCGGGGTCCTTTAAGCGGGGCGTGAAAAAGCATATAATGAGGCCGTCAAACTGAGTCTCACCATTGTCACACGGTATGTGTAGGTAATGGTGACCCTCTTATCTGAGACTTTGCCTTCAGCTTACCATCAGGCAAGGCGAAGTCTAATTGACGTGTTTTTTAGATATAAAAAAAATAATTAACGACAAGATGAAGAATTTTACAGGATTTTATTTACTACCTTAATACTAAAATAACTTCACTCTCTCGCAAAACGTAGTTTAGTAACACTAGTAGTAAGTGTTAATAACGAAGAAAACATAAGAAAATATCAACAAGAGCAATTCAACTCTACCGTCTGTACGACTCTACCAGACTCAACATAGGTGCTTTAAAAGAAAATGAAGACAATTTTCTTGTTATTATAACGTGGCGTGTCGAGTCAGGACACATTTGCAGTAAAAATATAAAACTAACTATTTGTAGAGACGTCGAAATGGCGAAATTTCATATTTCACACCAGAAATTGTGGATTTATATTATCGACGTAGAGTATGGCTGGATGCGCTGTGGTTATCTTGTAATAAATTTTCAATGTAGCGTCGGATTTTTATACGATTAATGGTTGTTGCAAGAAGCTACCAATATTTACTGTTCAATGTTGTTCGAAAAGATTGTAGAGTGAAAATAATAATAATAGTTTATAACTACTAAATTTACAGAGATTTTTTTAAAATAAGATTATCTTACAGATCTGTTAGAAAAATTGTGTTATAGATGTCTTTCCATTAGGTGGAGCCGCCTGTTACCCTAGCAGAAGCAGGCCGAGATGGAAGTGCGATGTGCCCTCCCCCCCCTCTTTTTTATCCGGGGAAAGATGGGAACGCCGTAGTCCCTCACCCGAAAGGGCCTTCTATGGCCCCAGGATATGCCAAGGGCATCACCCTCGGCAACTGATGGGCTAAGGCGGCCGTGCGTTTTAGTCGGTCCGAATCTGACAACCACCCCCACTGGATCTGTCCTGTCATTCCATTATACATGTATACTCATATGTACTTTCACTACACTATATACCTTCTTTGATAATCAGACGATTCAACCCAAAAATAAATTTTAAATTCGAATCAGGATTCCATTTTTTTTTTATACCACTTAGTTGGCAGACAAGCACACGGCCCACCTGATGGAAAATAGTTACCGTGGTCTATGAACGTCTGTAACACCAGAGGAGTCACAGTCGCGCTGCCAACCCTGTAAGTACAGAGTTTCTGTGCCGTCAGTAGAAGACAAATCAGGACAAGCCTTTAGTCTTCCCACTGACGGCACAAATTCTTCAGTGAGCTCTGGCTACCCTACTCACCGCTGGGAACACAACACGAAGTTATTATAACCGCGGTATTCTGTAGGGCGGAGGTACTTCCCCAGTCGGACTGCTCAATCGGGCGGAAATACCGCCGTGTCCTACCTCCTCTAATTCCTTCTTGGTATTAGCGAGTTCAAACGAACAAACAAACTCTTCAGCTTTATATAGGCAGACTGGAGCAGGAATAGTACGTTAGTGACCTGAATATGAAAATAATAAATGATTAGACAAATTTCTCCTCACGTCAGAACTTTAAAAAAAACTCCGTCTTAAAAATAACCTCTAAATCAAAATAATAATAGTTTATGACAGAGTTAAAATTAATTATTACATTATACAATTAAATTATTGTCCACATTTTTGTACAGTCAGAGTGACAGTCTAATCTATTAACCCGCCCCTCATCGTACCTGGTGCAAAGGTACCCATGACACTGGCGGCATTGCCCCGTTGAACAGCTATGGCCAACCGTTGCCCCAGGTACGAGCCGGAGCTTTTTTTAATAAGATTTTCTTATAGATGCGCTAGTATAAATTTTATTATAGGTGTCTCTTCTTTAGTTATAAATAGTTTTTAATAAGATGGATGATTGTATGAATGAATGCATGTATGTCACTTAATCATGCCAAAATGTGTCTAGATAGGATTTAGCACAGTAATAGATTAAAATCTATAAGTTCACTACTTTTTTAGAGAATATGTTCCTTAACGCCACAGCAATAATAGAGGTAGAGGTACTAATAGAAATAGAGGTAGAGGCTCTCTATGATAGAGTCATAGGCAAAATCTAGTATAATAATACAATACAAATCAAACACTTCCACGAACTCTACATCAACACAACTGCGATGTCCAAAGTCGTGATACTCGACGACGTCGTGTGGCGAAACTTTCTGTCACCTCTACATACAAGCTCTATGTAGAGTTTGAAATATTATTTGTGCTCTACATCTACAATTTCGTACTGCAGGTCTGGTATTAGATTGTTGTTCTATTTTGTTTGGATATATTATAGAGTAGGTTTCACTTGCGAATATACTTCGGAATAAAAAATTGTTTAATTTATAGATATATTAATTTAACTAAACTTTGGAGAGTATGAGGCTCCACTCGGAAGTTCGATACCAAGCCAAGTTGACCTGTAGGCCGATACACTTATTGATGGCCCCGGGCTCCAAGCTGGAAGCTTCAGATACAAAAAAAAAAGCCGGTGTGAGTCTGACTCGCGCACCGAGAGTTTCGTAACTTAAGCTATATAAGCTTTAACATATTTTAAATGCGTTGACTTAGAAGTCTGATTTTTGCGCAGTTTTAAGACGTTACAAGCTAGAGTATGTGGTATGAATTTCAAATTGATACTTTCACGCAGTTCTGAGGAAAAGGTCTTGAGAGTCAGACAGACAGACAGGTGGACAGACGAACAAGGAAGTGATTCTATAAGGTTACGTTTTTTTTTCTTTTTGAGGTACAGGACTCTAAAATCTACGCATAGCTGATGATGATGCAATAATGTTATAAATTGTGAGCCTATTAACGCTCATCTAGCATACTTGAGATCGTATACTGCTGTACAATCAATCAATTAGCCTAACGCAGTCCTGCTGGTCATAGGCCTCTCCTAACGTTGGGAGGCTTTGGCCTATAGTTTCCGCGCTGACCAGACGGATTGGTTCAGAGTTTTATTTCGAGATTTCCTTCTCTTGCAGTGATTTCGTCTGCGTATTTTTCCGTTAGTCGCTTCTTACACCTTTCGGATGAGATGGGGATGTGATACTTGATTCTTTCTTCTTCATCACTCGGATAAGTATCTGATTGAGTCTCTTAACAAAATCTCTAAGCCTGTACTAAGAATCAAACCCAGTAACCATATTTCCACTTATATTACGGAACCATTGAAGCCGTCTAGCAATATAAACTGACGTAACTCCTTCAGTTTAAAACGCATTTGTTATCTCGTATCAAAACGACTCAGATAAATCTCGCTTGTATAGCCGGATGCTGGATAAGCCCTGCTCTCGCGTACACAGGTGGATCTGGAGTGTCGTGAGAGTAAAATCTTTTGTATGATAGGTATTCAGGTAGCTAGAGCTGACTTGAGCGAAGATATATCATAAAATTCCGACTTTAAGTTGTTGTATGATCTATTTTTACCTGACTACGCCGAAGCAAAAGGAGGGTTATGATTTTGATACGTATGTATGTATGTTTGTATGTACATATGTATGTAGGTTCATCTGTTCACTCATAGCTCCGCAACCACTTATTAGATCTGGACCAATGAGGTATCGTTAGAAGCGTCTTAGTCGTTCGCTGGATATAGGCTATATAATGTGTCACTGAATCTATGGTGGCGCCCTCTAGCGGCCATAAATATTCCACAACATTCTACACAACGCTATCCCATGGTAAGCATAGTTTAACTAGCTTGTGTTATGGAATCTAGAATACGGATAAACATACTTAAATACTTTTTTTTTTTTTTGTAAATACATACATATATTATTATATATAGAAACACCCAGACCAATGCAAATACCCATATTCATGCATACAAATATTTGCACTGAGCGGGGATCGAACCCGCGCCTCCTGCGTAGCAGTCGCGTTCACTACCGCTACGCCACAGAGGCTGTCTACTGTGTTAAACTACTGTGTTAAAAATAAATTTGAGATAAAAATGTCGTGTTGGGTACCAACTAAAAGAACTTAATTAGCACATTTCGAATATGTATAAATGATACCTATTTCTTGAACGAAAACAATATAAATAAAAAAATAAGTATAAAAGTAAAACCCAACTACTGAAAAATCACGCTTTAAAAAGCGTTAAACAAGAAAATATGATCGGGTTTTACTTTTATACATAGTTGAACTGTCCCGACTTTACCTTCCCATGCAACGAAACCAAGTATCACCCCTTTAACCCATATATTCCTATAAATCTAAGTCTACCCTTTTTTATGTTGTATGGTACTTATTATTACCCATGAACGTGTGCAACACCAGGGGAGTTACACCCGTGCTACCGACGTTGTAAGAACGGAGAGATTCTGTGCCGTCAGTGCAGAAGAAACAAGAACACTTCGGACCACAGCCTCGTTCGGGCGCAAGTGACTCTCACGCGGCCTGAACCACCGCGGCCACCTCAATGGCGGCATGTCTGGCACTACAAGTCGGCAGACTGGGATGGACTGCGAGAATTCTTCGCGTCGTACCCGTGGAGGCGGCTTTGCTTCACTTCAAATGATCCCAGCTCCTGTGCAACAGCAGTAGCTGATGCGATCCTAGCGGGTATGGAATGCTATATTCCGAACCGCTGGATCGCAACAGGAGAGAGCAAACGCCCTTGGTTTAATAGGCCCTGCAGAGAAGCAAGAGACCACAAGCAATCTGCATACAGGGCTTGGACCACGGCTTTAGCCAATAAAGATCCTAATATCACTGAAGTGAAGCGAAAGTTGAATGCCGCCTCGAGGTCTAGTAAAAAAGCTACGGCCAGGGCTAAGTTTGAGTTCATCGGCAGAATTGGCGAGCGGCTTGCGCGCTACCCATCTGGCAGTCGTGCATTTTGGTCGCTCGCCAAAGCTGCCGAGGGAAACTTCTGCCAGTCTTGCCTTCCACCGCTGCAAAAATCCGATGGTAGTCTGGCCCATGGCGCTAAGGAGAAAGCCGATCTGTTGGGTAATCTCTTTGCGTCAAACTCGACTATGAACGACGGGGACGCCGAACCACCCATAATTCCCAGCTGTGGTGCTTCCATGTCTGAAGTTAAAATCACGCAACGGGCGGTCCGGCGTGAGCTTAAGTCCCTAGATGTTCGGAAGTCGAGTGGGCCGGATGGGATACCGGCGATGGTGCTTAAACACTGCGCCCCTGAGCTGTGCCCTATACTTACACGCCTTTTTGCACTCTCCTACTCCGCGCGGCAGGTCCCAGCCTCGTGGAAGACCGCATTCGTGCACCCTGTACCTAAGAAAGGCGACAGGACAGATCCGACCAATTACAGGCCTATCGCTATAACCTCCCTACTCTCGAAGGTTATGGAGCGTGTCATTAACACACAGCTCCTGAGATACCTTGAAGGAAACGATCTACTGAGCGACTACTGTACGGCTTTCGCCACCGTCGCTCAACCGGTGACCTTCTTGTGTATCTCACAAACCGGTGGTCGCAAGCCATCGAGAGTCGGGGTGAGGCACTAGCGGTCAGCCTCGATATAGCAAAGGCCTTCGATCGGGTCTGGCACAAAGGTCTTCTTGCGAAGTTGCCGTACTATGGACTCCCCGAGGGACTTTGCGAATGGATCGCCAGCTTTTTGTCCAACAGAAGCATCCAAGCTGTCGTCGACGGCACCTGCTCGGACCGCATGAACATAAACGCTGGTGTCCCACAAGGCTCCGTGTTGTCTCCGACGCTGTTTCTGCTGCATATCAATGACATGCTGTCTGATGGCTCCATTCATTGTTATGCGGACGACAGTACCGGGGACACGTGTTACACGGGCCGTGCAAATATCCCTCAGTCCGAGGTGGAGAAGAGTCGCGAACAACTTGTGTCTAAAATCGAGACTACTCTCTCTGGAGTATCCGATTGGGGACGACTAAACCTAGTCCAATTCAACCCCACTAAGACACAAGTATGTGTATTCACCGCTAAGAAAACCCCATTCATTGTAGCGCCGCAATTCCTGGGCACACCGCTTACCATCTCCTCGAGTATCGGGATCCTTGGTGTCGATATCTCCAGCGACGTCCAATACCGAAGTCATTTGCAGGACAAGGTTAAGTTGGCATCAAAAAAACTCGGAGTGCTCAACAGGGCGAAGCAGTACTTCACTGCGGGGCAGCAACTCCTTCTTTATAAGGCACAGGTCCGGCCTCACATGGAGTACTGCTGTCACCTTTTTGCTGGAGCACCTGCATACCAGCTTGACCCCTTCGACTCGTTGCAAAGACGGGCATTGAGGCTGGTTGACAATCCCATACTCACAGGTAGAGTGGAACCTCTTAGCCTTAGGAGGGATTTTGCCTCACTGTGTGTGTTCTATCGCCTATACAATGGTTTGTGCTCAGATGAATTGTTTGACATGATGCCCGTAGCTTCATTCTATCATCGCACCTCTCGCCATAGGCAGGGAATTCATCCCCACACATTGCGACCTGAGACGGTACGCACTGTGCGGTATGAAAGAAACTTCATCCCACGCACACTCAAGCTGTGGAATGACCTCCCTGCTGCGGTTTTCCCAAGCGCCTACAATATGGGGTTCTTCAAGAGGGGCATCAGAAGGTTTCTTCATGGTCGGCAGCACGAGTGTGACACCCCTGGTGTTGCATACGTCCATAGGCCACGGTAACCGCTTCCCATCAGGTGGGCCGTGTGCTTGTCTGCCAACTTAGTGGTATAAAAAAAAAAAAAAAAAAAAAACAACCCTTTAGTCTTCCCACAAACAGAACAAAAGCTTTCCAGTGAGCTTTGGCTACTCTTTATTATTATTTTTTTGTATTATCAACACTAATGAACACTCGTTTACACTCATGAACACTGGTGTACACTCATGAACACTCATGAACATTCATGTACACTCATGTGCACTTATGTATACTCATGTACACTACTACTAGTGCAGTTAAATATCCTATATACCTTCTTTGATAAATTATATTATTCAATGTAAATATTAATTTTAAAATCTAACCATATCGAATATGAATATTCGACACAGACACACACACACATTATATTACAACACCCCTTCATTTTTGTATCCGGATTAAAAAGAGGTTTATTTAAATTTCAACAGTGATTTATCGATATTGATATCAGACGCAGATAAAGTATACAAAACATAGTTGTTATCGCACCTAGCTGTCCGAGTTTATTCAATAAACTTACAACTCTGCACAATTCACAATTGAATTCAGTTACGTCGTCTTGTAGTGGAATTGAAAGGTAGAAAATGGCGGTTGGATATTAGATTTTGTTCAATCATTTTATATATTTATAATAATGGTCGGTAAATGATCAGTGGGTTAAGTTATCTTAGCGCAGTTGTCATTTGGATGGGTGACCGCTTAGTGGTATGATATTACATTTGAGCACTTCTGTGTTTCGGAAGGAATGTTAAAATTTAGTTGTGTCTGTCAATGGTCGTTAGAGCGTCTTCCCATTATCCGATATTATAATTATTATTGAACATTATTTTTTTGATTATCAAAAAAAATCTAGTCTAAATCAATAGGAATAGTTACTTTAAAATATAAAATGGGCCAACACTAGATCACATCTGAAAACAAAAATACGTCCGCTTAGCCCAGGAAAACAGAATGCAGAAACCATACGTCGACGCTAAAAGTAGTGCATTATTATTTTTATCATAGAGTTTCATTCGTTGAATATGTAGAATTATGAAAAACAAAACAAAAATTACAAAAAATAATATACAAAGTAAAACAGGTTCAAAACTACAATGAGAATAAAATACGAATGCACAAAACAATATAGAAACTATTCGAAACAGAATTAACTTTGTAAATTCACAAAATGAAACTGAATTTCATTGTAACATTTTGTACGTACGAATTAAAACGTTTCGTTTTGAGTTCACAGATTAAACTTGAATGTTTATTTATTATGCCTCTACACTGTATAATTTACTTTGTATGTTTGTATATGCAAAACGTCGGGTAAACTGCCAGCTACTTAATTATTGATTCCACTTACTATTGCAGAAATAAAATCGCTAACTTATCTACTATTTTTATTTTATTTGTACAGCTGAAAAAATTCGATAATTGATGTATAGTGTACTTCGTTTGTCGTTGTAAAAGAATGTGTTGCATTTACTAAAAACCTCAGTGGTTTCTAAATGTAGTCTAAATCATTATGTTTTTGACCCTCTTTTCTGAGACTGCCTTCAGCTTACCATCAGGTAACGTGAAGTATAATTAACGTGTCCTATATAAAGAAAAAACAGAATATAAATATTACTGGAGCATATTTCAAGTATAAATGAAAATATAACTAAAAAATAAAAAATAAGCTGTGGATTTTTTTTTATATTTGAATTGTTTGAATTACGTTCATTGTTATTTAATTTTTGCATGGAATTAAAAACGAAGATTTCATTATTTTATAAAAAAACACATCGACAGTTCAAATAACAATTTTGACATTAGCTTACCCAAACATAACGCGTATTTCGAATCGCTTTATGCGAAGCATTGTGATAGAAATACTGTGTCTATACAGTATATGGTTGAACGACGGGTGGCGCGTATTCAGGTTCAGAAAATGTATACTTGTCAGTTACATAGGTAAATGAAACTAAGAAATATCATTTATTCATGGAGTCGAAACGTTTGGGCCGTGGGGGCCGAGCGCCCGCAATCTCTTCAGGGAGATTGCGAAGCGTATGGTCGACGTTTCTCGTGACCAGAAGGCTGGCCTTATCTTAGCCAAAGAATAAGCACTGCCATTCAATGTGGCAATGCTGCTAGTCTTCTGGGAACGCTACCACAAGAGGCATGCGATGCGGAGGAATTCCACTATGTATTTTAACTTTTGTTTTATAATTATTATTTTTTTAAACAATTTAGAGGGCAAACAAGCACATGGTCTACCTGATGGAAAGTGGTTACCGTGACCTATGAACGTATGTAACAACATTGGAGTCACATCGGTGCTGCCGACCCTGTAAGAACAGAGATTTTATTAAACAGAAAATCAGGACAAGCCTTTGGTGTTCCCACTGACAGCACAAAAACTCTCCAGTGAGCTCTGGCTACCCTACTCACCACCTGGAACACAACACGAGGTTATTATAGCCGTGGTATTCTGTAGGGTGGTGGTACTTCCCCAGTCGGACTGCTCAATTCGGACGGGAATACTCGAATTTATTTTTCATTATTATTAATGTATATATTATAATACATTTAAATGAACATGATATATTTAAAATAATTCGTTAGTTACATATTATAGATTAGATTTTAATTTAACTGAACTCTCTTCAATACGATTTGTATAATACATGAATAATAATAAAATACCTACAATTTATTTACTTTAGGCACATAAAGAACACATTAAGAATGTGAATTTTTTCACGCCGGAGCAGCGGTGTCTTCTCTATAAGACACAAATTCGCTCCTGCGTGGAATACTGCTCGCATCTCTGGGATGGCTCCACGAAATACCTACTAGAATGCTCTCGACAGGTTGCAGCGACGCGCGGTCCGAATTATTGGGAACCCTGAGGTCACGAACACCCTCGAGCCTTTGCAGATGCGTAGAGATATTGCTTCCTTGGCTGTATTTTACCGTCTCTACCACGGTGAGTGTTCTGACGAGCTCTTCCAACTAATCCCACCATCTCCTTTCCTACATAGGACAACACGTGCAGGCCTTAGATGTCACCCTCACACTGTGCAGAATATACGAGCAAGAACCAAGCGGTTTGGAGACTCTTTTCTTTGCCGCACCATCAAGACCTGGAATTCATTACCAGCACACGTGTTTCCTTCTTCCTACAGTCCCGGGGCCTTTAAGCGGGGCGTGAAAAAGCATCTGATGAGGCCGCCAAGCTGAGTGCCACCATTGTAGCACTTAGTATCTGTAATGGTGACCCTCTTTCCTGAGACTTTGCCTTTAGCTTACCATCAGGCGAGGTGAGGTCAAGTTGGCGTGTCCTATATAAAAAAAAATGTTAAACTTTTATAATTAAGTATGTCAATAAATATTTAAAAAATATTAAATAAGATAGATAAACCATTGGCAAATGATTCTTTTGCAGGTTCCGTAGGTTAATTCTATTGAGAAGATACCAGCAAGAAACTTAGAGAACTATATTAGAACTAGATTATCTTTTTTTTGTATGTCTGACGAAACAAACCTCTAGAGACATATATGTACATCAAGTTGAATAGTTTCAATAAAGTTAAACACTCATGACGATATTCTTACTTCAATAACAATTTAAACTTTATAGTTTAAGGTTAAGCAGTTTGTTAGCACAGTTGTAAGAAAGGTTCGAGTCTCGACGGAGGCGTGAAAGTTGTTTTACGCCGAACCTTGAGTATTTTGTGGCTGGATGATCTATGAAGCGGGTCTGTAATGTTTTGTTATGGTTTTGTTTATTTTTACTAATTCTGTTTGAATACCGTGTTGGTTTTCAGTGGACTAGAATATTTCTATTCCACTCTATTTCTCTTCCCGTGAATGCCATAGATATCGTCTGCGTATTTTCTCGTTAGTCGCTTCTTACGACACCCATCGATCACCCAAGGATAACCTAAAATAATCTAGTTCTAATATAGTTCGCTGAGATTCTTGCTGGTATCTTCTCAGTAGAACTAACCTACCGAACCAGCGAAAGAATCATTTTCCAATAGTTTATTTGTACATTATTTAATATTTTTATATTATTTCTTGACATACCCAATTGTAAATTTTTTTTATTTATTTATTTTTATTTATTTTATTTATTTATTTCATACATACAATGTCATTACAGGCAGACCCAATGCGACAGAGTAGCAACATAATTTTAATAATTTCATTTACAATATATTTCATTTACATTATCATAATCACACATAATCATGCTTCAAAAACTAAACAATAATTCCACAACATATTATTAATTTAAGTAGATATAATTACCATTTCACATATTATTCATGAACATGTCATATCAGAAATAATAATTATTCAGTTGATGATGTCAAAGTAATACCTAATTCAAATAATAATGTCAAAGTAATAATTAAGTTAATAAAGTCAAAATAATACTTCAATTCATAGTGTCAACATAATAATTCGATCAATAATGTCATAATAGTACTTCAAATCAATTGTCAAAATTACATATTTAATGTCAAGTTCACAATAATTTACTGTCAGATGATGAAAATACAATTTAAATTATTAAAATATATTATTTAATACTAGCGATACATAATCAGATTATATCAACTTTACCTAGATTCCTTCACTCAAAACACAGTAACTAGCCCTTGTGAATTCATTCAGGGAGCATGAAAACAAGCACA
The DNA here is from genome assembly GCA_963662185.1 of Eilema griseolum. NCBI lineage: Eukaryota > Metazoa > Arthropoda > Insecta > Lepidoptera > Erebidae > Eilema > Eilema griseolum. The sequence continues at coordinate 2,049,455 of OY759252.1, forward strand.
AATCTAATCTGTCAGCCATCATATTAAGCGCACGCAGCGCTCGCGTCAGCGGCGCCCTCTGCAGCAAGTTGGTACGCGCGCGACACACTCGCAGCAACGGGGGGCGCCGCCGCCTCAACGCGTACTCCTCCGGTACACACAGCCCTACTTCCCGTAGGATAGCTGGGTTGTGTATAAGCCCACGAAACACTTTAAACAAATAAGTGGCTGTAGCCACCTCCCGCCTCACTTCCAGCTTATAATATCCTGTCATACCCAGAACGAACAACGTAGGATACAACCACGGATAGCCCGGGTAGACACCATACTGTTTCCAATATAAAAATCGAAGGAACTTATTCTGGGTACGCTCCAACATAACCTTATATTTGTCTTCGTGTGGAGACCATATTAGCGCATTGAATTCTAGGTGACTCTTCACGATAGCCTCATACAACGCCCTTAACGTCGCAATACTAGTAAACTGGTTTGCTTGACGTAAGACAAACCCTATATTTCTGAAAGCCTTTTTACAGACACCGGTGATATGGTCACGGAAATTTAAGTCAGTGCTAAAGCGCACGCCCAAATCCTTAACCTCGGTTATACGCCGCAGAGGGATCCCTTCCATGTGATATTGGTAGTGTCTTGGGTTGTGTGCACGGCTGAACGATATCACCGAGCACTTAGCTACATTAAAGTAAAGTTTATTTTGTAAGCTCCATCTCACAATCCTATCTACGTCTTGCTGTAGTTCATCATGATCTATGTGGTCCTTAATAACTCGTACCAATTTAAGATCATCTGCGAAAAGAAGGGGCACCGAATGTTTGACCTCCTCCGGTAAGCTATTTATCGTGAGTATGAAGAGAAGAGGCCCCAAGTTACTGCCTTGACTCACTCCAGATCTCGTGAAATATGGTTCGGAAAGGTGTCCCCCACAGTCCACGTATTGGCATCTGTCCCGCAAGTAGCTGGAAAAGAAGGACAGTGTATGCGGCGTACATCCAACGCTAGCTAGTCGTGATAAAAGCACGTCATTATCAACAGTATCAAATGCTTTCCGAATATCAAAGTACGCCACATCTACCTGTAGCCCAGCGTCCACCGCCGGCACCAAACACGACATTAAATGAAGCAGATTGCCCGTAGTACCCCGCCCGGGTCGGAACCCGAGTTGCGCATCAGATAGCTGATTGTCTATCTGTCCGTATAAGCAGTTGTGAATGGTTGCCTCGAACACCTTAGCTGGAGTGCTAAGCACCGCCACGGGCCTGTAATTACTTGAGTTTGGGCCTCCACTACCTTTTGGTACGGGTATCACACGCGTTAGTTTCCAGCGCTCTGGAAATTTTGCGGTCTCAATGCAGGTGTTGAATAAATGCAGCAAAGGTTCAGTGAGTACCATGCGACAATCCCTGAAAATGAACGCTGGTATGCCGTCCGGTCCCATGGAGCGCTTGGGAGGCAGACGAGCCAGCGCGGTCTTCACATCCCCCAAACGCAGGCTAGTAAGGTCCACCCACGCCCCCGGAGCCGGTGTCCCCACCGAGCTGGCCGCCGCCACGTTCAGTTTAGCGGGTTCCTGGTTGTACACCGAGTGGAAAAACTGAGCGAATTCATTCGCGCATTCCAACTCTGACAAGGTGTGGTCATCTTTCACTAACCTGGGCTTACCTTTGTTACCCTTTCTACTTCTCATGTAATTCCAAAAGGCCCGTGGGTCCACAGCCAGATGATGCTGTACGCGCTCACTGTACTGGTCGTGAGCTCGCAGAGTCTCCACCTTCACTGCTGCCCTACACCTGCTAAAAGCTTCATAATCACTAAGAGATCCGGTTTTTTTATATCTTTTATGTAACGTATGCTTATAGCGTAATTCCCTAATAATGTGAGGCGTATACCATACCGGATATATATACCTATTCCTATGTGTAGTGTTGATATTCTTATAAGGAATACATAGATCAAATATTTCGTAAATCTTATCATAAAATAAATCTAAAATAATTTCAGGGTCACTAGAAGAATATAAATCGCTCCAATCTATTCTTGTAAACAAATCATATAAATAGTCAAAGTTAGCTTTATTAAAATTCCATTGTTTACGTGGTAACGGACTCGGTGAGCACTGCATGTGAGAAGAGGGGGACTCGAGGGTCGGGGCAGGCACGTCACGCGGCGGCGCCCGCGCACCCAGCTCGAGGCGCACGGCGAGCGGAGGATGGTGGCGGTCTACCGGCTCCATCCTGTCGTCCGCCGGAGCCTCGCCCACGAACACGCCGCCCCGCGCGCTCAACACGAGGTCCAACAGTCTACCGTTAGAGTTAGGTATTGCATTATACTGAATAAATTCACAGAAGGCCATAAAAAATTCATAGTAATTAACAATATTTTGACTACATGAAAACAAATTGAAATCACCCAATATTACTAAGTTTTGTTTATATTTTAAACTCAATTTTTCTAAAACACTAAACATTAACATGTATTCATTATCATCTGTACTTGGCGGTATATACACCGTACAACATGTAAACATAAAACGATTATTGACATAAACAGAAGCACAAATTATTTCGAACGCGTGACTGTTTATGTTCGCTTCCATGCTATCAGGGAGCGTCACCCGTCTCAACTCAAACTGCGGTGCGGCCACCAAAAGCACGCCGCCCTGCTTACGCCCATCCGCCCGATCGCAGCGCAATGTTTGATAACCAGGGAGCACGAATTCTGCGTTTTGAATACTTTCGTTTAAACCAGTTTCGGTGATAGCGAATATATCCGACGCCGATGATTCAATGAAAGATAAAAACTGCATAGTCTTCGTCCTAAGTCCCGCCACGTTCTGATATAAAATATTAATGCTTCTACTTGGTTTGTCGTTGACCTGCGATGATTGAGCGACGAAAAAAGATCCATTCACTAAACTCAACATTTAACGGCCATACTTGCGAGTCACAAAGTTTATTGTAGTTACCTTCTGTAACGCCAATTTTAAATGAAGCGTAGTCCCTTTCAGTTCTATGTTTTAATTTTTCTACAATAATTTCAGAGTCGGTATCCAGTACATTTTTAATATAGTCCTTTAACATATCTTCTGATGTGCTTTTGTCAAGTCTCCAAACGTGAAGGAACTTTTTCCGTTCTACTGCTTTCAGGAGTACAGTCGATGCATTCCCTCCTTTTTTTATAGGGTTATTCCTTTTGTTACTCTTAACTTCCGTCCAAGTATATTGCTTCTTATCATTACCTTCATTCTCTGTTGATTGCTTGGCCACTGCCGCATAACTAACATTAGACCTCGGCGGAGCCTGTGTCTGCTGTTTAAGGTTACTACGCTCACGTCTCGCAACGCCGACCACAGGTGATGACCCGGGAACAGCCGTTACCTCTGGGACACAGACAACCGTCTGACGTGGCCCGCCTGCCTTGTTTACAATATAATCGGTAGTTTGCTTTCCTTTAATTTCATTTTCCTTACTTTTTAAAGCATTAATTTCCTGTTCATACGAGATACATTTTTTATTAACTTCCCTTAACTCTTGTGTCAATTTAGTATTTTCTATCACTAAAATCTTCACCGTGTCCTTGATCTCTCTTATAATTTTCGTTTCCAAATCACCTAGTTTTTCCATTACCATTTGATTTACTTTTTCCATAATACCCACTACTTTGTCTGTGTCTTCATATGTTACAATTTTAGAGCCACAGTTTTCTGACGTTTGGTCTACTTCTATATTTAGGAGACTATCCATCATCGCCGTGCGCTGGGAACGTATGGGAGTGTCATCCGTAATCCGTAAACGCTGTGTCACATTTGTACAGGAATCACACTTGAAATTACGTCTGATCCGTATCTGCTCCTCTTTGAATGCAGTTGTTGCATAATTCACACATTTGTAGTGGTATGCCAACTTACATCCATTGGATTTAAGCAATTCAGCTGTATCAACTTTTTTGTTGCAAATAGCACAATTCATTTTAAACCTAGGTAACACAGTGCGACTGAGATGAAACTAGCCAATACGCACGCGTGCGAGCGAGCGCGATACGCTGCCCGACACTTCTTCACACCACCCTCAAAATATTTTTTAACACCAGTGAACAATCAGTTGATCTCATATGATTTTTGTTTAAATAACGTGAAATTCCACTTTTTAAAACTGTTCTTCACCTTGTAATCGTACACAAACACCATAGGTCCAATTTAGGAACATATTTAGGTACTACTAGTCTGATTTTACCACTTTAAAAATTTAAATATCCTGAACGACTGTGTCACTGCACTGTCACTCGTTAAACCACTCACACTTTTAAGTTCATATGTGCTCTTTGTGTGCCTAAACTGAATAAATGAAATTGATTCTTTGATTCTGATTCTTTGGTGATACGGCAAAATACGCAAACGGTATCACTGCGAGAAATGTAAAACTCGAAATAAAATCATGTACCAACCCGTCTACCCACCAATCATTGATTTCGGTCCCACGTAATATGTGTGAGCCTATTGCCGTCCTCCGGGCACTATTGTTGACTCAAGCCATGCATCTGAGGCTGAGTCTGGGCTGTATATATCTGTCCGATGTTAAATAGCCCTATTCCTCAGTTTCCTTGTACGACAGCTCATGGGAAGAGATGGGGTAGTTCCAATTCTACTGTGCCGGAAACCACGCAGTTTTACAAGCTTGAAGGATTTTTTTCTACTAAAAAGTTTAGTGGTGGTACACCACCACTAAACTTTTTAGTAGAAAAAAATCCTTATCCTAAAAAAATACTAGTGTTATCTCATCCTTTCACATGGGTGTCGTACAGGGCTAAGGACTGGTGTACATCAGTTAGAACCCGTGGTCTGCTTATCGGGATTTTTTCGTAGCGACACATCTGACCTGCAGTGCCACCTCCACACGGTGAAATCCATACCGCCTCGCTCCAAACGGTTTGATGCCTACTTCCTCTGCTGCACGATAAAGAGCTGGAATGCATATGTGTTTCCCTCTTCGTACAGCCCCGGGTTCTTCAAGTGGGGCGTGAAAAAGCATCTATCAAGGCCTTCAATGTAGGGATCACCATTTTAAGTTTAATAGTGTTGGAAACTCAGCTTTTTACCATCTAGCAGGGTGCAGTTAATAGGATATTTGACAAGGTCGTCCTATTCGTCACAATATCGTACTTTCTTAGTTTTTCTGGAAAAATATACATTGCAAATAAGTTATTGCTTAACTCAACTGAAACTTGGACAATTCGGTATTTTTAATTCCCAAAGTAAATCTAAACATAAACGATCAAATTGAGTTAAAATTTTTAACTTTTTGGATTCACCGTTAAATTTCAAATTGCTTTTATTATGATCCATACATATGTCAACGCAACGTGGACCGAAATAAATGCGATATTTTCTTACACTCCATAAATTTGCACTACGCGCAACTGACGTGTGACGTCACTTGCAAGTACGATTTGTTTGGAGCGTTTTCGGCCGGCTCGCAAAATTGAATTTTTAAAATCAAATATTATCAAAACTATTTGTTGGAAGAATATTTCTCTTTAGCAGTTCATGATATTACAATAAAATGATAATTTTTCCACAGTTAAAAAAAAGTGAAATAGAGTATTGGCGGACAGAATATTAAAAAAAATCAGACCTCTCAATCACGGGAGAAAAATCTGTGCAAATTTGTCACTGAAAGGGATTTTCTTGGCTTCTTACATATTTTTGGGATCCCATATACTATAAATAATATACTATATCATTTATTCTTCCAGGGTAGGCAGAAGCAGCAACTTATCTTTAGAACGATATTAAGGTAAAAACCAACCGTCTAATACAATCCGTTTCTATAGGCTTCTATTATTTCAGGGTAAGCCCTATCAGTCACTGCGGTCGCCCTAAGAGCCGCTTAAGGGTTAACTAAAATTACGACCCGGCTTACCTTATTTCCTATGTAAGTTTACCTATAAATGTATAGTAATAGACACGATCTATTTGTGTTGTGCTCTGTGGGGTACAGAATTATTTTGGATCCAAGAGATTGACTTGAAAATGTTCTATTATTCATTTGACATAGGACTAGGACAATTAGGCGGTTACCTTTATGTCGGGCAAAGTTGTGTTGAATTTATGATACATATTAAATGTTCAGGTCTGTTAATTTATAACATACTAGCTTTTGCCCGCGGCTCCATACACATAAACATACCATAATGTCCTTTCTTAAAGTCTAATATACCTCTATACAAAATTTCATCAACATCGGTTCAGTGGTTTAGGTGTGAAAGCGTAACAAACATATGACATGTCCCCGACATGTAGTTCCCGGCAGAATAGAAATACAGAATACCGCGGTTATAATAACTTCGTGTTGTGTTCCCAGCGGTGAGTAGAGTAGCCAGAGCTCACTGGAGAATTTGTGCTGTGAGTGGGAAGACTAAAGGCTTGTCCTGCTATGTCTTCTGCTGACGGCACAGAAACTCTGTACTTACAGGGTTGGCAGCGCGACTGTGACTCCTCTGGTGTTACAGACGTCCATAGGTCACGGTAACCACTTTCCATCAGGTGGGCCGTGTGCTTGTCTGCCAACTAAGTGGTATAAAAAAAAAAAAAAATTTGGGCCACCCCATCTCTTGCCATCTGGTGTCGTACGGATAGGGCTGTTTAACATCGGATAGATATATACAACCTAGACTCAGCCTCATATCCATGACTGGAGTCAACAAGAGTACCCGGAAGACGGCAATAGGCTTACCCTCTATTATGTGAACCGAATTCAATGATTGGTGAAATTTGAGCGTTAATTCACCTTTGCTTAACACTCCGTAGATAAAGGCGTGACTATATGTATGTATGACATGTCAATAAGTCTTCGGCTCGCCTGATGATAAGTTGAAGGCAAGAGGGTCACCATTACATACACCATGTTACAATAGTGGTCAGCTTGACGGCCTCCAGGGCAGGTAGAGACAAGCCCATCACTTGCTTCTGTCCTAACACACTTCACGTCCTCGACTGTCATTAAAACTTACACGCAAGTCCACCGGTTCTTCCCATGCGGTGTCCTTTGTCGCACCATTAAGACCTGAAATTCGTTACCAGCTCACGTGTTTCCTTCTTCCTAAAGTCCCGGGTCCTTTAAGCGGGGCGTGAAAAAGCATCCGATGACGCCGTCAAGCTGAGTGCCACTATTGTAATATGCTACGTGTCTGTAATGGTGACCCTCTTTCCATGGACTTTTTTTTTAAATTTGTTTATTTATTTAACTTTATGCACAGTCATTTTGTACAAAGGCGGACTTAATTTCGGCATTATCTAACAGTCTACCTTAGGGTGATGCAGAGATACATTGAGGTACTATCCATTTAGCTTAAGAAAAGATTTCAAATAGATGTATCATAACCCTTTTTTGAAAGTCGAGTAAAAAGTTAGAGAAATTCGAGATTAATTTAGTTAAGTACAAACAGCTTCAAAAGTTCATCAACACATTCAAATGTGAATTTAAATGTGTTAATGAACTTCGTACTCTGTAGTATTAATATTAAGCAATTAATGGGAAAGTGGTGTTAAGTAACTTCTGTACGTCTCCGATGTCAAGTTTATTTTGTTCTCTAATTGCGACAGTTACTATGTTAGTCGAAATGTTCTGATGTTTTGGCAATTTAAATGTCTTTTTGTACGTTTGAAGCTAAATGTGCAGTGGGTTGCAGAAGTCTGTATACAGCTTTAGATCTATAAACATTTGAGTACTTAGGTCTAGATCAATATAATGAAATATAGATGAGGTTACATTCATTTACATAGGTAAAAAGCCCACCCACACACAGTAAGCAGAAGGGAAAAAAAGAAATAGTAGATTGTATGACAAGGGCAAAAAATAGAGCGACGACGGTTAGCCGCGCGGCTGCGTGGGCTCCCTCTGCTAGAAAGTTATGCTCCGCCCCCAATAAGTGCAGTCCTAGGTGACAGGTGGAGCGGCCTGTCACCCTAGCAGAAGCAGGCCGCAGTGGCAGTGCGCCTTGCGCGCCTTCGTGTTTCCGGGGTCGTGTTGATACTCTGTGGACACCATACCCGGCCGGGGTGAAAGGGATATGCCTGTCAACCTCACCTTCGGCAACCAAAACCGACCCACAGGCGTCGTGAGGATTTTTCACCCTAAGGAAAAATAATTTGCTCTCGTGTCATACACTATACTTTACATCCTCTTCAATGAAGAAATATGTACCTACTGATTTCAAGAACAGAGACGTAATTTGCGCACCTTTATATTTTTGGCCAATGGCGTACACTTTAAGGACAAATCAAACTTCACTCTACAAATATTAATATATTTTAAATAATTATATTTACATCCTTTTTTAACTGTTACAGCAACATTTAGACATTAACTTTTGCAAATAAAATGTAATAACAAATTTTTACTTTAAATATAATTATTATACACTTAGTCGTAATAACCAATAGTGGACAATCATTTAAAATTACTAGAGAATCTAGCCAAATACATTGGCAATGGAATAGGTCAACAACTTACAACCATACTATAATTGGTAATAATCATTATTAATAAATAAAATATCACATCTATTAAAAATCTGTATCCTTAACACAAATCTTAGGAAATAACTGTCGCCACTTCAAAATTTGCTTACGCCTTTGTTGCGAATTTTTGAACATTTGTTAATTGCTATTAGGCTTCTTTTAAGTTAATAGTCATGTACAATTAGTAACTGTTCTTCAAATAAAGGTTAATTTCGAAAATGTCCACTATTGGGTTAGTGTCCACTATTGGTACATTTACCTTAACACATGTCCTTGCGATTATTTTGCTACCAAATATAGAGGAACAAACATATACATTTTTCAAATGGAAGGGATGAAAAAATTCATTTAATTACAGTTTATTCATGATTATCATATCATTTTTTTCGTTTTTTGTATACGGACTACAGTATACCGTATAATAATACAGCTGGGGTTACAAGTTAAGTTAATCACATATTATATAATTATATTGTAAGATTTACAGCAACAATCCTATTCATAATGGCCAACCCTATGGTTGTTAGACATTGATATGGAGTCTAAGCAAGCTATTGTGTACTTTATCAAGTAGTTACGAAAGCTGTTATTTGTTTAACTCTTTAAAAGTAATCATTACTAGGGATATGAGGTCAGACTAGAATAGGGAACTCCCCTTGCGGTCTGGTTGCTATGTACCTGTATTATTAAAAACTTAATAAATATTCCAGGACATATTAATAGTACCATTTTGACCCAAGTTAAGCGCCAATCGTATGTACTCACTCACTGCATTCTAGAACTTATAATTAATGCATCTTTTTTTGTTTAGATAGCCCTTTGTAATATATTGCTGGAACAATATGTTACCAATACCTTATTACAAATTTACTCGATCCGGAAATCGAAGTCATAGTCAGCTTCATGCACAGAACACGCAGTCACACTTACCAACTCTGTATTTTCAAGACTTTTTGTTAGTTGATTATTCCGTTCCCAGTAGTCAAATTTATTCACAAAAAAAAACAAAGTTGATTAATGATATATTTAAGGGACTTTATAATTAATTTTTTGAACTTGCAATTATAATCAACTTTTGAGAAACTTTCAAAATTAGTTACAAAGATGGATGGTGAATTAAATTATTTTAGATCGGAAAGTGAACTTTGACATCGGAAAGGAAAAAGTGGATTGAAACTAGAAGTGACAGCATTAATTTTTTAAAGGACACGGCGGTATTTCCGCCTAATTGAGCAGGCCGACTGGGGATGTACCTCCGACCTACAGAACTTTGTGTTGTGTTCCCAGCGATGAGTAGGGTAGCCAGAGAGAGAGAGACATAATTCGAAATGAAGTCTACTTAAAATACCAAAGTAACCGACATAGCTCGTAGAATAAACAAGCTGAAGTGATAAATATGGCCAGCATAATTACCAAAATATGCTGGCCATATCTATCACTTCTTTTACACCCAGTAATAACTTATTACTCGTACAATACGTTCAGCGTGTGTATGAGGCCAGGAATTTGGGACTGTTGATGGATGAGAGACTGAGGTTCGAGCGTCATATAGCTAATAACGTGAGGAACTGTTTTTATAGACTGAAGCTGCTATACAGAATACGAAGCTACCTCAGTGTTGAACTTTGAGAGAGACTAGTCGACACCTTGGTACTATCCAAATTCAATTACCTGGACGTAGTCTACGGCCCTCGATTGTTGGTGAAAACAGAAAATTTGATTCAGAGGGTGCAAAATGCGTGCGCGCGCTTTTGTTATAATATACCACCAAGAAGCCATGTGACACCATATCTGAACAATCACAACAAGCTCAAAATGAAGTATAGGAGGGAGTTACACCTGGCCACTGTTCTTTTTGGAATTATAAAGACAGGCAAACCTTTCTACCTGTACTCGAAACTGAAATGGCTCAATGAAAGCAGTCGGTACATGACAAGGGCATCGCGCATGAACCTTCATGTACCGAAACATAGAACTGCGGCATTTCAGGGTGGTTTCAGATATCGTGCAAGTAAGATATGGAATAATATTCCTCCGCCACTGAGAAGGCTTGCCGGAGTCCATGGTTTTCGCGTAAGGAACATAAATATCCTTCTCAGTGTCCAGAAATCCAGTCGATAATAGGCTTAGTATATACTCAGTCAATACGGTTGCGGGTCGCCCTGGGGTGCTAATAATGCTTGCTGTTGTTTTGTTGCGTGTTACATTTTATTTTCTTTTTTGTATTTATGTTTTATTTTGTTTCTGTTGTATGATTCTCTTGGTATACAATTTGTTAGAAAGGCAATAGGGAAAATAGTGGGGGATGTGCTATTTACATTGTGATTGTGACTATGTACTTGCTTGTTTGTTTTTTATTTATATTCTTTTATTATTGTTTGTATAATACTCGGGGCTTAAAAAAAATTAATTAAAGGAGGGCGTGTGCGCATAATGTGTGTATTGTTTATACCTAGTACATGTTGTGTGTATGTACAGTACGGGTACGTGTAGAATGTACTTTGTTTTTTTGTTTTTTTTTCTTTTAATAGGAATAATGGCAAACATACAGTAAGCTACCTGGTTTGGTTAGGCTACAGTCGAAAACCAGCGCTGCAGATTGTGCCTAATCTGTAGCATCAGCTGAACTGCGGCCTTTTAAACACACACTCCACACTGACACCTATTATTAATGGCATTACTATTTTTTTATTTTTTTTTGTGTGTGTTTAATAAACGTATTTTCTTTCTTTCTTTCTTTCTTTATAAATACAAAATTTAATTTAAGTTTCAATAGCGTTTTAGTAATGAGATTATTTTCGAATGAAAAACTTCAAAGGAATAATTAAAAGTTTATAAGGATTAATTTATTTGTTGCCCAGATGTAACTTCAAGCATTTGTCGACTTCTATCAAAAGTTTTAGGCCTAATTTAATTTCAAATTTGTTAGAAAATTTTACACCGAAAAGTGTTCTAATTTGAAAATAGTATTTGAAAAAAATTTAAACCGTCTTTACTTCAAGAAAACTAAATATTGACATTTTAAGTAAGTGCTTGAACGTAATTTTATGAGCTATTTTTATATATTAAGAGCTAGGAGTTGAGATGAGTTTTTAATTTAAGTTAGGAAAGATTAAATAGAAATTGCTATTTAACCGTACTTATTATATTCTTATAAGCCGCGTCATTCACGGCAAAGTAGAATTTGGGCCAGTCGTACAAGGCGACTAAGGGATAGGGCTGTTTAACATTAGACAGATATATACAGCCCAGACACTATCAAAGTTTTATGATTAAATCAAGAAATAATTAAAACATGAAATAATGTATAAATAAACCATTGGAAAATGATTCTTTCACTGGTTCGGTGGGCTAGTTCTACTGAGAAGATTAATTATTGATGGCTTTCTTTGACCATTAGCTTTTTATAGCATTGTAATTAGTACTACATGCCACCTGCTAGTAAGCTTCAACAGAAATTTTAAGAATGTAAGCAATAATAGAAAACCATTCCAATCGAACATCACAAAAAATATCACTAAAAATACCTCAGATGCAGATAAACAGTACCATAGATAAAGTAGAAGTTTTTGTAGGAATATGTTTGATAAAAACTTCTACTTTATCTGTAGTCGGTTAAAAAACAATAATAAAGGGTAGGCAGAATAATAGATATGTCTTTGGGATGTTGTTTACGTAACTTTGGAAGTAAGGCAAAGGTTAAAGTGATTAACGATGTACGAGCAAATACTCGACGTTAGAGCAGACCGTATTTATTTACATTTCAATGTCGGCCATGTTGGAAAGCTTTGTACTTGAACTGAAAAATAAGGTTCAACTTTGACAGATAATTTTTAAAATTGTTTGTTTTGAAAGAAAGAAAGAAAGAAAAATATTTTTTTCAAGCCCCACACAGCGGGCACCCCACCAAATACAAACAGGTAGGCAATAAAACAATTAGCAGGTACATCAAATCTTAATAAATCAAATAATGAAGCAGGTACGACACTCCACACTATGCGAACCCAGGCCCCATCTCAGCATTGAATGCTGCGCACACCTTTCGTTGAGTATGCACAGCGCTGGTTTTCAGATGGGGCCACTAGGACCTTAATGGAATAAAAATGAAATCCTTATAATGTTAGTTCGTTGTTCGTCTATCTGTCTGTCTGTCTATCAAGACCTTTTTCTCAGGAATCTATAAAAGGCATCAAGTTGAAATTTATACCAATGCAATAAAAATATAATATATATTGTCGTTTATAAAGATTAAATTCGTTTTTTTATTCTTCTTTGTACGGAACCCTCACGGTGCTTGCCCACTCACACTTGACCGGCTTTTCAACTCGCTTGATTGAGAAAATGTAAATTGTAACGTATTCTAAAATGGTACTTAGTTCCAAATGTCGATTTATCGAAGAACATGTTGTGTAGGCAATCTTTCAAATCTGATAATCTATCCTCAGATAAATGGAAATTCAAAATTTTTCAAATGTTTTTTTTCAAATAGTCTGAAATCTAAAATAGAAGCTAAAAAAGCGTGTTAAAAATACAACAGCTATGTAATTAAAAGTTTACAACTTAAACTGTTTAAAAACTTAGTCCCACTCCTTTGTGTCAGCTCGAAAAGCGGTTGTGGCTCTTCGTAGATACAAAATATATAGTAGAGCCACAAAGAATCGGTTCCTTTAGTTAAGGAACGCTTTGTACAATCTCTTCACGTACTAGTTAGTTGCCGTACTTTTAAAATCATATAGTCTAGGAGCCCTGGCATTTTTAGAAGTGATTACTATTAAAAAAAATTTGATGAGTAGATTTTGAAGAGACGCCGAAAAAAAAAAATGTTTTACCAGTTAGGTAGCAGACAAGTACATGGCGCACCTGATAGAATGTTATTACAATGGCCTGTGGACGTGTGAACACCAGAAGAATCACACTCGCGCTGCCGACCCTGTAAGCATAGACTTTCTGTGCAGTTAGTGTAGAATACAAAGCAGGGCAAGCCTTTGGTCTGCCCGCTTACAGCACAAACTCTTCACTGAACTCTGTCTAGCCTACTCACCGCTGGGACCACATCACGAAGCTATTTTGGGCGCGGTATTCTGTAGCGCGGGGATACTTCCCCTGTTGGACTGCTCAATTGGACGATAATACCGTCGTGTTCTATCTTCTTGATTCTTGTAGTACATTATTACACTAAAAGTTTCCGGAACTGGCCACTTACATAAACAATATTTAAAAATTTATTACAACATTTGAAAATAGAACTCTTTGGCTGTAGAATACAGTTTGTTTCATCTGACTGTCTTTTGTTTTTACCTTGTGGCGCCATTTAAAAATTGTGTGTCTGCATCAACATGGATTTAACTCGGGAAAATTTTCGTAGTATGATTTTCTACGATTTTAAGTGTAATTTGACGGATCAACAGAGCATCGCTCGGCTTGAAACAGCTTTTGGCGATGAAGCTCCATGCAAGACGACTGTTTATAGCTGGTTTGCAGAATTCAAGCGTGGTCGTATCAATCTCAGTGACGAATCTCGCGATGGTCGGCCGTCCACCGCTGTGACCAACAAAAACATCGATGCTGTGCGCCGTATGATTGAAACAGACAGGCATGTGACCTACCATGAAATTCGCGCATCCTTAGAAATAGGCATGAGTCAAATACAATCAATCCTACACAAACATTTGGGTGTGAGAAAGCTGTGCTCGCGGTGGATCCCACATAACTTGACCGAGGATCAAAAAACGGACCGCGTCACTTGGTGCAGTGCCATGCTTACCAGATTCAACGAAGGTGCGTCAAATTTGGTGTGGGACATAGTAACAGGTGACGAAACATGGATTTATTGCTACGATCCCAAAACAAAGCAGCAATCGAGCGTATGGGTCTTTCAAGATGAGCCGAAACCAACCAAAGTGGCGCGCGTGAAAAGTGCATCTAAGCGGATGATTGCTTCTTTTTTTAATAAAACTGGACACGTGGCTACTGTTGCTTTAGAAAATCGTCGTACTGTGAATAGTGACTGGTACACGACCATTTGTTTGCCGGAAGTTATTGACGAACTCCGTAAAAATAACCGTAAACGCCGTATCATCCTGCACCACGACAATGCTAGTTCTCACACGGCCAGACAGACAAACGACTTTTTGAAGGCGAAAAATGTAGAACTCATGAGTCATCCTGCATACAGTCCCGACCTGGCACCTTGTGACTTTTATCTGTTCCCAAAAATTAAGAACCAATTACGCGGCCAACGATTTTCATCACCAGAAGAGGCTGTCGAGGAGTATGAAAAACACGTTTCAGAGGTCACCACAGAGGAGTGGCACAAAAGTTTTCAAAACTGGTTTGATCGAATGAAAAAGTGCATAGACGCCAAGGGAGATTATTTTGAAAAACAATAAATTAATTTTGTACCTTTAATATTATTTTTTCATATTCATTCCGGAAACTTATAGTGCGCCCCACGTAATTATAATTATAAAACTGAGTCACTAGGATAACGTTTCATGCAATTCTTAAGAAATCATTTTTATTATATCGTTATCGTTACATCGACACATCTTGGAACAGTCTCTCAATCGAATTTTGTATTTTGTCGACATTTTGTAGGACGATGTTATTTTACAATTTATTTTAAAAATAAAACTCAGTTTATACCTATTTTTGAAAATCATCATATATAAATATTTTATCACTGTTATAAAATTCTCAATTGTGGTAGCTAACAGGGCTAAGCTACCACAATCGAGAATTTTGTTATGACTTTAAAAGTCTCATAAAAATAACGCTACTCATAGAAAATCAGCTTAATAATCTATGGTTGACGGGCAGGAAAAATGAGATGTTTTTTTAAATTAAAGAAGTCTTTCTTTTATCAATTTTTTATTTGTAAAAATGACCCAGGGCTCCTAGACTAGTAACTTTTTACTCTGTTTACTTGTCAAATGATAGTTTCGTAACAGACCTACCGTCTCAGTCTTCAAGCAACGTTAGTTTGCCGCTTCTTCTGTGGAATTCAATTTGAGAGCTCGTTTGTAGCAATGAAGATAAGTTTGGAATACTTTATTGAAATAAAAGATATTTTTTAGCCATATTGTGCTGCAGTCTGCCTAGAATATGGTGGTACCTACTTATATTTCACAATAAATATTGAGTATTCTGAGTGACCTGAAACTCCTGCAGTGTATAGCTCATTTAATCAAAGCCTTCCTCCTAGAAACTCCTGTGTTAGATGTTGATTCTTCCAATTTAAATTTATTGGAAAGGGTGTATTAATATATTTATTATTTGTCAAATTAATACAATATTCAAAATGGTGCAACAAGCAATGCTTAGTCCATGTACTAATCAAATAACCCGCCCCTGATCGCTCCCGGTGCAAAAGTGCCCATAACACTTGCTGCGTTGCCACGTTGGATGGCGATGGACAGCCTTTGGACCAGCAACGACCCGGAACGAGTGTCACCGGTCGCCTCGATGAGTGTACTAATTATTGTTTCAAGACTCTACAACCAAACTAAGCATTGTGGAATAGGTTTTGGAATCATGGTAAAATATATTTTTGCAATTATACACATTGAATCATCAAATAATCTTTATTAACATTATAAGGCTGAAGAGTTTGTTTGAACGCGTTAATTACAAGAACTACCACTTTGAATTGAAAAAAGATTTTTCTGTTGAAAAGTCCATTTATTGACGGAGGTTATAAGCTGTATAATATCACGCTACTATAAAAGAGATCGGAGCAGTGGTCATAAATGTCAACAAATCCAGCAGATTTCGAAACATATATTGAAGAGAAAAGATTTATATTTTTATATTCGAATAAACTCAAAAACTCCAGCATCAATTTCAAAAATTTTGTGACTATTAGAAAGCTGCATTAACAATGACTAATATACGCTGAAAACTCCAATAATGCAATCCAAGGTGTAAAAAATTACCTAAAAAATTTCTTACTTCGCGTTCGCTGGGAATAGAATTGATGATAGAGCAAAATAATGAACTGCACTCTAAGAAAAGTATATGAGAGTAATGGTGACCCTCTTTTCTGAGACTTTGTCTTCAGCTTATCATCAGGCAAGGCGAACTCTAATTGACGTGTGTATATAAGGAAAAAAAATCATGGTGAATTAAATGAAAGGAAATCCATAAAATCTTAATTTATAAATTCAATGCCAACAGACACTAAAAAATAAATCTATTCACTCAAATAATTTAATACAAATATAAATAAAACAAAATGAAATAAATAAAATAAAGATCACGAGTTCGAATCCCGCCTCAAATTGATTCAATTTTTTCTATATCTTAATCAATGTTATAACCTATTTCCTCGTTAGATCACTTTTGTTCATGGAACCATCAGATTCCTTTTCAACAATGAAGTTATCTTTGAAGCCAAAAAGTTATTAAAATTAGTACTAAATGAGTGATTGCTTTAGAATATAATGTTATTGAGGAACTGCTATGTAGGTAGGGTAGATAGTGATTTGGGATGCTCGGTTGGAAACCTCCACACAGTGTTTTAGTCGGTTTTAGTCTGACATAAAAGGGGACAAGTATATTTAAAAAAAATGTTGAATGTACTTTTGATTCATTTTAAAAATGAAGAAATATTTCCTTTGAGTTTAATTCGCTATGTACAGTATTTAAACTACTTTTTGTCCAGGTATGGTCAAAATCTTCTTACATATAAAATTTTTATTTAAAAAATATGTAAAAAATGACTGTATTCATTAAAGTTTGATACTATTATGCCTTTATAAGCTATGTTTATAAATGTTATGCTTAAATATGATTATGCTAATTTCATTTATGATTAAGACAAATATGTAATTTTTTTATGGATAAAAAATTATGCATAAATATCATTAGTCTGGTAATTTAGACTAATGATATTTATGCATAATTTTTTATCCATGTGCCAAAATATTTTATGATTATTTTTTTATGCAAATGAATAGTGAACCCAAGAAGAATATATCTCTTGAAGGAGCTATATGGGGCTTCGAAGTATGCTACAGGCAAAGCTGGGGCAGCTTGTCTAGTGTCAGATAAAGAGCAACCATACAACCAAATCGTTTGTGTTACACATACCAAAGAACTCGGGGTAGCGTTTCTATTCAGAGAGAATCACACAGAATACAAATTCTTACATCTAAAATCAATACATGTTAAATATTCACCAGAGAATCGTTTACAATACAAGGATCTCTACATAGAGCATGTACAATGGCACTCTACAAGTTTAGAGTCATTTAGATACGGCTCTTAGTTTATCCGTGGCAGTTATGATAACAAACTTATCTGGGTAGAATCCGTGAGTGTGTACAGCACGGGTCTCGACTCTATATTTGTTGTTCGTTGTTGTTTCAACTGTTTTGTTTAGTTTTTTGGAATAATGTTTGTATTCAATTAAGATAGATAAAAAATAATTGGTTCAGGCGGGATTCGAACCCGCGATCTTTCCCATACAGGGGGAATTCCCTGATCCCTGAGCCACCGAAACTCGACTGAAGCCATTCAAAATTTCCTATAAATATCCTTTTTATGGCGGTTAAATAGTTCGCATACTACATGCAAAAAACATTTTTTTCTAATGTTTCTCTTATTCATCATTTTCAACATAAATGTATAAATAGTCATGTCTATTTCTCAATAAGCCGCCCAGTTGAGCAGTCCGACTGGGGAAGTACCTCCGTCCTACATAATACCGCGGTTAAAATAACTTCATGTTGTTTTCCTAGTGATGAGTAGGGTAGCCAAAGCTCACTGGAGAATTTGTGCTGTCAGTGGGATGACTAAAGGCTTGTCCTGCTTTGTCCTCTACACTGACGGCACAGAAACTCTGTGCTTACAGGGTCGGCAGCGCGAGTGTGGCTTCTCTGGTGTTACACACGTCCATAGGCCACGGTAACCACTTTCCATCAGGTGGGCCGTGCACTCTGCCACCTAAGTGGTATAAAAAAATAAAAAATAAGGTATACATCCCTGTATGGTTGACAGGACTAGCGTAGCTGGCGTGGACAGGATGGCGTCGTGATGGACTTCTCCGTTTCCAGTATTTGATGGGGACAGCGTGCTATCCACACCTTAGTAGTGAATTGGCTATCCTATAACCGCAGATGGCCCAAGGTTAGCTGGATGTGGTAATCCTGGCATATATCTTACCTTCTTCTACCTTTCAAACGTGCTCACCAGTTACGGGTACCAGTTAATTTCTTCAAAATGTCCACATTGATATGACTAGGTAGACCTTCGTGCTGAGTTGGAAACGAATCCACAACCTCTGACGTAGCAGTAGAATGTACTACCACACAAATTCACTAGCACCAGGCCACGGAGCTTCAAGGTCCCACAGTCCCCCACTTTAAGATATTTCTATTTACCGTCATTTGGTTGTATAGTAAGTAGACCCTTCTATTATATTACAAGACATCAAAGCCATAACCTTAACTTATAAAGCCTTATTATAATCCATTATTCGCCTCCTAAAACTTCCCAAAATATTATTTAACTCAGCAGATAACCTCAAAAAATAATTTCTATCATAGCTGACTTGTTCATTTACAATTTTAACCTGAAAATTGCCCGGTTATTACCCTACAGTATTCATTTTTTTAACTGCAAAAGTTTGGCTATATTGTCAAAAAGTTTCTATTAGCAACGAAATTGATACAAAGAGGTTTATATTTCATGTTTATGGTTACAATTTGAAACAAAGACGATAAATTATGTACAGTTGCCCGTTTGTTGATTGCTGGAATTAGGGATAAAGTTTAATCTTTTGTCGTTTCATTGAATAGAGAAAAAGTTGAGATGGTAAATTTGATTCTGAAAGTTAAGTAGATGGTTGAATGGAATTTTAAAGCATTTGTATGCAATACGAATATATTTAGGAAAATTTGTATGACTTCAGGCGAGGCTCAATAGCTCAGTGGTCAGAACATTCCCTCTATTAGGGATAGATTGCGGTTTTTAATTTTTTTGAATCTTAATCGTTTTAAATACTAAACTAATACTAAACTAAAAGGAGGTAGGACACGGCGATATTTCCGCCCGATTGAGCAGTCCGACTGGGGTAGTACCTCCGCCCTACAGAATACCGCGGCTATAATAACTTCGTGTTGTGTTCCCAGCGGTGAGAAGGGTAGCCAGAGCTCACTGGAGAATTTGTGCTTTCAGTGGGAAGACTAAAGGCTTGTCCTGCTTTGTCTTCTACTGACGGCACAGAAACTCTGTACTTACAGGGTTGGCAGCGCGATTGTGACTCCTCTGGTGTTACAGACGTCCATAGGTCACGGTAACCACTTTCCATCAGGTGGGCCGTGTGCTTGTCTGCCAACTAAGTGGTATAAAAAAAATCCATTCAATTGTTTGGGTGGATTAATCAAACTTCATTACACGCACACTCAAGCTGTGGAATGACCTCCCTGCTGCGGTTTTCCCAAGCGCCTACAATATGGGGTTCTTCAAGAGGGGCATCAGAAGGTTTCTTTATGGTCGACAGCGCGAGTGTGACACCCCTGGTGTTGCATACGTCCATAGGCCAAGGTAACCGCTTCCCATCAGGTGGGCCGTGTCTGCCAACTAAGTGGTATAAAAAAAAACTAAGTTTAAAAATGATTGTATGTGACAATCATTTTTCATTCATTGGATCTGATAATTCGTATCGGTAAAGGCAGATGACTTCCACCGTCAGCGCAAGACGGATATATGTTGGAAAATTTGGATGGTTTCAGGCGAGGTTCCATGGCTCTGTAATCAGAGCATTCCCCCTGTAAGGGATAGATCGAGGGTTCGAATTCTGCCTGAACCAATTTTTTTTTCTATATTTCTACATTTACTTTAATCGATTAAGTAAAAGGAACACTTGCTGACATTGGGGTTTTCTATAAATACTATGCAGAGCAAGAACTTTACTTTCGCGATGCAAGATAGATAAGTATCGAAATAGTTTAGTATGCTATCGTTTGCTCATCACCACTTATGAAATGTGATTGTTAACTTCTTCACGTATACAGGCCTTATAACATTTTATAAATAGTTCAGGGTCAAATAAAAAAACATTTAAAAAAATACATATACCAAAAACCTGGACCACACTAAGCCAACGATTTACCACACGGAACGTTACAATATCACATTGTACAACATCACATAATTTTCCACAAAATTTCATATCTCTTCGCATATATTACGCTTTGTATCCACAAAGAGTAGCCTTGCTCCCCATGCCGCCACTGGGCACATTACAATAGCAATAAGTGAATCTATTGAACCCTTCCCTATTCGCGTCTTTAGAGAAAATTCCCTGTCTTTGAATAAAAAGGCATACAGATTCCTCCACAGTTGTATGAGAAATAAACTTATTATTTTACCGTATAGGCCTATGTACGTTACACTAAAGGGAATATTTAATCAGATTCCCTCAGGGCTTTATTTTGATCTCAAAAAATGTTCTCAGCTTTACCTTCACTTTTGTTCGTATTATGGATTTGTTTGGTTAGATATGATAATATGAGACGCACACTCGCATATACACACATGCCTTACTCCTGCAGGTTAGACAGAGATAACAGTATGTCATTTAGTTTTGTTTTTTTTTCACAATTTATGGGGGTTTTCATATTAGCCAGTCAAATACATTAAACCTGCGTTATTAAATATGTATGATGATGATGCTTCCGACCGATTTCGGCCATTACAACCACTTAGTCGGCTCGGCGCTGATGCGCTCGAAGATAGCTAACATAGCCAATCTTCGCGTTGAACTCCCGTGTACACTGAGGGCACGTGAGAACACCAC
Source organism: Eilema griseolum (assembly GCA_963662185.1). Lineage (NCBI taxonomy): Eukaryota > Metazoa > Arthropoda > Insecta > Lepidoptera > Erebidae > Eilema > Eilema griseolum. Next base: position 2,070,769 of record OY759252.1, read on the forward strand.
CTATATAATTGTACTGTATGACAGCAGGAGGGCGGACTTTCCGCTCATCGCGTTTAGCGTCGAGATTTGCCTTTCGCTGTTCCTCGAAATCGCTTACTTGTCTTTGCACCATTCTACGCCATTCTGGACGTTGTGCTGCCTAACCTTCCCATTGAGACGGTTCAATGTTACATCATTAAAAATGAATTATTATGATGAAGTAATACTGCAGAACATACAAAGACGAGCATTGAGGCTGGTCGACAATCGCATATTCGCTGGTGATATGGAACCTCTCCGGCTCACCGCTTATACAACGGTTTATGCTCAAATGAATTGTTTGACATGATGCCCACAGCAACTTTCTATTAACACACCGCTCGCCATAGGCAGGGAATTCATCCCCACACATTGTCATCTGAGCGCACGGTGCGGTATAAAAGAAACTTCACCCCACGCACACTCAAGCTGTAGAATAAATTCTCTGCTGCGGTTTTTCCATACGTCTACAATCTACAAGGGACTCTTTGAATGGGGTATTAGAAGGTTTCTTCAAGGTCGGCAGCGCGAGTGTAATGCCACTGGTGTTGCACACGTTCATAGGTCACGGTAACCGCTTCCCATCAGGTTGGGCGGTTTCGGTAGCTTAGTTGGTCAAGTCGGCCTTTTTATTACGTGAGGTAAATCCCCACGTGTACACCCCCACCACAGAGCTGGTGGGAGAGGTTATGTCGGACTCGAACCGACTAAAATTCACTACGTCCGTGGGTCGTTGTTGGTTGCCGAAGGTGAGCCAGGGAGACAGGCGGCTCCACCCGTTGCCCCCAGTCCTGCGCCCGTGCTGCCTTCGTAGGCGGGTCGCTTGGCTTCCGATCCTTAATCGCTCCCGCTTCGTTAAGTCAGCCTAATGAACAAGAAGGTATTGAGTTTAAATTCTGGCCATTGTACTATAGATGTTGGGAGTTCACTAACACGAGCCTGCAATATACCTTAGCTAGAGGAATTAGAGTGAATGCTGATAATTTCAGTTGCTTTTTTTTTTACGTGCGCAAAATCCCCACGGATACCTTCCCACCGGAGACGGTGGAATAGGTTGTGTCGGATTCGAACCGACTAAAACGCACGCCGCCTGTGGGTCGTTTTGGTTGCCTAAGGTGAGGTTGACAGGCATATCCCTCGCACCCCGGCCGACCCAGGGCCATCTCTCACGATCTGACCCTCTCCTCGGGTGTGTGGGGACTACAGAGTCCCCAGCTCGTCCCCGGAAATGTTGCCGAGGACTAGCTATTCAACTAGCTATTCAACTAGCTATTCAACTAGCTATTCAACTAGCTATTCAACTAGCTATTCAACTAGCTATTCAACTAGCTATTCAACTAGCTATTCAACTAGCTATTCAACTAGCTATTCAACTAGCTATTCAACTAGCTATTCAACTAGCTATTCAACTAGCTATTCAACTAGCTATTCAACTAGCTATTCAACTAGCTATTCAACTAGCTATTCAACTAGCTATTCAACTAGCTATTCAACTAGCTATTCAACTAGCTATTCAACTAGCTATTCAACTAGCTATTCAACTAGCTATTCAACTAGCTATTCAACTAGCTATTCAACTAGCTATTCAACTAGCTATTCAACTAGCTATTCAACTAGCTATTCAACTAGCTATTCAACTAGCTATTCAACTAGCTATTCAACTAGCTATTCAACTAGCTATTCAACTAGCTATTCAACTAGCTATTCAACTAGCTATTCAACTAGCTATTCAACTAGCTATTCAACTAGCTTTTTTTTTTTTTTTTTTTTTTTTTTTTTTTATATAGGACACGCCAACTTGACCTCACCTCGCCTGATGGTAAGCTAAAGGCAAAGTCTCAGGAAAGAGGGTCACCATTACAGACACTAAGTGCTACAATGGTGGCACTCAGCTTGGCGGCCTCATCAGATGCTTTTTCACGCCCCGCTTAAAGGCCCCGGGACTGTAGGAAGAAGGAAACACGTGTGCTGGTAATGAATTCCAGGTCTTGGTGGTGCGGCAAAGAAAAGAGTCTCCGAACCGCTTGGTTCTTGCTCGTATATTCTGCACAGTGTGAGGGTGACATCTAAGGCCTGCACGTGTTGTCCTATGTAGGAAAGGAGATGGTGGGATTAGTTGGAAGAGCTCGTCAGAACACTCACCGTGGTAGAGACGGTAAAATACAGCCAAGGAAGCAATATCTCTACGCATCTGCAAAGGCTCGAGGGTGTTCGTGACCTCAGGGTTCCCAATAATTCGGACCGCGCGTCGCTGCAACCTGTCGAGAGCATCTAGTAGGTATTTCGCGGAGCCATCGATATCAGACTGTTTGGCCGCAGGTTGTCCGTGATAACTCCCGTGTAAGGTGCTATCGTCTGCATAGCAATGTATGCTGCCGGTGGACAGCATGTCGTTGATATGCAGAAGAAAGAGAGTGGGAGATAATACAGACCCCTGCGGTACGCCAGCATTTATTTGCAAGAACTCCGAAGCCCGTCCATCACAGAGGACGCGGATACGGCGCTCCTGCAGGAAACTAGCAATCCAATTGCACAGTCTAGGAGGCAGACCAAAGGCTGGTAGCTTGGAGAGAAGCGATTTGTGCCAGACTCTATCGAAAGCTTTGGCGATATCAAGACTAATTGCCAGTGACTCGCCGTGCTTGTCCATAGCCTCACCCCAAAGATGGGTAACGTATGCTAGAAGATCACCCGTTGACCGTTTCGGCCTGAAGCCATATTGCCGGTCATTAATTAAGGAGTGATCCTCTAGGTGACGCATGAGCTGTTTGTTAATGATGTGCTCGAAGACCTTGCACAGCACTGAGGTGACGGCTATGGGTCGATAGTTGGCTGGCTCTGAGCGATCCCCCTTCTTGGGGATCGGCTGTACATTCGCCTCTTTCCAAGCCGAAGGCACTGTACCCGAGCTGTAGGACAGTCGGTACAGCCGCGTAAGCATCGGAGACAACTCCGCTGCACATTTTTGTAAGACCACCGCTGGAATACCATCCGGGCCACTGGCTTTCCGGACATCGAGTGATTGAAGCACCGCACGAACATCGCATTGCCTGATACGTATTTCAGGCATTACGTGGTCACCATTGGGTAGTGTCGGCGGCTGTATACCGCAATCATCGACTCGGGAATTGGCCGCAAAGAGATTTACTAGCATATTGGCTTTCTCTTGCGGTCCATGGGCCAGGGATCCATCAGGGTAGCGCAGCGGTGGCAGCGAAGGCTGACAGAAGTTGGACTGCACGGCTTTGGCCAGTCGCCAGTATCCACGGCTGCCCGTGGGATGTGCCACTAGCTCTTGACCAAGCCGCGCAATGCGCAGGGCATCCGCTTTGACGTAAGCCCTCTTGCAGACCTTTGTGGCTCTGTTGTACGCCGCCTTGAAGTGGCTCACATTGGGATCGTGCGTGGCACGCGCCCTTACCCAAGCGCGATACGCGGACTGTTTTTGATCAACAGCCCTCGCACACTCGCGCCCGAACCAAGGGCGCACTCCTCGGGCACCGGTGACATCAGTGTACGGAATATAGTATTCCATACCCAGACCGATCTCACCGGCAACAGCAGTAGCACAATCCGAGGGTTTCTTACCTTCAAAGCAGCGTTCAACCCACGGGATGGACGCAAAATAGTTGCGCAGCCCATCCCAATCTGCTGACGAGTAGTGCCAGAGACGCCGCTTCCCCTGCACGGGTCGTGAAGGCGCTATAATTGGCACCTTGGAGCAGACCAGACAGTGGTCGGAATTGCCTAAAGCGGCTTGTACCGATACACTGTACAGGTCTGGGTGACTCGTCAGCAGAAGGTCTAGCAGAGAGGGTGCTAGGCCCGACCTTCTTGGTATTCTAGTGACCTCGTGTACCAATTGGGTCAGGCCATGCGCCAGAGCAAATGCATGGACGGCTCTTCCCGCATGGTCTGTTTTGGAGGAGCCCAACCAGGTTTCGTGGTGGGCGTTAAAGTCCCCCAAAAATACCACTTCGGCGTTCGGAAACCGTTCCTGCGCATCATCTGCCGCCTGACTCAGATATTCAAAGAGTCGAGTTGTCTCAGCATCTCCTGTATGGGAACGGTAGAGGCACACATAGATCTGACTCGTAGAGCCATGGTCTACGTGTACCCATAGGGTTGAAAAGGATGGGTCCTCAAGGCAGCGCAAACGGCGACAACAAACATCCGCCCTAACAAACACGCACACCCCGGCTTTTGCACGGAAATTTTCTTCGATAACATAGCCGGGGTAAAGCAAGTAGGTCGTGTCATCAGGGCGGCCTATTTGTGTCTCCGTGAGAAAGAGCATATCTGGTTTCGCCGTCTCAAGGTGTTGGTGGACGGCGTTGAGGTTCGCATGGAGTCCACAGATGTTAGTGGACTCCACCTCAAATAGCGAGCTTGTGGGAGTCTGTAGAGCCGCTGTGTTGCCCAATACTCTTAAATGCGCTGCCATGATGAAACTAGCTATTCAACTAGCTATTCAACTAGCTATTCAACTAGCTATTCAACTAGCTATTCAACTAGCTATCCAACTAGCTATTCAACTAGCTATTCAAACGAGATATTTACGATTTAATTATTTTTTTTCACTAAACCTCTCTTTGGATTATGCTATAATTTCTTCATCGTCTTCATCTTAGCGTTAATTCCAGTCGCATCCGAAAGTCAAAGGTCAAAGTCTTTATTCGTTGAATATATAGTGTTTAGGTACATAATGTTCACAATAGTGTTTAGGTACATAATGATCAGATCTCATATTCTGCCGGTTCTGGCGTACAAATTTTACATTAATTAATTTCATTATTTATCATTAAATATCAACACATGCAATGGGTTTTACATCGGAGATAGGGGTTCACTTTACCAGACTAACCGCGAATTTGGCTAGGCTTCGATAATTTCCGTAAAGCGACTGTCATGACTTTGCAGCATTGCGATATTGCAGCATTGCAGCCAGATCAGTTGTTGGACTTATTAGGACTCCAACTATCCTAACGACTGCCGCCAATGCCCTAACGAATGTCAACTGGCAACCGCTTAATGTGCTCTACGAGGCACGACCAGATCAATGCAAATAGCCATATTGATACACAATCATTTAAAAAAATTGACATTTGATCAGTCATTAGTTCCGATAGTTCGTACGAAAGTCGATAGATGGCTCTCAACCGTCGCCGCAAGACGGATATATGAATAGAAAAAAATGGATGGTTTCAGGCGAAGGTTCGGTAGCTTACCGTTTCCTCTGTAAGGGAAAGATCACAGTTTTAATTTCGCCTGGACTGATGATATTTTTTTTATAGTTTTAAATAGTCAGCATACTAAATAGTTAAAAATTTCATTCAATTGTCTCCATATTTGTTAAACGATATAGCACAATAGCATAGCCACCGGTAACATCTACACATAGTCTGGTAAAAGATCCCTTCTTTGTTGAAAGCATATCATACCATGTACCCCATACTCCTGAAACTTTTAAAAAGGCTTTTGTTAATACTTAAGACCCAGTAAATACTGCCTTACGAGTTCGAACAACCAATGTTCCCGAAGTTTCATATGAACTTCGACCTAGGAAATACAAGCGTAATATTAAAGCATGTAACTCATGTGAGTTAAGATAATGAAGCATGTATTATAAAGTTTTTAGACGAAAACAACGAAAATTAATTACAAGTCTACAAATTAGTTAGTTCCAAGTTTTTAAGAATCCTAATATTAGCATCTAATATTGTAGGAAGAGTAAAGATGCGTGTCTATTCAGTTGTATCTACTATGAATATTACGAATTTGCAATGAATGGCGACATAGGACAAATAAAAAAAAAAAATTTTACATTTTTGACAAACAATTATCAATGTTATTTTCCAACTATCACAGTACACTACCGAGACCACAGGTGTTGCAATTATGGGGGTGACATGGTCACTGCGTGATCAAGCCCTCGCCATATGGTAAATAAAGAAAAAAAACTATCACATTGTGCACTTTTAAACTTTCACGTTCCATGATAAATACAATAATCCAATAATGTTTACGAGAATATCGAGATTATGCGGGTAGATGAAGAACCTACTGACTCACTGACTTGAAGACGGCAGGCGTGCACCACTGAGTCAGTCAACCTGTGACCACTGCCGGTGTAACCTGGTCAAAAATACAGGCTAATCAAAGGTAAACTCTGTACTTACAGGGTTGGCAGCGCGACTGTGACTTCTCTGGTGTTACAGACGTCCATAGGCCACAGTAACTACTTTCTATCAGGTGGGCCGTGTGCTTGTCTGCCAACTAAGTGGTATAAAAAAATGGTATGTATGTAACGTATGATCGCGTTAATTCCCAGTACATTACAGTCTGAAGTCGTACCACGGGTGTTGCAACGCATCCGAAACCGTCGACCATAGTAAGCTCCATGTTTTAATCACGGAAAGTACGATATATATAGTATCCAAGACAAATATCCAAGTGAAGTGCCACCATTGAACAGAATTGAAAAAAAAAACCGCGTCACAAAAACATTTTCAAAAAGTAGAAAATAATTACGGATACCGTGTAAATGGCTAATTTAGGGAAGTTTTGTAGTCAGATTTAAGCGTTGTCATGTCAAAGGACCCTAACTGGTAAAGCACTCTATCATATTATTGGCAATATGAACGGTCTGTAAATAGAAGGTATTTAAAAGAAAATTATTATTCTATTCGTATGTATGTCTGGTCAACTCTGAGTGGAACCGGAGATTAAACCAAAGGTCACGATAACTGACATGATGCAAAGATAAAAGGTACCGAGCCCCTTTGTCCGGGATACATTTGCTTGCAAAGAACTTTCTCGGGAAATAGACTGTCACGTGTTAAATTCCCGCCCTGAATGTTGAAATTTTCTGATTTAAATTTATAAATCCTACCAGCCCTGTGACAAGAGGCCCTACCATCAATTGGTACTATATTGAATACTATATTTAACTATAAAGGGACCATTATGTAAATAGAATAGAAAGTGCCACGCGAACCTATTGTGACATAGTGAATATATTTTACGGAAGGTTAACTCAATTTCAACTTTAAGATTTTTCGTCAGATAGGACATTACATTTTAGCAATGCATGAAGGCGACGGGCGTCGCAGATCGATGTCAGACCTCCGTCTTCCATGAGCGCGAGCTTGAAGCAGCCGCCTGTTACCCGAGCAGAAAAAGGCCAAGATGGCGGCGCGATGTGTGCCCCTCCACTTTTCTGGAGAAAGATGGGGGAGGGAACGCCATAGACCCAAAACCCAAGGGAGTCTTCTATGGCCCTGGGTCAGTCGGGGTGCACGAGGGATATGCCAAAAGCTACCTCACTACTAAAAACTGATAGGTAGATAGAGGTAGCTGTGGTTTTTTTGTAGCTCCGAGTCCGACATAACCACTCCTGCTGCACACGGCGTTATCCGAGGGGATTTCAACACGTTAAAAAGGGCATCACATTCTACTACAAAATTGTGAATTTCCAAACACAAGCATCAAAATAGCTTATTTGGAAATTCTTGCAGAAATTATTTGTACAAAAATTGAGCAAATTTTTTTTTACTGTGACGATGACCCACGTCTGATAAATATAAAAGACCTTTTCACTTCCTATACATGACAACACATGCAGGGCTTAGATGTCACCCAAATATAGTGCAAACAATTCCATCAAGAACCTGTCCCGGTAACTCTTTTCATTGCCATACCATGAAGTCTTGGAATTCTTTATCAGCACACATCTTTGTTTCTTTCTACAGTCCTGGGTCCTTTAATCGGACAAAATAGTATCTAATGACCGCCAAGCTGAAGGGCAATGTTTGTGTCTGTAATGGGAAACCTCTGCCCTGAGACTTAGCCTTCAGCTTAATATCAGGTGCGGTGAAGGCATATTGACGCATTCTATATAAAGAAATAACGACTGTAAGGTATTCATTTTTTCGAGGAGATAGGATACGACGGTATTTCCGTACAATTGAGCAGTCCGACTGGGGAAGTATTTCCGCCCTACTTAATACCACGGCCATAATATCCCAGCGGTGATTGGGGTAGCCAGAGCTCACTGGAGAGTTTTAGTGCTGTCAGTGGGAAGACCAAAAGCTTGGCCTGCTTTATCTTTTACACTGACGGCACAGAAACTCTCTGTGCTTATAGGGTTGGCAGCGCGACTATGACTCCCTAGGTGTTGCACACGTCCATAGGCCACGGTAACCACTTTCCATCAGGTGGCCCGTGTGCTTGTCTGCCACCCATGTGCTATAAAAAAATCGAACTTCTGCCTTTACCTACATTGTGACCACTCTCATCTACGATAGAGCCCTTCTCGTAGCTACTACCGTAGCGGCTACGAACGTAGCGCATACATAATATATTACGTAGCAGTTTTTAGTGTTCCTTTGCTGAATGAGAAAGCTCACATTTTTCTGTTTACAAGCATGACGTAAACAGACGTACAGACACAATATATGTAAGAGTTGAAGGTAATCAATCCGGAGTGTCGCCTTCGGGTAGACAACTGTACTTGAGTATGATTTGTACATTTTAGATGTATTTTTCCTACAATATGGCGGAACCTGACAAACATTTTATGTTTTGTGGCTGTATATGTTTATGAATAATAAAGACAACTGCTAGGAATTGAATTGGTGAAACACATTTTCGTATGAGTGCTAATATATTATTAATTTATACACTGCTATAGTTAACTATAGTTTCCAATTTTTTACTCTATTTTTCAAACCTAAGTGTTGTGGCGAGTTTGATTCTCAGTTAGTACAAATAAATATATGTTTCAAAGTTTAAAGTATTTCTATATCTTATATATATATAAGATATAGAAATAGTGGTATGGGTAAGGGACTGCTGAGACGAGGTCTCGGGTTCGATCCCAGGTATTACCATGGCACACACCAATGACTTTTCGATGCTTTTCGAAGTTATTTGTGTATTTATCGCAGGTTTATAAGTGCCCGGTTAATGGCAATAGGCTCGCCACCTATTAAGTTGGGGTCTAAACATAAACTCACGCCTACCCCTTCGGGGATATAGGCGTGAGTTTATGTATGTATGTATGAATTAAAAGCATGTTACCAAAGCATAAAACAAAAAATACCTTAGTTTAGTCTTAGTATAGTTTAGGTAGGTATATGAGAAGACATGATGACAAAGCAAACGATCAAGTGGTTTGATCTTAAAAATTGCGTTATGATAAATATTAGAGAATTATAGATTAGATTGAAACTGAATTTTAAACAGACATTACCTGAACTGTCCTTTTGATGTATTGGCTTACAAGTGAGATTACCTTGTACCCCAAATATCATGGCGGAGGCCCATACTCTCAAGTCCACTTCCATTTGTAAAGATATTTAAAAGTACATATTCATAATGGATGACCTCATCGTTTGACGAACTCCGTGACGCAGTGGTAGAGCATTCGACTGCTATGCAGGGAGCGCGGGTTCAATTCCCGTTTAGTGCAAATATTTGTATGCCTGAATATGTATATTTGCATTGGTCTGGGTAATTCTATGTATAATATGTATGTATTTACAAGAAAAACAGTATCTAAGTATGTTTATCCGCATTCTAGATCCCATAACACAAGCTAATGAAGCTATACTTACCATGGGTCTAAATAGCGTTGTGTAGCATGTTGTGTAATATTTATTTATTTATTAATAAGTAACGACGTCTCCATACAATTAAAAAGAAATGAGAGACGCCGCGAGACTTAATTGATGTGTTGTTTTAAAACAAAAAGAACAAAAGAAAAAAGATATCCATTTCTAGTAATACTAGCAGTTGCCCGCGGTTCTATCCATAAAATTAATTGATTTTAAAATTAAAAAAAGCCGTCCAAGTGCTAGACGAATTAACGTATGTTCAGGGACCCGTACCATAATGTATTTCTCCTTAAAATTCCATTTTCTTATACCATTTAGGTGGCAGACCAGCACACGGCCTACCTGAAGGAAAGTGGCTACCGTGGCCTATAGATGTGTGCAACACCAAGGGAGTCACACTCGCGCTACCTACCCTGTAAGCATAAGAGTTTCTGTGCCGTCAGTGTAAAAGACAAAGCAGTACAAGCTTTAGGTTTTCCCACTGACAATGACAGCAAAAAACTCTGCAGTGAGCTCTGACTATCCTATTTACCGCCCTGAATGTAACACGAGGTTATTACGTTGTGTCCTACCTCCTAAAATATGATGACTGACGACTGGAGAACGATATTTTATGAACTGCCAACTGACCTCTATAACCCATCACCAATAGCTTGAAGAGGTTAGCCTAGTACTTTAACCTGCGATAAAAAAAACATTCTAATAAAAAAAACGTCACCTCCTTAAGAGCTTATCTACCAACGGCTTATTTACCAACTTTAAACCTTAATGGTATGCAAACACAAGGAGATTTATGTGCACAGAGTATTTGAACATAATTAGTGATAGTCACGTACAAACGGTAGGCTTTTAAAATAAAATTTCACCCCTTCAGAACTCACCCCTTGCCACCCCACGAGCGGTGAGTTCTGTGTTAATGCATAGTGAACTTTTAAGTAGCACGCGCCTTTGCTATTTACTGCTAACTATAGTAATCACATTAGTATTCATTTTTAAAACTAGGAATATAAATTTTAGACGGTGTTTTGTTTTAGTATTGCGTGCTACATTCAATTCAATGACTTCTCTTTTTCACACCACCACCTGATGGAAAGTGGATACCGTGGCCTATGGACGTATGCAACACCAGGGACTTTATACAAGCGCTGCTGACCATGAAGAAACCTTCTAATGCCTCTTGAAGAACTCCATATTTGTATGCGCTTAGGTAAACCGCAGTAGGAAGGTCTGTCAGCTCGCTAAGTTGGCTTACTGAGTGTCATAGAAATTGGTAAGTAAATTATGTGTTTATAAATTAATATAGTAAATGTTTAAAGTTTCATGTCAGAAGTTCATAAAGGCGCTTTTAGTCTAGGTAACACTTGTGATTAACTTAAGTAACAATTAGAATAAGATCATTTATTTACTACCTTTGTAATATTTTAGTATAAATAAAGACATTTTAAAATCAAATCAAATCAATCTTCTGAGAAGATATCAGCAAGAAACTCAGATAACCATATTAAAACTAGATTATCTTTATTATTGGGTCGGACGGGGTGCGAGGGATATGCCTGTCAACCTCACCTTCGGCAACCAAAGCGACCCACAGGCGGCGTGAGTTTTAGTCGGTTCGTGTCCGACATAACCTCCTCCACCGGCTCCGGTGGGGAGGTATCCGTGGGGATTTTGCGCACGTAAAAAAAAAAAGATTATCTTTATTTTTTTAATATGGTTTTGTTTACAATTTATATTATGCGAGCAAGTAAGAGCCTACGCATTTGTATCATCAAGATACTCAACTACTTTATAAAAACCTTTTTTCATTAAAGATTTTATTACTTCAATTTTAAATTTATTTAGTGGCATGTCAACCAAATCCTGAGGAATTTTATAAAATATTTTTTTACAACTACTTACAAACAAATCACCAACTTTATGAAGCCTGAGTTGTGGTAGATATTTGATTGCACCGACTTAATTCAAGTAAATATAATTGTATATCACAAGAAGTTTAAAAGTAAGTTAAGTTTAAAACTGAGTTTAGATCAGTACACCTCTCAATCGAGTCATTCCAGCCACTTATGGCCAAGCTCCGAGCCCTTAATCCTGTAATAAAAGTTTACTGAACCCAGTTGAGTCAGCCAAACTTAGAGAATCGCACTTCAAACTTTGAGTGACATTCCAATTATTAGTTACGACTTGCTGGTTTCTACTGGTGAGTGCTTGACCGAGGAAGGACACTCTTATTTATATTAGAAAGCCAAGAAAAAAGAAGAAAAAAATGTGTTTATTTTAACTTACTACACCAGATAACAGTTGACTAATTATATTATAAATTATTATTTTGTGATGTTTCGGAGCGATTGTACTAAATTAATATACATTCAGCTTTAACCATTATTCGGCATTGTCTTTTCGTACCAAAATTTACACATGCTCTGCGTTCAACTCAACTTTTTAAATTTTTGGAACTTTTAGGTCAAGTAGATAAAGTGCAGCAAGACACTCTATGCAAAATTTTAAATATAAATTTGAACGATTGAGTGTGGCTTCAGGCGTCCCTTCCAGTTCGTCTCGGGGGCCTCGGCGTTCGCAAAACTGGAGATGTAAGTATGCCAGCATTTTTGTCGTCGGTCTATGGCACTGAAGAATTAGTCAGGAAAATTCTATCTCCTTCACTGATTATTTCGGATGTGCCAGGTAAGGCAAAGCTGTAAATGCTTGGAAAATGACTTGTCCACCTGCGCCATGCCCGCCAACCCATCTTCTCAAAGGCAATGGGATGAGCCGCTCAGTATTGGTGTTAAAAAACATTTAATCAGTACAGTTATCAGCGCTGCAGAGCGCGCTCGCCTATTGGCTGTGGGTGAATGGGAATATGGTGTATGGCTCCAGGCACTTCCTTCACCCAACATTAGAACAATGTTGGACAAAACGACCTTCCGCATTGCGACTTGCCTACGTTTGGGTGCACCGTGTGTTTCTCCGCATCGGTGTTTCTGTGGAGAAGCTGTCGATAGCCTTGAACATCACGGATTGTCTTGCAGCAGGAGCGCAGGCCGCATGTCCCGACATGCAAACATTGACGACATTATCCGTCGAGCTCTTGTCACCGCCGGTGTGCCAGCTATACTTGAACCTGTTAGCTTGACTCGCGACTATGGTAAGAGATCGGACGGTATGTCGTTGATGCCTTAGAAGATGGGTAGGCCTTTGGTGTGGGATGCAACTTGCGTCGACACCCTGGCGCCTTCCCATCTTCCAAGTACGATGGATTGCGCATGCGCTGCTGCTGCATCAGCGGAGACTCTCAAACGGCGCAAATATACCAATTTAACTGGTAATTATATTTTTGAGCCGTTTGTAGTCGAAACGTTGGGTCCGTGGGGTCCAAGCGCGCGCGCGCTATTCAAAGAAATAGCGAAGCGACTAATCGACGCTTCCCGTGACCGTAAGGCTGGCCTTTACCTCGCTCAAAGAATTGGCATCGCCATTCAGCGTGGTAATGCCGCCAGCCTCTTGGGCACGGTACTAGTAGAGATCGATGGGGAGGAATTTTTCTATTTTATTGTCTCCCTCTTTTTCTCTATTCCATTTTTGTATATATTGTATAGTTAGCATAGTTTTATATAAATTTGTAAGTAATTGTATATTTTAATAGCATATTTTATGTACTAATTATATTAATTATATATAAAATATACAAACAAAATTATCCATATAAACTTTTTTTTTGTAACGGCAATACTGACCATCATTTCCTCCTTTATCTCCCGCCATTGCATAATTTAGATCTATGATAGAATTTTTTCTTAGGATAGAAATTTATATTAGATACTAACTGTTACCCGCGACTTCGTCCGCCTTAATTTCGTTATTCGTTATCGAGATTTTTGATTATATCTTCGGTTTCACTTAACTGATAACGATGAAGCTTCCATAAGATTTTAAATCTGACCAAGATATAACAAAACAATCGCATTAAAATCGGTTCAGTAGTTTTTGTATGCGTTGCGTACAAACAAGCGAAAATTCATTTTTATATCTTCAGAATGTTTAATATAACATAACAAACATAACATAACATAAACTCACGCCTATATCCCCGAAGGGGTAAGCAGAGGTGCTAGCACCCACACTTCGCCAGTTTATGTTTAGGTCCCAATGTAATAGGTGGCGAGCCTATTGCCATTAACCGGGCACTTATAAACCTGCGATAAATACACACATAACTTCGAAAAGCATCGAAAAGTCATTGGTGTGCGCCATTTAATATAACATAACCTAAGATATTTGTTTTAATCTCCAGTATCAATGACACAACTATTTTTTATGTGCGCAATATCCCTACGGGTACCCCCACCAGAGTGCCGGTGGGGGAGGTTGTGCCGGACTTGAACCGACTAAAACGCACGCCGACTGTGTGGGCCGCAGGCTGCTAGAGGTGATATTATCGAGAGATAGAGATGTTGCGTCCATGGCTGTATTTTACCGTTTGTACCATGGGGAGTGTTCTGATGAGCTCTTCCAATTAGTCCCACCCTCCCCTTTCCTACACAGGACAACGCGTGCAGGTCTTAGATGTCATCCGCACACGGTGCAAAACATCCGATCAAGAACCAAGCGGTTCGGAGACTCTTTCCTCTGTCGCACCATTAAGGCCTGGAATTCATTACCAGCTCACGTGTTTCCTTCTTCCTACAGTCCCGGGTCCTTTAAGCGGGGCGTGAAAAAGCATATGATGAGGCCGTCAAGCTGAGTGTCACCATTGTCACACGGTATGTGAAAGTAATGGTGACCCTCTTTTCTGGGACTTTGCCTTCAGCTTACCATCAGGCAAGGCGAAGTCCAATTGACGTGTCCTATATAAAAAAAAAAAAAAAAAAAAATATCTGAGATACATCCCTCGTAACCCGGCTGGTCCAGAACTGTGTTATTTGAGACCTCGAAACCATAGCACGAATATCACCCTCAACGACGCCAAGCCAGGACTTCTTCGGCAGAATTGAGACCCTGATAGTGAGGTTTCGATTCTGCACAAGCACTGTCAAACCACGGATGAAGCTAAAAAATCCATTGAAATTTTTACTTTAAACCAATGTGTTTAAAGTCCAAAATTAAAAGACTTTATGCAGAGTTAATGCAAAAGTGTAATGAAACTCTTTTCATTTAATTATGGACTTTAATTTTGTTGAAATGAAGTGTAAAATTTAATGTCATTTATTGCCGTTTCTGTGGTATGACAGTGGTTTTGCTTTAGTGTTTTTTTATAGCATTTAGGTGGCAGACAAGCACACGGCTCTCCTGATGGAAAGTGGTTACCGTGGCCTATCGACGTGTGCAAAACCAAGGGAGTCACTCTCGCGCTGCCGACCCTGTAAGCACAGAGAGTTTCTGTGCCATCAGTGTAAAAGACAATGCAGGACAAGCTTCTGGTCTTCCTACTGACAGTACAAAAAACTCTTTAGTGAGCTCTGGCTACCCTACTCACCGCCGGGAACACAACACAAGGTTCTAATGGCCGCGGTATTCTGTAGGGTGGAGGTACTCAGTTGGTCTGCTGAATTGGACGGAAATATCGTCGCGTACTATCTCCTCGAAGAGTTTTTTTTTTTTTTTTTTTTTTTTATATAGGACACGTCAATTGGACTTCGCCTTGCCTGATGGTAAGCTGAAGGCAAAGTCCCAGAAAAGAGGGTCACCATTACTTACACATACCGTGTGACAATGGTGACACTCAGCTTGACGGCCTCATCATATGCTTTTTCACGCCCCGCTTAAAGGACCCGGGACTGTAGGAAGAAGGAAACACGTGAGCTGGTAATGAATTCCAGGCCTTAATGGTGCGACAGAGGAAAGAGTCTCCGAACCGCTTGGTTCTTGATCGGATGTTTTGCACCGTGTGCGGATGACATCTAAGACCTGCACGCGTTGTCCTGTGTAGGAAAGGGGAGGGTGGGACTAATTGGAAGAGCTCATCAGAACACTCCCCATGGTACAAACGGTAAAATACAGCCATGGACGCAACATCTCTACGCAGCTGTAAAGGTTCTAGGGTGTTCGTGATCTCGGGATTCCCAATGATGCGGACCGCACGTCGCTGCAACCTGTCGAGAGCATCTAGTAAGTACTTTGCTGAACCATCCCAGAGATGCGAGCAGTACTCCACACAGGAGCGAATTTGTGTCTTGTATAGAAGACACCGCTGCTCCGGCGTGAAAAATCGTCTCACTCTGTTCAGGACTCCGAGTTTTCGTGAGGCTGTTTTGATGATGCTTTCGATGTAGTTTTTGTTATTCAGGTTGCAGCGAACATCCATACCTAGGATATTGAGATTGTCCTGCAGTGGCAGTGGCGTGCTCTGAAGAGTGGGGAGGGGAAGGAAAGAAGATACTTTTGCTGTAAACGCGCATGCCTGCGTCTTCTTGGCATTGAACTCAACCAGGTTCTCAGAGCCCCATTGAGAAATGTGATTCAGGATCCCGTCAAGCTCAGTGACAAGAAGCTGCCTTTTCTCCGCGATATCCGACTGCTTGGCCGCAGGATGTCCATGATAACTCCCATGCAAAGTGCTATCGTCTGCATAACAATGAACATTGCCGGTAGACAGCATGTCGTTGATATGCAGAAGAAAGAGAGTGGGTGATAAGACGGACCCCTGGGGCACGCCAGCATTAACCTGCAGAAACTCCGAAGCTCGTCCGTCACAAAGGACGCGAATACGGCGCCCCTGCAGGAAGCTAGCAACCCATTTGCACAGCCTAGAAGGCAGACCAAAGGCAGGTAGCTTGGAAAGAAGCGATTTGTGCCAGACTCTATCGAAAGCTTTGGCGATGTCAAGACTAATTGCCAGTGACTCGCCGTGCTTGTCCATAGCCTCACCCCAAAGATGGGTAACGTATGCTAGAAGATCACCCGTTGACCGTTTCGGTCTGAAGCCATATTGCCGGTCATTAATTAAGGAGTGATAAAGAGTAAATTCGAGGGCCTGGACCAGGCGGAGGCGCCAATGCCAGACGTTTGTTTTTCATGTAGCCTGGCAGTTTCTGCAGTCTATATAGTATATTCAATCCATATTTGTATATCACTCAAAAATCTCTTATATTTACCTCCCATACTAAATCAACAAGTCCGAATTCTAAAGATGTTTGTTGAGATTTACGTTATAGTGTCGGCTCTATCGAGATAATGGTAAGCGTAGTTACATTGATCCCTGCTGATCGATCTAATGCTTTAATATACTGACAGACCGTTTTAGATTTCAAATGTCAGACTATTAAGGTATGAGCGGAAAGCGTTTTATTAAGAAATTATTAACGCGTCTATGAGACACAACTCGAGATCGGGTTCGAGTTTGTAGTGAGAGTGAAACTAGTGGTTTTTTATGTTTTTTTTTATTTTTATTTTTTACGTGCGCAAAATCCCCACGGATACCTCCCCACCGGAGCCGAGTGAAACGAGTGGTAGTGCAGATACGCGTAGTAAAAGAATTCGAAAGAGGGTAGATCAATATAATTAGTACGAAGAAAAAACTTTTTTTTTTGTTAATTCTCTTTAAAGGATGGAGACGTAGAAGGCGTGAGCCCATAAGTGTTCTAGAAAGAATAAAAGTAGAAAATTTGCAAGAAGATAAAGTGAGAGAGGAGTATGGAAGCAAATTAACTGAAAGGTTTCATGATCTTGATAGTATTTGTGAGATTGAGGAGTTATGGAAGGTATTCAAAGATGAGATTGTGAGTGTGGCTTCCCAAGTATGTGGTATAAGTAAAAGAAGTAAAGTGCAAAAGGTGAAGCATGCATGGTGGGATAAAGAAGTGCAAAAGTTGGTATGTGAGAAAAAGAAAGCGTGGCTTGACTGGCTCTCAGTCAGAGCTAATGAGAGAATGCAGCAAGCTACAATTGAGAATGTGGATGAAGCGAAAGATAAATATAGAAGACTGAAAGGGATAGTGAAAGGAGTGATTGCTAGAAAGAAAAAGGAACAAAAAGACGTGTTTGATGAAAGGTTATCTGGGGATTTCCAGACGAACATTAAGTTCTTTTGGAAGTCCATTCGTTTAGCCAGAGGAGAAACACAGAGCTCCGAGCTGAACGCTATTAGAGACCAGAATGGAAGTATTGTAAAAGGTGAGGAATGTGTGTTAAAAAGATGGCAGGACTATTTTGAAAGTTTGTTTGAAAGAGAGGATGGTGTACATGCACTAACCTTGGTGATGGATGACTATGTTGATGCTGATAAAAGTGGTATTAGTATGAATGAAGTTGTGAGTGCATTAAGAAGTATGAAAGCTGGTAAAGCAGCGGGATATGATAAGGTGACAGTCGAGATGCTGAAGGCTGGACAGGGCCTTGTAGCAAGTCAGTTGTGCCGCCTTTTCAACATATGTTGGGTTAGCGGTCGTGTACCAAGTGATTGGTGTAAGGCCGTTATAGTTCCACTTTACAAAGGAAAGGGCTCGCATCAAGACTGCAAAAACTACAGGGGCATTAGCCTACTCAGCGTCGTCGGCAAACTGTATGCGAAAGTGTTGATTGAGAGAGTTATGAAAGAAACCGATGAGAAAATATGGGATGCACAAGCGGGTTTTAGAAAGGGAATGGGATGTACGGATCAGGTCTTTTCATTGCGAAGCATAGCCGAGAAATTTTTGGCCAAGAGTCAAAACGTCTATTGCGCATTTGTGGATTTGGAAAAGGCCTATGACAAAGTGGTGAGGAATGAACTTTGGTCGGTACTGTCTATGTATGGGGTGAGCAGCAACCTTATTCGAGCTGTGAAGTCTCTCTATGAGGACTCCAGAGCTTGCGTGAGGATACATGGGTCATACACTGAATGGTTTAGTATCCAAAAGGGGGTTAGACAGGGATGTGTAGCGTCACCATGGCTGTTTAACTTATTCATGGACAGTTGTTTGCAAGATTTGAAAGATAAAGAATGTGGTTTAAAAATGAAGAATTTACTCGTCAAATGTCTTCTTTATGCTGATGATCAGGTTTTACTGGCGTCATCGGCAGATGAGTTGCAGGAGATGGTAACAACTATGCATGAAGCTTTTGAGAGGAAAGGAATGAAAGTGAATGTTAGTAAGACAAAAGTTATGGTTTTTGAAAGAGATGAATGCGTGACAGAGTGTAGGATTTGTATAGATGGAGAAGAAGTGGAACAAGTGAATGAGTTCATATATTTGGGAACATTGTTTACGAGAGATGGAAAGCATGAAGAAGATGTTGAAAGGAGAGTGATGGCTGGAAATAGAGTGAATGGGGCACTACACAACTTTATGAGCAGCCGGAAAGTGTCCGAAAAGGCACGACTGGCTGTACATGGAGGAGTATTGGTGCCGACTCTTATGTATGGTAGTGAAAGTTGGGTGTGGCAGAAAAAGCATCAGAGTAGAGTGAATGCAGTAGAAATGCGTGCGTTGCGAAGTATGTGTGGCTTGACCTTGAAAGATAGAGTGAGAAATAGGGTGATAAGAGAACGATGTGGAGTGATAGAAGATGTAGTGATGAGAATTGAGAGAGGAATGTTGAGATGGTTTGGTCATGTTGAGAGAATGAATGAAAGAAGACTAACGAAACAGGTGTATGAGGCGAGTGTGGATGGTACCGTCGGAAGGGGAAGACCTAGGCGCACATACCTGGACCAAATCGGGGAAGTTTTAGAAAAGGGGCAGGTCAGGAGTACTCTAAACCGACGAGCATGCATGAAGAATGTAATGAGAGTGAATGAAGCGAGAGTAATATGTCAGGATCGTAGCAAATGGAGATCCGTGATCTCTGCCTACCCCTATGGGAGACAGGCGTGATTTTATGTATGTATGTATGTATGTTTTTCACTACTCCAGTTCCTCCGTAATCATGGTGCTAGCAACAGCGGCGAAATATCGGAAACTCAAAACAATGCAATATGGTAAATAACCCGATTATTTTGATACTGATGTGAGTGACCATGATACTTTAAATAATTATTTTGTAATTCAAAATAGATTTAAAAAAATAGAATTTTAGTAATCGCAGTTACTAATATTCCCTCTAACCCCTCCAACTAAGCTAAAAGTTGCTTGTGCTAAGAATGGGTTCGAGTCAGTAGTGTAATAGCCAGGATTCAAATCCAGGACCCCTCGATCATAAGGCCACTAAGCAACCGACGCTGAGCAATATATATCGTTCATCGATTAAGAAAAAGAAAATTTGAATCGATTCAGGCGGGATTCAAACCCGTGATCTTTCCCTTACAGGGGGAACGCTCTGACTACTAAGCCACAGAACCTTTGCCTGAATGGACCCCGATTTGATATTTTTCACCTTGCGCCATACACAACACTAATCGTTTTGATCTGTTGATGGTTACTACCGAAGAACGTAACCGATGGCGTTACGTACGTTTATTGGTTATCGAACGTTACGGGCCATCAAACAGAAACTGCGATCACTAGAATGCTTTATGAGCTATTGCGGTAGGCAGAATGTGCACGTAACTATTTGCGTCTCTCCAAAAGATTTGTTTAAAATTTATGGCCGTTAACCTAGTGTGTAACTGTTTATTTATGACTTTTGTAAGTTGTAATAAATCATTATCATCATTTTTACGTTTTTGATCGCATCCCTATTATCCACCTCCGAAGTCCGGGGTTCACTTTTCTAGTTTAACTTGTGGCTATTTCGATATTTTCTGAGAAGTGACTGCCACCTGACTTCCATAAAGTGTTAGCAATATCAAAGTTCTGTAGTAAGATCAGTTGCTGAACTTGTTTTACAGTTCCAACTACTCACTACGACCATTTGCTCTTCTGTGGTACAGGGGGCTCTCTACATCTTAAGATGGTCACCCATCCTAAGTTAGCGTTAACCCCAAGTCTGGGGTCCGCTTTACAAACCTAACTGCGGATTTGGCTAAACTTCGGTATTATCTGTGAAGCTACTGCTACCTGACCTCCACAATCCAAAGATAATTTCGAAACAATGTCGTTAAACCAGTTGTTGTAATTTTATAGGGCTCGAACTACCCGTAACGAATGCGATACCAGACTGATGCAAATACCCACATTCATACATACAAATATTTCCACTGAATGTGGATCGAACCAGTACCACCTGGGCAGCGGCTGCGTTCACTACCGCCACACCACAGATGCTGTCAAGTTTGCTATATGAATTTGTTTGAATGTAAACGGTTGTTTGGATTCAAATAAATAAATAATAATTCACATTTAAACTGGCACAATAATTTTAGCAAAATAATTTTCTATCCAACATTTTCTGTCATTAGTTTAGATTACAAACAGCTATAAGCCAAATCCATACCTGACTGAACACGCGAAGCAGACAGTTATGAATATTCGTAACGTCAATCTCTGTTAGGCTCATAGCAGACATATCAACTCGAAAAAGGATCGTCACCGTTATCGCCGTTCGGTTTAGCGACGACGTGCTTAGACCTCGTTTATCACTAGTTTACTTATCTATCACTAGAATCCGTATCCGAGACTTTCTGTCTTTCTAGAATTTCATTTTTCAAGTATCATGCAAAGTGACAACATCTGAACATAAAATGAATCTATTGATTCCGCTTGATTCCACACGTGAAAAGATCTAGATTTCTTTCTGTGTTGCGTTTAAACACGAACACGCACGACCTCCTTCGACGACCTTTTAAAAGAAATTAAAAAATGAATGTTGAGTACAGTTACTGTCTTATACTCGTATCAGCTTAAGCCATGTAAATTGAAAGAAAAAATTAACATTTATTCGAATGAAAATCAAACGAGTGAACCGTCTAATATCAGCATGAGCGCGTGTTATCTTTTTTATGATTTCATTTGTTTTAGTCAAAACAGTTACGATATATTCCCGAGTTATAATAGACATAACTTTTTTTAAATGTGGAATAATACAATTATTTCTAATTGAAGTCAATGATAGTTCTACTTAAGCTAAGTTCACCGATAGTGGAGAAGAAACAGTGCACAAATTTCACATATGTCTGAAATGACCTTTATTATGAAAATTCGTTACGTCAATCTCGGTTATAACAAATATTCATAACTGTCGATATTTGGAATTAACCCTTTCAATGGCGGCGCAAATGACGCGAGCTTAATATGTTACTCCACACGTGAGTAATGTGTCTAGCATTGAGGGATTGATCCCTGTATGGAGCTAGTGATTGTATTTGATAGACTAATAAATGTAGAGGGTTAACTTATTACCAACTAGATAATAATAATAATAAATAAATAATAAACATTCTACAACATTCTACACAACGACGCTATCTAGACCCATGGTAATCATACTTAACTAGTTTGTGTTATGGAATCTAGAATACGGATAAACATACTTAAATACTTTTTTTTTTGTAAATACATACATATTATATATAGAAACACCCAGACCAATACAAATACCCATATTCATGTGTACAAATATTTGCACTGAGCGGGGATTGAACCCGCGCCTCCTGCGTAGCAGTCGCGTTCACTACCAGCACGCCACAGAGGTTGTAGAGATATGTTCATGATTTTGTTTTTATCTCAAATTTATCTTATACTACAGTAAAAACATCAGAAGTGGTACAGTCACGAGAGACTACCTACTAGAGTCTTTTTATTATGGCACTCATAACAGACAGAAGGACAGACAGACAAAAAAAATGTTGTTGTTGAGAGCGTGAGTACAGTCAACATCAGATTGATCTTGACTTGCAAAGTCTTAAATTTATCTTAGTAACAAAGCAGTAAGAACAAGTTAAACTGTTTTATTGATTTTACTTATATTATCGTCTGAACTAAAGATGTGTTCTTACTTTCTGAAGAAATTCCGTAAAGCGATAAGGTCGCCCTTTGTACTGCTCTTGTCTTCTAAATTTCTGTATCATGAATATTGTAACCGTCAGTCACTGCGGTTGCCTAGTGGTATGGGTAATGGACTGGTGAGTCGAGGTCTCTGGTTCGATCCCAGATTTTACCATGGCACACACCAATAACTTTTCGATGCTTTTCGAAGTTATGTGTGTATTTATCGCTGGTTTATAAGTGCCCGGTCAATATACCCTTTTATATAAAATAGCCAAATTCTATAAACAAGCTCAACTATAACATTCTTTTATCACAGTATGTATATGGAGACGACTGGCCATTTCCTTGCATCACTACACATACATGATAAATAGTTCATAATATTCGGCGGCCATTTTCTATAACCAGTAAATGGAGCGATATAATACAAGATATAAAATAATCATTTTTATTTTTGTTAACAAGACAAAGGCATTTACATAAAATGAGAGATCCAATTTGGAAAGAAACCAATTCTCTTGTTCCGTACAAAGTTTACATTAGAACAATACATGCAGTACGTATAATTTACATGGCAGTAAATAATAGAGGACAGTAAGATAATATGGAACAGTGTATTTTTTTTTGACATGCGCAAAATCCCCACGAATACCGGAGCCGGTGAAAGAGGTTATGTCAGACTCGTACCGACCAAAACGCACGCCGCCTGTGGGTCGTTTTTGGTTGCCGAAGGTGAGATTAACAGGCATATCCCTCGCGCCCATTGGAATAGTGTATTTGTATTATATATACTAACTGATGATAGCAGTTCCGCTTACATGGATAGTGGTTATTGTGACCATAAATGGTAACGCTAATGATTTTTAGGAGGTAGGACACGGAGGTATATCCGCCCAATTGAGCAGGCTGACTGGGGAAGTACCTCCGTCCTACAGAATAACGCAGTTATAATAACTTCGCGTTGTGTTCCCAGTGGTAAGTAGGGTAGCCAGAGCTCACTGGAGAATTTGTGCTGTGAGTGGGATGACTGAAGGCTTGTCCTGCTTTGTCCTCTACACTGATGGCACAGAAACTCTGCACTTACAGGGTCGGCAGCGCGAGTGTGGCTTCTCTGGTGTTACATACGTCCATAGGCCACGGTAACCACTTTCCATCAGGTGGGCCGTGCGCTTGTCTGCCACCTAAGTTATTATTAGATTATTAACCGCGGTATTCTGTAGCGCGAAGGACTTCCCCAGTCGGACTGCTCAATTGGGCGGAATTACCGCCGTGTACTACCTCCTTATAAATTTTGATCTTGTTTTTGAAAAATATTTTTTACGTCTCGATACCTCACCAAAAGTTATCAGTATTTCAATGATTTTGTCTTCTTTTTGTATTCAGTAACTTAAGATGATTATACCTTATACCTAAAAACTGTTATATATATCTAAACTCTACAACACAAATGTAACAGTGACAGAAATAGTTACCTATTAAAAACTGTTCCACACACACCGATGACTTTTCGATACTTTTCGAAGTTATGTGTGTATTTATCGCAGGTTTATAAGTGCCCGGTTAATGGCAATAGGCTCGCCACCTATTACATTAGGACCTAAACATAAACTGGCGAAATGTGGGTGCGAGCACCTCTGCCTACCCCTTCGGGGATATAGGCGTAAGTTTATGTTATGTTATGTTAAAAACTGTTATATATATCTAAACTCTACATCACGGATGTAACAGTGACAGAAATAGTTAACTATTAAAAACTGTTATATATATCTAAACTCTACGTCACGAATGTAACAGTGACAGAAGTAGTTAACTGTTAAAAAAATTATGACAAAAAGTATGTCTAGATAAGAACTATAAAGATTTACTTACATTGTATTGTAAAACTTAAGATTTGACATTAAAATTGACATCAATTTCATATTGATGTATTCATGGATACATTGGAAACCGGAGATGTAACAATAAAATGCGACTGACGCCACCGCCTCAGAAAAATGATGTTGAACACTAGTTTGTGTTGGAGTGTACTTATCCTTGAGAGTTTATTATATCTGCAATTTTCTGTGAAATTTCCAGTCAAAATCAACAGTACTCAATACAAAATCGCTATTTGATGCTAGAGAGAAATACCATACGTATAACAAACAACTAAATGATTTTTTCGACCTTTATGTTTAATCTTCTAGTTCAAATTTTACCATTAAATGGGCAGTTACTTACCAAAATGAAAAAAGAAAAATCTTTTATAGCAGGTTATCAAAAATCAGTTACAAAAGGAACGTTGCCACTTTTCTTTACGTTTACCATCGCATTGTAAACCCTATCCCTTAGTCACTTTATACGATACATTTTAATTTATGTTACACATATTGAAATACACTTGGACTTTTTCCACAGTATTTTTTATTATTACACCTGACCCGTTTCACCCTATGGCATCCTAGAAAATACTGTGGAAAAAGTACAAGTGTATTTCAATATATGTAACAACAAATTCCACCAAGTGCCATCAATTTTATAAATATCAATTTGTAATGCATTTGCTGTGGTTTATACCTATTAAATCAATAAATCAGCAGTATATACTATATGTACTAAAATATATACTCAAACTATTCCCATGCATTGTAATCATTATAAAAGTAGGTATATTCGTTCTAAAAAATCATAATGTATCCATTTATTTGAGCAATCTCACCTCTGCCTCTCTAGACAAGTGTCAATTCGATGACCGGCATATTGTTTATTAGAATGACAAATGTATAAGATTTGATTGGGATCGCCATAGAAGGAAAAAAAAAAATAAGATTTGACGTTTATGACATGCGTTGACGTCTGTCATATACGTCAAATCCCAAACATTTATCTTTCTATTTATAGTTTTTTTTTATGCCACTTAGGTGGCGGCAGACAAGCACACGACCCACCTGATGGAAAGTGGTAGCGCCTATGAACGTTTGTAACATCAGAGGAGTCACAGTCGCGCTGCCAACCCTGTAAGTACAGATTTTCTGTGCCGTCAGTATAGAAGACAAAGCAGGACAAGCCTTTAGTCTTCCCACCGACAGCTATTCCCACCTCCTTCCCATGGCCCTACCAACCATCTTGGTTATAACTAGCCGAATCTTGGGAGATGCGCACCCTACTGGCGTCTGCTCTCTTTCAGGCGCGCATTTCTTGACTCCCTACACATTATTTTATGTGCCCCACCATTTTGGCTCTCTCCCCTTTCTGGGGCAGCACGCCACACTAACAGGCTTCGTCGCCGTTAGAGACCTCACGAGCTTTGCGCCGACAGCACAAATTCTCCAATGAGC
This sequence comes from Eilema griseolum, assembly GCA_963662185.1. Taxonomy (NCBI): domain Eukaryota; kingdom Metazoa; phylum Arthropoda; class Insecta; order Lepidoptera; family Erebidae; genus Eilema; species Eilema griseolum. The sequence goes on from OY759252.1 coordinate 2,096,503, forward strand.
TCTGGCTACCCTACTCTCCGCTGGAAACACAACACGAAGTTATTATAGCCGCGGTATTCTGTAGGGCGGAGGTACTTCCACAGTCGGACCGCTCAATTGGGCGGAAATAATAATATAGTATTTATGCTGATATATATAATTGTATATACCTATACCTATATATTATGTTTATGTGTTTTCACTTTCATTATTATTGTTTTATTTTCTTTATATATTCTCAATGTACCTACACCTAAATGCCCTGAAACATTCTTTTCCTATTTTTGTCTCTCCATCCTATGGTTGCCTGTAAGAAATTGCCACAGAGCGATGAGACCGCCATCTGTACGTGCCACAAACTTATATCTCATATTGTAATGTAATATGTTACTACTGTACGAATAAGAAGTTTTTATTATTTATTATTATATTATTAAACGCCGGCCAACATATTGGCACTTCTTTAGGAGAGCAGTACCTCTACAAAGTAAATCACATTAGCATACACTGTAGCACTCACTACTCTGTACTGGGACTCTTTCATAGTCAGGACCAAGATGTGCCAACTTTACAACTTAACGCAAATAGTCTATAAAACTTTGATAGGTCAATGCGACAATGGTATTAGATATTTTGTAGGCTTTTTTTTCTTTCAGAAGATGATTAAAATATGTTTAATTTTGAAACTACCTTACAGTTTTTAGGTAAAATCATCGTATACAAAAAGAAGACAAAATCATTGAAATATTGATAACTTTTGGTGTGGTATCCAGTCGTAAAAAAATTAAAAAGTTAATAAAAACACTTTATAAAATAGAAGATTTTTTATTTTTTTTATTTTTTTTATATAGGACACGTCAATTCGACGACTACGACTACGACTTCGCCTTGCCTGATGGTAAGCTGAAGGCAAAGTCCCAGAAAAGAGGGTCACCATTACTTACACATACCGTGTGACAATGGTGACACTCAGCTTGACGGCCTTGTCATATGCTTTTCCACGCCCCGCTTAAAGGACCCGGGACTGTAGGAAGAAGGAAACACGTGAAGAAGGAAACGTGAAATAATTAACCTAAGTATAGTACTAAAAGTCATGTGCTTAGTACATACAATAATATGCCGTAATTAAAGCATTTTAGGAGGGGCCTGCACCATGCCCACCAGGTCAAGCAATTTAAATATATTGTTACATTTTCAAACTGCCTAGTATTTTTTTATAACATGCATGTAGGCGGTAGTCTAAATATGATAGATAGATAGATAATTCTTTATTGTACACCAACAGTTTTACAGTAGGAGAAGTAGGTAGCATGTATACAGTTCAATTTACAATGGGCGGCCATCATCATCATCATCATCATCATCATCATCATCAACATCATCAATTAGCCTTTTGCTGGCCACTGCTGAACGATCCTCCGCGTTCCGTATACCTTGACTTGACAAAGTAGAATAGAATTCAATATATCTTCATTTATTCATCTCGTAACTATTTCACCTAAGTGTAAGAATTTATGATTATTGATAGGTACATTAAAATTTGTCTCCTGTGGGACATCATTTATAACTAGGTATTATAAGTCGACACTATGATTCTCTCGAGGTGGAGCAATGCGGGGTGCAAATAAATCTTAATGTGACCATGTTATTTTAAGATAATATTCGAGACACACTGGCACACATTGACTAATGCAGAAAAAAGATGAAAATAATATTCGTTCTTTTTTTTATTCCATCATTAAAAAAAATTGGATGATTTTCACAAGCATATCATTAGATATTTGTCAAGCGGTCAAATTTTTCGCTTTCTAGATATTGAGGAGCCGACAACGAACGAGGTCGTTCAAGTTGATGTGGAGGTAGACGCCCTACCCAATGACAACTCGGCATATGACTCAACCACGGCAGGTGAACCCGCCGCGTCAGGTGAACCCATGGACGTATCCGTATTAGATCCCGAAATACTGTCCGCCTTAGGCGAAACTACGCCAGAAGTACCGAAGTTCGGTCCCAAAATTCACGAGAATCTAGCTCGGCTTTGGCAGCCTATATTACGCAAGGGGCTGAATAAGGAAACTAAGGATAAACTGTACAAGGAGTACTTAGTTCCTGAAAACTGTGCTCTTTTGAGAGCACCTGTACTCAATCCCGAAATATCAGCCGCCGTGCCGGACGCATCCCGAACGCGCGACAAAAGGGTTGAAGGGGTCCAGCAGCAGCTCGGACTGGGTGTGACAGCCATCAACAAAGGACTAGGTCTACTTTTAGATGGCGAATCGAACAGGTTGGAAGTCATCAAATATATGAGTGACGGTTGCCGTTTGCTGTGCGACCTCCATTTCTTAGAAGGTGAGGCAAGAAAGAAGTTCGTCACACCGGGCCTAGATAAATCCTTCTTGAATGTAATTCAAGATGTTGAACGCGACGACATGCTTTTCGGCAACAAGTTGTCAGACCAAATAAAAGCTTCCAAGATTATCGAAAAGCATGGCTTACAGATTAAGAAACCTGTCCCAACGCCCAAGCCGAATTCTTCATCTCAATCCCAGCCGTCATCTAGCCGCTCACGCTCGTCGGGAAACTGGATGGGCCCTCCTCGCTACTCCTCGAGGGGAGGAAAGGGGGGGGCGAAGAGAGGCGGGCCAGCGAACCGAGGCAAGTTCCTGGCAGCCCCAGCCCAGACGAAGTCATCGTCAGGCCAAGCCAAACGACGTGTCACCAATCAACAGCAATAAAGGTACTTCATGCTGGTAGAATTAGCTTCTTCCATAACTGTTGGTTACATGTTACCGATAATCCGGTTATTTTAGAGTGGATATCCTATACCATTCGATAAGAAAGTAGTGCAACCATTTCCCCCCCGTAATCAGTTCTCTGCTAGTGACGAGCAGGACATGTCTTTAGCCATAGATAATCTTTTAGACTTAGGCGCCATTTCAATCTGTAATCATACTGACGGCGATTTCTTATCTCGAATCTTTTTAGCGCCTAAACCAAAGGTTTATTTTGAACCTCAAAGGTTTAAACAAGTTTGTCACTAAAACTCATTTTAAGATGGAGGACCATAGGACAGCGTCTAAGCTCATACCACACGGTTACTTAGCCACGGTGGGCTTAAAGGAAGCCTACCTCTTGGTACCTATTCGGCATCAAGATCGTAAGTATTTACGTTTTGAATTCAAAGAAACGGAGTATGAGTTTAATGCCATGCCCTATGGTCTATCCGATGCCCCGAGAGTCTTCACAAAATTGATGAAAGAAGTGATTACGTTCTTGAGAAGCAAAGGTTATAAGTCTGTCATATATTTAGATGACATACTTTGTATAGGTGACACTCTCGAAGAATGTTATACTAACGTTAAGGAGACCTGTCAATTGCTCGAATGTTTAGGGTTCATAATTAATTACGAAAAAAGTGTACCGAAACCACAAAAAATATGTCGTTTTTTAGGTTTCTTATTCAATACAGTCAATTTAACCCTTAGTCTACCGCCTCACAAAGTCAATAACATATCAAATTTATTACGGAAATTTATGCGTTTGCCCAGATGTACAATTAGAGATTTTTCACAACTAATTGGGGTTCTAATAGCGGCATGCCCAGCCATTAAGTATAGCTGGCTGTATACTAAATCGCTAGAACGGCATAAGTTCCTTGCTCTTCAAGAACACGGAAACTTCGAGGCTAAAATAAATATTCCCCAATCTATTTTACCCGACTTGCAGTGGTGGCAACAAAACTTAACGTCTTGCAACCCTATGCGACCACAAGAATTTTTTAAGCTAGAGATTTACACAGACGCCTCCAGGACGGGCTGGGGTGCTTTCTGTCAAGGCAACCGCGCCAATGGAGGGTGGAAGGACGAAGAATCGTCTTACCATATAAATTACTTGGAGTTACTTGCCATCCTAATGGCTTTGAAATGTTTTGCAAAAGAAGTTTCTAATTGCTCTATTTTGCTCAGGGTAGACAACACAACAGCGATTAGTTACATCAACCGAATGGGGGGGAGTACAGTTTCCACACCTCAACGACCTAACAAAGGTAATTTGGCAATGGTGTGAGAAGCGAAAGATTTACCTCTTCGCGTCGTATATTAACACACGCGATAATATAGAAGCTGACGAGGAATCTCGAAAGGTAAATATCGACACAGAATGGGAACTATGTGATTGGGCTTTCCATAAAGTGGTTCATAGTTTGGGTCAACCAGCACTAGACTTGTTCGCTTCACGCACCAACGCCAAATGCGCTAAGTACGTTTCGTGGAAACCTGACCCCGATGCCATAGCGGTAGATGCATTTACTATCGACTGGCGTCACGAATTCTTCTACGCATTCCCCCCATTCTCCCTAATTTTGAAATGTATCAGGAAAATCCTTGACGACGAAGCCACTGGCATTTTGATATTTCCACACTGGCCGGGACAAGCCTGGTTTCCTCTTCTCAAGAAAATGTTGAGATCGGAAATTATATATTTCAAACCTAACAGAGGCCTTCTATGCTCACGTTTCAGGACACTGCACCCGCTGCACGGCAGCCTTACCCTGGGGGCCGCGACGCTCTCAGGCTCGCGTTCATGAGACGCGAGACCCCGGACGTAGCCTTGGATTTGATGTTAGCCTCAATATCTGCAAGCACACTAAAACAGTATTCCGTGACATACAAACTATGGTGGCAGTTTTGCAACGACAAAAATTTAAATTATTTCTATGTTACCGTAGCATCCGTTATCACTTTTTTGGTCGATCTCTTTAATAAAGGTGCTTCATATGGCACTATTAATAGCCACCGATCTGCCCTAACATTACTCCTGGGGAATAACGTAGGGTCAGATGAACTAATGAAGCGGTTACTGAAAGGCATTTATAAGAAAAAGCCTTCGCGCCCTAAGTATACGTGTACTTGGGACCCCCAGGTGGTGTTACATCACGTATCAAATTGGTACCCTAATACCAATATTACGCTAGAAAAGCTAACTAAAAAGCTTACTATCTTATTGGCTTTGTGCACCGGGCATCGAGTCCAGACTCTGTCCCTTATAAATATAAAAAATATTAGGCAATCTCCCTCTGGGTTAAACATTTCGATCACTGATATAATTAAAACGTCAGCGGCTGGAAGAAGCCAACCACTGCTATTCCTACCGTATTTTGTGGGTAATCCGGCCATTTGCGCAGCGAAAACACTCGACGACTATCGCGAGGCCACCGCGGGGTTGCGCCCCGCCGGTATGGACAATCTTCTCTTGACATTTAAGAGGCCCTATAGGAAAGCCACCTCTCAAACGATTGCTCGCTGGATCAAGCAGACACTAGCGGAGAGTGGCGTGGACGTGACGGTGTTTGGGGCGCATAGCACGCGCCACGCCTCCACCTCCGCGGCAGCCTTCGCTGGTGTCTCGGTAGATACGATCAGCAGGACGGCTGGCTGGTCAAATTCGTCATCAGCCTTCGCCAGATTCTACAATCGCCCTTTAACTGATCAAGGTATCTTTGCGAGGACCGTATGCTCGATTGATCACATCGATGATACTTAATTGTGATAAATTATTATTATGAACCTAATTTAAGAAAATTTGTGAGACTTTTTGTTATTATAAGAGGTACAATACAAGTTGTTATTTTGTTTTTTCTAATGATAATCATAAATAAAAACAGACATTTGTTACTGATACAGTATACCTATATTTTATTTCATTTACAAAATCATAGGTACTTACCCAATACTTAACTTATACTCTAAACATCTACATGGTTATATCTGAAGAATAAAATGACGAAATATAATATAAGATCAAACGAACTTCTGGAAGTGAAGTTCGATCAATATTATATGAGTCATTTTATTCGAAGATATAGCAACCCACCCACTCCAATCAGCAGTATCAAAGTTTATTAACTCTAAAGAATGACAGCTAGCGGCGGTGGCCGTAGGGTGGCGATGTAAAAGAAAAAAGAAAAGTATGAAAGTGTAATCGATTGAATTATCGATTTCTTTAAAAACGTGCGACATCTGCCTTGTAGGCTAAAAGGACTACATGGCTATATCTTCGAATAAAATGACTCATATAATATTGATCGAACTTCACTTCCAGAAGTTCGTTTGATCTTATATTGTCTTCTATACCTACTCACTTCAGTTATTCCTGTCCTAGTCACATCCCTTATAATACAAATTTTAAATTTAAATATTTCAAGGTTATGATTGGTAAATCCTTCACGACTGCTCACCCAATAGAACACTGGAACCATTGAAAAATGTAAAAAGGACTTGTTGCTAGTTCAGATGACATGCAGATTTGTCCGAAATTTATTGCTCAACTTGTAGTATCCCTATTGATGGCAGATCACTGAGAATTCACGAGACGTAAATTTTACGACAGCGCAAACTCGGCTATAGATGTGATTGAGTTCAGACTGGGCTGTGATTTTTAACGCAAAAGTGACTGATTTCGAGAACATTCGAGCTCATCTGAAAGTCAGTATACCTGATGATGGACAGACGAGTTTCCGGTACAGGCTTTCCTTTTGGATTGAAGGTCAGTTTGACAAAACAGGACAAGCCTTTGGTCTTCCCACTGACAGTTTAAGTATGACCATAATATTTAGCTAGGTCACATAAAAGCTACTTAACCAAATCAAATCTTGGAAAGTTGGAGTAGAAGAATACACTACAGGTTGCAAAAGTACATTTTTTGGATGAAGCAACCGATGGTTGTGTTCAGATTAAGAAGAAAAATTAATGTAGTATACACTTACTAACGAAAAATTATTCATAGTACCTATATACAACTGCCTTTACCCTGTGTATTTACACAACAGCTGTATATATCCTGTGTATTTTTTTATTAGTAAGAGCTGTAGTTCCTACATACATACACATAGTCACGCCTTTTTCCCAGTGGGGTAGGCAGAGACTACTGTTTTCCACTTGCCACGATCCTGGAATACCTTTTCCGCTTCTACTACTTTCATAATTGTTTACATACATGCTCGCCGTCTAACGTAGTTACTAAGATAGGGAAAGTGATGCCTAGATGTTACATATTACGAGAACGGGTAAACTTAATCCCTCGCACACTTAAGCTGTGGTTGAACTCCCTGTTGCGATTTTCCCAAGCATTAGAAGTTTCAGGGTTGGCAGCGCGTGTGTAACGCCCCTGGTGTTGCACACGTCCATAGCCCACAGTAACCACTTCCCATCAGGAGAGCCCTGCTCTTGTCTGCCACCTAAGTGGTATAAAAAAGAAGTAAAAACGAGTTCAGAATTTCACCTGAGTGAAACCGAGGGCAACAGCTATAACAAAAGATCGCCGATTTCCGTACTTAATTATTACAACAGAAATAACATACATACATATAACCACGCCTTTATCCCTGGAGGGTTAGGCAGAGTTTATTTAACACCCACATTTCACCAATCATTGAATTCGGTCCCATGTAATTGGGGGTGAGCCTATTGCCGTCTTCTGGTCACAATTGTTGACTGAAACCATGCATGACGCTGAGTCTGTATATATATACAGTCAGATGTTAAACAGCCCTATCCTTTAGTTGGCTTATACGACACCGCATGGGAAAAGATGGGGTGGTCCAAATTCTACTCTGCCGGGAACCACGCGGCAATACAACACAAAGAACTACCTTGTAAAACCTTGCAATACAGTAAACCAGAAATAGGTTAGACCGATTCTAAATAAACATTACATACGCCACAAATAGTGCTAAGTCATGCTTACCAAAATAACAAAACTAGTTTCGCAATATTAATATAACTACATGTTCCCGTTTCGAGCCCATTTGTGGAATGTCGAATTGTTTCATATGATTTATTGTGCCCGCGCTCCAGTCTGTGGGCTGTCATATACACGCGCGGTACAGAACTCCTAATTACTGGATACGACCAGGAACTGGTTAAAACTAGTTATGTATGTTTATGATTAAAGCTATTAATCAGGAAGTTTGTTTATCATATTAGTAGGAATAGATTTCGATAGGAACAAAGATCAATTAGAACTAAACTTGTCTCAATGAATTTAATTGATTTGGAGTTGGGAACTTAGTTTAAATGTATGGATTTTTTAGTAGGAATATTCAGCCAAATAGTTAAAATTGATAGGAACCGCGATGAAACAAAGTAAAGAAGGTTACGTAAAACCCAAGATTAGTTAAACATAAAATCCTATTAATAATAAATAGTTATCAGGGTTTATTAATACATTTTGTAATGAAGAGAGAAAGCAAATAAGAGAAAGAACATACAAAAAGACACAAACACATAATATATACAAACACATAAAATACACAACAACAACAATATGATCCCATCTTTAAATGTGTATGTTTTTTTTTTACGTGCAGTAAATCCCCACGGGTACCCCCACCACTGGAGCCGATGGGAGAGGTTATGTCGGACTCGAACCGACTAAAACGCACGATGCCTGTGGGTCATATTTGGTTGCCGAAGGTGAGGCTAACAAGCATATCCCGAGCACCCCGGCCGACCCAAAGCCATCTCTCTCGATCTGGCCCTCTCCTTTGGTGTGGGGACCACAGAGTCCTCAACTGGTACCCGGAAATGGGGAGGCGCACAAGACGCGCTGCCGCCGAGACTTGCTTCTGCCAGGGTGACAGGCGGCTGTATGTGTGTGTTGGTATTTTAACTATCATGGTCACTCACATTAGTATGACAGTTATCGGGATATTTACCATGTTGCAAGCACCATGATCACGGAGGAACTGGAGTATTGGTGGTCAACAGTGAAAAAGTTTCCGAAAAGTGAAAAAGTGTCAGAACAATTACAACATGGTAAATATACCGATAGCTTTAATATTAATGTGTGTGTTATTCCAATAAGTATGTAACGCAGTATGTCAAACGTATATTTGATTTACATGTGTGTGAAATGTCAATTACTGGTTTCTTCACTTACACTTACAGTTCACACACATGTAAATTAAATATACGTTAAATTAACAACTAATAAATGCGGAAATAATTATAATTGATTCAAAATTATTACTGCATTTATTAATTACCTAGTTATTAGTTAGAATCAATTATAATTGATTGTGCCGCGGTAGCCTAGTGGTATGGGTAATGAACTGCTGAGACGAGGTCTCGGGTTCGATCCCAGGTTTTACCATGGCACACACCAATGACTTTTCGATGCTTTTCGAAGTTATGTGTGTATTTATCGCAGGTTTATAAGTGCCCGGTTAATGGCAATAGGCTCGCCACCTATTACATTGGGACCTAAATATAAACTGGTGAAATGTGGGTGCTAGCACCTCTGCCTACCCCTTCGGGGATATGGGCGTGAGTTTATGTTATGTTATGTAATTATAATTGATTCAAAATAATTTCTGTTCTTTTCTTTTGTAATAGTTCATAAAATTCTTGTAATAGTTTAGGTATGACAATTAATATTTAGCTAAGTCATATCATCGTGATTATTAGCTCATTAGCCCTCAGATATTGAAAGAAATTGTTGACAGGCACTTCTTTGTACTTTCAATTTTTTCACCAACAAAGGGATGCTCCTATACAACGTGTATGCAGATTCAGTCATATCTAGGCAAACTACGCTCAGTCATATCTTGGGCACAATATTATTTCCTCTTTTGTCATAACATCGCTTGACTTATTCTAGTTCTAGTGTAGGCCAAACACATTACACTTCCGACGATTTACAGTGTAGGGTGAACTGTAAAATGTTCGTGAAAGGTTTTCATCAAAAGTAAAATTGAATAGCTTCTGTGGATTTTCGGGGTCCAAATATCGTCATGACGGTAGTGAACGCGGGTGCTACGCAGGGGGCGTGGATTCGATTCGCGCACAGTGCAAGTATTTGTATGCGGGCAGTTGGAGTCTTAAATAGTTCACAGTTCACAGTAATCGGAGGAGGTAGGACACGGCGGTATTTCCGCCCGATTGAGCAGTCCGACTGGGGTAGTACCTCCGCCCTACAGAATACCGCGGCTATAATAACTTCGTGTTGTGTTCCCAGCGGTGAGTAGGATAGCCAGAGCTCACTGGAGAATTTGTGCTGCCAGTGGGAAGACTAAAGGCTTGTCCTGCTTTGTCTTCTACTGACGGCACAGAAACTCTGTACTTACAGGGTTGGCAGCGCGACTGTGACTCCTCTGGTGTTACAGACGTCCATAGGTCACGGTAACCACTTTCCATCAGGTGGGCCGTGTGCTTCTCTGCCAACTAAGTGGTATAAAAAAAAAACCAACTGATCTAGCTTCTTTTTCTAGTTTAGACGGCCTATGTAGCGTAGCGGTAGAAAGTTCGACTGCTACGCAGGAGGCACCGCGGGTTCGATCTCTGCTCAGTGCAAACATTTGTATGCATGAATACTTATGTATTATTTGAATTGGTCTGGGTGTTTCTATGTATAATATGTATGTATTTACAAAAAAAAGTACCTAAGTAAGAAAGAAAAAAAGAAAGAAAGAAAAGAAGAAAAAAATATTTATTGCAACACAGCATACAGTACAAAAAAAAGAACAGAATTCAAAAAGAGAAAATAAAATAAAAATACAATATATTTTTTATATACTGTGGCGGGTGAGGTATGTTTATCCGCATTCTAGATTCACAGATCAATAACGGGAACTGGTTTTGCCATACGAAGCAAACTCTGTAAGTGGTTAGACTGGTTGGACATACTTTATAACCTTATGGGGGGCTATTTATCACCTAGCATCTATCTAATAGTTACTAAGCAGTCCGACTGGGGAAGTACCTACAGAATACCGCGTCTAAAATAACCTCGTATTGTGTTCCCAGCGGTGAGCAAGGTAGCCAGAGCTCACTGGAGAGCTTTAGTGCTATCAGTAGGAAGATCAAAGACTTGTCCTGATTGTGCCTTCTGTATTGACGGCACATAAATTCTCTGTTCTTACAGGGTCGGCCGCACGGGTGTGACTCCCTTGGTGTTGCACACGTTCATAGATCACAGTAACCACTTTTCATGGCCGTATGCTTGTCTGCCACCTAAGTTGTATAAAAAACAAACATTATACGGTATACATCAACCCGAACAAAATTAAAATATAACAACTCTGTGCGTAAATCGATGACATAATAAACTAATACTATAATTAAACTGGGTACTCAACTATTTCCATTACGTTCAATGGTCTTTACTTCAAACAATAAACTAATTACAAATACGTTAAAACGTTCAGACTCTTTATTCCGAGTGACAACCCGTTTCGTAAAGATATGATTCGAAATCTTGAATGAGAAAGACATTTCGAACTTTTCCACTGTATTTTACTTTTCACCTGACCGTTTTCGCCTCACAACATTATCAAAGTTTTGTATAACTGCCAATACGAATCGGCATAGAATCTCTCTGTACTTACAGGATCGGCAGCGTGAATGTGTCTCTTCTGTTGCTGCACTCGTCCATAAGCAACGGTTACCACTTTCCGTTATGTGGGCCTTGTATTTGTCTACCACCCAAGTGACGTAAAAAATATATACTAATATAGGAGGAGGTACGACACGACAGTATTTCCGTCCAATTGAGCAGTCCGACTGGGGAAGTACCTCCAGCCTACAGAATACCGCAGCCATAATAACCTCGTGTTGTGTTCCCGGCGGTGAGTAGGGTATCCAGAGCTCACTAGAGAGTTTTTGTGCTGTCAATGGGAGGACCAAAAGCTTATCCTGCTTTGACGACGTTGCACACGTCCATAGGCCACGGTAACCACTTTCCATCAGGTAAGCCGTGTGCTTGCCTGCCAACCAACTGATATAAAAAAATCACCGTTTTCTCACGTAACGACTGCGTTTGAAACTCGATGTCACTCAGAATAATTCCCCGGTGCTACTTTGTAAACTATATATACATTAATCCTTTCCAGTCTAAAACAATGGTTAATAAAATATTAAACCAAATAATTCACGTACTTAGGCCTGATACGCGTTGTCGACTAGTCGTCGGTGCCTCGTCGACACCGACAGTTAGTTCAAATAGGTTTCTGTGTTATTAGTCAACTGTCGCTTGTCCATGTTTTAGTCGCCGAGAGACTACACGACTTTTCACGAGGCGACTAGTCGACAGTGCGTACTGGTTCTTAGATTTAGCATTTCTCGACAGTTCGTCCTACATTGTTTACGATCGATTCTATATTGAGATGCATAAATGCGGTCAAGATATTCGATTGTAAGCTTTCGGAGCTGAGCTGCATGTAAAAGCTGTTTATCTGAGATACTACTTAAGAGTCTGACATCTGGTCTTGCAGATGTTCACGTACAGTTGATAATATGATTACCCAATACTGCGTTAGTCTCAGCTTCCTCCATATCTTGCACTTTGAAGAATGGAATTCAGTCTTATACTCGATTAAGCTTATTTTGGCTTTTTGAGCGTGACTGTAGTTTTTGTGTCCATTGCAACTAAATAGACAAATAGACAATAAAGAAATCGCTGCAGCGATAAGGCCGCCCATTGTACATTGAACTGTATAGATGCTACCTACTTGTCGTACTGTAAATCTGTTGGTGTACAATAAAGAATTATCTATCTATCTATCTATCTAATAAAAAAAAAATTAAAATATCTCAAAGTCACAAACACAGCCGCGTGGCTTCCGACAGAGTAGAATTTGGACCACCCCATCTTATCACATGCGGTGTCGTACAAGGCGACTAAGGGATAGGGCTGTTTAACATCTAGAACAGACTCCGCCTCAGATGCATGACTCGAGGCAACAGTAGAGCCCGGAAAACGGTAATAAGCTCACCCTCTATTACGTGGGACCGAATACAATGATTGGTGAATTGATGATGTTAATTCCCTTTGGAGATAAATGCATGATTAGATGTATATATGTATGCATGAATGTAGCAGTCGCTTTCAAACCACAAAGCCACTATAGTAAAGATATTTATAACGTGTTTACTTCTTCCTACAGTCCCGGGTCCATTAAGCGGGGCGTCAAAAAACTTCTGATGAGGCCGTCAAGCCAAGCCACCACTGTAACATTACTCTGTAATGGTGGCCCTCTTTCCTAAGACTTTGCTTTTAGCTTCTATCAGGCGAGGTGAAGTCAAGTTGGCGTGTCCTATATTAAAAAAGTTATAAAAATATATTTTCTATACAACCATGGTGGCAGAATGTACACGGCCCTACTGATGGAAAGTGGTTACTGTGGCGTATGCGCTTGTGCAACGCCAGGGGAGTCACACTCGTTTTATCAACCCTGTAAGAATAGAGAATATTGTAAAATTATTAATTTTGCCTGGTTGTCTGGTTGCCTGGTTGCCTGGTTGGCTGGGTTGTTTGAAAGAAATCGCTTCCAGCGATAAGGCTGCCCATTGTACATTAAACCGTATACAGCATGTTTTACTGTAATCTATTGGTGTACAATAAAAATTTATCTATCTATCTATCTATAATTTTTCGCTAATAATAACAATATTCACAAATCGTAGATAAAGGAACGTGGCGTCGTTTGTTTACTTAACGTCTCGTCGTACAACTTTATGAACAATGTTAAATCTCACTCTTTGAGAGTGGCGACGATTTTTTCATCAAATATTTAGTAAAGGAAATGAGACAGTGTTCCTTTTGAGATTGTAAATATTATACCTTTTTAATTGTAAGCGGAGTAAGCAGGCTTTATAATATTTCTCAAAAGTAAAGACTCTCGTTTCTATAGAGTAAGATGAGTTTGGGCGTTAGGACAGTAAGATTTGAAAATTGAATCTCTTTGTATTTTGTTTATTGCTTTTTGTGTGCCTATTTACGACTCTGTTCCTGGATGGTTAGGCAGAGATATATAACACTCAGCGACAGTAAAATTGACAAGAGAAAGTGTATGTCATCTAGTTGGCACGTTTCCAGGCTCAATAAATATAAATAAATGATTACAATCGGAACCCAAACTATTCATAAATTATAATATGGATTCCAGAAGCAGATAATCACTGATTCAGTCTCTTATTTGGTTAAGGTTCAAAATAGAAAGAAAGAAAGAAAAAAGAAGAAATCAATATCCCACAATGTACATAAAAACACATATTGTAGATACAAACACACAGCAATGCAGAAATACGTATTTATGCTGAGCTGATAATGAACCTGCACCACTTACAGTCAATTTTATAGTACCTCCTATAAAATTGGACATGGCGGTATTTCCGCCCGATTGAGCAGTCCGACTGGGGAAGTACCTCCGCCCTACAGAATATCGCGGTTATAATAACTTCGTGTTGCGTTCCCAGCGGTGAGTAGGGTAGCCAGAGCTCACTGGAGAATTTGTGCTGTCAGCGGGATGACTAAAGGCTTGTCCTGCTTTGTCCTCTACACTGACGGCACAGAGACTCTGTGCTTACAGGGTCGGCAGCGTGAGTGTGGCTTCTAGGTGTTACACACGTCCATAGGCCACGGTAACCACGTTCCATCAGGTAGGCTGTGTGCTTGTCTGCCACCTAAGTGGTATAAAAAAAAATCTTACGCAGTAGTCTAATATACCACCGCTACGCAAAGACACTTTAGTCTATCCTGGGAATTTATTCATTAAATTTATTATTCTAGCGTTATTCAATCTTCTTTTCTCTTCTTGTTCCAGGCTGTAGACTACCTCAAGAAGCGCACACCAGCTCGAGCGGCGCTCATGATAGCCGCCGTATGGCTCATGAGCGCGCTCGTGTGCATACCTCCCCTGCTCGGCTGGAGGGTGAGTCGACCGGAGGAGCAGTTTCCCCAGTGCAAGGTGAGTTGATACGTCAGTACATTTGCAGATTACTACTGTGTGGTTCATGAGCCAGCTCGCGTGCATGCCTCCCTTGCTCGGCAGGAGGGTGAGTTGGCCAGAGGAGCAGTTTCCCCATAGCAGGAATATGTATAATTTTGAAACGATTTTATTACTCTCGTGTGTATATATATAGGTTTGTATGCAACGAAATCGCTGAACTCAATGTCGGGGCACTTCAAAATATTGAATTATTTTGTTTGCACACTTACAATATAATATTTACAAATTGAATGGCTTTTTAATATTAAAATACAAAAAATAAATAATATCTAATAAGACAAGAAGATCAATGAGATATTTCATTTATTTATTTCGTGAACACAGTTTACAGGCTGTTTGTGGTACATACAACATTTGTACACAAATGGATATTACCTACTTTAAAGTGACAACTTGTAAGAGGAAAATATCCCCTGGCAAATTGCTCCTGACGAAATGAATTCCTTTATGTACTTATTATTAACGACTGAAGACATTTTTGGAGATTTGAATAAAATTGAACATTTTATGCAATGTAAAATATTGTTTACTGTTGATTGGCGGCGCTTGTTGGAACCTGCTACACATATTGAATAAGGCACTCTGTATTTTTCCACTATATTTTATTTTTCAATTGACCAGATTCACCTCACAGCCTTTTCAAAGGTTTGTTTCGCCAATACGAACCTTTGAGAATCCCGTGAGGCGAAACCAGTCAGGGGAAAAATAAAATATAGTACCTAGAAAAGTACAATAAAATATTGTTAATTTTTTTATACCATTTAGGTGGCAGACAAGCGCACAGCCCACCTGATTGAAAGTGGTTACCGTGGCCTATGGATGTGTGTAACACCAGAGAAGCCACACTCGCGCTGCCGACCCTGTAAGCACAGAGTCTCTGTGTTGTCAGTGTAGAGGACAAAGCAGGACAAGCCATTCGTCATCCCACTGACAGCACAAATTCTCCATTGAGCTCTGGCTACCCTACTCACCGCTGGGAACACAACACACTTCGTGTATAACCGCGGTTTTCTGTAGGGCGGTATTTTCCCCAGTCGGACTGCTCAATTGGGTGGAAATACCGCCGTGTCCTACCGATTTTGATGAAATTTGGTACAGGGGTAGATTAGATTAGACCTTGAGAAAGGACATAGGCTATGTTTTTGTTGCAATAACCGATATACATGCGGTCGGAGCTACGGGCAACTGTTTGTTTATATTGAATCGAAAAATACTGCCGTAGCCTAGTGGTATGGGTAATGGACTACTGAGACGAGGTCTTGGGTTCGATCCCAGATTTTACCATGGCACACACCAATGACTTTTCGATGCTTTTCGAAGTTATGTGTTTATTTATCGCAGGTTTATAAGTGCCCGGTTAGTGGCAATAGGCTCGCCACCTATTACATTGGGACCTAAACATAAACTGGCGAAATGTGGGTGCTAGCACCTCTGTCTACCTCTTCGGGGATATAGGCGTGAGTTTATGTTATGTTATGTTATGAAGGAACTCAAATCAACCTTTTTATTCGTGCGAAATTCCCTACGCGTCTAAAGAGTTTTTATATCATCGTGTCATCAAAAATCATTTATTCTGCATAGACTATTAAATCGGCACTTGCAAAAGGTAAATATAAAAAGAAATATGAAAGACTAGTTAAATTGTCATTAACCGGGCACGTATAAACCTGCGATGAATACACACATAACTTCGAAAAGCATCGAAAAGTCATTGGTGTGTGCCATGGTAAAACCTGGGATCAAACCCGAGACCTCGTCTCAGCAGTCCATTGCCCATACCACTAGGCTACCGTATACTTCGTTCATAGAGTTGATAGGTGTGAAAAACGTGCTTATTTGCTAACTCAGTAGTATAAAAGTACACGTATAATTTACATTGCCCGCCAATTCGTTCGCCCACCAGCGCGCTCGCTCTTCCGCTCGCCCGCCTGCTTGCTTGCGGTGTAGTTCAATACTGATGAATACCTACAAGACTGAAAACCTTATAATTCTCTACAACTATTCTACATAGCCCTAGACCCAAAGTAAGATTGTGCTATGTTATCTAGAATGCAGATAAACATATCTATTACGTTACATATTTTTTTGGAAATTTCATTATTGTACATAGAAACCGCGTGGTTTCCGGCAGAGTAAAATTTGAACCACCCCATCTTTTCCCATGGGGTGTCGTACAAGGCGACTAAGGGATAGGGCTGTTTAACATCAGACAGATATATACAGCCTAGACTAAGCCTCAGGTGCATGGCTCGAGTCAACAATAGTGCCCGGAATACGGCAATAGGCTCACCCCCTATTATGTGGGCCCAAAATTTACCACCAACCAATGATTGTTGCAATGTGAGTGTTAATTCACCTCTGCCTAACCCTCAGGGGATGAAGGCGTTATTATATACGCCGCTATATGGGGCAAAACATGACTGGACTATATAAACTATTACTGACCTATTGCATGCTTTTGTATGTACACACATGTTTTGAACAAATAAAACGATTCTATTCTATTCTATGCTATGTATTTACATAAAAACACCCAGACATATTCATATCTAAATAAACATATTATTGTATACAGATATATGCGCTTTTTTTTTACGTGCGCAAAATCCCCACGGATACCTCCCCACTGAAGCCGGTGGAGGAGGTTATGTCGGACTCGAACCGACTAAAACGCACGCCGCCTGTGGGTCGTTTTGGTTGCCGAAGGTGAGGTTGACAGGCATATCCCTCGCACCCCGGCCGACCCAGGGCCATCTCTCACGATCTGGCCCTCGTCTCGGGTGTGGGGACTAAAGAGTCCCCAACTCGACCCCGGATATATGCGCTAAATGGGAATCAAACTCGCGCCTCATTTGTAGCAGTCAAACGATCTACCACTACGCCCTCTATAGATACTCAATTGAACATTAAAAACCACTTAAATAAATAAGCTATCAATATTCTCTCTCTTATAGTTTTAAGAAGAAAAAGTTCCGAACACTTGCAACCTTCTTTATCGTAAAATCATCCCTTTGGTGAATATTAAAGTCTTTTATCGAATTGAGAGGGTGGGGCCACGAAATACGAGGCCCTGTCTCCGCTGTGGAAGCAATAACATTTCGGAATTTAATACTATTTTTTTTTTTTTTTTTTTATATAGGACACGTCAATTGGACTTCGCCTTGCCTGATGGTAAGCTGAAGGCAAAGTCCCAGAAAAGAGGGTCACCATTACTTACACATACCGTGTGACAATGGTGACACTCAGCTTGACGGCCTCATCATATGCTTTTTCACGCCCCGCTTAAAGGACCCGGGACTGTAGGAAGAAGGAAACACGTGAGCTGGTAATGAATTCCAGGCCTTAATGGTGCGACAGAGGAAAGAGTCTCCGAACCGCTTGGTTCTTGATCGGATGTTTTGCACCGTGTGCGGATGACATCTAAGACCTGCACGCGTTGTCCTGTGTAGGAAAGGGGAGGGTGGGACTAATTGGAAGAGCTCATCAGAACACTCCCCATGGTACAAACGGTAAAATACTGCCATGGACGCAACATCTCTACGCAGCTGTAAAGGTTCTAGGGTGTTACCATTGTTGAACGCTAGGTCTCTGATTTCTTTTTTTTAAATGTTGATTGTAGTGTAAGATTATTTGGGTACAACATGTGCTAAAGCCTATTTCATTCCGAGGTAGGCAGAGATTACAATCCACCATCTGCTTCTGACTTTGGGAATATACTTCACGAGCTTCTCCTTCTTAATCTTAGCGTTAATTCCAGTCGCATCTGAAGCTTTCACTTCAGAGACTTCGAGTGTGCTGCTTTACTATTCTAACTGCGGAATTGACTGATCTTCGAAATTTTGCATGAAGTGACTGCTATCTGACCTCCACAATTCAAAGGAAATATCGCAGTATTGCAGCTAGACTAAGAAAGAATGTAAGCTCGCCACTTTGGAATGCTTCTGACCGGCCATTTTTCAATACATTATTATTTGGTACATCTAGTATAATTAAATTCATATGTTATACAGTATACTAGCCATTTTTCTTGAGCCATCGAAGAACAAACATAGTTGGTGAGGCATTGCCAACTAACTAAAGACCGCCGCTGCAAATAAATCGTGATATAACAATTTGAAGACAATCATTTTACAAGCTTGATATAAAACTTATATTATTTGATATAAATATTATATTTGTTTGTCAATATAAACGAGGTGTAAACTGCTGTTTCACTGGCCCTAAATTTCCTGTAGAAGTAAGCGTTAAAATTCACCTTGAACAATCAGCAAGCAACGCCAGGCGTTTCCCTTAATTTAACTAATATATTTAAGTGGTCGTTGACCTTGTAGGGTTTCACAATTTGCCAAAATGTTTATGAGACTTACATCCTGTATTTATGTGATAAGATATCACTATTATCAACAATGTATGTATGGGCGTGGTGCACTTTTGCGCTAAAATGCATCAAGGTGACATATATATGACATACATTTGACAAAAGCGCATTAGAAGGTTTCTTCAAGGTCGCATGATTGCAACGTCATTTTTTATACCACTTAGCTGGCAGACAAGCACACGGCCCATCTGATGGCAAGTTATCACTGTGGCCTATGGACGTGTGCAAAACCAAGAGAGTTACACTCGCGCTGTCAACCCTGCAAGTATTGAGAGTTTCTGTGCTGGCAGTGTAAAAAACAAAGCAGGACAAGTTTTTGGTCTTACCACTGACAGCACAAAAACCTTTCAGTGAGCTCTGGCTACGCTACTCACCGCCGGGAACACAACACGAGGTTATTATGGCCGCGGTATTCTATAGGGCGGAGGTACTTCCTCAGTCAGACTGCTCAATTGGACGAAAATACCGTTCAAAAATCTTATATATAAAATTCTCGTGTCGCGGTGTTGAAATGAGAAAAATGAAATTTTGTGAGCATATTGGGTAGGTCTGAGAATCGGACAACATCTATTTTTCATCCCCTTAAATGATAAGGGTAGTCCCACCCCTAAATTTCTCTTTTAGTTTTTAGATATTTTTTTATATTTTCATTACTTTTTATTATACATCATTAAAAAATACATACAACTCTGAATTTTCAACCCTCTACGATCATCCCCTACTTTTCAATCGCGATTTTTATCTTTCGATTATTAGTAAATCCCCATACACTTACATTAGTAAATAAGTTATTTTTGTTGAAATAAAAATACATGGCATGACGTTTGCTGGGTCAGCTAGTAATAATATATACATATATATAAATTGGTGTTGAATACGTCCATAAGCCACGGGAACCACTTCCCATCAGGATCAGGCCGTGAACTTGTCTTCCACCTAAGTAGTATACAAAAAATAATCTAAAACTTTGTTCCCGGGGAAGAATATTAGGGGACCAGTGGATTCGGACCCCGAAGAACTCGACCTAGGCGTATTTTATTAGTTCGTAAAAAGTAGTAAAAGAAGAAAATGTGTACCTAGTAAAAAGAAACTCATTGTGATCTCTGCCAACCCCATGGGAAAGAGGCGTGACTATATATATAGAGTACTTTCCGTTGACCTAGAAACATGCAATTTGGCAAGGAACAAATTGTTTTGAAACGATAGCTCAGATAAGACCGCCCATTCTACTTACCATTTAATCAAGATAAATTGAGAATTACGTAATGGTGTACTATAAAAAATATCCTGAGTCCCATATATTAAGATTATCGGACGTGCCTATCGGTGTCAAGTGGATCGTTATGCATATAACATCTATCCATACGAACATTATAATTGCGAAAGTAACTCGCCAGATGCTAAGCTGAAGGCAAAGTCTCAGAAGAGAGGGTAACCATTACACACATTACAATGGTGACACTCAACTTGGCGGCCTCATCATACGCTTTTTCACACCCGCTTAAAGGACTGTAGGAAGAAGGAAACACGTGAGCTGATAATGAATACCAGGCCTTAATGGTGAGACAGAGAAAGAGTCTCCGAACTGCTTGGTATTTGATCGGTTACTCTGCACTGTATACGGGTGACATCTAAGCTCTGCACGTGTTGTCCTGTGTATCCTTCACGCTTAAAGCACTCATATTCAAATTCAAATTCATCATTTCTCAAAATAGTGTAACGTAAATATATCTTTTTGACGTCAAATTTTATGAATGTTTGTTTTGACGTGTTGTTGCATTTAATTGAGCATCACTCTCTCAAACGCCTTACTCAGATCTGGCAACATAGAGATGGGGATAGTTTATAAGTTCTGACTTAGATAGTTTCTTAAATAGTGATATTATTTTACTGTGTTTCATTAAATTTGGAAATGTGCCTTCACCTATACATTGATTAAATTAGAGTGCTACATCAAGTGCCATAATATTAATTACATGATTAGTTAAACTAACTTCCATACCCCAGTAATCTTCATTTAACCCATATTAATGCAGAGATGATCTTGAACTTGGAAGAGAATATTACGCTACCATTTATCGTAAAGAAGGTATAAAATGTTTTCAAATACGCGATAAAAGTTTGTAGGAAAGTTGATCATTTTAGATTTTTTGTTTGGTTACGATAAGCGATATCCATGTGAGTGGAACGGTGGGCAATAGCTAGGTATATATAGCCAGGGATATGTCTCAGATATTATTATTTATTATTATTATTATTTATTTATTTCAAGCAAATACATACACATTTTACACATATAGAAAAAATTTGATCACAATCTTAAACAATTTTAGATAATTTCACCTCCGGCTACCAGTGGCCCACGTGGCCTATGTACGTGTGTAACACCAGAGAAGCCACACTCGCTGCCGACCCTGTAAGTACAGAGTCTCTGTGCCGTCAGTGTAGAGGACAAAGCAGGATAAGCCTTTATTCATCCCACTGACAGCACAAATTCTCCAGTGAGCTCTGGCTACCCTACTCACCGCTGGGAATACAACACGGAGATATTATAACCGCGGTATTCTGTAGGGCGGAGGTACTTCCCCAGTCGGACTGCTCAATTGGGCGGAAATAATACATAAATGTATTTGGTTATCGCGACTGATCGAACCGTGCATCATTGCAGAGCCTAAGCTGCTGAAGCTATTGAAATTTTAGCATGTGATGAACTATTCATCAAAATCGGTACTATCGTTTCAGCTACGAGGTATTATAGAGATGAATATACAAACTCATAACCGTACTATTTTGACTTCACAGCAGTCGGTTAAAAAGAACTGAACATAAAAACCAATTCTGTTTTAATACCCCATAAATATGGCCTCCCATATCCGATCACCGACCCGCGGAAAGGTAAAATATCGATGAAAAGTGGCCCATCTATACACGCCCTTAAAGGTCTTGAACCAAATATTTGTCTGCACGCCCCTATCTGTAACATGGGGCGAGTTATCAGACTTAATTTAATCTATTGCTCCTCGGGAAAGAATACTAATCTTCTTTTGTGGGTCGTTAGGGCCATAAAGTGTGACGATAAGGCCAAGTTTCGGGGCGACGAGAGTCTCTACTTGATTCCTTTTGGTCTGAAGACGGGAGTGATGAAGATTGTAAATAAAATAAGTGTTTATTTACTGCATCAATATCTATAACGTTCTCGTTTTCATTGATTGTTTTAAGTTATAATGGAGATGGCAGATCGAGTTTTTAAGAATTAGATTGCGGTATAAGTACAGCTCGAGACTTATATTTTGAACCTAAAATGTGCTCCGTGGAAGGAAACCGCGGTAGCCTAGTGGTATGGGTAATGGACTGCTGAGATGAGGTCTCGGGTTCGATCACAGGTTTTACCATGGCACATACCAATGACTTTTCGATGCTTTTCGAAGTTATGTGTGTATTTATCGCAGGTTTATAAGTACCCAGATAATGGCAATAGACTCTATACATTGGGACCTAAACATAAAGGTTACTATAAAGTGGATGAGTACCTTAATGATGTTAATGCGTGGTCAACATAAGTCTCTTGCTTGCTCGCACAAAATAAATTGTAAACCAAAACAAATTTAAATAAGAAAAATAATCTAGTTCTAATGTAGTTCGCTGAGTTTCTTGCTTGTATCTTCTCAGTAGAACTAATCTACCGAACCAGCGAAAGAATCATTTTCCAATGGTTTATTTTTACATTATTTAATATTTTTATATTATTTCTTGACATACATAATTGTAAGATTTTGACGTTCATATGTGCTCTTTATGTGCCTAAACTGAATAAATGAAATTGATTCTTTGATTCTTTGTTTCTAAACTGGCGAAATGTGGGTGCTAACACCTCTGCCTACCCCTTCGGGGACATAGGAGTGACTTTATGCACAGTACACGATTCTTGGGTGTGTCTTGAGGATTGCACAGGGTGCTACGGTTTTGGACGAGCTGAAATTCACCAAACATAGATTTTTTTAACCAATCTGCGGGCGTCATAGCCTCGTTTGTCTCGCGACTTATTTCCAAAAAATATGTGTGCTGATAAGTACATGTTTTTTGATCACAATTGCGTTAGCCTAGGATGTATCCGAGGCTATCACGCCGTAGACTGGGGTCTGCTTTTCCAATATATCCGAAATGCGGCTGAACTTTTGAACTTTGAATAGAAAATAGTTGCCGTGAGATTTGTCTTACCTCAAAATGTGTGTCTTTTGAAACAGCCTTAAACTATTGCCTTGCAAATCTGGCAGTGAAACGAAATGTTTAAGTAGTGATTTTAAAGTCATAAGTGTTAATTTGTGACTTATCGGAATAAAATTGATTTTGAATACCTCTGTGTTAAGTTAGAGTACCTACGTAGGGTCAGTTCTCGGTCCGTGCAAATAATAGTGGACCAATATATTTACATTGGGCTGGATGTTTCTGTATAGATATACTTAGGTATTATAGTGTAAACTTTTTACATTATTACATTAAATAAAATATGCTATTATAATATACAATTACTTACAAATTTATATAAAACTGCTAACCTTACAACATTTACAAAAATGGGATAGAGAAAAAGAGGGAGACTGTAATTTTAGGCATCGAAAAATTCCTCTCCATCGATCTCTACTGGTACCGTGCCCAAGAGGCTGGCGACATTACCACGATGAATGGCGATGCCAATTCTTTGAGCGAGGTTAAGGCCAGCCTTATGGTCACGGGAAGCACACTTAGTATTTACATATTTGCTGAAAATACATCTAAGTAGATTTATCCACAGTCTAAAACCCATAACACAAGTTCGTTAAGCTTGGTTTACTGTCTGTAGAGAATGAATTCTATAATGTCTGATCTTTTCGCCGTCGAAGTTTTTTCCAATACGATAAAAGTAACCGCAGTACTTAGTGAATAACTTACATTTTTAAATAAACTTCTTCTAGTTGCCATTTCATTAGCAGATAGGCGCCATCTTGGGAACTTGCCAACTGATACAGCGACTAGGTACAATTTTTAATTCGATATTCATGCCAAAATTTTACATGTATTTATTGGATACTAGCTGTAGAACGCGGCTCCACATGCGTGAAATTCTGAGCTCGTTCTCTCTGTACATGGGAATACAGCAGGCGGTACCCAATTGCCAATCATTAACCAAAAGAAAATTAAAGAGTATCGCTTGCTATCAAACTTATTTCGACAATTTTTTTTATACCACTTAGCTGGCAGACAAGCACACGGCCCCCCTGATGGGAAATGGTTACCATGACCTATGGACTGTATGCAACGCCAGGGGTGTTACACTCGCGCTGCCGACCACGAAGAAACCTTCTGATGCCCCTCTTGAAGAAACCCATATTGTAGGTGCTTGGGAAAACTGCAGCAGGGAGGTCATTACACAGCTTGAGTGTGCGTGGGATGAAGTTTCTTTCATACCGCACAGTGCGCACCGTCTCAGTTCGCAATGTGTGAGGATGAATTCCCTGCCTATACGAGATGTGCGATGATAGAATGTAGCTGTGGGCATCATATCAAAAAATTCATATGAGCACAAACCATTGTATACACGATAGAACACACATAGCGAGGCAAAGTCCCTCTTTAGGCTAAGAGGTTCCACACTACCTGCGAGTATAGGCACCGAGTCGAAGGGATCAAGCTGGTATACAGGTGACAGCAGTACTCCATGTATACCCATAAACATACATACACAGCATAAATATCTAAAAATAATAATTAAATAAAACTAAAATCACATTAGGCAAAAGCAAAAATGCTTATAAATTATATAAATATACATAGTATTGGTAGTAAATCTTTGCATCGTTAAAAGGAGTACCTTAACAAAAAGAAAATAATTTAGTTTGTACATTATAACAACAAACAGCGAAGACTCCTAATGCTCCACTTACGGTATTGAATAAAACCCACCTTTAAGGTTTCCACCTGCTTGAAGATGAGCGGAGATGAGTATCAAATTTAACATAATATAAGATATAAGCAAAAGCAACCGCGGCAGCCTAGTGGTATGGGAAATGGACTGCTGAGACGAGGTCTCGGGTTCGATCCCAGGTTTTACCATGGTACAAACGAATGACTTTTCGATGCTTTTCGAAGTTATGTGTGTATTTATCGCAGGTTTATAAGTGCCCGGTTAATGGCAATAGACTCGCCACCTATTACATTGGGACCTAAACATAAACTGGCGAAATATGGGTGCTAACACCTCTGCCTACCCCTTCGAGGATATAGGCGTGAGTTTAAGCTATGTTATGTTATGATTGCGAATCATAAAAAAGGTCCGTCACGATAGGGTGACTAATGTATAACTGAGAAGGTTGGCACATTTCAAGGTAAAGGAATTTAAGCCAGGTCAGCCTTAGGATGGGTGAAACGAACATCCATGGTATTTGTTACGGGTAGTAGCCCTAATGAATCTGATAACTCTATGACTCTAGATCATTAAACGGAACTCAAAATTTAAATATTACAGACTTCAGTATCAAAATAAACGGGATATTTACCATGTTTCATTATTTTGAGTTTCCGATATTTCCGACATTTTCTTTGTTCACCGCTACTACTCCAGTTCCTCCGTGATCATGGTGCTTGCAACAGCTCCGAAATATCGGAAACTCAAAAAATGAAACATGATAAATATCCCGTTTATTCTGATACTAATGTGAGTGACCATGATAGTTTAAATACCTATATTACAGACTTCGTTCGATTAAGATAGAAAAAAAATTTAATCATTTTAGGAAGGATTTGAACCCGCGATCTTTCCCTTACAGGGGGAAAGCTCTGACCACTGAGCCTCACCTGAAGCAATCTCAATCTTCCTATATATATCTGTCTTTCGGCGACCGTAGGAAAGAGCTGTAAGGGAAGATCGCAGGATCGAATCCATGTTATTCGATTTTATAATAAATGCTTTATTTCATCAGACTTGTTAAGTAAATAGACCATCAATGCGAAACGCAACCATGACTCTGAGAAGACTCAGCAAGAAACTCAGTGGGTAAAAATATTCGTGTTAACTCCGCTCCGCTCATCTCAGTTCGCAACCTCGATACCTTTTCCTTACCTACGTATACAAATATTCGCAAATTGAATTGAGCTCGAAGTACACCGAACATTCCAATATAAGAGGAGTGTCTTTTGTATCGCCTCAGAGTGACTTGACTCAGTCTATAATCAAAGGAGTTGTTCTCAAAGAATCTTTTTATTTTAAACATTCGGTAATGTGGAGAATTATATTGAACGTGAAGGATTACAGTAATATGCGGGAATGATTTGATGTTTGTGATAAGTCTTATTAGGTTTAGGAATGTGGTTGGTTTAATAAAGTAGGTAGGAAGAGAAAGTAGTTTTATTTTACTTATACTTCTCTCTCTTTCTTTTGCTTTTCATTCATACAGTTTAGCCGATAGTTACATATTATCTTTTGATTTTTAACATTACCATCCATCCCAAAGTTGCCTGGAAGAAACCGCTTCAGCGATAAGGCTACCAATAGTACATTAATCTGTACATGCTACTTGTTTATAGGTATTCTATGTAGGCATTGTATGTAGTCTATATGTATTATTATTATATCATTTATGTAATTTTATTAAGTAGTCTATGAATTTATTCCATAGCCGCGAGTTTCCCGACAGAGTAGAATTTGGGCCACCCCATCTCTTCCCATGAGGTGTCGTACAAGGCAACCATGGGATAAGGCTGTTTAACATCAGACAGATATATCATGTTTAGACTCAGGCAAAGATAAAAGGCTCGAGTCAACAATAGTGACCGGAAGACGGTCATAGGCTCACCCCCTATTACATGGGACCAAACACAATGATTGGTGAAATATGGGTGTTAATTCACCTTTACCTAACTCTTCAGGGATAGAGGCGTGATGATATGTATGTATATTTATGGAGATAGTTTGTTTGTGTTTGTTAGTCCCGAAATTTTCTCAACGATATGTTATTAGATTCAAAATATTGTCTAATGAAAATTGTTGGCCTTTCTGCTGGCGACAGAATTTATTTGAAAGTGAATACGACATTATGCATAATGTAATAATTCTAACTAGTATTACAAATTTGAAAGTCTGTTTATTTGTTTGTTACATGACCACGTAACACTAATCAAAATCAGTTTTAAAGCTTTTGCGTTCATCGCGTGCATGAAGATAAGTAAATTAAAAAATAAAATCGATTTAGAATCTTTTAGAAGCGCTATACACAGGGAAGGGTTTTTTTAAAAAATATATTAGATGTTTTTTACATTTAATGCTTCGAGAATCCTATGCACACACAAATATTAATAAAAAAATAAATCTAAAGCCCGACTATTGAATGTTTTGTTTTGTTAGACAAAGTGACATACGACCACGGCTATCCTCCCAAGCCCATTCAGTTGATTTCAAACACGACATGTTTATCTCAAATTCATTTTTAGCACAGTACTTCATGACCGCTAGAGGGGGCCACATTTGATTTAGTGGTACGTCATATAGCCTGTAATCAGCGGACGACTAGGATGCTTCTAATGATACCTCATTTATCCATTTCTAATAAGTAGTTGAGGAGCTACGGGGGAACAGATGAACCTACATACATACTTACATACTCACAAATATACATACTTACATAGCCTGTCAAAATCATAACCCTCCTTATGCTTCACTGTAGTCTGGTTAAAAGTAGCCTTCCGCCCGTGGCTCCGACCGCGTAGATTTTTTTTTATACCACTTATGTGGCAGACAAGCACATGGCCCACCTCATGGGAAGTGGTTAACGTGGCCTATGGACGTATGCAACACCTGGGGTGTTACACTCGCGCTGCCGACCACGAAGAAACCTTCTGATGCCCCTCTTGAAAAACCCCATATGTTATTTTTCAGTTTTTCCGTTTATTGGCCATACGTTTGGTTCACTTGACCGATTACAATCAATCTTACATAAGATTTTAAGTCTGACTAATACCTTTCAAACAAAGAAAACCGCATCAAAATCCGTTAACTAGTTCATGCGTCCATCGGACAAACAGAAAAAAATCCAAAAAAAATATTTTCAGTATCATTTTTTTTTTATCCCACTTAGTTGTCAGACAAGCACACGGCCCACCTGATGGAAAGTGGTTACCGTGGCCTATGGACGTTTGTAACACCAGAGGAGTCACAGTCGCGCTGCCAACCCTCCATTATATATATAATTCATTATATAACCCCATCATTAATATACCGTAACCCAGGTTATTTTTTTAAATCTCCAATATACAGACACGACCCCTGTAGTATACATAGACAGATTAATAATTATATTTTATATTACTATTTTTATAATAGTAAAAATGTACATCGAATATTCATATAAAATGATGAAGAAGATGAAGAAGTCACCGTAAATAATAAAAGCTGACGGATGCTCTCATACATCAACATGTTCCAAGTTCAGTCATTTTTCAAACTCTAGGGCTGTTATATTTCGGCACATTAAAATGGACGTATTTGGCCGCTCTGGGCGCATTTTTATATACGTTAGTAATGTTAGGGTTGAAACGGACTTGCGTAAGGCTGTAGTTGGCTGGAGTCTAATGCTCTTTATGCCAGAATATCAAACCGCGTATAATCGCAAACACCGCTGCCCGCGCACTTAGTCATCTCAAGCGTCCCATAGCGTCTGAGGTCACAGAATGAACTCCGCCCCCATGAGCGCAGAACTGGAGGCGACGGGTGTAACTGCCTGTCACCCTGATAGAAGTAGGCCGCGGCTGTGGTATATATTGCGTGCCTCCCCGTTTCTGGGGACAAGTTGGGGACTCTGTTGTCCCCATATCTGAGGAGTGCCTAAGGGTAGAAAGCTGGACTACTAAGAAACCACTGATTCTGTATCGCGCTATTGAAATATCAACGCTGATTATGGTTATATAATCATGTAACATCACAATGATTACCGTGGGACTGCAGCCCACCAAGCCTATCTTTCTAGACATGTGACTGATAGAAGAATTACCCATATTATGACCTCAACGTATGTCATAGCCGTCAAAATACATATCAATCCCATACATTGTTCATATTACTCTACAATGCGTTGGTTAACGAATTGCCACTTGTCTTTTTTTATCACTTAGGTGGCAGACAAGCACATGGCCCACCTGATGGGAAGTAGAAAGAAGAAAGAAAGAAAACATTTTTATTTTACGTAGCATAAAAAACAGATATACACAAGTAGTTCCTGTAGCCTATGGACGTATGCGACACGTGCGTTACACTTGCGCTGTCAACCCTG
The DNA here is from genome assembly GCA_963662185.1 of Eilema griseolum. NCBI lineage: Eukaryota > Metazoa > Arthropoda > Insecta > Lepidoptera > Erebidae > Eilema > Eilema griseolum. The sequence continues at coordinate 2,125,943 of OY759252.1, forward strand.
AAGAAACCTTCTGATGCCTCTGTTCAAGAACCTCATATTGTAAGCGCTTGAGAAAACCGCAGCAGGGAGTCCATTCTACAGCTTGAGCGTACGAAAGTACATCTAGTGAGTCATAGGAACGGAGTGCTATTCCTCATATTTTTTTCTCAGTCTGTCTGAACGTGGCCTAAGCTAAACATTAGCAACAATTCAAGAAAGTCATACATCACAGCGGACGTACGATGTATCATTCTGCTTATATGCTTACGTTAATTTATGTGTGGCTCGGTGCGTCTTACACTTAAGAATGTGGAGTTTTAAATTAGATATGTTGCGATGCATGTTAATAAGAAATTGAATTTCAGCTTGAGAATCTGTGGGCCCTTTTGATAGTTTTGTATAATATATTTGATTATTTATTAAACCACGGTAGCCTAGTGGTATGGGTAATGGACTGATGAGACGAGGTCTCGGGTTCGATTCCAGGTTTTACCATGACCACCAATGACTTTTCGATGCTTTTCGAAGTTTTGTGTGTATTTGTCGCAGGTTTACAAGTGCCCGGTTAATGGCAATAGACTACCTATTACATTGGGGCCTTAACATAAACTGGTGAAATGTGGGTGCTAGCACCTCTGCCTACCCCTTCGGGGATATAGGCGTGAGTTTATGTTATGTTATGATTATACTTAAGTATTATGTGTGTAGTATTATGGTAAGATTCTAGTTTAGACTCCCGGATAGATAGAGAATAGAGTAAAGAAAGAAATAATAGTATATTATGATACGAGTGTGTAAAGTTGGTGATTACCGCTGAGGCCCAAGCCGACAGGCGAGACACACTTGTATCATACGACGTTTTTCAACAAACTTTGCCCAATTGAGCAGTCTGACTGGGGAAGTACCTCCGCCCTACAGAAAACTGCGGTTATAATAACTTCGTGAATTGTTCCCAGCGGTGAGTAGGATAGCCAGAGCTCACTGGAGAATTTGTGCTGTCAGTGGGATGACTAAAGGCCGGTCCTACTTTGTCTTCTACACTGACGGCACAGACACTCTGTGCTTACAGGGTCGGCAGCGCGAGTGTGGCTTCTCTGGTGTTACACACGTCCATAGGCCAGGGTAACCACTTTCCAACAGGTGGGCCGTGCGCTTGTTTGCCACCTATGTGGTATAAAAAAAATACTTGGGAACAAAATAATACTTGAAAATCATTTTATCTACTCTCATACTGAAATGTAAACACTTACATGACATTGTTAATGCAGAGTATAAAAAAAAATTATATATACTTTTTTTTCATTTCGATACAATGGGTTTTTTTCTACATAGTCTTTGGTGGATACGGCGCAACACATATGCGCGCTAATTACGTTTTCCCGCAGCCAGAGGGTACAAGAAGGAAACTAGAATCACTTAAAACGAGATTTATTATACTTATTTAATGTAATCTAACTAGCCTAAAGATGAATGCACTCGATGTTGGAACTACATTACACCATACTGGCCTAAGTGAATGAGTTCGATGATGCGAACTACATTCTAACTACTAACTCTAGTTAAGTCTAGTGACCACGTTCGATGCAAGAACAGAAGTGAATCTTTATTGTAATAAAAATTATAAATCAGTTCCCACAGTGATGCAATCGATTTCCGATCACGCCATTATTCTGCTGACGGTGCGGCACGAGGCGAAGACACTGGGTGAATCGATGCACGTGGCGCTGATTCTGCAACTCGTACTTGCTGTCTTCACAACTTGGGCCATTCAGTATAGCGTATCATGTGGGTTTGCCTATGTAGTTTCTTAAGACGGTTGGTTCAGGCTTCGAGTACTGGTTGAGGTCCCGGCGAGAATGCATACGTTGGCACCGATACATAACACGCTCAGCAAATGTATTTTGGCGAATGCAGACAAATATTTGCACTGAGCGGGGATCGAACCCGCGCCTCCTAGGAAGCGTCCATGTTCATTACCGCCACGCCACAAAGGCTTTCAACAAAATTTATTATAATCACAACAATAAAATTTAATTACAATCGTATTACCATTTAAAATTATAACAGTGTTATCTTATAATATTGTCAAAATATAACGGATTTTACCCAATTCGGGATTGTAAAGGCGCGGGTAGATAATGGACATAATGGTTACAATTAACTTAATATCTTTGATTATTGGAATGTTTTGTTCTGTTTAGAGAAGATGATCAGCCGATTTATCACTGTTACAGTTAAATATTAGATTGCTTACAGAATTTATTTGTAAATATTAATCTTATCAAATAGGGTGTTGGAGCTACTAAAAGATTCTGGGTGAGGGAAATATTACATCACTTTTAAGTTAGAGTATACCTCTTGGTTGAAGAAAGAAGATCTGGTGAAAGTATCCATCTCGGGATTAAGAGGTAATACGGCAGTAAATTCTATGTGTCGGATACCAAAACTATTTTAAATGAATTGTTTGTTGTATGGTTATACAATAGACTTTTGAAGGAAATTTTAAAGCATTTAGTATGCTAACTATTCAAATTGATTAAGATAGGAAAAATTTGAAATCGGTTCAGGCGGGATTTGAACCTTCAATCTTTCCCTGATAGGGGGGATGCTCTGAGCTCTGAGCCACCGAACCTCGCTCGAAGCTATCCAAATCTTCCTAGATATCCATCTTCAGTAGATACTTGTCTATATACACAGCTACATACCTGTATGGCATAATAGTAACATATTCAACAGTTATATAAATGGTCGCGACTTCAATTTCCGTTCAGTGCACATATTTGTATGTATAAATTTTTCCATTGATGGGGTATTTGTATTTTTTATAATGGTCATATCAATATGCTGAGGTTTTCCTAATCGCCTACAATATGGGGTTCTTCAAGAGGGGCTTTAGAAGGTTTCATCAGGTGTTGCATTCACCCCTCTGGTGTTGCACACGTCCATTGGCCACGGTAACCACTTTTTTTTTATACAACTTAGGTGGCAGACAAGCACACGGCCCACCTGATGGAAAGTGGTTACCATGACCTATGAACGTGTGTAACACCAGTGAAGTCACATCCGTGCTGCCGACCCTGTAAGAACAGAGATTTTGTGCCGTCAGTGTAGAGGACAAAGCAGGACAAGCCTTTGGTCGTCCCACTGACAGCACAAAAACTCTCCAGTGAGCTCTGGCTACCCTACTCACCGCCGGGAACACAACACGAAGTTATTATAACCGCGGAGGTACTTCCCCAGTCGGACTGCTCAATTGGGCGGAAATACCGCCGTGTCCTACCTCCTCCACTCCACTCCACTCCACTTCCCATCAGTTGGGCCGTGTGCTTATCTACCACCTAAGTGGTATAAAAAAAATATGACTTCTCTTCGGTTGATGGTTAACTAGTGGAGAAGTTTGAGGAATGAACGTCATTTGGCATACCTGGCACATGAATTAATTTGTCAAGAAAAACAAATTAAAATGATAAAAAAGAAACCATCTTGAAATGATTTGAAAACTTTATATTCTACCTGTTCAATGATGAGAGTAGCCTCTATCACCAGCCAGATATCCTGTATGTCGTCCGGGAGAGTAAAAGATACTGGACTACCTTAAAGGAAATCCATATTAGTTTAGAGTTAGTTGCTTTGAATAGTCCATTTATCGAGGAAAGTTATAAGCTACATACCATCACGCTACTACCTAAAAGAGCGATGAAGTAATCGTAAATACAAAAAAAATCTGTACATGATTTGAAAATCAGTATATATACCACTGGCGAACCTGAGGTATGTTAGCTAGTTCAATTATGTGGCCACAGTTTATCCATGGCCTAACGGTTAGCCGCATCACCGTAATTATAACAAATAGGCTATTTTGCAGTCGGCTCTGTTGAATTATTTCAATTTGCACGGCCGTAAACAAAGCCCAGTTTTAGTCAGCTAAATGTATTAGGTTAATTCGATGATTTAGTGTTACTAGGCAGGTACATTTATAACAGGGAATTTAGAATTGTTTAATATATCACTCCGGTATTAGCTCAATATTGAGAGGTATGCAAATCTTATAGTATTTACAGGTTTTATTTTCAGGCCCTTTTTGTGTTACCTTGTCTGCCGACCCTTTAAGAACAGAGATTTTCTGTGTCGTTAATGCAGAACACAAAATCAGAGCATACAAAATATAATTTGAAAAGTAAGTTCTGATGTCTCCTGAATCCAGAGGACGTCAGTATCCCTGTTCTAATTGAGCAGTCTGAGCGGGGAAGAATACCGCGGCCATAATAACCTCGTGTTGTGTTCCTGGCGGTGATTAGGACAGTCAGCGTTCACTAGAGAGTTTTTCTGCTGTCACTGGGAAGACCAAAGGCTTGTCCTGTTTTGTTTTGTTTTCTGACGACTCAGAAACTCTGTTCTTACAAGGTCGGCACGTGTGATGCCCCTGGTGTTGCACACGTCTACAGTAACCATTTTTTTATACCACTAAGGTGGCAGACAAGTGTGCTTGTCTGCCACATTAGTGGTATAAAAAAAGCCCACCTAATGGAAAGTGGTTACAATTGCCTATGGACGTGTGTAACACCAGAGGAGTCACACTCGCGCTGCCGACCCTGTAAGCACAGAGTCTGTGCCGTCAGTGTAGAGGACAAAGCATGACAAGCCTTTAGTCATCCCACTGACAGCACAAACTCTCCAGTAAGCTCTGGCAACCTTACTCACCGCTGGGAACACAACACGAAGTTATCATAACCGCGGCATTCTGTAGGGCGCATGTACTTCCCCAGTCGGACTGCTCAATTCGGCGGAAATACCGCTGTGTCCTACCTCCTATAATCCACCATCAGGTGGGCCGTGTGCTTGTCTGCTCGACACGAAACTGAAACTATCATCTGGTTTGAAGCTATGTGAAGCGAAAATTAACGCAAGTAATATAAATACACGCTACTATTTACTAGGCGAATATTCTGACGAAGGATCGCAAGCCAAGCTGCCCGCGTACGAAGGCGACTCAGGCGTCGGAGGTCGATGAACGACCTCCGTCCCCCATGAGCGCATGCCTAGGGGTGACAGGTGGAGCTGCCTGTCACCCTGGCAGAAGCAGGCCGCGGCGGTGGCGCGCCTGGTGCGCCTCCCCGTTTCCGGAGACGAGTTAGGGACTCTGTAGTCCCCACACCCGAGAAGAGGGCCAGATCGTGAGAAATGGCCCTGCGTCGGCCGGGGTGCGAGGGATATGCCTATCAACCTCACCTTCGGCAACCAAAACGACCCACAGGCGGCGTGCGTTTTAGTCGGTTCAAGTCCGACATAACTTCTCCCACCGGCTCCGGTGGAGAGGTATCCGTGGGGATTTTGCGCACGTAAAAAAAACCCATGAATATCAGTTCAACTTTCCAAACTATAGTTATAAATACGCTCCACCGCATCATTGAAAGCGTAATAACAAACTACCCTCGGCAGTTACCAACAACTTGGGTGCTACAACACCTACCAGAATTAATTCTGACGAAAACTTCCTTGCGTATCTAGAAGTTTCTTCAGCTGCAGGATTCGAAATACAACTACAGTTTCTTCATGACAGGTTTTAACTCGAAGCTAGTCAGATTATTTCAATCCTGTACAGTCGCTATCAGTGTTGGTTCAACACATTTTAAGTTACCGGCCACTTTATATCTGAAACTTCCATTAAAATAATAAATTAAACACGACTTTATCTCCGGATAGGTGAATTAACACCCACATTTCATCAATAATTTTATTGTATTCGGTCCCACGTAATAGGGGGTGAGCCTATTCCCGTATTCCGGGCACTATTATTGACTCGAGCCATGTATCTGAGGCTGAGTCTGGGCTGTATATATCTGTCTGATGTTAAACATCACAACAACATGCGGCTAAGTAGTACCCGAGCAGATTAGCACAATACAAGGTTAAGCAATCCTTGTCAAGTTAATCTTAGGATGGGAAAATAACTATAAAACATCTTCCCTTTGCCACTCCACTAAGACCTGGAATTCTCTACCAGTTCACGTGTTTCCTTCTTCCTACAGTCCCGGGTCCATAAAGCGGGGCGTGAAAAAGCTGATGAGGCCGCCTAGCTGATTGCCACCATTGTAACAAGCTACATGTCTATAATAGTGACTCTCTTTCATGAGACTTTGCCTTTAGCTTACCATGAGGCGAGGTGAAGTCAAATTGTTGTACCTTATATAAAAAAGTCTTATTTGTTTTTTAAGATTTATTTATTAAGAACCTAAATTACTAATATTTAACCTCCTTCGACAATGCTAACCGAAAACTCGAAACATTTAAATCCACTAAGTTAAGGATTTTTTCTTTTTATCTGATTTATGTCAGTGTTAAGCAATTTATGAGGGCGACTGTACATCTTTATCTAAAGGTTTAATATTTAAGTAGTACTTGAAACGGCTTTTGTCTCAAGAGAATCTGAAATATGAAAGCGTTTTAGGGTTTGTTTTGCGTTGTATTTTGAGTAGGTTTGGGTGTAAGGGTTAAATATGCAATGAAGGAATTCAACCTGTCACTGCGGAGCTGGGTTCCATTGTCATCATTCGCCTTTAGATTTGGCTTATGCAGTTTTTATGAAAGCACAACTTTATAAACCCGATAGGAAAGTCAGCGAGAAAGTCTCATTCATCCATAGGCCAAGGAAATCTATTCCCGAATTAAAAAGTGGTTGATGTTTTTTTTATACCACTTAGGTGGCAGACTAGCGCACGGCCCACCTGATGGAAAGTGGTTACCGTGGCCTATGGACGTGTGTAACACCAGAGAAGCCACACTCGCGACCCAGTAAGCACAGAGTCTCTGTGCTGTCAGTGTAGAGGACAAAGCAGGAAAAGTCTTTGTCATCCCACTGACAGCACAAATTTTCCAGTGAGCTCTGGCTACCCTACTCACCGCTGGGAACACAACACGAAGTTATTATAACCACCAGAGCTCATTGAAGAGTTTTTGTACTGTCAGTGGGAAGATTGTCCTGTTTTGTCTTTTACACTGACGGCACAGAAACTCTTGTGGTTACAGGGTTGGCAGCGCGAGTGTGATTCCCTTGGTGTTACACACGTCCTTATGCCACAGTAACCACTTTCCATCAGGTGGGCCGTGTGCTTGTCTGCCAACTAAGTGGTATAAAAAATCACACGGAGTTTTGGCGTCAACACGAAGAAGGTCACATTGTGGTATTATTTTATTTTCTGTTGTGAATTCCAATTTTTATGTATAAAAATGATGATTTTTTTGATATAACGTCTTTGATAACGCATACAAGTGTAGGCAAGTGGCATATTCCAGTGAATTGTGACTTTTCTTGTTGGTTCCAAATCTCCCTAGGAAATTTCTAGTAAAGTACCCACAAATTTACTGAGCAATCATCTCATTAATCGTCATCATCATCATCGTCATAAACATCAACATCAATTAATAGGCATCATCAACAATAATTCTAAGGACCACAACATGATAAACTTGACATTGGCATCTCGCCGTTAATAATTTACTTGACATTGAGTTTAAGTAAAGCCTTTGTCGACCATACTAAAGGGAAGGGCAATGCTTATCCTTAACACAGGCTACCTATAGCCTATCTAGGAAAGCAGATGGCCACTCACTGTATCACTGTTCTGAATTAAATGAAATTGGGAAAATTGCGGCGATTCTCTGCAAAAGCCATTAATAAGAAAAGAAGAAGAAAACAAGCACATAGTTCACCTAATGGACAGTGGTTCAGCCAATCCCTTTTTTGCCATATCCATCCATCTTTTCTTGGGCTTACCTCCTTTTCTAAAGCCCTCTACGTTCATACTTTGCACCTTTTACAACATTACTTTTTAATAAAGTAATAAAATACGCACATACCTGGACCAAATCGAGGAAGTTTTAGAAAAGCGGCAGGTCAGGAGTACTCTAAACCGACGAGCATGCATGAAGAATGCAATGAGAGTGAATGAAGCGAGAGTAGTATGTCAGGATCGTAGCAAATAGAGATCTGTGATCTCTGCCTACCCCTATGGGAAACAGGCGTGACTTTATGTATGTATGTATGTAAAAATAATCACTTGATACGAAATATTAGGAAGTTAGGAATATAACTTAGTTTTTCTTTGATATAGGGGAAGTTTAATTTCAAATCGATAGACTTCAAACAAAAAATGTAACCCCAAGAAACATCCCTTGTTTCGACTACAATAGCCTTTAACCCTTCCTTTTGTGTTGATAACTTTTTAAAGAAAAAAGTTTGCCTTATAAAAAGGACGAGTATGATGACTTTGCCCACCGTCCATTGAACTTTAAAAAGTTAGCTCGGTCTAGCCTGTAACTTAGATAAGAAATAATGGATTAATTCTTATAAGACAGAAGTTTCTGGCTAGGAGCATGGCCGCATATTTCGCATACCTCATTTTATTACACATCTGGCTAAGTGATGAGCGAGAGCGTTTTGCAAACCAGAGTTTAGGAAAAATTACAATAAGATTTCACGACAATGTGAACTCATGCCGCTTAAAATAGTAACACTTACAATTCAATACAGTTTTAAATATGATACAACACCCGGAACACCAACTGCAGGAGGTAGGACACGACGGTATTCCCGTCCCAATTGAGCAGTCCGACTGGGGAAGTACTCTACAGAATACCACGGCTATAATAATCTCGTACTGTGTTTCAGGCAGTGAGCAGGGTATCCAGAGCTCACTGGAGAGTTTATGTGCTGTCAGTGGGAAGACTAAAGGCTTATTCTGATTGTGTCTTCTGTATTGACGGCATAGAAACTGACCGTTCTTACAAGGTCGGCTGCACGGCTGTGACTCCTCTGGTGTTGCACACGTTCATAGGTCACGGTAACCACTTTCCATCAGGTGGGCCGTGCTTGTCTGCGATCTAAGTTGTATAAAAAAATCGGCACCTACATTCCATTTAAAATTGTTTACTAATAATGTAAATAACTACTCTTGCCTACACTGCTACTACTTAGTACTATACTGCACAAGTGTAAACAGTCTGTTAATATACTTATGCAAACGTGTTTGTATATAAAAATAATTTTATTGCATTTCAATACAAAATGAAGGATTATCCTTCATTTTGTATTGGTCGTCCCTTCTTGGTTTTTTGGAGGCAAGTACCGTCTGACCTGGCTCTTAACCACAAAAATGAAGCCTATGCCAGAGCCTCAGCCATTATGCAGCTAGTAGGCTTGGATCCCATTCTTGGTCAAGTAAATTAGCTTATTTCCAAGTAACCCGCTAATCGCTCATCACTCAGCCCCCACCCTCTTAAATAAAAGATAGTCCACGTTCCTCACGTAGTTCCAGCGACCTCTAATTCAGCCTACAGACGTGAAATAGGTTGTTGCACCCGTTAACTAGTTCAACTCCCGGGCGACGCACTTCGGAATGTAGTCGCTATATTCATATATGAGTTATTGAGACCGTGGGGCCGCGTTATGAGATCCTTGACTTCGCTTCTAGAGGAATATTATATGACTGACGCAATTTCTACGTCAAGGGAACACATAATTGACATACAGCACTTTGACATAAATAATTATAAGATTTTGACATCAGCTTATATGGGATTCTAACATCAAATTATGTAGTATTTATTTGACATCAATCTGTTTCTAAATATAACATAACATAAACTCACGCTTATATCCCTGAAGGGGTAGGCAGAGGTGCTAGCTAGCACCCACATTTCGCCAATTTATGTTTGGGCCCCATGGTGCGAATGGCATAGGCGGCGAGCCTATTGCCATTAACCGAGCACTTATAGACCTGCAATAAATACACACATAACTTCGAAAAATATCGATAAGTCATTGGTGTGTGCCATATTAAAATCTGGGATCGAACCAGAGACCTCGTATCAGCGGTCCATCACCCATACCATTAAGCTACCGCGGTTATCTGTTTCTGATTTGTAATAATATCTCTTTGACTAAATATATCTTTTTGAATTGACATTAAATGAATTAATTATAATATAATATAATTATCTGTCAATATAGAATATTGACAGATAACAGATACATTTAACCTTGTTAAGAATTTAGTAAGCTATGATTGTCAAAAAACCTAGGTAAAAATCATGTAATAAACTTTATACGAGTATAATATACATCTCGTGCTCATATATGAAGTTCACGAATACTCATATTTGTACGTCTACATTGACAGAACATGTTGAAACTCACAATGCATTGTATGTACCATCATCTGTACACATGTTTCTACAAATAAATGTATCTTTATCTTGTATTTCTCGGTTGTATATTAGATGTATGGAGCCAGTAAGAACTGTGGGGCCCTGGTCAACCTTGACTGCAAGGCGGTACACCTGTTTATTGACAGTTGATAAGACTTGTACCCAGGTTTTCCTTTCGGGTTAAGAGATCAGACGACAGTCGGCCACGTATAGGTCAAGAAAACTAAATTATGCAGAAGTAGGAGCGGACTCCGAGCTCTATTGTAGTGTAAGTGTTAGCTCTCGATGGCGCTCAAATAACGATTGGTAATTGATATAGCAACCACAGATCACTTAGAATGAAGCCTCTTTCATATCTTTTTCGTCGTGCATAAAGTACCCACCAATACAGCCGTAGCTGGAGCCGGTGGCGGAGGTTATGTCAGAATAGGACCGACTAAAACGCACGCCTTCTGAGCGTCGTAGCTTGCCGGAGTTGAAGTTGCCGAAGACATATCCTCGCACCCGGCTGACCCAGGCCCATCTCTTTCGAGCTGGACCTTTTCGGGAAGCCTCTTTCTTTCCTGAAATAGTAGGAATGGATTTCAGGTTCTAAAGTATAACCTCTCGATGAGGCGAGTTGTTATATTAGTAATTTTTCGATGCCTAGAGGGAGACTGCAACTCCCTCTTTTTCTCTACTTGTATTTCATTTTTATATAAATTGTATAGTTAGCATTGTTTTGTATAAATTTGATAAGTAATTGCATATATTTTTTCTGTATATTATAATAGTAATTATAACAAAAATAAATCAAAACTGTTACGGTAATATTTTATTTACAGTTTTCAATGACTAATATACAATGTACTGTGGTTTAAAAATTATTATTGATAAAAAAATTATTACAAACACCTTTCCAAGGCCAGCCCTATGGCCAGCTGTGAGCCCTAATGGTTTGTTAATGACAGGTTCACGCCTAAATCCTTCACGGAATAAAGCTTTTAATACCCCGAAGTTATCTCAGTAATAAAAAAGTTTGATTCACGGTTTATAGGTAACAAAAGGGGTAACTGTTCAGAATTTGGGGTAATTATCCCAAGATGATAATTCCGTTGCTAACGCCCAATAAACAATACGATCTTTGATGAGGTAGATTTGCTATAATTATGGTATTGTTAGCTGTTCCGCGTGGCTCCACCCGCGTGGAGTATCTACTAATTTTGATTATATCTCTGGATTTTTTTCAACCAATACTTTTCAAACAGAAAAATTCTCATCAAAATACTTACATACATACATATAATCACGCTTTTATCCCCGGAGGGTTAGGCAGATGTGAATTAACACCCACATTTCACCAATCATTGAATTCAGTCCCACGTAATAGGGGCTGAGCCTATTGCCGTCTTCTGAGAACTATTGTTGACTCGACCCATTAATCTGAGGCTGAGTCTGGGCAGTATATATCTGTCTGATGTTAAACAGCCTTAGCCCTTAGTCGCCTTGTACGACGTCGCGTGGGGAGAGATGGGGTAGTCCAAATTCGTTTACTAATTTTTGCAACCAACGCGGACAGACAAAATTAAACAAAAATATGTATAACCTGTATTATTATTTCCATGTTTGTGTGTTGTGTTTGTGTTTTTTTGAATACCACTTAGGTGGCAGACAAGCACACAGCCCACCTGATTGAAAGTGGTTACCGTAGCCTATGGACGTGTGCAAAATAAAAAGAGTCATAATCGTGCTGCCAACCCTGTAAGCACAGAAAGACAAAGCAAATGAAAGACTAGTTAACCAAATAGACCACTAGTTCGAAACGCAGCCCCGACCGGAGAAGACTCCGGCAAGAAACTCAGCGGGCTATTTACAAACATTTACTTAATCTACTTAGTCTAAATACAAAAACTTTCTTGAGTAGCATAGTTGAGCGAACAGCTCATTTCCAATTTTTTTTTTTATATAGAGCACGTCAATTAGACTTCGCCTTGCCTGATGGTGAGCTGAAGGCATAGTCTCAGAAAAGAGGGCCACTATTACTTACACATACCATGTGACAATGGTGACACTCAGCATGACGGCCTCATCATATACTTTTTCACGCCCCACTTAAAGGACCCGGGACTGTAGGAAGAAGGAAACACGTGAGCTGGTAATGAATTCCAGGCCTTAATGGGCCTTAATTTCTAAGCTTGTTCATCATCCAAGTATTCTTGGATTTTATAAGTCAGTGCCTTTTCATTTGGACATAACCTTCTAGATACATTGCGATCATCCAGCTTTGCCAAAGAATCCTCCAATAAAACCATCCACCATCAAAACATCCCGGTAAATCCCGTACCTCTATAAATAAACTGATTTTTAGTCAGAAATATGATATTATCATTATTTCGAGATCCTTCTCAGCTAGAGTTTGATATATATTTTCGAAATAATATTGGATGTATTAGACGACACTAATAGGATTTCGTTTGTTTCAGGTACCGTCCCAAATCTTTGATGGCCTGGGGGTAATTGAGCATGAAAGCAAATAAGTATCGAATGGCTTGCGGGGTAAGCAGAAACTTGCGGGGTAACTCCGCTCGTTTTTTGTAGTGATTGTGTGAAGTGTCGAGATGTCGGTTATTGAAATATGAGGGCTTAATTTTTAAAGGAATATTATGTTTTTATATTATTTCGTCTCACAAAATGACTTTGATATTCCTTGTTGATTTTCCTGTGACCTCCTCTATCAGGTAAACTCTAAAATATTAACAAACCTTTTTTTAAACTGGAATACCAGTATCAATAATTTATGTATAAATAGTTTCATGATTCCCAGAAGACAAAGTAATATATTTAATATTTTGTTCTATAATTTTGTGTGAGATTTATAGGGCCACATTGATCACTAAAATAAAAATTGCTAAGCTACTTTTGTTGTTGACTGTACGTCGTACGATGCGCTCAGGTCTGTATCCACAATGAAGATAACCATAACGGTGGCTAAATATATAATCAAAATTCAATCTCAATCTAATTACAATCTCACAAATATCAGAAATGGTAATCTCTTAACGTAATTTACAAGAAATAACATCGTGATCTTTTGAAATTCGATCAAGGCTGTGTTTTGAATAGATTTTTAATAAATGGCCCTCTGTTTTTTTAGGTGTTTAAGACTACAGCACAATATTTTAGGTAGTTTGAATCATTTATGGAATCAGATAAAAAAAACATTAATTTAATTCAAATCGTTTTTTAAAACCTTTTCCAAAAATGGGGATGTGGGGTCCAAGAACCCGTTTTCTATACAAAGATTTGGCAAAATGGCTGATCGACACGACGCTGTACCGGAAGGCTGGTTATTATGTTGTACAGAGTATAAGCATTGCCATTCAACTTGGCAATGCTGCCAGCCTTCTGAGAACGTTACCGGTCGGTGATGATGCGGAGAAATCTTCCTACAGTCCCGGGTCCTTTAAGCGGGGCGTGAAAAAGCATATGATGAGGCCGTCAAGCTGAGTGTCACCATTGTCACATGGTATATGTAAGTAATGGTGACCCTCTTTTCTGAGACTTTGCCTTCAGCTTACCATCAGGCAAGGCGAAGTTTAATTGACGTGTTCTATATATAAAAAAAAATGACGTATTATATTTGTATTTTTTTTATTTAATGAATGAAATTTTAAAGCAGTATATATATGGTATTCAAAACAAATAAGGCGGATATATATAAGAAGATTTGGATGACAACAGACAGGGTTCGGTGGCTCAGGGGTCAGAGCATTCCCCCTGTAAGGAAAAGATCGCGGGTTCATATCCCGTCTGTACTGATTCAAAAATTTTCATATTTTAATCGATATTTTATTTATTTATTTTAGTATCTACCTAATAATAGTTTCTGATAATTATTATAATATGTAAATAAAGAGACCAGGGAATCAATAAAATCAACATATCTACGAAAATAGCTCGTTTAAAAGGTATCACAGATATTTTACTGGAGTGATGTTTTAGCAAATACATTTGCTACGTACTTAATTGAACAATGTTCGTATGCCGATATGGTGCCAGCAGCGATGGAATCAGCCTTTAGGAAATTAAATCTCTTCCAGGCTTCCTCGAGACTTTACATTTTAATGTAAGTTGCATTTACACCGAACTGTTACGGATTAGGAATTGGAATTTTGCATTCACCACAAAATTTGTCTTCATCCATTTTCGTAACTGAATTTTGATGATCAGCTACGAAAAAATAATTAAAGTGTTGTTTTCACAATCAACTGTCATAACCAGACACGAAAGAAATTTCTTTTATATTTTTAATGTGTAGTTGTATTTGTAATGTATGTATAGTGAAAGTGGATGAACCATTAAATTCTTGCGGAAATATTTTGCTAACTCATCATTATGACTTTAGCGGTCTTTAGAAGTCTTCACCGGACCCCATGATACGTCTTTCTTTTTCTTCATGATCATAGTTGGATTATTTTTACTATTAGATGAAACACTTACGGGGTTTTTAGCGGGCTCTAGGTGGTCGGTAGTATAGTCAAACTTATTTTTCTTTTTTTGATCTACAAACACTGACGTATTCTGAATTATGATATTCTCTGTATTATTCGTCTCGGTCTCGGTAACGAGAGCCTCGTTCAGAAATGCAATTCAATACCTGAACAATATTGGTAACATGTTGCCATGTCTTTTTAATCATGTTCGTAATTATAGAAAAAAAATGAAAAATTAATCGTTTATTTGACATTTGATAGGTCACATTAATTACTTAACAAAGTATCAAGTAGAAACAACAGCTCTATTTCGAAATACCTGGTTCAGATTACTTTGTAAATTACACGTCGGTGTAACACGCAGCCCTCTTTAATGTATTTTCGTGAAAGCCCGCGTTGAACGGTTCGCATTAAATGATGTGAGAAGAATTATTCTCATCTTTTCCCACCCTAGTGCCGTCCTGCTCACGCAGTATCCTTATTTGTGTCACCTACCCACAGAGTGAGTGATATCGCACGTAAAACTAATTCTGTTAAGATAAACCTGTATGATATTGACTCGTAGCTAATTAATTAATGTTATTATTTATTAAGAAGCTTAATTAATATACTTAGCAGATAAATTGATATGATTTTAGCTATGTTTTGAGTATATTATGTAGTAGCAATGTCTTGCCTTTTCACTTGTTGCTTTTAATACTATTTAAATGTCTTTCACGGCCTTTTTTTTTAATCATCATGAATACTTTATGTGCATGAAATGGTCGTTTGGCAACCGGGACTAACGGATTAAATTGCTCTCCGAAGTACGACCATAGCAATGTAAATTCCCATATTAAAGAATACACATATTTACACTGAGCGGGAATCGAACCCGCGCCCCCTGCGTAGTAGTTGAATATTCTACTGATACGCCACAGGCCTTTATTGAATCTTCAGTTGAGTGTTATATTATTATATGTAATATAAGTACAGAAATATTATTATTATAACAAAGGAAACGTTTCAGTATAAAACAAACAAGCCGCTTAAAGCTTGAGATATTTTTTACTTTCTATAAAATTTACCGCCATGGAAATGTTTGAACGAGAAATATAAAATTTTAGAGAATTTTCTAGCTTATTTTTCTTCAGTTTTCTTAAAGCAATCTTTGTTCATGAATCTTGTATACCGTTTTGTTTTCATGACCTGTGATAAACTAGGTTTATTAGTAGATATATGATTTTGTGTACAGGTAAATATTTTAATTTATTTGAGGACACTAGCCTACGACAGCGGCTCCACCCGTGTGGATCTCGACTATACTTTTGGTCCTATCTCCAACTCTGCTCAACCGATTTGGATTAAGTATTCGTAAAATTTCAAGCCTTATAGTAATTTTTGGGTCCATCACGGACATACTATACATAGACTAACATCATCCTCCTGCCCTTATTCCAAGATTATTTGGGGTCGGCGCAACATGTGTACTTTTTCCATTCATCTCTAGCTGCAGTCATTTCAACATTCACTCCCTTCTTAACCATGTCATCTTTCACACAGTCCATCCACCTCATTTTAGGCCTCCCTCTCCCCTTGTAGCCATCCACTTCCATAGTTAGTACCTTCCTTACGACATTACTTTCATCCCTGCGCATTACATGCCCGAACCGGGATAATATATAATACATAGACTAACAAGAGTTTAAAATAAATTGTTTAGCATCGATAAGTAACATAACCCAAGTATTTTATTTCTTAAGTACAGGTACAAGTAATTCACAATTATATAATAGTATAGATTATTTATTATGCGTTGTCGTTCTTACGATCGAGATGTTGTGGGTTCAAATCCCAGTCAATACACCTGAAAACCTATGATTTTGTAACCTCCACAATCCACATTCCAATAGCAACTTAGGCTGATGACTTAAAGTACCCTGAAACTTAGTTGGACGTATCTCAGTGTGTCAGAACGCTCACCTATACCACAGACTTATTATTTCTTACAGTCGATCGACTCAGCACTTGTGCGGGTTAACTATGAGGGGTACACGGGGAAGTGAGTGACAGGGTTGACGAGCGCAAACTCTGTTAGTTTGCGCTCTAATTTGAAGGAGTGTTAAGTCGATAAAACCCTTTTTAACCGACTTCAAAAAGAAGGAAAGTTCTCAATTCGTTGGATTTACTTTACATTTTTTTTATTAATTTGCAATGTATATAATGAATGTATGTATGTAACTATGTTTATTTGGCTTCTGTTTCAAATCTTGCAACTCGATTTTGAAGCAGATACACCCGATTGCAATGAAAATTTTCATACATGTTTTGTAAATATGGCAATGCAGGACCATAGGAACTTCTAAATTAAATTAAATAAACCCAACGAGCTTGAACTCATTCATTTTATCCTCGCAAAATCTTTGATAATTCACGGTTTTATAAAAGATGTCTAAAACAACAAAACATATACCAAGAAGAAAATGTATACTGAAAATGTATTGATTAATGGCACTTGGTGTAATTTATTGTAACATATTTTAAAAAATAAATAAATAAAATAAATATTTATTTTTCCTCTCAAATTTACATCAGTTTACATTGCACCCATTCGTATAAGCAATATTAAAAATTGTGAGAGGTCTGGTGTCTGAAGTAGGCGTAAACCTGTATCACAGATCACCAGGCAATCACCCAACGGACTCGGTTTTTACAACAACAACTAAATACATGTACTCGTACAGGAAATAATAATAAATGTTAAACCTATATGTTTATAATATACATGTAAAAGAAACTCATATAACGATATTAAATATTACAAGGCCTCAAAAAGAAAAAAAAGAAGAATGAAAATGTGTTTCGTGTCTTGTGTGTGTATAATATTATGTATTTGTAAGCAAGGTATGTATGTATTGAAATATACTTGTACTTTTTCCACAGTATTTTTATTATTAAATAGATTTGGGTCATTTTTGAGGATGCCATAAGACGAAACCGTTCAGGTGTCGTACAAAAATACTGAGGAAAAGTACAAGTGTATTTCAATGAAGACAATATTATATCGGTTACGCATTTATATTATTTTATATTATACTAGCACCTCGTCGCGGTTTCACCCGCGCAAATCCTGATCCCATGGGAATATCGGGATAAAAAGTAGCCTATGTTACTCACGAAGAATGTAGCTTTCTAATAAAAAAAGAATTATTAAAATCGGTCTAGTACTTTTTGAGTTTATTCGTTACACACAAAAATATAAATTTAAATTTAAAAAAGAATTCAAAAATAAAAGTATAGATGACATGCATGTTTTGTCATTTTAAATTAGAACTTTTATTTAAAATATTTGAGTAGCGTTTGTTGTGACAACCCTGAACTTTGACGGAAAATCGGTATATAGTGGAGTAAAACTACTGATGGGCGTATATATTATAAGACTGTGCCCATACTAAGACTGGCCTGGCCACATTTGGCTTAACCTTAAAGCTTACTATTAAAGCAGATCTTGAACAGATTCCACTCCACTGCACTTTTTAAGATTTTTCTCTCGCAAATCCCTGTGTTCACTAATAGAACCGTAATGGATGCCTAGAGCTAAATGACGGTGCATTTCTACGAATTAATTAAAACTTTCTTAAATTTAAATTCTAGATAGGAAATGGCACGCGAAAAGTTCATTTCTTTGAATTACTGTAATGTGAACAACTATAATATTTGTTAATGTATGTTTGTGTGTATGTGTGTTGTTATGCAAGACACATTGTGTGAGAGTATGTGTGTGTTTTAATATAATAAAAATTTCTTCTTCCTGTATCACTACGTTTATCCCTTTTATATTAGATACATACATACATACAGTTTTTTTTTAATATAGAACACTTCAATTAGACATCGCCTTGCCTGATGGTAAGCTGAAAGCAGTGTCTCAGAAAAGAGGGTCACCATTACTTACACATACCGTGTGACAATGGTGACACTCAGCTTGACGCCCCGCTTAAAGGACCCGGGACTGTAGGAAGAAGGAAACACGTGAGCTGGTAATGAATTCCAGGCCTTAATGGTGCGACAGAGGAAAGAGTCACCGAACCGCTTGGTTTTTGATCGGATGTTCTGCACCGTGTGCGGGTGACATCTAAGACCTGCGCGTGTTGTCCTGTGTAGGAAAGGGGAGGGTGGGACTAATTGGAATTTTAATAGCCACCTGGTTGGCAGACAAGCACAATAACCAGCTAATGGAAAGTGGTTACCGTGGCCTATCGACGTATGCAACACCAAGGGAGTCATACTCGCTCTGCCAACCCTGTAAGCACAAGAGTTTCTGTGCCGTCAGTGTAAAAGACAAAGCAGGACAAGCCTTTAGTCTTCCCACTGACAGTACAAAAACTCTCCAGTGAGCTCTGGCTACCCTACTCACCGCCGGTAACACAACACGAGGTTATTATGGCCGGGGTATTCAGTAAGGCGGAGGTACTTACCCAGTCGGACTGCTCAATTGGACGTAAACACCGTCGTGTCCTACCTCCTCCTAATAAAAACCTATTATTTTCTGTAAATGTTTTAGTTTATTTCTAACAATTTTAATTGATATATGAAAATCTTGTAATTAATCATTGAATAAATAAATAAATAATTCTCAGTAAATCACAACGTAAACTTCTCAATTGAGAACTACCCCTTATTTGAAGTTGATTAACTACCTAAAGCGGTATCATAGACAAAATTATCTCATTATATTTTTCTGCACTAATTATTTCTCCCCCAAAAACAACATTCCGTATAACAACATGCCTTATAATACAAAATAAACACCGACTTAATGAAGGAACACTCTGAATTAAAAAGACGAACGTCCGTGAACGTATCTAATGGGGTCACCCTATTTGGGCAGGGTAATTTAATAACGCACCCTACTGCCTCTGATAAGGGCTATCGATTTGCAATATTTACCCCTGAAATGGTCGGCGGGGCAAAGATTATAATTTTATTGGTCGCAGATACGACAGTTTACAACAGATTTGGATTATTTTAATATTGAGGTTTAGTGACTTCTGAGGTAGTTAAAATATTGTTAGATATGTTTAGATATTTATATTCGTTTTGTATGCCATTTTTATTTAGGTTCCGTACCCAAAGGGCTGAAACGGAACCCTAGTACTAAGATTTTGCTGTCTATCAGTCTGTCTGATAGCTAGGTAGTTTTTCACAGTTGATGTATTTTTGTTATCGGTATGGCAAAAAAACACAAACTAAAACTAGAAAGAAGTTGGTGCGCGCGTACAACCATTGGCTCATTTTAGCATCGTTATTTTTTATCTATAAAGGTTCTGTAGCAATAGGTATTCATTTATTTGGTTATTTAGACTTCCCTTACTGATTCTGATCATGATATCGAATTGAAGTACATTGAGGTGTTGTGAAGTGAAGTGAATACAGAAAATATACTTCAAATATATTATTATAGGGTATATGAGTGCCGTACTTAGATATTCGGACCCAAACTAAACTCATTTACTACCTAGTGCATCCATTAATTAATAGACAAGGGTCCACTCAGTCCAGACTTGCATCTGAGGCAATCAAGAGAAACAGCAGAAGAACGAATCCCGGCAGCCTTAGATGCCACTAGCACTAGCTGTGAATATAACGCTGAAGGCAAAAAACTCAAAGCTAAACTCGTCACCTCTGAATCAATATACTAAACAACTCTTTGTAAAAGCGACTGTAATATCAAAATGCAGATTATTGGTGAGAGGCGACCTTTGCCCCTTCACCTAGTTTTATTTTATTACAGTTTTGGTGATAGCTCGGACGGTAACGGCCGCTAGAGGGTCGTTAGTTCGAGCCCGGCTGATGTTTTTCAATTATGTATGCGATTTAACATTTCAGTTTATTATTTATAATGTTTTAGGTTTATGACGGTCGCGTAGTTAACCAGCTACGGCGTAGCTGAGTGCTACGGTCTACGCCGTAGAACAGTTTAGTGCCGCCGTAGGTTTATTTGAGGATTATACACATGGGTGACTTTTAGCTTCAAAGAGCGCGTATTAAAAATGGCCGCCGTTATCGTGTGTGCCCCAGAATGTGTATAGTACTTATGGTGATGAATATTAGGTTAAATATACCTATCTAGAGAGTAACAGGTGAGATATTTTTAATAGGCATAATATTTTTATAGTTGCGAGTAGAGAGTATGCGAATTATATCATTATTATACATTAATTCAACGAAGCATCACGTTATGAAGCCGATTTAATCAGTTCCATTTATTTTAATAATCTATAAGAACCGTGGTTTCCGGCAGAGTAGGATTTGGACCACCCCATCTCTTCCCATGCGGTGTCGTACAAGGCGATTAAGACTGTTTAACATCAGACTCAGCCAGAGATGCATAGCTCGAAGCAACAATAGTGCCTGGAAAACGGCAATAGGCTCACCCCCTATTACGTGGGACCGAATACAATGATGGTGAAATGTGGGTGTTAATTCACCTCTGCCTAACCCTCCTGGGATAAAGGCGTGATTATATGGATGCATGTATGTATAAGAACCTATTTCCTTAAAAAAAGTAGGTTTTAAATGATTTAATACTGCATTTTAATCCATTTACGTGCAAAATTTCTTTCAGTTCGGTCCAGTCACGCTGATATGATTGATCCATTCTATCGAAAATTCGCAATTTATATTATTTTAGTGGCAAGTAGGTATGGTAAGAATCTTTAACATTATATTATAAACTCTATAAAAAACTAAAAAAAAAAAAATCCACTTTGTTATATTAACAAATAAAAATCACAAAATAAAAACCTCAATAATAAATAAAATACACGAGTTCAAAACGAAACATGTTCCGAGAGATCCGCCATGTTGTCCGAATTGAATTTATATTTGAACTTTTCGAGTTGTCTTCACTTTTCTGTTCGCCGTTCCTTTCTCGAAACTTCCACAACACAAATAAGAAATACAAGTTTTATTGTTTAGTGTTTGCATTGAGACGTAAGCAGGTTGAATATGTACCGCAGTGACTGCGGAACATTAGCTGGGTACGAATTTTGTGTGATGAAAAAAATCCGATGGTAGTCCCATGGTAGTAGCTACCATAAAAATGACACATTGGGACCGCAAAGGCCGCTATGAGAGAAACTTCATCGCACACACGCTCAAGCTGTGGAATGAACTCCCTGCTGGGACTTTTCCAAGCGACTGTATTATGGGGTCCTTCAAGAAGGGAGTTTGAAGTTTTTTGTCAAGGTGGGCAGCACAAGTGTAACTCCTCTGGTGTTGCATACGTCCATAGGCTACGATAACCACTTCCCATCAAGTGAGCCATGTGTAGAGGACAAAGCAGGACAAGCCTTTGGTTGTCCCACTGACAGCACAAAATCTCTCCAGTGAGCTCTGGCTACCCTACTTACCGCCGGGAACACAACACGAACACGAACGAACAGCATTGTTATAGGTTTGTAGTTATAAAGTTGTATTTCTAAATACTACAATATTTTACATGTGGGTAGGTTTAAAATTATGCCCAAAGTGTCTTATTCAACATTTGTAAAATAAAGAGTTATCTGTCTATCTCTCTATGTTGACCCAATAAGGTAATTCCGTCCCATCCCAGCGGACCGTGGCCATCTAAGACTTATGACATGCCCTACGGTGTCCCATCTCACCTCGGATAGAGTGAGCCCCGGGGTGCTTATATTAGAGTGACACTCTGTCGCTATTCGGTTGTAGTCAACACTATTAGCATACGGGATATTATTTTACTAACTCAGATACTAGAACAGTATTTTGCCACATATATAGCTGTGTGGGTCCCGGCAGTATAGAATTTGAACTACCCCTTCTTTTGCCATGTGGTGTCGTACAAGGCGACTAATGGATAAGGCTGTTTAACATCAGACAGATTTATACAGTCCAGACTCAGCCGCAGATGCATGGCTTGAGTTAACAATAGTGTCTGGAAGATGGCTATAGGCTCAACCCCTATTACGTGGAACCGAATTCAATGATTAGTGAAACGTGGGTGTTAAAGGCGGGGATTAAACCGTGATTATATGTATGTATATAGTTTCAATATAAAATTTACGTTTTTTTATCAATCATTATCGTCATCTTCCCTTGGCCACCTCGAACCCGAGTCAACACCTACAATACTGCACCAATTTATCGTTCCAATATCAATATTCATACAATATCACTTATTTATTGTAGGAGGTAGGACACGGCGGTATTTCCGCCCAACTGAGCAGTCAGACTGGGGAAGTACCTCCACCCTACAGAATACCGCGGTTATAATAACTTCGTGTTGTGTTCCCAGCGGTGAGTAGGGTAGTCAGAGCTCACTGGAGAATTTGTGCTGTCCGTGGGATGACTAAAGGTGTCCTGCTTTGTCCTCTACACTGACGGCACAGAAACTCTGTGCTTACAGGGTCGGCAGCGCGTGTGTGGCTTCTCTGGTGTTACACAAGTCCATAGGCCACGGTAACCATTTTCTATCAGGTGGACCGTGCGCTTGTCCACCAGCTAAGTGGTATAAAATAAAACAATATATCACAGCACACAATTATAAGAGAGTAAACTTTTCACATCACACTCATAATGAGATAAAACGAAAAATCTCTTCACAAGATTTTACTCCTAACATAAATATTTTTCCAACAATTTCTCCGCTGAAGTGTAGAATCCAAAGAGTTTAAATTAATAAAGTAATATTCATAATAATGTAGCCTTATTGAGGGCTTGTTACCTCGTCACCTAGCTATTATGGGCGCTGCCTTTGTTACGCTTTGATCCTGACCTTCGGTAATACGGATTAACTTGAACCATTTTGTATACACCTTTTTTATTAAAATAAATATAATTTGGGTGGATTTTATCGCAATAATCTGATGTTGAATAAGTTTTCATACATTTATTTTCAAGGAACGGACATTCCCGGCAAATGTCTTGCTACCTACCTAGCAAATCGAAAGATGTGGTCTCTATTTAACCTAATAGGAAAGCAGATATATATATAATTATTTATTGTACATCAATAGATTACAGTAGAACTTGTAGGAAGCATTCTATGGGCGGCCTTATTGCTGGAAGCGATTTTTTCCAGGCAACTTTGGGATGGACAGTGATGCATATAAGCAAGATTTGATGTAGTTAGCAAATAGACTAGAAACAAGGTATATGAAAAACAAACAACGTGTTTCCTTTTTCCTACAGTCCCGGGTCCTTAAAGCGGGGCGTGAAAAAGCATTTGACCACCATTGTAACATGACATGTGTAAGTAATGGTGACTGTATTTTCTGAGACTTTGCCTTCAACTTACCATTAGGTAAGATGACATCTAATTGACGTTTCCTATATAAAAAAATAAATAAAGATAAATAGATAGAAAGAGAGCGTAGTTATATTACCTATGTGTGAAGTTTTTTAAATTAATTATCACCCCGACCCCGTAAACACGTTATTTTCATACAAATTCACTCAGTTTACAAATTAATACCCTGCAAATTAACTTAACCTTTAGCTAGGTAACAGAATCTCTGGAACTAGTTAATATTTAATTGCATTAAGCGTTGCCTAGGCGTTCTCACTAATTTGAAAACTTGTGTATAATATGAACAGAATTCTGTACAGTCACGCTGTCTGCCACCTAAAAAAATAACATAACATTTTTTTTTTTTTTTTTTTTTTTTTTTTCTTCGCATGGACCTGCGATCAGTCATCTAGACTATAATCAGGTAAGTTGTGAGTGCTTGGCGTTTGGTGATTCAGAGCCACTGCTCCGTCTCCCCTTATTAAGTCAACACGTCGGATCTTTTGAGTCTTCCAATCGGGTTTGGCTGCAAAAGCATACTGGATAACGGGTTTGGGTGAGTTGTCAAGCGGTCCCTGTAGTTGGCTGAGTATTGTTTGACTTCATCCAGGATGGTTGAGATTCCCAGGTATTCGTGGATTTCCGAATTGCGAGCATACCAGGGTGCAGAGGAAAGTACCCTTAGAATATTGTTTTGAGCTCTCTGCAGGCACATGATGTTAGATTTGCTGGCTGTCGACCACAGTTGGACACCATATGTCCAGATTGGTTTTATTATGGAGCAATATACCCTTAGCTTGTTAGATAGGGATAAGGCAGACTGTCTACCGAGGAGCCAGAGTAGGTTTTTAAATCTCAGGTTAATTTCATTGCGCTTCGTTTTTATATGATCTTTCCATGTCATCCTTCGATCCAGGTGAAATCCTAGGTATTTAACGCAGGTTGATTGGGGCAGTGTGTCGAGGCCTAGGATGACCGGGGGGCAGGATTCACGTCTTAGGGTAAATGTGATGTGGTGAGACTTTGGGGCGCTTGCTTTTATGCGCCACTTGGTAAGCCAAGCACTGGTGGCATTTAGCTGAGATTGCAACAGTCTACTCGCCTCAATTGGATCACTGTTACAACTGAGGAAGGCTGCATCGTCGGCAAATGTTGCTACAGTTGTTTCGGGCGACTGGGGAAAGTCACTAGTGAATATGTTGTAAAGCACCGGACCAAGTACTGAGCCCTGGGGCACTCCTGCTCTGCAGTCGAAGAGGGAAGATCTTGCGTCACGAAGCTTGACTTGAAACTTTCTGTCACTCAGGTAAGAGTCCATCAGCAGGTAGTAGGAGTGTGGAAGGAAGTTTTTAATTTTGCAGAGTAGCCCTTTATGCCAAACCCGGTCAAAGGCCTGTTGTATATCGAGAAATGCAGCCGAACAGTATTCTTTCTTTTCCAGACACTACCTAATTGTGTAATAGACTCTGTGGACTTGTTCTATGGTTGAGTGGTGCTTCCGGAAGCCAAACTGGTGATCAGGTATCACGTGGTCCATATCTAGGCAGGGGGATAATCGTAAGAGGATGATCCTTTCCCATAATTTTGACAACACTGGCGTCAAACTAATAGGCCGATAAGAAGAGACTTCGTTAGGAGGCTTGCAAGGCTTTTGGATCATAACGATTTGAGATGTTTTCCAGAGTGCAGGAACATGTGAGGTTCTCAGTGTGGCGTTTATAAGAATGGTCAAAAAGACGACGCACCTCCTAGGGAGCTCTTTCAGTATCCGGGGGGTGATCAAATCAAACCCAGGTGCTTTGTTAGGGTCCATTTTGGCTATTTCGCTTGCTATCTCCCTTGGTGAGGTAGACCTTAACGGCAGGCATAGTTGTAGATCTTGCCTTAGGACTTGATCTATTTCCGGATCTTCAGGAACATCCGTATTGTTGGGTTTAAAGACTCCAGCTAGGTATGTAGCAAAGACCTGGGATTTTTCTTGGTCAGTTCGTGCCCATTTGTTTCCGGATCTAATAGGCGGAGAGCACTGTTGCGGCTGTGGGAGGTACTTAGTTGCCTTCCAGAGATTGTGGGTTCCATTAGCATTTGGAGACATTTTAACCAATCTCTGTTTGAGGGATTCGTTCGCAGCATCAGCCAGAAGATCTTTGAGTTCTTTGATTGCTCGGTTTAATCTGGTTTTATCCGCGCGCCTGTGGGACGTCTGCCAAATTCTGCGAAGGCGACGTTTTTCAGCGATTTTCTTCTTGACAACAAGAGGGATCGGTACCCCATGTGATGGATTCTTCAGTTCAGGAGTACTAGACCAAGCCGCCACTTGGATCAGGTTTGTGATGTGTAAACACGCGTCATCCACTTCCTCCTTGGTTTTAAGTGGGACATTGAGGTTTATGTTTGAGTCCAGGAACTCCCGAAAGCATCTCCAATCAGTTCTGTGATTGTGGAGATGGTCAGTCTGAGTGTCACTGGGTATGGCCCCTGGACTAATTGTTAGTAAGACAGGCGAGTGGTCAGAGCTACCATCGAGACTCGACTTTATGAGGGTGTTCTGTACGCTGATACCCTTTGCGATAAAAAAGTCTAGCAGATCAGGTGTTTTATTGCGGTCCGTGGGCCAATATGTAGGCTCCCCGGTTGACATAGCTAATAGGTGATTTGCGTCTATACTCATTTTCAGTTCACGCCCTCTAGTGACTGTTAGTCTAGATCCCCAATATGAATGCTTGGCATTCCAATCACCACCAGCAATGAATCGGTTGCCCAGTGTCTTGAAGAAGTCAGTAAACATTTTCTCCTTTATGGTGTGGCGTGGAGGACAGTATACCGCAGAAAGATTAAGGGGTCCCGATCGGTCTTCCACCCTTACAGTCGTGGCTTGAAGATAGGGGGCCGTTGTGGAATCCAAGAGGCAATGCTTCACACTGTTTTTGATTACTATTGCGGTGCCAGCATGGGCCCCACCATCAGGATGGCAGGTGAAATACACGGAATATCCTGGGATGCATATTCGGCTTCTTGTTGAAGTATGCGATTCAGAAATAAGGCAAGCGTCAATTTTATTGGATTTGATGAGCATCTCAAGTTCGTTTTTATTAGGGGCAAGGCCGTTGATGTTCCAAGTAGCAATGAGTAGGGAAGTCATTTTGTAAGTTTAGAGACGAGAGTGGTGATAAGACTCACTAAGGAGCCTATTTGTTGTATTAGGAGATCCATTTTCTCGCTTTGTTTGAGTAGGATATCTTCCAGCTTGTTGTAGGATTGTTTATTTGATTGGGTATTCTTGCCATCGGTAACTTCAGCGTATGTGCGTTGGTGTGTGGGTTTTTCGGTTCCTTCGGTTATTGTTGAGGTAGAGCATATTGGGATAGTAGGCAGAGTTAAGGTTGCTGGGGCGGGTCGAGTTTCCCTTGGGGTAGAATTTTTATTTCGTCGGGCAAGGATTTCTTTATATATTTCACACCCTTTGTAGTTAGCCGGGTGGTCGCAAGAGCAGAGAGCGCATTTAGCAGGTGAAGATCTATCTATCTTTTTGCACTCGGAGGTTTTGTGACCTTCCCCGCATTTGACGCACCTGAATGGTCTCATGCAATTATTTGTTGAATGCCCATCGCGCTGGCAACGTTGGCATTGGACGATACTTTTTGACTTACGAGGATCCTCTATCTTAACTTTTTGGTTGAATATGTGAACGATGTTTTTGACTGCAGGGTTGTTAGCACTGGGCTCAAGGTTTACAAAGAACGTCGATGTAGGTTTCTTGTCGGGTCCGTATCGTGCATTGATGATTTCACCTTTAATTTTATTGTTGGTTACCTCAATGGCTTCTGATATTGCTTCATGGGGAGTGCTGTGATGGAGGTCCTTTATGACAATACGATAGCATTTGGAGTCTTTAGGGGTAAATGTATGTCCTATGAGACCATTATCTCTTATGACCGTTATGATTTTCTTGTACTCCTCAGCAGTGTTGACAAGAATATGGAGTAGGTGTTTGTTAATTAGCTTGAATTTGAACTCTTCTTTGCTGCTGACGGTTTGAAGAAGCTTCGATAGCTCGGTAACATCCTCTATACCATTAAGAACGATAGGCGGAGGTTTGCTAGGTTTGGGTTGGACGGTGACGGATGATTCGTCAGCTGGGTCTAGAGGTAAGGTGCTGAACCGATTTTTCGTGGCGGTACTCTGAGCCTCCGGCGGAGAGCTGCAGAGTTTTCTTTTCTTTCTGCTTCTGTCGTTGGGTGATGGTACCCTTTGCCATGGTGGAGGAGCAGGATATTGGGGGGTGTTTTCCATTGAACTTACTTCCGGCTGGTTACTTTTTTCATTTGGTTCCTCTGCATTATCCGTTTCATTGCCTTGTGTTGACCTTCCTATGTCGGAGAGAGATGACGATCGTTGTCTGTTAAATAAGCTTGGGTGGAGTACTTGCTGAGTTAACAGTTTGTGTTGTGGTTGAGGGTTTTTTGGGGGATTATTAGACTTCATTATTGTTCCCACGAGTAGGGTCGAATTATTGGTCACTCACAGGGTAACGCCCATTCCTGTGAGAAGGCACTATACAACGATGTGGCCAGTTCACCGAGGTTGGCGCTAGAGACTGCGTTCCCTCAGCCATTCATCCTGTCGGCGCGGTTCCCACCTTAGGATTGGGGTAATTTATTATGGAGGTTGTCTTCCTCATGGCCCAGGCGATTAAGCCAAGACCACCGTTCTCACAACACATGACCGCGAGTTTACGGTTTGGAGAGGTCATTTCCTACCTCTACAGGAGCAGGCCGTTAGGCCTGCCTAGTAGGTTAGTTGACCGCCGCCTACGACTCGGCGTATGTTGTTCTTTAGCACCACCCAGGGGACACGTGTAGGGAAGTGGTTAGGTAGCTCCTACGGACGCGAACAACTTTGCCCCCCGAACTATTAACCCCCACTAATTTGAAAACTTGTGTATAATATGAACAGAATTCTGTACAGTCACGCTGTCTGCCACCTAAAAAAATAACATAACATAACATAAAGTCACACCTATATCCCCGAAGGGATAGGCAGAGGGGCTAGCACCCACATTTCGCCAGTTTATGTTTCGGTCCCAATGTAATAGGTGGCGAGCCTATTGCCATTATCCGGGCACTTATAAACCTGCGCTAAAAAAAATGTTTTAATGTTTATGCAAATATTTACTAAATACTAAATTAAGATAGGGACTGCAACTTTAGGCATCGAAAAATTCCTCCACATCGATCTTTTTTTTTATCTAGGACACGCCAACTTGACTTAACCTCGCCTGATGGTAAGCTAAAGGCAAAGTCTCAGAAAAGAGGGTCACTATTACAGACACTAAGTATTGTTACAATAGTGGCACTCAGCTTGGTGGCCTCATAAGATGCTTTTTCACGCCCCGCTTAAAAGGACCTTTTTTGAGGAGGTAGGACACGGTGGTATTTCCGCCCAATTGAGCAGTCCGACTTTGAAAGTACCTCCGCCCTACAGAATACCGCGGTTATAATAACTTCGTGTTGTGTTCCCGGCGGTGAGTAGGGTAGCCAGAGCTCACTGGAGAGTTTTTGTGCTGTCAGTGGGATGGCCAAAGGCTTGTCCTGCTTTGTCCTCACACTGACGGCACAAAATCTCTGTTCTTACAGGGTCATCAGCACGGATGTGACTCCACTGGTGTTACACACGTTCAAAGGTCATGGTAACCACTTTCCATCAGGTGGGCCGTGTGCTTGTATGCCATCTAAGTTGTATAAAAAAAGAGGTAAAGGTCAGCCCTATGGTCACGGGAAGCGTCGATTAGTCGCTTCGCTATTTCTTTGAATAGTACAGAGATATCTGGAGGATGAAGCAGATATATTTCAGTAGCTATAGTTTTCATGACACGTAAAAGGAAAGCTATTGATGTCTTCTGGGCACATTTGTAAACTATTTAGATTGCTTCTGTTGAACAGCAAAATCAAATAGAATCATAGCATGAGTGCACGCATCAATCAACTGATTAGCCCACCGCAGTAAATTGCTGGACATAGGCCTCTCCCAATGTGTGTCATTTCGTACGATTCTCCACCTTCCGCAGATAGTCCAAACCACTTTATTCAGGTCGCCAGTCCATCTGTCCAGGGGTTATATTAATGCATATAATTAGTAACTAGTGGCCCCATCTGAATACCAGCGCTGTGCATACTCAACGAAGGGTGTGCGCAGCATTCAATGCTGAGATGGGGCCCTATTTGGGTTCGCATAGTGTGGAGTGTTGCACCCGTAGCTTAATTTTAATGTGCCTACTGTTTTGATTTGATGTACCTGCTAATTGTTAAATTGCCTACCTGTTTGTATTTGGTTACGTGCCCGCTGTGTGGGGCTTGAATAAAATATTTTTCTTTCTTTCTTTCTTATATATTACACTTGTCGACATAATGTTATGAAAACACATCGCACCATATCACACCACATCACATCATGTATCACATCATATCACATCAAGTATCACATTACATCACATTCCATTACATCACTCACATACATACATACATACATACATACATACATAAATACATACATACATACATACATACATACATACATACAGATATCCATGCCTTTATCCCCGGAGTGTTAGACAGAGGTAAATTAACACAAATTTCACTATCATCGTATTTGGTCCTACGTAATAGGGGGTGAACCTATTGACATTTTCCGGGCACTGTTGTTAACTCGAGCCATGCATCTGAGGCTGAGTCTGGGCTGTATATCTGTCTGATGTTAAACAACACCATTCCCTTAGTCGCCTTGTACGACACCGCATGGGAAGAGATGGGGTGTTCCAATTTCTACTCTGCCGGAAACCACGCGTACATCTCCATATCATTACATTATATCACATCATATTACATCACATCAAATTGCGCAACATCACATCATATATCACATACATCACAAAAGATCACATCATATCCCATCAGAGCCTCGTCCATTGTTTGAGAGGTGAGATATACTTGGGCCCTGACACACATAGGTAAAAAGGAACACTTTTTTATCATGCGAAAATCCCCTAGGCGACCCCCTACCCGTTGTTGCCGGGGAGAAGATAGTTATGTTGGATTCGAACCGGCAATAACCGTATGCCGTTAGATGGTCAGATGCCGGGGTGTGAGTTTGCCCATAAAGCACTTCCTTCGCACCCCGGAATGTGGCCTCCCCTAACACCATTATCAGATATTTAATTATCCTGTAACGGTAGGATAAAAAATTGCTGAACAATCCGTCCATTAATGATTTGAGGCGAAGGCCGGTAGCCGCCATTATGGCTGACACGCAAGTTTCCTGTCGCCGCCGGAAACGGCCGCGGTAACAGCTTCCGTTTGCGTTTTTCACCGGAAATGATGTAAATAGTTCCGCGTGTATAAGTGATTTTCGGTCTTTATTCGGCCTATTAGTTTGTTTTTTTTTTGGGGTTGTTGAGTGTGACGTCAGGATTATGACGTCATTGATAGTAATCTGTTGGTAACAGGTGGTTTTTGTTGGGTAGCATTGAAATTGGTTTAACGTAAATATTTATACCTATGTATTTAGTAGTGTTCTGGGCAGGTAGCCACGAAAACACCAGCCAAGTGCGAGTCAGGCTCACATACAGAGAGAGAGACGGTTCGATCCCAGGTTTTACTATGTCACACACCAATGACTTTTCGATGCTTTTCGAAGTTATGTATGTATTTATCGCAGGTTTATAAGTGCCCGGTTAATGGCAATAGAATCGCCACCTATTAAATTGGGACCTAAACATAAACTAGCGAAATGCGGGTGCTAGCACCTCTGCCTACCCAGTCGGGGATAAAGGCGTGAGGTTATGGTATGTTATTTGTTTTTTTTAATTATTTTGCTGTTGTGGTGACTGAATGACATTGATATCCGATATCGGGTAAACACAGCGGTGTCAGCTCCGATATTCGATATCGGGCTGGACAATGTGAAAGACAAATACATTTTTAAACATTTTACTTCCTGTCGGCTATCGAATATCGGAGCCAACACCGATATCGGATCGGATAATGGGAAAACACTAAGGAGTTCTAGAAATAGGGACCCATTTTTACTTTTTAGTTTAGCAATATTTTATTACGTCATTAATCGAACCTAAATTACTTTCACTGGTGAAATTCAACATTAGTAACCCTAAAACCCCCTAAAGCGACAACACCAACCAATTTATTCTCTCTTTGTGAAACTCTGCAGCCATTATGCAAAGTTTCAACTACAAACTGTTTAGCGTAAGTTTAATAAAGGCAGGAGTGGCCGATATTTATTGCATTAATTATCGAATCTGCGTAATAATCGCCCTTATTTTACTGAGCGTACGTTGTTGATTGTAGGCTAGGAGCTTGTGGCACTTTTGTTATATTCAGACGATTATTTGAATTTAGGACTACCCAGACTCAGCCTCAGATGCATGGCTTGAGTCAACAATAGTGCCCGGAAGACGGCAATTGGCTAACCCCTTATTACGTGGGACCGAATTTAATGATTGTAAAATATGAGTGTTAATCCGGGGATAAAGGCGTGATTATATATATGTATATTTTTGAATTTGAAAGGTATTCGAAAATTACGGATACTATATTTATTATGGTGTACTGGTCTATTAGGCCGGTAATATGGGGTTGCCTTCTTTTTAACACACAATACAGGCATTATGTTCTCAATGTTACGAACTTTTAAGTCCTGTGTGCACAAAAAAATTGTCAATACAAAATTAATGACGAAGTTGTACTAGTGGCAATACCATCTAATCATGAAAATGTACATCCACATAAAAGTACTCACCAAAAGGCTGACAAACGATGAAGATACGTCACTTGATTGTTTTCTATTAGTGTAGGTGAACTGCTCTGATGATTTTCTTAACAATGGAATCGTGTTAAAATTTTGCCACCAGCTCTCTGCCTATAAAAGTAAAATTGAATCTTATAATTTAAATATTCAAGTATATTATAGGTCCTAAGAGAGAAATTCAATCAACCAATTTTAGACTTAGATATTTACGGATATATTATATATTATATATTTATTTTATTTTATTATATATATTTACGGTTTTTTTTTTGGCTCGTGGTTTCCGGCAGACTAGAATTAGGGCCACCCCATCTCGTCCCATGCGGTATCGTACAAGGCGACTAAGGGATAGGGCTGTTTAACATCAGACAGATATACACAGCCCAGACTCAGCCTCAGATGCATGACTTGATTCAACAATAATGCCCGGAATACGGCAATAGGCTCACTCCCTATTACGTGGGACCGAACATTTTTGAAATGTGGATGTTAATTCACCTCTGCCTAACCCTCCAGGGATAAAGGTGTGATTATATGTATATATGTTACAGTTTATAGACTTGTTCTTACAAATCTATAAAATATACGAGCTAGTGAATGGTTGATTCGAAAAAATACGATTATTCATAATTATTGATGAAATATATATAATAATCGCACAAGATGGTGTGGTGGTTTGATTGTCCCCGTAGTGCTATGGTATTGCGTTCGAGCACGCTATGTTTACGTCTGCCTACCTCTTTGGTATATTATAGGCGTTAGTTTTTGTATTTTTTTAATAACATAACATGTTATGTTATTAACATAACATAAACTCACGCCTATATTTCATCAGTTTATGTTTAGGTCCCAATGTGCCGTGTCCCAAGGTCCCAATGTGTTCCAAGGTACAAGGTCCAAGGCACTTATAAACCTGCGATAAATACACACATAACTTTGAAAAGCATCGAAAAGTCATTGGTGTGTGCCATGGTAAAACCTGGGATCGAACCCGAGAGCTCGTCTCAGCCGTCCATTACTCATACCACTAGGCTACCGCTGTCATCCATACCACTAGACTACCGCGGTAATTATTTTTTTTAATAAGACACGGCAATATGACGTCAACCAATGGTAAATTGAAGGTAAGGTGTCAGGAAAGGGGGTCACTATTGCAAACACCAAGAATGTTACAATGGTGGCCTTCAGGTTGACGACCATACCAGTATAATATGAGGTATACTACTTCCTATGCTGAAAGAAAGAAAAGAAAGAAAGAAAGAACCAGTGGATTTTTTTTATGTATAGTGTGTGTGTGCATATTACACACACACACACACTGCACATAAAAAAATCCACTATCGGAACATAAAAAAACAAGTAAAACACAAACAGTAAGATACAAAAAAAATCATAACTTCAAAAATAACACAGCAATTAACATGTAGGTATACTGCTAACATTATAAACAGGAAAGTGTTTGGAGATGATTGTATGGCTATATGTTTGTTATTTAATCAGGCTCGAATTTGATTAAAATTTTAGCACAAGGATAGTTTGGAGTCTGGGATACTATTTATCCCAGGTTGCTGAAACGGGGTCAAAATTCTATGCGGTGTAATATAAAAATTAGTAGTTCTATAGTGTTATAAAAACTAGATACAGACGAAAATAGAAAAGTTATCTGATGGTTAATGTAAGTATATTTAGTTATCTGATGGTTAATTTTAGTATATTTAGTTTATAGTCCTAAATACTGTGCAAAAATGTAAAATTTTAACCAAAGAAACAAAATTTAAAGAATTTCCTCTTAGAAAGGAATGGTAACATTTTTACACCTATTAATTCGGATTACTTCGACGTCGCGACGCCCCGCGCCTTGTACGAAGACATCCTTCCGTAGGGACTCTACTTGATCTTCATTGTCGCTGGCTTTTTGCTTATCTGGTACCTTTGAATTATTTAAAAAATATGTAACGTTAGTTATTTTTCTGCTTATTGAGTCTGGGTTTAGTTTCAATAATAATGTTAGAATATCTATAGCCACGCGGTTTCCGGCAGAGTAGAATTTGGGCTATCCCATCTCTTCTAATGTGGTGTCGTACAAGGCAGCTAAAGGATAGACCAGTTTAACATCAGACTGATATATACAGTCCAGACTCAGACTCAGATGTATGGCTCGAGTCAACAATAGTGCCCTAAATACGGCAATAGGATCACCACCTATTACGTAGGACCGAATACAATTATAATTTCTACGTTACGTTTCGACCAGGTTATACCGGCAATGGTCACAGGCTGACCCCTGTCCGGTGTAACCTGCCTGTAACGTCAGGCAAACCAAAGGTATATCATGATCGCGTTAATTCCCGTGAACGTTATCGTATATTATTTATATCCATTTTCTATTTAGACATAACGAACTATACATTTTCGCTTACCTAAACATAATGTTATTACACGCTCAGAATTTACAGCCCAAAATCATTTCTGTCTATTATTCCACCTTACGGTATTGTATTATTATGTATTGACGACATCTGTGACCCGTTCGCGTCGAAAATTGTCGCTTCGTATTACAATAACTTCGAGTATTTCAATTTCAATTGGTGTTCGCAGGAGAATACATTTTTTTATCAGATATTAGATAATACAATGTTATGAAATGGGTCTGTCACTTAAGTATGTTATGAAGATGTTATACCGATTGGTGGAAGACGTATAAGAGACTTAATTTATTGGTTTGGATGTGAAGAGGAATAGGATATTGTTTATTGTCGTGTTTTTGAAAAGGCAACGTTATAATCAAATGATAATGTTATCTGTACAAAGAAATAAAATTAATTAGGTACAGTCAGGTTCATAATACCTACCCTACTACCATTAAGGTATATATAGAATCAAAGAATCAATTTTACTTATATAAATTTAACCAATTTGTCAAGAAATAATTAAAAAATTAAAGAATATTAAATGAATGTTTGTCTCTGCTGTTTTTTTATATAGGACATGTTAATTAGACTTCGCCTCGCCTAATGTTAAGCTTAAGGTAAAGTTTCAGAAAATGTATTAGTGTACAACTAAGCAATCGGACAGAGGCTCATCGAGACGACCGGTGACACTCGTTCCGGGTCGTTTCTGGTCCAAAGGCTGTCCATCGCCATCCAACGTGGCAACGCAGCAAGTGTTATGGGCACTTTTGCACCGGGAGCGATCAGGGCCGGGTTATTTGATTAGTACATGGACTAAGCATTGCTTGTTGTATCATTTTGACATATTGTATTAAGCATTATCTATCTAAATAAAGTAAATAAATCATTTTGATATAGTCATAATCTATATTTTATTATTAACATAATTTAATTTCATATTTCGTAAATCATAACCCTTTGACTCGCTAAATCTAATTTATTTAGATTTCGATTATTGTAAGTATATTTTTAGTTTAACACTAGATAGCGTGTTCGGCAACTCCATTCGTTTTAGTTTTAAATTGTCTTAACACTTCTGGACTATACCTACCACTTCATAGTTTTTAAAAACAACTTTTTACTGGTTGTATTATATAAGCGTATGTACTGTTCTTATATAAAAAATATATATTCTTAGTCATAGCTAATCGATAACGTACATGCGTAAGTAGTTGATTATTTATACATACATACAAATAATCACAACTCTATCCCCGGAGAGTTAGGCAGAGGTGAATTAACACCCACATTTCACCAATCATCGAGTGCGCTCCCACGTAATATGGAATGAACCTATTGCCGTCTTCCGGGCACTATTGTTGACTCAAGCCATGCATCTGAGGCTGAGTCTGGGCTGTATATATCTGTCTGATATAAAACAGCCCTATCCCTTAGTCGCCTTTTACGACACCGCATGGGAAAAGATGGGGTGGTCCAAATTCTACTCTGCCGGAAACCACGTGCCTTGATTATTTGTAAGAAAAAAAAATGTTAATACCGGTCCAAACATCTTCAAACTTCATTGAAATTTCAACGCTAGTGAAGTTGCGAGTAATATCTACCTTATTATATAAACGCGAACAACAAAGTAATACAATTTCCTAACTAGTAATACAATACAGTATTGTTATCAAGAAAGAGATCGTATACAGTACCACATTTGGTACAATATGATTTTTAGTGCCCATTCATTTGTAT
Source organism: Eilema griseolum (assembly GCA_963662185.1). Classification (NCBI taxonomy): domain Eukaryota; kingdom Metazoa; phylum Arthropoda; class Insecta; order Lepidoptera; family Erebidae; genus Eilema; species Eilema griseolum. The sequence goes on from OY759252.1 coordinate 2,162,860, forward strand.
AACATTTACAGTGTAACGCAAACAGCAATACACTTTATTTTGTTACCGAATGCAACAAAATATGCACTCTGTTCCATAAATGTGAAAAGTTACGGACCGAAACGTGTGCCTGTGTTTATATTGAGCCAACAACGAAAGAATTAAAATGGGCCGGCAGCGAGAGGCGTCATTTTTTTAAATCATGCGAATACTGATGAGAGTTCATGTATTGTGTGCAATTGCAGCTGAAATTGAGAATACGGACTAGATTTCAGTTTGAATATATAAAAACCACCCCCAAACGAGCCCTCGAGCCCTCGAGCCCTTTGTGAAGGCACGTGCCTTCAGAAGAACTCGAACCTACAAAAGAGCTCGAGCCTTCAAAAGAACTCGAACCTTCAAAAGAGCTCGAGCCTTTAGGAATCAAATAATCAATCAAAGAATCAATTTCATTTATTCAGTTTAGGCACATAAAGAGCACATATGAACGTCAAAATTTTACAATTATGTATGTCAAGAAATAATATAAAAATATTAAATAATGTAAAAATAAACCATTGGAAAATGATTCTTTCGCTGGTTCGGTAGATTAGTTCTACTGAGAAGATACCAGCAAGATACTCAGCGAACTACATTAGAACTAGATTATTTTTCTTTTTTAAATTTGTTTTGGTTTACAATTTATTTTGTGCGATCAAGCAAGAGTACTCATCCACTTTATAGTAACCTTTACTCATTAAAGTTTTTTTCACTTCTATTTTAAATTTGTTTAGGAGAAGTCGAACCTTCAAAAGAGCTCAAGACTTCAAAAGAACTCGGGACTTGAAAAAAGCTCGAGCTCTGAAAAAGACTCCTGAGTCGCCGGGCGCCATATAAACGAGGCGAGCCCTGTAAACGAGACCGAGCTGTAGGCAAAGGGACTCGGACGCCTCGAGACTTGTACGTCACTAGCCCAGACTCAGCCTCAGATGCATGACTTGAGTCAACAATAGTGCTCGGAAGACAGCAACTCAGCTCCTATTACGTGGGACTGAATTCAGTGATTGATATAAGATAACCCTCCAGCGATAAAGGCGTGATTATATGTATGTGCATTACGAATAACCAATGTTATTACTTTTGAATGCTTGAGTAAGAAACGGGTTGCACAATAATATCTATTTAATAGCACCTTAGTGCTATTAACATATAGATTAAAGCCTCGGCCTTCCTTATCGAATCTTATGGAAGGCTCGTCTGACTTGTCGCCCAAACCCTTTCGAGCATAATTATGCGATTGAGCAACATTTATCAATTGAAACTTCATTCGCCGTATTTGACTTCCTTAAAAGGAGGACTTCGAGCTTGATATTATATATATTCTGTTAAATAAGGTCTCTGTGGCCTGGTGGTAGTGTATTCAACAGCTACGCGTTCGGTTCCCGCTCAGTACATATATTTGTATGTACAAATTTATGTTTATTTATTTAGGTCTGGGTATTTGCGCACATACGAACATTTATGGCAGTCGTTATGATCTAGTGGGGCCCTAAACAGGGTGAAAGAAAATAGATAGAACTTAGATATCGACAGTTAATTGGAGAGGTCAGATAGGAGTCACTTCATGAAAATATCTAAGTTTATTTGAAGGAGGCAGGACACGTCGCTATTTCCGTCCATATGAGCAGTTAGACTGGAGGAATACCTCCGTCCTACAGAATACCGCGGTCATAGTAACCTCGTATTGTTTTTCCAGCGGTGAGTAGGGTAACCAGAGCTAATTAGAGGGTTTTTGTGCTGTCAGTGGGTAAACCAAAAACATGTCCTACTTTGTCTTCTACACTGACGGCACGAGAGTTTCTCTGTGCTTACAGGGTCGGCAGGACGAGTGCGACTCCCATGGTGCTGTACACATCCTTAGGCCACGGTAACCAGTTTCCATCAGGTGGGCCATGTGCTTGTCTGCCACCCAAGTGGTATAAAAAAATTACTGAATCGCAATTAGACTGAAAACTGAAACTAACTGAGTCTGAAAAAGGCTCAAAGGATGACATACTCAAATTCTAATTCAAATTCTTTATTTCTCAAAATAGAACAACGTAATTGCATCTTTTTGACGTCAATTTATGCTTAAAACTAAGTTTACCACAGCTTCCTAGGTGCTAGTGGAGAAGAAACGGCGTAACAAACTCTACTGCCGCACTACTCTACACTAGTACAACTCAGCTTGATGCATCTTCGCATGCAAACATACAGCCCATGTCAAAATACCCGCTGGACGCCAATAAGTTCGCCTCTTATTGAAAATCATAGCATTTTTATATTTAGTCCGTTAATTTACTGTACCCCGCTAGATGATAAAAACCTGAGGTGCAGTCCAAAAGAAACGGACCACCACTTCCGGTAATATTGAAATAAAAATTGTGGTTCCTACCTTGACGGCCTTAATAGATGCCTTTTCATGCTCCACTTAAAGAACTTGGGACTGTAAAATGAGGGAAACACGTGCACAGACAGAGCATTCCAGCTCTTCATCGTGCAGCAGAGGAAGGAGGCCTCAAACCACTTGGTGTGAGACCTTGTATGTGTGAGTTTGCGAAATGTGGGTGTTATAGTGTGACCACGAAAACTGTACCGCTTCGTTAATACTCGAGTCGTGGCTATCGACCATGATTATTCTACCACCAGCTCTCATTGTGGTATCTCGCTCACCTAATAATTATTCTTTCTTTACAGCGTAATAACTCACGCCGTGAATATCAATGGAACGGTATAGCACTCGCGTTCACACTATAATATACCACTGTCTACCCCTTCAGCAATTCACAGGCGTGAATATAATATTCACGTATGTAAATCTGTAAGGCCGCGTGTTTCCCGGCAGAGTAGAGTTTGTACCACCCCATCTCTTCCCATGCGGTGTCGTACAAGGCGACTAAGGGATAGGGATATTTAACATTAGCCAAATATATACAGCCCAGGCTCAGCCTCAGATGTATGGCTTGAGTCAACAAAGGCGCCAGTAGACGGTAATAGGCTCACCCCCTATCACGTGGGACCGAATTTAATGATTGGTGAAATGTACACTCAAGCTGTGGAATGATCTCCCTGCTGCGGTTTTCCCAAGCACCTACAATATGGGGTTCTTCAAAAGGGACATCAGAAGGTTTCTTCATGGTCGGCAGCGCGAGTGTAACACCCCTGGTGTTGCATACGTCCATAGGCCACGGTAAATACTTCCAAACTTAACGTAAACACTTCCCATCAGGTGGCACGGACCACGGCAAGTATTTACCGTTTGTTAAGTATTTACGGCTTGTCTGCCACCTAAGTGGTATAAAAAAAATGTGGGTGTTAATTCACCTCTGACTAACCCTCCGGGGATAAAAGCTTGATTATATGTATGTATGTATGTAAATCTGTGGCCACATCTAACTTTATGCTACAGCACTACAGGGAATATTCAGATATAAGTACCTCTTTGTAAGCTTCGTTCATAAAAAAGCATGAATAATAAATAGGTTTGCACACTACCATTTAATTGGTCCAGGATTTTATTAGGACCTGTGGGAATCAGTGCCCTGATCCTGGGAAAAACCTTTGTGTTTGTAATCTACAGGACCCCTGTGGGAATTGTAAAAATATATTACTTTTTGTGGTACGTAATTAGATTTGAATTGACTGATTTTTGATTTGCTACTTTACATGCATAGGTAACACAATATTCCTATGGGGCTAATCAGAGTGCCCCTTTGAGCAGTAATTTCCCACTTCCTGTTTATTCCTGTTTATTTATCAAGTAGAGTATCTGAAGTAATTACGTAATTAATGCGCTTGACTTTAAAATTACTTTCTCAACACAGTATGACGCGTTTTGCTCAAATTTCCTAATGTTGCTGTGGCCTTCAACTATGTACTTATATGTTTTTTTTACAACTTTGGTGGCAGACAAGCACACAGCCCACCTTAGACACGTGGTTGGACGAAATGCACGAGTGCAACACCAGGGGAGTCACATTCGCACCGACGCTGTAAGAACAGAAACTACTTACTATACCGTCAATGCAATAGACAAAGTAGGACAAGCAACAGTCTTCCCATTGGCAGCGCAAAAAATTCCCCATATAGCAGACGAATTGATATCCTGCTTTATAAAGAACCTTGTAACAGGATAATGCAAAATAAAGTTAAGTCCAAACCTGACATCGAATGTAAGTCTTCATGATCACACGATTTTTTTTACAATTCGACCATAGAAACTGTATTAGCAAAAATGACAATAACCACACAAACACACACATACTCACACAACGTATCTAACGTTATGGTCTCAAAAATACAGAATTTATACCAAGTATTTTCCTGTCAGTTACGACTGTGAAAAATGTACATTATTTTATCTGTGGTTCTCACATTTAACCATGAATTAGTACCAGCACATACATCATTACGTAACATCCCCAACTTTTCACATTTACCATAGTTTTGCAAACGCTCGCGACATAGACTCACTAACTTTCCACCCTCCATATCCAAAATGTGCTAACTACATTAAAGCTCAAACGAAAACCTACCTTTACACTAAAACATATGATTCACTATCAACTGATTTGTAACATGAAAGGGTCTTTTAGAAACAAATTACGTTTTTACAACACATCGTGAGATGAAAAGTTGGCGGGTTTGGGAAAAAGCGAGATTCTGTGCTCTATCATGATTTTCGGCTTTCGACTTCCTGTCTTATCTAATGAGTTTTAACTGAGATTGTACTTGCAGTTTGTTTCTCCTTTTTATGGCGATGAAAATGAATGTAGTGATAAAGACTGATGAGATGTCGGCGAAACAACGTTGGAATGCCGACAAAATTGTCGACGAGTACTGACAAATGTCGGCGAAATTCCGCTTAAGGTTGTATTGCCGGTGTAAAGTCAGTTGATTGCTTTTGTGATATGCCGTTACAATTTTTATTATGATTATCTCGTAATTTTTTTTTATGAAATCAGTGCTGTTATTCTAGATATGAAAGATGATGACATTGCTGCCTAAAAGGCGGGGATTAAGTACTGATATCTTGAGATGGGAAAATTTATAGTCCAGGTTTCCAATCTTTATATGGAGTAAGTATATACTATTGAAGCTGAAAATAAATATTTGATTTGACTAATATTAAGTAGTTGCCAATATAGGAAACAAAAAAAGAGTGAAAAATGAGGCTCTTCGTGACTCTCTAAACATCAATAGCTGCAAAGGCGAACTTATGGCCCTAAAATTTTGATAAGACCCCAGAAACTCGTAATATAACAATAGAATTAATATTCGAATCTAATAGCTGCTTATTGAAATGCATATTATACCAAATATAGAAATCAATCAAATCCATAACCATTTCTATCGTCTATGCAATATTGCCAAAAAAGAACAGTTATTTTTATCAAACACACGCTCAATAAAGCTCGTGTACGAACGAAACGGAATATTGTAACTCTCAATGCCAAAGTACCTTTGTGTGCATTAAAAACTGTAGCTTTTACAAAAATATTGTGAGTCGCAGTGCCTCCCGACAAAACTATACGAAATAAAATTACACAAGCTTTGTTATATTGGCTTTGGGTTCCGTACTCATGATTAATTTTACACTATGATTAATTGAGATATGATAGTGCTATACAAACATAATTTAGTTAAAGAACATAAATGATGATTTTTGGCTTAGCAGAATATGGAGAAAAATATACTTTATATAATATTTTTGAATGTGACGCAGTTCCATTCCTTACGTCCTACTGACTCCGAGTCCCTAAGGTTCAAAATGATATCCACTTCACTTTTTTTTTTCAATATAGCTTTTTATGCCATTTTTCATGTGTTTACACATGCATTTTTCTAAAATTTAAGTACATATCTACACCGTTACATAATTCACCTTTAATAAAATCACTCTGTAGATAATAGCGTCAACATCAGACTTAATTATACTAAGAAACTTCAGGTCATCTGCATACATTAAAACTTGAGAAAATATGAAGCAATCTGAAGTGTCATAAAGTAATTAAATAAAATTGGTTCCAAATGTAAACCCTGAGGAACTCTTGAAGAAATATTCTTTGGACTTGAATGATAGCCATTAACTTCAATAAAAAATGGCCTATCTTTTCGATACTAAGTTAAGTTAGGCTTTTGTTGAATAACAATTCCATGGGCACAGTAACTTTTGATTAGGATTCCATGAGAAACTTTGTCAAAAGCCTTGCTGTAATCTGTATATATTACGTCAGCTCAATGATCCGAATCTATGGCTTTTGTTATGAACTCAATGAAGAAGACAAGATTTATATTTGTTAATCTAAGTGCGGAGAAATCGATGCGATGGTGGTCTAAGTACTAGTGGTTCTGAATATGAGAACAAATAATTGATAAAGATTTCTGCTAAGATTTCTGCTAATGAACACTGGATTGAGTAAGGTTGTGATTTGAGATTTTTAATGCATGAGAAAATATCAATAAAATTTAAATTAAGTTACCTAATCAGTTCATATTTGGAGTGGGATTCTTAGTGATAGTGCATGTAATAATTAGTTATGTTGATTAATTTTATATTTTAAACGATATACGAATAATTATATTATTACCTATACTTTTGGATGTGGCTCAAAATTAGATTGCAAAAATATGGATACATACACATACATATAATCACATCTCTATCTCCAAAGAGTTAAGCAGAGGTGAATTAACACCCACAATTCACCAATCATTGAATTCAGTCCCACGTAATAGGGGATGAGCCAATTGCCGTCTTCGGGGTACTATTGTTGACTCGAGCCATATATGTTAACCTGAGTCTGAGCTGAATATATTTGTCGGATGTTAAACAGCCCTATCTCTTAGTCGCCTTGTACGCCACCGTATGCTGGGAAGGGATGAGGTGGCCCAAACTCTACTCAGTCGAGAACCACGCGGCAACAATATAACCTGACTGATAATGGCAACTAAAATAAAAATTTACAAAATCAAAATCTCAGAGTTATATTTAAAGAATATGACAGTAAATATTAAAAATTTACCGGCAGAGTATCTCCCCTATCTCTATCTCAACCCATGCGGTGTCGTACAAGGCGACTAAGGAATAGGGCTGTTTAACTTCAGGCAGATATATACAGCTCAGACTCAGGCACAGATACAAGGCTCAGGTCAACAATAGTGTCCGGAATACGGCAATAGACTCACCCCTTATTACGTAGGGACCGAAAACAAACCTATGCTTGATAAATGCATCAGTTTATGTATATATTAAAGTTTTACGAATCGTACATACATTTCTAGCTCTGTTGGTTTTATCTCGTCACTCACGGGACCCTAACAAAGCGACTGGGCACTGGAGCATACGGTTTTCAATCAACGAAAACTGTATTAGTTCGTTTGCAGGTTGCAGGTCGACGACTCCACGCCCTGTGTTTTTATTGTGATATAAATGTTTGATCGGATTTTGATGACAGGTAATAATTTTTAAGCCTAAGCTGCCTTAAGCCACGTGGTTCAAGGCAGAGTAGAATTTGAACCACCCCATATCATCCAATGCGGAGTCATACAAGGCGACTAAAGGATAGAGTTGTTTAACATCAGACAGATACAGCCCAGACTCAGCCTCAGATGTATGGCTTGAGTCCAAAAAAGTGTCCGGAAGACGGCAAATCAAATCAAATCAAATCAAATCAATTCAAATCAAATTCATTTATTTGCTAGGCAATAGGCTCACCCCTCAATACATGGGACCGAATTTAATGATTGATGAAATGTGGGTGTTAATTCACCTCTGCTTAACGTTTCGGGGATAAAAGCGTGATATGTATGTAATAATTTTTGGAAAATTTGAAATTCCTGGTTTAGTGGACGAAAACTAAAAGCATTACTTTAGGAATAAATTAAAGTTCACTCTACAAAGTTATATTTTATTAAATAATGATCGTTAGTTCCTTTTTTAACTATTACAGTTCCATTTAGACATTAACTTTGACTGATAAAATCATTAAAAACTAACATTTAATTTAATTTTTAATACAATTACTATACATTTAAAACTACTAGAAAATCTAGCCAAAAACATAGGCAATGATCTAAATAGGTCAACAACTTACATATCTATAACATCTATACTAAATGGTAATAATCAAAATTAATAAATAAAATATCACATAATTGAATAAAATACAGACACAAGAACTGTTCATCTGATATTAAATATAAAAATATAATTTAACAACTCCCTGTGTTATTAATATGCAAGTAAATACCCGCGGGTAGGTCCTACCTAAACACATTAATAAATAATAAATGTTTAAGGGGTTTTGTAATCCTCAAAGGACAACTTAATTTATTTCGTATACTGTTAAGCATTAGATGAAATATTTTAGTAGTACTAAAGTGCTGGGTAGATTGGATATATGCTCTTTTTTATTTTTTTTATTTACTCTTGAAGAAGGTTCACAGTCTAATTACAAAATTTTAAAAACAATAATGTATAGGTATAAATATTGCTATGGGAAGAGATGGGGTGGCCCAAATTCTACTCTGCCGGGAACCACGCGGCGACCGGGAATGTGGTGTCGTATAAGGCGACTAAGGGATAGGGCTGTTTAACATCAGACAGACATATCAGGCTTGACTCAACTATAGTGTCCGATATACGGCAATAGGCTCACCACCTATTACGAGGGACCGAATACAGTTATTAGTGAAATGTGGGTGTTAATTCACCTCTGCCTAACCCTCCGGGGATAAAGGCGTGATTTTATGCATGCATGTATGTAATATTGCTATTTGAAATGCGTGCGTTGCGAAGTATGTGTGGAGTGACCTTGAAAAATAGCGAGATAGAAGAGCGATGTGGAGTGATAGAAGATGTAGTGATGAGAATTAAGAGAGGAATGTTAAGATGGTTCGGTCATGTTGAGAGAATGAATGAAAGAAGACTCACGAAACAGGTGTATGAGGCGAGTGTGGATGGTACCGTCGGAAGTGGAAGACCTAGGCGCACATACCTGGACCAAATCGAGGAAGTTTTAGAAAAGGCCAGGTCAAGAGTACCATTAGCCGACGATCATGTACGTAGAATGTAATGAGAGAGAATGAAGCGAGAGTAGTATGTCAGAATCGTAGCAAATGGAAATTCGTGATCTCTGCCTACCCCTATGTGAGACAGACGTGATTTTATGTATGTATGTAATATTGCTAACAATAAGCCTCCATAGTTATGTAATTAATGTGGTGGTTTGTAGAGGTTACTAGTGACTCTGGCTCCGGATTGCTCCTGGTGCAGAGGCTGGCCATCGCGATCCAGCGTGGAAACGCAGCAAGTGTGATGGGCACCTTTGCACCTGGAGAGATCAGGGGAGGGTTATTCGATTGGTCTTGACATCGTATTATTTATTTAGCATTATAAATATTCTACAACATTTTACACAACACTATCTAGACCCATGGTAAGCATAGCTTAACCAGCTTGTGTTATGGAATCTAGAATGCGGATAAACATACTTAGATACTTTTTTTGTAAATACATACATATTATACATAAAAACACCCAGACCAATACATATTCGTGCATACAAATATTTGCACTGAGCAGGAATCAAACCCGCGCCTCCTGTGTAGCAGTCAAACGTTCTACCGCTACGCCACAGAGGCCGTCACATTGTGTAATTTGTTATTGAAATATTACCTATTAATTATTGTTATTATTATTATTATTATTTATATATTGTTATATATTCGTATATAATAATTTATTAATTAATTTATGCATTACAGCTTAAAGCGATAATGAAGCTGGTACCTATGCATACATTTTTTTTATGATGCATTCCTCGAAGAGCAATTATTCGAATAGCAATGATTCGAATAGCAAAGATACCATTCCTCGAAGAGCAATGATTCGTATTTTAGATCATTGCTCTTCGCGGCATAAAAATAAAACTAAATTTTATTCCTCGAAGAGCAGGTGTTTCTAAGTAGCTGATAGAGTAGAGAGAATTATTTAGCTCGAATTTAATAAAAATATCGATAAAATCATCAACTCGTTTATTTTTCAAATAATAATTGAATACTACAGTGGAGCCGAATCCTAAAGTTACGTATGACGTAATATGTCAATTTGGTATAACTAGTGTTTTTAGAGTTATGATAATGTATATCTTTTGTTTGTAATTAATTAGGGAGGTATGGTATTATTTAGTTTTGATTGGAAAAGAAATAGCGGTAACAAGGTTATAGCGGCCTGTGGTTGAGTTCTCATACGTAACTTTAGGATTCGGCTCCACTTTACATGTAAATATGAATGATGAATCATTAACATTAATTTACTGTTGTGCTTATTATAATATGTCTAAATCACTGTTTCTTTGATGTTTACAAGATATATATAAATCATTCCATTTTTTTACAAGTTTATGTAATATTAAATCAATCTTTTACAGATCTTTCATTATTTGAATATAGCCTAGGATATTAATTAAGACGTTGACAGTATTGTTACTAAATCAGTCTTTAGAATATCACTACATAATTATTATAAAACAAAGTCGCTGTCGCTGTCTGTCCGTCCCTATGTATGCCGAAATCTTCAAAACTACGCAACGGATTTTGAAGCGGTTTCTTAATAGATAGAGTGATTCAAGAGGAAGGTTTATATGTATATTACATGCATAATATTGTAGAGAAACACTGATATATTTAGAGATATGCAGCGGGCACGGGATCAGAAAATATGGCGGTACTAAGTTTGCCGGGTCAGCTATAGTCTGTTTTTTTTTATCTCAGATAATAAATTGACAAGTGCAAATGTCAAATTGCGAAATAATGATACCAGCTTTGTGTTTAGTGGTGCACTCGAAACTATCGGTTATTTGTAAATAATAAACCAGGTGAAAATTAATGGGTAATGCCTGCTATCAAACTTCGTCGAACTTTTTAATCTCAATCGGGTTTTTCTCTATATTTAAATTAAATTAATTAATTTTTTTATGATATAAATTTTAAATTTCAGTTGTTTAAGCTTGAAATGGCGCCCAATTTGCGTCACTTGGGTTTTCATTGTAAAAATCTTACTTAAAGCTTCATAAGTTTCATTTAATCGATCTGCAGAGACTATCGATAGAGATGACGATATACTAGTGTAAGTTTTTGAAAGGGTTATGTACAATAAATTAGAAAATTTTCTGACATCATGTGACATCCTAAAGAATGAACAATTTGGGTTCAGAAAACCTAACTCTACGACCCTAGCATGCTTCTCACTAACTAAACAGGTAATGGAAAGTCTTAATGACAAATCTAAAATAGTAGGTCTTTTCCTAGACATGTCCAGGGCTTTTGATTTTGTCTGTCATGAGACCCTATTAAATAAGCTTTCTTGCTACGGTATCCGTGGAAATGCGAATGAATGGATCAGGAGTTACCTTACGGAGAGAGTACAAAGTGTTGAAATATCAAGAATTTGTAAATTTGATCAGAAAGTGTTTAGATCTGAATATAAACAAAATAATTATGGCACCCCCCCAAGGGAGTATACTAGCACCGTTACTGTTCTTGACGTACATCAATGACCTCCCTGACGCAACTAATAAAAATTGTATATTATTTGCAGACGATACGACACTAATAATTAAGGGTGACAATAAAACAAATTTAGAAAATGAAATATACAATGCACTTAATGATATTACAAATTGGTTGAAGCAAAATAATTTAGAAATAAATATGGCCAAGACAAATATAGTTCAATTCCAAACAGTAAACTCTAACCCTCCCAAACTTCAAATATGTTTTGAAAACTGTAAGCTCTCCAATACAAATGAGTGTGTATTTTTAGGCATAACGTTGGATCAGTTTTGTAGCTGGAAACCACACATAGAGAAAGTACTACATAAAATAGACCGCTTCGTCTTTGTATTGAAAAAAATTAGACAAACTGTTACTCTTGAGGCAGCTATTACAGCCTATCACGCGTACGTATCTTCAATAATAAGATATGGTCTCATAATCTGGGGTAATTCCGTAGATGTCGATCGAGTCTTCAAAGCACAAAAAAAATGTATTCGTGCAATGTGTGGGGCAGACTTTCTCGATAGTTGTAGGCCATCGTTTAAAAGACTCAAAATACTGCCTCTACCATGTCTCTATATTTTAGACATATGTGTTTTTGTGAAAAAACATAAAGAATTGTTTGAAAAGTTCAGCGATAGAGAAAACAGTCGAACTCGGCATAAGAATAAATTATGTTTACCTTTGATAAGGCTAGAGTTATTTAAGAAAAATGTGTATTGTATGTGTGTAAAAATATATAATCATTTGCCGAACAATGTTGCTGAACTACCTGTAAGATTATTTAAAAGGACACTGTTTGAAATGTTATTAAATAAAAATTATTATGACGTACATGAATATTTAAATGACAAATTTATAGAATGGCCCTTGAATATAAATAATGATGTTAATTAATAATAATAATAAATAGATAATGGTAATGATTATAGATTTAATGTAGATTTAAGAAATTGACAAATGTGTTAAATTTGCACGCCATCACATGGCAGAATATGAGCAAACTACACTATGTTTTTATACCACCTCTATACACCATGTTCTAGCAAATAAATGAATTTGAATTTGAATTTGAATTTAAGAATCTGAAAACTGTAGGTATGTAAATTACAGAATTTTTATTTTTTGGTACTCTAATTTAAATTTAAAATTTAAATATAGAGAAAAACCCGATTGAGACTAAAAAGTTCGACGAAGTTTGATAGCAGGCATTACCCATTAATTTTCACCTGGTTTATGATTTACAAATAGCCAATAGTTTCGAGTGCACCACTAAACACAAAGCTGGTATCATTATTTCGCAATTTGACATTTGCACTTGTCAATTTAGTATCTGATATAAAAAAAACAGACTATATCTGACCCGGCAAACTTAGTACCGCCATATTTTCTGATCCCGTGCCCGCTGCATATCTATAAATTTATCAGTGGTTCTCTACAATATCATGCATGTATTATACATATAAACCTTCCACTTGAATCACTCAATCTATTAAGAAAAACCGCTTCAAAATCCGTTGCTTAGTTTTGAAGATTTCGGCATACATAGGGACGGACAGACAGCGACAGCGACTTTGTTTTATAATAATTATGTAGTGATATTCTAAAGACTGGTTTAGTAACAATACTGTCAACTTCTTAATTAATATCCTAGGCTATATTCAAATAATGAAAGATCTGTAAAAGATTGATTTAATATTACGTAAATTTGTAAAAAATGGAATGATTTATATAAATCTTGTAAACATCAAAGAAACTGTGATTTAGACATATTATAATAAGCACAACAGTAAATTAATGTAAATGATTCATCATCCATATTTACGTGTAAAGTATAGCCGAATCCTAAAGTTACGTATGAGAACTCATCCACAGGCCGCTATAAACTTGTTACCGCTATTTCTTTTCTAATCAAAATTAAATGATACCATACCTCCCTAATTAATTACAAACAAAAGATATACATTATCATAACTCTAAACTAAAGTTTAGATATACATTATCATAACTCTAAAAACACTAGTTATACCAAATTGACATATTACGTCATACGTAACTTTAGGATTCGGCTCCACTGTAGTATTCAATTATTATTTGAAAAATAAACGAGTTGATGATTTTATCGATATTTTTATTGAAATCGAGCAAAATAATTCATATTAGTACCACATCTCTATCAGCTACTTAGAAACACCTGCTCTTCGAGGAATAAAATTTAGTTTTGTTTTTATGCCGCGAAGAGCAATGATCTAAAATACGAATCATTGCTCTTCGAGGAATGGTATCGTTGCTATTCGAATCATTGCTATTCGAATAATTGCTCTTCGAGGAATGCATCTACCCACATTTAAAATTGTATTGTCAAATATTGTAGCATTTTTTTTTTAAATCTTTATTTATTTTGGGGTTTTGATCTAGTAAGGATATGCCAACCCTATCGTACCTTAATTCCTAGTGGACAGTCTTACATTATTTGTTACAGTCTAGGTAGTACACTTATTAAAGGGAATCATTGCTGAACTATTGTAATCAGGTGACATAGTTTTTGGGCGGCTTCGGAGCTTGGATAACTCATAATACTTTGTATTAGACCCACATCCAGAGTATTTACTTTTAATTCGTGGAGCAGAGCCACACGCTCTCTTTTATTCCGGTTACAATCCATCAGCAAATGTTGCACATCTTCAATTTTATGGCATACAGGGCAGTTAGGCGAATCAGCTTTTCTCATAAGATATGCAAACTTTGCTGATGGATAGTGACCAGATCTAATTCTAAAGGCTAACTTAATATAATGTCTGCTCAATCGAGCATCATCAAACCAAGGCACCTGAGGAGGTACTACCTGAATAGACTTATACCAGATACCTTTGCCTATGAATGTATGGTTAAAATGCGAGACCCACCCCTCGTAACAGATTTTTTTAACTTTTGGTATTAATTCCCAATGGTCAGGTAGATAATTTATATCAGAGCCGTTTACAGATGCTACCTTAGCTATCCGGTCAGCCTGTTCGTTTCCCGTAAGGCCGATATGCGCTGGAACCCATTGCAATCTAATATCTTTACCACTATTATTTAATAAAATAATAGATTTTAAGATCTCATAGGCTAACGATGCACCTCTGCATCAAGAGACGCATCGAGCCATATGCTGCAAAGCACTCTTACTGTCCGAAAAAATAACTATTTTGTTAAAATTTTGATACTTTACGTTAAGATAAGGCTTGATATATTGCAATCAGCTCCAGCGACATAATGCATGCCTCACGGTTGACTTTAAATCCAGCCTCATAGTTTAAACTTTGATCATAGAAACCAGCCCCCAAACCACCTTCGCTTTTAGACCCGTCCGTAAATATTTTATGCCATTCGTTGTAAGTACTGTTTAATTCTGCTACTACGTTATTCAACAATGAATTAGGCTCGTAACAATTTTTTGGGTATTGAATACATTCTAGGTTTATTCGAATATATCTTGTAATTTCGATATTTGATACCCATACGTCCAAAGAAAACATACCCAGAAGTTGGACTGAATTAATATTGAATTGACTCACATCTCTGAAAGTTTTTATAAGCAGCGGCTTTCTTTTATTCGCCCAATACCTGTTATTAGAAAGGTCGCTTAAGTTTGAGACTAGGGTAACAGTTTGATTCCCATTCCATGATGCCATCTTCAAACTATACTTATAAGCTAAGAATTGCCTTCTCAAAAATAGTGGCACTAAATTTAATTCACTTTCTATTACATGGATTGGTGTGCTTTTAATGAAACCTTCTACGATTCTTAATGCCTGGTTTTGCACTCTATCAAGTTTTAATAAATGTGTTTTCGCACAACAATCATAGATGAATGATCCGTAATCCATTCGACTTCTTATCAGACTAATGTACAACCTACGCATGTGTTTTGTGTGCACTCCCCAACTACTACCAGCCAGAACCTTTAAAATATTCAAATATTTAGAACACTTGGCAATAGTTTCATCAATGTGCTGACCCCATCGCAAACCTCTGTCCAACCGCATACCTAAGTATTTAGCACAGTCTGATAGAACCAAATTTTGTTCTCTTATTTTCAATACGGGTGTTAATCTTCTACGACCTCTGCCATATACACAGTAATTAGATTTATTGGGCGATAATTCTAAACCAAGTTCACTCAAACAGGACACTATAGAATTTAAGTCCTTTTGCATGTATCTTTCACACTTTTTTATATTCCTGTCCTTAATATATAAAACAGAATCGTCTGCGTACTGTGACCATGTTACTTTTAAAGGTAATTTGTTAATCTTATGTGTGATTAAATTAAAAGTAAAGGAGACAGAGGGTCTCCCTGTGCCAAGCCTCTATTAGTACACCTTGTAATTGTACAATTACTACTGCTATCTAGATTAATATTTAGTTGTCTTTCACTTAGAAACGACCACATATAAGTACATATTTTCGATCCTATATTAAGCTCATCTAAAATATTTGTCGCGGCCTCTATTGACACATTGTTATATGCATCTTGAATATCTAAAAAACATGCTAAAGTGGGATAATTTTCAGTGAAACCTATTTGTACGTACGTAACCAACCGAGATATTGCATCTAGACAGGAATGTGCTTTCCTAAAACCGACAGTATTCTGTGAAAATATATTTTTCCTTTCAGCATACCATTCCAAGCGCTTGTACAACATTAGATGGAATGTTTTGCATAAACAAGAAATTAGAGATATAGGTCTAAGTTTAAGCTCCGTGGAATTATTATTTAGTTTTGGTATAGGTGTTACCTTTTTTTTTTTTTTTTTTTTTTTTTTTTTTTTTTTTTTTTTTTTTTTTAATAATCTCTCTTATATAATTTACTTCAACTAGAGGAAAATATCCAATTTAAATTAATAAACATTCTGTACCTTATTTATCTATCATTTTTATATAACATGTAAACTAAAGTAATAAGATATAAACTAATATTTACAAGAATATAAAATAGGATACAAAAGGATCAAATTAAGCATCGAAGAATTCCTCCCCATCGATGTCGACTGGTAATGTGCCCAAAAGGCTGGCGGCATTGCCCCGTTGGATGGCAATGCCAATCCGTTGCGCGAAAAAGAGGCCAGCCCTTTGGTCACGCGAAGCATCGACCAGTCGTTTTGCTATTTCTTTGTATAGCGACCGTGCGCTTGGACCCCACGAACCCAGCGTTTCAACCCCAAACGGCTCAAATATGTAATTGTTTGTAATGTTATCATATTTTCGCCGTTTGAGGGTCTCAGCAGATGCCGCAGCAGCACAGGCGCAATCCGTCGTACTTGGAAGATGGGAAGGGGCAAGGGTGTCGACGCATGTTGCGTCCCACACCAAAGGCCTACCCATCTTCCAAGGCACTAAAGACATACCGTCCGGTCTCTTGCCATCGTTGCGCACCAAGCCAACTGGTTCAAGTATAGCTGGAACACCAGCGGTGACAAGAGCCCGGCGGATAATGTCATTTAAATGTGCATGACGTGACATGCGGCCTGCGCTCCTGCCGCATGATAGGCCGTGATGCCCAAGGCTGTCGACTGCCTCACCACAGTGACATCGATGAGGAGAAACACAGGGAGCACCCAAACGAAGACAGGCTGCAATTCTAAACGTTAATGTTCTGAACGTTCTTGATGGGGGACCGCACCGGTATTCAACACATCATTGTATATTTTAAGCAAAAATAATTTAGCTTCATTAGGAATATTATAAATCATGGAGTAAGAAATTCCATCCTCGCCTGGTGCCGAATCCTTTTTCTTAAGGCAATTTTGAAGTTCCTGTAAACTAAAACTTTACTCCAATTCGGAGTTTCGTGACACAAATGTAGGCATTATATTTTGTACGTAATCGGGGGTGAGGGACTCTAATAATCGTTTTTGTTTATCAGCTGAAGGATAGTTTTTTGTCGTTCCGTACCACTCCTCTCCTCCTCTCTATCCACCTCATACGGCGCCACATCTCGGGAGCATTGTAGCATTTAAAAAATATAACTTTATAACCGCCAATACAAATAAACCTTTGAGAATGCCGTAATGCGAAACCGGTCAAGGGAAAAATAAAATATAGTGGAGAAGATCAAAGTGTCTTATTCAATAATATAGGTAAGTAATTACAACGTCACAAGTGTTAATAACACATGAATTCTCTAAATATTGTAACTAAGAGACAATCTTAAACAGACAACATTATTGGCCCCAACGTTTGACACATATGAATAACACAATCAGGGGGTTACTGCTGTCTCCGGGCCAAACAGTATGTCTTAATGATAGTGGATATTTCTTTGTTATATATACATAAACCCACGCCTATATCCCCGAAGGGGTAGACAGAGGTGCTAGCACCCACATTTCGCCAGTTTATGTTTAGGTCCCAATGTAATAGGTGGCGAGCCTATTGCCATTAACCGGGCACTTATAAATCTGCGATGAATACACACATAACTTCGAAAAGCATCGAATAATCATTGGTGTGTGCCTTGGTAAACCTGGAATCGAACCCGAGACCTCGTCTCAGCAGTCCATTACCCATACCACTAGGCTACCGCGTCTAGATAGCACAAGTTAATATGACTTCACATCGCCTTATCTTAAGCTGAAAGCAAAACTCTTAGGAAAGAGGGTCACTATTTCAAGCACCAAAACGTTACAATAGTGGCCTTCAGCTTGACAGCTTCATCGCATACTATTTCATGCCTCCGCTTTTGTTTGATTTACAATACATCATTAACCCGACAAACGATAACAGTTCAATTCCAATCTATAAAAGTAAAGAATGAGATTTTATTATTTTAAGAGATCATAGTAGGCTACCTGGACGTTTCCAAAACATAGTTACATAACACCAACATTTGTAGAAGTGTGCCAAACGTCTGGCATATAGCCAATTGCCAAGGTCATGAACTTGTATGCCGAATTTATAGTGTCACATTTGCGTAACTGGGGATCCAGGACGAAAATAGTGCGAGAAGAAAAATTGTGTTTCTGTGTGCCTAGAATTGTGTTTGATAAAGTTGATATTATTTTTCGAGTTTTCTCTTTGATTAGTTTGTATTATGTACAAGATAGATTAAGTAATCAGTCCAAACAGATAGGTACCTTTCATTCTTGATACTTGAAATTGTTTTTTTTTATACAACTTAAGTGACAGACAAGCACACGGCCCACCTAATGGAAAGTGTATATACTATAAACGTGTGTAACACCAGTGGAGTCACGTCCGTGCTGCTGACCCTGTAAGAACAGAGATTTTCTGTGCCTTCAGTGCAGAACAAAAAATCAGGACAAGCCTTTGGTCATCCCACTGACAGCACAAAAACTCTCCAGTGAGCTCTGGCTACCCTACTCACCGTCGGGAACACAACACGAGGTTATTATAGCCGTGGTATTCTGTAGGGTGGAGGTACTTCCCCAGTCAGACTGCTCAATTCGGAAGGGAATACCGTCGTGTCCTACCTCCTAAAAATTTAAGATTAAGGTAAATTTAAGAACAAGTAAAATACATAAAGACTTCAAGAGGTCAAGAAACAATCTATATTCGTAGCGGGTTATAAAAATTCTGTTACTAAAGTTGGTGTTACTGCGGTTTCCCCAAGCAACTACAATATGGGGTCCTTCAAGAAGGGCATTAGAAGGTTTCTCCACGGTCGACAACAAGAGTGTTACTCCTCTGGTGTTGCATACCTCCATAGGCCACGGTAACCACTTCCTATCAAGTCGGCCGTGTACTTGTCTGCCACCTGAGTAGTATAAAAAATGAAGTCGATTTCCCTGGAAAACACAAGGAACTTCCTGAGATTGGAAGGCTAGAAGACAGTCGCAACCATAAAAGCCGTAATAGTAGTAAAACGGTAAAGGGTGCTGGGATCCGCGGCGAAAACCTTAGATTCAACTGGAAGCAATGCTAAGATGATTATGACAGCCAGACTTCAAAACACTTCGAGCTCAAAACATAAGCTAAGTCAGGTTTGTTTGACAAAACATCACTCTTTTCAGGAATACCATTTCAAGAATACCTTCCACAACATGTATCACAAAATTAAAGACAAAATAAGATCACATCAAATGTTCTTCAAAATAAGGTCTTGATCTCGACATTTGGACAGCGGTCTCGGGCTACACCTCTCTTGGGATTGTCCAACGTTGCATCCAATATATATCGTTCGACGTATCTACCAAAAGGCAATTTATTTAACCTTACAACCGACCATTATCTCTCATATCAGTATGTAAATCAGGGTCCCGTTTTAGAAAATTCTCGGCAACACGCATTTGTTTTCGAAGGGATTACTTCAAGGTTTTAGGGTAGGCCGAAAAACGTAACAGACTTAATAGAATTACTTGTAATCCTGTGTGACGCCGCATTGTAATACCCTTAATTGCTTAATCTTTAAATATCCCTATTCTGATTTATACGGCGTATGGTTGGGACCGAATTGAAAATATGTTAGGGTAATGAAATGTCTTTATTTGTGAAACATAGGTACACAGAGATCTTAAGAGGTATTAGGCTCACTATGTTTTGCCACTTGGGCATACAAATTAGATTTAGTGCAAGCAACACTTGGCCAATTATCATAGTGTCATAATATCACAACTGTATATTGTTGTAGTATAAAACAATAATACCAAACATGCAATACTGTTTAACAATTCAAAATATTTCTGGGAATAAAAAATGTCAAGTAAATAAATGTCAAATTGCGATTACAAATTAAAGTATAAAAGAAATACATACAAAAAATAATAAAATATCAAAGTCAACATAGTCAAAGAATGTCAAATTATGATTACAAATTAAAGAATAACAATAATTAATAAAATATCGTTTATATTGAATTGTCATTTAGGAATCCATCTAGTGTATAGTAGCATTTGTCAATTAATAATGATTGTAGCATGATTTTAAACTTAAGTACAGGCAATGATTTTATTTCCTTAGGAATTTTATTAAAAATTTTTGGGGCCATACCAAATATACTTTTGTCCATAAGGGCTGTTTTACAATTTACATTGCACAGTTTTTCGACATATTGTCGGCGTAGTGGGCCCCTTCTAACCTCCGATACTAGTTGAAAATGTCTGGGATTGGTTTTAACAAATGTTGCTGTTTCCAATATATACAGTCCCGTTAGAGTAAGCAATTTGTGGTTTTTGAAGTAAGGTGCACAGCTATCCGTCATTCTCAAACCCCACATGGACCTAATACATCTTTTTTGCATTCTGAATACACATTCAATATTAGTTGAATGCCCCCAGAATATAATGCCATATCTCAGGATGGATGCCACTAGCCCGTGATATGCCATTAGAAGTGAATCTTGACTCACTTTCTTTGATAGTTGTAGAAGTGCATACGAGGCCTGGCTCAGTCTCTTGCATAACTCTTCTACTTGCGGCTTCCAAGTGAGTTGGTTATCAATTGTTACGCCTAAAAATTTGATTTTTGTAGTTTCCTCTATTTTAAAATTATCAAATGTAACATTTATATTCGGAATACTACTTCTTTGGTGGAAATGCATTACCTTAGTCTTGTTAAGATTTATTAGTAAATTATTCTTGTTCAGCCAAGTGATAATATTAGAGAGAGATATATTTATTTTATTTTGATATTCATCAGGTTCATCACATCTTACTACCGCTGTGCTATCATCAGCAAAAAGAACCATGTTACTATCTGTAGTTTTTGGAAGATCATTTATGTATATAAGAAATAACAACGGTCCAAGAACGCTGCCTTGTGGCACGCCATATTTAACCACTCGTGGTTCCGAGAGGTGTAAGATTTCTAGATTGTTTTTTGGACATATTCTAGAAATTTCTGTATATTGAATTCTGCCACTTAAGTAGGATTCCAGGAGTTTCAGAACATTTCCTCGGACTCCATATCCATGCAGTTTTTTCAGTAGAATGTTATGGTCAACATAGTCAAAGGCTTTTGTCATGTCCGTGTATATGGCACAGACAGGTATGCGTTTGTCAACAGAGTCCATGACCTGAGTTAAAAAATCAAAAATTGCCATATTAATAGTACAATTTTTTCGGAAACCCTTTTGTTCGTGGCAGAATAAATTATACTTGTTAAAATACTTAGTGATAAAATGATAAATTAATTTTTCAAAGATTTTTGAAAAAATTGAAATTTTTGCAATAGGTCTATAGTTTTTTAATTCAGTTTTATCTTCCTTCTTATGAATGGGTTTAATTATAACACATTTCAGACTCTCAGGGTATACTCCATTTGCAACACTTAAGTTAAATATGTGCGCCAGTGGGGGAGCTACTATATTTATTATATATTTAACTACCTTGGTCGATATACCGTCAAAACCAACTGTACTGGTATTCTTGAGTTCATATGTAGCTCTTATAACATCACTTTCTAGAATAGGTTGCATAAAAAATGAGTGCAATGTCAAACTTTCAAAATTGTGAGTATTACATAATTCAATGTCACATTTACTTTCGATGTCATCTATAAAATGGTTATTAAATTCATTTGCAATGTCTTCAGGATTAGTTAGTAATAAGTCATTATTTTTAATTGTCATAATTGTTTCCTTAGGCAAACAAAATTTCGATTTATTAATTACTTGCCAAGTAGCTTTAGATTTATTCTGTGATGTATTTATAAAATGGTTATTTTGCGCTTTTTGTGTTAGTCTAATTATTTTTCTATAAAGAGTACTGTAATTTTTAAAAGCAATTTTATTTTGTTTGTTTGGATTTTGTCTAAAGGTCCATAGTAATTGACGCTGTTTTTGACTGCATTTTTTTATACCTCGGGATATCCATTTACATTTCTTATTAGTTTTTATGGTAATGGCTTTTTGTGGAAAGCATAATTTATACAGTAAGGAAAAATCTTCCATGAAGCTATCATATGCTTGATTTACATCGTCTGTTTCATAAACTTCTTTGAATGATAAACATTGTAAATGATGTTTAAACTTATTTAAGTTTTCATTGGAAATAACTCTTATTTTTGTTTTCCAAAATTTTAGTTTACAAGTCTTTTCAATAGGAACGGTTAATATTTGAGACGTGTGATCGGATAACACAAGATCGACAACTTTCGTCTGGCAGTCTTTATTGTAACTATGAGCAAAGTTATCGATACATCTCTGACTTTGTAATCTAGTTGGTTGGTGTATTGCTAATGTAAGGTTGTAGCCCAAAAGAAAATTCTCAAAATCAAGTGTTTCTTTATTCCGTTCCAAAACGTTAATATTGAAGTCACCGCATAAAATTACATTCTTTTTTGAATAGGGACTGATTCTTTCAAAAACTTTTTCTAATTGCTCATAGAATATTGCATAGTGTCTTGAAGGGTTTCTATAGATACAGACAATTACAATACGATGAGATATTATTTCCACGCAACAACACTCGAAAACACCCGAAACTGAGAGCTTAGCTATGTCAGGTAGTTCTTTATATTGGATTCCTGCTCTCACAAGTATACATGCTCCACCTCGTTTTTTATTTCTAGAGAAGAAAGCGGCTGGACAAAAGTTTGGTATGTGTAATAGATGCTCATGTCCAAATTCTATAAAATGTTCCGTGACACAGAGAACATCAATCATTGTGCCATTATTGTAAAGATGTTCCAACTTGACTACAAGTCTATCTGACTTATTTATAAGTCCAGCCACGTTTTGGTGCAGAATACTGAGAGTATTAGAGAAAAAACTGGGAATTATTTTGTTCAGGTTGTACCTTGTTAGTGATATTTAATTTATTCAAATCTAATATAAGGTCTTGTAAATCCAAGATAATGCGTTTCATACCATTGTAGTTAAGACGTCCAGTACGCCAACTAAACATACTGTAGTCGCATGAGAGATTAAGATTTGAGTCTAAGACGTAAGCATATTTGTGTGCATCATTGTCCATGTAAAGTAGGCCATTAAATGAATCTATTCTACAATTATACATAATATTACTATTAAATTTATAAGTCGGTAAACATATAATAAGGTTGGTATGTTTTAGAGAGCATAAGGCTTTCCGAATAGACCTAACAAGAACAATATAATTTTGCGTTGTCTTGAAATCTTCTTCGCCTATATTAATTATACAGTAATCTGATTTCGTGAAGTCACGCAATTTGCCTTCTATTTTATCCAGTACGTTTTCTAATGATGATTTTGGCTTTCGAAAATGGCATATGTCAAAATTCCTTAAGTGAGTAGAAGCTTCCATTAATTTGTACATCCTGTTTGAAGTTTCGCTACTTAGGAGACAAATTTTTGGTTTCGTACCTTTGTCCACTACGTTAGTGGAATCGTTCAAGGAAATTATCTGGTCATTAAAAGTTTGTTTTGGATTAGTCGCTCCCGTAAACTCACTACTTATTTTCTTAGATTCGTATGTCTGCTTTACTGTTTTTATATTTTTATTAGTTTTGTTTGAGCTAGACTGCGAAGGGTCCTTCGAGTATGACACATCGGCCAATTCTTTACGAAGTTGACAGTTTTCAAGAGATAGTTTGTCGATTATGGCATGTGCACTAATCAACATTTTTTCTTTTTCTTCTAATTCTTTCCTTAATTTTTCAATCTCTTCTGTTGTAGTAATTAATCGCTTAGAACTTTCATCCAAACTTGTAGTCGTCAAATTTTGATCTAAATCTATGGCATCTTGCGAAGCGTCATCGTATAGCGAGTCGCACGATAGTACTCGTGATATTTGTTGTCGAAAAGTAACATTTTCTATGTCAGCTAAATCCATTTTGTAAAGTATTCTTTCTATTTAAATATTATTTCCTATGACCTTTTTTTTGCAGCTTTGTAAGTCAACTTAGTCAGGTTCACGATAAGTTCGCCGCTTTTGTTGTTTATAAACAGCAGACCCTATACGACGCAACGCGACACGACACGATTTCTACCAGTTGTCAATGCAGTCGACTACGGGATTATAAAAGCGGTCAAAACAGTGTCGTATTGTCTATGGTATAAAACTATTGTCTTTGTTATGATCTTTTTGGCTATGGTTTGGCGGGTACAAAGTTCAAATTTAGTAAAATTTGAATGAAATATTTTTCAAAACGGTCTGTTTATCTTAAAATATAAAGATTTGTTTTTATATCACTTCACTATTACAAAATGGTCACTTTAGTGTAGTTTTAGGCACTATTGTGGCGTATAACCATCAAACGCAGTACTTTAACACTTTTGATTTGGTATTTTGAAATTTTTTTAGGAATGATAGTTTGCGAGTTTTTACATTAATTTGACATTCGCGAGCAATACATGTTATTTCTCACGCACTTATGCACTGATTATACGTTAGCTAGGTAGTTTTTTGTTAAATTTATAATTTTAAAGTAATAAAAATACGCACACTGTGTTTTCATATATCATAAGCGTTATAATTAAGAGGCGAAATTAAGTCTGGAATTAGGCTGCTTGCTGAATTTTGCGTTGTTAAAAGCAGTGATGTTTTTTCGTTTGGAATTAAACTTGTTTGGTTTCTTGGTATGGTTATGTTTTCTTTTGCTGCTAAAGAAATTCTCTGGTGTATTTTTAGGTTATATGTTAACTGTAAGCTATATTTGTTCTTGAGAATTTTAATCAAATTTCATTTTCAAATCACTTTTTTATGTTACGTTCGACAATATAACTGGTGGTAGAAACTTGGTGGCACAAATTTGTCTCAAGTTTCGACCGGGTAGGTACCACCGTGCACTATTGCGGAATACCCTCCATAGCAATTCAATCTCGGTTGGATTGTGTTCAGGGGTCAGCATGTGCATAGCGCCGGGCAGAGGTGGTGGTTGTCGCAGCACTAGTGGGACCAGTGGGTCTTGGCGTAGTCTAGTGGGGATGGCGCGGGGCGATGCGACCTGTAGAAACGGTGGTGCCGCTGGCCGCCCGCGGTATAGTACAGGGGCCCAACTGGGGTTAACCACCTTGGGAGGCTGCCTCACCAGGCCGCGCATAATCCCGATATGGTTCGTCGTGCCGGTTGGTGACCGGATTTGGGAGCCCGGCGACCATACTCGGGGGGGTACGGGGGCCCTTCCGTTCGGCGCGTCGGCTCTCGCCATGCCTCACATTCATAGATAAAACCAATATCCCGCGCTTTGTCACACGGTGCTGCGGCGGCAATCACTTCTTTTTTCACGCCTTCTCCCACCCAAACTCATGGCAGCGCAATTTACAGAAAAAGGCAACACAGCGGCTCGTCACACTCCCAAAAGCTTGCTATTTGAGGTGGAGTCCACTAACATCTGTGGGCTCCATGCAAACCTCAACGCCGTCCACCAACACCTAGAGACGGCGAAACCTGCCATGTTTTTTCTAACGGAGACGCAAATACACCGCCCTGACGACACGACCTACTTGCTCTACCCTGGCTATGTTCTTGAGGAAAGTTTTCGTGCAAAAGCCGGGGTGTGCGTGTTTGTTAGGGCGGATGTTTGCTGTCGCCGTTTGCGCTGCCTAGAGGACCCATCCTTCTCCGTCCTTTGGGTACACGTAGACCATGGCCCTACGAGTCAGATCTATGTGTGCCTCTACCGTTCCCATACAGGAGATGCTGAGACAACTCGACTCTTTGAATATCTGAGTCAGGCGGCAGATGATGCGCAGGAGCGATTTCCGAATGCCGAAATGGTATTTTTGGGGGATTTTAACGCCCACCACGAGATCTGGTTGGGCTCCTCCAAAACAGACCATGCGGGAAGAGCCGCCCACGCATTTGCTCTGGCGCACGGCCTGACCCAATTGGTGCACGAGGTCACTAGGATACCAAGAAGGTCGGGCCAAGCACCTTCTCTGCTAGACCTTCTGCTGACGAGTGATCCGGACCGGTACAGTGTATCGGTGCGAGCCGCGTTAGGCAACTCTGACCACTGCCTGGTCTGTTCCACGGTGCCTATTATGGCGCCCCCACGACCCGTGCAGGGGAAGCGGCGTCTCTGGCACTACTCGTCAGCGGACTGGGATGGACTTCGTGACTATTTTGCGTCCATCCCGTGGGTTGAGCGCTGCTTTGAAGGTAAGAACCCATCGGATTGTGCTACTGCTGTCGCCGGTGAGATCGGTCTGGGTATGGAATACTATATCTCATACACCGATGTCACCGGTGACCGCGGGGTGCGCCCTTGGTTCGGGCGCGAGTGCGCGGAAGCTGTTGAACAAAAACAGTCTGCGTACCGCGCTTGGGTAAGGGCGCGCGCCACGCGCCATCCCAATCTGGGCCACTTCAAGGCAGCGTACAACAGAGCCACAAAGGTCTGTAGAAGGGCCCATGTCAGAGCGGATGCCCTGCGCATAGCGCGGCTTGGTCAAGAGCTAGTGATGCATCCCACGGGAAGCCGTGGCTACTGGCGACTGGCTAAAGCCGTGCAAGCCAACTTCTGTCAGCCTTCGCTGCCTCCGCTGCGTAACCCTGATGGATCCCTGGCCCATGAGTCGCAAGAGAAGGCAAATCTGCTGGCTAATCTCTTTGCGGCCAACTCCCGAATCGATGATTGTGGTACGCAGCCACCAACACTACCCGACAGTGACCACGCGATGCCTGATATCCATATCAGGCAACGCGATGTCCGTGCAGTGCTGCAATCACTCGATGTCCGGAAAGCCAGTGGTCCGGATGGTATTCCAGCGGTAGTTTTGAAAAAATGTGCAGCGGAGTTGTCTCCAATGCTTACGCGCCTGTACCGGCTATCCTACAGTTCGGGTACAGTGCCTTTGCCTTGGAAAGAGGCGAATGTTCAGCCGATTCCCAAGAAGGGGGATCGCTCGGAGCCAGCCAACTATCGACCCATAGCCGTCACCTCAGTGCTGTGCAAAGTGTTTGAGCACATAATTAACAAACAGCTCATGCGGCACCTAGAGGATCACTCCTTAATTAATGACCGGCAATATGGCTTCAGACCGAAACGGTCAACGGGTGATCTTCTAGCATACGTTACTCATCTTTGGGGTGAGGCTATGGACAAGCACGGCGAGTCACTGGCAATTAGTCTTGACATCGCCAAAGCTTTCGATAGAGTCTGGCACAAATCGCTTCTTTCTAAGCTACCTGCCTTTGGTCTGCCTTCTAGGCTGTGCAACTGGGTTGCTAGCTTCCTGCAGGAGCGCCGTATTCGCGTCCTTTGTGACGGACGAGCTTCAGAGTTTCTGCAGGTTAATGCTGGCGTGCCCCAGGGGTCCGTCTTATCACCCACTCTCTTTCTTCTGCATATCAACGACATGCTGACTACCGGCAATGTTCATTGTTATGCAGACGATAGCACTTTACATGGGAGTTATCATGGACATCCAGCGGCCAAGCAGTCAGATATCGCAGAGAAAAGGCAGCTTCTTGTCACTGAGCTTGACGGGGTCCTGAATCACATTTCTCAATGGGGCTCTGAGAACCTGGTTGAGTTCAATGCCAAGAAGACGCAGGCATGTGCGTTTACAGCAAAAGTATCTTCTTTCCTTCCCCTCCCCACTCTTCAGAGCACGCCACTGCCGCTGCAGGACAATCTCAATATCCTAGGTATGGATGTTCGCTGCAACCTGAATAACAAAAACTACATCGAAAGCATCATCAAAACAGCCTCACGAAAACTCGGAGTCCTGAACAGAGTGAGACGATTTTTCACGCCGGAGCAGCGGTGTCTTCTATACAAGACACAAATTCGCTCCTGTGTGGAGTACTGCTCGCATCTCTGGGATGGTTCAGCAAAGTACTTACTAGATGCTCTCGACAGGTTGCAGCGACGTGCGATCCGCATCATTGGGAATCCCGAGATCACGAACACCCTAGAACCTTTACAGCTGCGTAGAGATGTTGCGTCCATGGCTGTATTTTACCGTCTGTACCATGGGGAGTGTTCTGATGAGCTCTTCCAATTAGTCCCACCCTCCCCTTTCCTACACAGGACAACGCGTGCAGGTCTTAGATGTCATCCACATACGGTGCAAAACATCCGATCAAGAACCAAGCGGTTCGGAGACTCTTTCCTCTGTCGCACCATTAAGGCCTGGAATTCATTACCAGCTCACGTGTTTCCTTCTTCCTACAGTCCCGGGTCCTTTAAGCGGGGCGTGAAAAAGCATATGATAAGGCCGTCAAGCTGAGTGTCACCATTGTCACACGGTATGTGTAAGTAATGGTGACCCTCTTTTCTGGGATTTTGCCTTCAGCTTACCATCAGGCAAGGCGAAGTCCAATTGACGTGTCCTATATAAAAAAAAAAAAAAAAAAAAAATATAATTACAACCCAGCTGATTACAGTCTAGAAAGTAGTTGCCACTTGTCGCTGTCCTTAGAATGGTCTAGGCCCTGTCTGGACAGCCCCGACAGATCCTTTTTCACGCCCTTCTTACAGAACCCGGAAGTTTTCTGTATTCTAGGTATAGTCGGTCTAGTACGACATGAAATCATTGTATTACAACTTTAAGTGACAGTCTGGCAGTAATGGCATATCCTATCGATTTAATATCGTTAATCATAATCGATACAGGCATTGACTAGTAACCAAGAAACATAGGGTTGAACAGTTTCAAACCCTTTTTATCGACAGTCAAATAGAAATTAAATCTACCGCACTTTAGTTTAAACAGATCGAGCAAAAATGCAGTATAATGCTTTCAGCTGAGTAAATTACCTGCCAGCATTATTTTAATACTAAGAATCCAGTTTAAAAGCCGAGAAATGCAGACCGAGCCAGCAAATCTCTACGTATTTACATTTCAGAAACGCTCCAATCTGAAATTTTATGGTGGAATATTCAGTCCATTTCAAAGCTTCACTCTCAATATTTTCTGACACTATCAGAGAATTACAGTCTCTGTGACAATGGTTTTATGATCTAAAATTGTCTAAAGGAATTACGTCTATTCAAAAGGACTGGGCGCCTTCAGCCGCTGTCTACATATCCGGTATGTGACGGAACTCCTCGTCTAAAAACGGTCCCGTCTCAATTTCACCCTCATTTCCCATTTCATACTTTTTTTTCTTTTCAGTTATTATACCGGACGTTTATTGAAATGTAAATAGATGATTTTTTTCAAACAATGGTTGGTCTCCATTGTTAGAGTTTGAGCATTTCGGGTGTGGAAAATTGATAAAAATATTGACCCTGTTGGAAATTTTGTGAATCAGTTTGACATTGTTAAGGAGATAAACTTCTATTTGAATTCCCCGAATCAAATTTGTCCTTTAGTAACCTGGACGGGATGTGCACTGATGTGTACAGGGGTTGAAAGAAAGAAAGAAATAAGGTATTTCTTTTCGAGCAGATAAACATTACATCAAGTAGATATTAATTCTATTACACATGCGCTTATTTTGTACAGTTAAAAGATAATGCCTTTCAGAAAAATAACTGAGTGTTAATGATTCAGGTTATTTGCCGTTGTACGTAGGTTCTGCAAAAAATTAAGCTGCCTTTGAGGTTAATACTCCATTGCCAGCAATCGTGTTGTTTCCCGGTGGAGTAGATATAGCCCCCTTATCTCTTCTCTTTTTTCCTTAGTCGCCTTCTGCGTAGGTGTCGTAGAAGGCGACTAAGGAATATATACAGCCCATGATTGTCATAGCTTCCTAGGTGATGCCTCTAAAGACCAGCAGTGTTGTGCTCCACGTAGCAGTACGCTAATGGTATGAAAGTATCAAACTGAGAATCAAAGAATCAATTTCATTTATTCAGTTTAGGCACACAAAGAGCACACATGAACGTCAAAATTTTACAATTATGTCAAGAAATAATATAAAAATACTAAAAAATGTAAAAATAAACCATTGGAAAATGATTCGTTCGCTGGTTCGGTAGGTTAGTTCTACTGAAAGAAAACTCAGAGAACTATATTAGAACTAGATTATCTTTCTTTTTAAATTTACATTAGTTTATAAATTTTTTTTTGTGCGAGCAAGCAAGAGACTTTTCTATCGTCATTGTTCAGATACTTCACGCACTGTAGGATCACTCAGTACCTACATATGTCCTCATCATCACAAAAGACATTAAATTTATACACACAGAAGTAAAATATTACTCAATTCAATAAACGCTGATCGACAAAAGATTTCAATAAATCATGACTTCATTGTCGTATTTCATGAAAAATTAAACATTATATTACATGGTAGACATTTAGGCGTTATGATAATCGACTTCGTTATTAAGTCTATACAAAATCATTGAAACGGTGATGAAGTCTATTGAATTTGTATTAAAATAACATTTTTTATTGTTCGTTGTAGCATCGGAATGTAACAATATTCACAGCGCATTAAACTTTCATTGTGTTTGATGAGTTATAGGCGTATAAAATAAACAGACTGAGTTAATAGGCGTACTTCCCCTTTTAACAAGATTAAAATAGTTATTGCTTGTGACAAAACCTATAAAATAATATTGAATGGACTTAATTTTGAAAAGTGTTTTAACTTTTCCAATAAATTTAAATTAATACTGGACGTGATTTTAAGCCATGATAGGGATTATTATATACTAGCTGGACCATCCTAGATTCACCCCTGGTATATTTGTAAAACTTCATATCACCTTATTGCAACCCGTATGTCTTTAGTTGTCTAATAATATATGGAAATCTGTCGGATTTGTTGGCATTTACGATCACTGCAAGGGAGCGGCCCTTAAGAAGGAGTGTAATAAAATAAGATAAGATAAGATAATATTTATTGATTCAAACATAGTAATTTAATTCACATATCATTAAATTAATACAGACAATGTGGAAACTGGTTTATGCATTACAAAACTAGATTTGATATGTCGAATGTTGACAGCTGTAATAGTTAAAACTGTGTGACAGCTGTCAGACAGTTTTAACTAGTACAGATACATAATGATAATGATATATAGTTTTAAACCTTTTTCGATAAATAGACAATTCAGTACAAAAGAAAATACTCAATTCGAGCCAGTAGTTCCTGAAATTAACGCGTTTAAACAAACAGACAAATTCTTCGTTTCATAATATTAGTATAGATTTTGATATACGTAAAGTTTACACTTTATTTTTCGATACTAACCCAAGTCCGTAACGTAAAATGTGCATCGACCTGAAAATAGTCCTGTCCGGAGTATAGAATGTTTTTTGAGAAATTCCAGATGTTGAAATTTTTATTAACATTAAAATTATAAATCTGATTTCCATACAAACATGGACTTCAAATTATACGGAATTATCTAAGCGAGATATATATATACATATACACACTAAAGTGGTTGACCAGCACATGACCCATCTGATGGAGAGTGGTCACCGTGGCCTATGGGACGTGTGCAACTCCATAGGAGTCATATTCATGGCACCAACCCTAGTTTAACTAGTCAATCAAATCAATTAGCCCATCGCAATCCACTTCTGGATATAGACCTCTCCCAAAGTTGGGAGGCTTTGGCCTATTGTTTCCACACTGGCCAGACGGGTTGGTACAGGGTTATATTTCGAGTTTTCCTTCTCTCGCAATGATATCTTATTTTTCCGTAAGTCGCCTCTTACGATACCCGGCGGATGAGATGGGATGGTGGTACTTATATTCTTATTCGGTCAATAATATAAATCATAAATACATTACCTTTTTGTAACATACATAAACTCATAACATAAACTCATGCCTATATCCCCTAAGAGGTAGGCAGAGGTGCTAGTACCCACATTTTGCCAGTTTATGTTTAGATCGCAATGTAATAGGTGGCGAGCCTATTGCCATTAACCGGGCAGTTATAAACCGGTGATAAATACGCACATAACTTCGAAAAGCATCGAAATTTCATTTGTGTGTGCCATGATAAAAACTGGTATCGAACCCGAGACCTCGTCTCAGCAGTCCATTACCCATACCACTAGGCTACCTTTATTGTTTTACCATTTATTTCTCTTAGCACTAATAACTACCCCAAATTACCAATACAAAAGACTTCAAAAGATTTCAGTGAAGACCCATCAAGCACTGATTACTCAGTTTTGTTGGTAATCCGATTACTTCCAAAAAATATCCCTTTCAAACATAATACCCTAAATATTCTCGCTGTAAAATAGTATCTAAGCCATACAAATGCAGTTTAATTAAAAATTTCGAACCTGTACATCATTTCCGAGTTCGAATTTGTCCGAGTTTACAAAAGAATATATTTCGCCGACGGTAAAACTCTCAAAGGGAAGGCAGAGTATCTGTATTTTTTATATTCGTGATTAAGAAATGTATTCGGGTTCTGTACAAATTAAAAATTATTCGAGTGTAGTTTTCTGCAAGATTGACAGAGCTTGTTGTAGAACTGATTTGGTTCAGTTTGAGTCTTTATTTATGTTTTTTTTTAATAACAAAAGCATCTGCTGATTACGATTCGTGCTAATAGTTTAAAAATAAAATACTTGATAAAAATTGTGATACATACATAATTATATATAATCACGCGTTTATCCCCAGAGGGTTAGGCAGAGGTGAATAAGCATCCATATTTCAGCAATCATTGAATTCGGTCCCACGCAATAAGACCTCAGATAATTGCCTTTTGCACTGTCAATGGGGAGACCAAAAGTTTTGTCTTTTACACTGACGGCACAGAAACTCTCTGTGCTGAAGGGTTGGCAGCGCAAGTGTGACTCTCTTGGTGTTGTACACGTCCATAGGCCACGGTTACCTCTTTCCTTCAAGTGGGCCATGTGCTTGTACCACCCAAGTGGTATAAAAAAAACGGGTGTCACTCCCCTGGTCTTATACACGTTCATAGGTCACATTAACCACTTTCCATCTGGTAGGGTGTGCCTATCTGCCACCTAAGTTGGACAATAAAAGTCAAGCTTGCTCTATTTACCGACACTTGACTCTTAAACACACTAAAAAGCAACTATTCTTGTTGTAGCTCAAGGCGGTAAGGTCAACAGAGGTCAGTCGGGCGTGTAAATAACAATCCACACCTCGAGTTTCGTTGAAAGCTGACCTGTGTACTCTTGGGTATGGTTAGAATTACGTAGACGTCAGAAATAAGTATATTAGACCCTAAGGGACACTGTGTGGAGGTTAGGTACGTTATTTACTGCCTTTGTTTTAGCTGGAGAAATGAGTACGATTAATCATTTTGAGAACTCACTTGTACTTTTCCACATTGCTTTTTATACCACTTAAGTGGCAGACAAGCAGATGGCCCATCTGATGGAAAGTGGTTACCGTGGCCTATGGATGTGTGTTACACCAGAGAAGCTACACTCGCGCTGCCGACCCTGTAAGCGCAAAGTTTATGTGACGTCAGTGTAGAAGATAAAGCAGGACTAGCCTTTAGTCCCACTGACAGCACGAATTCTTCAGTGAGCTCTAGGTACCCTACTCACCGCCAGGAACACAACATGAAGTTATTAGAACCGCGGTATTCTGTAGGGCGGAGGTACTTCCCCAGTCGGACTGTTCAATTGGGCGGGAATACCGCCGTGTCCTATCTCCTAAAAAGACAAGCACACAGGCCACCCGATGGACCATGGTTACCGTAGCCTTTGGCCGTGTGCAAAACCAAGAGATACACACTAGCACTGCCAACCCGGTAAGCATTGAGAGTTTCTGTGCCGTCAGTGTAAAAGACAATGCAGAATAAGCATTTGGTCATCCCACTGACAGCACAAAAATTCTCCAGTGAGCTCTGACTACCATACTCACCACCGAGAACATAACACAAGGTTATTATGACCGCGGTATTCTGTAGAGCGGAGGTACTTCACCAGTCGGACTGCTCAATTGGACGGAAATACCTTTCATGCTTACAGTTTTCTGTACTGTGTTACTACTTTGCGATATCTAGCTAATTCTAAATCTGTGTAAAGCAAAGATTATTCTACACCTAGCTTATGTTCGCGAAGTTAGTTCGGAATATTCCACACCAGCGATTGCGATATTAAAACTGATATTAACACCTGTTATTGTAGCTTTAACACCTGTTATTGTAGCTTTTATCGACGATTCGTACAGTGTAGAATTACAAGTTTACTCGAATGTACAAGTGGCCAACGTTATTGAGCCAGTTAACGGGGGCTACTTGTGTTGACTGGGCAGATTAACTATTGTAAAATCAACTGTTGTCTGCAACTCGGACTATATAGAACTTTGATCTCTTCTGAGTTAATCCAGATACTCTGGAAGAAATATATTCTCCTGTGTGTCCATTTGTTAAACTAGTCTTCAATGTTGCTTTCATAAAATCCAAGAATACTTGGATGGTAAACAAGCTTGGAAATGAGCTGTTCGCTCAACTATGCTACTCAAATTTAGATTAATTAGACTAAATGTATGTTTGTAAATAGACCAAAAAAAAGAACCGCCCGATGAGTTTCTTGCCGGAGTCTTCTCAGGTCGGGGGCGCGTTTCGAACCGGTGCGGTGGTCCATTTACTAAACTGATATTCATGTCCCTTTTTTGTTGATGTTTTGTAAGTTCCGCTATAATGGTCTATGCAGAATAAATTACTTTTGACTTTGACTTTGACTTTGTTGCTATACAGAATAATACAATTTTCATTACTAAAGCGACACTGTCTCATTGGGCTAGTAACAATTTCTAACCTATTTTTTTATACCACTTAGTTAGCAGACGAGCACACGGCCCATCTGATGGAAAGTGGCTACAAATCCATTGTAATATTGTAAATATGAAAGTAACTCCGTCTGTTTGTCTGTTCGTTATGCTTTCACGCCTAAACAACTGAACTGATTTCGATAAAATTCGGTATAGAGATAAATTGGACCTTGAGAAAGGATATAGCCTATGTTCAGTAGCGATAACTGATATCCACGCGGGCGGAGCCGCTGGTAACAGTTAGTGAGTAGTAAAATGACAAATAAAAATAAAAATCGGTATAAGAAATAAATAAAAATTGGAATGAAAATTAAAATCAAATTTATGGGCAGTAGATAATAGGTAGGTATGTATATCAGTAACAAAATAAACGGGATATTTACCATGTTTCATTGTTTTGAGTTTCCACTACTCCAGTTCCTCCATGATCATGGTGCTTGAAACAGCGCCGAAATATCAGAAACTCAAAACAATGAAATATCGTAAATATCCCGTTTATTTTGATACTGATGTGAGTGACCATGATAGTTTAAATAGGTATGTATATGTCTACATACCTAAATGATTAAAATAAAATAAAAAATTGTATGCAAATTCAAATAATTGTTTTTGTTTTATTTATTATTCAATTCATTACGTGAGAACATTCATTTAACTTAAACCACCCGCTTAAACCAGAATGATTTTTATGCAAGCGGGAGTCTCCCTATTGAAAGTTGCAAGTATTGAATACACAACATAAGTAGTTAGTCAAAACAATTATCCAAATGGATTCTAAAATTGCTTTGTAAAATTTTTATAAAGGGTTTCTTTGTTACATATTTTTGCACCATTTGTTCTGGTAACCTATTTACAATTTCGGGTAGTATATATTGACAAGTTCTAGTTGTATACACATTTATAGATTTTGACATATTATATTTCTTTAAATGTGGCAACTGCCTTAAATTACTGTTTCGTGTGTGTGCTGGAAGCTGATCTACATTTGAAATTTCTTCTTTCATGATGGCTATTTTGGTTATCTACATTATCTAAATTGAATAAAAGAACCAAAATATATTTGATAATAAACCCCATTTTAAACTAGCAACAACTTAAACCCAAGCTCTCTCCCTCCCACACAATGAATTTTCTTTACTGGCAATCTCATTTATCAGAAAACTCTCAGTGCCTTAATACACCTATTACATAAAAAAACACGTCATCTCATAAACAAAAGTCTTACTCCACTGTTCACCCCATAAATCAGAAGTCGTTAAGATATAATATTATTTACACAAGTTTTTTTTCTACCCTTGGCCTTTTTTTCCTTCAAAACGTTAAGCTATTACGGGTCTTAAGTTCTTAGAGTTATGGTCGAAAATGACTGAAGATGTCGATTTAGTAAGTACATTACTATAATGGACAGAATTTCGTGAAAATAGCACACCTATGTATTAGGGAAAATGTTTTACCTAAGCTTGGCATGCTATTAAGGCCTGGAATTCATTATCAGCTCACGTGTTTCCTTCTTCCTACAGTTCCGGATACTTTAAGCTGAGCGTGAAAAAGCATATGATGAGGCCGTTTAGCTGAGTGTCACCATTGTAACATGGTGTAAATACTGCCGCGTGGTTTCCGGCAGAGTAGAATTTGAACCACCCCATCTCTTCCCATGCGGTGTCGTACAAGGCTACTAAGGGATAGAGCTGTTTAACATCAGACAGATATATACAGCCCAGACTCAGCCTCAGATGCATGGCTTGAGTCAACAATAGTGTCCGAAAGACGGCAATAGGCTCACTACTTATTACGTCGGACCAAATTCAATAATTGGTGAAATGTGCATGTTAAATTCGCCTCTGCCTGCAAACTGTAAGGGCTTGTTGATGACTCACTTGTACTTTTCCACATTACTTTATTACTTATCCTTACCAGTTTTACCTGACCGGTTTCGCCTTACGGCATCCTCAAAGGTTTATTAACAACAAATTCCACAAAGGGCCATCAATCAACAGTATAAATAGTCTGTAAGGGTTTAATTTGCACATCTCAAATATGTATAAATTATACCTATTACTTGTCCCAATATAATATAAATAAAAAAATAAATTTAAAACTAAAACCCGACT
This sequence comes from Eilema griseolum, assembly GCA_963662185.1. NCBI lineage: Eukaryota > Metazoa > Arthropoda > Insecta > Lepidoptera > Erebidae > Eilema > Eilema griseolum. The sequence goes on from OY759252.1 coordinate 2,200,087, forward strand.
TCTGAAAAATCACTTTCTAAAAAGTTTTAAACAAGAAATGATCAAGGATTGCTTGTGGTCGTATGCCGCTTAGTCTAACAAAACAATACATTGTAGGGACAAGTGGCATACGACCACGGCTATCTTTGATATTTTTTTGTTTAATACTTTTTAGAACGTGATTTTTCGTGGGTTTTAGCTTTAAACTTATTTTGCATGCGATTTCGACATAAAAAATATGGTAAGAATCTCGGTGAGTGTTATAAGTACTATTGGTAAACTACAGAATAATATTTAATCTTGTGAATCTATATGGTATGTTACATAGGCTATGTTACATATAAAAAGTAAACGTGAGCTTATATATCTTGCTCTAAATATGAAAAAGAAATACAAAGATCTAGAAAGTTACCAAACACGAAACGTTCAACTTCACCCCCTTTAATAGTTTCCATCGGCCTACTTATACAACTAACTATTCAGTAGAAAATCACATTTTCTCACACTGTACGCTAAAAGCCGATATTTTCAGTTTTTCGCAAAAAAACTTTTTCGAAACTTCGTACAGTCGTAGGTACAATATTTTGCCGAAAATATTTTCTGGAATTTCGTTTTTTTATTGAAGCACCTTGTAACCAGTTTTGCGCAGTTTTTTAACGGTACCACCTGAAATCTGAATTGTTTTCCGATTGGATGATTTTCAACCGAGCTCGGTTCAGAAATTTAAATTTAGAAATGGAAGTGGAACCGGCATTTTTGACGACGAGTTTTTTAATTGAACGTAATTGAAGTTGCTTACAACAAGAGACAAATAAGAAGGGAATATTATCCCTTATTTATATAGTTTGTCATAACATAACATAAACTCACGCCTATATCCCCGAAGGGGTAGGCAGAGGTGCTAGCACCCACATTTCACCAGTTTATGTTTAGGTCCCAATGTAATAGGTGGCGAGCCTATTGCCATTAACCGGGCACTTATAAACCTGCGATAAATACACACATAACTTCGAAAAGCATCGAAAAGTCATTGGTGTGTGCCATGGTAAAACCTGGGATCGAACCCGAAACCTCGACTGCGCGGTACCGCGGTTTGTTTGTCCATTTATTTATATACGTTTTATACCCAAACTGCTGGATCTTAAAGGAAAGTTGGGTATATTTTTTAATTTTATTCCAAATAAGTATATAAAAATATAATAGGTAGGTACTTACGCTTTCTTCTCTCCAGGTTAATCAAAGCCCACCACTTTACTTCTGTTTTTATATACTTCATGAGTTTAATATTTTAAACTTCCAATCCAATAAAACGCAATCCTGCCAATTCTATTGGTCTAACTTTCTTGTAAACAGAACAACAATATAATAAATCTGAAGAATTAAAATATGAATGAAAAGATCATAATCATATTTGTCTTATTTGTATTTTTTCTGCTAACAGTACAAATCAATATTTCAATAATATATCACTCTATTGTTTTTACGATCATACCGAAATACATTTAAAAATTAACACATTTCACAATCAATTAACAATAAAATTTAAGACCTCATATCCGAAACAATCTGAGCGCTTATAATAAATAGTCCTCATCGCCATTTCCTTCTCAAAATCTAACATTAAAACTCCATTCTTGAGCGGAAACAATCTATAGTTAAACAAATCTGAGTCCTCCATTTGAGATAACGGCGAAACAAAGGCTTTTGGCATCGTAAAGCCAGGATATAATTGCATAGATGAGTATCTTAGGGGCGTATTAATGATCGAATTGATGCTGCGAGTCTCACAAACGGCGATTGGAATGTTTGAGTTATGTTTTTGGAAACTACAGAAGTATTTTAGACAATTTGAGTTGGGGTGAAAGATGTGAAATAACTACTTTATTATGTAGAAGGTACTTTATACATTTCTAGGCTTTTATTAAATGAAATTATTAGGTACTAAAATAAACTAAATTAATAACTTTTTATTTATCACATACAAAATAATTAAAACATAAATACACGAAGCAAACTCGCGATCATGTCGCGTCAAACAACCCACTCCGCATCGTTCCCGACGCAAAGGGGCCCATGATGCTGACCGCGTTGCCCCGCTGAATCACAATAGCTAACCTTTGCCCCAGGAACGAGCCGGATCGGAAGTCAACATAAATTAATTAAATAAATTCCTCCGCATCATCGCTGACCGGTAATGTTCCTAGAAGGCTGTCAGCATGGCCACGCGTAGCGCCTTCTGGTCACGCGTAGCGTCGATCAGCCGTTTTATCATATCCATGTCCAACCATGTCCAACGTTTCAACCTCAAACTGCTCAAAAACATTACCACCTATTACTTTAGAATACTTTTACAAGATATGATGTGAACATATAATACATTAGTATAACAAAGAAAAACCTACTGATTGAAGAGGAGTTAGAAGTAAATAAGTAAGTATCTTCGGTTGCTTTTTTTTTATTTGACGAACAAGACGCTCGCCCAGCCTTTCATCTTAGAGTTGAAGGGTCAAACAACAGTTGCTCTCGTAGAAATCGAGCAAAATAAACTATGAAACTATTATTCCTTTCTATAATTTACTCTCCAGTGATTCACAGGCTCTAAAATATTACTTTGTCAAAAAAAATATTAGTAGACATTCTAGTATTTTTGAGGCATTTACCAGAAATCTGCTTCAAGCATACATGACTTCAGGCCGCGCCATCGCCGCGAGAGTTGGTCCTGGGTCGGCCGGAGTGCGAGGGATATGCCTGTCAACCTCACCTTCAGCAGCCAATACGAACCACAGGCGCTGTGCGATTTAGTCGACTCGAGTCCAACATAACCTCTGCCATCGGCTCCGGCTGTACCAAAGGAGAATTTTCGCACTTAAAGAAAAATAAACGTGACTTATTGTTCCATGCTACAAATTAAATTTGTTTAAAAACCGAACTACAGGTCATCCGCCGAATATTCCTCAGTCCTCTCACGTCCCAGCCACTTTATAAATTTTTTCCCTCAGAAGATATTAAAGTAAACTTTTGACACAATATTTGGTGGTTTCCTTAATTTAGCTACATTTTGTCTAATAGCATAACGGTATCGTTTATTCGGGATTATAAGGTCTTACCTTTGATACCAGAGTTTGACAAATTGTTATTAGATTCTGTTACCAATAAATATATGATACTACTTCCTAATAATATTATCCGCGACCCATAAAAGTGGGCAACACCAGGGGAGTCACAACTGTGCTGCCGACCCTGTAAGTACAGAGAGTTTCTGTGCCGTCAGTGTATTTTATTAGATTCCCACTGACAGCACAAAAACACTCCAGTGAGCTGTGAGTGATTCCCGTCCCAATTAAGCAGTCCGACTGGGGAAGTACCTCCACCCTACAGAATACCACGGTTATAATAACCTCGTGTTGTGTTCCCGGCCGCCGGTTGTGCTATCAGTGGGAAGACTAAAGGCTTGCCCTGCTTTGTCTTCTACACTGACGGCACAGAAACTCTCTGTACGTAAATAGTCGGCAACATGAGTGTGACTCCTCTGGTATTAAACACGTGTACAGCCACTTTGCATCATTCGGGCCGTGTGCTTTTCTGCTGCCTAAGTGTCATAAAAAAATCTAACTACTAGCCCATAACAGTTGCCCACGGCTTCGCAAACATGGTGTTTTAATTCTGTTCCAGCAACCTATGAGAACATATTGAATGCATAAAACATATAGCCTATGTGTAATTCCAGCCCTTTACTGTATTTATATACATAACATCTTTATTCTCCTCAAAAGCCTCTCTTAGCAAAATGAGGGTTAGTTTAAAACCACTTGAAGCAAATATAGAACTTTATTTGACGGGTTTTGATAAGGGATAATAAGTTAAATGAGTTGTTTTATAATGAAGGTAACATTGACGGTGAGTTATGAACAACATTATAGATTTGTCTGTAATCATAAATCAGAAAAGTTTGGCAATTTATAACGCAGGTTTTAATCGTGTTTAATGGCAGAACTCCGGTTAGGTTTATGTTTAGACTTGTACGAGTACAATATATTGAATTGAAGCGTTAAGTTTACCGCGTGGTAACGGAGAAAGAATACAGATATCACCGCCACGTCTCATCCGAAGAGTGTTGATAGAGGCGACTAATAGAAAAATATGCAGACGATATCACTGCAAGAGAAGGAAACCTCGAAATAAAAGCGTGGAAATTAGCCAAATTCTCCCAACATTGGGAGAGACCAATATCAAGCTGTGGATTACGATAGGCCAATTGATTGAATTCATATACCAATCAGATCAAGGATGTAACTAGGAAAAGCCAGATTGAGAATATCCGTAACTGACGTATGAAAACATTTATGATACTGGAAGAAGTAAAAAGTATATGTTGTGATCGATGAAAGTGGAAAGATACAGAATACCGCGGCCATAGTAAGTTCGTGTTGTGATCCCAGTGGTAAGTAGGGTAGCCAGAGCTCACTGGAGAGTTTGTGCAATAGAAAGAAAGAAAGAAAGAAAGAAAGAAAATATTTTATTCAGGCCCCACACAGCGGGCACCCCACCAAATACAAACAGGTAGGCAGTACAACAGTTAGCAGTTACATCAAATCAAAAACAGTAGGCACATTAAAATTACACTACGGGTGCAACACTCCACACTATGCGAGCCCAAATAGGGCCCCATCTCAGCATTGAATGCTGCGCACACCCTTCGTTGGGTATGCAAAGCGTTGGTTTTCAGATGGGGCCATAAGTGGGAAGACTAAAGGCTTATCCTGCTTTGTCTTCTAAAATGATGGAACAGAAACTCTGAGCGCTAGTGTGACTCCTCTGGTGTTACACACGGTAACCACTTTCCATCAGGTGTGTGTTTGTCCGTCATCTAAGTGAAATGAGAAAAGATCCTGTGGAAACAGAAGACAGTCGTGATAGCTAAAACATTTAGAATTTTCATAGATGTTTTATTGCCACAATAGCTATAAGTACTAAAAACGGAATAAATCCTAAGGGCACAGAAACCTTTATGCGGTAGTCCGACTCACACTTGGCTGGTATATTATAATCAAAGTCATAAGCAGGTTTGTAAAAGGTAACGCTAATGTGTGACCCCGTGTACCGCACACGTTTATTTTCTGCACTATCGTTTCTTCGCTTCTTATATTATGTATGTACGTTTGCCGCCCTAATTTTTTTAAATTTATTTTATCATCATTGCAAGCATCAAAAAATTCCTCCCCATCGATTTCAACTGGTAACGTGCCCAAAAGACAGGCAGCATTGCCCCGTTGTGCGAAAAAGAGGCCAGCCCTTAGATCACGCGAAACATGAACCTCTAGTAATATGAATAAACTAAAACTTGTAATTCTGAAAGCATATTTTAACTAGGTACATTATTTTCATTACAACCACGTTTTCTTTGCACACTCAAAAATTAACACTCTTGTCGCGTCTAATATGGAATTCCCAATTTCCTGTATTTTCGCATACCATCCACATTTGCATAACCAATATTCAAGAGGCGTGACACTCCCCCTTCCCTACTACCGTATTCTTCCCCTCAATCCTCATATACTGAACAGCTATTTCAAGCCAGCTTATTGAGCCCTAATCTTTGAGTGGAAGACTCATCATGACATGGATTGAAGATCTATATCGGCGATTGTGACGAAAAAATTACGCTGCCGATGTTATTATAGATATTTTTTGGTGTATCTTTTAATACATGGTTAGACTGAGTACGTTTGGGTTAAGTTTTGTTCTTAAATACTTCTTTTTCATCTTGGTGGAAAGCAGTCTTGCGAGATCGGGACTCTGGCGAGGTCTAGCGAGATTACAAATAACAATACTGACAGATCTCAACAATTTCGAGATTGGCAGTTTTGTGAGATTATTCTTGTAAATAATCACAATATTCATATAAATTAGGAAAATAATAATAAGGATTAATACATAAAAACATTAATTTTCACGATTATTTAAATATTATATTATATGTTAACATTGTTTGACGTATCTTTCATTTTTTAATGAACTTTTAAGTAGACAGTAAACCATGGCGTATCAAATTCAACCCTTCACTTCTAATATCAAAGCAAAGTCTGTTAATAATCAAATAGTTATTTTATAATAAAGCTGTTGCGTGAGGCCGAAAATCATAGTTGGTGAAACGTTAGTTTTATTACATATCTGCTTACCCCTTTGAGAATTTATAAGCATGAATATATAAGTATGTATAAACCAAAGGAACTAGTTTTTCTAACTTTTTAGTTGGACAAAATATATTATTTTAATATATTAATACAGAATACATTGAAAAATAAATAAAAACATCGAGTCCAATTCAAAAACACATTCACACACACATTCATCTATACAAAAATCGCGGGAGTCTAACCCATTACCTCTGAAGCAACAATCGAATACTCCAAGACCACAGTACAGATATCCCAATATTACGTTTTGTGAAACTTTAAAATTCAGCCATATTTCATGTTTTCGTTATTCCAAACCAATCGCATCATGTTGCAGCTCGAAATGAAATTCGAGATATATTGTATTGGACTCTTTTTCTCGGCAATGCTGCTTGTATTTTCTTAAAGCACGATTGAGAGGAATTGGAAATCAGAGATTGTGGCTTTAACATTGCTATTTCATTGTGACCTCTGTGGTGAGGTGGTAGAACATTCGAGCTACAGTTACCGACATATATTTTGACCCCAATGAATGAATTTTTCACGCGCAGTACCGGTTTTTTTTTTCAATGTAGTTTGGGGATAACACAGGGGGCTATGGCGACGGAGGAACTTAAATTCACCAATCAGATTATGCACTGACGGCATAGAAACTCTGTGCTGAAAGGGTCGACAGCGCGAGTATGGCTCTTCTGGTGTTACACACGTCCATAAGCCACGGTAACAACTTTCCATCAGGTGGGCTGTGTGCTTGTATAAAAAAAAGCCGCGATTGCACTGCGCCTCCCACCGCAGTTAAGCTGCGGAGACGTCGCAGATTTGTAGTGAGTTTACGAAGTACTGACAATACACTGAGTAACAAAATAGATTCGTTTATTTCAAAATTAAGCAGAATTTGGAAAGATCAATAATTGATAATGGATTTTTTCAAATTCTGCTTTCGTTTCCGTTTCCGGCGTCTTCTTATTAACCTCATCGTACAAATTTTATTCCAACCCCTTGGGCGTTGAATCAAACTACCTTCTAAACGATCGAGTTTCGTTATTTTCGTCAAAGCTATCGCTATTTATGACTTCAACAACCCACTGGCGATATCAAAAGTTCTATAAATAAACTAGTTTTCAAACTTTTTAGAGTTCTAACTACCCGCAACAAGTGCCGACGGCTTAACGTACTCTTCGACACAAGAACAGTAACGTGCTGTCTGAGGCATGGACATTAACGTGCTGTCTGAGGCATGGACATTAACGTGCTGTCTGAGGCATGGACAATAACGTGCTGTCTGAGGCATGGACATTAACGTGCTGTATGAGGCATGGACATTAACGTGCTCTCTGAGGCATGGACATTAACTTGCTCTCCAAGGCACAAACACAGGTTTACGTAGCACAACCTGTTCTTGTTTTCGCAAGGACATGTAACACATGACAAAGTAGATTTCTCGGACAAATACCATCCAAAATGTTGAAGACAATCACAAATAATTGTAGCACTAAGTTTCTCTAACGTTATTTACTTGACATGGCTAAATCATAAGCGGTAGCGGATTCCCTAAAACAAATCATGATCATGGGGTCCAAGTGCCCGTCTTATATTTAGAGACTTTTCTAAACGTTTAACAGACGCTACCTGTGGTCAAAGTTCCTTTCGCGAAGGATTGGTATTGAAACTCTCTTCTTCTGGCCAGCATCCCGTTTGACATCGATGGGGAGTAATTCTTTGACACATGTATATTTATAAAGATATATTATATATTGCTTTTATTTTTATATTAAGATATATACATTATGTAAATAATTATCCCGTAATATTATAGTTTGTTTGATTAGATAACTAGCTAGCCACACGTGGGGATTGGTTCAGGTATTTCAAGCGTTCGTATGTCTTGGGAAGCGTTCATAGCCAGGCTATCATTATGCTTATTTATTCTTCTTCTGATCAGAAAGGGCTTCTTCTTTATACGTGCAACAAACTTAGTCACATCTAAAGCTCGCACTTTGAAGACCGGGAGTTGCTCTGAGAGCAAGTCCCGGTCTTATAACCTGCCAACCCTGAGAAGAAAACCTGTTCTATAAACTAGGCAGTCGATCAGTAGGTGCGCTGATTTACATAGTAAAAATAGTTCTATGTGAAGTTTTTGCGAAGATTTTTCATAACCGTTGTAATAACAATGGACTAGTAATTGTCTTTTGATACAACTCAATTAACAATACCTAGATTTTTCTTCTTCATGTTAGTGTTAATCCCAATCGCTTCCCGAAGCTTTCCCTTCGGAGTCTGGGGTTCATTTTACCAGTTTAACTGTGAATTTGACTGTACTTCGATATTTTCCGTAAAATTTGACTGTACTTCGATATTTTCCGTAAAACGACTGACAATTGCAGCTAGATCAGTTGTGTGACTTTTTAAGGGTCCCTATTACACATAACGACTGCCATAGATGTTTGTATGGCAACCGGGACCGACGGCTTATCGTGCTCTCTGAGGCACGACCAGACCAATGCAAATACTCATATCACAAATATTTCACTACCGCCACAACACAGAGGCTGTCAATTTTTCTTATTACAGCTGTTTGAACGAAGAATACGTTATTGTTTCTTTCACCAATACTCCTTATTCGTTAAAGCCCATAAATCACATATCTCATTTAGGATATATCGACAGCCTTAGTACTAAGTCTTAAGTACTGGTCGTAAATGATATTATAAATTAATGTCTACCTGCCGTTCCATATGTAATATTATTTAACAACAAAATGTACTATAGTATCCTACTCCTAAGAAAAAACTTTGTCTTTGTTCACCGCCACTACTCCAGTTCCTCCGTGATCATGGTGCTTGCAACAGCGCCGAAATATCGGAAACTCAAAATAATGAAACATGGTAAATATCCCGTTTATTCTGATACTGATGTCAGTGACCATGATAGTTTAAATACCTATAAAATGTACTATATATTGGCCATTTCGTTCCTTTCTGTTTCTTTTAGATTATAATGGGCTCCACCAAGATCTTAAACAACCCAGACAATTTAACACCACGGCATCTGAAGACCTAAAACGACGTGCGGTTTTAGTCGGTGCGAATCCAACATAACCACCCCTACTGGGTGGCAAAAAGTGGGGTATCTGAGAGGATATCTGCACATGAAAACGCTTAGTTATTAGTCACTTCCTTGATATTTAACTTAACCAAATCATACGATGAAGAAATGGAAGAGTATACCCTCAATTCTGAGGCCTGGTATTCTTGGATTCAACTGGGATGTAAGCTATGCCTTCATAAAATATTTATACTAAAATTTACATGTTGTATTCTTGGTATTAAGTAGGTAAGCGTCTTGTAACTTTGCGAGGGATATGCCTGTTAACCTCACCTTGGGCAACCAAAAACAACCCACAAGCGTCGTGCGTTTTAGTCGGTTTGAGTCCTACATAACCTCTCCTACCGGCTCCGGTGATGGTATCCACACCGTGGGGATTTTACGAACGTGAAAAAAAGCGTCTTGTAACTTAGACCACACAACATACTCAAGCTAGCCCGAAGCTACATTAACGTGCCTCAAACACTAAAATGCACTCAGACTGCTTTCAGGGTCCGTCTGTTTTACTCCTAACGGGTAATGAGGACGGCAAGACGAACGGGCAGAAAGTTAAGCATTTCTCTAACTGCATTGCTCCCTCGAAGATTAACTATCTTTAGGGTCAAAGAGAATCTATGTCTGTTTATTCGCTTGTAATAAATTTCACTTAAGCAGTGCTACATTTAAAGATAAACTATGCAGTAAGCGGTGTGGCTTGGTGGCGTGGCGGTAGCGATAGCGATTTTTTTATAGCACTTAGGTGGCAGATCAGCACACGGCCCAACTGATGGGAAGCGGTTACCGTGGCCTATGGACGTATGCAACACCAGGGGTGTCACACTCGCGCTGCCGACCATGAAGAAATCTTCTGATGTCCCTCTTGAAGAACCCCGTATTATAGGCGCTTGGGAAAAACGCAGCAGGGAGGTCATTCCACAGCTTGAGTGTGCCTAATGGAAAGTGGTTACCGTGGCCTATGGACGTGTGCAATACCAGGGGAGTCACACTTGCGACGTTAACCCTTTAAGTACAGAGAGTATTTGTGCTGTCAGTGCAGAAGACAAAGCAGGATAAGCCTTTGGTCTTCCCACTTATAGCACTAAAACTCTCCAGTGAGCTCTGGTTACAATACTCACTGCTGGGAACACAACAAGAGGTTATTATGGCCACGTTATTCTGTAGGACAGAGGTCTTTTTGTTTTAGTACACCTTTTATTTAGTTTTATATGATAACTACACCATATATATATCTTTTGTCTTGTCACATTACCTACTGTTCATCCCAAGGTTGCCTGGAAGAAATCGCTTCAGCGATAAGGCCGCCCATTGTACATTGAACTGTATATACATGTTACCTACTTGTCTCAGTTGTAAATGTATTGGTGTACAATAAAGTATTATCTATCTATCTATCTACTTGCCCAGACGGACTGCTCAATTGGACAGAAATACCGTCGTGTCCTACCTCCTCGAACTTTTTTGCCGTTGGAGCATTGGGGAGTTTTTAGCGTTTTTGTAATGTGTATATGGTCTGGTGCATTATTCTACTTGCCAATGAATATCAAACTCAATTGTGATGTAAACATATAGCTGAATATTGGTTAACATTGAAGATAGAACTTAAACGTGTGGGTTACATAGAACGTGCTTAGTTATGATACCTTTGGTCAAGCCTAGTACGAGCGATCGGTTTGATTCCTCGGTGGGTTTAGACAAAGTGAGCCTTTCGAAGTGTAGATAAGATTGAATATGGCTTGTAGTATTTTGCTAAGTTAATTCCTATGAACAATATATTTACATTTACTTGAAACCTTATAGTGCGCTTAAAAAGTTTATGACTCAAACTTTTTAACTCTCTAAACATGAATAATTTAGTGTATTCAATCGTAACTATTAAATAGGTGGGGTTCAATTTAGTGAATTTGTGATCTTAAAACCTGTGGTTTTTTTATACACACACACGACAGACACACGACACACCTGATGGAAAGTGGACACAAGCTTTTGGTCTTCCCACGACAGTACAAAAACTCTCCAGTGAGCAGGGAGTGAGTAGGGTAGCCAGACACCCTACTCACTGCCGGGAACACAACACGAGCTTGTTGCATAATAGATTATCATTCATCCCGGCAGAGTAGAAATTGGACCACCCCATCTCTACCCACGCGGTGTCGTACAAGGTGACTAAGGGATAGGGCTGTTTAACATCAGACAGATATATACAACCCAGACTTAGCTTCAGATGCATGGCTTGAGTCAACAATAGTACCTAGAAGACGGCAATAGGCTCACCCCCTATTACGTGGGTCCGAATTTAATTATTGGTGAAATTTGGGTTTTAATTTACCTCTGCCTAACCATTATATGTACATATGTTTGTAAAATATAAAACATCTAAACGGAAAAACAAAATCCACTATTTTTATTTATATAATTTCCACATACTCACCGACGATATAATAACATGTAAAATAATTTCGCAAACTAAAAAGTCTGATAGATACAGTTAACCATAGATATATAATATGTCAGGATATTTCTGAATATTGATAATATAGACACGTGTAAACACAAAACACGATCCCAAAACTCTTGTAGGTCAATAAAACTCTCAAACTACCCCCAACTACGCAGAAACCTTTGTCTGTTTGAAACATATCGGAATTCTGTTCGTATTGTACACACCATGTACTGTTTACACCCTGTAGATATGTTATGGGAAAGTTCACAATAATCCGTTACATAATCCATAGAAGTTATTATGGAACTAGCTGTTGGCCGTGTTTCCGCTAGTGTGGAGTTTTGATTCTATTACCGCAACCCATGGGGATCGATTTTAGGAATTATAAGTAGCTTATGTCAGAGAATAAATTTTGCACTCCTTTGAACATAACATAAACTCACTTACGCCTATATCCCCGAATGGATGGGCAGAGTTGCTAGCACCCACATTTCGCCAGTTTATGTTTAGGTCCCAATGTAATAGGTGGCGAGCCTATCGCCATTAACCGGGCACTTATGAACCTGCGATAAATACACACATAAATTCGAAAAGCATCGAAAAGTCATTGGTGTGTGCCATGGTAAAACCTGGGATCGAACCCGAGACCTCGTCTCAGCAGTCTATTACCCATACCACTAGGCTACCGCGGTGCAAAACGCACTCCTTTGATCTTTAAGAAAGCTGCTGTTTTACTATCCTAGAAAATTACTATAGAATAAAATTTAAAGTGTTTAGTACGCAAACTATTTAAATCGATTTAGAAAATAATTAATCGGTCCAGGCGAAAACAAACATCGAAAAGTCATTGGTGTGTGCCATGGTTAAACCTAGGATCGAACCCGAGATCTCGTTTCATCAGTTCATTACCCATACCACTAGGCTACCGCGGCGGGTCATTTTATTGGAATCGTATTAGGATTTGTCTTGCGGTGATATTTATACAAAATTAGATCCTGCTTTTTTTTTATACCACTTAGGTGGCAGATAAGGACACGGCCCACCTGATGGAAAGTGGTTACCGTAGCCTATGGTCGTATGCAACACCAGGGGTGTTACACTCGCGCTGCCAACCACGAAGAAACCTTCTGATGTTGAAGAACCCCATATTGTAGGTGCTTGGGAAAACTGAATTGTTTTAATTCTGCTCATATGAGTGACCATTTAATTAATTTTATAGGTATCTATTAAAGTTTATTGTAAATTCATGAACATGCTAGTTTTTCACAGAATCGCTCAATGTGACCTTTTTAGGCCCACTGGTCTAGAGCGCTTCGAATCCATAGGAAAAAAGTATACATAAATGTTACCAGTTAAGAAATAAAACAAAAATCTATTTAATTGAACATTATGATATATCCACACATTGCGTGTGTAACAATGAAAAAAAAATACTAACCCTCCAGTGAGAATTTGATGTAATGAGTTCCGTATACTAATGATAGATGGCCTTTTCGACCTATTAATGTGGGTGGGCCAGTCTATTAATTTCAGCGGAGATGTGAGGGTTGATGGGCTGTGTTCTAATATTAGTGAATACGTTTATTCTATGATGGATTGGAAGTAATTTGTCGATCTTATACAAAAAGCTTTTGATATACAGTTACTGTAATAAATGCAGGTCTATTTATCGACAAAGGTTTTAGGCTATGTATCATCACGCTACTACTTAAGGAAGCGGAGCAGCGATTATAAATATTGACAAATCCAACAGATTTTCATACATTGTTTTTTTTATATACAACTTAGGTGGCAGACAAGCACACGGCCCACCTGAAGGAAAGTGGTTACCATGACCTATGAACGTGCGTAACACCAGTGGAGTCACATCCGTGCTGCCGACCCTGTAAGAACAGAGATTTTGTGCCGTCAGTGTAGAGGACAAAGCAGGACAAGCCTTTGGTCATGCCACTGACAGCACAAAAACTCTCCAATGAGCTCTGGCTACCCTACTCACCGCCGGGAACACAACACGAATTTATTATAACCGCGGTATTCGTTAGGGCGGAGGTACTTCCCCAGTCGGACTGCTCAATTGGGCCGCCGTGTCCTACCTCCTCAATTTTTTTAAATTTTAAATTAAAGAAATACGAACTCAAATAAGTGATATTAGATTTCAGAATATGCCACAAGCATAACTGGGACGAGATAGCTAGTATAAAATAATAATGATTTAAAAATTAATTATATCCAACCGTTAAATGTACACGTCATATATCCTAAACTCACGACTATATCCCCGAAGGGGTAAACACAGGTGCTAGCACCCACATTTCGCCAGTTTATGTTTAAGTCCCAATGTAATAGGTGGCGAGCCTATTGTCATTAACAGGGCACTAAGAAACCTGCGATAAATACACACATAACTTCGAAAAGCATCGAAAAGTCATTGGTGTGTGACGACTTCCGTGGCGTAGCGGTAGAGCATTCGACTGCTATGCAGGGGGCGCGGGTTCGATTCCCGCTCAGTGCAAAAAATATTTGTAAGCATGAATATGTATATTTGCATTGGTCTGGGTGTTTCTATGTATAATAAGAATATACACACACACATACACATAATCACGCCTTTATCCCTGGAGGGTTAGGCAGAGGTGAATTAATACCCATATTTCACTAATAATTGTATTCGGTCCCACGTAATAGGGGGTGAGCCTATTGCCGTCTTCCGGGCACTATTGTTGACTCGAGCCATGTATCTGAGGCTGAGTCTGGGCTGTATATATCTGTCTGATGTTAAGCAGCCCTATCCCTTAGTCGCCTTGTACGACACCGCAAGATAATAAGAATATATTTAAAAAAAAAAGAAATATCTAAGTATGTTTATCCATATTCTAGATCCCATAACACAAACTAGTTAAGCTATGCTTAGTATGGGTCTAGATAGCGTTGTGTTGAATATTTACTTATAAAAAAATTATTTATAAAAATTAAAATTTGGGATCGTACCCGAGACCATTACCTCAGCAGTCCATTACCTATACCACTAATCTACCGCGGTTATTTTAAACCGTACTCATAATTACACTTTACACGAGCCAACTACAAATTAACATTACTATTAACAACCAAAATCTTAATGACACATCCAATGACATATGGAATGAAACAAATTAGTTGCTGGCATCGGAAACCGATTACCAGCTGATCGAACTTCGATTAAGAACTAATGGCTTAAAATTATATTCCCAACTTAACCGTTAGCGTGCGAGGGTTAGATACGTGTACTACGATTCGAAGGAAAGTCAGTAATGATTGAGGGGTTATAAATTATAATTGATTTACAGTTTGTAGTTCGTGTGAAAATCTATAAGAGTGTAAGATTTTAAGGAGGTAGGACACGGCGGTATTTCCGCTCGATTGAGCAGTCCGACTGGGGTAGTACCTCCGCCCTACAGAATACCGCGGCTATAATAACTTCGTGTTGTGTTCCCAGCGGTGAGTAGGGTAGCCAGAGCTTACTGGAGAATTTGTGCTGTCAGTGGGAAGACTAAAGGCTTGTCCTGCTTTGTCTTCTACTGACGGCACAGAAACTCTGTACTTACAGTGTTGGCAGCGCGACTGTGACTCCTCTGGTGTTACAGACGTCCATAGGTCACGGTAACCACTTTCCATCAGGTGGGCCGTGTGCTTGTCTGCCAACTAAGTGGTATAAAAAAATAATAATTGAGTAATTGGGATGTTAAAATCGCACCATTACAATATAATGACGGCCTCTGTGGCGTAGCGGTAGAATGTTCGACTCTACGCAGGAGTCGCGCGTTCGATTCCTGCTCAGTGCAAATGTTTGTATGCATGAAAATGTATATTTGCATTGGTCTGGGTGTTTCTATGTATCATCAATTAGCCCACTGCAGTCCACTGCTGGACATAGGTCTCTCCCAATGTGCGCCATTTTCTCCGATCCTCCGCCTTCCGCATCCAGTCTGTCCCAGCCACTGGTCGTCCGTCCATCTGGCTAGGTGGCGTCCCACCTTTCGTTTACCTTCTCGCGCTCTACACTCTAGGACTCGTTTGCTCCAACGGCTATCGGTCCTTCGACAAACGTGGCCAGCCCACTGTCACTTCAACTTGCTTATTCTGTGGACTATGTCGGTAACTTTAGTTCTCTGTCGGATAACCTAGTTCCGAATTCTATCCTTCAGAGAAACTCCAAGTATAGCTCGCTCCATAGCCCGCTGCGCGACTTTTAAGCTATGGACCAGCCCCACTGTAAGTGTCCACGTTTCAGCACCGTAAGTCATAACAGGTAGGACGCACTGTTCAAAGACCTTTGTTTTAAGGCCTTTGTTTTCTATGTATAATATGTATGTATTTGCAAAAAAAAAAGGATCTAAGTATGTTTATTCGTATTCTAGATTCCATAACACAAGCTAGTCAGGCCATGCTTATCATGGATCTAGATAGCGTTGTGTAGAATGTTGTACAATAGTTATTATTATTATTATTAATGATGTATTCATTGCTTGCTCGCAACAATTTTGGAAAGATACTCAGCTGAGACATCTGTCAATCAAAATTAGTCTATTGCAGTCCACTGATGGATATAGGTCTCTCCCAATATGCACAATAGCACCTGATCCTCCGCCTACCGCATCCAGTCTGTCCCAACCACCTTTTTCAGGTCGTCCGTCCATCTGTCTAGGGGGCGTCCCACCTCACGTGTGCCGATTTGCGGTCTCCACTCTAGAACTCGTTTGATCCAACGGTCATCGGTCTTTTTATACCACTTAAGTGACAGACAAGCAAACGACCCACCTGATGGAAAGTTTTTACCGTGGCCTATGGACGTATGCAACACCAGCGGTGTTACACTCGCGCTGCCGACCATGAAGAAACCTTCGGATGCCCCTTGTGTTGTTTTCCCAGCTAAGACTAAAGGCTTCTCCTGCTTTACCTTCTACACTGACGACACAGAAAATCCCTGTGCTTACATTGTCGGCAACACGAGTGTGACTCCTCTGGTGTTACACACGTTTATAGGACACGGTAACCACTTTCCATCATGTGGGCCGTGTACTTGTCTGCGGCCTAAATGTTATAAAAAAATCTATTGGCTAGCCCATAACTAACAGTTGCCCACGGCTTCGCCCACGTGGAGTTTTTTTTTTTTTTTTTTTTTTTTTTTTTTTTTTTTTTTTTATTTTATATAGGACACGTCAATTGGACTTCGCCTTGCCTGATGGTAAGCTGAAGGCAAAGTCCCAGAAAAGAGGGTCACCATTACTTACACATACCGTGTGACAATGGTGACACTCAGCTTGACGGCCTCATCATATGCTTTTTCACGCCCCGCTTAAAGGACCCGGGACTGTAGGAAGAAGGAAACACGTGAGCTGGTAATGAATTCCAGGCCTTAATGGTGCGACAGAGGAAAGAGTCTCCGAACCGCTTGGTTCTTGATCGGATGTTTTGCACCGTGTGCGGATGACATCTAAGACCTGCACGCGTTGTCCTGTGTAGGAAAGGGGAGGGTGGGACTAATTGGAAGAGCTCATCAGAACACTCCCCATGGTACAAACGGTAAAATACAGCCATGGACGCAACATCTCTACGCAGCTGTAAAGGTTCTAGGGTGTTCGTGATCTCGGGATTCCCAATGATGCGGACCGCACGTCGCTGCAACCTGTCGAGAGCATCTAGTAAGTACTTTGCTGAACCATCCCAGAGATGCGAGCAGTACTCCACACAGGAGCGAATTTGTGTCTTGTATAGAAGACACCGCTGCTCCGGCGTGAAAAACCGTCTCACTCTGTTCAGGACTCCGAGTTTTCGTGAGGCTGTTTTGATGATACTTTCGATGTAGTTTTTGTTATTCAGGTTGCAGCGAACATCCATACCTAGGATATTGAGATTGTCCTGCAGTGGCAGTGGCGTGCTCTGAAGAGTGGGGAGGGGAAGGAAAGAAGATACTTTTGCTGTAAACGCACATGCCTGCGTCTTCTTGGCATTGAACTCAACCAGGTTCTCAGAGCCCCATTGAGAAATGTGATTCAGGATCCCGTCAAGCTCAGTGACAAGAAGCTGCCTTTTCTCCGCGATATCCGACTGCTTGGCCGCAGGATGTCCATGATAACTCCCATGCAAAGTGCTATCGTCTGCATAACAATGAACATTGCCGGTAGACAGCATGTCGTTGATATGCAGAAGAAAGAGAGTGGGTGATAAGACGGACCCCTGGGGCACGCCAGCATTAACCTGCAGAAACTCCGAAGCTCGTCCGTCACAAAGGACGCGAATACGGCGCCCCTGCAGGAAGCTAGCAACCCAGTTGCACAGCCTAGAAGGCAGACCAAAGGCAGGTAGCTTGGAAAGAAGCGATTTGTGCCAGACTCTATCGAAAGCTTTGGCGATGTCAAGACTAATTGCCAGTGACTCGCCGTGCTTGTCCATAGCCTCACCCCAAAGATGGGTAACGTATGCTAGAAGATCACCCGTTGACCGTTTCGGTCTGAAGCCATATTGCCGGTCATTAATTAAGGAGTGATCCTCCAGGTGCCGCATGAGCTGTTTGTTGATTATGTGCTCGAACACTTTGCACAGCACTGAGGTGACGGCTATGGGTCGATAGTTGGCTGGCTCCGAGCGATCCCCCTTCTTGGGAATCGGCTGAATATTCGCCTCTTTCCAAGGCAAAGGCACTGTACCCGAACTGTAGGATAGCCGGTACAGGCGCGTAAGCATTGGAGACAACTCCGCTGCACATTTTTTCAAGACTACCGCTGGAATACCATCCGGACCACTGGCTTTCCGGACATCGAGTGATTGCAGCACTGCACGGACATCGCGTTGCCTGATATGGATATCAGGCATCGCGTGGTCACTGTCGGGTAGTGTTGGTGGCTGCGTACCACAATCATCGATTCGGGAGTTGGCCGCAAAGAGATTAGCCAGCAGATTTGCCTTCTCTTGCGGCTCATGGGCCAGGGATCCATCAGGGTTACGCAGCGGAGGCAGCGAAGGCTGACAAAAGTTGGCTTGCACGGCTTTAGCCAGTCGCCAGTAGCCACGGCTTCCCGTGGGATGCATCACTAGCTCTTGACCAAGCCGCGCTATGCGCAGGGCATCCGCTCTGACGTAGGCCCTTCTGCAGACCTTTGTGGCTCTGTTGTACGCCGCCTTGAAGTGGCCCAGATTGGGATGGCGCGTGGTGCGCGCCCTTACCCAAGCGCGGTACGTAGACTGTTTTTGTTCAACAGCTTCCGCACACTCGCGCCCGAACCAAGGGCGCACCCCGCGGTCACCGGTGACATCGGTGTATGAGATATAGTATTCCATACCCAGACCGATCTCACCGGCGACAGCAGTAGCACAATCCGATGGGTTCTTACCTTCAAAGCAGCGCTCAACCCACGGGATGGACGCAAAATAGTCACGAAGTCCATCCCAGTCCGCTGACGAGTAGTGCCAGAGACGCCGCTTCCCCTGCACGGGTCGTGGGGGCGCTATAATGGGCACCGTGGAACAGACCAGACAGTGGTCGGAGTTGCCTAAAGCGGCTCGCACCGATACACTGTACCGGTCCGGATCACTCGTCAGCAGAAGGTCTAGCAGAGAAGGTGCTAGGCCCGACCTTCTTGGTATCCTAGTGACCTCGTGCACCAATTGGGTCAGGCCGTGCGCCAGAGCAAACGCGTGGGCGGCTCTTCCCGCATGGTCTGTTTTGGAGGAGCCCAACCAGATCTCGTGGTGGGCGTTAAAATCCCCCAAAAACACCATTTCGGCATTCGGAAATCGCTCCTGCGCATCATCTGCCGCCTGACTCAGATATTCAAAGAGTCGAGTTGTCTCAGCATCTCCTGTATGGGGACGGTAGAGGCACACATAGATCTGACTCGTAGGGCCATGGTCTACGTGTACCCAAAGGATGGAGAAGGATGGGTCCTCTAGGCAGCGCAAACGGCGACAGCAAACATCCGCCCTAACAAACACGCACACCCCGGCTTTTGCACGAAAACTTTCCTCAAGAACATAGCCAGGGTAGAGCAAGTAGGTCGTGTCGTCAGGGCGGTGTATTTGCGTCTCCGTTAGAAAAAACATGGCAGGTTTCGCCGTCTCTAGGTGTTGGTGGACGGCGTTGAGGTTTGCATGGAGCCCACAGATGTTAGTGGACTCCACCTCAAATAGCAAGCTTTTGGGAGTGTGTCGAGCCGCTGTGTTGCCTATTTCCTTGAATTGCGCTGCCATGAGTTTGGGTGGGAGAAGGCGTGAAAAAAGAGGTGATTGCCGCCGCAGCACCGTGTGACAAAGCGCGGGATATTAGTTTTATCTATGAATGTGAGGCATGGCGAGAGCCGACGCGCCGAACGGAAGGGCCCCCGTACCCCCCCGAGTATGGTCGCCGGGCTCCCAATTCCGGTCACCAACCGGCACGACGAACCATATCGGGATTGTGCGCGGCCTGGTGAGGCAGCCTCCCAAGGTGGTTAACCCCAGTTGGGCCCCTGTACTATACCGCGGGCGGCCAGCGGCACCACCGTTTCTACAGGTCTCCCTGTTCGGCGCATCGCCCCGCGCCATCCCCACTAGACTACGCCAAGACCCACTGGTCCCACTAGTGCTGCGACAACCACCACCTCTGCCCGGCTATGCACTTGCTGACCCCTGAACACAATCCAACCGAGATTGAATTGCTATGGAGGGTTTTTCGCAATAGTGCACGGTGGTACCTACCCGGTCGAAACTTGAGACAAATTTGTGCCACCAAGTTTCTACCACCAGTTTTGATTCTGTTCCAGCTACCCATGAGAACATATATTCCGTGGGTAAAAAATATAGCCTATGTGTAGCCCTTTAAGATGTATTTAAATACATAACATCTTTATTCTCCTCAAAAACAAAGTGAAAGTGGTAATTGTGGCCTATGGACGTGTGCAACACCAGAGGCGGACACTCGCGCTGCTGATCCTGCAAGAATCTTCTAATGCCCTACAATAAGTGGTTCTTGAAGAACCACTTATTGTAGTCGGCTAAAATTACGGCAGAGAGT
Source organism: Eilema griseolum (assembly GCA_963662185.1). Classification (NCBI taxonomy): domain Eukaryota; kingdom Metazoa; phylum Arthropoda; class Insecta; order Lepidoptera; family Erebidae; genus Eilema; species Eilema griseolum. The sequence goes on from OY759252.1 coordinate 2,220,815, forward strand.
TTATTTCACAGCTTAAGTGTGCGGTTCCTCGATAGATGTGGCCAGCCCATTGCCATGTCAGCTTACTTATTATGCGCGCTATGACGGTACCAATATAAATTCTTTGTCTATCCTTCAAAGACACTCAAAGTCATAACAGGTAGGCTGTTATGACTTTGGTCACACACTGGTCAAAGACCAATATCCATATACATGCATAAAAATATTTGATCAGAGTGGGAATCGAACCCGCACCTCCTGCGTAGCGGCTGCGTTCACTACTGCCACGCCACAGAGGCTCTTTTGTTATATCTATACTCTTATATTTCTTATCAAATAACAGAAAAATACGTTTGACCTATGTCACTAGGGTCACAAATGGCATCAGCCCCAGTTTTCACTACAATTAACTTCAGGCTGCCGACGTTATTCTAAGAAAATGTCCTTTTTTTGAAGTACTTATCCGGATGGGACTCAATTAAAACACCCACAGAGCCCAGCCGTGCACGGATGACTTCAGATCATCTTGCCACGTGTCTCTTTATACCCGGATATAACCGGATTACTCCAAGGGACGAACAGTCCCCTGCTTAAAGGTCGGTCGTATAAAAATGGTTAAGCCTATTCTTGTGTTACAGCGATATGGGGAAACATATTTTTGAGGTTTTCCAGTCAATTATTGTGGGAACCTGTCGGTTTATAACCTATTTGGAAAGAAAGGGGTTCTCTATAGGGTAGTGAACATTTCCCTAATTTAATTTTAAATTTACATGATGTACACGGAAGTTATCAAATTAAAATAGTAAAAAAAACAGAATATATCCAAACAATCCTGCAGGTTTAGGCGTCAAAGAATTCCTTCCCATCGGTGTCAACCGGGAGGGTGGCCAGAAGGCTGGCGGCATTGCCACGTTGAATGGCAATACCATAAATAATTAATTTATTATTTTATTAATTTTAATAAATAGAATGTTAAATTAGTATCCTGCCCTTGAATTGCAATTTTTTAGTATTCTAACATAAAACAAATTAAATGATAATTTTAAAATTACAATCAGCAAATCAATTTTAGCTGTAAGGGGTGGATTATTTGAAGTAACAAAATCACGGAACAAAATTTTATTTTTTTATAATATTGTACATACATACACACAATTACGCCTTTTTCCCCGGAGAGTTAGGCAGAGGTGAATAAACAACCACATTTCACCAATCATTGAATTCGGTCCTACGTAATAGAAGGTGGAGCCTATTGCCGTCTTCCGGGCAATATTGTTGACTCAAGCCATGAACCTGTGGCTGAGTCTGAGCTGTATATATCTGTCTGATGTTAAACAGCCGTATCCCTTAGTCACCTTGTACGGACACCGCATGGGAAGAGATGGGGTGGTCTAAAAAAACCCCCATATATCTTCTATCTAGTCTTATAAAAAAACCCAATAATGTATGCAGTAGAATCTTAGTTATAATGTTAAAAACTCTACAGGGACGTATTTAGTAATTAATTTACACCGTATAATGTTTTGTAACTACACAATCGTTAATTTTTATTATTTGCACTAAGTAGTCATTTCTAAAAATCCTTCTCATGTGTATTATATACTTACACTAGCTGACCAGCCTCAGCTTCGCTCGTGGCATATTTAAAAACCTATTTTACTCTCTTTGGGTCTGTAATTTTTCTGTCTTCAAATAATGTACAGAAATCTCCAATCTCTTAAGTAGTAGCGTGATGATATACAACCTAAAACCTGTGTCGATAAACGGACTAATCATTAACAAAATATTTTTTCAATTCGATCCAGTAGTTCGCGCGTTCAAACAAACAAACAAGCATACAAATGAACTAATTCTTTAGCTTCATAATATTATTATAAATTCATATTTATAATAATAATAATCTATTTTATAAAAGAATTTTTTTTTTTTTTTTTTTTAAACTACTAATCAAATAACCCGCCCCTGATCGCTCCCGGTGCAAAAGTGCCCATAACACTTGCTGCGTTGCCACGTTGGATGGCAATGGACAGCCTTTGGACCAGGAACGACCCGGAACGAGTGTCACCGGTCGCCTCGATGAGCCTCTGTCCGATTTCTTTAATAAGGCTTTTAGCTTTTTATAAAAACTATTCAAATATATTATAGAATCAAGTTTTACAACCACATTACCACATCACTGAAGAGCTCACAGGATGCCAGTAAAAACACATACCGAGAAAAATCTACGGGGACGTATTCAGTTGAAAGTTAAAATCGTATAATATACGTAATTATACTAGACAACAACTATTATGTTGCAGAGTTTCTAAAATTGTCTCTGCGGTAAAGACAACGAGAAAAGTTACTTAAACTAATATATTTGAGAAATCTTTTGTTAAGTACTGAATGCATTGACTTATAAATAGTTTTATAATTCTCAAAAGACAAAGTTACCATATCTCATATATTATAAAAAGTTAAAGAGCAAAGTGATTTTTAAATCAGAAGTTGCTGAACATCAACCAAAACGACGAGAAAAATAATAATATAATACAAAAAATTAACGGAGATAAAATCCGATTTAACTTTTGTATTTCAATTTTTAATATTCGCGTGTGAAACTTCCGATACTTGTTATTTCACTTTTGTTGTCGACGGTACACAATAAAATACCTGAACAATCAAATTTTACAATCACATAAACCCCTAAAAATCTCTCTAAAGTGGCATAAAATACAAGGTAATAGCTATTCAAATTTTACAACCACATTAGCACATCCAAAGATCTCACAAGACACCAGTAAAATCGTACACCGCAAGTAACCAACAGGGACGCATTCAGACGTGAGTTAACACCGGGTATGTAATTATACTCTCGACAACTGTCCTGGGACATGTAGATTTGTGGATTTTCCTTGTTTATTTGAAGAAAAAAGTCGGCGAAAGCTTCGAGTGGAATACTAATCTGTTCTTTTTACCTGAACTGAATTTGTTTGCGAGTTCAGTAATGGATATCTTGTTGGTAACTATTTGGGTATCGTTTGTGAGTTGTTGTTGACTTTCAGAATACGAATGATAGTCTTTTTTCGAGCTTTCTTTCAAAAATAGTCTATAATATCAGTTTCTTCTTTAAAAGTATTTTTACAAAGTTTCTTATACCGTTTGTTTTAGGACTAAGTTTATTTTTTATTTTTTATTAGACACGTATAATAAACTTCACCTCGCCTGATGATAAGCTGAAGGCAAAGTCTCAGAATATACCATGTTACAATGGTAACACTCAGCTTGACGGTATCAACATGTGCTTTTTCAAGCCCCGCTTAAAAGATCCGGGACTGAAGGATACAACATTTGAACGCATCTGCAAATGCTGTTCTAGGGTGTTCGTGGCCTCAGGGTTCCCAATAATGCGGATCGCTTGTGCTTCAACCTGTCGAGAGCATCTACTAAGTAATTTGCAGAGCCATCCCAGTGATGCTAGCACTATTCCATGCAGGAGCAAATTTGTGTCTTGTAGAGAAGACACCGCTGCTCCAGCGTGAAAAACGTCACACTTTGTTCAGGAATCCGAGTTTACTCGAGGCTGTTTCGATAATACTCTCGATGTAGTTTTTGTTATTTAGGTTGCATCGAACATATATATTGAGGATATTGAGATTTTCCTGCAGTGGCAGTGGCGTGCTCTGAAGAATATGAAGCGGAAAGAAAGAAGATACCTTTGCTGAGAACGAACATGCCTGCATCTTCTGTTGGGATGTTTCGTAACTTATTACATCTTGTTAGATAGCTAACTGTGTATGCAGAATAAAACCTGAAGGTCATAGATAGATAGATAGGTAGATAGATAGATAGATAGATAGATAGATAGATAGATAGATAGATAGATATATAGATAGATAGATAGATAGATAGATAGATAGACAATAGTTATAGATGTCAACATTGCATACAAAATAGAAATATCCAGACCAATGCAAGCACATATTCATGCATGCAACTATTTGCACTGAGTGAGAATTGAATCTACTAGGACATTTCTGGTATAGCTAATGTTTGTTATGCTACGGTGACCGCTTTCCATCAGATGATCTTACTACAAATCCTTCACGGTCTCGTGTTGTCCAAGAGCCTAAATCATGTAAAAATGGCGCAAGTAAACAATCCCTCCATAAAAATTACAGACCTGTATAAAACAGAATTAAAAGATCATAAATACAAATGAAATTAATTTCTAATGGACTAATAAATATTTTTCGTGCAAAGCACCCAGCTTTACGATTTGGGTACAGATGTTCTTTTTAAATTAAAATAGCGGTGACCTTGCATCGAAGCCTCGGTGACCTTGGCCTTTGATATAAATTTTTGGTGTTAAACACCAATATACCAGTTGTAACTTTTATGGTCTTTCGAGCATTGAGGTCATTGACCAGTTTTAGCTGAACATCCTACTAATATTTGTAAATGTGAAAGTTTGTTTGGATGGATGGATGTATGGATGCACGAATGTTTATTATTTCTTGCCGCAAAACTACCAGACAGATCTGGATGCAACGTATGTGGAATAACAAATGGGCTAAATTTTAATCCTGGATATAAGCTCCTGTGGATCGTGGTCACGAAATCAATATATCTGGGAGCCTCGTTCTTTTTGCATGAAGTACCAGGGTGAACATTTTTTGTGTTAATTTGTGAGCGTTCTGAGGGCGACGTTTCGTGTCATGGCATTTGCATTAGCAACAAAACTAATAATAACGGTAACCGCTTATCATCAATTTTGCAGTATTCGCAGTTCCACATATAGCCCTGTATCCATTAGGCAACACACCACAAGCCACAACAAGTGTTGCTCACTAATTTCGGCAACGTTGCGCTACACAGTCAATGTGGCCAGCTGACGCACAATATATGAGCTGTTTGTTTCATTGGGCAACAATGTTGCACAACAGGGCTTTTCTGAGTTATAAAATAAATATTATGCAGTAAATACTAACTTTCATTCCAAGAAAATAATCTCCCATTTACAAATTCATTCATTCGGATTTAAGCCACAAATTCACTATGAAACCTCATTTTAAACCAAGTATTTCATTGTGCTCAGAGATGCCATTTTTGAGGGCAAGCCATTCCAGAAATCTCGGGAAATCTCCTTTGTGTACTGTAATGCTACTTAAAGTTGGGATTTGTGGCTAACTATTCTGCATAGTTACAGAATAAGGTAAATGTCATAACGTTATGACAACATTGTTGGATATTTTCATACGCTGCTTATGTCAGACTGTAATGCGGGATAAACATATATTTATAATAATGCTGCCTTCCTTTTGGGGTAGCTAGAGACAATATTTTTATACATGCTACGGTCCTGTCGTTTTTATATAGAATACGTAATGCTACAATTTGATGGCCTTATCATGGATACTTCTTCACGTCCTGCTTAAAAGATCTAGAATATTTTAAGCATTGTATAAAAAAGCATACCTTCATCTCACAATGGTAAAAAAGGACTTGGACGGCTCAACCATGAGTTTACAAGTAAAAATATCAAAGTAAAAATTGTTTACTAGTATTTACTCGTTTTACATTTACTCTCCTAGTATTTTCCTAAAGTGATCCCTCTAAATCTAGCCCCGTACGTTATGGCAGACGCTAATTTATAACTAGCAAGTATTTATTGATGTAAACTCATGGTAGTGTTACTGTACTAATACACGGACTGTGTTGGTCTGAAATTTCAAATCCAACATCTGGTACATCAAAGAGTTATCTTACAGTATGTGGAGCAGGTTCATAAACAACTTAAATGTTAAAGTCACCATTGTTAAAAATAATGTTTCCTGTTATTTAGTGTGCTGATATCGGTAACACGTATGTGACGCCCCTGGTGTGTTGCACACGTCCATAGGTCACGGTAACTTCTTCCCATCAGGTGGGCCGTGTGCTTATCTGCCACATGAATGGTAAAATAAAAAAATTCCCATTTCAACTTCATTATCTAAATATAGGTATTTAAACTATCATGGTCACTGACATCACCCAAAGATGGCTCCCCATTGGACAGATCGGGACTGTACAAGATTGACTGTAGCTGTGGCAGTTCTTATATAGGACAAACAAAAAGAACGGTTACATGCCGAATCAAGGAACACATCAGGGCAGTCAAAAACAATGAACCGCATAAATCTGCAATCGCTTAACATTTATTGGAGTCCGGTACGAACCACTGGATCGAGCTACATAACCCTCAGATGCTGTCGACAGAACGCCACTATATACCAAGACTGGTTAGGGAAGCAATTGAAATAAAAAAGTATAAAAATTTCAATCGTGAGGATGGGTTTCAACTGCCAAACGTCTGGCACCCAGTGGTCCGTCTTTGCAAAAACAACCGGGAACAAGCTAAAACATAATCGCGAGTGGATACAGTGAGCATCGTATGTCGTGAACGTGATCGAGATCGGGTTCGAGTTTGTAGTGAGAGTGAAACCAATAGTAGTGCAGATACGCGTAGTAAAAGAACTCGAAAGAGGGTAGATCGATATAATTACTCCTAGAGAAAAAACTTTTTCTTTGTTCACCGCCACTACTCCAGTTCCTCCGTAATCAGGGTGCTTGTAACAGCACCGAAATATCGGACACTCAAAATAATGAAACATGGTAAATATCCCGTTTCATTATCTAAAGTTAAATCTATAGATAAAGCGATATTATTCCTAGACTTTATGTATTTTTCCATCAATGTTTCAATAAAGTTAATTTTTTATTAACCGTATTAAAATAAGTAATTATAAAATCAAGATATAGAAACGGATATCAAAATAAGTTACCAAATTGCTGACAGTATTACCGTATTTTCTCCTAGATAATCTAATTTACTTAAACTATATAGTGAACAATCTAACTAAACTATATAGTGAATTGACCTCAAATAAAAATTTGATATTACAGTAATTAAATGTAAAAGTTCTTCTTAGTTGAACCTCCTGCCCTTATCCCAAGATTATTTAAGGGTCGACGCAACATGTGTTCTTTATCCATTCATCTCTAGTTGCAGTCATTTTCAACATTCACTCCCTTCTTAACCACATCATCATCAACATCCACCTCATTTTAGGTCTGCCCCTCTCCTTGCAGCCATCCACTTCCATAGTTAGTGCCTTCCTTACGACATTTCTTTCATTTCTATGCATTACACGTCCGAACCAGGAATTCGTTGGTATACGACAAAGTGTGGAAGGCATATTCGTATATATTTACACTTATTCACGCATAAGCGTGGAAGGTCCATAATGAACGAAATGTGATTCCAATTTAAAACGAACCAAAGAAATGCCCCACAGACCAATTACAGTAAGACCTTATTAAAGCAAGAAACATTTTAACTATATAAAATAGAAGTATGTAGGAGTTTCCGACAGTGTCTGTAAACGCTATGTCGGGGACAAAGTTTAAACTATTTTAAACTTGTTCAATTTTGGACTAAGTCCAAACGGAGATTATGGGATGGTCCGTAAACCTTTAACTGAACGAGAGGGGAATAAAATTATACAGTTAGTTCGGTTCAGTGAAACGCACTTTTGGCAACTTTGAATTCAGTAAAATGTCATTTTTAGTTTAAATATGAAAATTGTATCCAGTGATTTTAGAATTGCCGGATATTTTTTCTTCCTATTTGGAGTTTACGTGAGAATGCTGTGACCTGTCTACGGGCTTATCAAAAAGCCCATGTGTAAAGAAAAACATGACAAAATTCAATATAAATACATACTGGTTATAGTTGTAACAAAAAGAAGAAAATTAAAAGGAGATTACTACACTACAGCTGTGTAGAGTGTGAAGAAAGAATACTGGCTTCACCACCCTATTTTATCTCAAGGGTGTTGTAAGAGGCCACTAACGGAAAAATACTCAGACGGAAGACTTGAAATTAAACCCTGTACCAACCCGTCTGGCCAGCGTGGAAAACATAGGTCAAAGCCTCCCGACATTAAGAGAGGCCTATATCCTGCAGTGGATAGCGATAGGCTTATTGTTATTATGTAATATCAAAAAAGTATAAAATAAAATAAATAAAGTATATACATACATATAGAGTAAGAATATACATACGACCTCTGTGGCGTAGCGGTAGAGCATTCGACTGCTATGCAGGGGGCGCGGGTTCGATTCCCGCTCAGTGCAAATATTTGTATGCATGAATATGTGTGAATATATTTGCATTGCAATTCTATGTATAATATGTATGTATTTACAAAAAAAAAGTATCTAAGTATGTTTATCCGCATTCTAGATCCCATAACACAAGCTAGTTAAGCTATGCTTACCATGGGTCTAGATAGCATTGTGTAGAATGTCGTGGAATATTTATTTATTTATTTATTTAATAAAATAATTTTGTAATGGTTTTTCATCAAATAAATTTTATAAGTCTATTTTCTCATTATTGATGTCATACGTTTTGACACCGTAATTTTATTGAATTCATTGCAATTGTGACTAAGACTATAAGAAGATTTTTTTACGTATTTTTGACATATTCCAAATATTACGCGAGCAACAGCTACTAACAGAATAGAATAAGTCTCCTGAATGCATTTCTTTAGTATTCATTTGAAGAAAGATTTTTTTTTTAACTTGGAATATCACAGCTACGCGGGTAACACTAACTTATGATAAAAGTTTCAAAGAAGAAATAAATTAGTTGCCACTACAAAAAAAATTAACAGCCATTTTTCTTTTTAACTGCGGCTAGTCTGGCAACATTCCACTTTGGCGGCATACAATTTTACAATCTTCTCACAAACAGACTATATTTTTTGTGATATGCTGTTTAATTTTTCAGTTTCTTCAGAAATTCAGCTGCATTCGAGAAACAAGGCAAACAGATATGAAAATAAAAGAGGTGTTTGACGACCTCATCATATGCTTTTTCACACCCCGCTTAAAGGACCCGGGACTGTAGGAAGAAGGAAACACGTGAGCTGGTAATGAATGTGTTTCGTTTAGGTCTAGATAGCGTTTTTGGATGGTTCTATGTTTGTTACTTAAACACGACAAAACAGCCGAATGGACGCTGTTGAAATTTGTTGTTGTGTTACAGATGTAAATAAAATTCGGGTCTATTAATTATATTTTAGAACAAATCGACTACATTCAAGAACATTATTATATGACAAAAGATGTCGTATGTCAGTATCGATAAAGATTTGTAGTTTATTGGACATTTATTTCTAAGCGATTACATTTATGTCGTGCTACGGTTGAATCGATACAAAGGCATATTGGCATAAATAAATGACTAGTGAGGCGAAACAATCGTGTGTGGCAACGGACGCACGTTTGTGACGCTGCAGTAACTCAGGTGTGGAACGGCCCTTATTCTTAACAACATAATATATTTACTGGCGTGTATCTTGACCCCAGTGACGTCACGAGATGTGCTCTATATACGTAAAATGCGTTTTTGGGAGTCTTTCGGGAGTCGTGCAGTGCTGCAATCACTCGATGTCCGGAAAGCCAGTGGTCCGGATGGTATTCCAGCGGTAGTTTTGAAAAAATGTGCAGCGGAGTTATCTCCAATGCTTACGCGCCTGTACCGGCTATCCTACAGTTCGGGTACAGTGCCTTTGCCTTGGAAAGAGGTGAATGTTCAGCCGATTCCCAAGATGGGGGATCGCTCGGGGCCAGCCAACTATCGACCCATAGCCGTCACCTCAGTGCTGTGCAAAGTGTTCGAGCACATAATTAACAAACAGCTCATGCGGCACCTAGAGGATCACTCCTTAATTAATGACCGGCAATATGGCTTCAGACCGAAACGGTAAACGGTGATCTTCTAGCATACGTTACCCATCTTTGGGGTGAGGCTATGGACAAGCACGGCGAGTCACTGGCAATTAGTCTTGACATCGCCAAAGCTTTCGATAGAGTCTGGCACAAATCGCTTCTTTACAAGCTACCTGCCTTTGGTCTGCCTTCTAGGCTGTGCAACTGGGTTGCTAGCTTCCTGCAGGGGCGCCGTATTCGCGTCCTTTGTGACGGACGAGCTTCGGAGTTTCTGCAGGTTAATGCTGGCGTGCCCCAGGGGTCCGTCTTATCACCCACTCTCTTTCTTCTGCATATCAACGACATGCTGTCTACCGGCAATGTTCATTGTTATGCAGATGATAGCACTTTACATGGGAGTTATCATGGATATCCTACGGCCAAGCAGTCATATATCGCAGAGAAAAGGCAGCTTCTTGTCACTGAGCTTGACGGGATCCTGAATCACATTTCTCAATGGGGCTCTGAGAACCTAGTTGAGTTCAATGCCAAGAAGACGCAGGCATGTGCGTTTACAGCAAAAGTATCTTCTTTCCTTCCCCTCCCCACTCTTCAGAGCACGCCACTGCCACTGCAGGACAATCTCAATATCCTAGGTATGGATGTTCGCTGCAACCTGAATAACAAAAACTACACCGAAAGCATCATCAAAACAACCTCACGAAAACTCGGAGTCCTGAACAGAGTGAGACGATTTTTCACGCCGGAGCAGCGGTGTCTTCTATACAAGACACAAATTCGCTCCTGTGTGGAGTACTGCTCGCATCTCTGGGATGGTTCAGCAAAGTACTTACTAGATGCTCTCGACAGGTTGCAGCGACGTGCGGTCCGCATCATTGGTAATCCCGAGATCACGAACACCCTAGAACCTTTACAGCTGCGTAGAGATGTTGCGTCCATGGCTGTGTTTTACCGTCTGTACCATGGGGAGTGTTCTGATGAGCTCTTCTAATTAGTCCCACCCTCCCCTTTCCTACACAGGACAACGCGTGCAGGTCTTAGATGTCATCCGTACACGGTGCAAAACATCCGATCAAGAACCAAGCGGTTCGGAGACTCTTTTGAGGCCAGCTCACGTGTTTCCTTCTTCGTACAGTCCCGGGTCCTTTAAGCGGGGCGTGAAAAATCATATGATAAGGCCGTCAAGCTGAGAGTCACCATTGTCACACGGTATGTGTAAGTAATGGTGACCCTCTTTTCTGGGACTTTGCCTTCAGCTTGCCATCGGGCAGGGCGGGGTCCAATTGACGTGCCCTATATAAAAAAAAAAAAAAAAAAACACGTTTCTCTTTTTATTTATATCACTCGGTTGACAGACAAGCCCACGGCCCACATTATGGAAAGTGTTTACCGTGGCCTCTGGACGTGTGCAATACCAAGGGAGTCGCACTCGCGCTGCCAACTCTGTTAGCACAGAGTTTCTGTGCCGTCAGACAAAGCAAGACAAGGTTTTGGTCTTCCCTCTCTCCAACTCTCCAGTGAGTACTGGCTACCCTACTTACCGTTGGAAACACAACACGAGATTTTTTTTTTTTTATACCACTAAGTTGGCAGACAAGCACACGGCCCACCTGATGGGAAGCGGTTACCGTGGCCTATGGACGTATGCAACACCAGGGGTGTCACACTCGTGCTACCGACCATGAAGAAACCTTCTGATGCCCCTCTTGAAGAACCCCATATTGTAGGCGCTTGGGAAAACCGCAGCAGGGAGGTCATTCCACAGTTTGAGTGTGCGTGGGATGAAGTTTCTTTCATACCGCACAGTGCGCACCGGCTCAGGTCGCAATGTGTGGGGATGAATTCCCTGCCTATGGCGAGAGGTGCGATGATGGAATGTAGCTACGGGCATCATGTCAAACAATTCATCTGAGCACAAACCATTGTATAGGCGGTAGAACACACACAGTGAGGCAAAATCCCTCCTAAGGCTAAGAGGTTCCACTCTACCTGCGAGTATGGGATTGTCAACCAGCCTCAATGCCCGTCTTTGCAACGAGTCGAAGGGGTCAAGCTGGTATGCAGGTGCTCCAGCAAAAAGGTGACAGCAGTACTCCATGTGAGGCCGGACCTGTGCTTTATAAAGAAGGAGTTGCTGCCCCGCAGTGAAGTACTGCTTCGCCCTGTTGAGCACTCCGAGTTTTCTTGATGCCAACTTAACCTTGTCCTGCAAATGACTTCGGTATTGGACGTCGCTGGAGATATCGACACCAAGGATCCCGATACTCGAGGAGATGGTAAGCGGTGTGCCCAGGAATTGCGGCGCCACAACAAATGGGGTTTTCTTAGCGGTGAATACACATACTTGTGTCTTAGTGGGGTTGAATTGGACTAGGTTTAGTCGTCCCCAATCGGATACTCCAGAGAGAGTAGTCTCGATTTTAGACACAAGTTGTTCGCGACTCTTCTCCACCTCAGACTGAGGGATATTTGCACGGCCCGTGTAACACGTGTCCCCGGTACTGTCATCCGCATAACAATGAACGGAGCCATCAGACAGCATGTCATCGATATGCAGCAGAAACAGCGTCGGAGACAACACGGAGCCTTGTGGGACACCAGCGTTTATGTTCATGCGGTCCGAGCAGCTGCCGTCGACGACGGCTTGGATGCTTCTGTTGGACAAAAAGCTGGCGATCCATTCGCAAAGTCCCTCGGGGAGTCCATAGTACGGCAACTTCGCAAGAAGACCTTTGTGCCAGACCCGATCGAAGGCCTTTGCTATATCGAGGCTGACCGCTAGTGCCTCACCCCGACTCTCGATGGCTTGCGACCACCGGTTTGTGAGATACACAAGAAGGTCACCGGTTGAGCGACGGTGGCGAAAGCCGTACTGTCGGTCGCTCAGTAGATCGTTTCCTTCAAGGTATCTCAGGAGCTGTGTATTAATGACACGCTCCATAACCTTCGAGAGTAGGGAGGTTATAGCGATAGGCCTGTAATTGGTCGGATCTGTCCTGTCACCTTTCTTAGGTACAGGGTGCACGAATGCGGTCTTCCACGAGGCTGGGACCTGCCGCGCGGAGTATGAGAGTGCGAAAAGGCGTGTAAGTACAGGGCACAGCTCGGGGGCACAGTGCTTAAGCACCATCGCCGGTATACCGTCCGGCCCACTCGACTTCCGGACATCTAGGGACTTAAGCTCGCGCCGGACCACCCGTTGCGTGATTTTAACTTCGGTCATGGAAGCACCACAGCTGGGGATGATGGGTGGTTCGGCGTTCCCGTCGTTCATAGTCGAGTTTGACGCAAAGAGATTACCCAAAAGATCGGCCAGACTACCGTCGGATTTTTGCAGCGGCGGAAGGCAAGACTGGCAGAAGTTTCCCTCGGCAGCTTTGGCGAGCGACCAAAATGCGCGACTGCCAGATGGGTAGCGTGCAAGCCGTTCGCCAATTCTGCCGATGAACTCAAACTTTGCCCTAGACGTTGCCTTTTTACTGGACCTCGAAGCAGCATTCAACTTCCGCTTCACTTCAGCGATGTTCGGATCCTTATTGGCAAGAGCCGTGGTCCAAGCCTTGTATGCAGATTGCTTGCGGTCTCTAGCTTCCCTGCAAGGCCTATTAAACCACGGGCGTTTGTTCGCTCCTATCGCGACCCAGCGGTTAGGGATGTAGCATTCCATACCCACTAGAATCGCGTCAGCGACTGCACAGGAGCTTGGATCATCAGAAGTGAAGCAAAGCTGCCTCCACGGGTACGATGCGAAGAATTCTCGCAGTCCGTCCCAGTCTGCCGACTTGTAGTGCCACACGTGTCGCCACTGAGGTGACCGCGGTGGTTCAGGCCGCGCGAGTGTCACTTGCGCCCGGACGAGGCTGTGGTCCGAATTACCAAGAGGTGCTTCCACCCTTATGGAATATTCATCCGGGCGCGTAGTCAGCAGAAGGTCCAGTATAGAGCTTCTGTGGGTCTCAATTTCTGGTGTTCTAGTGATAGAATGCACCAGTTGAGAGAGCCCATAGGTCAGGGCAAAGTTGTGAGCAGCCCTTCCCGCGAAATCAGTCCTGGGAGACCCCAGCCACTCCACGTGGTGAGCGTTGAAGTCCCCCAAGAATACTAAATCCGCAGTGGGGTACTGCTCAATTACGCTGTCCGCCGACCGTTGCAGATGCTGAAACAGTTGAGCCGTGCCCAGGTCACCGCTATGAGACCTGTATAGGCACGCATAGATACGTGTGTGGCCACCGTGATCTATACGTTCCCATATAGTTGACAGGTCTCTGTCCTCAAGACCATGGAGACGGCGGCAGCAAATATCATCCCGGACGTACAAGCATACCCCGGCGCGACTCATAAAGTTGTGCTCGAGTTTGTACCCGGGGTACATTAGGTAGGCTGTATCGGCCGGGCATGATATTTGCGTCTCCGTCAGAAAAAGCAAGGTAGGCTGCGTGGTCTCTAAGTGGAGATGGACCGCGTTAAGGTTGGAGTGTAGGCCCCTGATGTTGCAGAAATCCACATTAACTGTGGATGATGGAGCCGCTGTGGTAACGTTACTCTTGCCTTTTTTAAATTTCATGTTTGAGTTGGGGGGAGGGGGGGGGGAGAAGTTAAGAAGAGAATCTGTGCCTCCAGTGTAGAAGACAAAGCAAGGCGTCCCACCCTCACAGACAAGCTGGGGTTGTGTGACTGGCTGGCGCGGTGGGCGGAAGGGCCCCCGGTTCCCTCCCAGATACTGAAGCCGAGTCCACTCCGGTTTCCTCCTCCGGCACGGCTACAGCACCGGGAACTTTACACAGGCTGCTGGTTCAGCCTCCTGGGGCGGAGATTAAGTAATCCCCAGGTTCTGGAACCGTACAGCCTGCGGGCGGCCAGCGGATAACCGTTTCACCGGGTCTCCCTGACCACCGCGCCAACATTTCACGCTCCCACCAGTCAGCGGGGTCAATCTAAGCCTTTGGTCTTCCCACTGACAGCACAAAACCTCTCCAGTGAGCTCTGGCTACCCTACTCACCGCCGGGAACATAACACAAGGTTATTATAGCCGGGGTATTCTGTAGGGCGGAGGTTGCCTGGAAGAAATCGCTTCCAGCGATAAGGCCGCCCATTGTACATTAAACTGTATGCATGCTCACTACAAATTTTACTGTAATCTATTGGTGTACAATAAAGAATTATCTATCTATCTATCTATCTACTTACCCAGACGGACTGCTCAATTTTGGACGGGAGATACCGTCATGTCCTACCTCCGGTTATTGATTATTATGGCCACGGTATTCTATAGGGCGCAGGTACTTCCCCAGTCGGACTTCTCTATTAAACGGAAATACCACCGTGTCCTACCTCCTCCTACCTCCTTCTCTCTTAACTCGTTGTCTGTGAGTCACTACCATTTGGGCTCCAAACCTTCCTTAACCTTGCGAGGTAATAACCTTCTAGGTTATCGCCTTGCCACATGCCCCTCGCAAACCTCCGATTTTTTATCGCGGTGACATACAATTACTTGGTTAAACGCAGTGGTTTGCCAGTGAAATAAAGAAAAAATCATACGCTACATTAAGAAGAAATGAGGAAACAAGGCACCTGGAAGCATGCCAGTTTCTTTACACTCAGTTGCCAATGTTCTGAGATTTATCGTATCTTCTTTAAATAGTCACAGAATATTTCCACTGTGACAATATCGAGAAATCTGAGCGCTTCAGTACTTCGGAGGGCATGTTTAAAGTCGGTCCCAGCTCCCAATAGTCGTATAGTTCAAACGGATGCCGATATGGGTAACCTGTACAACTCTGTTAGTAGTGTTCGACTAATCACAACTCAGACTGAGACGTCAGATTTTTTTTATACCACTTGGGTAGCAGACAAGCACACGGCCTACCCGTTGGAAAGTAGTAACCGTAGCCTATGGACGATTGCAACACCAAGGGAGTCACACTCGCGCTGCCAATCCTGTAAGCATAGAGAGTTTTTGTGCCAGTGTAAGAGACAAAGCTGGACAAGCTTTTGGTCCTCCCACTGACAGCACAATAACTCTCCAGTGAGCTCTGGCTACCCTACTTACCGCTGGGAACACAACACGAGGTTATTATGGCCGGGGTATTATGTAGGTTGGAGGACTTCCCCAGTCGGAATGCTCAATTGACAGAATGACAGAAATACCGTCGTGTCTTACCTCCTATTGCCAGTTCCATTATCTATTCTTCATTTCTCAAAATAGTGCAACGCAATTACATCTTTATGACGTCATATTCTGCTTAAAACTAAGTTTATCACCGCTTCCGAGGCGCAACAAACCCGCCGGTAAGTAAGTAGGGAGAAGAAACAGCGCAACAAACTTCATCGCAGCATTTTTGAGACGTCAGCTTATTATTAGTAATTTCTTAAGACTAAATATGGACTAATGTACATTTATGTCTCGTGTCAAGATAATTAAAAGTATATTAAAAACCTTATAGTAAAATAGTTAACCTAAGTTAAAAGATAAAAATTTTTGAGATAGTTAAAAATAAAAAGTTTAAAAAAAAGTTTGCGTGCATGTAGTTGTAGCATTTTACGAGGGGCCTGCGCCAGACTTAAGCCGGCCATATACCGCCCGATCAAGCTATATGTTTTTTATCTGGACTCCGACATCCCACAGATATTCGGGATGTCGGAGTCCGGAGTCCGGGAGTCTCCTCATGGAAATCCGAAACCATAGGAGGTAGGTATAAACTGTATTAAGAACCAATCAGATCTTTTTTCAATATACTCCATAAAAATGGGTCATTTTTTAAATGTTTTTCTATAAAATTCAGTAAAATCTACACCCTATTCTTTAAAATTATAATTTGCTTACTGTAAAAGTCTTTATTTTTTATATTGATAGCAGAATATTGCCGCCAAGTGGCCGCCATGTTCCAAATGACTCGTAAGCGAGCCATCATCCACACTCCCCGACCTTAATATTCCAGGGCCTGGCTTGCTCCTTACACTGGAGTACACTCGTATTATGTTCAAATAGCTTAGAGTTTCTTTACGTGGGTTGATATTTGGGTGGCCTTCTTTGACGATATTTTTAGGACATTTTTCAAACATAAATGGAAAATAAAAATCAATTGTAAGTATTTTATGATAACTACAACGTTAGTCCTGATTGCATATAAACTTTATTTTTTGACTATACTGTCAATTGATGGCATTTGGTGGAATTTGTTGTTACACATATTGAGAAATCACTTGTACTTTTCCATATTATTTTTAATATTTATTACACCTGACTGGTTTTGCCTTACGGCATCCTCAAAGGTTTACTAACCTTTGAGAATGCCCTGAAAAGTACAAAGGAGATCTAAATATGAGTTTATATTTTTATTAGACTTGACTTTTGTAGAAGTTTTACCAATTTCATTTTTATCATTTTATTTCAAGTAATCTCTAAAGTGGCTTAGCCGATTGTGACAGCATTTTCATCGCAGATAGCTGTTTTTCTTTCTTTTTTTTATACCACTTAGTTGGCAGACAAGCACACGGCCCACCTGATGGAAAGCGGTTACCGTGGCCTATGGACGTATGCAACACCAGGGGTGTCACACTCGCGCTGCCGACCATGAAGAAACCTTCTGATGCCCCTCTGGAAGAACCCCATATTGTAGGCGCATGGGAAAACCGTAGCAGGGAGGTCATTCCACAGCTTGAGTGTGCGTGGGAGCTGTTGTTTTAAGGCGTAGATCAGGCTGCTTTTATTTTAGAAAATGTATTAGGATTCCGCGTTTATTTTAAGTCTACGCGCAGAGCACCTAAAGCTGTCGCTCCTGGTTGCCATAGTAACATATAACTCAAGCGTATTAACATGGCACCTGGCTTCCCAAAAGTAACAGATCTCAAATAAAATCTGAAAACAAATAACTCACTGTGCTTACAGGGTTTCTTTTTTTACGTGCGCAAAATCCCCATCGATACCTTCCCACCGGAGCCGGTGGAGGAGGTTATGTCGGACTCGAACCGACTAAAACGCACGCCGCCTGTGAGTCGTTTTGGTTGCCGAAGGTGAGGTTGACAGGCATATCCCTCGCACCCCGGCCGACCCAGGGCCATCTCTCACGATCTGGCCCTCTTCTCGGGTGTGGGGACTACAGAGTCCCCAACTCGACCCCGGAAACGGGGAGGCGTGCCAGGCGAGTGTGCTTACAGGGTTGGTAGCGCGAGTGTGACTCCCTTGGTTTTGCACACGTCCATAGGCCACGGTAAGCACTTTCCATCAGGTTGGCCGTGTGCTTGTCTGACACCTAAGTGTTATAAAAAAATTCTTTAAATAAAACTACGAATCTCAAACTAAGGCAAACGTGTTACGGTTATAGATACAGATGCTGCTGATCTCGAAGTACGGAGAGGAGAGGATGTGAGAGGAGATTGTTTTTTAACCAGATGCCATGTTAATTCGCACGAGTTGTGGACGTTCCCTTAAAATTCCGAATAGTCTAACTACAGGACTTTGATATCCCACATTGCTTGAGGAAATCAAATATCAGTCACTTCACGGAAAATACCGAAGTCTAACCACATCACAGTTAGACAGGAAAGGCGACCCGAACTGATTTGGAAAAGGCTACAAAAAAAAGGGGGGGGGGGGGATATATACTTTTTTAGAAAGAATATTAGCAACCGCAATTACTAATATTTTCTTTAACCCTTCTAACTAAGCTAAATTACTTGTGCTAGGAGTGGGTTCACGTCGGTTATGACCAGGATCCGAACCCGAGACCTCTCGACCGTAAGGCTGACTCCTTAATCACACACACACTCAAGCTGTGGAATGACCTCCCTGCTGCGGTTTTCCCAAGCACCTACAATATGGGGTTCTTCAAGAGGGGCATCAGAAGATTTCATCGTGGTCGGCAGCGCGAGTGTAACACCCCTGGTGTTGCATACGTTCATAGGCCACGGTAACCACTTCCCATCAGGCGGGTCGAGTGCTTGTCAGCCACCTAAGTGGTATAAAAAAAATAAAAATAAAAAATCACTAAGCTACCGACGCTGTTTGCCGATTACCGATGCTCTTTAGCTTTAGTAGTGCAAATCCTGTCTACTGGGGTTTAAGTTGGTAACCCTAGTCACAGGTAACGACGTGGGTCACAAAGACCATTATGGACTATACAGCACGTATGCCAAGGGAGAGTGAATGCGGCACGTAACATCTTACAAATCGTAGTGTACCTGTCGATTGTGGTGCTCCGTTTAGTACGCGACGCTGTGGCAAGTGACTTGACTTTTGTTTTACGGTACTAGTGTTTAATATGCTCTAGGGAAGAGAGACGTGGTTTCATAAAATCATTTTTTATTTTCCTTTGCTTATAAAACAAACCCCTCCTTTCCTGCACGGGACAACACGTGCAGGGCTTAGATGTCATCCTCGCACTGGGCAGAATAGAAGCAAGAACCAATCTTTTTTTGCCGTACCACCAACACCTGAAATTCATTACCAACTCACGGGTTTCATTCTTACTACAGTTTCTGGTTCTTGAAGCGGGGCGTGAAAAGCTAATGAAGATGGCGTCAAGCTGTCACCATTGTAACATTACTTAGTGTCTGTAATGGATGCCTTCTTTCCTGAGACTTTGCCTTTAGCTTACCATCAGGCGAGGTGAAGTAAAATTGGCGTGTCCTAGATAAAAAAAACTTCGTATGTGATGTCACTGTATTGTAGCCATCGAAAAATCAACGCTGTACATTATTGGCTACCATATTTGGGTGCACACAATATTGAAATGGTTTAGGATTCAGGGTTAGGTTTTAAGTTACTCTTTAATTTAATACTGGATCTATCGTTAGACCGTTTCTCTACTTTAGCCTACCTTAGTCAATTAGTCAACAATTAAGTTTCCAAATTATTTCAATTGACCGTAAGTAGTTCGCATGACGTCACCAATGATAGGATTCAATGAGTGCATAGTTTTTATAACATTTAATTTTCTTTCAGTTCGAAACCGATTAAAAATTTAATTGTCACTTCAACTAAAACACTTATGAACCAATTTATTGTTCAAAACACTGATAACGTCATCCACATAAAACAACCATCTTCACATTAAACAATGATACTATCTTAATTAGCCCAAGTAATAACCTATCTCCATGATTTATAACCACTTAACTTAAACTCTAACGTAACGAATTAAAGTCCATATTAGCTTGTATCTATAACCTAGTTCTTCTGAAGTGTAGTTTACTAATAGCGGACGAGATTACTTAGCTAAATTAATGTTTTGACCAGTTGTTTACTGGGTAGACGGTTTAAAGGAAGCTGACTTAACCTGCCCCAGTTGCAAACTCCGATGTGGACGTTTATTTATGAGAATAATTAGGTAACCAAGTGGGCGTTGTGATTAAAGTAACATACATACTAAATGATACACATACACTCATACTTTTCTCACTTATAATGTTAGCTGGCTGTGAATTAAAAGTTCTTACAGGGTCGGCAGCACAAGTGTTACGCCATTGATGTTGCAAACGTCCATTAGCCACGGTAATCGCTTTCCAATAAATAGGTCGCATGTTTATCAGCCAACTAAGTTGTATGAAGATTCATTAGAGTATTTTCTTGTAATTAACAAACAGTACCTACTTTTTTTTTAGAAAGAAGAAATCTATCCTTTTATACTCCTGAAAATGTAAACGCAAAAATTCATGATGATTGGTTAAGTAAACCAATTATCATGCCGCGGCGGCGCGTCTTGCGCACCTCCCCGTTTTCGCGGACGAGTTGGGAATTCTGTGGTCCCAACACCCGAGGCGAGGGCCAGATCGAGAGAGATGGCCCTGTGTCGGCCAGAGTGCGAGGGATATGCCTGTTAACCTCACCTTCAGCAACCAAAATCGACCCACAGGCGTCGTGCGTTTTAACCGGTTTAAGTCCAACAAAACCTCTCCCACCGGCTACGGCGGGAGAGAGGGGAGGGGGTTACTTGCGATAAATCCACACGGATCGTTTGCCTTATGCATTCAGTTTATACATATCACCTTTTTCAGCGGGTATAAAAAGGTCACATTATGTGATTAAAACGAGTAATTATGTGAATTTCTAGATCTCAATAGATTCCAAATAAAACCCTTATTATTGTCACTCATATGAGCAAAATCACAACAATTCATTTACTAAGCACCTTTTAATTTCGAATAAATATTGCCGCAAGACAAAATATTATAGTAATTATGACTCTATAAATATCCTATAAATTTATAATATTGACTAGATTGTTCCACTAAACCATACTAAACGGAGCACCACTTTCAATTCTACTAAGTCCGACGCCGCCAGAGGGCGTTACAATAGCTTACACTACTAGAATACAGATGGACATTTTTCTACAGTTTGACGAATTGTATGTACGAATCCAACAATGTTAAAACTCAGTCAGTGGACGTTTTATGTTAACTGATTTACTTCGGACATTTTCTGTTGACCGGATTCTCATGAACCAATTGATTAAAATTTAACTTTTATTTAATTTCTACGTACAGTATATATAGTAGTGTTACATATATTCATATATTTCAACCTGTAAATCTCTGAAATGGTAGGCAGAGGCATATTAACATTTTTAATACCTACAATTCATCAACTATTATTGTCAGTCCCATATAATAGTGGACGAGCCTCTTGCTACCAACGGGCTATATGTTTATTGCTTTTCCCGTAGATGTCGCCTTCTACGACACCAACGGGAAGAGATGGTGTGACCCTATTCTACTTGACCGGAAACTAGCACGGCTCATTTCATCAGGGATTATGATGTAGACTTGTAGCCATCTTCATCATCACCACGTGAGACACGTGACAAAATGCCCGCTGAGTATCTTGCCGGGGTCTTCTTAGGTTGGGGCGGCGTTTCGAACCGGTGTCCATTTGTTAAACTAGTCTTTCATATTTCTTTTTATATTGACGTTTTGTAACTACCGATTTAATGGCCATTAAGACCTGGAATTCATTACCAGCTCACGTGTTTCCTTCTTCCTACAGTCCCGGGTCCTTTAAGCGGGGCGTGAAAAAGCATATTATGAGGCCGTCAAGCTGAGTGTCACCATTGTCACACGGTATGTGTAAGTAATGGTGACCCTCTTTTCTGGGACTTTGCCTTCAGCTTACCATCAAGCAAGGCGAAGTCCAATTGACGTGTCCTATATAAAAACTTTGACTTTCGGCTCCATCCAAAATCTTGAAGCCCGTAATCCTTTTTCCTACTCTTTTTCCATGAAATATAGAGCAACTGTAACCTCCCAACCCCGATACAAAAACCCGCACTGTTGTTTATCAACCAAAAGGCTTGCAATTTGAACCCTATTCACAAAATCTTGAAGCACCCCATTCTTACAAGGTAGAGTCTTAATCTATTCACACGTAACAAAAATAAATCTCATACATAAACCAAACTGTGAAACATTAATCCAATTGCGTTCAAAATTAGCTTTTGTAGAGCCACCCTAAACTCTACGTCTGCTTTGGAATACAAACGAGGATTTAACATTTTAACATTTAATATTACAGATGATTACAGCTCTATTTTCTACCTAAAGTAGTTGTAGAGTCGTGTAGTGTCGTTATTTGAATGTCGTCTGAATAAAAATTGCTATCATTATAATAAAAAAATAGTACCATTTTAATATTTTCTGCGACTCTACAATAAATTTGCATAATGTAGAGACTATTTTTATGTTAAAGAATGAAAATTAGATCATAAAGAGTCTCGGGAGCTTCTTTTGTCAGACTTATTATTATATTTGCGATGATTAGGTGGCGGTAGATCTTTCTACGATGGAGGTCGTGGGTTTGATTCCCGCTTAGTGCAAATATTTATATTTATGAATATGTCTATTGACATGGGTTTGGGTGTTTCAATGTATAATATTTGCTATGTATAATTAATATGTACTTTAGATGGGTTACGGGTACGTAAATAAATGGTTGATTGTGAATTTTGTCTCACAAAAATGTATAGATCTATACAGAAAGTACATTTGAATAGACTCTACATTCCATTTAATACTGCTTCCAATTGTCAAAAACGCAAAACTAATATAACAACATACTCCAACCACAATATATCTCACAATAAACGCAGCTCTACACAATTTAGGTAGAGTCCAGTACCTATCCCTTGAGGGCGACGCTAGTCCTGTGACGCTACTAGAATATATACGAGCCATTTTTGTACTTCTCTGACATATTACACTGGGCTTAGCCGATTATAGAGTCGACACGTCTCCCCGAGAGTGGGTAGAGATGTCTGTACATATTGGTTTCGGGCGAACTATTGAGAATTATTGCGCGAGGACGTCGCACAGGTTCCAAAAATGTTTTGTAGAGCTAATGTAGAGTCGTAGATAGTGTTTAGTGTAAACGTATTTTGGTAAGTTGTGTAATTTGAAGAGGTCTCTTGAATGTTAAGTAGTTTTTATGTTTGTGTATCAGTGAAGGGGTGGACAGAGTTGTATTATTACCTCTTTTTACAATTTTAGAAATTACAGTCTTCTGCAATCTTCCTGTTTTTACTGTTTTACTTTCTCTGAAAGTGTCACCTGGTTAGTGTCATTATAATAAAACAATATTATTTCTATCGAAATTTGAAACTTATAAATGTTTCTGCTCTTTTACAGGTAAGAAATTTCTTTGACTGCCGACGAAAAAATTGCCTGGGGCGGCTGTATAAAATAAATCCTTGGTAAGCAATCTATTATTTTACTTAGAAATATTGAAGTTAACAACTGTCCTTTTCGAAGTGTGTAACGGAAAATTTGGTAACACATTATTTTTTTTAAATAATTTTGAGATTAAACAGCGGGTCCTTATCACACCACTAGATATTCAGAATACAATGTGAATCGCCCATATACTATTTCTGATGGTGGTAAGGTCCCATTCGATTTGCCGAGTGTCTCTTAATAACAGAAGATTTAATGCCTCCTCAAAAGAATTAAAATGAGATGTAATAATCGCCTCCTCTCTTTTGGGCGCAGATAGACAAAAACAGTGTCTCTTCGGGTTTTTGGCAGTAAGAAAAATCTCTATAACCCTGACGACCTGATTGTGGCTGCCTGTTTTGTATTCATCAATACTAATGACACTTCCATTATCATATACAAAAACTTTCTGTATGTTGCAGCGAAGGGTTTTTTGTGTGAGCATGTTTCAATGTACAGAAAACCGAGTTCCGGACTTTTTCTTATCATCATCATTCCCTAGCGATTTTCGTCACCACTAGCGTCCAGAGTTTGCAATTTGGAGCTCAAGGTTTACATATTGTTTTTGTTGATTTTCCGGGAGCCATTGCCATCTAATATCCCAGCTCTGAAAATATAACCAATGCTAGAGCCTCACCCTGATTTTAGCAAGTGCATCGAATCGCAAGTGACGTTGGTACGTCTCAAAAGGCTCAGTATACCTCATGATAATAAATTATGTAAGCATAAAATTAACATTTGAGTCATTTTATTTCTACAATACTAAGAGAGAACTATACAATTCAAAACGAGGTTATTCGACAAAGAACTAAAGTTATATAGCTTGGGAAATAAGCAAGCTGAAGTGGCAGTGGGTTGGCCACGTCTGTTGAAGGAACGATGGCAGTTGAAGCAAATGAGGCCTAGAGTGGAGACTCCGAGAAGGTAAATGGAAGGTAGTACACCCCCTAGCCAGATAAACTGACGACCTGAAAAAGGTGACTGGGACCGACTGGATACAAAAGGCGGAGGATCGGACGAAATGGCACACATTGGGAGAGGCCTATGTCCAGCAGTGGACTGCAGTGGGCTAATTGATTGATTGATTGATATTCTTACGAGCATTTTTTTATTTATCCTATAAATAAAAATTGATGTTGCTAAACGTAAAAGTCGATAACTGCTCGACTAATTCCGCTATTTAGTTTTTTAGTTTTTTCTATTTAGGTTTCTTAAGTTCCTCGGCAGGTTCAAAATCGGAAACGTAAACAGAATTCTAACGAGTGAAGCCGCGGGCATCAGCTAGTTAATGAGTAAAATTCAAATAGCTTTATATTCAGTTTCTGTTCCCATATTATATACACGATAATTCTGCTCCCCACAAGCTTAAAACCAAGACAGTATCCACAATTTTTCCTTATTCAGTGAAATATATTCTAACAGTCATTCCTTTTTAGCCAGACGTTCGTAACGACCGCCATTTTGTTCCAGCAGCCATTTTGTGCAACCTTGGGCATGGAGCGAAATTAAGTGTCTGTTTTATTAAATGAATTGTTTAGTTTGAAGATTTCTCTCTGTGGGAGCTTGTTAAGTGTCGCCATTTTATTTTACGAGTAGTTTTTAACACAGTGCGGCATACTCACTAAAAATTATGACTATTATCAAAGTGGTTTTTATTTGAAATGTGATTTAAAACTTGAATTTACTAGTGAGAATCTGTTGAAACTGGTTAAATTGGAATTTACTATTGAAAATCTATGTAACTAAACTTGATTACAATGTTTTACTGAAAGATATTTATTGAGTACTGACATCACTTCGCTGTTTCACCCTCGTAAATCCTGAGCCTGTGAAAATATAAATGTAAGAAAGTAGCATATATTACTCAGCGAAAATGTAACATTCCAATCGTGATAGAATTTTTGGAAACAGCTTAATAGTTTTTGAGTTTATCAAATACACACAAACAATGTTTTCCTCTTTGTCACATTAAGAGAAGAATTTGTTTTATTTTAATTAATCTCGATCCATGTCATTGGTTAAACGAAATCTAAGTGTACTTACAAAAAAAACTATAGGTAACACAAAACTTGCTCAATAGACATGACAAACAGACGAATAGACAAATAAAATTGTAATCGAATAAAAATCCAAATTCAAATAAGTAATATTAATAATTTAATGAAGCCTATCGCAGTCCATTGCTGAACATAAGGCTCTCCCAATGTTGGGATGCTCTGGCCTATTGTTTCCATGGTGGCCAGACGGGTTGGAACAGGGTTTTATTTCGAGTTTTCCTTCTTATATAAATAATATAATTGTTAGCAAAGAGTGACGTACGCATTTATCAAAATGCTCGCGCGAAACACTGACGGTTTGAGTGTACATTGATGTAAAACTTAATTGTTACTGGAACCGGTTGGATAAACCTTCCATTTTTATTATTATATTGTGGAATGTCGATTTCACAAAGACGAAGAAGTTAATATTAAAAATATAAATGAAATTGTGAACACTTTGTTTTGATTTTTTGTTTTGATTTTTGCTATTATTGATAGATATATATATATACACCTCTGTCAACCGTTTTGGGGATTTATAGACGTGAATATATGTATGACACCCTGAGTGATCGGAATATCGGCGGCCCTGGAAGTGAAAGTTCTCACGCTTTTCACCTTGCTCTCGGCGATGGTCCACTGCGCGGATGCGTGGGTGGCCGGCACCTCCTGCGAGCAAGTAATGCTCGTGAAGGAGGAGGCGGGGCGGGAGCGACGAAAGATCGCAAGCCAAGCATCCCGCGTACGAAGGCAACTCGGGCGTAGGAGGTCAATGAACGACCTCCGCCCCCCATGAGCGCAGGCCTGGGGGTGACTGGTGGAGCCACCTGTTACCCTAGCAGATGTAGGCCGCGGCGGCGGCGCGCCTGGTGCGCCTTCCCGTTTCCGGGGTCGAGTTGGGGACTCTGTAGTCCCCACACACCCGAGGAAAGGGCCAGATCGTGAGAGATGGCCCGGGGTGCGAGAGATACGCCTGTCAACCTCATCTTCGGCAACCAAACGACCCACAGGCGTCGTGCATTTTAGTCGGTTCAAGCCCGACATAACCTCGCCCACTGGCTCCGGTGGTGGGGGTTTCCGTGGGAAATTTCCGCACGTTAAAAAAAGATATTATAAATTGAAATGAATTCGACTACTTTTCTTACTAACTGTACTTTTAAGAGCTTAATTTCACTATATACGTTAAAATCTTATTGTTGCCGTAAAAATCAATGTAACTGTAAAAACAAAATAAATGTTTGTTGACTAAGTTAAACCCGGCTGTGTAAATGGGCACTAAAATTAAACATTCAATTCACGAACCAATAGCTGGTAATCAAATTTCTAAGTATTCAAATTTTTATGTAACTAAAATTGAAAAAAGATGGTACAAAATTGTCTTTATGTGCGTGATAGAGTTGTTATACATTATATACATACCGTCTCGGCTCTTCAGATGCTGGGGAGTAAGGTGACCACTGGTTTTAAGGCATTTCTCTCGCAAGCCGGGTTCTTCTTAAGTCGCATCCGAAGATTTCACCTCAGATTCTAGGGTCCGCTTTATCAGTCTAACTGCGGAGTTTTCTGAAATTCGATATTTCTCGTGAAGCGACTGCCTCTGACCTCCACTAGCTAATAAACTCCGGCTAGCTGGTAGAAAAATCTTCACTTACAAACAGGTGCAATTTCTGATCGGCAGACGAAGCTCTGATACAGGAATTCCTATTTAAGTTGAGAAGTTCGGAGCACGCCACTGCCACTACAGGACAATCTCAATATCATAGGCAATATCCTAGGCATGAATGTTGTCTGCAAACTGAATAACAAAAACTACATCGAGAGAATCATCAAAACAGCCTCGGGGAAACTCGGACTCATGAACAAAGTGAGACGGTTTTTCACGCGGGAGCAGCGGTGTCTTCTCTATAAGACACAAATTCGCTCCTGGGTGGAATACTGCTCTCACCTCTCGGATAGCTCCGCGAAATACCTACTAGATGCTTTCGACAGGTTGCAGCGACGCGCGGTCCGCATTATTGGGAATCCTGATGTCACGAACACCCTCGAGCCTTTGCAGATGCGTAGAGATGTTGCTTCCTTGGTTGTATTTTACCACCTTTACCATGGTAAGTGTTCTGATGAGCTCTTCCAACTAATCCCACCCTCTCCTTTCCTACACAGGACAACACATGCAGGGCTTAGATGTCACCCTAACACCGTGCAGAATATACGAGCAAGAATTTCGTAGGTTCGGAGACTCTTTTCTTTGCCACACCACCAAGACCTGGAATTCATTACCAGCTCACGTGTATCCTTCTTCCTACAGTAAAAGCATTTGTAAAAGCAAATGGTTTGTGTTCAGATGAATTGTTTGACATGATGCCCGTAGCTACATTCTATCATCGCACCTCTCGCCATAGGCAGGGAATTCATCCCCACACATTGCGACCTGAGACGGTGCGCACTGTGCGGTATGAAAGAAACTTCATCCCACGCACACTCAAGCTGTGGAATGACCTCCCTGCTGCGGTTTTCCCAAGCGCCTACAATATGGGGTTCTTCAAGAGGGGCATCAGAAGGTTTCTTCATGGTCGGCAGCGCGAGTGTGACACCCCTGGTGTTGCATACGTCCATAGGCCACGGTAACCGCTTCCCATCAGGTGGGCCGTGTGCTTATCTGCCAACTAAGTAGCATAAAAAAAAAGCAATTTAAGAAAAAGCAACTTATGAGGCCGCCAATCTGAGTGCCGCCATTGTAACATTACTTAGTGTCTGTAATGGTGACGCTCTTTCCTGAGACTTATCTGAACTTACCATCAGGCGAGATAAAGTCAAGTGGGCGTATCCTATATAAAAAAGAGGCCAAACGGCAGCCGCAGCCAAAAGACAAGCATATGGGAAAGCAGGAAATGAACTATAGGATGTGTTTAGTCTGAAACTAGTCTAGCCATTTCCAGCCTCCCTAATTCCTTTGGGGTTGCAAAACAGCAGGCCGTCGGGCCAGAGATCCATCACGATCGCAGACTGTAAACATAAACACGCTTGATGGTACAGGGCTGTGCGAACTGGTACACAATAATAATTATATTACGTTATATGCTATTTTTACCCTACTTCGGCGAAGCAAAAGGAGGGTTATAATTTTAACAGGCTATGTATGTAGGTTCATCTGTTCCCTCATAGCTCCTCAGCCACTAAGTAGAACTAAACAAATGAGATATCCTTAGAAGCATTGTAGTCTTAGTCGTTCACTTTACTGAATCTAATGTGGCGCCATCTAGCGGTCATAAAGTAGTGTTAAAAAATAAATTTGAGATAAATATGTTGTGTTTAGTGTCTTATGAAAGGGGTTAATTAACATATTTCAAATATATATAAATTATACCTATGGCTTGCGTCAAAATAATATAAATAAAAAATTAAGTTTAAAACTAAAACCAGTCTACTGAAAAATCACGCTCTAAAACTTTTCCCTGGATGGCAAGTGGCATACGACCACGGCTATCCTTGATATTCTCTTATTTAATACTTTTTAGAGCGTGATTTTACAGTAGTCGGGTTTTATGGTGATATAACCGGAATATTAGTAATTTAATCAGTACTCTTTTGTAAAAAACAGATTATTTATTCAGATTTTTGAAATTGGCAACCCTACAAGTAAAGGATTAGTGTGAAGACGCTTCGTTATGATTTGTTTATGATTATCAAAATTGACGAGCTCCTCGGGCATTCACGGGACCATCTGTTTTAGGCCAAACCTTTGATTGATTCGAAACAATATTTCTCAAGCAATTTTTACATAAATCCTTCTTTAAGGAATTAAACGAATGCAGCAATAAATAAATCAATCTTGATTTAGCGAGACAGGTTTTAGAGATGCTTTAGTGAAAAGAGTTTAATTATTTTAGTCTGGCAATCTTCTAAGTTTGTTATTGGACCAGGTGTGGTAAAATCTTTGTAGACAATCTAATTTAACTATAGAACCAATTAAAATTTGATTATACTTATGACTGTAAATCCCCTAAGGAGTAGTCAGAGCTGTATTAATACCCACATTTTGTGAACAGTCCATCTCTTTTGATTTGATTCTTTCTGGATGCTACTGCTATCTTGTCCTCAGTTATATGGTAGAACATATTTTACGAAATAAATTAATGTTAATTTAACAATTTTTGCCAGAAATTAATTATAAAATCTACATCTTCGGAGCCCAAGGTCTGCTGTCCGCTTCTTTTGAATCGCTGAATCTTGGCTATTACGGGAGTGACTTTATACTGATCCTCCATCCCCGAAAGCCTTCACCTATGAATCAAAGAATCAATTTCATAAAAATATTAAATAATGTTCTATTAATAAACCATTGGAAAATGATTCTTTCGCATCTTATTACGTACATACATATAATCACGCCTTTATCCCTTGAGGGCGAGGCAGAGGTGAATTAAAACCCACATTTCAGCAATAATTGTATTCGGTCCCACGTAATAGGGGGTGAGCCTATTACTGTGTTCCGGGTACTATTGTTGACTCCAGCCATGCATCTGAGGCTGTGTCTGGCCTGTATATATCTATCTGATGTTAAACAGCCCTATCCCTTAGTCACCTTGTACGACACTGCATGGGAAGAGATTCAAATATCTCTGCATCACCCTAAGGTTAACTGGAAAAAAATCCCCATGGCATTAAGTCCGCTTTTGTACAATCATTTTGTATTTGTATTCAAAAGGAGGTAGAATACGACGGTATTTCCGTCCAACTGAGCAGTCTGACTGGGGAAGTACCTCCGCCATCGCGGCTATAATAACCTCGTGTTGTGATTCCGGTGGTGAGTACGGTAGCCAGATCACTGGGGAGCTTTTGAGCTGTCAGTGGGAAGTTCAAAAGCTTGTCCTGATTTGTCCTTCACACTGACGGCACAGAAACTCTCTATGCTTACAGGGTTGGCAGCGCGAGTGTGAGTCCCTTGGTTTGGCACACGCCCATAGGCCACGGTAACCACTTTCAATCAGATGGACCGTGTACTTTAAAAAAAAATGTGAAGAAATAAATAAATCTTCGAAGGAATAGGCAGAGGTGTATATGAAAATAATATCACGAATCTTGCGCTAAATGGGGGACCTAGAGCGAATTAACCTATAGTTATGTCCTTGAATATGTAATTTCAAATATCGAACATATAGCTCTGCTTATCTCCTTTCACCAGCAAATTAATTAAGCAACAAATAGCCAAGGAACACCCATATTTCACCAACTATGATTTTCAATCCCACTTAATAGATAACGGTATTATTTAGGCATATAGACCAGTATGGCCGTGCGCATCGCATGCGCAGTGGCGTGGACCTACTACGGTGACTGTTCCTATTGAATAAAAATTAAATAAAAACTTGTTTGCTTACTGCCGGGGCGATCTTTTGTCCGTTTTGCTTAGCCAATAGATAATATTTTATTTTAATACCTACATACAATGCATTATCATTGTACTAATTATGTTCGTGGTATTATACCAATATTGTTTAGTTTTAACTTAAGTATGCATCAAATGTAATGCTGTACTAAAGCTTGCATAAACAATATTTCTAATTTACCCATTATATTTTCTGTATTTTTAATGATCTACAAACATGTGTATAAATTCGTAAAGAGTGCAATAGCTTTGTGTAATGTAACCTAATTTATTTGTTAACCTCTAGGATATAATTTACACTGGAGTTGTTACATGTAATGTTTATTTTTATGCAATAAAGACTTTGAAAATCAAAAAAAAATCAATCAATAGATAACGGCCAGTTGCTATCAAGTGGTCACTTTGAAATAAATTCTAAAATGGGTTGACTCTTAACTCATCAACCTCGACAGACAGATGCTTATTCACACCCCACTGAATATCTCAAACAAACTCTATCAGGCTATATAAAACTTCCGCTTAATAAAAGACATCTAACATTCTCCATAAAGAACTGTCCCCTATAGAATACTATGTCGAAGAATTTGCATTCTTTAGAATCAATATTGAGCCCATAAAACCACTATGAATTTATGGGTGCCGTTCAGATGGCCCATAAAATATTTAATATCCTCTGTCCAGATACTCTGTCTGCGAAAGCCTTACTGTGTAAGTACGAAACAATTTTAGTGTAGACAATCAAATGGTGGGAGAGGAGAGTGGGACAAATGGGGTCACAATATTCAAGATTAAAAAAAAAATTTGCTTATTTTTTTTTAAGAATCATTGTAACCTAACTTATTATATTGGTGCTAACCCCTCTAGATTGATTAAAAGTGTTGGCCTTGGATCGGTCAGAGCCAACCTCATCTCCAGCGACCATCATCGACTCACATGCGGCGTGTGTTTTAGTTGGTTCGAGTCTGACATAACCTCTACCACCGGCTCCAGTGGAGGCAGAGGGAAGATAAACGTGGGTGGTTTTCATACGTTAAAAAATTCCCTCCAGATAAGCTTAGTGCTTTTGTTAAGAATGGGTTGTTATCGGTATTCCCGTCCCAATTGAGCAGTCCGATTGTGGAAGTACCTCCACCATACAGATTACCGCGGCCATAATAATCTCATGTTATGTTCCCGGCGGTGAGTAGGGTAACTAACTCACAGGAGGGTTTTTGTGCTATCAGTGGAAAGACCAAAAACTTGTCCTGCTTTGTCTTTTACACTGACGGCACAGAAATTCTCAATGCTTGCAGGGTTAGCAGCGCGCGTGTAACTCTCTTGGGTTAGCAAGCATAGGCCTCGGTGACCACTTTCCATCAAGTGGGCCGTGTGCTTGTCTGCCAACTAAATGGTATAAAAAATGGAAGTTCACTTAGTAATGTTACAATGGTGGCACTCAGCTTGGGGGCCATTTCACTTACTTACTTTTTCACGCCCCGCTTAAAGGACCCGGGATGGTAGGAAGAAGGAAACACGTGAGCTGGTTATGAATTCCTCCTGGTCTTGGTGGTGCGGCAAAGAAAAAAAATATCCAAACCGCTTGTTTCTTGCTCTTATATTCTGCACAGTGTGAGAGTAACATCTAAGCCCTGCACGTGTTGTCCTGTATAGTGGTATAATTTATATATTTATGTAGATTTTTGAGGGTAGAATGGAATGGGGTATTATACGATGTTTTTATGGTTTTATTTAGGTGATTCCCGGCAGAGTAGAATTTGGGCCACCCCACCTCTACCCACGCGGTGTCGTACAAGGCGAATAAGGGATAGGGCTATTTAACATCAGACAGATATATAAAGCCTAGACTTAGCCTTCGATGCGTAGCTCGAGTCAACAATAGTACCCGAAATACGGCAATAGGCTCACCCGCTATTACGTGGGACCGAATTTAATGATTGGTGAAATGTCGGTGTTTATTCACTTTTGCCTAATCCTCCGCAGATAAAGGCGTGATTATATGTATATATGTATGTTTTGGATGGTTTGAAGTTTTGTATAATTGGTATCGGTTAAGTTGCACCAAATACGTCAGAGGTTGAACGTCACATCACCTGTTCAACACATTCTTTAAAACCTTTATGGTCGTTTACTACGTGATTTGAAAGACGTCTTGTCCCACAGTTACTTAAGCCGTATTTTTACTTTTTACCCGACAACGCGAAGCCAAAGGAGGCTTATGATTTTGACAGACTTACATAGTAGTATTTGTAAGTATGTATGTATGTAGGTTCGTCTATTCCCTCGTAGTTCCTGACTGCTTATTAGAACCGGAAAAATGAGGTATCATTGGAGCCGTCTTGGTCGTCCGCTGGTTATAGCTAAAAAATAATTTGAGATAAATATACCGTGTTTGATCTGAAAGGCCTTAATTATCACATTACAAATATCTAAAAAATATGTGGGTGTTGCTTGCCCTAAAATAATATAAATGAAAAAATAAGTTTAAAACTAAAACCCAACCACTTTTTTTTTACGTGCGCAAAATCCCCACTGATACTATGGGTTATGTCAGACTCGAACCGACTAAAACGCACGCCGCCTGTGGGTCGTTTTGGTTGCCGAAGGTGAGGTTGACAGGCATATCCCTCGCACCCCGTCCGACCCAGGGCCATTTCTCACGATCTGGCCCTCTCCTCGGGTGTGTGGGGACTACAGAGTCCCCCAACTTTTTTTTTTTTTTTATATTTATTTATCATCTAAACAATTACATACAGTAAAAAGATTCATAAGCATTTACAAAAGAAAACCTATGCGGTTTATAATCAATGCCTCAGCGGTTAAAAAAAATGTTAAACAAGTGATTTTAGGAAATGCAACTTGAGTCTCATTTTGACACTGCAGGGCTCAATGCTATCAATATTGCGCAATTCCGGGGGTAATGCGTTAATTAGTCGAGGAACCAGGTAAGCAGTCGTTCGCTCGCCGTAGGTGTTTTTTGCGTCACTCGGCTCACACAACATTCCTCGAGCCACCGCCCGAGTGCATACAGGATGGTTTATTTTATATCGAAAACTCATTCCCGGAAAACGGGGAGGCGCGCCAGGCGCGCCGCCGCCGCGGCCTGCTTCTGCCAGGGTGACAGGTGGCTACACCTGTCACTCCCAGGCCGGCGCTCATGGGGGGCGGAGGTCGTTCATCGACCTCTGACGCCCGAGTTGCCTTCGTACGCGGGCAGCTCGGCTTGCGATCCTTCGTCACTCCCGCCCCGCCTCCTCCTTCACGAGCATTACTTGCTCGCAGAAGGAGGCGCCGGCCGCCCACGCATCCACGCAGCGGACCATCGCCGTGAGCAAGGTGGAGAGCGTGAGAACTCTCACTCCCAGGGCTGCCACAAG
The DNA here is from genome assembly GCA_963662185.1 of Eilema griseolum. Lineage (NCBI taxonomy): Eukaryota > Metazoa > Arthropoda > Insecta > Lepidoptera > Erebidae > Eilema > Eilema griseolum. The sequence goes on from OY759252.1 coordinate 2,255,060, forward strand.
CTCCCGCCTCGGCGTCTCCCACACCGGACACTGCCCCGAGTCCTCGCTCGCGAAGGCACTCGGACGTTGGCTCTTTCTCCATCCGACGCAGATACTTTCCGAAGCACCCGTGCTCGGTGATCATCTGCGTCAGACGGTACGAGAGGCTGCCGTGTGGCCTCTCTAGCCACTCCCCCATGATGGGTCTTACCGCCGCTACTACGGCGCGCCCTGCGCCTGGTCGCCCAAGTCGTAGCACCCATTCCGCCACCATTTCCGTGTGGAGCCGGGATCTCACGCCCCGAATTTCTTCAGGCTCGGGATCGTGACCCCGCTCCCGCGCCGCCTTTTGGAACCGGTATAGCGCCGAAAGGGATCTCGCTTCCAGGATCCATGATGGCGATCCAGGGAAGAGACTCGCCGCGTTGAATGATATCATGCGGTACCCCCTTATGATGCGGCACGCCAACTTCTGCTGCGGACGCTGCAGCAGGGGCATGTGCCGATCATTCAGGGTGTCCGCCCACACGAGACACCCGTACAGGGCCATGGACCGCACGAAACCCGCGTAGAGTCTCCTGCAGGAGTCCTCCAGGCCCCTCAGGTTGGGCAGTAGCCGCGCCAGAGCGTTAGCTGTGCCCACCAATTTAAGGCCCAGACTTCGGAAGTACTTCCCGAAGTCAAGACCCGACCACTTAAAAATCACGCTTTTAAAAGTATTAAAGAAGAAAATATCAAGGACAGCCGTGGTCGTATGCCATTTAGTTTAACAAAACAGTACATTCCAGGAAAAGTGGCATACGACCACGGCTATCCTTGATATTTTCTTGTTTAATACTTTTTAAAGCGTGGTTTTTCAGCAGTCGGGTTTTATTTATTTTGTATATTTAATTACATAATACAGTCATAATAAGTTGGTCACAATTTTTTTCTTTTTATATATGACACGCCAACTTGACTACACCTCGCCTGATAGTAAGCTAAAGGCAAAGTCTCTGGCAAGAGGGTCACCATTACAGACATTAAGTGTTACAATGGTGGCAGTCAGCTTGGCGGCCTCAGCAGATGCTTTTTCACACCCCGCTTAAAGGCCCCAGGATTGTAGGAAGAAAATAAGTATAATGTACATATTATCACCAGTAATGGCAAACTAATTTTAGGTCAAAACATATTTTTTTCAAGGTTGTCTCATAAGGAAGAAAATCAATCGTACGTCATTTCGAATCTTGTGACCCATTTTAGCCCACACTCCCCATATTTATTTATGAAAATATATCTGCAGTAGATTTATTCCACGATAGGACGGTCCAATTTCTATGATGATTCGGGAATATAACATATAGTCTGTGATGTTTATTATATAGTAAAAATATGTTGATTTTGTGTGTGTGGGTGCTAGCAACTCTGCCTACCCCTTCGGGGATATAGGCGTGAGTTTATGTTATGTTATGTTATGATGTTGTTTGTTGATATGTTGAGGTAGTTTTAGCATTGTCATATAAACATACATAAATATAATGAGATATTCACACTTGTCCCGAATCTGAACCACGAAGGGTTAGATAGAGGTGCTTTTACGCCTACATTGCGCCAAATATGATTATTGGTCCACATAATAGGGGGCTACTCCACCGCGAACTAAATCGGCTATTGTTTTTGAGTGATTGACTAACAACTTTTTTTGTTCAATGGGACAATTCAATATGACTTTACTTTGCCTGATGGCAATCTTTTTCATTTATAATATTAGTATAAGGTAGGACACGACGGTAATCCCGTCCCAATTGAGCGGTCCGACTGAGGAAGTACCTCCACCGTACAGAGTGCCGCAGCCAAAATAAACTCGTGCAGTGTTCCAGGCGGTGGGTAGGGTAGCCTGAGCTCACTGGAGAGTTTTTGTGTTGTTAGTGGGCAGATCAAAGGCTTGTTCTGATAGTGTCTTCTGCACTGACGGCACAGAAATTTTCTGTTCTTACAGGGTCGGCTGCACGAGTGTGACTCCCCTGATGTTGCACACGTTCATAGGCCACAAAGTAGTTACTACTTTCCTTCAGAAGGGCCGTGTGCTTGTCTGCCATCTAAATCTACTCCTTCGAAAACAATTAAATTCAAATATAAAACCACTTCATTTTATTTCTGTAACTTACTAATTACAACGTTCCAGCACAAACTTAGCTTATAATACAGTAAGGACCAGCTTTTCCAGTGTGAAAGTAATATTTTTCAGCCATACAATAATGTTGTTACAGTAAATTAGTTTTGTGAGAGCTCCAGGGTCGTTTCGTGATGGATCACTTACCGCTGCGTTATTTTCAGCCTCTTTTTTTTCTTTCTTTCTCTGGAAACAAACAGACGTAGCTATTTTTGTTTCGAATGACGTTCTTTTTTTATCTAGGTCACGCCAACTTGACTTCTCGTCGCCTGATGGTAAGCTAAAGACAAAGTCTCAGGTAAGAGGGTCACCAACACAGACACTAAGTAATGTTACAATGGTGGCACTCAGCTTGGCGGCCTCATCAGATGCTTGTGCTTACAGTTGTGCGGGTGCTTATCAGGTGCTTGGCAGCGCGAGTGTGACTCCCTTGGTTTTGCACAAGTCCTTAAGCCACGTTAATCACTTTCCATCAGGTGGGCCGTGCGCTTGTCTGCCACCTAAGTGGTATTAAAATGTGGGTAATTCACCTCTGCTTAACCCCCCGGGGATAAAGGCATGATTATATGTGTGTATATGTATGTTATACTAAAATTGTTGAGATTTGGTAAACGGAACGGTCAAATTTGACATTTGCCGACCAATACCAAGTTTAAATCGATCTACCTAGGTCGTCAACACTGTTGAAGCCCTAAGTGCTATTGTGCATGGAGCTCTTGATTGAAGCACTTACACGACTGCTCAAGATGTTTGCCTGTACTCAGCCAGTTCAGGCGCCGTTGTATTGACAAAGACACTTGGACAATCTTGGACTTAATTTACTAGCGGTGACATTACGTGGTAACCTAGTGGTATGGGTAATGGACTGCTGAGACGAGGTCTCAGGTTCGATCCTAGGTTTTAGAATGGCACACACCAGTGACTTTTCGATGCTTTTCGAAGTTATGTGTGTATTTATCGCAGGTTTATAAGTGCCCGGTTAATGGTAATAGGCTCGCCACCTATTACATTGGGACCTAAACATAAACTGGCGAAATCTGAGTGCTACCTACCCGTTCGGGGAATATAGTTGTAAGTTTATGTTATGTTATGTTTATGTGACATTACGAGTGGCAATAGATATAGAGTCGATATACTTTCATTGTTTTTCTTGCTTAGTTTGTATACATGACATCGATATTTTTAGCCGACTACTGCGAAGTCAAAGGAGGGTTATGATTTTGGAAGGCTATTTCATTATATTTATTTATTTCGTGAATACAGGTTGCTATAGATGTTTACAGGCTGCTTATGGTATGTTCCGCCGATGGGCATACAAAATAACATGCATTCAATACAAATTCATCATTCCTATATATAGTCAGACAGTTCATAATCATTCAATTTAACACCTTTTACATAGAATGTAATGTTTTGTGAGAGTAAGTAGCATACGACCACAACCACTCTCCATGTTTTCTTATTTAATACTTTTTAAAGCGTGATTTTTCAGTAGCCAGGTTTTAGTTTTCATGCAGGTTTACCAAGTTAACTTGGGTTGCTTCCTCCCCTTTCCTACACAGGACAACACGTGCAGGGCTTAGATGTCACCCGCACAATGTACAGAGTTTCCGGTCAGGAAGCAAGCGTCCGTCAAGGTCCTTTGTCGCACCATTAAGGCCTGGAATTCATTACCGGCTCATGTGTTTCCTTCTTCCTATAGTCCCGGGTCCCTTAAGCAGGGCGAGAAAAAGCACGTGATGAGGCCGTCAAGCTGAGTGTCACCATTATAACATGGTATATAGAAGTACAGGTGACCCTCCGGTATAATCTCTCCCACTGGCTCTGGCGAGAAGGGATTTTTCGCACGGTAAAAACAAGGTTGTGTAGACCCTCTTTTCTGAGTTTTTTTTTATACCACTTAATTGGCAGACAAGCACACGGCCCACCTGATGGGAAGCGGTTCCCGTGGCCGTATTGACGTATGCAACACCAGGGGTGTAACACTCGCGCTGCCGACCAGTAAAAAACCGTCTGATGCCCCTCTCAAAGAACCCCATATTGTAAGCGCTTGAGAAAACCGCATGAGATTTTGCCTTTAGCTTACCATCAGGCGAGACGAAGTCTAATTGACGTGTCCTATATGAAAAAATCGTGTTCCTGAACAATTTTATTACGAGTATATATCTAAATAAATTCCCAAATAAAGCTATGCTAATCAATATGACTTCCTCCTACCCGTCGGTAAGCTATAAATGTAGTGACCACTGTCCCTGGAGTTAAATAGAATCAGTTTGCATATAGTGAGTTTGTTCAAGCGAAGTTTACCTCCTTCCCTGACCCAAGAAAGGTAACTTTGTTTGTTTGGAATGTTTCTTTAGTTCAGTACGGGCAAAGCCGGGTGTTTTGATAGAGTTATATAGAATGTCATTCATTGAAGCACATCATTAATCTTGCCGCTGCTGATGGATGTTTTATGTTGTAATGGTGCAGTAAAATGTGTTTTTGTGGCGTAGCGGTAGTGGTTCGCCTGCCATACAAGAGCAAATATTTGTATGTAAGAATAAGTATATTTGCATTAGTCTGGGTGTTGCTATGTATAATATGTATGTACATACAAAAAAAGTATCTAAGCATGTTTATCCGCATTCTAGATTCCATAACACAAGCTAGTTAAGCTATTCTAGGTAGCGTTTTGTAGAATGTTGTAGAATATTTACAATATTTATTTATATTTAGCGATGACATTTAATTTAATTCGTTATTTATACTAAATTAGTTCCGCGCCCTAGTTTCGTCCCGGTTCAATTACAGTACCATGCCGATAGAATTTTCAAAAATATTTTGTCTCGGAGCCTTATCCGTTAATGAGCAAGCTTACAGGTAAGGCTATTCCAAAAGATCTTGGTAAGACCTCAAAACTCCTGTAAGCTCTCACAGTAAATGTATCAAGTCAAAACTCGAAAATAATATAGAATCTTATCGTCACACATAGGTACATGCATTTTCCACTTATCCTCCCACACATATATACAGAATTATAACTAACACAACATCCCACAAGAAACACGCATACCCAACACCTTTATATTAATTAATTATAAACACCAACTTAATACATCGGCACCCTTGTTTCCACCCTGTATGCAAAATGTACCACGCGCACCTTCAAAATTAACAGCACCCCAATTACAAACGGAATAGTTAAAATTATTTTACACCGCACAATATTATTTTAAATTTGGACGTCTAAATTTGAGATAGGTACGTGCATTTATTTTCTTGGCTACCTCTAGTGGAGTGCGATCCTTCATGTACTACGTAATATCTCGGATAAGCGAGGCTCGGTTTTTGCTTAGAGCCTACGTCAAACATAGCGCTTGGTGTAAACGCAGGCGATTTGGGGGTTAATTAAAATTTTGGAGGCAACATTTCGTTTAATTTTAACCCTCGAACGCGGACTGATCTATAAGGCCGACAGTAGCCGACAGACTTAATAACAAGATGGCATTTAAGGTTGGAAATGAACTGTTTGCTGTTAAAAGCTACTGTCAAAAGATTAAGCTTACAAAGTTCGTGTACTTTGTAAATTTAAGCCATCCTACTTTCGTCTAGGTAGTAGTCTTCGGTAGGATGTATACGTATACTAATCTACCTATACACGCTATTAACTCCCACCGAGTGTATGGAACCCTACCAAGACCTACAAGAATACCTATACTAGATACCGTCTCTTATAACATTGCTTAGATCTTCCTCTCCTACTGAAGTACGCCGGAAGCAGAATGTCAAAATAAACCACGACTAGTTGAGCCACCCGGCTTCGCCCGTGGTGTATTTTGAAACCTCATATCATCCCTTTGTAACCGTAATTTTTTAGTCTTCAAATAATGTAGCGAAATTTAGCGTTTATGATCATTACTCAGTTCCCTTAAATTGTAGCCTGATGATATATAATTTAAAACCTTTGTCGATAAAAAGACAACTTAACACTAAAAAAATTTTCAGTTCTAATCAGTTGTTCCTGAGAGAAGCACGTTCAAACAAACACACTTTTCAACTTTCTAATATTAGTTTAGATGTCAGATGCATGAGGGTTGCTGCAGATTCGGGGGAACTTGATTATAGAAGTTACTAGTACTGTCATTTAGTCCCTCCAGCAATTCTAAATTTCCTTTATTAGAAAATGGTGGTGTAGTATTTTCGTCATCAGCAGATTCGGTCTCACATACCAAGCGTCGGTATAATCGGGGCGGGAGCGGCAGCGGGAGCGACGAAGGATCGCAAGACAAGCTGCCCGCGTACGATGGCAACTCGAGCGTCGGAGGTCGATGAACGACCTCCGCCCCCCATGAGCGCCGGCCTGGGGGTGACAGGTGAAGCCGCCTGTCACCCTGGCAGAAGCAGGCCGCGGCGGTGGCGCGCGTGGCGCGCCTCCCCGTTTCCGGGGACGAGTTGGGGACTCTGTAGTCCCCACACCCGAGAAGAGGGCCAGATCGTGAGAGATGGCCCTGGGTCGGCCGGGGTGCGAGGGATATGCCTGTCAACCTCACCTTCGGCAACCAAAATGACCCACAGGCGGCGTGCGTTTTAGTCGGTTCGAGTCCGACATAACCTCCTCCACCGGCTCCGTTGGGGAGGTATCCGTGGGGATTTTGCGCACGTAAAAAAAAAAAAAAAGCGTCGGTATAAAAAGGTTAACTTCAATCAGGGGTAAATTTAGTCGTTATGTGGTTTGGCGAGCAATCATTTGTATTTAAGCAAATTGAAATGCCCTTTTTACCATTTCAATTTTAAAATAAATATATTCTCCATAGAAATTTCGAGGACCAAAGGGTTAAAGACTTTATTAATAAGTCATACGATAAAAAATTGATTACAAATTCACTTATACGTACACATATTGAGAACCTGACCACCTGACCGATTTCGCCTTACTGCATCCTACAAGATCATTTCTAATCTATATTAAAAATAATGTGGAAAAGTACAAGTGAGTTTCTCAATACACAACAAATTCCACCTGGTGCCATCAATCTACAGTATAAAATATTCACTTATACGTATTTCCATCCTCTTAAAATTCCAGGTTCTCTGAACTCGATTACATTTCGTCTGTTTTTCAGCAGCCAGGGTTATAGGGAGACTCCCATTTCATGGCATTTCTGTATGATAATGGCTGCTAAAAAGTAACCAAAAAGTCGGGATATTAAAATTAAATATGGCAATAAGACAAATCTATTTTTTTATAATGAATTTTATTTATATTAAATTACAATGCTTAAGGATCACAATAAACGGGATATTTACCATGTTTCATTGTTTTGAGTTTCCGATATTTCGGCGCTTTTGCAAGCACCATGATCACGGAGTAACGGATACTGATGTGAGTGACCATGATAGGTTAAATACCTAAATTACAATGCTTATTTATTGGTAACATAATTTACAAGGGATTTATCTAAATTAAAATATAAAAACAATACAGAATATACCTATACAATCCTGCAGGTTCAGGCATCAAAGAATTCCTCCCCATCAATGTCAACCGGGAGGGTAACCAGAGGACTGGTGGCATTGCCACTTTGAATGGCAATACCAATCCTTTGCGCAAGAAATAAACCAGCCCTCTGGTCACAGGTAGCGTCAATTAAACGTTTAGAAATGTATTCTATTTATAATAATTAAAATGGTTTCTTCAATCGGTAATTTTTCTAACAGTTAATTCCGCATTCAACCAGTAACTTAGAAAATGAAGTAGTTTAATTTAGTACGCTACAGAATCAGCACTAATACCACTATAAGTTCCCAACTTGCGACAGTGTCTCCGCTACCGCTAAAATTAATTACATTTATGACGCTGAGGTAATTAGTGATTACGTATTTGCGCCCCCGCCACGCCGCCGCACATTAAACCGTGGGCTACGCTCCACTAGACACGTCGCAATGGAAATAGGACAAATTTGTATATCTATGAATTAAATCAGGGCAAGTTTGTGTTCGTTTAAATAGATGTACGTAGTGGTTTGTATAAATTTAAGGGAACAAGCTTCACACTTGTGTGATTAAAACGACGTTACCAGTGTTGTGATGTTAATATTTTGCGAACTGTTAGGTGTGTGGGGTTCCAACACAACCTACGAGGTCAAATTGATAAGTCGGGGTGAGGCTTAGACGTTGAAAGCCTAAAGGAGTACTCGAATCTCAGGCTGAGAAAAGAGAGTCTCAGATGCATGCGGATCGCACTCTGGACGAAGCTCTATTAGAAATACACACATAGAAATACACGCATACACGCACGTACACACGCACACACACACACACACACACACACACACGCACACACACACACACACACACGCGCGTCTGTTTATTTTTAATATCAGGATTTTATAGATATACATGTTGAAAGAAGTTATTATTATTTAATTTTTATATCGATTAAAATTAAGTGACATTTTATATAGGTATATACACTTACTTGTAGATATTAGTTTATTACGTGTAAAATTGAACCAAGTCAATAAACAACTTAACAGATTTAAATTTGATTCTCGATTTGTATGACATTTTTAAAATAATAATTTATTTGCTTTTTTTAGAATAAGTTAGATTTAGTTAAATTTCAACACAATGTAAATGTTGCCAAGAAATAAATAATCTCTCATTCACTAGAAGCTAAACATCGTTCTATCGCCACCGCAGTGTCCCAAACATCGTTTCCCGAACCCCTATTGTGATTACATTACACCGAATCAATCAGGGTTAGGAGATTAGCGCTACACAAACAAACTGACAACAGTTTTGTTAGTTCTGCTGTCCCCCAAACTTTAAGCGGATATGTGTTATTTTAGCGAGTTTTGATTGGGTGATATTCGGATGTGGGTAAATATGATTTTTGTTTGTTTTCGTTATTTGTTAGTATTGATATCGTAAACTACTTATTAATTGCTATTTATTTATTTATGTCAAGAAACAATATATAAAAATTAAATACAATAAAACTAAAATTATATAAAAAACTAAGTTATACAACTTATAAATTAGAATGGGTGAGTTTAACTTAAATTACAAACGAAATATCGACTGCCGGCCTGGGGGTGACAGGTGGAGCCGCCTGTCACCCTAGCAGAACCAGGCCGCGGCGGCGGCGTGCCTGGCGCGCCACCCCATTTACCGGGAACGAGTTGGGGACTCTGTAGTTCCCACACACCCGAGAAGAGGGCCAGATCGTCAGAGATGGCCCTAGGCCGGCCGGGGTGCGAGGGATATGCCTGTCAACCTCACCTTCGGCAACCAAAGCGACCCGCAGGCGGCGTGCGTTTTAGTCGGTTCGAGTCCGATATAACCTCTCCCTCCGGTTCCGGTGGGGAGGTATCCTTGGCGATTTTGCGCACGTAAAAAAAAAAAAAAACGACTTTAGTCTGTTTTTCAAACAGATATATACAGTTCAGACTCAGTCTCAGAGGCATGGCTCGAGTCAACAATATTGCCCGGAAGACGGCAATAGGCTCATCCCCTATTACGTAGGACTGAATACAATAATTGGTGAAATGTGGGTGTTAATCCACCTCTGCCTAATCCTCTGGGGATAAAGTCGTGATAATATGTATGTGTGAAGTCTGTTTTTTTATAATATTTCTGATTATAGTGTAGTTGTAAAATCATGTGTATGTTTGTGTCTAACAGAATCTTTCAACAGCATTATTGGGAATTCTGATGTCTCGAAAACCCTAGAGCCTTTGCAGATGCGTAAAAAAGTTGCATCCTTGGAAGTATTTTATCGTCTGTACCATTGTGAAAGTTCTGATGAGCTCTACCAATTAGTTCCACCTTCAGCTTTCCTACACAGGACAACACGTGCAGATGTCACCTGCACACGGTGCAGAATATCCGATCAAGAACCAAGCGGTTCGGAGACTTTGTCGCACCATTAAGATCTGGAATTTCTTACCAGCTCACAGTCTTTTTACAGTCCTGGGTCCTTTATGTGGGGCGTTAAAAATAATCTACCTAATGAGGCTGTCAAACTGAGTACCAACATTGTGACATGCTACGTGTCTGTAATGGTGACCTTCTTTCCGTAGACTTTGGCTTTAGCCATTAGGCGAGGTAACATAAAATTGACATGATAAAAAAATTAAATAAATAATAAACCTTCCTTGGCAATCGGGTAAGGAGATACAACGTTGAGAGTGCGCAGCTCAGTGAGTGTACCACGGCACTCCGTATTCATAGAGTGACTTAGTGCCGACTTACTGTCTTAAATAGAGACGCGGGATGCAGAAATAACGATATAAGGGAGCTTAGGGAGATAATAGGTGGAGGTTTCATCCTCGTGGAGTGTATGAGACTCGCTTGTATTATTTTAATAGCTGATGCCGGCGGCACGGTGTCGGTAATAGCGATTTTTGGTTTTATTGCCGATTCTATAGGTACAATTGATTCGGGTCGCGGCGGTGGCGCACCTGGCGCGCCTCCCCGTTTCCGGGGTCGAGTTGGGGACTCTGCAGTCCCCACACCCGAGAAGAGGGCCAGATCGTGAGAGATGGCCCTGGGTCGGCCGGGGTGCGAGGGATATGCCTGTCAACCTCACCTTCGGCAACCAAAACGACCCACAGGCGGCGTGCGTTTTAGTCGGTTCGAGTCCGACATAACCTCCTCCACCGGCTCCGGTGGGGAGGTATCCGTAGGGATTTTGCGCACGTAAAAAAAAAAAAAGGTACAATTGATTGTGATTCTACTTACGTAATCTTTTAAGTTTTACCAAGGCCTTTCAAACATACGTCTTGGCATCCATTAATTTCTTTGTCCCAAATAGTTATGTGCGTGCCACCGGGCGTAGACAGCATAGCCTTTTCGTAACGTCACCGACATGGCGCGTGCCTCAGGCTGCCACATGCCCTACCGCAAGGGCCATGGAATTAATAAATGGTCTACTGCAATCTAACCCTGAAGTCGATGTATTCTCCGACAATATACATCAAAATGTCAGTGGGAAGACTAATAGGTTCTACACTGACAGCACATAAGCTCTGTGCATATAGGGTCGGCAGTGCGATTGTGACTCCTCTGGTGTTACACACGTCCATAGGCCACAGTAACCACTTTCAATAAGGTGGATTGTGTGTTTATCTGCCACCTAAGTGGTATATAAAAAAAGAAAAATATCGCAATTAAAAAATATTTTTTAAGAAAGTACACTCCTTTTTATGAAGTCGGTTAAAAACAAAACGCGTACCGAATTATAAAATCGTGGTACGGTTACAAAATAATAATCAAAACGTGCGGAACCATAGTCTCCCTCTGAATAATAATTGTTCCGTTTTCACGGTCAAACACAAACCGTCAAGTCGTACAGTAAATCAGATTCTGAAGTTTCAATTACATTTGGAGTACTGATGAACGCTTTTGTTTAGAAATGTCAACTTTGGAAGTACTCAAAGTTACTTGAACAGTTTTGAGACGGAATCAACGTCAAAAATTTATAAGGACGTTTGCACACGATATTTTGACTATGTATCCGTACGGCCTAAAAGTTTGGGCCTCATTTATAAAAGAGTCTTAAAAATATAATTATATAGCATAGAATTATAAATAATTAGACAGTGCTCTATGGGTTTACGGGTATTTTTATAGGGTCCAAACTTTTGAGGTCGTACAGATATGTAGTCGATATTTTTAAGACTGCGGGGAAAAAGAGGGCATTTTATTTGTCTGTGTGTATGTCTGTCCGTTTTTATATTTCTTTGTTATTACTAATGCGTGGTTCCCGGCAGTGCAGAATTTGGACCACGGACATACGGTGTGTAAGTAATACATACATTCATACATATAATCACAACTTTATCCCAGGAAGGTTAGGCAGAGTTGAATTAACACCCACATTTCACCAATTATTAAATTCGGTTCCACGTAATAGGTCGTGAGTCTATTGCCGTCTTCCGGGCATTATTGTTGATTCAAGCCAGTCATGTTTTTTTAATATATCAGATGGCAGATAAGCACCACCTGATGGAAAGTGGTTACCGTGACCTATGTAAAAGTAAAAAAACACACATACAAAACGTCAATATCAAAAGAAATATGAAAACTTCTTGGATGGTATAATAGCCTGTCTTGCACAATTTACTCTTTACTACATTTTTAAATTTATTTACAGGTATATCCCTAATTTCATTAGGCAGCTTGTTAAAAAATCGTATACAGTCACACCCGTGCTACCGACCCTGTAAGAATAGAGATTTTCATCTGAGACTGACTCTGGGCTGTATATATATTTTACATTTAGATTATACAGCCCTTCCCTTAGTCGCCTTGTACGACACCGCATGGAAAGAGATGGGGTGGCCCAAATTCTACTCTGCCGGGAACCACGCGGCTTTCGAATAATATAATATCAATTAATTAAATGAATAGAATCTGATGATGCTTCGGAGACGCACTCAGTAATAACACTTTTCATCCACGTTGTCAAATCGATAAAGGCGAATGATATTTGAACTCTTGCTCTAACCCCTGGCTTTTTTTTTTTTTACGTGCGCGAAATCCCCACGGATACCTTCCCACCGGAGCCGGTGGAGGAGGTTATGTCGGCTCGAACCGACTAAAACGCACGCCACCTGTGGGTCGTTTTGGTTGCCGAAGGTGAGGTTGACAGCTCTAACCCCTGGCTTAGATTATGGAGTGATACTCCAGTTATGATCGGTTATCTACGAAGGGTTTAAGTTTTATGTGAACTTTTAAACTCATTATTTGAAATAAATGTATTAAATAACATAACATAAACTCACGCCTATATCCCTGAAGGGTAGGTAGAGGTGCTAGCACCCACATTTCGCCAGTTTATGTTTAGGTCCCAATGTAATAGGTGGCGAGCCTATTGCCATTAACCGTGCACTTATAAACCTGCGATAAATACACACATAACTTTGAAAAGCATCGAAAAGTCATTGTTGTGTGTCATGGTAAAACCTGGGATCGATCCCGAGACCTCGTCTCAGCAGTCCATTACCCATACCACTAGGCTATTGCGGTAAATTGAAATGTATTATTATTATAAAAATACCGTGTGCAAGTGCCCTAAGGTGTAGATATGAGTGTATTGCTTTTGTAAAAGTACTTTGGAGTTTCAACTGATATTTTGGTTTTGTTACGATGTTTGTCATATATTATATTTTATTAGCATGTGTTTACAGCTCTGATAATGCTGATATCATACTCTTGCCCCTTATGTCTGTACTTTGGCCCTACTTTATAGCACTTGCGCTTCGTTTATAATACGTAGAACACGATGGTATTTCCGTCCCAATTGGGCAGTACGACTGGGAAAGTATACACATCCTACAGGATACCGCGGTTATAATAACTTCGTGTTGTGTTCCCGACGGTGAGTAAGGTTGACGGACTGATAACAGAGGTTGTCCATCTGTCCTCCTATAAGAGTTGCAGTTCTTTCCTTTTACGGTACGGAACCCTGAAAAAAAAACACAAAAGCCTACACTACAGTCGATTATGTAATATTTTACTCACAGTCGCCACCCAAAGCTCCTTTAAGAGAGCTCCCATAATTCCCTAAGTGATTACCAACACAATTTATCGTATGTTTATCTCGGAAGAAAACCATAAATTGTAACTAAATGATGATAAATTGGTGCTATGTGGTGGCATGTGGTTCTAGCATAATTTCAGTGGCTATATATTTTTATGCTGGCACCTGCCCCGACTGATGTTGAGCAGATGGAGCCTTTTTCGTTAGACTAATCCTATTCAGTACAGTTATTTCAGTTTCAATAATAGCGGTGACAGATGAAAATATTTATAAACTCACTCTATATAAACTCACGCCTATATCCCCGAAGGGGTAGGCAGAGGTGCTAGCACCCACATTTCGCCAGTTTATGTTTAGGTCCCAATGTAATAGGTGGCGAGCCTATTGCCATTAACCGGGCACTTATAAACCTGCGATAAATACACACATAACTTCGAAAAGCATCGAAAAGTCATTGGTGTGTGCCATGGTGAAACCTGGGATCGAACCCGAGACCTCGTCTCAGCAGTCCATTACCCAAACCACTAGGCTACCGCGGTGAGTAAGTTAGGTTATCTTTCAATGTTTAGGTAGGTACAATCGACAAAGGAGATGTTACCATAGGCTGCTTCATAAACTAAAAGTAAATAAATATTATGCTCTTGATGTGAGTCTGATACAAAGTATCATGAGTTGTCTAAGTTCCAAGGTAGCCCACAAATTGTGTCACCTAGTTACAATAGTTCAGTAATAATTTATTTATTTATTTTTTATTGAAGAATCAAATAGCCATGCACTTATGGATTTTTTTTCATTATGACCTAAAGTTCCATGAGATATTTTAACAATACAGCAACACTCCCGCACAAATGATACAAAGACAAAGAAAAGTAAACGACTATTCTATTCGATCTCCGTTAAGAACATAACTTTTAGTTGTCAAAGCTACTGCATTCAATATTATAATACTGAACGTTGTGTCTGAAAAAGTTGTTACTGGTATACACAGTTTTGTACAAAGGAACAGAGAATAACTGGTGTAAGCGGAAGTTGGGCCTGGGTATCCTGAATGATATTCTTTCTAATATATGAGGCGAATCAATTAGGCTATTCAGAATAAATGTTAGGTACATTTGTTCTGAATAACCTAATTGATTCTCTGTAGCAATAATTGTAAGAGTATGTCCACTATGAATTCAGATACGATGGGGTTAACATTTCCTTACTGGATCAAAACCCCAAAATAAATAAAGATTAGAAAAGAGGTTAATAGGTTTTATTTATTTATTTTACATTTAAAGATTACACTAACATGATATTACAATATTCATTAATACCACAAATAGCCATAGATAAATAGATAGATAGATAATTCTTTATTGTAAACAGATTTACAGTCGGACAATTAGGTAGCATGTATACATTTCAATGTACAATGGGCGGCCTTATCGCTGAAGTGATTTCTTCCAGGCAACCTTGGGATGGACAGTAATGTTATAAAAACAAAGATATGATGTAGTTATCGGCTAAACTAAATAGAAAGTGTATTAAAAACAAAAGAAAGGACTAACCTAACTGGTTAGTCTTTTAATTTAGATGGAGATTATAGATTGAGAAGAACATTTTTCTACAGTTTTATTATCTTGCATGGAAAATGTACTAGTAACTGAAATTGCTAGTATTCCCTCTAACCCTTCCACCTCTGCTAAATTGCTTGTATTAGAAAGAAAGAAAGAAATGTTTTATTTTGATTCTTACAGTGTGTTACTTATGTACTATACTTACAACTAACCTTAACCTAGTTATACTCTCACACTGTGTGAACCTAAATAGGGCCCCATCTCAGCATTAAATGCTACGCACACTGAGAGTATGCGCAGCGCTGGTTTTCAGATAGGGCCGCTAGGCAGCGCTGACACCGCGCTCATACACGTTAAATATCCCGCGCAAACATGCCAGCCGCTTCGACGCCGTCATTGGTCACTGCACTGCAGCTTGGCTTGGGTTGCGTCAAACATTATTATACATAATTACTACTTTACTAGATTTTTACAATTACTATTAGGAGCGTGTCCATCCAAGACCTTTCAATCGTAAGGCCGATTCTTTAACAGCTTCAATGCTGACCAAGTAACTGTTATTCGTGGTTCCGCCTGTCATAAAACCCATCTATAAGACTATTGGTCCTCGATTTTGCTAATTTCATGTCATTGCAAAACTGTACTACCACTGACACTACAAAAATTATCATTATTATTTTTTAAACTTGTAGAAGACTTGTCGAAACATAAATACTTGTTTTATACATGTATTGAGACTGTCAAACACTTTTTCGTTCACACTATACACATGTATAGCCAACAAGACGTATACAAGTTTAAAAACATTTGCGTTCACACTGAAGTCAGTGACATATTACAACTTGTCAAGTACATAATATTGTAAAACCTTGGTGAAAACAAAGGGTAACAACAGTCTAGATCTTACACACAAACGCTCCTCATAAACAAACAAATCAAACCAAATTGAACCTTAAAAACACCAACGATTTAGCAGGTATTGAATTGTCGAAACGAATCTGTCCGTTATCCATTGATTAATGAAGGCAAGTGGGGCTGGCTACGGGAACCTGTTCATTTCCACCTGTCAATCAACTGATGATGGGTGTTACGAAGTGGTGGGAAGAAGATTAACACACGGAGGGCGATGGCGGAAAAGTGGTGGATATAGAGATGATGATGGCTATTGTATTGTGAACATAACATAGCATTAATGCTCAAAATTTTAAATATTATGTAGAATAGGAATTGACATTTTAAAGATAATTATGAATATAAATTGTGCCGTACAATTGTACATTTCAAATCTGTCAAAAAAAAAGAAAACAATTATTAAATAACAATGAAAATATTAAAACCATGAACTCAGTCATGATGAAATAAGTTAGTGCCTAGTAAGCCTAGTGGTATGGGTAATGGACTGCTGAGACAAGATCTCGTGTTCGATCCCAGGCTTTAACATGGTACACACCAATGACTTTTCGATGCTTTTCAAAGTTGTGTGTATTTATCGCACGCTTATAAGTGCCCGGTTAATGGCAATAGGCTCGCCACCTATTGCATTGGGACCTAAACATAAAACTGCCGAAATGTGTGTGCTAGCACCTCTGTCTACCCCTTCGGGGATATAGGCGTGAGTTTATGTATGTATGTATTTATGTAAATTAAGTTTAAAAGGTAATTTAATTATGTTTACTGAATTATGTGATAGACTGTCTGAATTAGAAAGTGTTGTATTGAATGCCCTAGATTATTGATAAAGACCACGACAGGGCAAACGGAAGGTAGAACGCCCCCTAGCCGTTGACTTTGACAGACTGGATGCGAAAGGCTGAGCATCGGCAAAAATGGTGCACATTGAGAGAGGCCTATGTCTAGCAGTGGACGGCATTAGGCTAATTAATTAACTGAAAGTTTCACGCAAGAAACATTTGCATAAATAAAATTATTCCGAATAAATTTATCAAAGTTGCCAGACGCCAAAATTATGGAAGTTTATTTCTTAAATAAACTTCCATAATTTTGGCGTCTGGCAACACTGCATTAAAACGGAAACTTAGAGTTCAAAGAAACGTCAATTTTATTACTGAATCAACGTTCATAGTACAGACACGTAGTGATGTATTGCTTGATACTTAAAAGCTATCGATTTTTCTGGAAGTAAGAGAACGTGGAATCGTTCCTAAAATATTGTGGGAGTTGCTTTAGAACTGGCTAAAGGGTCATTAGGTATTCGTTTGGTTTGGTGGTTCAAAATCATATTGCTTAGTCTTATTATTAAAAACATAAAATGTACATTTGTTAAGAGGTAGGAAAAGTATTTGTCTGTTATATAAAATGTATAATCAATATCTATATGAATGTAAAATATATAATACAGATTGTACAATTGAAGTATTTATTGATTTGTATAATGTACAATATTATAACTTTACCTAAATGTGTTATGTGGTGCAGCAATGTAAAATAAACACGTTTCCTTTTTTACTCTAAAAAATGCACCTATTGAGTTTTTCTCTGCACCACCTTCGATTGACTGGTACAGAACGGCTGTATCAGTTAGTGCGCTTATGTACTTGTGCGTAAAGTTTATTAAATAAATTAATTAAAAAATTAGATAGGTATGTTATTCAAACCTGTTAATCCCTGAAAAAGCAGATTAAAGTGTCTTAATACTTAAACTTTGTCAAATATATTCCCGTTATCCAGATTTCACACTGCTTCATTTATTTCGACAAACATTAACGAATGTCGATACTTTTAATCATTCACGTTGAGCACACATTAATAAAAGTGTAAAGTTATCACTTATCGATATATCGACATCACTCAACTTTAAATGAATCACAACCCTTTTCATCGAATTTTAATATCGCTTTAAAAGCAGTCGCTTCAAATAACAGATTTTAATTCAGTAAGTGAACGTTCGCAAATGCATTTTATAATAATTTCATTACTTATAATGGTCGCCATTATTTTATATAGACTTTTGGAACTTCGGAATTTGATCTTTTCGGTGACTTATAATTGTAGGGATTGTGATATAATTGGAATTTGTGACACAGTAACGTTCAGATTTTAGTACTAAATGAAACTTAGAGTGTTTGGGGCCCCAAAAATCTTTGGGCTCCAAGGTAACCTTATCTACGAGGTTCTGGCGAATAATTTTCTCTCGGTAAACTAATCCAGATTAATACAAAATTTGGATACAACCACTTCGAGCGCGCCGTCTCTCCGGCCTGTTTCTGCCAGGGTGACTGGCACCTCGCTCGCAGGATTATGGAGGATGGAGGTCACTGAGCGATTTCATCGCATCATGAGCTGTGTCAATCGGGAGAGACCTTAATCTCCTCCAGAGTCTATAGGAGACTAAGTTCTCTCTTGACTTTAGTCTCCTCGCTCTCTACCGCGTACTGCCACCGCTCGTACAGTATTATACGTTCTTTAACTCAAGAGTATTTAACAAACTATACCTAAATACTATTATTTACAAGAGCGAGAGAATTCAAGGTTAACTGAAAGCTTTTCTATTAATAGGGTGATATTATTCCGTCGATGACATGACAAATAAATAGTAATTTAAACTGACAAAAGATATATACAATTTCATTGTTAATTTTATATGTCATAACGTTTTGAAAGATTTTGATTGTTTTAATTTTTATATAATTATAATGTTGAAGCCTAGTGGTATGGGTAATGGACAGCTGAGACGAAGTCTCGGGTTCGATCCCTGGTTTTACCATGGCACAAACCCTTCGAGGATATAGGCGTGAGTTTAAGTTATGTTAATGTTGAAACCATGTTCAGATACAATGTAAAAATTGTTAATGAATAAAATACTGAATACTGAATACCTCCTTCTCGAGCATTACTTGCTCGATATACAGTTACCCGGGAAGAAAGGGTGCGCACTGTGCGCTATGAAAAGAACTTCACCCCACGCACGCTCAAGCTGTGGAATGAACTCCCAGCTGCGGTTTTCCCAAGCGCCTACAATATGAGGTCCTTCAATAAAGGTTTTTTCAGAGTCTGCAGCTCGAGTGTAACTCTTCTGGTCTTGCGTACGTCCATAGGCCACGGTAAGACCCCGCGGCGGTGGCGCGCGTGGCGCGCCTCCCCGTTTCCGGGGACGAGTTGGGGACTCTGTAGCCCCCACACCCGAGAAGAGGGCCAGATCGTGAGAGATGGCCCTGGGTCGGCCGGGGTGCGAGGGATATGCCTGTCAACCTCACCTTCGGCAACCAAAACGACCCACAGGCGGCGTGCGTTTTAGTCGGTTCGAGTCCGACATAACCTCCTCCACCGGCTCCGGTGGGGAGGTATACGTGGGGATTTTGCGCACGTAAAAAAAAAAAAAATCCCACGGTAAGACCTTTCCATCAGGATGGTCGGGTGCTTGTCTGCCACCTAAGTAGTATAAAAAAAGAAATTCCTAAAATTGTTTAGTCGACAATGACAAATAGTATAGTTCTCATATCTAGTGTCATACTCAGCGTTCTGATAAATTATTATATGGCTCTCATATAATAATTTATCAGATAGCCCTGGTACTACATTGATCTAACAAAACTGGAAGTGTTATAGTGGCGCCATTGCCGGAAGTGCGGCAGTGGCAGAAACCGTGTACGGCTGTTACAGCGCGCCGCCTTTGCGTCCACTTCCGGTGTTCAACGCCAGAATAGTAAACGTTTCCGGTAACCATCTTGTAATATTTTCTTGAGACATGTTAAGAATTTTCATTTTAGAATTTTTAAACTTTAAAACATATTTATCCAAAAATGATATTTATTTTTTTCTGATGTGAAAACGAATTAGGTAGACATTTTTAAACTCATAATTTTTATTCCTGCTTTTTAGAGCCTTGTTACAACAGGGCAACTTTTCAATAATTTCAAACTTAGGCGTGAAAAAGCATATAATGAGACCGTCAAGCTGAGTATCACCATTCTCATATGGTATGTGTAAGTAATGGTGACCCTCTTTTCTGAGACTTTGCCTTCAGCTTACCATCGGGCAAGGTGAAGTCTAATTGACGAGTTCTATATAAAAAAAACTTAGATATTAAACGTGACGCTACTGCCTCCTGATTTCAATAATCCACTGGCGATATTGAACTACTGCAGTTAGGGTAGCTGTGTTTTTCGAGAAATTTGAGTGTTTTCAAGACGAAGGCCCATATTCCACAGAACTGTACTTAGTCCTGGTCTTGATTTTTTATACAACTTAGGTGGGAGACTAGCTCACGGCCCACCTGATAGAAAGTCGTTACCGTGACCTATGAATGTGTGCACATCCAGAGGAGTCACACCTGTGCTGCCGACCCTGTAAGAACAGAAAGTTTCTGTGCCGTCAGTGTAGAAGATACAATCAGGACAAGCCTTTGGTCTTCCCACTGACAGCACAAAAACTCTCTGGTGAGCTCTGTCTACCCTATTCCAGCCGGGAACACAACACGAGGTTATTATAACCGTGGTGTTCCATAGGGCGGAGGTACTTGGGGAAGTAACTCCGCCCTATGGAACACCACGGAGTCGGACTGCTTAACTAAGAAGGGAATACCGTCGTATCTTACCTCCTTTATTGAGTAGATTTATTTTGGAGATTTATTTTATAATTGTTGAGTTTTTATTCAGTTTCAAGATTGAGTCGTATCGTTCTGGAACATGGGCCCAAAGTGAACAGGTTGCTTTTAAGTAAAAGTGCTCCACCATCGACCACAGACGTCATCACTTACCAACGCGTGCCTATTGAAAATAAATAAAGCAAAATTAAAATTATCTACTTTGCTAAAGGCACATTGACTAAAATTACATTAAGAATAAAACGAAGCATTACATTCTACTAAAATACATTACAATTAAGTCTAGTAAGTTGGAATTACATTCCATACATTTAAATTATGGAACCTGGGATGTCGTTCTGTCTCCTAATTAAGCTAATTAACTATTTAACGTTAGCAAAAACCTTTTATTCTATTGTTAAAATAGTTTTTCCTGCACAGTTATGTTGTGAAAAACATAACAACGATATTCGAGTTTCTCTCAATGTTTTTATAGTGATAAAAAAGAGATAAATGTGGTATATGGAACTTATTAACAAAACAAAACAGTTTTACTTATTTTTATTTTTTTTTACGTGCGCAAAATCCCCACGTATACCTCCCCACCGGAGCCGGTGGAGGAGGTTATGTCAGACTCGCACCGACTAAAACGCACGCCGCCTGTGGGTCGCTTTGGTTGCCGAAGGTGAGGTTGACAGGCATATCCCTCGCACCCCGGCCGAAACAGTTTTACCTGATAATATCATGTTTTTTTTAATATGACTTCTTCCAATTTTGAAATCGCAAGATCTCTGAAAGAGTGAGCTTCAAAAAAAAAAGTGTCTGACCAATTTTGTAGGTAATTACATGATCTACAACTTTTTTGACCTACTTTTGCGATATCAATTACTGTTTCAGGAGAAAAATTAGGGTATACAAAATATTTGAACTGTGACCTTTAATAAAAACATGCACTACTGCCCAATCGATGGGAACTTTTGATATATCTTATAATATGGTATATTTTTATTATTCCGTAGTTAAAGAATACCGCCCTACAGAATCGCGGCCATAATAACCTCGTGTTCTATTCCCGATGGTTAGTAGGGTAGCCAGAACTCACTGGAGAGTTTTTGTGCTGTCAGTGGGAAGGCTTTTCCTGCTTTGTCTTCTGCACTGACGGCACAGAAACTCTATTCTAGGTCGGAGGAACGAGTGTGACTGTTTTCAAAACTATTTAACATTCCCACCAATTTTCAACTCTCTGCGAAGATAACCGCGGTAGCCTAGTGGTATGGGTAATAGACTGCTGAGACGAGGTCTCAGGTTCGATCCCAGGTTTTACCATGGCACACACCAATGACTTTTCGATGCTTTTCGAAGTTATGTGTGTATTTATCGCAGGTTTATAAGTGCCGGGCTAATGGCAATAGGCTCGCCACCTATTACATTGGGACCTAAACATAAACTGGCGAAATGTGGGTGCTAGCACCTCTGCCTACACTCTCGGGGATAAAGGCGTGGGTTTATTTTATGTTATTGTATTGTGTGCCATTATGCTCATACACCCAACATTATATAATATTATTAATCAAATAATTAGCCTAGCCTATTGCACCCCACAGCTGGACATAGGCCCCTCCCAATGTTGGAAGAGGACTATGTCCAGCAGTGGCCTAACCCAACATTAATCAACTCTCTATCATTCAGATTTTCTTCACAAATATTACCCACAAATTCAAATTTATACAAATAAATTGAAACAATCAGAATTCTCCAATCGAAGTTTATCAATGTTCCCAAAAAAATATAACAAAGCGAAAATTTCAGTGTTACCCTCTTAAAAATAAGATTTTAATCTTTGTTTAGGAATATTGTGGGAGAGGAGTCTTTTGTGTCCCAAATAGATTTTGATTTGTACTTTTAAAAGAACAGTATAGGCAGGTGAGAAATTCCAATCTTTTTTTTGCTGTTAATTTTCGTTTATTGTTTTATAATAGTTATAAACTTAGAGAGTTTTTTTTTTAAACTTTTTCTGAAAATAGATTACAAGGATCCAATTGAGCAGTCCGACTGGGGAAGTACCTCTGCTTTACAGTATACAACGGCCATAATAACCTCGTGTTGTGTTCCCGGCGGTGAGTATGATAGTCAAAGCTCATTGGAGAGTTTTTGTGCTGTCAGTGGGAAGACCAAAAGCTTGTCATGCTTTGTCTATTACACTGACGGTACAGAAACTCTTGTGCTTACAGGGTTGGCAGCGCGAGTGCGACTCCCTTGGTGTTGCACACGTCCATAGGCCACGGTAACCACTTACCATCAGGTGGGCTGTGTGCTTGTCTGCCAACCAAGTGGTATAAGATTATTAATAAAATAGTAAAAGTGAGCACGAAGGTCATTATTATATTATTTTATTCATTAGACCCGCTCGCATCTGACGCCTTGACCTCGATTTCCGGGGTCTGCGTTCCAGCTTTTATTCTTGACTTCGCAAGGTCTTGGGCAAAAAAAAAGTACCATAACGTAACACTGGGTAGTATTAGTCGATTCAACCCCTACATAATCACTAAAGGATAGGGCTGTTTAACATCAGACATATATATACCCAGACTCGAGTCAACAATAGTGTCTGGAATACGGCAATAGGCTCACCCCCTATTACGTGGGATGAAATGTGGGTGATAATTCACCTCTGCCTAACCCTCCAGGGATAAAGGCGTGATTATTTGTATTTTGTTGTATAGTTACATTGTTATCATGGTACCAGTAGGGGCTTCAGTACATGAAAAGTGGTATATGGCCTTACTGCTATCTTGAGGGCCGAAGCTTATCAAAATAGCTGTTATATCTGCTAATCAATGAATGATGTTCTGGTGTAGATTTTTAATGGGCCTCTTGAGCCCAAAAAAATGCCAAAATAAGTAACTATGATGACTGCCAAGATTATGATGATGAATATTTTTGGGGTAAGCAGAGAGTGCACACACAGCTTTATTTTCTTAATTGGGTATTTGACAACTATTAAAACAAATTTGGAATGTATTGAATATTATAGCTTATAGGTACGTAAATAATAACTATACAAAATGTATTTCACTAAAAGATAAATTTTAAAATTCTATTTTTACAAAATAAAGTAGAGATATTTTATCTGTATTTCACATAAGGCAAAACGCAAAATTTCTGTTAACGGTTCGTGTGACGTAACTATGAAAATGTAGTTAGTCTCTTCGTATATATTATTTAATGACGTCACGCACAGAATTTCAAGTGAAGACCATTTTCAGCACTTTTAAGCTGACAAAGTGAAAATGTGTTTTTCTAATTAATAAAGCTTTACGGGCAAATGATGAATCGTAACAGGTATTATTATTATTGACAGCCTCTGTGGCGTGGTGGTAGTGAACGCGACTGTTACGCAGGAGGCGCGGGTTCGATCCCCGCTCAGTGCAAATATTTGTATGCATGAATATGGGTATTTGCATTGGTCTGGGTGTTTCTATGTATAATATGTATGTATTTACAAAAAAAAAGTATTTAAGTATGTTTATCCGTATTCTAGATTCCATAACACAAGCTAGTTAAACTATGCTTACCATGGGTCTAGATAGCGTTGTGTAGAATGTTGTACAATATTATATTATTATTATTATTAAATAAATTTCTACATATTTTAAGATAGGTTTCGAAATTCACATTTTAGGTAGCATTATGAAGATTTAGAAGGCACAAAATATAAATGGAATAAACTATAAAAAGGAAATTAAATGAAACTTCTCATTATTTAAATGTATATTGATAAATAGCGCACGTCGGCGATGTTCCCTTAGAGTTCAAAAACATTAAATTATTATGTCAAACTTTTCTCATTACGCCATTATTGATGAGTATTAGTTGATCAAGGTTGCGCTGGAAGGTTATCAATAAGAAATAGAAGGTTAAAACATTTTAAAAAATAATTACAAAACAATACAACACATACCATCAAGCGAAGTGAAGGTATATTGACAGCCCCTGTGGCGTGACGATAGAGAACGCAGCCGATCCCCGCTCATTGCAAATATTTGTATGCATGAATTTGAAATGTGGGTGTTAATTCACTTCTGTCTAACCTTCCGGGGACAAAGGCATTTTTTTTTACGTGCGCAAAATCCCCACTGATACCTCCCCACCGGAGCCGGTGGAGGAGGTTATGTCGGAATCGAACCGACTAAAACGCACGCCGCCTGTGGATCGTTTTGGTCACCGAAGGTGAGGTTGGCAGGCATATCCCTCGCACCCCGGCCGACCCAGGGCCATCTTTCACGATCTGGCCCTCTTCTCGGGTGTGGGGACTACAGAGTCCCCAACTCGTCCTCGGAAATGGGGAGACATACTAGGCGCGCCACCGCCGCGGCCTGCTTCTGCCAGGGTGACAGGCGGTTCCACCTGTCGCCCCCGGGGGACAAAGGTATGTACGAATATGGGTATTTGTATTGGTCTGATCGTGCCTCGGAGACCACGATAAGCCAACGCCGTCGGTCTTGGTTGCCATACGAACATCTAAAGCAATCTTTACGGATAGTTAAAGGGCTAAAAAGTCCCAATAACTAGTCAAGTACAAGGCGTTGATATCGCCTTTGCGTTGTGGAGGTCACGTGGCAGTCGTTTCAGGAAAATATCGAAGTTCAGCCAAATTCGCAATTAGACTGATAAAGCGCACACTCTGAGGTGCTCCGGATGCGACTGGGATTAACGCTGAGATGAAGAAGAAGCGAAGGCATGCTACGCAGGAGGCGCGGTTTCGATCCCCGCTCAGTACAAATATTTGTATGCATGAATATGTATATTTGCATTGGTCTAGGTGTTTCTATGTATAATATGTATGTTGGTTGCGCCGAAGTAGAAACTGTATTTTTGACACGGAAACACACTCCTTTTATACCCGTCTCCTCTTCCGCACTAACCATAGATGTAGCTTCCGTCCGCCATTTGTGAAATATAGACACTCAGTCTCGCTTTGAACTAGCCAGCGTAAAGACGGACGGACCGCGCTCGCGTCTCTCAGAAATGTATAATATTTGTTACATTTTTACCGCTTCATAGACCTTTACCGATCGGATTGTGCCTCTCGTGTGTTCCTCAAGCGATCTAGTGATGCTGACGGCAGCTCCTGAGCAAGGAAGAGAAGATCCGTGTACCGGCTGCGATGAAAACACGTGTGTCGTGAAGGTTAGTGCATCCTCTCCTAATTTCTCGGGCTGCATTCACTGCCTGGATCGAATCCGCGGCAGCCCGGCCACCTGTCTTGTCTTGTGTGTAAAGCGTCAATAGAACAGTTAGCTACTTCCCGCAATACAGTCCATTACCGCACGCTGCCAAGCGCCACCATTTTTGGTCCGGATCGAGCCGGATTCTTAGCCGTAGTTCGTATTTTGTTATTATTCTAATGGGAATGAGCGCACCGCACCTAAGTGCCTGGTTATTTTAGTAGAAAACCCCGCATCCAGACACTTAGGATTAGATTTGTTGTCCGTTCGCCGCTGGCTCGCATTGTACCTACCTAATACATAAATAGGTTAGGTATCATATCAACACTTAATCGTAGTTCGCAATTTTCGCATCGCACCTAAGTGCCTGGTTATTTTAGTAGAAAACCCCGCATCCAGACATTTAGGCTTAGATCTTAGGTATACTCAGACACCCTAGTGCATAGGCACAGTGTAATACCTAACGCATTTGGCTTTGTTTTGTTTTTTTCAATTACGTTGTTCTCGGCTCGCGTCGTATTTGCCTAGTACCTGCGTGGGTGGACACGTGGCTGTACCTACCTCGCTCGCATCTCATCCCAATTCATACGAAAGTATTTTAATTTGAATAGATATTACGCAATACTTAATCTCTGAAATAATAGTTGAACCTAGACAGCGACCATCGCGTAGGTACGACCTTGTTGCTATGCGCGTTAGTTCAAGCTTGCACTGGCAGTCATAAGTACCTACCTACCTACGGTTATCGCTCGCGCCGCCTCGCTGCTCTGTACCGCTAAGATTAAGTCATTTCATATTTGTTATTTACCGCACTTTAGTTTGAGATTTAATTGTAAACATGTCCCCAAAGGTTGATAAGACCGGTAAGGTTCAATTGAAACTTTTATACGCTAAAAAAGAAATGATTTACTCTCGCGTACAATCGATCTATGATAATGCACTTAAAACCTCTGATTTGGTCATCAGAGATTCGTTCTTGTGTTCTATAGAAAACTTAGATAGTCTACGCGCGGATTTCGAAACCTTAGTACATGACATCAATGTTTTAGAGTTGAATTTGGATCCCGATTACTCAGTGAGTTATCAAGCCTTGTCGTCGTTTGACGATTTGTATTGTCGTATCAAACGCGTCGCTAGGAGTTTGGAGAAACCGGCTGACCTACCCAACCCCACTCGCGACCGACCTAAGTTGCCACCAATTCAAATACCCGAATTTGATGGTAACATTCGCAATTGGTGTCTATTTATAGATAGTTTTGAGAATACGATAGATAAGAACGATTCGTTGACAGATCACGAAAAATTGCATTATCTCGTTGAAAAATTGACTGGTAAAGCTATAACCGCTTGCGCTGGAATTACGTTTAGTGCCGGGAATTATAATTTAATTTTAAATACTTTGAAAGCTAAGTATGAGGATAAAAGATCGGTAGCTAACGCCTATTTAGATCAGATGTCTGATTTGAAATCTATTACGGCATGTAACGATCAAAACTTAGAGAAATTTCTAGATACTTTCGCGTCAGCTGTTCGCGCCGTAAAGAACTTGAAGATCGATGACCTCTGCGACTTCGTATTTTTGTATATGGGTTTAAAGAAATTAGATTCCGAAACCATTCGTTTGTTTGAGTCGGATCATCGCGGCAGTAAAATTCCTAAGTTCGAAGACTTAGAAAGTTTTGTTCGCGAGCATATAAAGGTATTGCAACGCTCTTCATCGAAACATGAAGGCGCGAAGAAGGTTGTTACTTCTGAACGCAAAATAGATGCCTCATCGAGGTCACCGAGGTCAACCCATACTTATGTTAATACCGCACCAGCACGTGTACAATCATCTGTTTGCTCTTTGTGTAGTACTCATCATTCGCAACTGTACAAGTGTCCTGGTTTCCTAAAATTGTCGCCTAGTGATCGTTATAAATTTGTTCGCGCTAATAATTTTTGTTTTAATTGTCTCGGTACTAAACACCGCGTTGTTTTATGTAATAGTGGAAATGGTTGTCGCAAATGTCAAGCGAGACACCACACTTTGCTTCATTTTGAGAATAGTAATGCCGCATCCAATGTGAGTACAGTTGGCCCGTCGAGCGGTGACACACGGCAGCCTGCGCCGCAGCCGCACCCCGCGCCCGCGCGCGCTCCGGCCCGCCCGGTGACCGCTGCGGATGACGTCACCTTGTGTTCGTTCTCCGCTAGTGCTGCACTCACCACTGTGTGTCTCGCGACCGCTCGCGTTGTTATTGTTGATACATTAGGTAAACCGCACCTTGTTCGAGCGCTATTAGATGGCGCTTCGCAAAGTAATTTTATTACTCAAGATTGTTGTCAACGTCTTGGTTTCAATGTTGATAAGCGTTCAACCCATTCAGTGGTGAAAGGGTTTGGGGGTTTGCAGTCAGCTGTTCATGGCACCATTAAAACAAGGTTTGGATCTCGTTTTAATAATAATATTTGGTTTGACATGGATTCGCTCGTTACAGATAAAATAACTGAACAGTTGCCTACCGTCCCAGTTGACACGTCTTTATTAACGAAATTTAAAGACTTGCCTTTAGCTGATGAGACTTACGCTGTTCCTGGAGTCGTCGATATATTGATCGGCGCTTCGATTCTCCCGCACCTCCAGTTATCACGTAAGGTCAAAGGGGGACCGACGTACCCCGCTCCGCACGCCCTGGAAACAGTTCTGGGTTTTGTTATAATTGGTTCCGCACCCGCTTCTATAGATAGTTTTAGTCACTCGACTGCCTCGTTCTGTTGCACCGTCGAGCCGCCACTGGAGTCTACCATCCGCAAGTTTTGGGAGATTGAAGAGGTCAATGTCCCACCAATCCTAAGCCCCGATGACAAGATGGCTGAGGAGATTTATTGTCGCACGACTACTCGTGATGAGCAGGGTCGTTATGTGGTCGCGCTCCCTTTCAAGGGAGATATTTTTTCGCTCGGGGACTCCCGTGCATCCGCTGAAAGACGCTTTCTTTGTTTAGAACGAAAGATGCAGGCGTCTCCAAAGTTAAAGCAAGCCTATGATGAGGTTGTTAACGAATATTTAGATAAAGGTTACATCTCACCTGCGCCTGCGGACACTGACGAGACCCAGCCTTCGTACGTTATCCCGCACCACGGAGTTATTAGAGAAGATAAGCTTACTACTAAACTCCGCGTAGTTTTAGATGGCAGTGCTAAGACTAGCACTTCCGTGTCGCTTAATGACATTTTGTATTGTGGTCAAAATCTTCAAGGTAATTTATTTGACATAATTGTAAATTTTCGCTTATTCGCTGTTGCACTCTCTGCAGATATTCGACAAATGTTTTTGTGCCTTGAAGTGCGCAAACCCGATCGTAGGTTTCAACGATTTTTGTATAGATTTTCACCGCAAGAACCTTTAATGGTTTACGAGTTTAATCGTGTTTGCTTCGGGCTTAAATCTAGCCCTTTTCACGCACTTCGCACCGTCAAGCAGCTGGCCGCTGACGAGGGCGATGCATTTCCGAAAGCGAGAGCCACCATTGAGACTGGCTTATACATGGATGACTTCGTGTATAGTGTAGATGGCGAGGCAGAGGCTGTCGAGACGGCCGCTCAAGTTATAAGTCTCATGAAGGCTGGTCAATTTGATCTCGTGAAATGGACGAGCAACTCGCAAACTGCGTTAGAGTCGATTCCACCGTCGCACCGATTGTCTTCGGTTAAGGAATTCGATGAAAGTGATACGCACAAGGTGCTTGGTTTAAGCTGGTCGCCCGCATCTGATACGTTTAGTTTGAAAATTAGTTCGACCCCGCAAACTTGTACTAAACGCATTATCCTGTCGTGTGTGGCACGGATATGGGACGTAATGGGATTCGTAGCTCCTGTCGTTTTGTACGCCAAACTACTTATAAAGGAGCTTTGGCTTTCCAATTGTGATTGGGACGACACCGCGCCCGACAACATTGCTAAGTTGTGGGCTCGCTTTAGAAAAGAACTTTCTGTGCTTGACCAAATACAAATTCCGCGTCATGTAGGTATATCGCAACATAGTGTTGTTACGGTAGTAGGCTTCGCGGACGCTAGTGAGAGGGCGTATGGAGGAGTAGTCTACTTTCATGTCTCGAATGTAGGTAAGGTTTCAATTAGCCTTATAAGCGCGAAATCAAAGGTCTCTCCCCGTAAGGTCGTCTCTCTGGCACGCCTCGAGCTATGCGCTTTACTATTGTTAGTTAGATTGATCACCTCTATCGCCAATGCTTGTAGTAGTCGCATTAATATTAGTAGAATTTTAGCTTTTTCGGACTCAACAGTCGCTTTGTGTTGGGCCCACTCTTCGCCCCATCGTTGGGACACATTCGTCGCTAATAGAGTGGCAAAAATTCAATCTGAATTGGCGCCACATAATCTCTTTCACGTTGCTGGCACCGACAACCCAGCCGATTGTCTCTCTCGTGGATTGCTTCCTTCGCAAATTTTGGATCACCCGTTGTGGTTTGGTGGACCGTCCTGGATTCATGCCGCGTTGGATGGGTGGCCAGTTATTCAATTCAATCCCACTACGGTTTCCGAACCACCCGAGGAAAAGAAGCACTCGCTTGTTGTATCGGTCCCGCGTGAAGAGTCCCTTATTTTGTTGTTGGCTAGTCGCGTCTCGTCTTGGTCGAGACTGTTGCGTTGTGTTGTTTATGTGGGCCGATTTTTGAGAATTCTATCTACACGCGGTCATATAACCGCCGCTGATTTAGATAAGGCTGAATTGGTCATACTTCGCGAGTTGCAGAAAGGTTATTTTGCTTCTGAATTTAAAAATTTAGAATTTAACAAACCTTGTAGTCGTTCTTTCCGACACTTGAAACCATTTTTGGAGGATGGACTCATTCGAGTAGGTGGTCGTTTGAGAAATTCAAGTTTAGGATTTGAACAAAGGCATCCAGTAGTTCTCCCGCGTAAGGACCACGTATTAGATTTGTTAGTAGATTATCATCATAAGGTGAATTGTCACGCTGGTCCCGATTTGTTGATGTCTATTTTGAGACAGAAATACTGGATAATTTCCGCTCGTAATTTGGTTCGCGCTAGAGTACACAGATGTGTACCTTGTTTTAAGCTCCGCCCGCGTTTTATCGCGCCTGAAATGGCCGATCATCGCTCTTGTCGTGTTGTTCAATCCGCAAAACCTTTCGTACACACCGGCACAGACTTTGCTGGGCCTTTCAAAGTCACCATTGCTCGTGGTCGTGGCATTCGCTCCACGAAAGCTTACGTTTGTTTGTTCATTTGTATGACAACTCGCGCGGTTCATATAGAGTTGACCGGTGATTTAAGTACGCAAAATTTTATGTCCGCTTTTAAACGTTTTTTGTCGCGTCGGGGTCCGGTTAAGCGCATGTATTCGGACAACGGTACAAACTATGTAGGGGCCCGACGTAGTATCTCGGAATTGCACACATTCTTACGGTCTAAGTACTACCAAAGTGAATTCGCTCACATCTTAGCCGAAAATCGCATTGAATGGTACTTTAACACGCCTGCCGCTAGTCATTTTGGTGGTAATTGGGAAGCGAATATTAAAAGCCTTAAGTCGCATCTGTTTCGCGTCATAGGCGAGCAGATTCTCTCGTTCGAGGAGTTGAGTACCGTACTCGCTCAAGTAGAGGCAGTGATGAACACGCGTCCGCTGTGTCGGACTCTATCTAGCGATCCGTCAGAGCCATTAGCTCTGACGCCAGCTCACTTCTTGAATACGACTCCTCTAAAATATTTGCCCGCAATAGATGTTGATGACGATAGAATGCACCTTCTAACTCGTCACGCTCTTTTAGATAAGTTGGTCCAATCGTTTTGGAATCGTTGGAGAACCGATTATTTGCACACGCTGCAGTCACGTCAAAAATGGAATACTCCATCCAACCCAATTACTGTAGGTACGGTGGTAGTCCTTATGACTGAGAATGCTCCTCCTTTACATTGGCCTCTGGGAGTAGTAGAGGAAATTTTTCCCGATGCCCGCGGGATAACTCGTGTTGTACGGGTTAAAACTGCAACCGGATCGTATCTGCGCCCGGTTGTTCGCCTCTGCCCTCTGCCTAGCCAGCAGTAGGCACGAGTTCCAATCTATGTTTATATTTTAGTTGTTATTTCGCAGACCTAGATTTAGATTAGACATTAGATTTGTTCCACATTTTCGTTTCGAAGGTAACCCTTCAAGCCGGGGGGAATGGTTGCGCCGAAGTAGAAACTGTATTTTTGACACGGAAACACACTCCTTTTATACCCGTCTCCTCTTCCGCACTAACCATAGATGTAGCTTCCGTCCGCCATTTGTGAAATATAGACACTCAGTCTCGCTTTGAACTAGCCAGCGTAAAGACGGACGGACCGCGCTCGCGTCTCTCAGAAATGTATAATATTTGTTACATTTTTACCGCTTCATAGACCTTTACCGATCGGATTGTGCCTCTCGTGTGTTCCTCAAGCGATCTAGTGATGCTGACGGCAGCTCCTGAGCAAGGAAGAGAAGATCCGTGTACCGGCTGCGATGAAAACACGTGTGTCGTGAAGGTTAGTGCATCCTCTCCTAATTTCTCGGGCTGCATTCACTGCCTGGATCGAATCCGCGGCAGCCCGGCCACCTGTCTTGTCTTGTGTGTAAAGCGTCAATAGAACAGTTAGCTACTTCCCGCAATACAGTCCATTACCGCACGCTGCCAAGCGCCACCATATGTATTTACAAAAAAAAAGTATTTAAGTATGTTTATCCGTATCAGAATAAACGGGATATTTACCATGTTTCACTATTTTGAGCTTCCGATATTTCGGCGCTGTTGCAAGCACCATGATCACGGAGGAACTGGAGTAGTGGCGGTGACTAAGAAAAAGTTTTTTCTTCTAGGAGTAATTATATCGATCTACCCTCTTTCGAGTTCTTTTATAATAAAAAATAGTGAAACATGGTAAATATCCCGTTTATTCTGATACTGATGTCAGTGACCATGATAGTTTAAATACCTATAATGTTTATCCGTATTCTAGATTCCATAACACAAGCTAAACTATGCTTACCATGGGTCTAAATAACGTTGTGTAGTATGGTGCAGAATATTTATTATTATTATTATCTAAACAACCACAGCCTCATATACTGCATTCAAGATGTAAATGGGAGGGTACAGGGAGGGGATCAATATCTTTGAGATCCGAGCCAACCGTACAAATCGTACGTACCGTACCGTACCGTGCAAATCAGTTCACCTGCTGAACAACGGACAAGGCTCTGACTTAATCCTCGATTGCAAATCACACTTGCTAATAATGATTGATTGACCAGCTTGCAGGTGAGGTGAGGTAAGTACTCAATACACTAAATATTCAAACTTGTCAATTAATCAATCAATTAGTCCACCGCAGTGCTGACAGGTGGAGCCGCCTATCACCCTGGCAGAAGCAGGCCGCGGCGGTTTCGCGCCTGGCGCGCCTCCCAGTTTCCGGGGACGAGTTGGGGACTCTGTAGTCCCCACATCCGAGAAGAGGGCCAGATCGTTAGAGATGACCCTGGGTCGGCCGGGATGCGAGGGATATGCTTGTCAACTTCACCTTCGGCAACCAAAACGACCCACAGGTGGCGTGCGTTTTAGCCGGTTCGAGTCCGACATAACCTCCTCCACCGGCTCCGGTGGGGAGGTATCCGTGGGGATTATGCGTACGTAAAAAAAAAAATATCCACCGCAGTGCACTGCTGGACATAGGCCTCTGTTAGGAGGCTTTGGCCCACTGTTTCTACGCTGGTTTGTACAGGGTTTTATTTCGAGTTTTCATTCTCTCGCAGTCATATCATCCGCGTATTTTTCCGTTTGTCGCCTCTTACGACATCCTTCGGATGAGATGGGGTGCTGATAATTGTATTTTTTCTCCGTCACCACACGGGTGGCTGGTCATACCTGTAAGTGTAGATAAAAAGGATAGCATAGCTTTGATCAGCAAAGTTTATATTTTGTCAATAAATACATTTTGATACTCAAAATGGTCACGAACACCCTCGAACCTTTACGTTTGCGTAGAGATATTGCGTCCATGGCTGTATTTTACCGTCTGTACCGTGGTGTTCTGATGAGCTCTTCCAATTAGTTCCACGCTCCCCTTTCCTACACAGGACAACACGTGCAGGTAGATTAGATGTCACCCGCACACGGTGCGAAATATCCGATCAAGAACCAAGCGGTTCGGTGAATCTTTCCTCTGTCGCACCATTATGGCCTGGAATTCATTACCAGCTCACGTGTTTCCTTCTTCTTACAGTACCGGGTCTTTTAAGCGGGGCGTGAATAAATAAGCATATGATGAGGCCGTCAAGCTGAGTGTCACCATTGTCACACGGTATGTGTAAGTAATGGTGACCCTCTTTTACCATCAGGCAGGGCGAAGTCTAATTGACGTGTTCTATACTTATATAAAAAAAATGGAAAATCTACCGCCAAATATGTTTTTTTTTTTAAATATAGGATACGCCAACTTGACCTCACCTCGCCTGATGGTAAGCTAAAGGCAGTCTCAGGAAAGAGGGTCACCATTACAGACACTAAGTGCTACAATGGTGGCACTCAGCTTGGCGGCCTCATCAGATGCTTTTTCACGCCCCGCTTAAAGGCCCCGGGACTGTAGGAAGAAGGAAACACGTGTGCTGGTAATGAACTCCAGGTCTTTATTAATGGTGCGATATAGGAAAGAGTCACCGAACCGCTTGGATCTTGATCGGATACTCTGCACCGTGTGCGGCTGACATTTAAGCCATGCACGTGTTGTCCTATCTAGGAAAGGGGAAGGGGAATGGTGGTGCGGCAAAGAAAAGAAAAGCGTTGTCCTATGTAGATCTGAGGTCAAATATATCGACTTTATCGATATGTGGTAAACGATGAATAAGAAATATGAGCCCCATTGTCGTCATCTGACATTACTGATAGCTAAATTACGCCCAATCAATCAGACTACAGCAATTCACTGCTGGACATAGGCCTCTCCCAATGTGCGCCATTGATGATACCCGCTAATATATAATTCCCAAAAATATGACACAACAAAGTTCAAATTATCTAGTGTTCCTCATTTAAAACCGCCTTAAAGCCGACGTCCTGTCGGCTTCGACTTAACAAGCGACTCGTATTGTGTCAAGTATACAGTTTCCACCGCCTGCTAATGAGCCGGGCCCTTGTCCCACTGTATGGAATACTTGGAAACTGTACATAAATATATCATAACATAACATAAACTCTCGCCTATGTCCCTGAAGGGGTAGGCAGAGGTGCTAGCACCCACATTTCGCCAGTTTATGTTTTCGTTCCAATGTTAGCGAGCCTATTGCCATTAATCGGGCAATTATAAACCTGCGATAAATACACACATAACTTCGAAAAGCATCGAAAAGTCATTGGTGTGTGCCATGGTACAACGTGGGATCGGGATAAGTGCTCGGTTAATGGCAATAGGCTCACCCACCTATTACATTAAGACCTAAACATAATCTGGCGAAATGTGGGTGCTAGAACCTCTGCCTTTAAAAAAGAAAGATGATCTAGTTCTAATATAGGTCTCTGAGTTTCTTGCTGGTATCTTCTCAGTAGAACTAAAATACCGAATCAGCGAAAGAATCATTTTCCGGTGGTATATTTTTTCATTATATAATATTTTTGTATTATTTTTTGTCATAATTGTAAAATTTGGACGTTCATGTGCTCTTTATGTGCCTAAACCGAATAAATGAAAATGATTTTTTGTTTGATTGATTAATGTAAATGACAATGGTTGTATGGAAAATTTGTACCTATAGGATTTTTTTACAAACCTTTTTTAAGGAGGTTATTTACACCACGCCATCTCTTCCCATGCGGTGTCGTACAAGGCGACTAAGCGATAGGGCTATTTGATATCAGACAGATATATACAGCCAAGACTCAGTCAGATGCATGGCTTGAGTCAACATAGTGCCCGGAACACGGCAATAGCTGAGGCTATTGCCGTGTTACGTGCCCCTGTTACGTGGGACTGAATTCAATGATTGGTGAAATATGGGTGTTAATTCAGCTCCGCCTAACCTTCCGGGAATAAAGGCGTGGTTATATGTATGTATGTATCTATGTATTTTTTTTTCTAAAATCTACAATCCTTTTCATGTGATAGATCATCAAAACGACACTAATAAAATTTCAAACAAAAGCTAAACCAATGTTCACCACAATCTTTTCCATCTCTCTCTCTCTCGTTTTCTCTCTTATATATCACCATCAACTGAAACGTACAATTAATTATGATTTATCCGACAATCGTTCAGGACGTCAAACCATCCAGAAGTATACCTGGATAGCCCATTGTGCCAAACACAATTACGACGAAGAGTATAAATCATGTAACAAAGGATGTTTTCACATCTCCTCGGCCGCCGGCAGGGAGTAATTGCGTTTATGTTATAATTTGTGAGTTACAGTTTGTTGCTTACGTTTTGTAGCTAATTATAATTATAACTCATGATGGATGCAAGTCCACAATAACTGCTGGTTCTGAAAAACGCGAGAAGAGACAAACAAACAAACAGTCCAATCCTTTAGTCGCCTTTTTTTACGTGCGCAAAATCCCCACGGATAACCCCCCACCGGAGCCGGTGGAAGAGGTTATGTCGGACTCGAACCGACCAAAACGCACGCCACCTGTGTGGACTAGAGTCCCAAACTCGTCCCCGGAAACGGGGAGGCGCGCGAGGTGCACCGCCGCCGCGGCCTGCTTCTGCCAGGGTGACAGGCGGCTGCACCAGTCACCCACAGACCTGCACCCATGGGGGCGGAGATCGTTCATCGACCTGCTTTAGTCGCCTTTGCATTCATGGGGATGTTTCGTATGCTAAAAAAGGCCTACTAAAAATTAATGAGAGGGGTGTACAGGGTACTGCTGACATCTTTGGGATGTTTAGTACCTACAAAGCTACCTCACCTGATATCTTTTTTACAATTTCTTTTATATACCACTTAGGTGGCAGGCAAGCAAACGGCCCACCTTATGGAAAGTGGTTACCGTGGCCTATAGACGTTATATAGGGGCATCAGAAGGTTTCTTCATGGTCGACAGCGCGAGTGTGACACCCTTGGTGTTGCATACGCCCATAGGCCATGGTAAACGCTTCCCATCAGGTGGCCCGTGTGCTTGTCTGCCAACTAAGTGGTATAAAAAAAAGATAAACAGTAATATTTATATTAGTTTACATATGAGGTTAACTTAACCCTGAAAATGTAAAACACACTTCACACGTGTAACCGTTTGAAGTGTGTTTTACATTTTCAGGGTTAAGTTAACCTCACAAACGGTTACGAGCTTACTTCAGCCATAGGCTCGTAACCACGAATACAATTATCAACAATTACTCCGCCTAGGCAGCGAGCTTCGTTAACTAGAAGGTAGATGTAGTATAACAGGGGGTGTTTGACTTTTGTGTGATAGCGCGCCAGGTGTCGCCAAACTTGGTGACAAATTACTGAGAGTTGAGATGTACGAAGGAATGGATGTGGTAAGTCTTGAATATTTTTTTTGTTATAAATAAAAACAGAAGAAAGAATGACATTTTTTATGACTATTTAGTGTGGAAATTAAGGACTTTGATCGCAATACCATAAATACATACATATAATCACGCTTAACAATTATCCCCGCCCATATTTAACAATCATTGAATTCGGTACCACGTAATAGGTGAGCATACAGCAATAGGTATTCCGGGCGCTATTGTTGACTCGAACCATGCATCTGAGGCTGAGTCTGGGCTGTATATATCTGTCAGATGTTAAACAGCCCTATCCCTTAGTCGCCTTGTACGATACCGCATGGGAAGAGATGGGGTGGGCCAGATTCTACTCTGCCTTGAACCACACGACTAGATCGCATTTGTGTTATTTAATTATTAAAATCATACATCGAATTAGGTGACACGAAGATATTCTTGGCATAATCATTGCCTGCCTAGTCAGAAATTAGGACGGTTTTTATTTCAGTTAAAACAAACTAAATCAACCAAAGTTAAGTTATACATTTTAAATCGCTATAATCCTAAAATACACATTTCATTTGTACTTTCATAACTGGTTTCGTGTATGATTCAGAATGCACGCATGTGGGTCTTTTGACCTGGCTTTTCCTGAAAATGTCCTCAACCTGATTGACATACGTAGGTACTAGGTACTCCGTTTAGCCCCATCTCATAAATCTGTTCGACAATATTCTTTCATTTATCCTCTACTAGCTGTCACCCGCGGCTTTGCTATAACCTAAATATAACCTAAACCTATATCCTTTCTCAAGGTCAAAGCTACTCTTATACGAAATTTAATCAAAATCAGTTCACTGGTTTAGACGTGAAAGCATAACAGACAGACAAAGTTACTTTCGCATTTATAATATTAAGTATGGATAATTTATTTGTTTATTTTTCTTTCACAAATAATTGTTTTAATTCTTTATGAGAATCTAATATATGCACTAGAAAAAACCTGTTACACAGATTATCAGGCTAACCTCTCTACGTTGTCAGGCTAACCAGAGGATGTTAGGCCAAAAAAGGTAGAACATAGATACAAACTTTTTTTTATATACCACTTAGGTGACAGAAAAACACACGGCCCACCTGATAGAAAGTGTTTGCCGTGGCCTATGGACGTGTGTAATACCAGAGGAGCCACATTCTCGCTGCCAACCCTGTAAGCACAGAGTTTCTGTGCCGTCAGTGTAAAGGACAAAGCAGGACAAGCCTTTAGTCTTCCCACTGACAGCACAAATTCTCCAATTATTAAATAAACATTTAAAAATTGGATTTGTAGTTAGACGGGCGGACCATTACACTGTCGTCTAAGCACCTCCAATCAAAAATTATACTCCTTTAAACTACCGCATCGCCTTATTCACACATCTTGACTAAATTACCATACCCAAAATTTGCGTTACAAGTCGTTAAGACAAAAATGGCGTACATTTGAGTATTCAATTGTCCTGGGAATATGCCGTGTGACGTCACAATGGGAAAGAGTTGGGAATTTATTCCGTAATGGTTATGTTCACAGGCTGTTACACATTTCCGCTTCGGTTTTTGAAGTATTTTAAACTTAGCAGATGAAGTTTCTGACTGGAATGAAGTTAATCGCTGTTGTTTCTTTGTTTGTGCTATACTGGTCGTGATCCGCGGCTTTTTCTGTTATTTTTTTACGTGCGATAAGTCCCCACGGCTTCCCCCACCACCGGAGCCGGTGGGAGAAGTTATATACGACTCGAACCGACTAAAACACACGACGCCTGCGGGTCGTTTTTGGTTGCCATAGGTGAGGTTGACAGGCATATCCCTCGCACCCCAGCCGACACAGAGCCATCTCTTTCGATCTGGCCCTATCCTCGGGTGAGGGGACTGCCTTGTAATATATTGTTTACGTATGGAGGAACTGAAGAGATAACATCTGACAGGAATGTTTATCTGAGAAGAATGACATGTTTTTTTTATACCACTTAAGTGGCAGACAGGCACACGGCCCGCCTTATGGGAAGTGGTTACCATAACATATACCGTACGCACACTCAAGCTGGGCATGACGTCCCTACTGTAATTTTCCTAAGTGCCTACAATATGAGGTTCTTCAAGAGGAGCATTAGAGTTCATGGTACTATTTACCTCATACAAAGTGAAACTCAAAACCATCCCAAACCAACCAACAATCAAAAATGAATAAAAGCGGATTCAGATTTCTCATAAATGTTGCCATAAAACAAAATTATTGTCATACGAACTATAATGTTATGTGACTTATTCGTAGTCCAAGATGTTGACGTTTTATTTCCCATAAAAACTCTATGAATAATATTCACACAAGGGTGGGTAAAAACAAAGAATAATTTTGTCAATTTACATATACATATATATTCAAAATAGATATATGTATGCAAGATAAAATAGGACAGCCTCCGTGGCGTGGCAGTAGTGAAAGCAGCCGCTACGCAGGAGGTGCGGGTTCGATCTGTGCTCAGTGTAAATAATAATAAATATTCTATAACATTCTATCCAACGCTATCTAGACCCATGGTACGCATAGATTAACTAGCTTGTGTTATGGACCGAGGCAGGAGCTTGTGGCGGCCCTGGGAGTGAGGGTTCTCACGCTCTCCACCTTGCTCGCGGCGATGGTTCGCTGCGCGGATGCGTGGGCGGCCGGCGCCTCCTTCTGCGAGCAAGTAATGCTCGTGAAGGAGGAGGCGGGGCGGGGCGGGAGCCTCGGCCGACCCAGGGCCATCTCTCACGATCTGGCCCTCTCCTCGGGTGTGGGGACTACAGAGTCCCCAACTCGTCCCCGGAAACAGGAACGCTTGCAAGGCGCGCCGCCGTCGCGGCCTGCTTCTGCCAGGGCGACAGGCGCCTCCACCTGTATATCATTATTCTTAATAACACATATGCTACTTTTACCCCGGGAGTAAGTGTGAGGACCTACTGGGTCCGGGAACGAGTACAAAAAGCGAGCGAAGCCAAGGACCTCAACTAGTGTTATTATATTCGTTGTAGACCTTACTTATTAGCTATAGACAGAGTTGAATTTAGGAATAAACTCTTAAGCGAGCTGTGTACAAGTTTACATTAAATATTATTTCGGAATGCAATTAGCGACTCGTGATTTGCTGTGTTTATTTTCAAGTTTATTTCAATAAACGTACAACATTTTGGTGTAAGACATAAGCTTGCAGTCTTTGTGTTTTTGGAGCTTCACTTAAATATCCGGGGCTTAAGACAATAGAAAAAGGATGACTAGGTTTCTCTGAGAGTTGAAAGGTCAGTCGGCAGATGTAGCCAAGATAAACAAATGTACCGAGCCATAAGCATGTACTTATATATGTTTTGAAATTCACCTCGCGAGTTTACATAAATATAAAGTTAAAAGAAAATTGCCATAACACTGGTTAAGTTTAAAAAGAAAAAATATTATGATGCATTATGTAAGCTATTATTTTATTTTACCCAAGCGCTACTGCGGTTTTCCCAAGCGCTTACAATATCCCCCAATATGCCTTCAAGAGGGGCAACAGAAGGTTTCCTCATGATCGGCAGCGCGAGTGAGACACCCCTAGTGTTGCATACATCTATAGGCCACGGTAACCGCTTCCCATCAGGTGTGCCGTGTGCTTGTCAGCCAACTAAGTGGTATAAAAAAATATATTTTTAATAGTCTACATCTAAGACCAAACGCCTTGTGATGTGATACTTAAAAGTACTTGAATCTATCCACACTTACATTTATACTACTAACAGTTAAACACCACATAAAAAAATCACGATATACCATATTTTATTTATTCATTCATTTATTTATTATTTATTTCAAGTCGTATTGTACATGGCATACATACACTCATTTTTTTTTATACAACTTAGGTGGCAGACAAGCACACGGCCCACCTGTGTTACCATGACCTATGAACGTGTGTAACACCAGTGGAGTCACATCCGTGCTGCCGACCCTGTAAGAACAGAGATTTTGTGCCGCTAGTGTAGAGGACAAAGCAAAACAAGCCTTTGGTCATCCCACTGACAGCACAAAAACTCTCCAGTGAGCTCTGATATTGTTATATGATATAGGTATATTAATATTCCTTTTTAAAAGTTAGTAACTATATACTTTCCCAAGTTCATTATATATTTGTGGTTTAAGCCAGAAAGAATAACATACAGACAAATAAACAAATTTATTTTTAAATCTTCTAAATTAAAGTACCAATTCCCAAAATCGCTTCAGCTCATACCAAACACCTCACCCCAAATCGCGCCACCCAAGCGTACGGAATATTTCGCGACGTTTGTTAATGACGCGAGTTCGCTAAGTCCCAAGTTTGAGCGCGGGCATGGGATTAATAGCAACTCTTAAATACTCGCGCATCATAATGAACGTGAACAAATATGGTGTCTTTTCGTATTGTCAAATTATTCGTAGATTATTTCTCCACGGGTTCCCTTTGCTCCCATAAAAATCAATATAACCATATAATAACGAGGGATAGGCGTGATTTTATGTATGTATGTATGTATGTATGTATGCATGTATGTAAAAGACAGAGTTATCAAAAGAATCGTCTTAAGCATCAAGTCTTGCTTGCTTTGCTCATTTGCTAAGCTAGAATTAGTATTCTAGATTTCTAGATTCATTTTACACAACGCTATCTAGACCCAGCTTAGCTTAGAAGAGAATTAAAAAGTATTATATAGGGATTATGTGCTTACATACATACCTATACATATGTATAATCACGGGGATCGAACCCGCGTCTCCTACGTAGCGACTGCTCACTACCACTACGCCACAGAGACAGTTAACCTCTATTTATTTATCCATTGGTAATCTATCAAAACGTTCAAAGAGCTGATTCGACTTAAACCGACAGCAAACTGGCAAATTGTCAATATTTCTGACAAGTTGACAAGTAAGCGAACGATCAAGCACCTTTCGAACGCTATCAAGCGCTTTGAGAGCTTGAGAGCTTTCGTATACAACTGTATCAGTATTACTGTCTTATTCTTTTGATACTGTTTCGATACAGCGGAATTTTTAAACACAAGCACCATAAAAGTCGAAATTATTTGTAGAAAAAATGTGAAATGAAATATACTATTTATATTATAGATTGATGGCACTTGGTGGAATTTGTTGTTACACATATTGAAAATTCACTTGTACTTTTCCACAGTATTTTTATTTGTCATTAGATCTGACCAGACTTTACGGCATCCTCAAAGTTTTACAATGTCATTACTATTAGGTATTAAACCTTTGAGGGTGCCGTAAGGCGAAACCGGTCAGGTCTAATGACAAATAAAAAATACTGTGGAAAAGTATAAATGACTTCTCAATACGTGTAAATGAAATAAACATTATTTTTTTCGGTATCAGCCATAGGTTTTAAATACTGCCACTCGCACACGGCTCGTGGCGGCCAATGCGAGTGCAGTCAAATGTGACGGGGCTTTTAAACCCAAGGTACGCTCTTCTTCTACGAGAAGTAAGTGTAAGACTTTACGAGAACAACTGTTTTTTAGTGCAGAAGTCACCACAGATACCCTCAAACTGGAGCCAGTGGGCGTGGTTTTGTCAGACTCGAACCGACTAAAACTGCACTAGATCTTGCGTCATCAGTTGCGAAGTTGAAGTAGCTTCAAGTATATCTCTCGTACCCTGTTTGATCCAGGATCATTGAAGCCCCCTCTGACGTGGGACTACGGTGTCCCCATCTTTGAAGTTTCTAGTTGGGTGACATACGCAAGGTAAGTAATTTTGTCAATTTAGTACATACATACATATAATCACGCCTTATTCCTGGAGGGTTAGGCAGAGGTGAATTAACACCCACATTTCACTTATCATTGTATTCGGTCCCACATAATGGGGGGTGAGACTATTGCCGTATTCCGGGCACTATTGTTGACTCGAGCCATGCATCTGAGGCGGAGTCTGGGCTTTATATATCTGTTTGATGTTAAACTGCTCTATACCTGAGTCGCCTTGTACACCGCATGGGAAGAGATGGGAAGGTCCAAATTCTACTCTGCCGGAAACCACAAGGCTAGTATTTTATTTTAAATAACTCGAACTTGTTATATTTAAAAGGGAATACACCCTGGAGGCACATTTATGGCAACAACGAAAAGCTATCCATTTTTTTTTCTCATAAAAAAACTCATGAAAACTTTTATGCATATGTTATAAACACCATAGAAAAAATACATGGTGTGTCGAAGTAACAAAATTTAAAGCGTTTATGGATCGCTGTATACCCCATGTAGACGTAGGTTATGAAGATTGTAAAATGTGCATTAAAAATAATGGTTTCCTTTTTGATGTGTTATGGTACTTGGCAGAAGACATAAACTTTAGATCTTACTTCAGATGTAGGTATAATATGTGGGTATTTATAAAAAAAAAGTATGTCCTGCTTTTATTATTATTATTATAATGATTATTTCAGAAATTCTTCCATATTTGTTAGTTAAACTTACAACTAATGTTAGTAGGTAAAAATACAATTAAATAGTTTGGGTGCGCCACCCCGATCCGGGGACTGTGTCAGACTTTATTGCATGTAGTTTTATCCACCGCCTCAGGATCGGGGAGTCCCACCGATCGATCAACGCTCTAAGGATGGTATTGGGACTCCCGCGGGTACGGCGTAAGAATGAGGCGCTTCTTTTGCGCATGATGCGCCCAAAAACTGTCTAAATTTGCCTCGGCAAACATGGCAGATGCGCTACAAAAACACGGCAGTCCCATCAGC
Source organism: Eilema griseolum (assembly GCA_963662185.1). Taxonomy (NCBI): domain Eukaryota; kingdom Metazoa; phylum Arthropoda; class Insecta; order Lepidoptera; family Erebidae; genus Eilema; species Eilema griseolum. The sequence goes on from OY759252.1 coordinate 2,299,347, forward strand.
ACCCGGAACGCGTTGTTGTATTGAATACGCAGATCGCTGTATGCCCTCTGTGTAAAGCCTTGCTTTGTCTTCTACAATGACGACACAGAAACTCTGTACTTACAGGGTTAGCAGCGCGACTGTGTCTTCTCTGGTGATACAAACGTCCATAAGTCACGGTAACCACTTTCCATCAGGTGGGCCGTGTGCTTGTCTGCCACCTAAGTGGTATGAAAAAAAAAAAAAAATGTTTATCAGCATTCTAAAACCATGACAGAAACTAGTTCAGCTATGCTTATTTTGGGTCTAGATAACGGTGTGTAGAATTTGCTAGATTTTTTGACAAATACAAGGCCCACCTGATGAGAAGTGGTTACCGCGGCCTATGTACGCGTTAGTTCCCGGATGAGTAAAATAGGGCCACCCTATTTCTTCCCATGGGTGTCATAAAAGGCGACTAAAGGTAGGACTGTTCTCCAACTGACAGATAAATATTAACATAAAACATAAACTCACGCCTATATCCCCGAAGGGGTAGGCAGAGGTGCTAGCACCCACATTTCGCCAGTTTATGTTTGTTTAAATATTGCTCATGACAAAGTACTCATTTGATTTTGTTATTTTCAAACTTTCGCGGTGTAAATTCATAATTAAATCGGCAGAAATAGTAAGTTCCATGATATAATTCGCGAGAAGTCCCGATACCTTGTTTAATTATGTACTTATTTGATGGCAATAGGCTCATTCATTACGAAGGATAGAAAATCATAGTTAGAAAAATCTTTGTGCTAATACATCTTACCAGCGTCAATTTCTCTTAGAAACCTAATTAAAGCTAGGAGAACCTATATAATAATCTCTTAATATCATAACGACAGCATTGAGACGGGTTAAGTCTCTAGCTGACGGGCTTAGAACAGATTTGCAGACTGTACACGCCTTTCACCGCTAGAGCTAGTGATAATTGAAGTCTAATGCACTCATAACTTTGTAAAGACTATTACTGTTAGCAGAAAAAGATTGTATTGAAAGATATATTAGGTGAAATATCTTTTTTTTAACTAGGGCACGGCAATTTGACTTCACTTAACCTGATGGTAAGCTAAAGGCAACATCTCAGAAAAGAGGATCACCATTACAAACTCTAAGTAATGTTACAATGGTGACACTCAGCTTGGCGGCTTCATCAGATGCATTTTCACGCCTCGCTTAAAGGACGAGAGAATTATATGGGTGAATTTGGGACCTACTGACCTCTAGTAGTCAATAAAATACTTCAACATAGAATAGAATAGAATATAATAAAATCGTTTTATTTGTTCTAAACATGTTTGTACATACAAAAGCATGCAATAGGTCAGTAATAGTATAATATAGTCCAGTCATGTTTTGCCCCATATAGCGGCGTACAAATATATGCGTGAGGAGACGCTTAGTCATAAGATGCGCATTAATTACTTTCAATTTTCACTAACAGTTCAATAATCATTATGTAATGTAATGTCAAATGGATTCAGAAATACAGTAGAAATGTCAATATCTTATCAATAATCATGTCAAATAGATTAAAATACAATAGAAAATGTACTACATATCAATAACAATGCAAGTATATATTAAGTTAGAGGTCAAAATACAGTCAACGATGTCAGAATATTAGGCCTACCTAATAAGTATTTTACTATAATTTATATAATATCAGTATTTACTAGTTAATTCTAGTTAGTTAATACTATCTGCCAGGAATCTGTTATGCTATAATATGCCTTCTGCAGGAGTAGACCTTTAATTTCTTTTTTGAATGAACTGGTGGTAAGTTCCTTCCAGTTTTTAGGTAGCTTATTAAATATAATTGGCGCCATGCAAAAGATATTGTAGAGATTATGGGGCTTAACTTTAAATGAGGTTCTACGGACTCAATAATACCTACCCAGACAATAATATACCTTAAGTACTCTATTCTACATTTGTCACAGAATATGATTGCTCTACCTAAATATGGAAACGTTTGCATATAAATGTGAGCTATACGCATAGAGCTCCTTTTGAATAAATGAACCTTCCTTTGGCTCTATGTAGAGCAGCTCTAGTATTCAGTTCGCTAGTTAAGCCGAACACAAATACTTGAGTGTGTCGGGTTTAAATACCAGATATGTGTAGCTTAAGAAGCGGTGTGGGGCATAAGCGATGAGCGAGTCTTGAATTGAGAGATTAAATAAATATTCTAAGGCATTGCATATATCTTACTATGGGGTTTAGCAGTTTATCATTTAGCCCACCGTAGCCCACTGCTGGTCCTCTCCGCGATGTACTCCTAGTTTGGCTTACCTGAAGGGGTTAGCGGGAATTACTAGTATACTTTTACACAAAAAGAACAAAGCAAAATATTTAATTAACATAACATGACATAAACTCACGCCTATATCCCCAAAGAGGTAGGCAGAGGTGCTAGCACCCATATTTTGCCAAATCTTTAATAAATGTTCTAAAATATAGATAAACATACGTTAATACTATTTTTGTTACTTATACATAGAAATACCTAAATCAATGCAAAGAGATTTATGAACAAAGCATGCTCCAAAGCCTCACTCTTCAATCAAAAAGCTACCGGCTTGCAGATGCTGTTAACTTAGGCCACTACTACTGGCAATTCATCAAGTACTAACTCTACTCTGTATTCTAGTCATTACTCTATTCAGCCCTCCGCCAATAATCGTATTTTCGTGTTTGAAGTACCTTAATGAAACTTTTAAAATTTAAAACTTTTTTTTATACTAGTGTGGCAGACAAGCACACAGTCCATATAATGTGAAGTGGTTACCGTAGCCTGTGGACGTAAGCAACACCAGAGGAGTTACACTCATGCTGACGACCCAGTAAAAACCTTCTAATGCCGTTCTTGAAGGACCCCATATTGTAGTTGCTTTGAAAAACCGCAGCAGGGAGTTCATTCCATAGCTTAAGTGTGCGTGGGATGAAGTTCCTTTCATATACAAAGTCCCCCCTAAGGCTAAGTTTCCACATCGCCTGCGAGTATGGGATTGTCGACGTCCCATCTTTGCACCAAGTCGAAGAGGTTAAGCTGGTATGCAGGCGCTCCGGCAAAAAGGTGTCAGCAGTACTCCATGTGAGGCCGAACCATTTTTTTGTTCGCCTACAACCTACATCCTTCACCATGCTCTAATCTATATTTGTACCTAATTTCATCAAGATCGGTAGAGCGGATTAGGCGTGAAAACGTAACAAACACACTTCCAGATACAATTAATTACTTTCGCATTTATTTAATTTTAATTTAATTCTTTATTGCACAAAATTAGTACAGAGGTTATTTACAAAAAATATATATCAGAAATATGTACGAAGGCGTGCTTAACTCAATATGAGTTCTCTCCCAGCAAACCTTTGAGAAGCAGAGAAGCAGTTAATGTATAATAAATCATAATAATTTATAATATTAGTAAGAATTAATTTACATTAAATCATGTCTAATCAATAATCTTATAACTTGAACCACAACAGGACTGCATCCAAGTCGTTCACACGCTAAGATACTTTGAAAATTGGAATACCGCACCGTATACAATAGGAGGTCAAATATCTCGGCACACATTTTCTCAATAATATTTGAAAATGTTTTAGTATTATATTAGGTTCTATCATAGCATATTATTGGTTAAAAATAGAATCGAAATTACTAATATTCCCTCTCACTCCTCCAGCTAAGGTAAATTTCTTGCTATAGGAGTTGGTTCATGTCGGTAGTGTAATGGCCAGGATTCAAACCCCAGACCTTTCGATCGTTAGGCCGACTCTTGAACCATAAAGCTGCCGACGCTTTTAAAAGCCTTTATCCCCGTAGGGTTAGGCAGAGGTGAATAAACACCTACATTTCACCAATCATTGTATTCGGTCCCACGTAATAGGGGGTGAGCCTATTGCCGTATTTCGGGCACTATTGTTGACTTGAGCCATACCTCTGAGGCTGAGTCTGGGCTGTATATAACTGTCTGATGCCAAACAGCCCTATCCCTTAGTCGCCTTGTACGACACCGCACTGGAAGAGATGGGGTGGCCCAAATTCTACTCTGCCGGGAACCACGCGGCAAAAAGTAAAAAGGTACCTAATATGTCACCTTATTGTTCGTATGTCTGTTAGTTGATTCATCTGGCCTGATCCATCACGTCGTCGTCTCAGGGTGAGTGTATCTTTAGGACCCATCATGACCTGGGGGGTCCAAGCCAAACTATCTTGCAAAACTGTCCAAATTTAAAATTCTTTATTTTTCAAAATAGTATAACGTAATTACATCTTTTTGACGTGAAATTCTGCTTAAAACTAAGTTTATCACCGCTTTCTAGGCGTTAGTGGAGAAGAAACAGCGCAACAAACTCCACTGCCGCACGTCAATTTACCTTTAGTATTTTCTTTTCTTCATTTAGGCCTGGAATTCATTACCAGCTCAAGTGTTTCCATCTTCCTACAGTCCCGGGTCCTTTAAGCGGGGCGTGAAAAAGCATATGATGAGGCCGCCAAACTGAGTGTCACCATTGTCACATGGTATATATAAGTAATGGTGACCCTCTTTTCTGAGACTTTGTATTTCAGCTTACCATCAGGCAAGGCGAATCCTATTTGATCTGTCCTATATACCGAAAGTTTTTCTTTAGTCTACTACACCGTGATCAGGACACAAATCTTAGTTGAATACAAACACAAATACAAACAAAATATCTACATTCAATTCCCAACCTTCCCTCTGTTGATTAAGGTGTAAATTCCAAGATCAATATTCAAAGTAAACTGATTGAGGGTCGACTTGGCTTACACGACAAACAGACCGATAGTTAGAATATATTTGATTGAAGTTAGAACAAAGCTACGACTAGTGTATGTATAGGCTTAAATACCTTTGACTAACCGTCGCGTCGCTTCCAATATTCAATCGTCAATCTAAGATTATTTTCAATCCATATTTTTGACAATCGATCTATCGACACAGAATTGGTGTTTCAATATGTCTATCTCGCCACGAACACCCTAACACTAACTTTGTTACAAGCGGCAATATCGATTGTTTGTTTATTGAAATAGTAAAATCAAGAAACTGCGCTAGCCTAGTGGTATGGGTAATGAACTGCTGAGACGAGGTCAAAGAATCAAAGAATCAATTTCATTTATTCAGTTTAGGCACATAAAGAGCACATATGAACGTCAAAATTTTACAAATATGTATGTCAAGAAATAATATAAAAATATTAAATAATTTAAAAATAAACCATTGGAAAATGATTCTTTCGCTGGTTCGGTAGGTTAGTTCTACTGAGAAGATACCAGCAAGAAACTCAGATAACTACATTATTTTTCTTTTTTAAATTTGTTTTGGTTTACAATTTATTTTGTGCGAGCAAGCAAGAGAATTATGTTGACCACGCATTAACATCATTAAGGTACTCATCCACTTTAAGTAACCTTTACTCATTAAAGTTTTTTTCACTTCTATTTTAAATTTATTTATTGGCATATTAATCAAGTCCTGAGGAATTTTATTAAATATTTTTATGCAGCTGCCTACAAATGAATCACCAACCTTGTGAAGCCTAAGTTTTGGTACAACTAGTTTATTTTTATTTCTCATATTAAAATTGTGTACATCAGATAGTTTTTCGAAAATATTTAGGTTTTTTCGTACATATAAGATATTTTCATAAATGTATTGAGAAGCAACTGTTAAAATATTAATTTCTTTGAAAAGTTCTTTCAGCGAGTCACGGGGTCTGAGGCTATAGATCGCTCGTATCGCTCGTTTCTGTAGTACAAATATAGTTTCAATATCGGCAGCTGAGCCCCACAGCAGCAGACCGTATGACATAACGCTATGAAAGTAGCTAAAATAAACTAGTCGTGCAGTTTCCTCATCAGTCAGTGACCTTATCTTTCTAACCGCATAGGCAGCTGAGCTAAGTCTTCCTGCCAAGGCTGTGATATGAGAACCCCATTTCAGTTTACAATCTAGAGTTATTCCAAGGAAAACTGTGGTATTGACTATTTGGACAGATTCGTTATTCATTTTAATATTAATATCTGCCTGTCTTACATTTGGCATAGTAAACTTTACACATTTAGTTTTCTTCGCATTGAGCAGCAAGTTGTTACTTGTAAACCAATGTAATATTTCAGAAAGAGTATTATTCGATCCCAGGTTCTACCGTGGAACACACTAATGACTTTTAGATGCTTTTCAAAGTTATGTGTGTATTTATCGCAGGTTTATATGTGCCCGGTTTGTGGCAATAAGGTCACATTGGGACCTAAACATAAACTGGCGAAATGTAGGTGATAGCACCTCTGCCTGCCCCTCCCGGGATATAGGCGTGAGTTTATGTTTTATGTGTTTATGTTTATGTTAAAACCAAGAAACGGTTTAAATTATCAATCTTGGATTACAAAATACGGATTAAGGTTGCTTATAGGAAGCGGACGTTTAACTTAACTATAATATCTTATATGTATGAAGAATCTAGATCTTTTCGAAAAAATCTGACCGACATTATTTTAGTACGAAAATTATTATTATTTTTTTTTTTATATAGGACACGTCAATTAGACTTCGCCTGATGGTAAGCTGAAGGCAAAGTCCAAAAAAAGGGGGTCACCATTATTTACATAAACCATGTGACAATGGTGACACTCAGCTTGACGGCCTCATCATATGCTTTTTCACGCCCCGCTTAAAGGACCCGGGACTGTAGCAAGAAGGAAACACGTGAGCTGGTAATGAATTCCAGGCCTTAATGGTGCGACAGAGGAAAGAGTCTCCGAACCGCTTGGTTCTTGATCGGAGGTTTTGCACCGTGTGCGGATGACATCTAAGACCTGCACGTGTTGTCCTGTGTAGGAAAGGGGAGGGTGGGACTAATTGGAAGAGCTCATCAGAACACTCCCCATGGTACAGACGGTAAAATACAGCCATGGACGCAAAATCTCTACGCATCTGTAAAGGTTCTATGTTCGTGACCTGAATTAAACATAAACTAGCTGTATCAAATCTTCATAAAATTGGTAATTCGTTTGTAGGCAATTGTATAAAAGTATTTAATGTCTGCCATCGGGAGCCACTCCATCTCTTCCCATGCGGCACCTATTATCCCACGTAATGGACATAGGATCCATTTGAAGGTACACATAAGTAATACATAATAAATATCCCACGACATTCTACACAACTCTATCTCTTTTTCGCCTTCTACGATGCCCACGGGAAGAGATGGGGTGACCCTGTTCTACTGCTGGGAACCAACACACCCATAGGCCACGATAACTACTTTCCATCGGGTGGGCCTTGCGTTTGTCTGCCACCTAAGTGATATAAAAAAGAGAAACGGATATTGATCGATTAGCACATTAGATAGTGCCCGGAAGACGGCAATAGGCTCACCCCCTATTACGTAGAACCGAATTCAATGATTGGTGAAATGTGGTTGTAAATTCACTTCTGCCTAACCCTCCGGAGATAAAGGCGTGATTATATGTATGTATGTCAGCCACCTAAGCGATACAAGAAAAAAACCACCTCTGGTACCAAACGCTTACTGGTAGATCCTCTGGCTGAATATTAATTATATATATCAACGCCATATTTTCGTTTATCATAACTTATTGCTAAGCCCTAGGCCTTATTGTGTATTCACTGTCCCGAATATAAATACTAAATATGCTAATATCAGACCTAGGTTCGGCTCCCTTTTTTTTTTTTTTTTTACGTGCGCAAAATCCCCACGGATACCTCCCCACCGAAGCCGGTGGAGGAGGTTATGTCGGACTCGAACCGACTAAAACGCACGCCGCCTGTGGGTCGTTTCGGTTGCCGAAGGTGAGGTTGACAGGCATATCCCTCGCACCCCGGCCGACCCAGGGCCATCTCTCACGATCTGGCCCTCTTCTCGGGTGTGGGGACCACAGAGTCCCCAACTCGTCCCCGGAAACGGGGAGGCGCGCCACGCGCGCCGCCGCCGCGGCCTGCTTCTGCAAGGGTGACAGGCGGCTTCACCTGTCACCCCCAGGCCGGCGCTCAGGTTCGGCTCCCTAGGTAAAATTATATCTGTGAAGGGTTTTTTATAAACGATGACGGGTAGAAACAGAACGTTCAATGTACCAGTAGAGATGGAAATTTAATAAAGAATCTAATGACTGTGCAATTTAGCTCAAATTTGCGGTGGTGTCGCATCAATAGCAACAATTACTATCCATGAGTTCTTGGGCTTGATTCACCGGTCTAGTCTCTTTGGGACTTTAAGTGTTACCTAAGTTTAGAAGGAGGTAGGACACGGCGGTATTTCCGTCCAATTGAGCAGTCCCACTGCGGAAGTACCTCCGCCCTACAAAATATCGCGGCCATAATAACTTCATGTTGTGTTCCCAGCGGTGAGTAGGGTAGCCAGACTCACTGGAGAGTTTGTGCTGTCAGTGGGAAGACTAAAGGCTTGCCCTGCTTTGTCTTCTACGCTGACAGCACATAACCTCTGTACTTACAGCGTCGGCAGCGCTAGTGTGATTCCTCTGGCATTACACGCGTCCATAGGCCACGGTAACCACTACCCAAAAGATGGGACGTGTGCTTATCTGCCACCTAAGTGGTATAAAAAAAGTACTGAGCACTCAATTGTGTTTTTTTTTTCAAACGAATACAATATGGAATCTTTGAGAAGGGTATTATAAAATTTCTTAAGGATCGGTAGTGTGAGTTTGACGCCTGGTGTTGCATACGTCCATTGGTAACCACTTCCCAGGTAATGATGATTATAACCTACCTATTTTATTCAAGCATACTGTTCCCACGAAGTGATGGAAAGGTCTGACATTGCCCCGTAGATTTAGCGGAGCACTGGTAGTATGGAATTATTTTTTATACCACATAGGTGGCAGACAAGCACATGGCATACCTGATTCGAAGTGGTCACCGTGGCATATGGACGTGTGCAACACCAGGGACGTCACACTCGCGCTGCCGACTCTGAAAAAAGTTTCTGATGCCCCTCTTAAAGTATCCCGTCTTGCAGGCGCTTGGAAAAACCGGTTCATTACACATCTTTAGCGTACGTGAGATGAAGTTTCTTTCATACTGCACAGTGCGCACCGTCTCATGTCATTGCGACCTGAGAAGATGAATTCCCTGCCTATGTCGAGCGGTGAGGTGGTAGAATGTAGCTGTGGGCATCATGTCAAACAATTCATCTGAGCACAAACCATTGTATAGGCGGTAGAACACACACAGCGAGGCAAAGTCCTTCCTAAAGCAGTTCCACATCACCTGCGAGTATGAGATTATCGACCAGTCTCATTTGCCCGTCTTTGCACCGAGTCGAAGGGATCAAGCAAGCTATGCAAGCGTTTCAGCAAAAAGTTGACAGCAGTACTCCATATGGGGCCTGTACCTACCTACCTTATAAAGAAGGAGCCGTTGCTCTGCAGTGAAGTACTGCTTCGCCCTGTTGAGCACTCCAAATGTCTTTGTTGTCAACTTAACCTTGTCCTCCAAATGACTGCGGTACTGGACGTCGCTGGAGATATCTTCACCAAAGATCCCGATACTCGAGGATATATCATCACTATGATGATGATGAACTAACTCCCAAGTCGCCCGCTCATCTCATCTCAAGTCCAACCCTCATCTTTTATACGTTCCCAACCTAATAACAAATGCTTATTTCACGCTCACGCTTCACGAAAATTAATTAATAGCTTTAATAAACCATACAGGGTAGATTGCAGACATTAAAATTATTGCGAGCAATCACAATAGGGAGTTATTTATTACGAGAGGGGTATTCTACCGCCTTCGAGATAAGAACGAAACCAGAGCGTGAATTTTGTTAATTATAAAACTAAAGTTCACCTGCATGAATGTGGATAAATGATATTGTTTTGAAGTTTTGCGTGAATATTAGCTAGATAATAAATATTTGTGAATAAAATGGTGGCGAAAATTGATAAAATTTTAGTACGTACTACTTGAAAATATGTGTGCAATAAATACATAGTACATTTAATCACGTTTTTATCCCCGAAGGGTTAGGCAAATGTGAATTAACAACTCGCACATTTCACCAATCATTGTATTCGGTCCCACGTAATAGGGGGTGAGCCTATTGCCATTTTCCGGGCACACTCCTTTTTTATACAACTTAGGTGGCAGACAAGCACACGGCCCACCTGACGGAAAGTGGTTACCGTGACCTATGGACGTGTGTAACACCAGTGGAGTCACACCCGACCCTGCATGATCAGAGAACCTCTGCGCCTTCAGTGCAGAACACAAAATCAGGAAAAGCCCTTAGTCCTCCCACTGGCAGCACAAAAACCACTGCAAAGAGTTTCATTACACCGCGGTAGCCTACTGGTATGCGTAATGGACTCGGGCTCGATCCCAGGTTTTACCATGGCACACACCAATGACTTTTCGAAGTTATGTGTGTATTTATCGCAGGTTTATAAGTGCCCGGTTGATGGCAATAGGCTTGCCACCTATTATATTGGAATCTAAACATAAACTGACGAAATGTGGGTGCTAGCACCTCTGCCTACTCCTTCAGGGGTTATAGGCGTGACTTTATGCTATGTTATGTTTACAATTTCACATTTCAGGCTTTTCGTAGAGAAAAGCCTTTTAATAGCCTCAAATTTCAACGGCTTGTTATCGATGAAAACTTCAATATGTTATTGATTTTCACCTACTGTTATTTTTAAGCTGTAAGTGTTCCTACAATGTTAAAATAAAATAAAAAATAAAATAAAATAAATATTGAACTTTAATTGCATTGCTATAAAGTCTAATTTTATTTTACAGTGTTCACGATATGACAGTGGTTTTGCTTTAGCAGAATCGAAGCCCTGATGGAAAGTGGTTACCGTAGTCTATGGACGTATGCAACACCAAGGGAGTCACACTCGTGCTACCGACCCTGTAAGCACAGAGAGTTCCTGTACCGTCAGTGCAGAAGACAAAACAGAACAAGTCTTTGGTCTTCCCACTGCGCTGACAGCACAAAAAATACGACATAAGACGATGCGCACTGTACGGTATGAAAGAAACTTCATCCCACGCTCACTCAAGCTGTGGAATTACCTCTCTGCTGCGGATTTCCCAAGCACCTACAATATGGGGTCCTTCAAAAGGGGCATCAGTAGGTTTTTTAATGGTCGGCAGCGCGAGTGTGACACCTCTGGTGTTGCATACGTCCACAGGCCACGGTGACCACTTCCCATCAGGTGGGCCGTGTGCTAGTCTGCCACCTAAGTGGTATATAAAAAAAAAAAACCCTCCAGTGTGCTAATTTTTGTAACAGTGAACAAGAATCAAACCGCTCACTACGCACTACGCTCTTAACATTATACCATAGAGATCGTCTTAAAAAGTAAAGAAAAAAAACAAACAAACTTTCTGTATCACTCGCGAACTCAATCATAAATAAAAAAGTTTCTGTCAATGCTACTATGGGCCATAATCTCCCACTTGCTACTAAAAGTAAGCCATAAAAGATATACAGGAATGGCAGGGCTTAGGGTAATGGGCCATAAATCAAGTATGGGCTATGAACCATTTCTTGTTGACATTGCGTGTCAGATAGTAATCTTTGACCTTGAAACTCTGGTAAGGTCGCAGCGAAAGAATCCGTGCAGATATTTATCTGTCTGTCTTAATAGATATTTGTTGAAGTAAGCCGATATTGTACTACGTTTTTAATATTTTAGAAGTGACTTCTTTAAGCACTTTGTCTGATATTTTTGTAGAACTTAATACTAGAATTGAGAGAGGAATGTTGAGATGGTTTGGTCATGTTGAGAGAATGAATCAAAGAAGACTAACGAAACAGGTGTATGAGGCGAGTGTGGATGGTACCATCGGAAGGGGAAGACCTAGGCGCATATACCTGGACCAAATCGGGGAAGTTTTAGAAAAGGGGCAGGTCAGGAGTGTTCTAAACCGACGAGCATGCATGAAGAATGTAATGAGAGTGAATGAAGCGAGAGTAGTATGTCAGGATCGTAGCAAGTGGAGATCCTTGATCTCTGCCTACCCCTATGGGAAACAGGCGTGATTTTATGTATGTATGTACTTAATACTATTTGAAATTTTCTGTAAGAACCAGAAGGACGTAGAAGACGACGGTAATTCCGTCCAATCGAGCAGTCCAACTAGTTGCCTCCACCCTACTGAATACCGCGGCCATAATAACCTCTTATTGTGTTCCCGGTGGTAAGTAGGGTAGCCAGAACTCACTAGAGAAGTTTTGTGCTGTCAGTGGGAAGACCAAAAGCTTTTCATACTTTATCTTATACACTGACGACACAGAAACTCTTGTGCTTACAGGGTTGGCAGCGTGAGTATGATTCCTCTGGTCTTCCACACGTCCATAGACCACGGTAATCACTTTCCTTCAGGTGGGCCGTGTGCTTGTCTGCCAACCAAGTGGTATAAAAAAAATCATTAAATTTTGATGACTTGTGATAACTTGAAATTTATTTTTGTGACATATCCAAAATCAATTTAAGTACTAAGTATTTAAAAAAATAATTATGAGTGAATCTTTCAAATTCGATAAGATTCCTGGATTTCTTTTGAATTTTATCATCAAAATTAAGTACTAACCAAGATCTTCCCAGTCCCAGTAAATTGATTAACAGGTGGGGCTCTAGCGTAGGCTATTCTCTCGGAGGTTAGACAGCAGCTGCTCGCATAAAACTCAATCGAACTAATTCATGGATGAAGGAGACCCTGAGCTCCAAAGAACAAGCAGTAAATGGACCTTTTAGCAGTGTACGTGGTATGACAGCAGTTTTGCTTTAGCAGAATCGGGGCCCTGTTCACGTATTTTGGCACGAAATGTTAAAAGAATCACGTCTGGATATTAAATTATCGGTATCGACAAAAAAACATATTACAAATCAATTGTTGGTCGCTCAGTATTCCGAACACGAACGACCCAGTTATTGAGGCAAGGGGTACGCTTCATATATATGGAACTGGTGGAAATTATCTGATATTGTCTGCCTACGAAAGTATTATGAAGTTTTTTCTGTTAAAGGTTGTTAAACCCTGGCGCAAAAAAGCCTTCTCTAACGTATGTAGAAAATTGCCCTTTTATAAGTTTATCGTATGGATGTTCATGTGTCTCTTCTTTCATTGGCAAAGTCAAAGTCAAAAATCATTTATTCTTTATAGACCATTAAATTGGTACCGGGTACTTTAAGCGGGGCATGAAAAAGCATCTGATGAGGCCGCCAAGCTGAGTGCCACCATTGTTACATTACTTTGTGTCTGTTATGGTGACCCTCTTTCCTCAGACTTTGCCTTTAGCTTACCATCAGGCGAGGTGAAAACAAGTAGGCGTGTCCTATATAAAAAAAAACTTACAAAAGGTCAATATAAAAAGGTATATAAAAGACTAGTTTAGCAAATGGACCACCGGTGCGAAACGCGGCCCTGTGCTGACAAGACTCCAGCAAGAACCTCTGCGGTCAATCTCTTTTTTGGTCTATTTACACAGCATGATTAACTGCTCATTTCCAAGCTTGTTTATCATCTAAGTATTCATGGATTTTATAATAGCCTTTCTGGCCCAAATTACTCTTGACTACATTTTTTAATTGATTTACAGGAAATTTTCTAATTTTATTAGGGAACTATTTTAAAAATCGTATACCCTGCCTTGGTTGCTTACAAAAGTTTCCACTTTGGAGCCCAAGGTTCATTTTTGATTTATCGTAATCCACCATGAAGGTTTTTATTTTAAGGTTTGTCAACCCGACCCCTGCTACGGTTTTCACAATCGACTACAATAAGGGGTTCTTACGCCTCTGGTGTTGCACGCGCCACCACTTCCCATGAGGTGGGCCGTGTGTTTGTTAAAAAATCCCTAGTGCAAAAGGAGGGGAGATATAAGGTAAGTAATGATACCACCTCCAACCAAGCTGTTAAACTTCATTTTCTTTGTCGCACAGCAAAGATGTGGTATGATTTACCCACTGGTTTTAATTTTTATCCCAAGTGTTTTTGAGATGTTAAAAAAAGTTTACATTCAAAGCTTGGAGCCTAGGATCCACTCTTCTACTCCTTCTCTTAATTTGGCCTTTACAGGAGTGTTTGCAGTCGAGTAAAAAAGAAAATCATTTGATAAACAGAGGAGCGAAAAGGTTGAAGTGTTCCATCTTCGCCTATTCATCGTAGATTAAATTTTAGATTCCACTTCATAATAATTCTGCAAAATAGAAAATGTTCCCGGCGAAGCATGCAGTTTTCTTTGGGATAAAAGCTTTGCTCAAGACTAAGCTCCCTTGAGGGTAAGCTTAAGGCTTCAATAGACGTGACCTATACATATTTACGTCATCTTGGAGGATAATATTTCAAAATGTCATTTTGCCTTTATAAGTTATGCCATATAATTATACTAAAATTATAAATACAAGAGTAACATTATTTATCTGTTACGCTTTTAGGCCTAAACCACTGAATAGATTAGAATATTACTAGAAAAAAAAACAGACTATATTTAGACTGTGAACTGTGAACCTAAATAGGGCTCCATCTCAGCATTGAATGCTACGCACACTGAGAGTATATGCAGCGCTGGTTTTCGGATGGAGCCGCTAGAGAGCGCTGACGCCGCGCACGTATACATTAAATTTTAAATACATTACATTCCGGTACGTACCGACAAACTCAATTCAAGTTCAATAATGTGTAACAAAGGCGGTATTTCCGTCCAATTGAGCAGTCTGACTAGGGAAGTACCTCTGCCTTACATAATTCCGAGGCCATAATGATTTCGTGTTGTGTTCCCAGCGGTGAGTACGGTAACTAGAGCTCACTGGAGAGTTTGTGCTGTCAGTGGGACAACTAAAGGCTTGCCCTTCTTTGTCTTCTACACTGACGGCCCAGAAACTCTGAGCTTACAGTGTCGGCTCCGCGAGTGTGACTCCTCTGGTGTTACACACGTCCATAGGCCACGGTAACCACTTTCCATTAGGTGGGCCTTGTGCTGGTCTGCCATTTTTTTTTTTCATATAGGACACGCCAACTTGACCTCACCTCGCCTGATGGTAAGCTAAAGGCAAAGTCTCAGGAAAGAGGGTCACCATTACAAACACTAAGTGCTACAATGGTGGCACTCAGCTTGGCGGCCTCATCAGATGCTTTTTCACGCCCCGCTTAAAGGCCCCGGGACTGTAGGAAGAAGGAAACACGTGTGCTGGTAATGAATTCCAGGTCTTGGTGGTGCGGCAAAGAAAAGAGTCTCCGAACCGCTTGGTTCTTGCTCGTATATTCTGCACAGTGTGAGGGTGACATCCACGCAAGCATATGGTGGTATAAAACGTATATGAACCAAAACCGCCTTTGCCTATTTAGTTTTAGGTAAATATGCAAACTACATCCATCTAAAGGTACTTTACATGTAAAAAACAGGATACTTAGCATAATATAAGACCCATGTGCAGATAAGCATCTAACGACCCTAATTTAGAGCTTTATCTATTTAAAATTTCACACTTTTTCACAACTGGCACATCTTTTTGAACCCTTTTCAGAATTCTTTTAAGTTACTTTTTTATCTGTGCAGGAAATGTCAAGTTGACACGAGTCTCCTCGCTGTCAGATGTCAAAATGGCGCGAAATGATGTAACTGTCAAATGATACTCTCGTGTCTTTGCATAATCTTATATAAATATTACTAGGTTGGTATTTTATTTGGTAGTATTTTCTTACAGATTTGTTTGTTTATATGATTATATTTAGATATGTTATTGTACAATTCAATTCAATAGAAAAATATCTAGTTTTTAAATTAGTTGACAAGAAGAGAAGTTTTGTTTTGGTTCTGGGGTTAGCCAGAAATGGAGGAAGGGTATAGGACGCAGAAACTTGATGAATGTGATAATGAATTTTGACACCTATTTTTATAGGCATAGCGCGACTTTTTGTGGCGTCATCTATGTTATAGCTATAAAAAAATTGTGCGTTAGTCGAGATATGATTTTTTTTATTCCTTGTAGACAGAATAGTACTTTTTTATATAGGACACGTCAATTAGACTTCGCCTCGCCTAATGGTAAGCTGAAGGCAAAGTCTCAGAAAAGAGGGTCACCATTACCTACATATACCATGTTACAATGGTGACACTCAGCTTGACAGCCACATCATATACTTTTTCACGCCCCGACTTTGATTTAAATAGCACAACGCAAGTAAACCTACAGCCAAAAGTACCAAACAGTATAGTTTTTCTATGAATTACTTATCAAGGAAAATGGCTAAGTAAGAAGAAAAGAAAATGCGATAGTATTTCTTATCCAAAGTTTGTCGGCGTCGCGTTTTGGCCTGTAGCTCGCCCTGTCAGCTGACTGGACACTTTCTTTACATAACTCATTGGGACAGGATCGACCCAGTGACGTAACAAGCTGCCCATTTTTGTACATTTCCTCAATTCCATATTGTTGTTTCTTTAGGGAATAGTTTCTTTTTGATATACTAGATGAATTCGTAAGAATCATTGTCTACCCTTTTCTATTTATTAATAGGTATTTTTTTTATACAACATAGGTGGCAGACAAGCACGCGGCCCACCTGATGGAAAGTGGTTACCGTGACCTATGAACGTGTGTAACACCAGTGGAGTCACATCCGTGCTGCCGACCCTGTAAGAAAAAAGATTTTATGTGTCCTCAGTGCAGGACACAAAATCAGGACAAGCCTTTGGTCTTCCCACTCACAGTACAAAAACTGAGTGAGTGTGAGCTCTGGCTACCCTACTCACCACCGGGAACACAACACGAGGTTATTATAGCCGTGGTATTCTGTAGGGTGGAGTTTCTTCCCCAGTCGGACTGCTCAATTCGGACGGGAATACCGTTGTGTCCTACCTCCTGAAATATTATAAATGTGAAATTGTGAAAGTTTTTAAAGATGTTTGTTTGTTAGTCAAACACGTTCTAACGGCTAAATTTGGTACAGGAATATAATCTGAATCTGGAATAACACATAGACTTATTATGCCGGTAATGGATTCCCATATTTTTCGGAAACAGGATCTGAATTCCATGCGGTTGAAGCTCACTCACATATCTTCAATCTTCTTCGTCCTCCTCTTAGCGTTAATGAGTCTGGGGTCCGCTTTACCAGTTTAACTGCAGATTCGGCTAAATTTCGATATTTTCTGTGAAGCGACTTCCACCTGACCTCCACAAGCCAAAGGTGATATCGAAACATTTCAGATAGATCAGTTGTTGGACCTTTAAGACTCCAACTAATTGTAATGACTGCCATAGATGTTGGTATGGCAACGAGGAGCCGACGGCTTAATGTGCTCTCTGAGGCACGACAGATACACATAATCGCATTGAGCGGGAATCGAATCCGCGCCTAGTGCGTTGTTTCTGAGTTCTCTACCGCCACATCACGGAGACTGGAAAATATCACATACAATTCACATATCTTCAATACCTTGCTTTAAGCGGATTCTTTAAGTGGGACTTGAAAAAGCATCTATGGAAGTCATCAACGATAATATTTTAAAACCAACAGCATCTGGACTGCACTTCAGTTTTTTACCATCTTGTGGCGCCCCCGCCAAATGGTAAAAAGCTGCGGTCAATTGATGCACTAGATATAAAAAATCATGTTAACAAAGCGAGTCCTCTGCTGACAATATTAGGTACTGGGACCAGAAAACCGTGACCATTTTTTTTAATACATACATACACAAAAAAAAAAAAGTTTAGATTTGTCATTCCTAAAATAAATGCAAAAATGTTAGTCTTACTGAAAATTCCTTCAGCTTACCATCAGGCAAGGCGAAGTCCAATTGACGTGTCCTATATATAAAAAAAAAAAGGTTTCCTCCAATTTCTTAAAAAAATACTGCCATTTAATATGTACCGACCTATTATTAAATTATTTCAAATATAGTAGATATGTCTATATATCGACAACTAGATCCAATAGACCACGGTTCTATATTTAAAATTAATCTATCACGAAAATTTATCCGCGTGCAGCCAAGAGGGGCTATTGCCATATAAAAAATTACACGTGTCAGGTTCTCATCGGCGAAACAGCAATGTTCCAAGGTGAGATTAATACAGAGCTGCTTCGCGCCAAAGCAGTCACGTTTCGGCAATTAACCACGGAGTTCCCCTCCCTGCTACATCGCAGACCCTCTGAAATATCGCTTACCTCGTACGCAACTTTATATTGTATAATTTCAGACTGAAAGAAAATTTCTTAGCACTTTTCAAGAATATTTTCGATGTTGGCAACTTTTTTCTTGTTATAAATAATATGGGGAATGTGCTGATGGTGATATGGTCGTTATTTGTTGCCAGTATTTTATAATAAGATGCTCAATAATATATTACATACATGTAATCACGCCTATATCCCAGGAGGGATAGGCAGAGTTTAATTAACGAAAACATTTCACCAATCATTGAATTCAGTCCTACGCAATAGGGGATGAGTCTATTGTCGTCTTCTGGGCACTATTGTTGACTCAAGCCATCTGAGGCTGAGTCTGGGCTGTATATATCTGTGTGATGTTAAACAGTCCGATCCCTTAGTCGCCTTGTACGACATCGCATGTAAAGAGATGGGGTGGTCTAAATTCTACTTTGCCGGGAACCACGCGGCTAAATGTGTTTTTATGTGTATATATAGATATATTACGCGCGTAATACATAACCCTCGCTGACGCAGTCGGGTAAAAACACATACAATTTTCACCAAAACACAATTCTGAACAATCTACAAAGACATTAAAATTATTTCGTAACGACATCGGCGGAGTAAATCTCTCACAGCTGCGCCCAAGGTGCCGTAACCGCATGGAACACATATACATTTCCCGAATAATGTCTGTCTGTATATGAGGCAACAATTAGCGAAACGTATATAATAGTGCGGCGCATGCGTGAATTAAAACTGTCAGGTTCCGAGTTATACATAGAGCGAATGTGTAGGCACTCGCATGCTTGCGGCCATGAGAACTGCGGTAGTATATTTTATTTGTATGGGTTAAAAACGCCCAATTGAGCAGTCCGACTGGGGAAGTACCTCCGGCGTATAGAATACCGCGGCCATAATAACCTTGTGTTGTGTTCCCGGCGGTGAGTAGGGTATCCAGAGCTCATTGGAGAGTTATTTTGCTGTCAGTGGGAAGACCAAAAACTTGTCCTGCGTTGTCTTTCACACAGACGGCATAGAAACTCTCTGTGCTTACAGGGTTGACAGCGCGAGTGTGACTCCTTTGATTTTGCACACGTCCATAGGTCACGGTAACCACTTTCCATCACGTGGACCGTGTGCTTGTCTGCCACCTAAGTGGTTTAAAAAAAATACGGTCTCAACTCCCAGCCAGCGAAATACATGTTATCTACAGGTTGGCTTAAACCCTGATGATCTTGGCGGTTCTTCAAATTGTACCTTCTTCTTCTATTTTCCCTGGAATGTATTGTTTTGTTGAATGTATTGTAAGTGGAATTCGACCACGGCTAGCCTTGATATTTTCTTGTTTAATACTTTTGAGATTGTGATTTCTAGTAGTCGGGTTTTAGTTTTAAACTCAATTAATAAATATGATTTGATGATACTGAAGTTTTTGATATTGAAATAACTTCTACTGTGCTTTTACTGTTCAGAAAATGCTTTCAAGTCTTAAAAGTCTACATAATGTTACGGAAATACAGAAATTTTATTTTTAATAACGGATCATTCAGATAACCACATATAAAATTGAAAAATAGATACTAAAAGCAAAAAAATAAATTACAGTACTGAATAGCCTGAAGGTTTTTTTATACTACTTGGTTGGCAGACAAGCACACGGCCCACCTGATGGAAAGTGATTACTGTAGCCTATGGACGTGTGTAACACCAGAGTAGTCACACTCGCGCTGCCGGCCTTGTAAGCACAGAGTGTAGAAGACAAAGTAGGACAAGCTTTTGATCTACCCACTGATAGTACAAAAAATCTCCAGCGAGAGGTTAATGACAAAAGAATACAATAAAAGAAAACAAGATTACTTAGTGGCAAGTAGTAGTTATACCCATTTATAAGTATAATAGCTACATACTCATTCAATGCAGTATACACTGACATAAGCTATATCACACAGCCAATACGATTAAAATAATAAACCCCGCCATCTTCGTGGCCACACTCCCCTGAGCGGGTCGCGCCTGTGGAATGCAATAAGACCGGCGGGTTACGTCGCTTGAAAAACTCAAGTCTGTGCTATACTATTGTAATGTTGTTTACATAACGCACTTCAGGAATACTTTGTGGTTTATAGAAGAATTAGAAAAAGAATAATAATATTTATGGACACGCACAGTGTAAAAAAAGCCGGTCAAGTGCGAGTTGGAATAGCGCTGAGGGTTCTATAACTTAAGCTACATAAGCCGTAATATATTTTGAATGCTTCAACTTAGAAGTTTGATGATGTTATAGATAACGTCTTGAATCTGTGCATAAATCAAACTCATATAAAAATAAATCATAATAAATCAAATTCATACCACATACCCAGGTCTACCTGGGTATGTGGTATGAATTTCAACTTGATACATTGACAGACAGACAGACAGATAGACATGCAGGCAGACGCACAACGAAGTTTTTTTTTTAATAAATAGAACACGTCAATTAGACTTCGCTTTGCCTGAGGGTAAGCTGAAGGCAAAGTCTCAGAAAAGAGGGTCACCATTACTTACTCATACAGTGTGACAATAGCGACACTCAGCTTGACGGCCTCATCATATGCTTTTTCACGCCCCGCTTAAAGGACCCGGGACTGTAGGAAGAAATAAACACGTGAGCTGGTAATGAATTCCAGGCCTTAATGGTGCGACAGAGGAAAGAGTCACCGAACCGCTTGGTTCTTGATCGGATGTTCTGCACCGTGTGTGGATGACATCTAAGACCTGCACGCGTTGTCCTGTGTAGGGAAGTGATCCTTGAAGGATTCCTTTTTTTTTCGTTTAGAGCTACGGAACCTTAAAAATACAGTATACTTCAAACCACATTACTGTTATAGTAAAAGGTAATGGGTCTTTTTCTTTCGTTTTTTACATACGATATGTCCCCATGGATATCCATACCACCGAAGCCGATGGGAGAGGATATGTCGGACTCGAACCGATTAAAACGTACGACGCCTGTGGTTCGTTTTTGTTTGCCGAAGGTGAGGTTAACAGGCATATCCTTTGCACCCCGGCCGATCCAGGGTCACCTCTCTCGATCTGGCCCTCTCCTCGGGTGTGGGGACCACAGAGTCCACAACTCATCCCCGGTAATGGGGAGACGTGCGAGGCGCGCCGCCGTCGCGGCCTGCTTCTTCCAGGGTGACAGATAGCTCCACCCGTCACCCCCAGGCCTGCGCTCATGGGGGACGGAGGTCATTCATTGACCTCCGACGCCCGAGTTGCATTCGAACGCGGGCAGCTTGGCTTGCGATCCTTTGTTGCTCCCACTGCCGCTCCCGCCCCGCCTCCTCCTTCACGAGCATTACTTGCTCGCAGAAGGAGGTGATGGCTGCCCACGCATCCGCGCAGTGGACCATCGCCGCGAGCAAGATGGCTAGAGTGAGAACTCTAACTCCAAGGGCCGCCACCAACTCCCGTCTCGGCGTCTCCCACGCCGGACACTCGGTGAGCCTGTGCAGCCCCTAGTCAGGTAATGAGTCTGCACTGTCTTAGATATATAAAACGTAACTGGCTATGAGAGCAAGAGAGAAAGAAAATGTGCATTCGGACCTCTCTCTCTCTCTCTTGCAATATCTTTTTCTTCTTACAGTAATATACGAAACGTAACTCTCTTTCTACCTTCCCTAATTTATATCTCCCTCTCAACTTCCGTTTGCTTCACCCGATCACATATTTCATAACGCTCTCGTCACGCTATCACTAACTCACTCTCCTATTCAAGCAAATAATCAATTATATTTATTCAGTAGAGGCACACAAAGAGCATAATTTTACAATTATGTCAATAAATAATGAATAATATTATGAATTTATTATTAATGACTTATTTTTTTACGAAGTGTACTTTCGTATCTCTGATTGGTGCCTCGTAATATAAAAATATTAAATAACGTAAAAATTTTATTACAATTACAAATTAAATTAATTACAATACAAATGTCCAATCATTATCTGCAATCATAGATTTTGTCAATTGTTATGTCAAATCAAATAACCCGCCCCGTATCGTTTTCGACGCAAAGGTGTCCATGACACTGGCGGCGTTGCCTCGCTGAATCGCGATGGCCATCCTCTGCCCCAGAAACGAGCCGGAGCGGGATTCACCGCCTTGTTCGTGGATACGGCAACCAATCTCAGCGATTAAGCCCTTCGCCTCCGACCCCCAACTGCCCATAGTCTCCATCGCAATGAGCACAAAATAATATTGTAATAACGTAAAAAAACCATTGGAAAATTATTCTATGCGTGCGTAAACAAGTTTTATTTCAAAAAGTGATTTAAAAACTAACCTTATATTCAATATAATTGTGTACACTAATATTTACTTAGAGCGGAAAGCGAACGCGTGACTTCAGGCCTTGCAATTGGATGCTCAATTGTCATGCCACACTGCTAGCAGTTTGGGCTAGCCCACGAGATCTTAGTTCGTACCCAAATAACCTGACCTAATATGCAGTGAACTATTTTGATAGGTGCAATGCTGAGGTATCTTCATTAAACATTTATATACTCGAAGGGGTAGACAGAGGTATATTAACACCCACAATTCGCCAACTATGTTTTTCGGTCCCATGTAATAGGGATAGTATTGCTATCAAATGGGCACTTTGTTATGTCTGCATTTACTGTCAGATAGTAAATAGCTCTATCTCTTGTCGCCCTCTACAACACTAATGGGAAACTCTATCTATATTTCACTACAACTCTCACTACCCCATAGGCAAATATATGGGCGTGAATATTTAAAAACCTATCTATAGATTACCAGTAACAATAAAATACGACCCTAAAAACGTTTATTGAATCCCAAACCACATTAAACTGCGAATAAATCTAAATTACTTTGAACAAAAGTGGTCAGCGATAGTAATCTATGCAAACATTTTCGTATCCATTGCTGCGTGCAAACGGCGGGTTTAACACATGATTTAACTTATGCAGCGATGAATACCATACTCTATTTCGATAATGTTCTTTTTTCTAGTCGAGATTTATTGGTGCAGGGACTGTTCGAATACCGTTTGGTTAAGTTATTTTTTCTTTGACTTAAAATATAACAATGTTTCTGTCTGTGTTTTAAAAAAAATGTATAAGTTTATCCGTATTCTAGATCTCATAACAAAAGCTTGTTAAGCTATACTCCCTTTGAGGCTAGATAACAGGGCATTTGACGATTTTTTTCACTGCTGAATAATGGCTACTTTTTAAAAATATGATGAACTGCTAAAGTAGATAAATACTCTCACGACATATAATTTTTAAGATATTTGGTTTTAAAAATTCAATTTCTCGCGCCACCCGTCATCGCACCATACAAAATAGTACTAAACTTGCAAGTGACGTCATTCACCAGTTGCAGGTAATGCAGATATATAGAGAGTAAGAGAATATCGCATTCATCTTGGTCTACGTTGCGTTTACACGTATTTATAGTGCATAATATAATTTGAAATGTAATGAGAAATCTAAAAATAATTTATTAAGGAATAAAAAACCCGACTGCTGTTTAAAAGACCGAAACAAGTTTGATAACAGGCGACACCCATTTGTAAACCATAAGAACATTACTTTGGTTTTGACTTCGACTTTATAGGAGTAAGTAAACACCAGACTTTAATCAGAAAACAACTGCTTCAAAGATTTTTATACACTGCAGTAAGCATAATTCGAATACAATCGTATATATAATAGTACTTAGTTTACATTATTAATAGTGACTATAATGCATACTGATGTAAATCTACATCAGTAAGTTATTTTTAGAGAACAAAAAATGTTTCGTTATTTTTCCCTTAATCTATGTTTAATTTTCTACCTGTTACAATTTATGGTATTTAAAAAGGATTACCCATGCATTTAAGG
This sequence comes from Eilema griseolum, assembly GCA_963662185.1. Lineage (NCBI taxonomy): Eukaryota > Metazoa > Arthropoda > Insecta > Lepidoptera > Erebidae > Eilema > Eilema griseolum. The sequence goes on from OY759252.1 coordinate 2,323,448, forward strand.
GTTAACTAGAAAGCCTCACTTGCAATAGGGAACAATGCTAAGTTGATAATGATGATTAACTTCAATTCACTTTTTTTTTTATACCACTTAGTTGGCAGACAAGCACACGGCCCACCTGATGGAAAGTGGTTACCGTGACCTATGGACGTCTGTAACACCAGAGGAGTCACAGTCGCGCTGCCAACCCTGTAAGTACAGAGTTTCTGTGCCGTCAATAGAAGACAAAGCAGGACAAGCCTTTAGTCTTCCCACTGACAGCACAAATTCTCCAGTGAGCTCTGGCTACCCTACTCACCGCTGGGAACACAACACGAAGTTATTATAGCCGCGGTATTCTGTAGGGCGGAGGTACTACCCCAGTCGGACTGCTCAATAGGGCGTAAATACCGCCGTGTCCTACCTCCTTAACATCATTTTCCCCAAAAAAACAACCCAAACCCTAAACGTAATAAAAACTTAATATTCCCATTTAGTAGCCAAACTTATTCGGCGACCAAATTCTTTGAAGTCTCTTTAGTTTTGAATAATTTAGCTCAATACGGATTTAAGGGGTGAATCGGGGTGTTAGTTTTCACCCCTCGCCCGCTACCTAATCGCTGGATGTTTTTGCTTTTTTTAAACAGTTTGAAAGGAATTGTTTGCTCAGCTGTTAAGGATCGTTTAGTTTGTTGGAGTTTGCGAGGCAGGTCTTAGTTTTTAGCAAAGCTTTTAAGTAATTTTGTTTGTTTCAGATTGTTTGTTGAAACAATGGGATGTACAATAATGTTAACGGGAATTAATGCGTTCATGGTATAGGTACATTTGGTTTGCCAGGTTAAACCGGCTGGGGTCACAGGCTGAGAATGGGATGGTTTTAAGACTTTTTGTAGTGGCGAACATGGCGGGCGTCGGAAGTCGATGAACGACCTCCGCCCCCCATGAGCGCCGGCCTGGGAGTGACAGGTGGAGCCGCCTGTCACCCTGGCAGAAGCAGGTCGCGGCGGTGGCGCGCCTAGCGCGCCTCCCCGTTTCCGGGGTCGAGTTGGGGACTCTGTAGTCCCCACACCCGAGACGAGGGCCAGATCGCGAGAGTTGGCCCTGGGTCGGCCGGGGTGCGAGGGATATGCCTGTCAACCTCACCTTCGACAACCAAAACGACCCACAGGCGGCGTGCGTTTTAGTCGGTTCGAGTCCGACATAACCTCCTCCACCGGCTCCGGGGGGGGAGGTATCCGTGGGGATTTTGCGCACGTAAAAAATAAAAAAAAAAAGTGGCGAACATGGCTGGGAGCACTCACTTTTTGGTAAATCAGTAGGTTAAGTTACCAAGATGCGTTTACCATTTGAGTGGTTTTTTTTACGTGCGAAAATCCTCTCAGAACATTAATTATCTTACTTAGAGCGTTTTCCCACTATCCGATCCGATATCGGTGTCGGGTCCGATATTCAACATCCGATAACCGACAAGAACTAAAATGTATGAAATATGTATCTGAAAGATATTTACATTGTCCGGCCTAATATTAAATATCGGAACCAACACAGCAGTGTTGGCCCGATATCGAATTGTGGAATATGACTCGAACTTACTTCATTACTGTCATACAGCGACTTTCAACCTTAATGGCATTTTCTTAGTAACGTGTTTTTTCGCGTTAATAAATGACGCTGGTCACAAATATAAGAAAAAGATCTCCATACTATATTATGTTAATAAGGTCGAAAATTGCTTGCAGCTTTTTGATGTTTTTTTTCAATCCTAGCATTTCTAACTAGTCTGTGCCATGGAGCAAATGGCCGTATCGGATATACGTAAAAACAGCACATGGTATCGGCTATCGGATATCGACTATCGTCATCCGACACCGATATCGGACTGGATAATGTGAAAACAGCCTTACAATCAAGTATTTATAAAATTTCAGTAACCGAGATTACGTCTCGGCGAAAAAGGTCGCAACAGTATTAACTGGTAGTACATGCGTGAATAGCACAATATAAACTGTTATTGATGTTCAGTTTTCGACCTTGTGACCGAGGCAAAAGGTTTCTTATCCTTAAAAAGTTACTTGAATGTACATATTGCGGGTGTCGAAAGGTGAAATATATAAATAAGTAATGGTGAGCTACAAATTCGTGAAGGATTATGTGTTTGCTTGTCACGTGGTTTCTCTTAGGTTAATTTGATTGAGATCAAAAGTAGGTCATCTATATTTTTATCTCTCTATGCGATGCGCGCCTCCCCATACCCGGTGATGAGATGAGGACTACGTGGTTCCCACCCCCGAGAAGGGCCGTCTCATAAGAGATGGTCCTGGGCTGGTCGGGGTGCGAGGGATATGATTCAGATAATCTCACCTCCGACGGCACACACAGTCAGCGTGCGTTTTAGTCGGTTCAAGTCCGACATAATCTCCTCCACCAGCCCCGGTTCAAGGGTATCGGCGGGCACATTAAATAAAAGCGTTCATAAATTAATATAACATAACATAAACTCACGCCTATATCCCCGAAGGGGTAGGCAGAGGTGCTAGCACCCACATTTCACCAATTTATGTTTAGGTCTCAATGTAATAGGTGGCGAGCCTATTGCAATGGCAATAGGCTCGCCACCTTAATGCCCGGTTAATGAACCGGGCACTTATAAACCTGCGATAAATACACACATAACTTCGAAAAGTATCGAAAAGTCATGGTATGTGACATGGTATAACCTGGGACCGAACCCGAGACCTCGTCTCAGCAGTCCATTACCCATACCACTAGGTTACCGCGTTCATAAATTACCGTGTTAAAAAGTTTGTATTATTTTATTATTCAAATGAAGTGTGCCCATGTGGCCATTTTTATAAACGACAGTTACGTCACTGCATTCCACAAACGAACAGTTTATACTTTCTACTGGGTAAGTTTTGACTATTATTTATACTGTTTATTATATTTTGTCAAGACCGCTCAAGTTTTTGGTGACCAACTTTAAGAAACACAATTTATGACGTGCAAACACATATAATATGGGTGGCAATCTGCACGACTCGTACAATACCGTACATAAAGTTTTCATTTCTGAAACTATAACAGATGTGGCTTAGGGTCAGTTCGGACTAGCACAGTATCGAAGCGCATCAGAGTGAAAATTTAAAAGTTAAAAAGCAATAGACCGATAACTTCCAACATCATTCTTTTTTTTAATATACCACTTTGGTGGCAGACAAGCACACGGCCCACTTGATAGAAAGTGGTTACCGTGGCCTACGGACGTGTGCAAAACCAAGGGAGTCGCACTCACGCTGCCAACCCTGTAAGCACAGAGAGTTTTTGTGCCGTCAGTGTAAAGGATAAAGCACGACAAGCTACTAATGATTTCTCAGTCGGTTTGATTAGTTTGTTGACTTTAATGTGAGTGATAGCCGTCCGGCATCCCAACCCTGAGAGCAGCCTGCGCGAGCACCTCGTCTGTTATTTAGGAAGTGCATCGACTAGCATGTAAAGTCGAACTGGATACTGAAAGTCTAGGTAGGGCAGCTAGTGCAAGTCCTTTGAGAAAAAAGAGAGCAAAAAAAATACGCATGAATTGGCGAGCATTCCACAGAATACGCGCGACTGCGAGTGACTGTTATATAAAACACTGTCGGGTTGCTTTTTTTATGCAACTTATGTGGTAGACAAGCAAACAGTCCACCTGATGGAAAGTGGTTACCGTGGCTTATGGACGTGTGCAACATCAGGGGAACCACACTCGTACTGCCGACCCTGTTATAACACAGGGTTTCTGTACTCTCAGTGCAGAAGACACAATCAGGACAAGTCTTTGGTCTTCCCACTGACAGCACAAATCTCTCCAGTGAGCTCTGGCTACCGTACTCACCGCCGGGAAAACAACACAAGGTTATTGTAAAGAATTTCGCTGCGATGTATTTCGAATATGTGCTAGTACGAAGTCACCCTTAACTTTTCATTTTTCGTGACGTTCTTGGAAAAGAAACAACTAGCTGCTAATAAAAACTTTTATATGAATCGTTGCAAAATGTGAAATGTGCCTCGGAACTTGTGGAATGCGTTTGATCAAAGTTTCGTGTATTGCTTGTGGCTTGGATTATGCTTTTGACTTTTTGAGATAGACGCCTTTTACGGCCACTGTGGCGTGGTGGTAGTGCATTCGACTGTCACGCTGAGGTCGCGAATATATCTATTAGCATTGATCAGCGTTACCGTGCCATGGAAAGAACGTTAAGCCGCCAGTCTCGTTAGTCTTACGGAAGTCGTTATATAGTGGAAATGAGTTAAATAGATTTCACACAGAAAGTCTGATCACTCGTGTAGTCACTCTGATCACTCGTCAAGTCAATCTGATCACTCGTCAAGCCACTCTGATCAGTCGTGTAGTCACTCTGATCACTCGTCTAGTCACTTTGATCAATCGTCTAGACCCTCTGATCACTCGTTTAGTCACTCTGATCACTCGTTTAGTCAGTCTGATCACTCGTCAAGTCACTTTGATCACTCGTCTAGTCACGTCGATCACTCGTCTAGTCACTCTGATCACTCGTCTAGTCACTCTGAATACTCGTCTAGTCACTTTGATCACTCGCCTAGTCACGCTTATCACTCTTCATATCCCCACTGGCAGTAGTACGACTAGTAAAGATAGATCCTATCCTACTTTCCACTGAAATTATAAACGAGTCAAACTCTGAATTTGTCTGAATGTTTCTTATTTAATGAAACTGAAACAGTGTATTCGACTGATACGTCAGCGGGCGCGAGTTCGATTCCAATTGCCGATATACAACATTGGTAATTTGGAATCGAATATTTAAAATATAGCCGCTGATGTATATATCTATTAGCATTACACTGAATGTTTATAGGTTTAATATAATATTTCATGTAGGTATGTCTTTTTTTTTTTATACCACTTAGTTGGCAGACAAGCACACGGCCCACCTGATGGAAAGTGGTTACCGTGACCTATGGACGTCTGTAACACCAGAGAAGTCACAGTCGCGCTGCCAACCCTGTAAGTACAGAGTTTCTGTGCCGTCAGCAGAAGACAAAGCAGGACAAGCCTTTAGTCTTCCCACTGACAGCACAAATTCTCCAGTGAGCTCTGGCTACCCTACTCACCGCTGGGAACACAACACGAAGTTATTATAACCGCGGTATTCTGTAGGGCGGAGGTACTACCCCAGTCAGACTGCTCAATCGGGCGGAAATACCGCCGTGTCCTACCTCCTTAGCGTTAATCCCAGTCGAATCCTAAGCTTTATCACCTCGGAGTCTGGGGTCCGTTGTAACGGTCTAACTTTGGATTTGGTTGAACTTCGATATTTTCCGTGAAGCGTCTACCATCTGACCTCTAGAACCCAAAGGCGATTAGATCTGTTGTTCAACTTTTTATTGCTCCAACTACCCGTAACGACTGCCAAAGGTGTTCTTATGGCAACAGGGATCAACGGCTTAACGTACTCTCTGAGGCACGACCAGACCAATGCAAATACCTATATTCATACATACAAATATTTGCACTGAGCGGGGATCGAACACGCGCCTTCTGCGTAGCGGCCGCGTACACTACCGTGCCACAGAGACACAGATTAATAAATAGTTACTACGATAGAGGCTGACAATTTTATGTAATAATAATAATAATAATACATTACAAGATAAAGTAAACAAAACAACTTATCTGATTGACGTCGCAGTCCCAAACACCCATAACTTACAGAAGACCATTACTGAAAAAATTAACAAATATTCTGACCTGAAAGATGAAGTCATGAGAATCTGGAAGCGAGACAAAGTATATATAGTGCCGATAGTTGTTTCCACCACCGGAGTCATCCCTAAACATCTACACCATAGTATCAAACTTATAGACCTTAAGGATAACATCTACATACCCATTCAAAAAGCTGCCATATTGAATACATGCAGAATTGTGAGAAAGTTCTTGCAAATAGAAGACACTGAAAACACACACCCACTAACACACGATATACACAATTACACACACACACCACATTTACTTGGTTTCGATCCGTAAATGTGGTTAATACCAACTCAATTTGTTGAGAATAAAAGCAACACTATAATAATAATAATAATAAGCTTTATTTAATTCCATGCAAACATATTACAATAACATAATTCAGCATTAAATTGGCAATATTAAAAGAAACAAATGTTTTAAACAATAAATTGATAAAGTGTGATGTAAATGGAATAATGATAATTAAAATAATGTCATTGTAATAATATATAATAATAATAAAAATAATATTGCTATCTATTCTGTTTGTATGGACCCCGTTCGGATTAAAAGCCTCCTCCAAGGAATTCCATTCTTTCCTATCTTGTGCTGTTTCAATCCATCCTCGACCTGCCACTTTTACTATTTCGTCTGCCCATCTGGCATAGGGTCGGGTTTATGTAGGTATGTATTTAATTAAAAAAAGCAGGTATGTGCATTTATTTATCCGTTTGCCCGTTCCCGTATCCTATGAGAATCTATTCTGCTAATAAAGTGTAACCTATCTATTATTCCAGACTATAATGTATTACTGTATCAAATTTCCACCAGATTTGTTCAGCTGTTAAAGCGTAATTCAATAAGAACGTCACGTAACACGCATATACACACAAATATAGCCCTTCCCACACACTGACACACTACCCATAATTGCATATTTTTCTAGCACGTTCGGACCTGCTATAGTTATAACATGCATGCGTAATATTAGCCTCACAATAAATGTCTTCCGGCGAATACCAACCAACCTAAAATGCCCCCAATATGAACGGAGCAACATGTATTAACCCCGCAGAACTTTATTAAATTCTTCTTGGGCGCTTTTTTTCTGAACGAAACGTCGGAGAAGCTATTTGTCTTTAAAAGCAATATTATCTAGGATCAAATATGGTTCAAACATATATTAATTTGGGTTAGTTAATCTTGGTTTTGAGTTGGGTGTATCTTTTTTTTTGTTTATTTAATATTGGTGTTGTTTTTTTCCGACCGCGGTAGCGGTAGGGTAATGGACTGCTGAGACGAGGTCTCGGGTTCGATCCCAGGTTTTAAAATGGCACACACCAATGACTTTTCGATGCTTTTTGAAGTTTTTTTTTTTTTTTTTTTTAAATCTTAATTTTAATTAGGGATTTTTATCCATAAAAGATATGCCAATCCCATCGTACCTTTTGATATTATACAGGACAACAATAATTTATTAAAGTGGGTAAACACATAGATGCATCAATTCACTGCTGAACCACCAGAGCCAAACGACATAATTTCATAGCCTCTTCAGATTTAGGTCTTGCTAAGATCGTTTGAATGAGACCTATATCCTGTCTATTTAGATTTAGTTCGGTCAGCAGTGAATCGCGTTCGTCTTTATTTCGAACACATTCCATCAGCAAATGTTGTATATCTTCAATTGTATTGCAAACAATACAATTGGGTGAATTTGTTTTTTTCATTAGGTATGCGAACTTTGCCGATGGGAGATGTCCAGATCTGATCCTTAGTGCTATCTTTACATAATTTCTAGGTAATCTAGAATCATCGAACCAGGGTGTACGAGGTAGCTTATTCTGTATGGTCTTATACCATATGCCCTTATGCACAGATTTAATCTCAAAAATCTTATCCCATTCATCATAGCATAGTTTTTTATATTTAGGTTCTAATTCCCAGTAATCAGGTGAATAGTTTATCAAATTGCCATCTGTTGCTGCCAGTTTAGCAATACGGTCAGCTTCCTCATTCCCCCTTAGGCCAATATGTCCTGGAACCCACTGCAATTTTAAATCCTTGCCACTTTTGTTAAAAGTAAGTATGATTTCTAGTATAGCATAGGCTATCGATGCACCTCTGCGGCCAGAGGCACATCGAGCCACATGTTGCAAGGCACTCTTGCTATCCGAAAAGACAACAATTTTATTTTGATTTATTTTGATTCCGTAAGATAGTGCCTGATGTATTGCAATGAGTTCCAATGACATTATAGATACATCGCAATCAATTTTGAAACCAGCTTCATACTGCAAGGTTTTGTCATAAAATCCAGCTCCCAGACCATGGTCACCCTTAGACCCATCGGTGAATATACTATGCCAGTCGAGATACTTATTATTTAATTCTGCAAGGACACTATTTACTAACAAATTAGGTTCTAAGTTATTTTTAGAATACTCAATGCAGTCTAGATTGGCAAAAACATTTTTTTTTATATCAATATCTGTAACCCATGTGTCTAAGTTGAACATGCAAAGAACATCAACTGAATGTACATTAGTTTCGCTCACATCTTTAAAAGTTTTTGTTAGTAAAGGCTTATTTTTTTTTTCCCAATATTTTAAGTTACAGTGAGCAGTTAGATCAGAAACTATAGTAACAGTTGCACTATTGGACCAAGAAAATATTTTCAAACAGTATTTATATGCTAAGTATAACCTTCTCAGTGATAGCGGAACTATATTTAACTCGCTTTCCATGACGTGGATTGGTGAAGATTTAATAAAACCACCTATCACTCTCAGAGCTTGATTTTGCAACTTATCTAACTTTTCTGTATGAGTTTTAGCACTGCAGTCGTATATAAAGCAGCCATAATCCATTCGACTTCTAATTAGTGCGATGTATATTCTTCGCATGTGAGTCATATGACTTCCAAAAGAACTACCTGCAAGTACTTTTAAAATATTCAAGAGTTTTGAGCACTTTTCAATAGTCTTATTAATGTGTTTGCCCCAACGTAGACTTTGGTCCAACCACATTCCCAAGTACTTAACGCAATCTGAGAAAGGTATATTGCAGTCATCCACCTTCAATGTAGGCAATATACGTCTTCGACCCCTACTAAAAACACAATAACATGATTTATTAGAAGATATTTCTAACCCTAATTCCCTTAATTGTAGCGTTATGTTATCAAGTGCTCTTTGTATATACAATTCACTCCTATAGATATCTCTGTCTTTAACATACAGAACGTAATCGTCTGCATATTGCGACAGAACTACATTAAGAGGTGATCGGCCAACTCTGTGAGTAATTAAATTAAAAATTAGAGGGGACAAAGGATCGCCTTGCGCTAAACCTTTGCTAGTCCATCTGGAGATTATTGAGTCCTGACTACTGTTCGTCTTTATCTTTAACAATCTCTCACTTAAAAAAGACCAAAAAAGTAAGTGTAGTAGTCTAGTAAAAGTAAGTAAGTGCTAAAGTAGGTAGACTTTTAGAAAATCCATCCTGAATATATGTTACCAAATGAGTAATTGCGTCCAAACACGAGTGCGATTTTCTGAAACCAACAGTAAAGGGTGGCAGAATCTTTTCTTTTTCTATATACCATTCCAATCGTTTAACTAACATCAGGTGAAAAGTTTTGCACAGACACGACATTAAAGAGATAGGCCGAAGTTTAAGTTCAGTATTATTATTATATTTAGGTATAGGAATTATTTGAATGTTTCGCCATTGATGAGGGACAGTACCAGAATTGAATATTTCATTATATACACTCGAGAGCAATGAATCCGGGTCACTTAAAGAATGTTAAAAATCTCGGAAACTAAAAATGATAGGTTAATGCAATAAATTGTATTTAATAGACAATGTAATACTCCTTAAATGAAAGTAAAAAAAATATGAGTCACCATACATTTTATTAACACAAAATTACATAAAGAAAAAAACTGCTGATCTCTCCTTAAAACAAAAATAGGAAACATGAAATTTTTGAACTTTATTACGATTTTCTTGAATTTTAATACTTCGTATTGCCTCCTCGTGCTTCCATTACTGCGTTTACGCGGTTTGGCATGCTGTACACCAAGTTCCTTATACGATTTTGGGGAATATTCTCCCATTCCTCTGTGAGAGCAATTTTGAGCTCACGAAGCGTGATTGGGGGAGGGTTTCGTTGTTTTACGCATCTGCCTAGCTCGTCCCAAGCATGCTCGATCGGGTTGATATCCGGGCTGCGCGCTGGCCACTCCATACGAGTAATGTTCATCTCTTGAAGGTAGTCATTCACAATCCTACCTGTATGAGGTCTGGCATTGTCATGCATAAATATAGCATCCTCACCTAAATTGACCATAAATGGACCAACGTGATCATTGAGGATTTCTTCCACATATCTTACGCTAGTTAAAGAGCCGTTTTCTATGATCACCAGCTCTGTGCGACTTTCAGAAGAAATTCCGGCCCACACAAGTACAGACCCACCACCGTAGGCTACTTTTTCTTCGATGCATGCTTGCTTGAATCTTTCCCCTGGTCTTCGATACACTCTGTGTCTTCCATCGTGCTTGTAGAGCATAAATTTTGATTCGTCGGAGAACATAACTTTTGACCAATCTTCAATACTCCAATTTACGTGGCTCTGGGCATAACTTAGTCTCGAAATACGATGCCCACGCTCCAGTTTAGGGCCGTTTGCAGGTCTAAGGGGTTTTAAGTTAGATTCAGCAAGCCGACGTCTTACTGTCCATGCACTTGGGTTACTTCCTCCGAGGCGTCGAAACTGATTGGTGAGTTCAGTTCCTGTGAGAAAGCGATTTCGAAGCATGGTGTTCACCAAGTATCGGTCTTCTCGTGCTGTGGTACACCTGGTTCTGCCCGTTCCTGGTCTGCGTAGGTTAGAACCAGTTTCTTCGTAACGTCGGAGAACTCTTTGTACTGTTGACAGCGACACACCGACAGTCCTGGCTGTATCGCGCTGACTCCGGCCGGTTTCCAGCATTGTAAGTATTCTGGTGCATTCTTCAGGCGTAAGCGACATAATTTCAGCTTGATTAATGAATATAGAGCACTATCAACATGGTTTATGTACCCACATAAATGACAGATTACAAACAAAAGCAACACCAAATGCTGTAATTTCGTAGTTCCATCTTCGAAAGTGGCCCTTTTTCAAATTTGATTTTTTTATGATATAACTTTACAATAACTAAGAAGTTTTAATACCTTCATTTAAGGAGTATTACATTGTCTATTAAATACAATTTATTGCATTAACCTAGCATTTTTAGTTTCCGAGATTTTTAGGATTCTTTAAGTGACCCGGATTCATTGCTCTCGAGTGTATTTTGAGAAGAGAGCGTTTAGCTATATCAGGTAGGTTATAAATCATAGAATAGGAGATTCCATCCTCGCCCGGTGCAGAGTCCTTCTTTTTAAGACAGTTATCGAGCTCCTGCATACTGAAGTTTTTTTCCAATATTACATTGTTAGAAATAAATTTGGGCCTTGAATTTAAAACATAATCAGGAGTAAGCGACTTCAGCAATTTTGCTTGGAGATCTGGAGGAGGGTATGTTTTGACTTGCCTAACACCCTTTATCCATTTCATGCGGCGCCACATCTCAGGGGCGGAGACTGTCTGGTCGATGGAATCGCAGAAATTCTGCCAGCTCGAACGTTTAGCTTTGTTTATCAATTTTCGGGATTCTTCTGTTTTTTGTTTTAGTTTATGCAAGTTTTCCGGAGTTGGATTACGACGAAAACAAGATAAGGCTAACCTCCTTTGTGCAACTGCCCTAGAAAGTGATGGTGTCCAATAATCTTTGGGTTTAAATTTATTGGTAGGTTTAAAACAACATCTAATATATGGTATATGCTGATCAGCCACGTCATTGATTTCGTTTACGAATTGGTTATACATCCCTTGAATGTTACTACCGTTGTTACAAAAATGTGAATTATTTTCTACTGATTTCCGATATTCTACCCAATTGCCTTTCTTAAAATTACGTTTTTTTGTTGTACTGAAGTTATTAGCAATATTAAGTGACATCTTAATAATGAGGTGATCACTACCCAGGTGTTCATTAAATACCTGCCAGTCAAATTTTAAAGAGAGATCAGGTGATACAAATGTAATATCTGGAGAGGTCTTTTGTAGTCTGCCGTTAACCATCTTCTCTCGAGTGATCGTTCCATCATTAAGAAATATGAAGGAGTTGTCTAGGGCTGAGTCCATAATTTGTGTACCTCTCGTATTAGTTTTGACTGACCAGTTGGTGTGGTGACCGTTGAAATCACCCGCTATTATAGTTGACTTTGAAAAGAGTGTGAAAACTTCATCCCAATCTGCTAGGTTAGTTTGTACAGAAGAAGGGCAGTACAGGCTTACTATATTTTCTAAATCTTTACAATTGATTACTTTTACACAGACAACCTCTATCCCTGAATTGGATACATAAATTGGGCTTAAATATGATTGGATAGATTTGTGTACTATAATAGCAACGCCCCCATAACCTTCTGTTCTATCTTTTCTATATACATTGTAACCATTTATATTGATATAACTTTCATCATCCAACCATGTCTCACTAAGTATACCTACATGAATGCTTTGCTGATTTAACAGTGCCGAAAATGAAATTAATTTGGGACGTATGCTTTGTGCATTCCATTGGAATATATTTATACGTATTTTATCATGGTCAGTATTATCCATTTATAAAGTTTAAAAGGGTTTCAACGTAATTTCCTGTAGCAAACATAGTTATCAGCATATTTTTAACCTCCTCCCAAATTAATTTTACAATAGATACAATCTTACCTTCCAATGTATTTTGCGACATAAAAATGGCTTTCATCTTAAAAATAACCTTTTTGAATTCAAATCTGTAATTTAACTGCTCCTCTTCCTCGAGACTCTTTTTCTTCTCCCCTGTTGGACGGCTTCTAGATTTCTCTCTCGCTAACTGATCTTGACTAGACTGAGTTGTTTCAGACTTCTTTAGGTTTTTCTGATTTGTTTTAGACTGAAATACTAATGATAGTTCTGCAGGCGTGTCACTCGTGCCTTCTATTGAGCTTGTATCCAATATTTTTGATTCACGATGCACCGCTGACTTGGAGACTATGGCACTATATGTCCCTCCCCCCACCCTTTTTGTAGCGGTAGGAAAAGTCGAATTTTGTAAAATTGGCGATAAACGGTTTCGCTTTTCATTATTCATTAAAAACAATTCTAGAGCTTTCCGATATGGTACATGCTCCTTACTCATAATAATTCTTATTTGTTTTTCTTTCGAATACATGGGACAGGTTTTATCAAGCACAAAGTGAGCACCTTTGCAATTTAAACACGTAAACTCTTTAATGTCACAATTATCATGGTGACCACCACATTTAGGGCATAATTTCTTTTTTGTTGGGCAAAACTTAATTATATGTCCAAACTGCCAGCATCCTGAACATTGTGACACTGGGAAGACATAAGATTCCACTTTAAACCGGCAGCCATAAGCGTAAATATATGATGGGAGAGCAGTTCCCTTAAAACAAAGTCTTACCGTCTCACTGTCGATCCATTTACCTTCTGCATTCAATCGCTTAAGTCGTAAGATAGAAGTAATTTCCGTTTGACTTTCAATTATATTTTGCAATTCTTTCTCATTTAACTCACTGTCTACTCCTTTCACTATACCGTAGGAAAATGATAATTCATTCACTTTCTGACACCTGCAGCCCATTTCTTTAAATTTTTGACAGTTTAAAAGCTTATTGGCATCATCCTCCTCTTTAAACTGGACTAGTGCTTTATTAAAACTTTTATATTTTATTCTGGTAATACCTGTTATACTCTCAGATCTCAAAAGTTTTGCCAAAGCCCTTTGTTTGGGTAAACAGTCCATAGAAGTAATACACACTTCATTTAAATTAATTTCTTCACATTGTTCTTTCTGCGTATTATTTCCATCTACCCTCATGTTTTCTATTTCTGTTGAAACACTTCGTATAATTCGCTTGGCCCTCCTCCTATTAACAGTAATAAATTCATCATCCTCGTTGCCATCCTCTTCTCTCTCCTTTCTCTTCCCCACACTACCTCTCCCTTCTTCACCAATATTATCAGCTACCACACTATCCTCCAATTGAGTCTCCATACTTTGTTGATACATCCGTTCACAATTGGCCAAAAAATCCGTGTCACTGGAATCATCTGCTTCATTTGCATTTTCATCCATTGTTTATAACTTGCTATTAGGTAATTACACAAAATAATAATCACTCGGCAGAAACACAAATACGCGTGCTTACCGCGCGCGATTCACCGGGCGAGTGATGAACAAGTTGAATGCATACGGATTTAAAGGAGGTAGGACACGGCGGTATTTCCAATTTGGCGGTAGGCCCAATTGGACAGTGCGACTGGTGAAGTAATAACTTCGTGTTATGTTCCCAGCGGTGAGTAGGGTAGCCAGAGTTCACTGGAGAATTTGTGCTGTCATATGTCAGTGGGAAGACTAAAGGCTTGCCCTGCTTTGTCTTCTACGCAAACGGCACAGAAATTCTGTGCTTACAGGGTCGGCAACGCTTTTCGAAGTTATGTGTGTATTTATCGCAGGTTTATAAGTGCCCGGTTAATGGCAATAGGCTCGCTACCTATTACATTGGGACCTAAACATAAGCTGGCGAAATGTGGGTGCAAGCACCTCTGCCTAATGGCGATTGGTATTGCCATTCAACGTGGCAATGCCGCCACCCTTCTGGCCACCCTCCCGGTTGACATCTATAGGGAGGAATTCTTTGATGCCTGAACCTGCAGGATTGTATAGTTCTGTATTATTTTTATATTTTAATTTAGATAAATCCCTTGTACATTAAAAAATTAATATTTGAATTTGGCTCACAGTATAAGTAAGTTTATGAATAAATGTTATAGGACATTCTACACAGCCCTATTTGGACCATTTTAAGCATAGGACCTTGAGCCCTAGGTCCAGAAGTGGACTACGATCGGCTTAATTAATTGATTGAAGTATAGTTTAACTAAATTTCATTTCATTTCATTTCATGGATTCTAATACGGATAAACAATTACATACTTAGATACATTTTTTGTAAACATACATATAAATTAAATTGTTAGTCTGTTCGTGTTTTATTCGATTATATATTGTATATACGATTGCGGTAAAGGTATGATACAGAAGTCGACCGCAAACAGCAGTACTAAGAAATGTACTTGAACAAAATAATTTTGTTTATTGTTTTAATTTATTACGGCTTCTCGATGGTGCCGTTTATCCTTAATGTATGTGAAGAGACGACATGTCATTCGACCACCGATAAAGATAGGAGGCAGGACACGGCGGTATTTCCGCCCGATTGAGCAGTCCGACTGGGGAAGTACCTCCGCCCTACAGAATACCGCGGTTATAATAACTTCGTGTTGTGTTCCCAGCGGTGAGTAGGGTAGCCAGATCTCACTGGAGAATTTGTGCTGTCAGTGGGAAGACTAAAGGCTTGTCCTGCTTTGTCTTCTACTGACGGTACAGAAACTCTGTACTTACAGGGTTGGCAGCGCGACTGTGACTCCTCTGGTGCTACAGACGTCCATAGGCCACGGTAACTACTTTCCATCAGGTGGGCCGTGTGCTTGGCTGCCAACTAAGTGGTATAAAAAAAAAAACTATACATTTGTATATTTTCACATACATTACTTGTTAAACTTGAATACGAATAAACGACGCCATTGGTAAACCGCATTAAATTAAAATACTATTCAAAATTATCATATTCAAGTATATTTTATGGTACGTTCTGCGTTTGCTGCTGTGCAATACTGATGAGTGCTGCAGAATTCGGAATCATACATTAAAACTTTGTCTAACTTAAGACTTGTGCAAAAATTAAAGGTATTTGCACCAGGTTAGCTTAGCTTGCACTTTAGATTAAACTATCGGTAGGGGATTTACATTTTTTTCTAAACAAAGCCGCACACGTCAGTTAGCAGACATGTATAAATCCCCCTTTATATACCCCCTTTTTTTTACGTACGCAATATCCCCACGGATACCCCCCGACCGGAGCCGATGGAAGAGGTTATGTCGGACTCGAACCGACTAAAACGCACGCCGCCTGTGAGTCGTTTTTGATTGCCGAAGGTGAGTTTGACAGGCATATCCCTCGCATACTGGCCGACCCAGGGCCATCTCTTACGATCTGGTCCTCTTCCTTTATATACCCCTAAGTTGTTGAAGAAACCCGTGGTATAAAAACGTTTAATATATTGTAATCTTTTTATAATGTTTTACCCATTTATACACTTAGAAACAAATATCATTTTGCCCTTCAACAAAAATCGTAAAACGCCCGTCCATTTTGCATGTGATAAATTGCACGGACCAAAAATATAAGAGTACAATCGTACTGAGCGTATTAGACGCCGACTGAGCTATTGTTTATTTTATTACTAACTGTTGCCGGTGACTCCGCCTGTGTGAATGCGTATATCCTTTCTCAAGGTCTATATTACCTTACATGTAATCACGACTTCATCCCCAGAGGGTTAGGCGGAGTTGAATTAACACCCACATTAAATTTCACCGTAAAATTTGGTCCTACGTAATAGGTGATGAGCCTATTGCCATCTTCCAGGCACTATTGTTGACTCATGCATCTGAGGCTGAGTCTGGGCCTGTATATAGATACAGATGTCTATGTTAAATGCCTTATCCCTTAGTCGGCTTGTACGACACCACATGGGAAGAGATGAGGTGGTCTAAATTCTACTCTACCGGGAAGGACTAATCTATACAAAAATTTTAATCAAACCAGTTTAGAAGTTTAGGCGTGAATAGAATAGAATAGAATCGTTTTATTTGTTCAAAACATGTGTGTACATACAAAAGCATGCAATAGGTCAGTAATAGTATATAATATATAGTCCAGTCATGTTTTGCCCCATATAGCGGCGTACAAATATATGCGTGAGGAGACGCTTAGTCATAAGATGCGCATTAATTGCTTTCAATTTTCACTAACAGTTCAAATCATAATGTAATGTAATGTCAAATGGATTCAGAAATACAGTAGAAATGTCAATTATCAATAATCATGTCAAATAGATTAAAATACAATTGAAAATGTACTACATATCAATAACAATGGCAAGTATATATTAAGTTAGTGGTCAAAATACAGTCAACAATGTCAGAATATTAGGCCTACCTAATAAGTATTTTACTATAATTTATATAATAGCAGTATTTACTATTTAATGCTAGTTAGTGAATACTATCTGCCAGGAAATCTGTTATGCTATAATATGCCTTTTGCAGGAGTAGGCCTTTAATTTCTTTTTTGAATGAACTAGTAGTAAGTTCCTTACAGTTCTTAGGTAGCTTATTAAATATAATTGACGCTATGCAAAAGATACTTCTGCGCATAAGTGCAGTTTGTGCTTTGTGGAGCCGAAGTCGAGTGTTATCACGTCTATTTCGCGCAACGGAATCCTGGAGTCGTGGAAATAAATCAGGCTTAGTCTTGACAAACACCGCAACCTCAAAAATGTACATGCATGGTAAAGTTAAAATGCTATATTTTTTGTAGTACGGTTTGCAGCTATTGAAAGCGTAATATACAAACAGCCAGACACACAGACAGACAGAGTTACTTTCGCATTTATAATATTAGTATATGCATGGATTACACACAGGTAGGGGACCGCAAACGGCACACACAGTGCATATGAAAGGAACTACATCACGTGAAAATTTAAACTGTGTAATGCACATCCTGCTATGGTTTTGCCAAATGAGAATTCATAATATGGAGTTCTACATTAGGAGATTCCTACAGGGTTTATTTGCATACGTCCAGAGGCAACAAAATATTAAATAAAACAGCTTCCACTAGCAAACATATAAGCATATGTAAGGAGCATTCTTTATATATGTATTAAACGCTGACTGAGTCACCTTCTTTTGTAACTTCAAGTATGACATGACATCTTTTATATATTGTTAAATAATTATTCATCAATATATTCTCATTATAATAATGAACTATTCTGGGACAATTTTATTCATTTAGGCTACAAAGTAACACTACTACCTAGTGTAATACTCGCCGGGATATTTACCATATTTACAATTTTTGTTGAGTAACCGATATTTCGGCGCTGTTACAAGCTCCAACCCTGTTAATCTTAAATCGTACAATGTAACACTTTTTTTTTACGTGCGCAAAATCCCCACGGATACCTCTCCTCCGGAGCCGGTGGAAGAGGTTATGTCGGACTCGAACCGACTAAAACGCACGCCGCCTGTGGGTCGTTTTGGTTGCCGAAGGTGAGGTTGACAGGCGTATCCCTCGCACCCCGGCCGACCCAGGGCCATCTCTCACGATCTGGCCCTCTTCTCGGTTGTGGGGACTACAGAGTCCCCAACTCGTCCCCGGAAACGTGGAGGCGCGCCAGGCGCGCTACCGCCGCGGCCTGCTTCTGCCAGGGTGACAGGCGGCACCACCTGTCACCCATAGGCCGTCGCTCATGGGGGGCTGAGGTCGTTCATCGGCACAATGTAACACTAAACTTATTAACGTTATCTTGTAACCAGATTTATAAGGCAATAACTAGATTTAGTGTGAAAATAATCTGTTCAATAAAATAAATAAATAATAAGCGGCTTTATTGTACACCAATAACAAATTACATTACAATAAGAAGATATAAAGTTTTGTGGTATGTACAGATGGCGACCTTATCGCTCTGTCGCTATTTCTCACAGGCAACCATAAACACGGTAGTCTGCGGCTGACAATACGTCTGATGTGAATTCAGCCTAAAACGAAATCTTACTTTTCCTTATTCAAAAGGCCACGTCGCCGCGTCGGTACTGTTTAGTAAAAATGTCAGAAAGCGTTGTTAGCAGAGCTCGTTTGAGAATTATTCATTGTTGACACATTGCTACGAAAGCTTTTATTTATTTTTATATCAATGACATGGCAATATGGCGTCTGATAGTGAATGGTTCTAGTAATAACTGGACTATTGCCCGCAGCACTACCCGTGTAGGGGACTGTTATCGCGCCTTCTGGGCACCGATTCTGCTAATTTTATATCAAAATAAAATCCAAAACTCCCCTGGTGTTGCCCACGGCCGTGGGCCACGGTACCCTCTTTCCATCAGGTGGGTTGTTTGCCTGTCTGCCACTTAAGTGGTATAAAAAAAACCATTGTCATAACACTAACACTGCAAACCATGCCATTTAAATTTCATGCCATTTAAACATGACTTTACTGCAGGCTATGCTCTGTGTATCTGAAATTGAATAGAAACTTGTGGAGTGAATGCAAAGATATAATGTGTTTTTAATTTAATTTTGAACTTTAAGTTGATATGAGTAAAGACTAAAATTTAATGTAATGTTTGACAGTGTCATTCAATATAATATATATATTATATTTTATGGTACGATTTTTTGCACCGTTTAATAGTGTACTAACTTCAACCAAATTGTTCAATACTTCTTGACCGCACAATAAAGACTTGGAAGTATTATATACAATCAATTAACGAGCCCATCGCAGTTCACTGCTGGACTAGACTTCTCCCAAAGTTGGTAAGCTTTGGCCTACTGTTTTAACGCTGACCAGACGGGTTGGTACAGGGTTTTATTTCGAGTTTTCCTTCTCTCGCAGTGATGTCGTCTGCGTATGTTTCCGTTAGTCGGCTCTTACGACACCCTTTGGATGAAATGGTGATACTTGTATTCTTTTTCCGTCACCACACCGATTTATATTATGTACTAACTTTATATATTCCACCTTCCAACAATCCCAAAGGCCTGGAATTCATTACCAGCTCACGTGTTTCCTTCTTCCTACAGTCCCGGGTCCTTTAAGCGGGGCGTGAAAAAGCATATGATGAGGCCGTCAAGCTGAGTGTCACCATTGTCACGCGGTATGTGTAAGTAATGGTGACCCTCTTTTCTGGGACTTTGCCTTCAGCTTACCATCAGGCAAGGCGAAGTCCAATTGACGTGTCCTATATAAAAAAAAAAATTAAAAAAAAAAATCGAAGTAAAAACCTTAGATCGCACAAAAATAGAAACACAAACTTACTCCATCATCATTCTCTTGGTCTTTTCTTAACACAGTTGTGGTCCGCTCACAGAGCCAATATGACAGTAAAATTTTAAGTCCACTTAATGGAGATTAAAAAGCAGTTCCAAGCACTGTCACGCTTAATATTACTGATTGACATTTCATTAACCCTTTTTGATAAAATTACTGTCCGTAACGTAACGTAAGGGTCCTTTCGACCCCCATCTCCCAGAGATGGGCAAAGCTATGAAGGAATTTGTGATAAATACTTCGCCTCACTCCGGTTTTTTCTTCGGAGAGTGAGAGTGATTGAAAAAGGGTTTTTGTTTTCACAAAAATTCTAATTTATTTGTGTATAAATACGTATCTTTTATATCTGTATTTTTGCCTGACTGCTCCAGCGGGGTAATGTGTTACGCGTAATAATGTATTTAAGTGTGTATGTATGTAGTTTCCTTTGTTTCCCTCTACAGGCCTAACAGCTAGGCGGATTTCGATGAATGGGGCTCAAATGAAAGGTATTCATCTCCCGCGCGACATAGGGTACATAAAATGTAATGAAGAACAAAAACTTTGTGGTGAATTTTTGGACATAAAAGGCGTGGTGTAAAAAAAAACATTCATTGTTTATAAATGTGTTTTTTTAAGTATAATTAGCTTATTTGAATAAATAAAATTCTATAACTGACTTGTACTTTTCCACGTTACTTTTAATATATACCTATATTAGACCTGACCGGTTTCACCTTACGGCATCCTCAAAGGTTTACAATGACATTTAAGAGCATTCCTTTATAAACATTTTGACACTCAACATATTTCACATGTGGGTAGTTGCAAAATTATGAAGCCACAGATTTCAAACTCTGCCTTATAGCCTTCAAACAAGTCGTAGCTTAGTGGTCAAGAAGTCGGCCTTACGATCTAGAGGTTTTCTTCTTCTTCTGTCATATCGACGGCATATCACTTGTCATACTTTGTTTCTCAGTGTACAGCCACCCCCATTGCGTTCTCAGCGTTCAAAAAGGTTCTCACTACTGACGTGAACCCACTCCTAACACAAGCAATTAAGCTTAGCTGGAGGGGTTAGAAGGAATATTAGTAATTTCAATTGTATCATTTAAATAACTTTTTATTTAATAAGCTGATAATGTTTCATCAAAATCTAGTACCTGGTATGCCAAACACATAAAATACAAACAAACCCACACCTCACAGTAAGTCTAAAAAGGAAAAAACCGAAAGAAAGAAATAGAAACATTTCAACTTACATTTGACTAATTACAGTACTTAGGTATATACATATATAAGTAAAATATGTAACAGAACCTAAAACTAATTTTACTTTTTTTTTTTTAAATTTGCGTATTTTTTTTTATTCTACAACATTCTACACAACGCTATCTAGACAAATGGTAAGCATAGTTCAACTAGCTTGTGTTATGGAATCTAGAATACGGATAAACATACTTAAATTTACGTCCTTTATTCCCTCGTCTATAGTATAGTCCCTTAATTTACGTTGATAACGTCCAAATTGAGCGTGTAAATGAGGTTAAAAACTTAGGCTTATTAATGGACGAAAAACTTAGGTTCGAGCGCCATGTTGCGGAATGTGTGAGGAACTGTTTTTATAGATTGAAGCTGCTGTATAGAATACGAAGTTACCTGAGTGTAGAACTCCGTGAAAAGTTGGTTGATACCTTGGTACTATCCAAGTTCAATTACATGGACGTGGTCTACGGCCCGCGACTGCTAGCAAAAACGGCAAATTTAATACAGAGGGTGCAAAACGCGTGCGCTCGCTTTTGTTATAATATACCACCTAGAAGCCATGTGACGCCATATTTGAACAATAACAACAAACTCAAAATGAAGTACAGGAGGGAGTTACACCTAGCAACTGTTCTTTTTGGCATTGTCAAGACGGGAAAACCTTCTTACCTGTACTCCAAACTGAAATGGCTCAATGAAAACAGTAGGTATTTGACAAGAGCATCACGCCTAAACCTACATGTTCCAAAGCATGCAACTGCGGCATTTCAGGGAGGTTTCAGATATCGAACGAGTAAGATTTGGAACAATATTCCTCCGCCTCTTAGAAGGCTTGCCGGCGTACATGGTTTCAGAGTTAGGTACAGAAATATCCTGCTTAATGATCAAAAATCAACCTGACTTTGTGTATATGCATGTATGTATGCATGCATGCATGCATGTATGCTGCACGGTATGTATGTATGTATGTGTGTATGTATGTATGTGTGAATGTATGAGTGTATGTTTGTATGTATGTATGTGTGTGTGTATGTATGTGTATATATATATCTTAAGAAAGTGAATGCGGCAGTTGCGGGTTAACTGGAGGTGCAAATAATGTTTGTCTTAAATAATGTTTGTCTTAAATGTGTTATTAGTTGGGTTTATTTTTGTGTTGCTTTTGTCTTTTCGATATTTATTGTAATTGAATTCGTATCATATATAAATTTTAGCTGTTCAGTATTGTGCGCTCGTGTATCATGATGTGTGCATCAAGTACATTTTATATGGATGTACGTGAGTACATGTGTAATGTTCTTTTTATTTATTTATTTAATTAACGCTAATACAGCATGCTATCTAGTTTGGATTGGGCTTCAGTTGAAAATCAGCGCTGCAGATTGTACCAACCCAATCTGTAGCAGTAGCTGAACTGTGGCCTTTTGTACACGCACTCCACACTGACATACGATATGTAATGAAGTTTTGTTATGAAGGTAATCTTACAAAGGTACTTATATACTAGAGCAGCAACCCGTTGGTGTGCGGAGAACTGCAGGTACCGCCGCTGGCATCTCCGCTCCACCACTCCCAAGACGTAAAGCTCGCGTGAACCCCGTCTCTCGGCACTCTGCGACTCGTGGCTACAAATACATTCATATAGTAATAATAGTTGCTTAGTACTGAGAGATTTAAACGGGAATACTGTACAATAAGAGACTCACCCTTCGGGTATGGCCATTCGACGAGCTATTGTGTTTAGCAACGCGGGTTCGACAGCTTAGCGTCACTCTAGATTGGTTATATCATGCTTGAATCTTGTGGATATATAGGTGCCTATTGTTGTTATGTCTTATTGGCACATCAACTCACGGTACGCCTTTTTAGCTTGGTACCTATATATTATTGGGTGGTGTGGTGGGTAGGTATGCCAAGCGGGGGGCTTCTCAGCGCGGCAGGGCTCCGCCGCAGTGATGCTTTGTTGCATTACGCCGCAGTGATTTTTTAACACGCTCACTAGCAAAACAAAAATAACACGTATGCCTCGCGCACCGTATCAGGCAATACTGTCGCATGCGTGCGTCGTGATAGTGTTTCGCTGTGGCGGGGTGCGGTCGGGCTGGTGCGGGCACATCATGCCTACCTAATTTACCTGTCTATTACTTGCTGTGTTATTTTTAAATTGTTTTTTTTTGTTTGTTTTTTTTTGTATCTTACGGTTTATGTTTTACTTGTTTTTATTTTATTTCTTGTTCCGATAGTGAATTTTTTTTTCTCTTTTCTTTTATTTGTGGCGTGTGTGTATAATAAATGGTTTCTTTCTTTCTTTCTTTTCTTTCTAAATACTTTTTTTTGTAAATACATACATATTATACATAGAAACACCCAGACCAATGCAAATACCCATATTCATGCATACAAATATTTGCACTGAGCGGGGATCAAACCCGCGCCTTCTGCGTACGCGTTCACTACCGCCACGCCACAGAGGCTGTCGAAATAATTTGGAACTAGTGTAATATAATCTAGGTATGACATCATAGATTAAACTAAACCTTGTACATCCCGATCATCAAACCCCGCTTACGCAGCTAGACCGAAGCGGTTGAACATATTTTACCAAAACCTCGATTTATAATAGCTGACAATACCACATTCCTAGTACCTAAACATCGTTAATGTACTCTGGTACACAACGATAAGAGGCATTGTTTAACCCTTACCGATGACTGCCTCTAGGGTCTTTTATACCCCCACCTCGTGATAGACAAAGACCTTTTTTTACGCAGCCGGTGTGGCTACAATCAGGTGTATTTTTAAGATGAGTGTTTTTTTCCAACCCGTTGGTTTTCAATGGATTTGTTTGTCGTTTTTTTTATTTTACGATAACTTTTTGCTAATTGATTTTACTGACAGTAGATAGTAGATATAAATTATTATGAGCACATTTTTTTTTATCTAAGATACGCCAACTTGACTTTACCTCGCCTGATGGTAAGCTAAAGGCAAAGTGTCAGGAAAGAGGGTCGCCATTACAGACACTAAGCAATGTTACAATGGTGGCACTCAGCTTGGCGGCCTCATCAGATGCTCTTTCACGCCCCGCTTAAAGGACCCGGGACTGTAGGAAGAAGGATGGAAGAAATTCGTAGATAGAAGGTCAGTAACACTCGAAATCGACTCCCATGATAGGTTTAATGACAGTATAGGAAGCACATAAAGTGTGTAAGGAGGGGATAATGGACAGTTGTCTCTGACTATCTTGGAGAAACAAAAGCTTGAGTATATGTGTCTTTGTTTATCATTTTATATTTAAAGAGATTTGATTTCCCAATAGTATCAATTCAAATTCTTTATTTCTTCAAATGGTGTAACGTTTTTTACATTTTCACCTTTTTGATGTTATATTCTGCTTAAAACTAAGTTTACGACCGCTTCCTAGGCGCTAGTGGAGAAGAAATGGTGCAACAAACTCCACTGCAGCATTTTTCAGACGTCAATTTACAATTATTATTTTCTTTACACTAAACTCATTTACAAAAAATGTCGGGTCAATTTAATTAAAAAGCAATAAAAAGGCTTAAAAAAAGAAAAACTACTGACAATAATATTAACCCAAATTAATAATTAACCTAAATAAAGTAGAATTAGCCGCATTCCTAGTACATATATAATTCCGCCCCCCATGAACCTCCGCCCCCCATGAGCGCCGGCCTGGGGGTGACAGGTGAAGCCGCCTGTCACCCTGGCAGAAGCAGGCCGCGGCGGTGGCGCGCGTGGTGCGCCTCCCCGTTTCCGGGGACGAGTTGGGGACTCTGTAGTCCCCATACCCGAGAAGAGGGCCAGATCGTGAGAGATGGCCCTGGGTCGGCCGGGGTGCGAGGGATATGCCTGTCAACCTCACCTTCGGCAACCAAAACGACCCACAGGCGGCGTGCGTTTTGGTCGGTTCGAGTCCGACATAACCTCCTCCACCGGCTCCGGTGGGGAGGTATCCGTGGGGATTTTGCGCACGTAAAAAAAAAAAAAAAAAGTACATATATAATATTATGCCGCAGTTACAGCAAAGGTATCTTCTTTCCTTCCCTTCCCCCACTCTTCAGAGCACGCCGCTGCCACTGCAGGACAATCTCAATATCCTAGGCATGGATTTTCGCTGCAAACTGAATAATAGAAATTACATCAAGAGCATCATCAAAACAGCCTCGCGGAAACTCGGACTCCTGAACAAAGTGAGACGTTTTTTCACGCTGGAACAGCGGTGTCTTCTCTATAAGACACAAATTCGCTCCTGCATGGAATACTGCTCGCATCTCTGGGATGGCTCTACGAAATACCTACTAGATGCTCTCGACAGGTTGCAGCGACGCGCGGTCCGAATTATTGGGAACCCTGTGGTCACGAAAACCCCCTCGAGCCTTTGCAGATGCGTAGAGATATTGCTTACTTGGCTGTATTTTACCGTCTCTACCATGGTGAGTGTTCTGACGAGCTCTGCCAACTAATCCCACCATCTCCTTTCCTACATAGGACAACACGTGCAGGCCTTAGATGTCACCCTCACACTGTGCAGAATATACGAGCAAGAACCAAGACCTGGAATTCATTACCAGCACTCGTGTTTCCTTCTTCCTACAGTCCCGGGGCCTTTAAGCGGGGCGTGAAAAAGCATCTGATGAGGCCACCAAGCTGAGTGCCACCATTGTAGCACTTAGTGTCTGTAATGGTGACCCTCTTGCCTGAGACTTTGCCTTTAGCTTACCATCAGGCGAGGTGAGGTCAAGTTGGCGTGTCCTATATAAAAAAATAAAAATAAATATGGGACTTGAGCATAGTGCATTGCATTTTAGGAGGGGCCTGCACCATGCTCAAGCCCAAACCGAACCCAAGCCAATTATAGAGATACAGTTTGCTACGCTACAAAGAAACAATAAAATTCAAACAACTAATTTCTCCAGCTCCTCAAACATTCACTAGAGGATTTAGTCAGAAGGAATTATATGTGTAATAACATATCTATGCCTACCCCTTTGGGGATATATAGTCATGAATATAAAAAATCAACAGTATATACGTTTAAAGGGTATGTGTATTATTCGAAGCACTTCTGCAGGAGCCGTTAATAGTACCACGGGATACATAAAAGTTAGTAGCACGCTCTAATTCCCGTTTTATGGCCCTTGAGGGAACACTGTGGTTTATGCTGTACATATATACAACGATCCTGCATAATATAACACTTTACTAATATGATAGAGGTATACAGAAGTGTCTTTGCTGCAAAAAAGTAAACATTTTCTTAGAGGATAGACTCAAGTTAATTCCTTTACAGTTTCTGCAGTACGGCTGTGAAATTCTCTTCCTCACTTCATACGCGATAGTCCTTCTCCAGATATTAAAAAAAAATGTATAAGAGATTACTTTCTCTTTCAACAATAGCAGACATAGATATTATGTATTTGTGTGTATGTATATTTATGTTTGGATGTATGTATGCATATATATCTGTATATCTTTTTTTTTACGTGCACGCAATCCCCGCGAATACCTCCCACCGGAGCCGGTGGAAGAGGTTATGTCGGAATCGAACCGACCAAAACGCACGCCACCTGTGCGTTGCTTTGGTTGCCGAAGGTGAGGTTGACAGGCAT
Organism: Eilema griseolum; assembly: GCA_963662185.1. NCBI lineage: Eukaryota > Metazoa > Arthropoda > Insecta > Lepidoptera > Erebidae > Eilema > Eilema griseolum. The sequence goes on from OY759252.1 coordinate 2,350,197, forward strand.
ATCCCTCGCACCCCGGCCGACCCAGATCCATCTCTCACGATCTGGTCTTTAACTGAATCATTTTAGAGTCTAAAATTAAATTGATTTTTTGGCAGTGTCTGTAGTATGGGAGTGGTTTTACTTTAGCAGAATCGTGGTCCTGGTGTTGCACATGTTCACAGGTCACGGTAACCACTTTTCAGCAGGAGGGCCTGCTACCTAATTAATACAAAAAGAAAACAAAATATTCATACTAACAATAATACAAAAAGAAAACAAAAGAACTGCGATAGCCCAGTGATATGCGTAATGAACTGCTGAGACGAGGTCTCGGGTTCGATCCCAGTTTTTACCATGGCACACACCAATTATACCGGTTAATGGCAATAGGCTCGCCACCTATTACAATAGGACCTAAACATAAACTGGCGAAATGTGGGTGCTAGCACATCTGCCTACCCCTTTGGGGACATAGGCGTGAGTTTATGTTATGTTATATTATGTCATACTAATTTTAATATAACTAAATGTTAAAGTAACTCTCTTTGTCTGTCTGTCTATAGCGGTTTCTCGCCTAAACCACTGACTGAACTTGGTATAGGGGTAGATATGACCTTCAAAATGGACATAAGCTATGTTTGGTCGCGATAACGGACACCCAAGCGTGCGGAACCGACTTTTTGGCAGGTGGCAACAGCTAGTAGTATTCAATAGTTTTTTTATTCTGGGGCTTTCTCCAAATTGGATTTAGATATTTTGTATGACCAAGAACCTTATCTGCACCGTTCGCCATAAGCATCATCAGCAATTTTTTTTTATACCACTTAGGTGGCAGACTAGTACACGGCCTACCATAGCAGGACAAGCCTTTAGTCATCCCACTGACAGTACAAATTCTCCAGTGAGCTCTGGCTACCCTACTCACCGCTGGGAGTTCATCGTTCCTCACACATTGCAACCTGAGGATGGTGCGCACTGTGTGGTATGAAATAAACTTCATTCCACGCGCGTTAAAGCTGCGAAATGAACTCCCTGCTGCGGTTTTGCCAAGCGCCTACAATATAGAGTTCTTCAAGAGGGGCATTTGAAGGTTTCTTCAGGGTCGACAGCGCGAGTGTAACACTCCTGGTGTTGCATACTTCTTCTGTAAGTCGTGTGCTTGTCTGCCACCTAAGTGACACAAAAGAAATCAGTACAGCTGTGGATTAACGGATGGAACTCTGACATAAGTTTTATTTTCGGGATCCGCGTATCCAATGGCAGTCACTTCTGTAAAAGTCTAATAATATTAAGAGATATAGCAGGAGAAAAGACACTGGACTCTACAATAGATCGTTTTGCGGAACTACGTTCTAAGGCGATTGACACACTGCTCCGCATCATGCAGCGTAATGCAGAAGTGCATGGTCTTACGTCGCAGCTAAGTAGATATTTTGTATGGAAAATATATGCAGTGCAACACTGAAGATATATTAATTTGGGTACCTGACTTCATCAAACAATCTTGTTAAGCTATCTTCAAATCGTATTGTAATGTGTTCATTAGATTGTAACTATGGATTAAATGAATTTTGAAATTTGAATTCACACGCAGTTTTTTCATTGTAAAATCACACAGTCCTGCGCTACCCCGCGTGATGTGGCACAGTGTGCAAACCGTCTAACTGATTCAAAGATAAAGATAAAGATAAAGATAAAGATAATTTTATTTGCGGAAACATGGAAACAGGTAAATAAGTATTAAAACATTCACAGTCAAATCATTGAAATATTCACCATCATTTGTTATAAGTTTCAGCTATTAAACATTCGCGAAGTTTCGTTGACATTCCGAAAATGTAGTGACAGTGTGAACGATGGACTGGAATGAAAACTTCCAATGCCATTCATAGAGCGAAACGATTATATTCGATATCGTAAAGTCACATTTATTATATTTATCGACCTATTTTTAACCCCCGACGTAAAAACGACGGAGTGTTATAAGTTTGACGTGTCTGTGTGTGTGTGTGTGTATGTGTCTGTCTGTGGCATCGTAGCTCCTCAATGGAAAAACCGATTTGGATTTAGTTTTTTTGTTTGAAAGGTAGATTGGTCTGGAGTGTTCTTAGCTATGTTTGAAAAAAACCGGTCCAAGATGGCCGCTGCTACAAAATGACGCAGTACATATTTTTTCTCATCTCCCTCAATATGGGTATCAAATGGAAGGAATTGACTAGTAGAATACATACAATACAACAAATTTCAAATCCAAGATGGCCGCCACCACAAAATGGCGAATAATATTTTATTACACAACTAACTCAATATGGATATCAAATCAAAGAGCTTGACGAGCAGATCAATTTAAAAAGTGTAAAATAAAAATTTAAAAAACCCCCGTCACAAAAATCAACCTGTCGAAAATAACTTGTATTAGTAAGCCCTGTATCTTTGATATACTTAGTAATACATATTTTGACTCAAGCGTAACTAACACAACTTATTTTCGTCTTTTTGGGGGTTGCTTTTTGGTACAGGGGTTTTTAAAAATTTTAATTTAATTTCTTTGGGTATGGGACGATCATAAACTAGTATATTATACTGGATGTACACTTGTCGATGGTGTTTTGAGCGATATTTGTCGATATTATAATCAATGTTTTTTTAAAACTCATTCAACGTTGCCGCCAGGTCGACATCAATGGGGAGGATTCTTTGATGCCTGAACTTGCAGTACATATGCTGTATTGTTTTTATATTTTAATTTAGATAACTCATTTTATGTTAATAAAGGGATATTTATTAGGAAAATTAAATGCACAGAGAGTGGTAAGTATTTAGTTTTCACCAATATTGCTAGACAAGCTTGAAAAAAAATGAAGTGGATGAGGAATTGAAAGTGGAAACCACCATTAAAAATACCTTTCATAAGTGGCCCTACTACCGCGAATTCTGATCTTGTTCCAGACACCTTCTGGAACTTACTCCATCAACGCTTTATGGTCTGGCTGTGGGACTACCGGTACTTTTTTTTTATACCACTTAGGTGGCAGACAAGCACACGGCCCACCTGATGGAAAGTGGTTACTGTGGCCTATGGACTATACTATATGGACATAACACCAGAGGAGTCACAGTAGCGCTGCCAACCCTGTAAGTGCAGAGTTTCTGTGCCGTCAGTGTAGAAGATAAAGCAGGACAGGCCTTTAGTCTTCCCACTGACGGCACAAATTCTCCAGTGAGAGTTCACCGCTGGGAACACAAAAATAAGTTATTATAACCGCGGTATTCTGTAGGGCGGAGGTACTTCCCCAGTCGGACTGCTCAATTGGGCGAAAATCCGCCGTGTCCTACCTCCTCCGAAACCTATCCTTTAAATTTACCCAATTCTTTATGTCTAAAGATTCGAGCTATTTGAAAATAACATACACTTAAGAGCAATTCATCTTATCGCTTTTACAGAATAATCAAAATCTTCACGACGTCGGAAACATTTTTACAGAAAGGCAGACGTCCCATTTTTTCAATAGGTCACGAATTCTATTACGTGGATTAGCATATTTCATTAACCCTCTCAGTGCAAACCCGAAAGCCTTTGTAGAATGCTTGGGGTCCTTTCGACCCTCGGCTGAGGAGGGTTGAGGTCACACAGGAACAATGGTATAGGTACTTCAGTGATCAAACTTACTCAAATGGATAGGGTGCTTCAATTGTGTAAAGGACCTTGTTCAAATGGCTTGGACATTTCTTTCTTTGAGAATTATGTTTGATTAATAACTTACGCGGGTTTAGGGTTTAACTTACCGCCCATTCTTTGAACAATGGCGTGTAGACAAAAAAAAGTTGAGATTGACTTTTTGATAGATAATTTTCTTTGGCGAATGTTCGCTCTAAGATAACACTTTTTGGCTGGGTTTCTGTGTATAGTATGCATGTATTCCTTAGCCTATAAATACCCAAAGGGGTCAGGCTGAGATGAATTGTCTCACACATTTTGTCAACTATGATTTTTGGTGTCACGTAATAATAGGGGCGAGCTTATTGCCGTCAAGTGGGCACTTTGACATGAGCTGTATGTTTACTGTTGGTTGGAGATCAGCCTTATTCCTTTATGATAGTTACTGAGAACCAATTCGGCATTTATTTATTTATAGAAAAACATGTAATGTATGTTTACCCGCATCCTAGACAGGCCTGGGGGTGACGGGCGGAGCCGCCTGTTACCCTGGCAGAAGCAGGCCAGAATATGAATAGATATATTACAGAATTATAATAATATATGCTTTTAAAATTGAATGAAGTTTCGCAAGACGGATATATCGCACCTCTCGCCATAGGCAGGGAATTCATCCTCACACATTGCGACCTGAGACGGTGCGCACTGTGCGGTATGAAAGAAACTTCATCCCACGCACACTCAAGCTGTGGAATGACCTCCCTGCTGCGGTTTTCTCAAGCACCTACAATATGGGGTTCTTCAAGAGAGGCATCAGAAGGTTTCTTCATGATCGGCAGCACGAGTGTGACACCCCTGGTGTTGCATACGTCCATAGGCCACGGTAACCGCTTCCCATCAGGTGGGCCGTGTGCTTGTCTGCCAACTAAGTGGTAAAAAAAAAAAAGTGAGATTTGGATGGCTTCATGTGAATTTCGATAGCTTAGTAGTCAGAGCATTACCCCCGAAGTAATTGCGGGTTTAAATCCAGCCTGAATTGATTCTAATTTTTCCTTTCTCAATGCCTTCCGCATGCATCCCATTCGCTTTTCTGGTCATCCATTCAATAGTTTACAATATGTGTGCGAATATCAGATAATCATCTTCACTGCCAGGGATATGTCTCCGGCAACTTCACCTGTGACGGCCTACGACGGCCTACGACTCTCAGACGGCGTGCGTTTTAGTTGGTTCGACATAACCTCTCCCACCAGCTCTGGCTGAGGGTATCCGTGGGGATTTTTCGCATGATAAAAAAGCGTTATCTAGTTATGAAACCCTGAAAGGAAAGCCTGCACTAGAACCTTGTACGTTACTTAGAAGGTGCACAAACTACCAGGCTGGGCTTGTACATTCGACAGGATTGTGCACACCCAACTTATACTATAACCATAGCACTTTTTATTTTAAAAAAATCCGACTGCTGTTTAAAAGATTGTAACAAGTTTGATTGTTTGATACCGTCTGCTATCAGACTTGTTATAACACTCGAAATCCATCCATCCATGCATTGGTTAAAGCTGCAGAGGGAACAAAAAAAACTAAGTATATACGTGCATTCGAAAATCATTACCCTCGCTGGTGCAGTCGGGTAAAAACAATAGTAAAAGCAAAACTACTTATATTACAAATAACTCTTCGAAACCCATCGAGCCGGGAAACGTGTCAACATCGTTTACCATTCCATACAGCCTATAAAGAAAAAATGCCGCGAAAATGTCCTTTACACGACAAAATAATTTCTATAAACACGAACGTGTTGACTTAAGGCGCAATATAAAGAAATATGACAGTAGTTTAAGTCAGGACCAACGGCCATAAAAAGTTTGAGGTTATAATAGGTGCAATAATATGACGGCGCTAACTGTTATTAGAGGTTATATAGGTGTTTTATTGTTGTTGCTCGCTTCTGTGCTTAGATTTAGTTTTAGTTTTTCTGCTAAAGTTGTAAGCAAGTAGGTGGAAAAGTTATGGTTTCCGAGGCAAGTGCGATTAGGAGAAGATTAAGAAGCGGCAGCCTAGTGGTATGGGTAATGGACTGCTGAGACGAGTTCTCGGGTTCAATCCCATGTTTACCATGGCGGTGGTACTTTTCGAAGTTATGTGTGTATTTATCGCTGGTTTATAAGTGCCCGGTTAATGGCAATAGGCTCGCCACTTATTACATTGGGACCTAAACATAAACTGGCGAAATGTAGGTGCTAGCACCTCTGCCTACCTCTTCGGTGATATAGGCGTGCGTTTATGTTATGTTATGTTATGTTAAGAATTAAATATTGTGCAGTATTTCATATCACTTGTGAGACTCTTGATAGTCTTGATCTAAGTACGTCATTACGGGCAACACAGAAAATGGGTGTAAAACATAACTCTTGTAAACCTTTGCAATACAAACAAGACAATTCAAACATTCGCTGATTACAGGATATTTTCAAAATACATATTCCAAAGCTAAGCTCTACCATATAGTAGAGACTATTTGTTATTCTAGACTCTACAATTTATCAGTAAGCTGTATTTCAGCGAAACCACACTGAGTATCAAACATCCATACATTTTCAGACATTTTTACACTTTTTGTATTACCAGGAAAGTAGGATAGGATGAAAAGAATGCAAGTTAGACCACTGCTCTTTACCTGTCTATTGTCCGCTGACACACGCACTCCGTCCAACCGTACCCCGTATAATTTCTATGTTTTATGAGACACCCAACTTCTCTCCGCGGACGTGGGATATAATATTATTATTTTTTCCTGTTTGTTTCCATATGTATTGTGGGTACTGAGGCCCAGGAGATTTTCTGATTAAAATCGATAGGCTCTCAAGAGCCTGTACTCAATACTAAGTAAAGTCACAAAACAGATAATAGTACTAGCGTAGTTTATTTTAATATTAGAAAAAGTAAGTATTCTTCCTCCATCACCACACGTATAAGCTAAGATCACACTCTTTAGCTGGTACAGATACGTGGTGACGTTAGATAGATAAATGTTTTTATTGTAGGTACATCAAAAGATTTACAGTAGAAATAGTAGGTAGCGTATATACAGTTTAATGTATAATGTGCGGCCTTATCGCTGGAAGCGATTTCTTCCAGGCAACCTTGGGATGTACAGTAATGTGACGTTTACTCTTCATGGAGTCATTGGAGCCCTAAAAGCCCGATCACTTGGTATCTCTACAGTCCTACAATTTCTCTATTAGCACAACCCATGAGGTTAGATGGCTGTCGCTTTACGATGAGTTGGGTAGCCAGAGCTCACTGGAGATATTTTCTGCTGTCAGTGGGTAGACTAAAAGCTTGTGCTTTGTATTTTACACTGACGGCACAGAGACCCTGTGTTACAGGGTTGGCAGCGCGAGTTCGACTCCCTTGGTGTTGCACACGTCCATAGGCCACGGTAACTACTTGCCATCAGGTGGGCCGTGTGCTTGTCTGTCAACCAAGTGGTATAAAAAAAATAAAAATAATATCAAACTGGATAAAACAGAACTTGTCGACTCCTCAACAATTGTATTCGATTCTTGTGTAACACTTGTTTGAAACATGTATTGAGATTGTCTCAAATACTTTTCTCGTTCACACAGTATGGATAGCCAACAAGTTGTTAACAAGTTTAAAGCACATTTGCGTTCATATTGAAGCCTGTGACATATTACAATTTATCAATTACATGTTTTATACTTAGGTGAAAACGAGCGGTAAGAGTTACAACAGATTTTCAAACATATATTTATAGATACACCAGCCTACGTAGTTCGGTATAAAATAGGGGAAATTGCCACTACATAGTCTCTCACACTGACGTCGTCAATAAAATCGCCAAGGGAATTCCCTTTTCGCACTGTAATAGAGTATGGCACGTTTTGGGTCGGTTCGTTTTAAAAAGCTACTTTGAATGAGCAAATGTTTTTTATTTAGCTTATTTATGTTCGTCGACAACCTCTGTGGTGTGTCGTGTGTTCAATTCCGGTTAGTGCAAATATTTGTAAGCATGAATATGTCCATTTACATTGCTCTGGATGCTTCCGTGCCTCGGAGAGCACGTTAAATTGTTGGTTCCGGATGCAATACAGCATCTGTGGCAATCGCTACGGGTAGTAGGAACTCTTGAAACTTCGACGAGTCTAACTACAGAAATTTAATGTCGCCAATTGCATCAAAAAGCATCAAAAAGTCATTGGTGTGTGCTATGGTGCAACCTGGAATCGAACCGAGACCTCGTCTCAGCAGTCCATTACCCATACCACTAGGCTACCGCAGTTCTCTTGTTTTCTTTTTGTATTATTGTTAGTATGAATATTTTGTTTTCTTTTTGTATTAATTAGGTAGCAGGCCCTCCTGATGTAAAGTGGTTACCGTGACCTGTGAACATGTGCAACACCATGACCACGATTCTGCTAAAGTAAAACCACTCCCATACCACAGACACTGCCAAAAAATCAATTTAATTTTAGACTCTAAAATGATTCGGTTAAAGACCAGATCATGAGAGTGCCTGTCAACCTCACCTTAGACAACCAAAGCGACGCACGGGTGGCGTGCGTTTTGGTCGATATATATGCATACATACATACAAACATAAACACAAACATACACACAAATACTTATTATCTATGTCTGCTATTGTTGAAAGAGAAAGTAATCTCTTATACGTTTTTGAAAAATATATAGAGAAGGACTATCGCGTATGGAGCGAGGAAGAGAATTTCACAGCCGTACTGCAGAAACTGTAAAGGAATTGACTTGAGTCTATCCTCTAAGAAAATGTTTACTTTTTTGGAGCGCAGACACTTCTGTATACCTCTATCATATTAGTAAAGTATTATATTATGCAGGATCGTTGTATATATGTACAGTATAAACCACAGTGTTCCCTCAAGGGCCATAAAACGGATCGAACCCGAGACCTCGTCTCAGCAGTCTATTACTCATATCACTAGGCTACCGCTGTTAATCTAGGTAATATAGAAGTACAGACCATTCCAGTTAGACTGGGAAGCCGAACCCAAGGCCTTGGGAAAAGGCTTAGAAAATTGATGAGCCACCTCGAAAGTTGACGCGAATTTCAAACGTACAAATAAAAGTATTTAACCAGTCTTATCGTGACTTATTATATATTTAGTGGTGTTTAATAACGCCTGGCTCGTTCATTAAACAATTACGGCAAGTTATTTTAGAAAGGTAATTTTCTAAAATAATTCTAGTACTAGGGAAAATGAGGCAGTTTAGAACACAAGTTTTTTTTTACATAGAACACGTCAATTAGACTTCGCCTTGCCTGATGGTAAGCTGAAGCAAAGTCTCAGAAAAGAGGGTCATCATTACTTACATATACTATGTAACAATGGTGACATTCAGCTTGACAGCCTCATCATATGCTTTTTCACGCCCCGTTTAAAGGACCCGGGATTATATTTACAACCGCAGTTAAAAAACAGATAGGCCTTTTTACGTGTAATTGTATAATTAGATGATATAATTATAGTAGTAGACCTAATAATTCAAAACTACGTTCTAATCTGCCTTCCTCTCCCGAACTAGTACCTATTCACTCAACTTATGCATATTTCCGCTAACCTCGTTAGCTAAGCTAAATTTCTTGTCTTAAGAGTGGGAACGTCGGTAATCGAACCCGAAACATCTCGATCATGATCGACTTTTTTTTTATACCACTTAGTTGGCAGACAAGCACACGGCCCACCTGATGGAAAGCGGTTACCGTGACCTATGGACGTCTGTAACACCAGAGGAGTCACAGTCGCGCTGCCAACCCTGTAAGTACAGAGTTTCTGTGCCGTCAGCAGAAGACAAAGCAGGACAAGCCTTTAGTCTTTCCACTGACAGCACAAATTCTTCAGTGAGCTCTGGCTACCCTACTCACCGCTGGGAACACAACACGAAGTTATTATAACCGCGGTATTCTGTAGGGCGGAGGTACTACCCCAGTCGGACTACTCAATCGGGCGGAAATACCGCCGTGTCCTCGCTCGACTTATCAAACTCTAAGATACAGACGCTTCATAAGTTTTGACTCTGTCTATAGCTTATTTGGACAGCCTCAGTGGCGCGGCGGTAGTGAATGCGGCCGCTACAGAGGGGGCGCGGGTTCGAGCTCCGCTCAGTGCAAATATTTGTATGCATGAAAATATCTATTTTTTATTTATTTATTTATCATTTAAACAATTACATACAGTAAAAAGATTCATAAGCATTAACAAAACAAAACCTATGCGGCTTATAGTCAATGCCTCAGTGGTTTAAAACAAAGTTTAGCAAGGGATTTTAGGAAATGCAATTTGAGTTTCATTTTGACACTGCAGGGCCCAATGATATCAACAGTGCGCAATTCCGGGGGTAATGAGTTTCTGGTCGTGCCACGGAAAGCACGTTAAGCCGTCGACCCCTATGAGCGCAGGTTAGGGGTAACAGGTGGAGCCACCTGTCCCCCTGGCAGAAGCAGGCCGCGGCGGTGGCGCGCCTGGTGCGCCTCTCCGTTTCCGGGGACGAGTTGGGGACTCTGTAGTCCCCACACCCGAGAAGAGGGCCAGATCGTGAGATGCCTTGGGTCGGCCGGGGTGCGAGGGATATGCCTGCCAACCTCACCTTCGGCAACCAAAACGACCCACAGGCGGCGTGCGTTTTAGTCGGTTCGAGTCCGACATAACCTCTTCCAACGGTTCCGGTGGGGAGGGATCCGAGGTATTTTGCGCACGTAAAAAAAAAAAGTCGTTACCAGTAATTGGAGCCTTAAAAAGTTCAACAACTGATCTGACTGCAATGCTTTGATATCGTCTTTGGGTTGTGGAGGTTAGATGGCAGTCGCTTCACGTAAAATATCGAATACCAGCCAAATCTGTAGTTAGACTTGTAAAGCGGACTAAAGATTCCAAGGTAAAAGATTCGGGTGAGATTGGGATTAACGCCAACAGGACGAGAAGATAGTAGATATTTTTTCCTGTCAAACCCTTACACTGTGCAGAATATACGAGCAAGAACCAAGCGGTTCGGAGACTCTTTTCTTCACCGCACCACCAAGACCTGGAATTAATTACCAGCTCACGTGTTTCCTTCTTCCTACAGTCCCGGGTCCTTTAAGCGGCGCGTGAAAAAGCTTCTGATGAGGCCGTTAAGCTGAGTACCACCATTGCAACATTACTTAGTGTCTGTAATAGTGGTAAAGCCGCGTGGTTCCCGGCAGAGTACAATTTGGATCACCCCATCTCTTCCCATACGGTGTCGTACAAGGCGACTAAGGGATAAGACTGTTTAACAGATATATACAGCTCAGACTCAGTCAGAGATGCATGGCTCGAGGCAACAATAGTGCCCGGAAAACGGCAATAGGCTCACCCCCTATCACGTGGGACCGAATTCAAATGTGGGTATTATGGGAAATATGGGTGTTAATTCACCTCTGCCTAACCCTGCGGGGGTAAAGGCGTGATTATGTATGTATGTATGTAATGATGACCTAGACTATTTATCCTGTAGATTGATGGCACTTGGTGGAATTTGTTGTTACACATATTGATAACTCACTTGTACTTTTCCACAGGTAATATAACATAATAAGCAATAAAGTGATGTGGAAAAGTACAAGTGAGTTATCAATATGTGTTTACTTTTTAGCTTACCATCAGGCGAGGTGCAGTCAAGTTGGCGTGTACTAGAAATAATAAAAAACATAAGGTACTATTTCAACTGTCAAATCGGCCTATCCCTACCAATCCACACCAATCCGCACCTAGATAAAACAAAATTTTCTCACATCTCAACATGAATATATAAAACTCGTTTATACTCTCGTCTCTCCCCTGGGGTGCATATAAGGTGTACGATAAAAATACTAGTAATAAATCGTAGCCGGACACAGGTTAGACAGGTGTTGGGGCTTTGGGTGATGTCGTAATTATGTCGACAATAATGAACAGTGGACTGTACTTAATATTTTATATTTGTTTATAAATGTAATAAAAACACATCAACCCGGTATGGATGTACTGCGAGTGTCGTGCGCGCCGCTCGGTGATCAAGTGACGAGGCTCCGCCCCGTGCCCCCTGCGCCCCTCGCCGTGTCGTTTGCCGCGTAGCTCGTTGCACACGTGCCTCGCGCGTGAACATCCTCCCGCCCCTTGACGTCTTCAAAGGGAAGAGGGCAAAGGTTGTTGAAAGCCCTTGTGATGGTTCCTCTCGTCGTCTTCAGCTCCGCCACTCTTGTGACGCCATCCGGTCCTGGATATGTGCGCACCACGCGACCCAAAGCCCAAACTAGCGGCGGTAGCGCCTTGTCCCGTAGAAGCACGAGCATCTCCTCAGTGAGCTGGCCAGAAGAAGTGGGCCACTTGGTCTTTTGCTGAAGCAAGGAAACGTACTCATGAGAGAATCTGTACCAGAAGTGCTGTCGGATGCATTCAATCCTCTTGAAGCGGTCAACGCAGCTGATGTTCTTCTGAGGAATCTGCGGACACGGTACAGATGTAAGTGGTCGTCCAATTAAAAAATGGAAAGGAGTGAGAGCAGAAAAATCTGAAGGATCAGAGGAAAGAGGTGTCAAAGGACGAAAATTTAAAATGGCTTCAATTTGACACAGACAGGTTGCCAACTCTTCATAAGTGAAGTTGGTAAGACTTAGCAACCGCCTCAAATGATGCTTGGTAGAACGAACTGCAGCCTCCGCCATGGAGTTAAAATGAGGTGAATAAGGAGGTGAAAATGAGAACTTGATGCCCTCACGTGACATTTCACATGCAACATCGGAGGTCGAGTCAGCTAGAAATTTTTGTAGATCATTATTGGCTCCGACAAAATTGGTGCCATTATCTGATAGGATACTATGCGGTTTGCCACGACGAGATACGAAGCGATTAAGCGCTGCTATGTAGCCCTCTTTTGTGAGGTCAGTGACGGGCTCTAGATGCACTGCTCTGGTCGCGTGACAGACGAAGATGCACAGGTAGGATTTTGTGAGCTTACAGCCCCTACCTTTCCGGTCGGCTATGAGTACTGGACCAGCATAGTCTACGCTGCAATTTAAAAAAGGGTATTCGAGACTGGTTCTAGTAGTAGGTAACTGTCCCATTATGGGCTGTACATTTTGACATTTAAACCTAAAACACTTAATGCATTGTCTGACTGTTGGCTTAGCGAGATTCCTGCCACCCAACGGCCAATACATAAGACGCAAATGCGCTAATAACAGTTGAGGACCCGCGTGTAGCATCTTCAAATGTTGCATATGAAATAGTGTTTTAGTTAGGTGGTGTTTACTACAAAGCAATATAGGATATTTGGTGTTGTAGTCGTACGGAGAATTGTCGAGTCTACCACCTACTCGTATGACTTTTTCAGAATCTAGAAAAGGCGTTAGTGAAATCAATCTATTTTTACGCGGTAGAGGTTTTCCCGACTCTAAAAGATGTAATTCCTCCGAAAACATTTCCTTTTGTGCGCTGCGTAGTAAACACATCAATGAATTATTTAACTCATCGCTAGAAAGAGCGCCTTGTAATTTAGAATTAGGAGTTTTTAAATTGTAAATAAATCTTTTAATGTAGGCTAGGACTCTTTGCAGGCGATTAAAATTAGAGTGATAATAAATTAATGATTGTATGATGTCTGGTGATTGATTTTTATTAGTAGATGATTCATGAATAAAATTTGAAATAACTTCAGGTAGATCTTGTTTCCCATTAGCCGAGGGCATAATAGGCCAGTCATGTTCATGACTTTGTAAAAAGCTCGGGCCTGACCACCACAGATTATTCACACCGATGGAATCGGCCTTCACCCCGCGAGAAACAAGATCCGCCGGATTCTCTTTCGACGGTACGTACCTCCACGTGTGACTGGTAGAATTTTCATTAATTTCATTGATTCGATTACGCACAAAGGGCTTGAGTTGATTTGAAGGAGCATTCAACCACCCGAGTACGATCATCGAATCACACCAAAAGAAACATTGATTTATAGGCATAGTTAATGACTCTAAAACAGATGTACACAGTCTTGACCCCAATAAAGCGGCACAAAGTTCAAGCCGTGGGATTGTAATTGGTTTTATCGGTGCTACACGGTTTTTGGACAGGAGAAGACTAACCCTGAAAGAGCCAGTGTGACTTATGGATCGAACATAAATACATGCGCCATAAGCCTTCTCAGACGCATCACAAAAAACGTGAATTTCGTGTTTCACGCACGAATCTATAGAAATCCATCGAGGAATATTCAAAAGGTTTAAACTAGGAAGTGTTAAAACAAATGTCGACCACATATCGATTATTTCCTTGCAAACCTCATCGTCCCACTCACACTTATTTACCCAAAGTTGTTGCATGATAATTTTCGCCTCGACAATACAAGGGCCGACTAAACCTAGAGGATCAAAAATTTGGCTGATAACTGACAATATGTGTCGTTTTGTGACCTTTTCTACTCGGTCAATATTAATAGAAAACGACAAGGAATCAGAGCCACATAACCAGTTTAGGCCTAGAGTTTTAGAAGATGTGTTGTGGTCTGAAAGATTTAAGGAAGAGAAATTATTCTGCTCGTATGAATCGCCCATAATAGATTTTATAATTTCTGGGCTGTTAGATTGCCACTTTCGAAGACGAAAATGCGCTGACGATAAAATGTTTGTGACCTCTCTAACGAGTGTTGTTGTCGCAGGAATAGAAGGACCCCCGCCCAGAAAATCGTCCACATAGAAGTCACGTGATATAGCTGACTTCACATCATCAGTCGAAGCTTTGTCCGCTAGGCTCACCAAACATTTGGTGGCTAAGTAAGGAGCTGACGCAGTCCCATACGTAACCGTGTTGAGACGGTATGTTTTCAGTGGCTTTTCAGGGTCACTACGAAAAATGATTTGTAGGAGAGGCCTTTGTGAGGGTGTGACTTCAATGCAGCGATACATCTTCTCCACATCCCCGGAGACGACGTATTTATGCTGCCGAAATCGCAACAAAATCGACAGAAGGTCATCCTGTACTTTAGGACCTACCAGTTGTAAGTCGTTGAGAGAGATACCAGAGGAAGATGGCGCTGATGCATCGAAGACACTTCTCAACTTAGTTGTAGTGCTTGACTCTTTTATGACACCATGGTGTGGTATGAAGTATTCGACGTGACCTGATTGTGGTGCTTGGTTGTTGATGGTTTCAGTCATGTGACCTAGGCGTTCGTACTCATCCATAAAGTCAACATACTTAGCCTTGTAGTCCGGATCACGTAGAAAACGTCGCTCAAGAGATAGAAAGCGGTGCTTAGCCATGGTGTACGAATCCCCTAAGACAGTAGGATTGGCCTTTAAGGGCATCGTAACAACGAATTTACCATCCTTGTTCCTGACTGTGTTCTGTGTGAAGCTTAACTCGCACGCTCTTTCCTCCTGAGACAGTGAATGTTTTGAAGAAATAGAGTCAAGCTCCCAAAATTTTGACAAGTCTGGTTTGTCAATGGGATTGGCTAAATTACAAAAATGTGAGCGTTGAGAAGAGGATGAACTTCCTTTAAAAACTGGACCGGATATGATCCATCCAAACTTAGTCTCACATAACTTAGGCATTTGTTTACCTAAGTCGATAGAAGCAGAGCCTACGACATTCCAAAATATTTCAGCCCCTAGGAGGATGTCAATTACTGATGGAATATTAAATGTAGGGTCAGCTAAACAAAGGCCTGACGGGATAAGAATATTCTCAATATTGACAATAGAGGAGGGTAAAGCTTTTGTAATCTCAGGCAAAATTAGGCAGTCTAAATTAAGCTTATAGCCACCGTTAGAAGACTCAATGCTGAGGTGGCAAGACTGTGTACTATAAGAAGACTGATGATTGATACCTGTCACAGTGGAAGTTGAATTGCGTCGTGACAAACCCAATTTGGTGCAGAGGTTCTCCGTTACGAAGTTCGCCGTGCTGCCATTATCGAGCAGTACTCTAGCGTTGAGTTTTTCACCGTTGTGACAGACCACCTTTACAATAGCTGTGGACAGTAAAATATTGGGTGTACTAATATGCTGCCTAGAAGTGTCAGCAGATAAAGCAACATTGGTAGAATTAGATGGCATTGGGTCTTGATAAGTCTGCTTAGTCGGCTCAGTATGCAAAAGCGTATTATGTCGGGCCTTGCAATATTTACAACCAGATAATCTACATTTTTTGGTGGTATGACTTGAGCGCAAACAATTTAGACAGACCTTGAAATCTTTTGCTTTTTGTAGACGGGATTCAACAGATAAGGCTCTAAATGACTCGCAAGTATAAAGCAAATGATCATTAGTACACAAAGGACATTTAGTTAATTTATTTTGGTAGTTATTGTTATTATTTTGTAAATTATTATTGCTATTTTGTACATTGTTAGTCGATAAGTTTCTACTTTGTAAATTATTGTTTGAATTTTCGCCACTAGTGTTAGTTACTATAAAGCTTTTTTGTTTATTGTTCTGATTAAGCGTGTTTAACTTAGATTGATTATTTTCCAAAGTTTCCAGTAAATCAGCCTTGTTAGATATAAATGTAGAAAACTGCGTTAGAGTAGGCGAACTACACAAAGCATTGCGATACTCTTCCCAATGCCTGCTTGTAGTAAGATCAAGCTTTCTAGAAATCATGAATATTATGAGGGTATCCCAATGCTCTGTAGGCTCTTTTAATGTCTTAAGTGCCCGTATGTTTTTATTAACAGAATCAATAAGCCGTCGTAACGTTAAAGACGATTCTTTAATAACAGGTTCGACATCAAACAAAGCCTGTAAGTGGTTATTTACTAAAAGGCGACTATTATTGTATCGTTCACACAACAAGTCCCAAGCCATTGCGTAATTATCACCCTTAAAATCTATATTTTTGATGATCTCTGATGCTTGGCCTTTAAGTGACGCACGGAGGTAGTGGAACTTGTTGATATCGTCGATACAATCACTCTGGTGTATTAATGAAAGGAAGGTATCCCTAAATTCTAGCCAATACTCATAGCTACCATTAAAGTGTGGCAAATCAATTTTAGGTAAGCGCACAAAATTATGTTTAAACGATGCACCTGATTTGGAACCCGCATCAGAACCCGCCTCCGAAGCGCGCTCAGCAGCGCAGGCTGCCAGCGCCTTGCGAGCTTGAGCAAGCTGGGAATAATATCGGTCCTCAAACTGGACTCGCTCCTCATTCTCGCTGTCAGGGGTATCCGAAGCTGACTCGATCTCCATCTGCAATGTGTCATAGGACTCGTATAAGGCTTCAAAGGTTTTTAAACGAGCCTGTAGGTCTATTTGTTGTAGCTCTGATAGCTCCTTGGAAGATAAAAGAACCTTTAAATAATTTTCAAAATTTGTGAGCTTAGCTTTCATGCCACTTCGCTTCTTAATTGATTTTTCCAAAGTCGTCATGATGAGAAACAGGTGTAAGGAAGTAAGCAAATGTGAAGCAAACGGTAAATGTGGGTACTAAAGTAATAAAAAGAAAATATTTTTTTTGCTTATTAACTACAGTTGTTCGCAACAAAGACCTGTAGCAAAAAAAAAAAAAAAAACAAAAGACCAGCTGTGATGCGTAGGTACAATGCAAGCCGGGCCGTTAACCTGACGATTATGTAAGCGCTAGGCAATAAGCAGTTATAGGCGCTAGGCAATAATTACGTGATAGGTAAATCAGGTGATAATCTTACTGTGAATGCAATTAAAAAGGCTAGCAATTACTATCTGGTCAAATAAAAGGCGAAGAAACAGTAGTACGGAAAGTGGAACTGGAAATTATTAATGTAAACACTGATTTGAAATAATGAACACTGGATAGGAAAAGGAAATAATTGGAACGAACTCACGGATGTCTTTAACCGTCCTTATTCCTTTTCTGGCACTCGATGAGCACGATGACTTGCAACAAGCGGGTGACACGTCGGGTCCGAAGTCCAACCGATGACTCGATGGCTTTTATTGCTTCTTGCTTGCTTCTTACGGTAGAAGGACCAATTGTTGGGGCTTTGGGTGATGTCGTAATTATGTCGACAATAATGAACAGTGGACTGTACTTAATATTTTATATTTGTTTATAAATGTAATAAAAACACATCAACCCGGTATGGATGTACTGCGAGTGTCGTGCGCGCCGCTCGGTGATCAAGTGACGAGGCTCCGCCCCGTGCCCCCTGCGCCCCTCGCCGTGTCGTTTGCCGCGTAGCTCGTTGCACACGTGCCTCGCGCGTGAACACAGGGATGTACATGTTTGGTGCGTGTTCTATTAAAGGGAACATCAGCGACGTTTTTCAGAATTAAACTCAAGATTGGGGCACTAAATTCCGTAGGAC
This sequence comes from Eilema griseolum, assembly GCA_963662185.1. Classification (NCBI taxonomy): domain Eukaryota; kingdom Metazoa; phylum Arthropoda; class Insecta; order Lepidoptera; family Erebidae; genus Eilema; species Eilema griseolum. The sequence goes on from OY759252.1 coordinate 2,368,183, forward strand.
GTGTGAAGGAATTTTTTGATTTTTACCCGATTGTGTCAGTGAAGGTAATGTGTTACGCACGAACAGGCTTGACGGATTTGGATGAATCTAAAATTCTCAAATGACAGGTGTTCATCTGTCGAGTGTCATGGAGTATATAAATAGTAGTATTTTTTAACAAAAAAATTAACCGACTTCTAGAAAAAACAATGCATCGAAAAGTAAAAAATAATTGCAAATATTTTTTTTATATACAACTTAGGTGACAAGCACACGGCCCACCTGATGGTAAGTGTAAGAACAGAGATTTTCTGTACCGTCAGTGCAGAACAAAACTGGGACAAGCCTTTGGTCTACCCACTGACAGCACAAAAGCTCTCCAGTGAGCTGTGGCCACCCTACTCACCGCCGGGAATACAACACGAGGTTATTATAGCCATGGTATTCTGTTGGGTGGAAGTACTTCCCCAGTCGGACTGATCAATTGGGATGGAAATACCGTCGTGTCCTACCTCCTTTAATTATTTAATAATATACCTCAAAATATTTTTGTGGGAGTAGTGCGGTACCCATTAATTTTATGATGGCAAATGGGTACCGCCTGCTATCAAACTAGTTTCGATCTTTTAAACAGTAATCGTTTTTTTTTTTTTAGTAATTGATTTCTCAATGTTTTATTATTCTTACAAACTATTCCCCACGGTTTCACCCGAGTTCAGACCCAGTTTCCGCAACCCATATAACATATTCCACGGATATAAACTATAGGTATTATTCCATAATATTATCTATCCCTGTATTAAATTTCAGCCACATTCATTCAGCCGTTAAGCGTGATTTATTAACAAATCTTCATAGACTTTCATATTTATAATACTAGTAGTACCTATATTATAAAGAGGATAGATTTGATGATTATTTACAGAAACTGTTTATGTACTTGACTCTTCTTGATATTTCAATTACGTAGAAAAACTAAAATTGGTACTTATTTATCTATTTCTATTTTTTTTTCAGGTAATCCAAACGAGAAGTATTAGTGTCATGAGACAACTTAATATGTAAGTAATATTAATAAATCGATTCAATCAATCAATTAGCCCACCGCAGTTCATTGCTGGACATAGGCCTCTCCCAATGTGCGCCATTTTCTCCGATCCTCTGCCTTCCAGTCTATCCCATTCAGGTCGTCCGTCCATCTGGCTAGGGGGCGTCCTGTCCTACCTTTCGTTTACCTTCTCGCGGTCTAGACTCTAGGACTCGTTTACTCCAACAGCCATCGGTCCTTCGACAAACGTGGCCAGCCCACTGCCACTTCAACTTGCTTATTCTGTGACCTATGTCGGTAACTTTAGTTCTCTGTCGGATAACCTCGTTCCGAATTCTATCCTTCAGAGAAACTCCAAGCATAGCTCGCTCCATAGCCCGCTGCGCGACTTTTAAGTTAAGGACCAGCCCCACTGTAAGTGTCCACGTTTCGGCACCGTAAGTCATAACAGGTAGGACGCACTGTTCAAAGACCTTTGTTTTAAGGACCTTTGTTCAGAGACCTTTGTTTTAATAAATTGATTATGATAGGAAAAAAATATCGGTAAGTGAAATATAGCAGGTTCGAATCCTACCTGTACCGCTTAAGTTTTTCCTATCTTAATAGGATTGCATAGCACACTAAATGATTTTTTTATTCAGTTTCGGCACATAAAGAGCACAATTATTAGGTGTTTTTATAGGTCGTTTTTTTTTTTTATACCACTTAGTTGGCAGACCAGCACACGGCCCACCTGATGGGAAGCAGTTACCGTGGCCTATGGACGTATGCAACACCAGGGGTGTCACACTCGCGCTGCCGACCATGAAGAAACCTTCTGAGGCCCCTCTTGAAGAACCCCATATTGTAGGCGCTTGGGAAAACCGCAACAGCTTCGATATTGCCTTTGGGTTGTGGAGGTCAGGTGGCAGTCGCTTCAGTAAATCCACAGTTAGACTAGTAAAGCGAACCCCTGAGTCTGAGAAGAAAACTTCGGATGCGACTGTGAGGAAGAGAAGATTGGTAATTATTGAATTTGTTTACTTAAAGTTTTTTCATAATATCTTGACACAGATATCGAACCGTGGTTCGAAAGGTAACTGGCTGAGGAGATAGGACACGGCGGTATTTCCGCCCAATTGAGCAGTCCGACTGGGGAAGTACCTCCGCCCTACAGAATACCGCGGTTATAATAACTTCATGTTGTGTTCCCAGCGGTGAGTAGGGTAGCCAGAGCTCACTAGAGAATTTGTGCTATCAGTGGGATGACTAAAAGCTTGTCCTGCTTTGTCTTCTACACTGACGGCACAGAAACTCTGTGCTTACAGGGTCGGCAGCGCGAGTGTGACTTCTCTGGTTTTACACACGTCCATAGGCCACAGTAACCACTGTCCATCAGGCGGGCCGTGCGCTTGTCTGCCACCTAAGTGGTATTAAAAAAAATATAAAAAAAAGAACTGCCTTTGTGAGGTACGAACGTCAAGTGGCTTCCGTTTCATCTATACTGTTGACAGTGTGACACTTTTCTATTTACGTAAGCATCGCGTTAGATTTTATGTAGACATTTTTTATTGTCTGTTTTCTGTCGTTTCCCCATTTTTTATGCTCCATTAAGTAAATGTTACTACTACATTGTAATAGTGGTTACTAGTGGGTATTAAATATTAATACCACGTACAATCACGCCTCTTTGCCATCGGGAAAGGCAAAGAAAACATGCTCCCATTGATTTTATTTTTCATATATGGTTGCCAGTTCTTAACCTTGCATTTTTTCAAAATATTCAAAATCAAAACAATTGATTGTGAAAATTGGTTACAATTTGATAAGTACTATAATCTATACTATAATATTATAAAGCTGCAGAGTTTGTTTGTTTGTTTGTTTGAACGCGCTAATCTCTGGAACTACTGGTCCGATTTGAATGATTCTTTCAGTGTTGGGTAGTCCATTTATCGAGAAAGGTTGTAGGCTATATATCATCACGCTGCTACTTAAGGGAGCGGAGCATTGATAATAAATGTTTACAAATCCGGCAATTTTTCGTACATATTTTGAAGACTAAAACATACGGGCTCAAAGGGATATGAAGCTTCAAAATATACCCCTGGCAAAGCTGGGGTGGGTCAGTTGGTATATAATAAATTCGCTCCATTCTCCACTACGAGGCATACAATAAACAGCATTTTATTAAAAGTGTATGTAATGTACAAATCAATTAAGATATAGAAAAAAATGATTTTTTATACCACTTAAGTGGCAGACAAGCACACCGCCCACCTAATAAGTAGTAAGTGTAGTAAGTGGTCACCGTGGCCAGTGGACGCGTGCAAAACCAAGAGAGTCACACTCGTCAGTGTAAAAGACAAAGCAGTACAAAGCTTTTGGTCTTCCCACTGACAGCACAAATATTCTCCAATGAGCTCTGGCTACCCTGTGACGGCACAGAAACTCTTGAGCTTACAGAGTAGGCAGCGCGATTGTGATTTCGTTGGTGTTGCACACGTCGATAGGCCATGGTAACCACTTTCCATCAGGTGAGCCGCGGGCTTGTCTGCCATCCAAGTGGAATAACAAAAAAATCAGGACATTTACCATGTTGCCATGTTCCGAGTTTCTGATATTTCGGTGCTATTGCAAGCACCATGATCACGGAGAAATGTAATTATACTTCACCATCAAAATAGGTGTTCTACCTTTCTTTCTCAATTCTTCCTCTTTGGGTGTAACTCGTAAACTTACTCAAGTGTATGAAATTATGCCAATAATACAATATTATAGTTATAAATAAGTTATAACATAAATTATATAACATATTAATTGACACATGTGTTGGGCTAATCATTTTAGTTCAGTTATATTAATGCGTGCGTGGCGGTAATAAGAACTACAGTTAAAGTCATATACCAAAATAATGTGCAGCATATTGGCTTACAAACATTGGTTCTGCTGAGTAGAATTTGGACCACCCAATTTCTTCCCATGCGGTGTCGTACAAGGCGACTAAGGGATAGGGCTGTTTAACATCAGACAGATATATACAGCCCACATTCTGCCTCAGATGCATGGCTTGAGTAAACAATTCGGACACTCTTTTCTTTGCCGCACCACCAAGACCTGGAATTCATTACCAGCACATGTGTTTCCTTCTTTCTACAGTCCCGGGTCCTTTTGGCGGGGCGTGAAAAAGCATATGATGAGGCCGCCAAGCTGAGTGCCACCATTGTAAGATTACTTAGTGTCTGTATTGGTGACCCTCTTTCCTGAGACTTTGCCTTTCTTGTCATCAGGCGAGGTGAAATCAAGTTGGCGTGTCCTAGAAAAAAAACAACAGAGCCCGGAAGACGGCAATAGGCTCACCCCCTATTACGTGGGACCGAATTCAATGATTGGTGAAATGTGGGTATCATCTGTCTGATGTTAAACAGCCCTATTTTTCAGATTTTTTTAACATTTTTAATCCATCATATTCCCAAAAATATTCTTTTTAACATGCTGCAATCTTCTGTGAATTATAATAATAATAATAATAAAACTTTATTTCGGACCTTGATCCATAAACAATGTTAGTAGTACACACTTAAAAGCTATCTTAGTAACAAAATAACACAAAATCCCAAAAAAATCAGTTCATATACCGACTCCGCCCGCCTGACGCACAGGGAACATGCATATGTATACGCACCCAATGCGCCATGATAGCGCAACACGGCTTCTCACTGATGACCTTCAGAATGCCGTTGACGCTCCCACGCACCCTGAGCATCATAGATGCCATCTTCTTTCGCAGGATGGTGCCAAAACAGTCAGTGCGCGCTTCGGTAAACATTCCTGATGCACTGCAGTAACGTGGGAGCCCCAGCAACACTCTGAAGGCATTGTTGTACTGTATTCTAATAGCGTTGTATGCCTTCTGCGTATATTTTGCGTATATGCGTATGCGTTATATTTTGCAAAAACATATTTATTTTAATAATTAAAAGAAGGTGACCTGTTTACAATAATATTTATCAAGCAACCTCATCCCAAGCAATAATTCAGGTGTTCAAAAATACAGAGTACAATTATTGTTTTATTATTCCAGATTTCCTTACTAACTGTCCCATAAAGTACACGTTCTTATCATTTGACGGCCTCTATTAGGCGTAGCGTTAGAACGTTCTACGGTTACGTAGTAGGCGCGGGTTCGATTCCTAATCAATGCAAATATTTTTATGCACGAATATGTATATTTACATCGGTCTGGGTGTTTCTATGTATAATATGTGTGTATTTACAAAAAAAAGTATCTAAGTATGTTTATCCGCGCTCTAGATTCCATAACACAAGCTAGTTAAGCTATGCTTGCCATGGGTCTGGATATCGTTGTGTAGAATATTGTAGAATATTTATTTATTTATTTATTTATCCACAATAGAATCACAAATATCCCAAAAAATCTGTAAAATAAATAATATCCCTTTCAACGTCCCCACCCTTTCAACTAAAATATCAAACAAAACATTCCAATCATTTATATTTAATTAAAAACCATTTTCTCCCCGTTACCATTCAATAATATTTATCGTACTTACGCAGAAACTTTCATTAATTAAATTTGGCAAAGTTTGGCCAAGTTTTTGAAGGCTTGGGCGCAGTAAAAACATCGCCGCCATCAATATGTTGGGTGTTTCTCAAGTTCCAACTTGGCCGCCGACTGCCAAGTGGTTTAGCCAACTTGGCGGTCATGACTCAAATACTTGGTGTTGATACGCACTTTCGTGTGATCGATCGGAGTTTTATTGGTCGTTTTATTTTACCGAATTATTGTGAAAATGTGTGTGTGTGTGTATGTATGTATAATAGTAGTCGCCAAGCTAAGTGCCACCATTGTAACATTACTTAGTGTCTGTAATGGTGACCCACTTTCCTGAGACTTTGCCTTTAGCTTACCATCAGGCGAGGTGAAGTCAAGTTGGCGTCTCTTAGACTAAAAAAAAACGTACCTTTTTTACGTTATCACAAGTAACCTAACTAGAAGAGATAAATAAAAAAAGATAATTAAAAAAAGACCTCCGCCAATCTCTCCTAACCTACATATATTTAGACATTTTGTAACGCGTGGTGTCGTATTTTGCAGGTAATCCATTAATATGAATACGAAAATAACTCTGTCTGTCTGTCTGTAACGGTTTCTCGTTTAAACCACTGAAATAATCTTGATGAAATTTGTTATAGATATGGAATAGAACTTGGGGAAGAACATGACTATTTTTTTGTGCAAAAAGGGCACAAATTGGCGATCAAAGATTGTCTCTTTTAACTTAGCCATGTTTTTTTACTAGTTTTGATATATTTGTGTACCAAATTTCATCAGCAGATCTAAAAAGGCCACATTGCCAGATTCTGCTAAAAACGAAAATATTATCCTAATAATTCCAGTATTAGTATAATATTTTAGTTTTTGGCAGAATTGCACAATGTGGCTTTTTTAGACACGCTGATAAAATTTGATACACAGATACATCAAAACTAGGGAATAGACATGGGCAAGTTTGGGCGCGATAACCGATTTCCACGCGACCGTAGCCGCGGATAACTGCTAGTAATCGATTTAATCGGCGGCAGATCTACCATATTTGATGGTAGCTCTACCATTTTGAGTACCATATGGCGGTAAATATCTCTAAAGTCAATTAGTTTATGTGTGTTATGTTCATCAACATGAAATATGTTCAAAACTTTTTTTTAAAACAAAAAAACATAACGTGTTCTGAGATGTTTTTGTTGACAGCGTAATTTCCTTTTAGTAATTAGATTTTACAGTTTTGTTCTGTATTGTGTTGTGTTTGACAAGAAGCTGATTCCAGTTTATAGGGGAATGATAACACAAGGAAAATGCGTTATGGTTTGTTGTTGTCTGAAGTGAAATGCTGTATGGAGTTTTATTTAAATCGGACAATTCTAAATCAATCAATCAATCAGCCCACACAGTCTACAGCTGTACATAGGCCTCTCCCAATGTGCGCCATTTTCTCCGATCCTCCGCCTTCCGCATCCAGTCTGTCCCAGCCACCTTTTTCAGGTCGTCCTTCCATCTGGCTAGGGAGCGTCCTACCTTTCGTTTACCTTCTCGCGGTCTCCACTCTGCAAGTTGAAGTGGCAGTGGGCTGGCCTCGTTTGCCGAAGGACCGATGGCCGTTGGAGCAAACGAGACAATTCTAAAATAGGAAAAAAATTGTATTTGTACAGGCACGATTCGAACCCGTGATCTTTCCCTAACAGGGGTAATACTCTGACCACAGAGTCACCGAACCTTGTCTGAAGCCATCCAAATCTTACTATATATATATCTGTCTTATGGCGACTTGGCACAGTGGGCAAAGCATTCCCTTGTAAGAGAAAAATCGCGGGCTCGAATGTCACCTGAACTGATTCAAATTCAGTGGGAAGACTAAAAGCTTGCCCTGCTTTGTCTTCTACACTGACGCTTACGCGAAACTCTGTGCTTACAGGGTCGGCAACGCGAGTGTGACTCCTCTGGTGTTACACACATCCATAGGCCACGGTAACCACTTTCCATCATGTGGACCGTGTGCTTGTCTTGTATGACAAAGCAGGACAAGCCTTTAGGCGTCCCACTGACAGCACAAACTCTGCAGTAAGCTCTGGCTACCCTACTCACCGTTGGGATCACAACACGAAGTTATTATGGCCAAGGTATTCTGTAGGGCGCTGGTACTTCTCCAGTTGGACTGCTCAATTGGACGGAAATATCGTTGTGTTCTACCTCCTACCACTACTGTCTGACCTTACAACTCTCAAAGGAAATTCTGTACCAGAACCTCATTCCTTGTTTAGGATTTGGTTTATCAGACCTCATAGGTAGTAGTCGGAACCTGTATATTATAATATTTATAAATGCGAAACTAGCTTTGACGTCTAAACCACTGAACCGATTTTGATGAAATTCAATAAAATGATAGAAAGAAAGAAAGAAAAGAAAATATGTTTTATTTAGAAAACGCAGCGCACATTTTTAGAAACGGAATACATAGATACAACAATGCTTAAAAATAAATAAAAATAATGATATTTTTTTCCTGACCATAGATCAGATTCGCTGTCTATGGTCGCCGCGCCCGCCTGAGTAGGCGGGAAGCGCGAAAACTAAATCTAAGTAAATACCTAGCATATTCGCCTCTCTGCCAATCCTGACAGTTACTGTGACATTTGACATAAATTATGAGACGTGGCAAGAGTGATAGACTAGACCTTGGGAAAGGACAAAAAGCAAATTTGGCAACGATAACCAATATTCACGTGAGCAGAGCCGCGGACAACAGCTAGTGTGTCTATTGTATAATACACTTTGTGTTGTGGTAGAAACATGACTTCTCCCAAGTGAACAACCTAACCCGTTTTAGATTTAAATTCTCTAAAGTCACTTGCTTGTTGGACCCATGTCTCCGCGTAAGCTCCCAGGGGAACAGGTATCTTATAAATAAAATGGAGAGAAGCTGGAACAAAGGAATGACAAAATGGTAGCTAATAATGTATTTGTTTACATAGTACCTAGTTAATCTTTTATGGTATGTACCTACCATAATTATATTCTGAAGTTTCACGCCTATATCCCCGAAGGGGTAGGCAGAGGTGCTAGCACACACACGCCAGTTTATGTTAAGGTCCCAATGTAATAGGTGGCGAGCCTATTGCCATTAACCGGGAACTTATAAACCAGCGATAAATACACACATGCACAACTTCAGAAAGCATCTGAAGATTCTACTTGCTCAAAAAAAAATTTTTTTGAACAACGTTTTTTTTTTGCAGTAGCCTCCGTCTGCGTGAAATAACCACAGTTCCCGTTCCCACAATCCATAGTAAAATTACCCGGGAAAAAAGTCCAGATGTGTTTTAGCATTTTTGCACCCATCCATATGCATCTATCTTCAAAAACTTTAACATGTCTAATAAGATTATTTTTTTCATCTTTCTTTATTTTTTTCATGTTTGATCTGTAATTATGACTATACCTCTCCATCCTGCCTACCCCTTTTAGCAACACACTGGTGAAATTAAATTTATATTTACAACTTCCCTTGTTCATATCTCACATAATATACAGTTTTTCGTTTATAACAAAATGAATACATTTTACTAAATCAATCCAGCCCCTCTTTTTTTTATTTTTTTACGTGCGCAAAATCCCCACGGATATCTCCCCACCGGAGCCGGTGAAGGAGGTTATGTCGGACTCGAACCGACTAAAACGCACGCCGCCTCTGTGGGTCGCTTTGGTTGCCGAAGGTGAGGTTGACAAGCATATCCCTCGCACCCCGGCCGACCCAGGGCCATCTCTCACGATCTGGCCCTCTTCTCGGGTGTGGGGACTACAGAGTCCCCAACTCGTCCCCGGAAACGGGGAGGCGCGTCACGCGCGCCACCGCCGCGGCCTGCTTCTGCCAGGGTGACAGGCGGCTCCACCTGTCACCCCCAGGCCGGAATCCAGCCCCTCTATATAAGTGGCAATAGGTACGTTTGCAAAATAAAATATATTGAAATCAGTTAAGAAATATATATTTTTTTATCGGTTCAGGCGAGATTCAAACCCTCGACCTTTCCCTAACAGAGGAAACGCTCTGATCACTAAGCCATAGAACCTTTGTCCGAATCCATCCAAATTCTTCTATACAAGTGGTCAGTATGCATAACGTTCCCCTGTAAGGGAAATATCGCGAGTGCGAATCTCGCCTGAGCCCGATTAAATTTTTTCCTATATCTTAACTGATTTGTATAGTTAGCAAACTAAATGCTTTAAAATTTCATTCAATAAAATGTATGGGACCTGTTATGACTTACGGTGCCGAAACGTGGACACTTACAGTGGGGTTGGTTCCCCGACCAACAGGCATACCTGGTTTGGGGATTCAGAAAATCTATATCCATATCAAGTAACCATGCGATGGCTACAATTGCACTGTTTGAGATTATCCTTAACCTACCTGTAACACAGTTATTTTACTAGCACGGGGACGGGAGGGGCTAGTCTTGGCTGTTGCGGCTAGACATGTTAAGCTTGAAGTGTTCTAAGTGTTGCTTGATGGATAAATGTTAAATTGTTTTCTTATATTTGTCAATAAAACTTATCTTATCTTATCTTATTTTATCTTATCTTATATTATCTATGGTTCATGGAGCTATGGAGTTTCTCTGAAGGATAGAATTCGAAACGAGGTTATCCGACAGAGAACTAAAGTTACCGATATAGGTCGCAGAATAAGCAAACTGAAGTGGCAGTGGGCTGGCCACGATTGTCGAAGAAGCGATGACTGTTGGAGCAAAAGAGGACTAGAGTGTAAACCGCGCGAATTCAAACGGAAGGTAGGGCACCCCCTAGCCAGATGGACGGACAACCTGAAAAGGATGACTGGGACAGACTGGATGCGGAAGGCAGAGAATTGGATGAAATGGCGCACATTGGGAGAGGCCCATGTCCAGCAGTGGGCTAATTGATTGATTGTATACGATTGACATGCGTCAACGTCTGTTATAATCGTCAAAATACGTGTCAATCCCAAACATTCACCATTATATATTGCCACTTGTCTAGGGGGGCAGGTAATATGTATTTCAAACTTACGACTGCGACAAAATGTTTAATGTGTTTAACAAGTAAATGATACGCACGCATTAAGTTGTATAAGAGAACCTTATGAATAAGGGTCGTAGCAGACATATCAACGAGGAAACGTACTTTTTTACACCACTTAGGTGGCAGTCAAGAATACGGTGCCCACGGTTACCACTTCCGTGTGCAACATCAGTGGCGTTACACTCGCGCTGCCGACACTGAAAAAACCTTCTAATGCTCCTCTTGAAGAACTCCATATTGTAGGCGCATGGGAAAACCGCAGCAGGGAGTTCATTGTAATGCTTGAGTGTGCGTGGGATGAAATTTCTTTCAAACCGCGCAGTGTGCACCATCTCAGTATACGGTTATGATAAGTTTCCGAGCTGATACGCCTAAAAAATTCTAGAATTGTACAACTTTCTGCACAATGCTATTTAGACCCATGGTAAGCATAGCTTAACGTGTTATGGAATTTAGAATGCAGTTAAACATACTTTGATCCTAGTTTTTTTTTGTAAATACATACACATCAAACATAGAAATACCCAGACCAAAACAAATATATTTATGAATACAAATATTTGCGCTAAGCGGAAATCGAACCCGGACCTCCTCCGTAGCAGTCGAATGTTCTACCGCTACACCACAGAAGCCGTCTCTAATCTAAGACTATTCTAGGTATGGAATCGGGGTAATGGTGACAGCTAGTCCAATGAGGCGAAAGTGAGACGTTGCATAACCGAAAGGCGATACTTTTGAAACTTTCACCATACCTTTCCGAGGTGATATGTCTGCTATAACCCTTAGTTGTATAGGAGAAACTCATGAATAAAAGAGCTATTAGTTATACGTTAAGGACCGTTTACACTTATACGAAAAGTTTGATAAGCGATCGTACGATACAGGGTGTAATTTATTTGGTGCGAAAGTTTTAGTTCGCTTGCAGCTAATACTTTTAAACAAAGCGTCTGTTCTACGTTTACAACTTTCACAACTGTTTGGTTTTACTTTATACTATCTTAAGAACCATTTGTTTTTTTTTTTTTGTAAATTGTATTAGGTATTTATGATTATTAATATATATACCTGGCTGAATAAAATTTGGACCACCAAATATTTTCCCATGCGGTGTCATACAAGGCGTTTAAGGGATAGGGCTGTTTAACATCAGACAGATATATATATATATATATATATATATATATATATATATATATATATATATATAGGGTAGCCAGAGCTCACTGGAGAGGTCAGTGGGAAGACTAAAGGCTTGCCCTGCTTTGCGTTCTACACTGACGGCACAAAAACTCTGTGCTTACAGGGTTGGCAGCGCGAGTGTGGCTCCTCTGGTGTTACACACGTCCATAGGCCACGGTAACCACTTTCCATCAGGTGGACCGTGTGCTTGTCTACCACCTAAGTGGTATAGAAAAAATAATAAAAAATTGCCCAGTCTCAGCCTCAGATGCATGGCTTGAGTCAACAATAGTGCCTGGAAGACGGCAATAAGCTCACACCCTATTACGTATCGAATTCAATGATTGGTGAAATGTCGATGTTAATCCACCTCCGAGGATAAAGACGTTATTAAATTAATGTATCTTATCTATACTTATTATGTATATCACATTCCTTGCCAGCTTACGTGTTACCTTCTTCCTACAGTCCCGAGTCTATTAAGCGGGGCGTGAAAAAACATCTTAGACTAGACTAGACTTCACGTGTAGTGTTTAACAAAATGGATAGATTTTTTTATATACAATCACTCCTTTAAACCCAGAGGGCTAGGCAGAGGGGAATTAACACTCATTAAATCCGGTTCCACGTAATAGGGGATGTGCCTATTGCCGTCTTCTGAGCACTATTGTTGACTCAAGCCATGCCTCTGAAACTGAGTCTGAGCTGTATATATTTATCTGATGTTAAACATCCCTATCCCTTAGTCGCCTTGTACTACACCACATGGGAAGAGATGGGGTGGTCCAAATTCTACTCTGCTGGGAACCACGCGAATACTGAATACTCTAAGCAAATTCGTCCCCTTCAATACTAAGTATTTTTACCAAAAAATGGTCGTTCGTTTTATCGAGATCACGCTTTTAGAATATCTTACAATGAGAATCGATAATGGCGGACGAAAAAACAATCAAATTCAGTTGTAACGAATTGAAATCAGTGGTATTTTTATGAAAATCATGAATTATTCAGAGGTGCTAATGGTGTCTTGTTCTGGAGTTAGACACGTAGGGGTAGGGACCGAATTTGGGAGTTTATGTCATTTAACTTGGCTTTGGAGAATTGATTTGGTGTAATTTGGTAGTCTAGGTTTGTCATCTTTTTAAATAATATTAGGTACTAGACGACATGCCCAGCTTCGCCTGAGGCATATTTTGATACCTCATATCACTCCTTTGAGCTCGTAATTTTTACCTGACTACGACGAAGAAAAAGGAGGGTTATGATTTAGATTCATGTTATAAGAGCATGATCTGGCTTGCCGTCCTGTTTGAATCTGAGAGCTGGCCTGTAAAGGTGACGGATGAAAGACGGTTGCATGTAGCCGAGATGCGAATGTTGAGATGGATGTGTGGTGTGACAAGAATGGATAAGATTAGGAATAAATATATTAGAGGAAGTTTGAGATTAGCAACAATCACGGAAAAGCTACGAGGAAATCGTTTGTCCTGGTTTGCATAGGGATGAAAGTAACGTCGTATAGAAGGCTCTAACTATGGAAGTGGATGGCTACAAGGAGAGAGGGAGGCCTAAAATGAGGTGGATGGACTGTGTGAATGATGATATGGTAAAGAAGAGAGTGAATGTTGAGATGACTGCAACTAGAGATGAATGGAAAAAGAACACATGTTGCGCCGACCCCAAATAAACTTGGGATAAGGGCAGGAGGATGATGATGGTGATGTACGTATGTAGGTTCATCTTTTCCTTCATACCTCCTCAACCACTTATTAAAACTGGACAAATGAGATATCATTAGAAGCATCTTAGTCGTTCGCTGGTTATAGACTATAAATAGAACGTGTCACTGAATCTAACGTGGCGCCATCTATCCATCATAAAGATCTGTCCTGAAAAAAATTGAGATACATAATGTCGTGTTTGGTATCAACTGAAAGGACTTAACAAATTTTAAATGTGTGTAAATCTATACTAATATTATAAAGCTGCAGAGTTTATTTGTTTGTTTGTTTGTTTGAACGCGCTAATCTCTGGAACTACTGGTCCGATTTCAATGATTCTTTCAGTGTTGGGTAGTCCATTTATCGAGGAAGGTTTTAGGCTATATATCATCACGGGAGCTATCTTAATAGGGATATATCTTAAGGGAGCGGAGCATTGATAATAAATGTTAACAAATCCGGCAACTTTTCATACATATTTTGAAGACTAAAACATACGGGTTCAAAGGGATATGAAGCTTCAAAATATACCCCGGGCGAAGCTGGGGTGGGTCAGCTAGTTATACATAAATTGCTTGCTCTAAAATAATATTAATAAAAAAATAAGTTTCAAACTAAAATTCGACTACAGAAAAATCACACCCTAAAATGTATTTAACAAAGAAAATATCAAGGATAGCCGTGGTCGTATGCCCCTTAGTCTAACAAAACAATACATTCTAGGGAAAAGTTGTACAGACGGGTTGGTACAGGGTATTATTTCGAGCTTTTCTTCTGTCGCAGTGATATCATCCGCACATTTTTCCATTAGTCGCCTCTTACGACACCCGTCGGATGAGAAGGGGTAGTGATACTTGTATTCTTTCTCCGTCACCACGCGGATGACCATAACTTTGACCTAAGTAAGGGGGTAGGACACGGCGGTATTTCCGTCCAATTGAGCAGTCCGACTGGGGAAGTACCTCCGCCCTACAGAATACCGCGGCTATAATAACTTCGTGTTGTGTTCCGAGCGGTGAGTAGGGTAGCCAGAGCTCACTGGAGAATTTGTGCTGTCAGTGGGAAGACTAAAGGCTTGTCTTGCTTTGTCTTCTACACTAACGGCACAGAAACTCTGTACTTACAGGGTTGGCAGCGCGACTGTGACTCCTTTGGTGTTACAAACGTCCATAGGCCACGGTAACCACTTTCCATCAGGTGGGCCGTGTGCTTGTCTGCCACCTAAGTGGTATAAAAAAAAATATATATATATTAGAATACGCATATTAGCATAGCGGTAAACGCAGATTAAATCTCAAATTAATCTCAATCGCGACTATAAACAAAGATCATATATCAAGACTCTATGACGTTTACTAAATCATCAAACTTATAGGACAACCAATGAACTTATTGTATGTTTAGGGTGGAAATGGACTGATTCGATTACTTGAGGGTAGTTCATATACTGTTATCAACATTGGGTTCGGCCTCTGGTGTTGCACACAACCATAGGCCACAGTAACCACTACCTTTACGGTAGGTTGTGTGCTTGTTTGCCACCTAAGTCGTATAAAATACATCTTGAATGCATCAGTGGGAAACTACTCCTAGGACATTTTTTTTTTTATTTAACCAGAAAAACATACATTGGGTCTAATGCCTTAGTAGTGTAACAAAAACCAGAAAGGTTTGTCCGTACACTACGTTCGGCTAATTCTATACATCAGGTAGGCAAGTACTCGGCCTGGGGGTGACAGGTGGAGCCGCCTGTCACCCTGGCAGAAGCAGGCCGCGTCAGTGACGCGCCTGGCGCGCCTCCCAGTTTCCGGGGACGAGTTGGGGACTCTGTAGTCCCCACACCCGAGAAGAGGGCTAGATCGTTAGAGATGGCCCTGGGTCGGCCGGGGTGCGAGGGATATGCCTGTCAACCTCACCTTCGGCAACCAAAACGACCCACAGGCGGCGTGCGTTTTAGTCGGTTCGAGTCCGACATAACCTCCTCCACCGGCTCCAGTGGGAAGGTATCCGTGGGGATTTTGCGCACGTAAAAATATAAAAAAAAGGTAGGCAATTACTTAATCTAGGTATAACAATATCAGAATTAAATCTGCACAACAAAAATATGTTACATTGTAGGTACATATATAGTGCAACAATATAATTTTACTTTCGTTCTGTGTTCGTAATATATTGTTTTTTAAGTATGTAAATAAAATGGGTAATGAAATAATTAATTAATTGCATGCGTGACAAAAGGTTGCTTGATTGATATAAATAATAATGACAAAATTTGTCATTATTATTTATATTATAATTGTAAAATGTAATGTTTCTACGCCTATTGAGGTGCAATATGACCACTATAATTAAATAAAAACCTCGATGTATCTATTATTTTCTTCAAAAAAAAAAGTACTCTTTTCTATAATTTGGTTCATTATCGCTATTACAAGAACGACAGCAGTTTGAATCTCCAATCCTAATAGCTAAATTGTGCCATCATAAGTGATCCTGGTTTAGTTAGTTTAGTTTTTACTTACTTTAGTTACTTTTGCCATGACGCAAATTAAGTTAAATGTTTCTGCATGATGTATCTGTTCGCCTAGTCAGAAAAAAAGTCAATACTTTTAAGGTTCTTCCTCCTTTTTTAAAGTCGGTTAAAAGAAACAAATTGACACTTAGCCATATCCCGTTTAAAGTAAGTACTGGCTTGATGCCACGCGTTTTTCAACAAAAGTTAACTGAATACGTAATTGTGTGCTTGAAATGCCTGTTTAATAAAGTTACCAGACACCTGTGTCCTTACCTGGGCGGACGCCAATAGTGTTGGGACACAAAGATTACGCCCGGAAATCTCAATTTTCTGGCATTATATTTCAAAGCATCTCGCTGTCATAACTTAATTTTATTTTTCACCTCACAAATATAACATTTTATTTACCATTTATACTTAGGCACAACGGGCAAACGTAGCGTACGCCCAACGGCCAGGTGGAAGAAAGACCTCCTGAAGGTCGCTGGGAAGCGCTGGATGCAGGCTGCTTTAGATCGGTCATTCTGGAAGTCTGTGGGAGAGGCCTATGTTCAGCAGTGGACTATGTATGGCTGACATGATGATATGATGATACCACTTAGATGACAGACAAGCACACGGCCCACCTGGACCTCGATTCTGCTACAGCAAAACCACTGTCACTGCTAAAAAATCCAATTAATTCTTAACTTTAAAGGGTTCAAGCCCAAAATTAAAACGCTTTTGCAGACTGCTGTCCGTGGGAAGACTAAAGGCTTGTCCTGCTTTGTCTGCAGCGCGAGTGTGACTCCCCTGATGTTGCACACGTCCATAGGCCACGGTAACCCACTTTACATCAGGTGGGCCGTGTGCTTGTCTGCCACCTAAGTGATATAAAAAAATGCGAACCCTGATTTTCGAAGTGCAAACTTTGAATGTAGGATATGGACAATAGGTAAATTGGTAGGAGGTTGATGATTATTATTTTATTTGCTAGAGAGAATTTAATAAGTATAATAGAGAAATATAAATGTATCAATCTTGGCAGGTAGTGACTATTTACCAAGGAAAGATAGAAATCATTAAAAAGGTATTTTAATGTACGTAATAATTTATTGTGCGCTTCTCAAACTACTGCGCATTCCACAATCGAATAGCTTGTATCGTAAAAGATTTTAGAATAAACATTGTTGAACGCGGAATTTTCAATCTCTCAAATTCTCCGATGCACCAAGGAAACTTTAAATTTATAAAGTTAATCCACTCAAAATACTTTCATACTGTTATAATACAGCTAGATATTTCAATTTAAACCAAGTATTATGTCAGGAACTTTAGTTCTTTGTTGGATGAATTCATTGCGGGTTTTATCTTTCAAAGAAACTTCGAGCTTAGCTCGCTTCGCAGCTCACTATTTTTCATTTGTGTGGCGTATAGCTTGCAGAATGAACACACTGAAATAGGCATGGGCTGATCTTTTCTGCCTGACTAAGAAATGGAATGGCTGACAAATGGAAAGTGTGACATCTCTAGCCAATAGACTGACATCTCTAGATTTGATACAGGAGGCAAAGGATTCTATGCCGCTCTTTTAAAGAGGCTAATGTCCTAACTATATTACCTCAATAGTAAAATGAATCTTATAAAAATCTATTTAAATACATTATTTAAGCAAAAACCAAATCGAGTACCGAAATAATAATTCAAGGCCCATCACTAAAAGAAGACAAACTTAAAACAAAAGTTGTGATAAGACAAATTGAGTCTTATGCCAACAAAAAGAGAAGTGTTATCGTCCGTTATATAATTTGGCGTATGACAAAGTTTTTCAAGGGAAATTTGCTCTTTACAGAAGAGAAAGAATGTTTATGGTAATGCTGTGGTATTATGAGGCACAGACTATATATATTGGTAGAAGTCTTGTTTGTCCTAACAAGCTGTGGAGTCAGATAAAAACTTTTTCTATACGATGTTATACCACACTTTTTGATGTTCATAACTGTTACTTTCTAACCGACATGAATAAAGATAATAGTGGAGGAATATACGTGTTTTATTTCTAATACTAAGGTAGCATATATTTTTTAATATAAATGACGTCAATATGACTTCACCTAGCCTGAAGACAATCGCCGGCAAGAGGGTTACAAATACAGACAGAGTAGAATTTGGGCCACCCCATCTCTTGCCATGCGGTGTCGTACAAGGCAACTAAGGGATAAGGCTGTTTAACATTTTTTTTTATACAACTTAGGTGGCAGACAAGCACACGTCCTACCTGATGGAAAGTGGTTACCATGACCTTGAACGTGTGTAACACCAGTGGAGTCACATCCGTGCTGCCGACCCTGTAAGAACAGAGATTTTGTGCCGTCAGTGTAGAGGACAAAGCAGTACAAGCCTTTGGTCATCCCACTGACAGCACAAAAACTCTCCAGTGAGCTCTGGCTACCCTACTCACCGCCGGGAACACAACACGAAGTTATTATAACCGCGGTATTCTGTAGGGCGGAGGTACTTCCCCAGTCGGACTGCTCAATTGGGCGGAAATACCGCCGTGTCCTACATCAGATATAGCCCAGACTCACCCTCAGATGCATGGCTTGAGTCAACTATATAGTGCTCAGAAGACGGCAATAGGATCACCCCCCATTACGTGTGACCGAATTCAATGATTGGTGAAATGTGGGAGTTATTTTTTTTTATAACTACTAAGGGGCAGACAAGCACACGGCCCACCTGACTGAAAGTGGTTACTGTGGCCTATGGACGTATGTAACACCAGAGGAGTCACACTCGCGTTGCATAACTCTCTGATGTACAATATTACTATGGCGGTCCTCAGCTAAGCGTGGGTCTGAAAAAGCATCTTATGAGGCCGTCACCTCATCAGATGATTTTTCACACCCATTTTAAAGGTCTCATCTGATGGTAAATGGTTACTGTTGCTACTATAAGAGGTCAAAATCATCGTTCAAAAATCATCGTCTTAGTGTTATGACGTGCTATGCGTCATAGGCAAAGTACACTATAACTAGGAAATAATATTATATAAACAGCACGTATCAATAAACAATAATGTCAGCACTAAACTTATATGAGTAAAACCCCACTCTTAATCTCAGTAAAATCATGTAGAATAATTAGTATATAAGAGTGTGTAAATAGTAAATAAATTAATCTTGTTCCAACTGGTAAACCATCTTTTACTCACCTCCGCAATATTGGTGACCCCGACGTGATTTCCTAGTGCTGATATAATTGCAGGCCAACTGCAGCCCTGAAAAGGTTTAGAACCTTCCAGTAGTCCTTGGGCATCGCCTCTCCACATGGTAAAGAAAAAGAATGGGGAATGGAGGCCATGCGGAGACTACCGCGCGTTAAATAAAATAACAGTTCCCGACAGATATCCCTTGCCAAGACTGTTAGACTTTACATACATCGCAAGTGGAAAAACAATATTCAGCAAAATTGATATAAAGAAGGCGTTTCACCAAATCCCTGTTGCGGAACCAGAAAAGACCGCAATAATCACGCAAATGGGTTTATTTCACTGGAATTACATGCCATTTGGCCTCAGAAATTCAGCCCAAACGTTCCAGAGGTTTATGGACTCCCTGTTTAGAGACCTGGACTATATATATGTTTTCGTGGACGACATACTCATAGCAAGTCAAAATACCGAACAACATTACGTTCAACTAGAGGAAGTATTCACTCGCCTAAGTAAAAACGGCATCTCAATCAATACGAGCAAATGCGAATTCGAAAACACAGAGATAGATTTCTTAGGTTATCATATAACGAGCCAAGGAATCACCCCCACGTCTGAGAAAGTACGAGTAATAAACGAATACCCAAAGCCAAAGGTGGTAAAGGAGCTACGTCGATTTTTGGGAATGATGAATTTCTACAGAAGTAGCATCCCACACGCCGCCGGACACCAAGCTCCGCTCAACAAATACTTAATAAACTGCAAAAAGAATGACAATACGCCAATCGAGTGGAATACGGAAGCTAACCAAGCATTCGAACACTGCAAACAGGACTTAAGAGATGTCACAACACTCGCATTTCCGGAAACAGACACACCACTAGCCATTATGACAGATGCTAGTTTAAAATGTGTAGGCGCCGTACTTCAACAAAAAGTTCAAGGAAAATGGAAACCCATATCATTTTTTTCAAAAGGGTTAAGCGAGACACAAACAAAATATTCCACATACGATCGAGAACTACTCGGTATTTACATGGCAATAAAAAACTTTAGACGACTAATAGGAGGTCGCACATTTACAATATACAGTGATCATAAGCCACTGATTCATGCATTCGACAAGAAGCAATCAGTGGATGAATCCCCTAGAAGAATAAGGTACCTAGAATATATTGCACAATTCAGCACAGACATAAGGCACGTCACGGGCAGCGAAAACGTGGTAGCCGACGCACTATCACGGGTAATAGAAACAATAGAACTACCCCAAATTCTCAACTGGCAAGAGGTAAAAAAATACCAAGACTGTGACCCGGAGTTAACAAAACTAAAACAAAATAGGTCACTAAAAATAACACAGGTACCAGTACAAAACAATAATACCAAAATTTATTGTGATATATCCACCGGTACAACAAGGCCATACCTACCACAAAAGTTCAGAAAAACAATTTTTGATAGTTTTCACAACATGAGCCACCCAGGGAAAAACACAACAAAAAAGTTGATAACCGCAAAATACATCTGGACTAGCATGCACAAAGACATTTACGAAATGTGCAAAACATGTTTACAATGCCAGCAATCAAAAGTTCAGCGGCACACAGTATCACCCCTGGGCAAATTTATGCCAGCAGAACGATTTAGCCACATACACATAGACATTGTGGGCCCCCTACCGACATCACAAAACAAAAGATACATCGTCACTATGATCGATCGTTGTACGTCATGGCCAGAAGCATATCCTATTTCGGACATCACAGCAGAAACTGTAGCCAAAACCCTATACGATGGCTGGATCACACGTTTTGGATGCCCCAATTATATAACAACGGATCAAGGACGACAATTCGAGTCTGAGCTATTCAGAAGCCTAACCAAATTCCTGGGTATACAAAAAATCCGTACTACACCATATCACCCTCAATCAAACTCCAAAGTAGAAAGACTGCACAGAACCATGAAAGCAGCTTTGATGGCAAGAGGAAATACCGAAAATTGGACGAAAGAATTACCATCGGTATTATTCGGGATACGTACCAGCATTCGACAAGACACTGGATACTCAGCAGCCGAATTGGTCTACGGAACAACAATAAAATTACCAGCAGCATATTTTGGCGACTGTTCTAAAAACACAACGTATGCAGAGTTTGTGGAGAAAATTAAAGATAACATAACGCACATGACGTCAATTCCACAACGACAAAGCTCAAACAAAAACATATTCGTACACCCACGCTTAGCCGACTGTACACACGTGTTTCTACGATGCGATAAGCTACGTCCTACGCTCACAACACCTTACGACGGACCGTTTCTCGTAGTCAAACGTGACAACAAAATAGTCACGATCAAGCGAAACGGCAGGGAAGTGAACGTGTCGATTGACAGGCTAAAGCCAGCATTCACGACGAGCGACGACAAGATAGAAGCTCAAAATCAAGAGCAAGATAAGGCAGAGCCAATTCAAAACATAAAAAGAACACGTTCGGGAAGAATATCACGACCCACGGTCCGTTTCAAACAATGATATAAAAAGGGCAAAATGAAAATAAAAGTCACTCCACAGCAAGCCACAAGAAACAACACACAAGATGGGAAGCAGTCAAACCCACGAAAAGGAGCAAATAAACATGGTGCAGAACAATAACCTGGCAGCAAAGGCAGAAAAGAACACACACATGGCAGCAGAAATTGAAAAAATAAAAATCTGGATCGGAGTACTCATCGCTATAATTATACTAGCAGCAATAATAATAACAATCACCAGACTCGTACGGAAAACTAACAAAGTCATGGACAAAAAGAAAAACAAAATAATCAAGGAAATGCAACAAGTGTAAACAACTGCAGAAAAAGACAACTCAGCAAACAGCGTGCACGGACAAGGTCGACGCACCACAGCAAATAATAACTAGAATTTTTATAAAGGGGGGAGTACTATGACGTGCTATGCGTCATAGGCAAAGTACACTATAACTAGGAAATAATATTATATAAACAGCACGTATCAATAAACAATAATGTCAGCACTAAACTTATATGAGTAAAACCCCACTCTTAATCTCAGTAAAATCATGTAGAATAATTAGTATATAAGAGTGTGTAAATAGTAAATAAATTAATCTTGTTCCAACTGGTAAACCATCTTTTACTCACCTCCGCAATAGTGTCGTTACATACTAGACTTTTAACCCGGATCTCAAAGTGCGCTTTTTTTTTTTCACGTGCGCTAAATCCCCACGGATACCTCCCCACCGGAGCTGGTGGAGGAGGTTATGTCGGACTCGAACCGACTAAAACGCACGCCGCCTGTGGGTCGCTTTGGTTGCCGAAGGTGAGGTTGACAGGCATATCCCTCGCACCCCGGCCGACCCAAGGCCATCTCTCACGATCTGGCCCTCTTCTCGGGTGTGGGGACTACAGAGTCCCCAACTCGTCCCCGGAAACGGGGAGGCGCGCCACCGCTGCGGCCTGCTTCTGCCAGGGTGACAGGCGGCTCCACCTGTCACCCCCAGGCCGGCGCTCATGGGGTAGGTCGTTCATCGACCAATCTCAAAGTGCGCTTTAGGTTTAGGTTATACAGCTTTTATTTGAGCGATTGTGGAGATCTTGGTATCCATGTACGCTATTTTTCTTTGTATTGACACCTCAAATGTATATTCGAAAACAAAATTTACTAGTGCCATCAAAATCTGTGGGGCCCAGGCCTACCTAGTGCAGGTTTTACTCTCGGTGTTTGGAGCGACAAATGACAGTCACTCCCATGAAAGCCAAGTTAAACCAAATTATCCAAATTAGGAGTAAGAGAACAATCTGGAATGCAACAGGAATTAGCGCTCGAAGATGGGAGATGAACCTTTTTTTTTTATATACCACTTAGGTGGCAGACAAGCACACGGCCCACCTGGTTACCTTGGCCTATGGACGTATGCAACACCAGGGGTGTTACACTCGCGCTGTCGACCATGAAGAAACCTTCTGATGCCCCTCTTGAAGAACCCCATATTGTAGGTGCTTGGGAAAACCGCAGCAGGGAGGTCATTCCACATCTTAAGTGTGCGTGGGATGAAGTTTCTTATAGCCTAGATATAAATTGTAAATACTGATCACTCTTATATATACTGATAAGCTCTCAAGTTCAATACCCAGGTCGAGCAGCTTACAGAAATAAAATTTCGTTAACTCTAATTACCCCAATAAAAAGAAACCATACAAGGAAAACGTAAAACAAAAAGTAAACACAGACCTTATCTTAATGCGTACAAAGATAATCCCGGGAAGTCACAAACAGGGAACATCACTAGCCAATTTATACGTGGAGATGAGCGGCTGATAAAATTTGTCTAGCTTTCGCCACCGCGGGCAGTGTCCCGTGAAATGATAGCAAGGGTATTAGCTACTTTTGCGTGCATTTCTGCGGAAATATTTTAAGTGTAGTTTCAGTATTGAGATTAATGGTTTTATATTAAAACCCATACATTTGAGGGTGCGGTAAACCGTTAGTCCTTACGAGTAAGAAGGAGCCTTGAGAAATTCGATATCGATAGGCTGGGAGTAGATTGACCTTATTTTTGACGTGCAAAAAATCCCCCACGGATACCCCCTCGCCGGAGTCGGTGGGAGAGGTTATGTCGGACTCGAACCGACTAAAACGCACGTCGCTTGTGAGTACTTTTTGGTTGCCGAAGGTGAGGTTGACAGGCATATCCCTCGCACCCCAGCCGACTCAGGGCCATCTTTTTCGATAGGAGGGCCCTCCTCGGGAGTGGGAACCGCAAGGACCCCAACTCGTCCCCTGAAACGGAGAGGCACACAATACGTGCCGCCGCCGTGGCTTGCTTCTGCCAGGATAACAAGCGGCTCCACCCTTCACCCCCAAGCCTGCGCTCATGGGGAGCGGAGGTCATTCATCGGCCTCCAGAGTAGATTGACCACGATTAATACAGGATTAGTATACCGTGTGAGAAGAAAGCCTGTGCCAAAGGGGCAACCAGCAGTTGCATACCTTCAAAAATCATTTTTAAAATTTTTCTATAAAAATATAATTACTATGAGAACGCCATCTTTCCAAAAAGTGCAGTTTACAATTCGATAAGCAAAACAAATGAAAACATAAAATATGTAAAATAAAATATGTTACTTTTTTCTTTTTTTCTTTTATTTTTTTATAATGTGCCTACACTTCACACCCCCCTTCATATACTTCTCTGCTACTTTAAGTAGTTTGCTGGGAGAGAACTCGTTTTGAATTAAGCTCGCACATTGAATTAAGCTAGTACATTGTCTTTGAAATGTTTTTATTTATGATCTCTGTACTGTGTGAGCACAATATAGATTAATTCTTTGAATGAATAAATAATCAAAAAATATTCCATGTGATCTGTGGAACATCACAAAAGCCCCCTACAATTTCGTGATATTTAAATATTGAAATTGTATAACTTTTCGTAATAAACGTTTTAAATATTTAATTTTACTGAAAAAGTCACCTTGAAGAGACTCAAACAAATGTTAAGACGCGATAGTAGTTCCCGTGGTTATTCTAAATCACACATATTTGAACTCACCCTGTATACACACTTTCCATAGTATTCCTGTAGA
Source organism: Eilema griseolum (assembly GCA_963662185.1). Taxonomy (NCBI): domain Eukaryota; kingdom Metazoa; phylum Arthropoda; class Insecta; order Lepidoptera; family Erebidae; genus Eilema; species Eilema griseolum. Next base: position 2,393,047 of record OY759252.1, read on the forward strand.
AGGCCCCATGGGAGAAAGGTATAAACTTGTGAATAGGTAGAACAAGTTAACTTGTTGATATTAATGACCTCCAGCACAGCGGTGAAAAGTTCTACGATGAGGGGCACGAGTTTGATACTCGAATGATACACGTATTGGCGATGATTTAATATATTTAAATACCTTGGGGCTCATATCTTAGACCTAAATCGCAAGGGAAACGAGGCCCTGGTGCTCACGCATTATTTTGTTCATCCACCGCCACAGTGCCATCATTGAAAGACACCCAAAAAGAACCGTGAACTGCGCGTACAGAGCACATTTTGACCACATTTTAGGTCCAAGATCCCCGAGCAATTCCATGTTAAATCATCATGGTTTTAGAGAAATACGTAACGCAGCCCAAATATGCTTAAGAAGGTTAGGTTGGCATCAAAGAAACTTGGAGTGCTCAACAGGGCTAAGCAGTACTTCGTTTGGAACAGCGACTCCTTCTTTATAAGGAACCATTTTGCCGGAGCGCCTGCACACCAGCTTGACGCTTTCGACTCGGTGCAAAGAAGGGCGTTGAGGCACATCGACAATCCTATACTCGCAGACGATGTTTAACCTATCAGCCTTAGGAGGGACTTTGCCTTTGCTTTGTGTGTTTTCTACCGCCTATACAATGGTTTGATTTTTTTTTTTAATATAGAACACGTCAATTTGACTTCGCCTTGCCTGATGGTAAGCTGAAGGCAAAGTCTTAGAAAAGAGGGTCACCATTACTTACACATCCCGTGTGACAATGGTGACACTCAGCTTGACGGCCTCATCATATGCTTTTTCACGCCCCGCTTAAAGGACCCAGGACTGTAGGAAGAAGGAAAACACGAATATCTCTCTCAGATGAATTGTGTGATGCCCACAGCTACATTCTACCATCGCACAAGGCAGGGAATTCATATTCACAGAAAGGGTGCGCACTGTGCGCTGTGAAAGGAACTTCACCTTACGCACGTTCAAGCTGTGGAATGACCTCCCTGCTGTGGTTTTCCCAAGCGACTACAATATGGGGTCCTTCAAGAAGGGCATTAGGTTTTTTCAGGGTCGGCAGCACAAGTGTAACTCCTCTGGTGTTGCACACGTTCATAGACCATGGCCTGATTGTCTGAAACCTAAGTAGTATAAAAAAAGAAAAATCTCTAAGTTTTACTTCTAAAATTAACTTATTATAAAAATCGTATATATAGGAACTATAAATTAGACTTCGCCTCGCCTGATGGTAAGTTGAACGCAGTCTCAGAAAAGAAGGCTACCATTACGTACATATACCATGTCACAACGGTGACGGCCTCATCATACGCTTTTTCACACCCGGCTTAAAGGACCCGGGACTGTAAGAAGAAGGAAACACACACTCCGAACTGTTTAGTTCTTGATCGGATATTCTGCACCGGATGCGGGTGACATATAAGCCCAGCACGTGTTGCCCTGTGTAGGAAAGGAGAGGGTGAGACTAATTGGAAGAGCTCATCAGATGGTACAGACGGTAAAGTACTATCAAGGACGCAACTTCTCTACGCATCTGCAAAAGGCCTAGGGTGTTTGTGACCTTAGGATTTCTAACAAATTCAGATTTTGACGCTATCTAAGAGGAGCAATAAAAGACTGGTCTCCATGTGAATGTAAACAATGTTTCGTGATTAACTAGTGATCAGTCCCAAAGTTGCCGCTAACGAAAGAAACGGACAGATGTTTATACATACATACATATAATCACGCCTTATTCCCGTAGGGTTAGGCAGAGGTGAATTAACACCCACATTTCACCAATAATTGTATTCGGTCCCACGTAATAGGGGGTGCCTATTGCCTTATTCCGGGCACTATTGTTGACTCGAGGCTGAGTTTGGGCTGTATATATCTGTCAGATGTTAAATAGCCCTATCCCTTAGTCGCCTTGTTCAGATGCTTATAAGGTATTTTATTTACATCATTGCGTCGTGTATGGCTTTCATAACATATGAAACAAAATACAGTATGTAAGTACACAGAACTATTTTTAAAATCTTAAAATATATGGATCTATGTATAGTATGTGAGTCGCAAGTCCAAATTCAATTTTAAATACTGGACGGCTGCCAGACTCCCCAGGTGTGTTCCACCTGCGACACATCAGCCTGTATAAAACCTTATACAGAGTGGTCACAAAGGGATCAGTGCGATTTCATGTATTTTATTGAACAAAGCCAAACAAAATTGTAAGGCGATTGCTTTTTAAAAGGAGCACTTCTTTGGGTTCAAGTTATTGAGATTAGATCTAGAATTGTGACGTAATGGCTAGAAGAATTTATTTCCTTTGCTTGTATTTGCTGAGAAAATGGGTAAAAGTATTTTTATTTACTATATAGATATGGAATTATCCGACTGGGGAAGTGTACTTAGTCACCGACAAAAATAGCCTAGTAAAATGTGAATTACATAACATAAACTAACGACTATATCTCCGAAGGGGTAGGCAGAGATGCTAGCACCCACATTTCGCCAGTTTATGTTTAGGTCCCAATTTAATAGGTAGCACTAACCGGGCACTTATAAACCTGCGATAAATACACACATAACTTCGAAAAGCATTGAAAAGTATTGGTGTGACATGGCAAAACCTGGGATCGAACTCGCTGAAAGAAGTTTTCAAAGAAATTAATATTTGAACAGTTGCTTCCCAATACATTTATGAAAATATCTTATATGTACGAAAAAACCTAAATATTTTCGAAAAACTATCTGATGTACACAATTTTAATACGAGAAATAAAAATAAACTAGTTGTACCAAAACTTAGGCTTCACAAGGTTGGTGATTCATTTGTAGGCAGCTGCATAAAAATATTTAATAAAATTTCTCAGGACTTGATTGATATGCCAATAAATAAATTTAAAATGGAAGTGAAAAAAACTTTAATGAGTAAAGATTACTATAAAGTGAATGAGTACCTTAATGATGTTAATGCGTGGTCAACATAAGCCTCTTGCTTGCTCGCACAAAATAAATTGTAAACTAAAGCAAATTTAAAAAAGAAAAATAATCTAGTTCTAATGTAGTTCGCTGAGTTTCTTGCTGGTATCTTCTCAGTAGAACTAATCTACCGAACCAGCGAAAGAATCATTTTTCAATGGTTTATTTTTACATTATTTAATATTTTTATTTATTATTTAATAATTGTAAAATTTTGACGTTCATATGTGCTCTTTATGTGCCTAAACTGAATAAATGAAATTGATTCTTTGATTCTTTGAACCCGAGACCTCGTCTCAGCAGTCCATTATCCATACCACTAGGCTACCGTTATTTAATGAGAATTATTTAATAAAATTAATTAAGTATAATATAAAATTCAATAAAAAAATATACCTACTTATATTTAGAATATTGTCAAATATTGTATATTTTGAAATATAGCTTCATAACCGCCAATACAAACCTTTGATGATACCGTGAAGCGAAACCAGTCTAGTGAAAAATAAAATACAGTGAAAAAGTACAAAGTGTTTTATTCAATAAAACTTCGCGTGACCAAAGGGCTGGCCTCTTTTTCGCTCAACGGATTGGCATTGCCATCCAACGGGGCAATGCCGCCAGCCTTTTGGGCACATTACCAGTCGACATCGATGGGGAGGAATTTTTCAATGCTTAATTAGATCCTTTTGTATCCTATTTTATATTCTTGTAAATATTAGTTTATATCTTATTACATAAATTATTAAAATTAATTATTTATCAATTAGTCTATCGCAATAATAAAGGTCTTTCCTAATGTTGGAAGACTTCGGTCTACTGGTTTCATTTCGAGTTTTCCTTCTCTCGCTGTCGTAATATATATCATCGTGTATATAATATCGTCTGTGTATTGTTCCGTTAGTCGCCTCTTACGACACCCTTTGGAGATGCGAAGGGTTGTATCCTTTCTCTGTCAGCATACGGATAATTAATTAATTAATTAATGTGATTTTTTTTTATTCTTCTTTTTATACCAATTGGTTGGAAAGTGATTACTGTGGCCTATGGACACCGAGTGTCCGGCGTGGGAGACGCCGAGGCGGGAGCTTGTGGCGGCCCTGGGAGTGAGGGTTCTCACGCTCTCCACCTTGCTCGCGGCGATGGTTCGCTGCGCGGATGCGTGGGCGGCCAGCGCCTCCTTTTGCGAGCAAGTAATGCTCGTGAAGGAGGAGGCGGGGCGGGAGCGGCAGCGGGAGCGACGAAGGATCGCAAGACAAGCTGCCCGCGTACGAAGGCAACTCGGGCGTCGGAGGTCGATGAACGACCTCCGCCCCCCATGAGCGCCGGCCTGGGGGTGACAGGTGAAGCCGCCTGTCACCCTGGCAGAAGCAGGCCGCGGCGGTGGCGCGCGTGGCGCGCCTCCCCGTTTCCGGGGACGAGTTGGGGACTCTGTAGTCCCCATACCCGAGAAGAGGGCCAGATCGTGAGAGATGGCCCTGGGTCGGCCGGGGTGCGAGGGATATGCCTGTCAACCTCACCTTCGGCAACCAAAACGACCCACAGGCGGCGTGCGTTTTGGTCGGTTCGAGTCCGACATAACCTCCTCCACCGGCTCCGGTGGGGAGGTATCCGTGGGGATATGGCGCACGTAAAAAAAAAAAAAAAAAAAACTGTGGCCTATGGACGTGTGCAACACCAAGGGAGTCACACTCGCGCTGCCAATTCTGTAAGCACACGAGTTTCTGTGCCGTCACTGTAAAAGACAAAGCACAACAAGCTTTTGGTTTTCCCACTGACAGTACAACATCTCTCCAGTGAGCTACTGGCTACCCTACTCTCCGCCGAGAATACAACACGAGGTTGTTATGTATGACATACGATACTTTAGCGCAGGCTTTTCTCATAAGGATATCAAGTTACACGGCAGTCACCCCACGCAACGGTTGGTTTTCACAACAATTGAAAATAGGAGCAAATAACATATTGGACCCCGAGCTCAAGAAAATTTTAGATACAAACAGGATTGGCACTCAGAATTTGATGAGTATATTAGCTCTGTCTTACCTTACCCCAAACCTTACCCCCATTGCCATCAACATCCATATTTAATTCCAACCCTGGTTCTATTTAGGTAAGTTCATTAGAGATTCCATAATGCAAGCATGAATATTCCCAATGGATTGCTCACCCCATATTATATTAAACTTATTCAAGACAGGTTGGACCTATATTTCCGTGTTAGCCTCCCTGGGGTCGGTCATCTTCCATGTAATTGGGCAAGAAGCTTAAAATACAGGAGGAATTATAATTATAATACACGGCGGTATTTCCGCCCAATTGAGCAGTCCGACTGGGAAAGTACCTCCGCCCTACATAATACCGCCTCTATAATAACTTCGTGTTGTGTTCCCAGCGGTGAGTAGGGTAGCCAGAGCTCACTGGAGAATTTGTGCTGTCAGTGGGAAGACTAAAGGCTTGTCCTGCTTTGTCTTCTACACTGACGGCACAGAAACTCTGTACTTACAGGGTTGGCAGCGCGACTGTGACTCCACTGGTGTTACAAACGTCCATTGGCCACGGTAACCACTTTCCATCAGGTGGGCCGTGTGCTTGTCTGCCACCTTAGTGGTATAAAAAAAGGAATGTTATGATATTATAATTAGATGATGTATTAATCGATTAAGATATAAAAAAAATTGAATCGGTGCTGGCACGATTCGAACTTGCGATCTTTCCCTTACAGGGGGAGCGCTCTGACCACTAGGCCACAGAACCATCGCCCGAAACCATCCAAATTCTTCTTCATATTAGGCGTAAAAGAATTTGGATGGTTTTGGGCGAAGGTTCAGGGGCTTAGTGGTCAGAGCGAGTTGCAACATTAAAGTGTAATTGAATAACAAATATTCAAACGTTTTCATAAACTTTCACATTAATGTCATTAGTAGGTTACGTATTAATCACCTTTCATAGACACGCTTTCATCTTTATAATATTGTAGCAAGTCCATTTTAGAATACATCGTCCCTCAGCATTAATTACGCCATTATATTTCAAACTTTCTAAAAAGGCACATAAAGCCAAGTTCGAGAAATAAGCAACTTTGCTTTATAGCATCCAGTTTTGCAGTTAATTGTAACAGACAAACGAATAAAATGCCAAGAATGTTGATTACAAATGGCGGTTACATTACTCGTCAAGAGGTTCACTCGCTTGAAAAAATAATTTCAGAGGTAAATGTGTTTTACTTATGCTTAAGAATGGTTTTATTTAAGGAAATGTTCAAGATAATTTCGTAAATTAATTGAAGTGAATTCTTAGAATAACTGTTTTAAGGTTCACTCTCATAAATGCGTCGATAGCTTAGTGATTAAAAGTTTGGATTTACGATCAAGAGGTCTGTCTGTCTACCCACTCGTAACAAACTCAAAAAGCATCTAATGAAGCCGTCAAGCTGAAGGCAATTATTGTTGATGTCTATAAATGGTATCCCTTTTTCCTGAGACTTAAACTTAAATAACCAACTGGGGGCTTACCATTAGGTGTTTAATCCGAAAAAGAGGAATGCGGCTATATAGGGAGTATAGCACTATCTTTTTCACTAAGAGAACTTCATGGTAGATTCTCAGATGATATACATTTACGAAAACTCACTACCACTCTTGCTTAATACAGCTGTTGATTTATAGATGTGTCACTGGTGCAAATTTTCCTCTTGAGGTTGGGAGGTCAGATGTACTCGTTCCCATAAAAGCTGTACAAGTCTAATCAAAAGGAGGAGTAAGCGGACCCCGGGTTTTAATCCAAAAGTCATTAATACAACTGGAAAATTAACAGTACATCATGTTGATGGTTACATTACAACCATCACACAGGCAAAAGCACTTAGGGCATCCCTAACCAGTCATCTATGATAGAGGACTCCTCATAGAGGACTGGCTAGAGAAGCTTCATAGGGGTCTCTCGTACCGGTTGACGCATGAGATCTTCCACGACAGGTGCTTCGTGATTTACCAGTGTTGGAGCCAACGCTCGAGTGCCATCACTGTGATGCGAGCGAGGAATCAGGGCTGCGCACGTCGAGAGCTTGGCGTGGGAAAAGCCGAGGTTGGTTCTCGTGGCGACTCTGCAGGTGGGAATCCTCTCGCTCAACGCACTGCTCACAGCGATTGTGCGATGCGTGAGCATGTGGGTTGCCTCCTTCTGCAAGCAATGGAGGCGTGGGAGTAGGTCAGTCAGTAGCCCTACACCCGAGGGGCCTTCGATAGCCCTAGGTCAACTGGGGCGTGAGGAATATGTCAGAGGCAACTTCATCCTTGACAATTAATTATTTTCACACTATATGCAAGAAAAAAAAGGCGAGAGCGCTTAAAAAGATATGTCCGCATCTTTACTTTTCGACGCATATAATGATATTAGATACTCAATATTATTCATAGTGTCCCCTGGTTTACAGTTGGTACCGGAATTATGTAAAAGGTCTATCATTCGAATTCAGGAGACACTGGATATGGGTCTCTCCCAGAGGACATTAGACTTGTAGTATTTGATTATTTATCATTATGGCAAAAGCCCTTTTAGGGCCACTGGAGACCCTACGGAAACATATAGTGAGAGTATTTCAGGCAGATAGAAATTTACTTATTTTAGCATATTATGCTTTTCTTCGACTTTAAGAATAGGATGGTTTCAGTTCGTCAAAGACTTCCTTACGTATGTTCAGCGATTTACTCTTCGTCACACTTATAGGTGGATTGCGATAAATAAAATTGAAAACAAAACTAACTTTTGGGGTGTTATAATATTGTTTTATTTTAACAACACACTAAACCCACTAACTAATGCATTATCACAAAATAACCCATAAGAAATCACGTTTTGTATCAATATATAAAAATCTCAAAAAAAATCTTAAAATTTGGATGTTGACACTTCCATTGTAGTCCCATAGGTCTGTTAGATCACTACTTACATGCGATGCTTCGGGAACTTTGAAAATATCATTAATGTTATCAGTTGGTCTGTACCGTACTGTACGTTTCATTTATTATATACTAGCTATTGACTGCGGCTCTGCATAACAAACCTAGCAACATAGCTTATGAAATGCCTGAGGTCGTCCGAGAATTTGAGGCTGAGTATGCCAATACATTCTACTGACTTTGCTGACAAGTCTTTCACTGTCAGGGCGGTGCGCTTATGGAACGCGTTGCCACTGAACATCAGACGGGCAAAGTCAGTGAATGTATTTAAATTAATGGTCAAGAACCACTACCTATCATGTTGTGCACAGTAGGTAATGGCTCACAATTATGTGCTCACTCACTATTTTCCCTTCGTATTAGTATGAACTATCTACTTTATGTATAAATTTATTTAATACATGTATATATATTTGTATGTTAGAATTTATGTTGATATTTTTTGTGTAAAGCCGTATATTAATTTTATTTTACTTACTTTTCTCTCTTTCGTTTGTTTTAATACTCTATCTATTCAAGTTTAGTCGGTAACTACACCATATCTTTTGTTTTCATAACATTACTGTCCATCCCAAGGTTGCCTGGAAGAAATCGCTTCAGCGATAAGGCCGCCCATTGTACATTGAACTGTATAGATGCTACCTACTTGTCCTACTGTAAATCTGTTGGTGTACAATAAAGAATTATCTATCTATCTATCTATCTTATATTCTTTCTCAAGGTCTAATGTCCGAGTAAAAGTCAAAAATATTTTTTTTTTATTCTGTATAGACCATTATATCGGCACTTACAAAACGCCAACAAAAAAGGAACATGAATATCAGTTTAGTAAAAGGACCACCGGTTCGAAACGCGGCCCCGACCTGAGAAGACACCGGCAAGAAACTCAGAGGGCATTTCTTTTTTTTGATCTATTTTCAAACATACACTTAGTCTACTGCATCTAATTACAAAAATTTACTTGAGTAGCATAGTTGAGCGAACAGCTTATTTCCAAGCTTGTTTATCATCCAAGTATTCTTGGTTTTATAATAGCCTTTCTGGCACAATTTACGTTTAACTATATTTTTAAATTTATATATAGATAAATCCCTAATTTCATTAGGGAGCTTGTTAAAAACCTTACAGTACATAACCTGTTATGATATGTGTAATAGCGATAGCCAGATAAAATCTTATCGTCTACGTCTGCTTACAGTAAAATATACTAAAGGCTCTTTCATCCGCCAACACCGCTCTGCATGTCACACACTCGCCAGCACCCGAAAAACCTGACTCCCTGACTTTGCCGTTGACAAAATACTTCGCAACTAAGACAATAAAAGCAACAATAAGTTTCAGTATAATCACAAGTCAGATAATTGCTTCCATGGGCAATAAATAACTATGCTTGAGTAGTTACACAAGGTTATTGCAAACTATGGGTGCTGGACAGTAAATTGGCTGCGAACTTGGCCGGACTTTTCACTTAAGTGTGGCCTTGGAGCGGTATTTTTGGTACAACTATTACAAACTACCGCATATTGAAAATTTCAAGTTTTTCATTGATTTTTTATACCACTTAGGTGTCTCTCTAACTGCATAATAATCAAAGTCGGCACTTACAAAACGTCAGTAAGAAAGGAAACATGAAAACCAGTTTAGCAAATGGACCACCGTTTCGAAGTAGGCGCGGATTCGATTTCCACTCAGTGCATGAGTATCATTTTTGCCTCCATCATGTTTCTTTTTGTTTTTTGTGATTGTCTTGTTTGGTTTTTTTTTTGTGAGGAGACTAACTCACTGCAGAACTTTGATATCGCCAATTGGTTGTGGAGGCTATATGGCAGTCGCCTCACGGAAAATATCGAAATTCAGCCAAATATTATATATATATAATAATAGCCTTGGCTGTATTTTACCGTCTTTAACATGGTAAGTGTTCTGATGAGCACTTCCAACCAATCCCACCCTCTCCTTTTCTACATAGGACAACACGTGCAGGACTTAGATGCACCCTTACACTGTGCAGAATATACGAGCAAGAACCAAGCGGTGCGGCGACTCTTTTCTTTGCCTCACCAGCAAGACCTGGAATTCATTACCAGCACACGTGTACCCTTCTTCCTACAGTCCCGGGTCCTTTAAGCGGGTCGTGAAAAAGCATCTGATGAGGCCGCCAAGCTGAGTCCCACCATTGTAACATTACTTAGTGTCTGTAATAGTAACCCTCTTTCCTGAGACTTTGCCTTTAGCTTAGCATCAGGCGAGGTGAAGTCAAGTTGACGTGTCCTAGATAAAAAAAAAAATACAGTTAGGCTGGAAAGCCGAGGACATCTGAGTTGGAAAAAGACAGAGAGAATGATATGATGAGTCTGTATTATAAATCAAGTTAGATATCATAATGTCAAGGACAATATTTTTAGGACCATTTTAGTACATTTTTTACTTTACCTAAAATCTTCCTGACCCTTTTCAGCTCAATCTACTAAACTGGATACTTAATAGAATCGTAAATGCTATAGAATTTAGGACCTTCCAGGCAGGCTTTACAAAGCGTATCTAATGAAACTGGTCTAAAGTTATGTCTACTCTTAAGCCCTTTTATTTATATGGAAGAATTAGTGGATACAAAGTTGAATGTCAATTGTGTCTTAGATGCTTTGTGATTGTTTCAAATACTGAATATAACAATAAAAGTAAATTTCTATTGCTATTGCGGTAGCCTAGTGGTATGGGTGATGGACTGCTGAGACGAGGTCTCGGGTTTGATCCCAGGTTTTACCATGGCACACACCAATGACTTTTCGATGGTATCTGTGTATTTATCGCAGGTTTATAAGTGCCCGGTTAATGGCAAAAGGCTCGCCACCTATTACATTGGGACCTAAACATAAACTGGCGATATGTGGGTGCTAGCACCTCTGCCTACCCCTTCGGGGATATAGGAGTGAGTTTATGTTATGTTATGTCTATTGCTATCGTTTGTATACTGCAATACGATAAGATGTTCAACATAATATTCGTAACAGGATTGGCTACTTACTGAAATTTACTTTATCCGACTTATCAGAATATTATTGTCTTGTTCCGGGTCAGCAGGTCAGATCCTGGTTGCCATTATTGCTGCTACAAATGTCTATACTAGTCGTTACTGGTATTTGGAGCCATAAAAAGGCTAACCTTAGAATTTCTATAGCTAGTGCATTACATCGACCTGGGCTCCGATTCTACTAATGTTATGTCATAATAATACCATTGTTATACCACTGACACTGTAAACAATACCATTTAATTTACTGTCATACTGATAGATTCTAAAATGAAATGGCATTTTTCATTAAACATTTTTCACTTCTATTTTAATTCTATAAAGTGACAAGTCAATCAAATCTTGAGAAATTTTACTAAACATACATACATATAATCACGCTTTTATCCCCGGAGAGTTAGGCAGAGGTGAATTAACACCCAAATTTCACCTATTTATCTATTTATCTGTCTGATGTTATGTAACAGCCCTTACGACACCGTATGGGAAGAGATAGGGTGGGTTATGGCATTTTGTAGAGTAAATGAATATGTAATGAACTCTTTCTCATGTAGTTTTGGACTTTAAGACATTATCAATAAAGTTTAAAATTTAATGTAATAATTTGTAGTGTCAGTGGTGTACAATAAAGAATTATCTATCTATGTATCTTACTTGGAAAAAGGCTCAAAAATACTAGTAAATAATAACAGTACATAAGTACCGTAATGTGTACTAAGCCTTAATACTTCAAGAATTGATGTAAAATTCCCTTTCACCATTCCAGTAATGTAAACATACAACTGCCAGTAATTATAGCGGTCTTACACACTAATTACAGTCCCATTTCCTTAATTCTAAGTTAAGAAAATAAATGAAGTGACTTAGAATTGGAATAATCTTTTAAGATACGGGTTCTGTATAATTTTCTTGTTTACTTTGTATTATGATAATACTAGCTTATGGCTATGACTTCCCTCGTAAGAAATTCTGGCAATAATACTGGGGTATGTCTATTGCAATATGGAATTTTGGTTTCCTTTCCAGAAATTCATAGGATTTTATTCCCAGGATAAAGATGTGATCCTTAACAGCGACACTATCGTATGGTGTAATAATAAAGGATGTGTTTATTTTTCCTAATTAAAAGGGTTCGATTCCCTGCTAGGATTATTATTTTCAAAAATCTAATGATGAGGTTGTAAGTTTCATCAAAATCAGGCTCGTGTCACCCTTGAGCATTTTTCGGTATTCCTTATAGTTTTGGATTTGGCCATCCAAGCTCTTTTCAAAATTTCACCCTGGATTTATAATTATAGCTAGTAAAAAAACTAATATAATTATAGCTAGTGAAATCATGTCTATAATGGAGAGAAATATATTTATGTAAGTTTTCCTTACAATTGCGTGACTATACAAAAACACTCAAATCAATACTGGTTGCGCCGATGGTAGAATTTATATTTTTCGCTATAGTAATAGTTCAAGTCATTGACGCGGAAACACACGCTTCCTGTACCCATCTCCCTCCCGCGCTACCTTTTAAAGTGAGATAGCAATAGTTTCCGCACCGCTCAATTGTCAAAAATAGACGTATATTCACTTCCGCTTTGAGCCAGCGCAATGGCGGCGGCGCGCGCGTCTCTCAGAAATTAATAATGTTTGTTGGATTTTAACCGCTTTCATGGACCTTTGCCGATCGGATTGTGCCTCTCGTGTGCCCCTCAAGTGATTTAGTGATGTGGGCGGCAACTCCTGAGCCAGGAAGAGAAGATCGGTGCACCGGCGGCCCAGCCAGCACGTGGCCCCGTAAAGGTTAGTGCATCCTCTCCTAATTTCTCGGGTTGCATTCATTGCCTAAACCACATCCGCGGCAACCCGATCACCTGTCTTGTTTGTTGTGTAAAGCGTCAATGGAACAGTTAACTTCATCCCCCGCGAAATACAGTCCACTAGCTCACGTGGCGAGAATTGCGCTACCATTCTTTTTGGTCCTGATCGAACCGGATCCTTAGCCGTAGTTCGTAGTTTGTTATTATTCTATTGAGAATAAACGCACCGCACCTAAATACCTAGTTATTTTAGTAGAAAACCCCGCATCTAGGCATTTAGGTTTAGATTTTGTTGTCCGTCCGCCGCTGGCTCGCATCGTATCTACCTAATACATACATAGGTTAGGTACGTGTAATCGCATTTGTTATTATTCTATTGAGAATAAACGCACCGCACCTAAATACCCAGTTATTTTAGTAGAAAACCCCGCATCTAGACATTTAGGTTTAGATTTTAGGTATCCTAGACACCCTAGTGCATAGGCACAGTGTAATACCTAACGCATTTGACTTTTGTTTTTATTTGTTTCAATTAAGTAGTCCGTTCGCCGCTAGCTCGCATCGTATTTACCTAATACCTACGTGGGCAGATACGTGACCAATACCTCGCTCGCATTTCATTCAAATTCATACGAAAGTATTTTAATTTGAATAGATATTACGCAATACTTAATCCCTGAAATAATAGTTGAACCTAGACAGCGACCATCGCGTAGGTACGATCTTGTTGCTATGCGCGTTAGTTCAAGCTTGCACTGGCAGTTATAAGTACCTACCTACCTACGGTTATCGCTCGCGCCGCGCCGCTGTTCTATAGGTACCGCTAAGATTAAGTCATCTCATTTGTTGTTTACCGCACTTTAGTTTGATATTTAGTTGTAAACATGTCCCCAAAGGTTGGTAGGACCGGTAGTGGGGTTCAATTGAAACTTTTATACGCTAAAAGAGAAATGATTTACTCTCGTGTACAATCGATTTGTGATAATGCACTTAAAACCTCTGATTTGTCCATTAGAGATTCGTTCTTGTGTTCTATAGAAAACTTAGATAGTCTACGCGCGGATTTCGAAACCTTAGTACATGACATCAACGTTTTAGAGTTAAATTTAAATCCCGATTACTCAGTGAGTTATCAGGCCTTGTCGTCGTTTGACGATTTGTATTGTCGTATCAAACGCGTCGCTAGGAGTTTGGAGAAACCGTCTGACCGACCCAATCCCACTCGCGACCGACCTAAGTTGCCACCAATTCAAATACCCGAATTTGATGGTAACATTCGCAATTGGGGTTTATTTATAGATAGTTTTGAGAATACAATAGATAAGAACGTTTCGTTGACAGATCACGAAAAATTGCATTATCTCGTTGAAAAATTGACTGGTAAAGCTATAACCGTTTGCGCTGGAATTACGTTTAGTGCCGAAAATTATAATTTAATTTTAAATACTTTGAAAGCTAAGTATGAGGATAAAAGATCGGTAGCTAACGCATATTTGGATCAGATGTTTGACTTGAAATCCATTACGGCATGTAACGATCAAAACTTAGAGAAGTTTCTAGATACTTTCGCATCATCTGTTCGCGCCGTAAAGAACCTAAAGATCGATGACCTCTGCGACTTCTTATTTTTGTATATGGGTTTAAAGAAATTAGATTCCGAAACCATTCGTTTATTTGAGTCGGATCATCGCGGCAATAAAATTCCTAAGTTCGAAGACTTAGAAAGTTTTGTTCGCGAGCATATAAAAGTATTGCAACGCTCTTCATCGAAACATGAAGGCGCGAAGAAAGTTGTTAGTTCTGAACGCAAGATAGATGCCTCATCGAGGTCACTGAGGTCAACTCATACTTATGTTAATACCGCACCAGCACATGTACAATCACCTGTTTGCTCTTTGTGTAATACTCATCATTCGCAATTGTACAAGTGTCCTGGTTTCCTAAAATTGTCGCCTAATGATCGTTATAAATTTGTTCGCGCTAATAATTTTTGTTTTAATTGTCTCGGTACTAAACACCGCGTTGTTTTATGTAATAGTAGAAATAGTTGTCGCAAATATTCAGCGAGACACCACACTTTGCTCCATTTTGAAAATAGTAACGCCGCATCCAATGTGAGCACGGTTGGTTCGTCGAGCGGTGGCACACCGTCGCATAGGTCGCCCGTGTCGGTGGCGCCTGCGCCACAGCCGCAGCCCGCGCTCGCGCGCGCTCCTGCCCGCGCGGGGACCGCTGCGAATGGCGTCGCCTTGTGTTCGTTGTCCGCTAGTGCTGCGCTCACTACTGTGTGTCTCGCGACTGCTCGCGTTGTTATTGTTGATGCATTGGGTAAGCCGCGCATTGTTCGAGCGCTATTAGATGGCGCTTCGCAAAGTAATTTTATTACTCAAGATTGTTGTCAACGTCTTGGTTTCAATGTTAATAAGCGTTCAACCCGCTCAGTGGTGAAGGGTTTTGGAGGCTTACAGTCAGCTGTTCATAGCACCGTTAAAACAAGGTTTGGATCTCGTTTTAATGGTAATATTTGGTTTGACATGGATTCGCTCGTTATAGATAAAATAACTGAACAGTTGCCTACCGTCCCGGTTGACACGTCTTTATTAACGAAATTTAAAGACTTGCCTTTAGCAGATGAGACTTACGCTGTTCCTGGAGTCGTCGATATATTGATCGGCGCTTCGATTCTCCCGCACCTCCAGTTATCACGTAAGGTTCAAGGGGGACCGACGTACCCCGCTCCGCACGCCCTGGAAACAGTTCTAGGTTTTGTTATAATTGGTTCCGCACCCGCTTCTATAGATAGTTTTAGTCACTCGACTGCCTCGTTCTGTTGCACCGTCGAGCCGCCACTGGAGTCTACCATCCGCAAGTTTTGGGAAATTGAAGAGGTCAATGTCCCACCAATCCTAAGCCCTGATGACAAGATGGCTGAGGAGATTTATTGTCGCACGACTACTCGTGATGAGCAGGGTCGTTATGTTGTCGCGCTCCCTTTCAAGGGAGATATTTTTTCGCTCGGTGACTCCCGTGTATCCGCTGAAAGACGCTTTCTTTGTTTAGAACGAAAGATGCAGGCGTCTCCAAAGTTGAAGCGGGCCTGTGATGAGGTTGTTAACGAATATTTAGATAAAGGTTGCATCTCACCTGCGCCTGCGGACACTGGCGGGACCCAGCCTTCGTACATTGTCCCGCGCCACGGAGTTGTTAGAGAAGATAAGCTTACTACTAAGCTCCGCGTGGTTTTGGATGGCAGTGCTAAGACTAGCACTTCCGTGTCGCTTAATGACATTTTGTATTGTGGTCAAAATCTTTAAGGTAATTTATTTGACATAATTGTAAATTTTCGCATTAATATTAGTAGAATTTTAGCTTTTTCGGACTCAACAGTCGCTTTGTGTTGGGCCCACTCTTCGCCCCATCATTGGGACACATTCTTCGCTAATAGAGTGGCAAAATTCAATCTGAATTAGCGCCACAAAATCTCTTTCACGTTGCTGGCACCGACAGCACAGCCGATTGTCTCTCTCGTGGATTGCTTCCTTCGCAAATTTTAGATCACCCGTTGTGGTTTAGTGGACCGTCCTGGATTTATGCCGCGTTAGATAAGTGGCCAGTTAGTCAATTCAATCCCACTACGGTTTCCGAACCACCCGAGGAGAGGAAGCACTCGCTTGTTGTGTCGGTCCCGCGTGAAGAGTCCCTTATTTTGTTGTTGGCTAATCGCGTCTCGTCTTGGTCGAGACTGTTGCGTTGTGTTGTTTATGTAGGCCGATTTTTGAGAATTTTATCTACGCACGGTCATATGGAGTTGACCGGTGATTTAAGTACGCTAAAATATTGGCCCGCAATAGATGTTTATGACGATAGAATGCACCTTCTAACTCGTCACGCTCTTTTGGATGGATTGGTCCAATCGTTTTGGAATCGTTGGAGAACCGATTGTTTGCACACGCTGCAGTCGCGTCAAAAATGGAATACTCCATCTAACCCAATTACTATAGGTACGGTGGTAGTCCTTATGACTGGGAATGCGCCTCCTTGGCATTGGCCTCTAGGAGTAGTAGAGGAAGTTTTCCCGATTCCCGCGGGATAACTCGTGTTGTACGGGTTAAAACCGCAACCGGATCGTATCTGCGCCCGGTTGTTCGCCTCTGCCCTCTGCCTAGCCAGCAGTAGGCACGAGTTCAAACCTAGGTTTATATTTTAGTTGTTATTTCCCAAACCTAGATTTAGATTAGACTTTAGATTTGTTCCGCATTTTTCGTTTTGAAGGTAACCCTTCAAGCCGGGGGGAATGGTTGCGCCGATGGTAGAATTTATATTTTTCGCTATAGTAATAGTTCAAGTCATTGACGCGGAAACACACGCTTCCTGTACCCATCTCCCTCCCGCGCTACCTTTTAAAGTTAGATAGCAATAGTTTCCGCACCGCTCAATTGTCAAAAATAGACGTATATTCACTTCCGCTTTGAACTAGCCAGCGCAATGGCGGCGGCGCGCGCGTCTCTCAGAAATTAATAATGTTTGTTGGATTTTAACCGCTTTCATGGACCTTTGCCGATCGGATTGTGCCTCTCGTGTGCCCCTCAAGTGATTTAGTGATGTGGGCGGCAACTCCTGAGCCAGGAAGAGAAGATCGGTGCACCGGCGGCCCAGCCAGCACGTGGCCCCGTAAAGGTTAGTGCATCCTCTCCTAATTTCTCGGGTTGCATTCATTGCCTAAACCACATCCGCGGCAACCCGATCACCTGTCTTGTTTGTTGTGTAAAGCGTCAATGGAACAGTTAACTTCATCCCCCGCGAAATACAGTCCACTAGCTCACGTGGCGAGAATTGCGCTACCAAATACTATTTGTTTAGTATTGATTTGAGTGTTTTTGATTTACATTTAGTGGAAATCCAACCTGCTACGTCCGGTCTAGCAGGTGACCATTCTACTAATATACCACAGCTATTTAAAATAATATACCAATAGCAACACAATCTTAAATTCTGATAACTTTCTTACTAATTTTTGCACAGAATCATAAAGATATATTAATTTGCTAAAATAATGATTAACTAGGTATGTTTTTATTTGGAGGTGCTAAAAGCAAAATCTCGTTAAACAACACATTAAAGATATTACAGCGACTGGTATATATAGTGTTAGCATATATGAGGTGTTATTTATTAGAGTTAGTGTTGCAGCATAATTATTAATAATTATGATAATACACTTAAACAATTCTAGCCAAATAGGAAACTACTCATCTCAGAAAATTTTCAAAAGCAGTTTTGTTGCAAATAAAATTCTCTACAACTTTGGTTGTGAGATTTAAGTAGTAAAACTAAAGAAAATAAAATTATTAACGAATTTGATAGCAGGTAGTTGGCTACCTACTATCAAATTCATTAATTTTATATTTATAATTCATTAGTATAGCAATACAATTCAATTGAAAATTAAAACTAAAACTATTATTCGGTACCTACTAAAATACACTAAAATACATTAAAATACACTAAAAGACACTAAAATACACTAAAATAAAATAAACATAAAAATTACATACATAATGCGTCATGCTAATTCATTAATAATTTTATTTTCTTTCAATAATTTGATTATCTTCAATTTTCTTTTAATTTATAGTTTGCAAATGGTTGCAAATCATAAATTAAAAGAAAATTATTGTATTAAACTTGTCTTAATCTATTCAGTTGTAATCGGGTTATTTATTCAAATTTATTTTTACAGCAGCAGATGGCGGGCTGTTGTCTCTGCCTACCCTACATACATTAATCCTTACAAGTACTCCACAATTAATTAAACAAAGTAAACATTACAGACTGCTTTGCTCTATTAATACTTTTGAAATTCCCAGCAAAACTTTGAAATAAGTTTTTCAATTTGAAAATGCTCCGTACTTAGCAAGAGTTCTGAGCTTCCATTACGGCTGGCTGCCCGCGATAGTCTATTAGCACTCGCGTTTCTTCCATTCAACTGTAATCTAATAAAACATTACGATTTAATATTTGCAGAAATATTATTAGGCCCTTCCTAATAAAAAAATTAACAGGGTCTATACAGCTGTTATGTCAAAATTTTAAATGGAAAGATACTAACAGCTTTATAAAGCGTGTATATCTTTATTATTAGTAAGGACGCGTGGTTTCCAGCAGAGCAGAATTAGGACCACCCCATCTCTTCCCATGCGGTGTGGTACAAGGCGACTATGGGATAGGGCTGTTTAACATCAGACATATATATAAAGCCCAGACTCAGCCTTAGATGCATGTCTCGAGTTAACAATAGTGCCCGAAATACGGCAATAGGCTCACCCCCTTTTACGTGGGACCGAATACAATTATTGGTGAAATATGGGTGTTAATTCACCTCTGCCTAATCCTCCAGGGATAAAGGCATGATTATGTGTATGTGGTGGCGCGATTTGGCCACGTGCGCTAGTGGACTGTATTGCGGGGAAGTAGCTAACTGTTCCATTGACGCTTTACACACAAAAGACAGGTGGTCGGGTTGCCGCGGGCGTGATCCAAGCAATGAATGCAACCCGAGAAATTAGGAGAGGATGCACTAACCTTCACGACACACGTGTTTTCATCGCAGCCGGTACACGGATCTTCTCTTCCTTGCTCAGGAGCTGCCGTCAGCGTCACTAGATCACTTGAGGAACACACGAGAGGCACAATCCGATCGGTAAAGGTCTATGAAGCGGTAAAAATGTAACAAATATTAATCATTTTTGAGAGACGCGAGCGCGGTCCGTCCTTACGCTGGCTAGTTCAAAGCGAGACTGAGTGTCTATATTTCACAAATGGCGGACGGAAGCTACATCTAGTACTATTCTATGGTTAGTGCGGGAGGGGAGACGGGTATAGAAAGAGTGTGTTTCCGCGTCAAGAAATACAGCTTCTACATCGGCGCAACCAGTATGTATGTATGTAGTAAGGAAGGGCATTAGAGTTTTAAGCCCTTACCAATAAAACACTGGGTATTTATAATCTTAGGCTAGTAGTATAGGCTTTAATATCAAAATTTCCATACATCTAACAGCTATATCTACCTTTTTTTTTACGTATGAAAAATCCCCACAGAAAGGCAGAGGTTAATTAACACTCACATTTCACTAATTATTGTATTCTGTCCCACCTAATATGGGGTGAGTACTATTGCCGTTTTCCGGGCACTATTGTTGACTCGAGTCATGCATGCAAGGCGGTGTCTGGGCTGTATATATCTGTCTGATGTTAAACTGCCCTATCCCTTAGTCGCCTTAAACGACACCTCATGGGAAGAGATGGGGTGGTCCAAATTCTACTCTGCCGGGAACCACGCGCCTATGAGTAGTTAAAGCTCTAAAAATTCGATTAGTCTAACTACAAAACTTGACTATCGCCAATTGGTTGTGGAGATCAGACAGCAGTTGTTAGACGGTAAATATCAGAGTTCAGCTACGTTACAGTTAGACTGGAAAGCCAATCCATACTCAAATTGGAGAAGGCTCAGTGAATGATGACCCCATTGCAGGTAATACAATATTCCGTCCCAATAGAATACCCGCCCTACACAATACTGCGGCCATAATAACCTCGTGTTGTGTTCCTGGCGGTGAGTGGGGTAACCAGAGCTCACTGGAGAGTTTTTGTGCTGTCATTGGGAAGAAGAAAGGCTTGTCCTGCTTTGTTTTCTACACTGACGGCACAGAAACTATTCTTACAGGGTCGGCAGCACGAGTGTGACTTCCCTAGTGTTGCACATACGTTCTTTGGTCACGTTAACCATTTTCTATCATGTACAGATTTGAGCTGGTAAATTCGTACTGTCAGACCCTTATTGACTTAGATAATCAAGCTGAGAAAAAAAAAACAACTTTACGAGAAAGAAGTAAAATATGAACAAAACCTACTTTACTTGAGAATGT